>CM060630.1:26070000-27312500 GCA_030578275.1 Meda fulgida | reverse complement strand
GTATTGCTCTTTCAGAGCAATTTTTTCCAGCTGATGAATGAAAAAAAAAGCATCACACAACAATGTTAACAGTGCAAACTCACTTCATCTCCGGCAGTCTCTTTACCAGACCACATCATCCTGTCTTAGAAGGGGTTAAAACTTTATGGGTTGTTCCTTTTAAATGTAGCAGTTATTTTTATAGAAATTTCATGTTCAAGATACATGCATATGAGATAAAGAAACACTATAATTGAGGCAGAGGCCATATTGAAGTCTGAAGTTTAATATTAAATCAGTGGATTTTACAACCATCCATTTAAAAATGAGCCAACGGCTTACAGCAGCCATTCATTTTTATGTTGTAAAATGAATTATGTGGGTTAATTTAAACTGCAATATGAGATATAAAAACATATTTTAACACATTTTGATCTTTAAGACCACATGCAAGCTATGTTGTTTGATTTCTATTCAGAGGCACTGACTGAATACAATAGTGACAGAAACAGGGCAAATGAAAATATACAATCATTTGTAATTAATTTAAGGTCTCTTGTGAATTACTCATTGAAAAGGTCAACCCACATGTGCACCTGATATTCTCTCGCCTTCTTCTCCATCCACCATTTTTCATCTTAAGAAATAAAGCATGCTCTCTGAAGGTCAGGGCCATATCATTTACTTGTTTTATGTCCCAGAGAGACCAACTAAAGCTGAGGGAAGCACAGAACAGAGAGGTAAAGAATGGAGGACAGAGAGAAAGATGAGGCAAATGGGGAGTGTGAGATTGAATGGAGTCAAGTCAAGTCACCTTTATTTATGTCGCGCTTTTTACAATACAGATCGTTTCAAAGCAGCTTTACAGAGACAACAGGAAAATAATGCACTAAAGTTTGTTTCTGCTGTACAGCAGATCTAGAAGAAAATAGTGTTATTGTCCAGCTTAAGTAAGTTCAGTGATGGTTCATTTCTGTTGTGAAAAAGTTATGAATTTAGTTCATTTATCTCTACAGCCACTCTGGAGAAAGCAGTGATGTCATCGTCCAGCTCAGTTCAGTTCTCATATAATGGTGTCAATGCAGGCAGATCAGTAATATTGTTTAATATTAAATGTCCCCAACTAAGCAAGCCAAAATCCAGGCAAGGCAACATTGACATGGAACCAAATATCCATCAGGTGACAGAATGGAGAAAAAAACCTTGGGAGAAACCAGGCCAAATCACTAAAAATCGACATCTTTTTGAAAAATAAGTAGGACTTTCATTGACTGTTGATAGCATTTCAGCTCCTATATCCTGCAAGACTAATAACTTAACTTTGCCACTAGAAATGCACTAAATCAACACACAGTAATAGATTCTCAGTCTGCTTTTCTCTCTTTCTCACACACACAACAGAGGAAATAAAGTGTTAATCTCTCTTAAAGCTGTTTTAATCCGCTGGCAGCTGTTATGGGCTTTTCTCCATCCCGAGTGTCCAATCTCCCACCCAAATGCATGCTCTCACTTTCTCTCATTTTTCATCTCTTCTTACAAATGCGTGCCTTCGTATCTGGGTATTATTTTGCTGCGCTCTCGGACCGGTTGCTCTCCCCTACACATGCAAAGTTAAACGCAACTGCGAAATTTCACGTTAAGTTTTTTTTCTTTTTAACAGGTTTAGGAAGGAAAATGGCATTAACGTGATACTTTGCGTGTCGCGTTTATATAGGCTCTTGTCTGTAAGCTATATAGTTTTCCTCCAATAGAGCCTATAATAAAGAAAAAGCTTAAATTCAATGCAGTAAGACGGTGATATTAAAACTCAGTAACCTATACACCTCATTGAATATGCAACGCGCTAAAGCACGTTAAGCATTGTATAATTTTTTTCTATGGGTGTTGTTCATAATCTGATTTAATCTGTTTGCCTCTACAAAGTATGCTTTACTAATAAGGTAGGCCTATATTGTGAACTAAATTTGGTGCTTCAATGTCACTCACATTAAGCGTCTTAAATGGGGAAGAACTCTTGATTACATTGCCGTTGTCTGTTTTATCAGACTACTGCCATCTAGTGTTAGCAGGTTTTCTCAGACAGTGTGTGTGGATCGTGCAAGGCTAAACCGGCGAAATGAAAGTCTCAAAATCCAAATGAATCAAATAGGATCGACTCAGAAACGAGTCAATGAATGCACACGTGTCACCTGATCCAAACATGCACATCTTCTTTGATACACTAATACAAAAGAAAACATTTGCATTCATAAAAATGTCTCTATTTGTACAAATTGCTACACATTCATTCGATTCTGAATTTCGCATACGCAAGTTGAAAGGCATTTGGTTGTGGAAAGTAAAACATATCTGCAACATTAATCAAGTTCATTGATAATTGTGCTTGCATGTGTGAATCATTTTGATACTATATTCATCCCATAGTAAAGAACAGCATTTATTTCTTGATCAATTTAACGTGCCCTATGAATTTCTTTTGGGGAAAAAAAAAACTTACTGACCCCAATTTGACGTTTACTTCAGTAATATTGTTTGTGTTGATTATTATATCTGTTATATAATTAGCAATTGCACTGCCTGGAAACATTAAAGCTACACTGTGTAGTTTTTTTAAGTTGATTCTTAGCAAAAAAACACTTTGTTCTTTCAAAATTATAAGTGCTCATTAATGTGTAATTACTTCCACCAACTACTCAAGTATTCTCGTAAGCGTAGAATCTGCCATTTTGAAAATACATTATCCAAAGAGGTTTTTACACTCAGTGCACCGTGACGAATGCAGGGGGGAGATTACTCGCGACTGCCGGCAGATTTGAAATAATACGGCCATCGTATGAGTTAAAACGCCCTCGGAATGGGAGGGGCTAGAAAGTAATATTCAGTTGATAGTCATATACAATTTCACCGCTAGATGGGAGAAAATCCTACACAGTGTAGCTTTAACATTAACAAGAAATCCTGCACTTAAAGAATTCTAGAATTTAACTAGGAAACCTGTATTGACACCGAGTCCTAAAAAAAAAAAATAGTACGGACCCTGGTATGCAATATAGCCATTTGTTCACTGTGAAAGTTGCTTCGGTGTCTTATATTTGCAACATAAGGGTCTGCTTTATGAGATATGGCATTAATAGAATATTTCTGGCTGAAGGTTTCCTCAGCTTGAGACCTGCTTCAATCCCGACCGCAGCGCTCATGATAATCACCATTTTCCCGAGCGGCAGAGCAGTTGGCAGAAAAGGAGTGCGACAACTCCCCTGCAGATTGAGCCTGTAACACAGAGACCTTTACAGTCTCAGCCCTGTTTACACCTGGTATTAAGATTGGATCACAAGTGGACAACGGCACTAAATACAGGTGTAAACGGGGTCTAAAACGTTTTAATCTTGTGCACTTTCTACCACTTCCAGATGTAGTCGAAAACGCATTTGACCGGATTGCTTTCGTGGTGTAAACGCTCATGTGGTCGAATGTGTTCGAACAGCCACAAAAGACTGTCTACTCTCCACCTACTGACTTAATGCTTAAACAGCTCTAGCCAGACTGGTATCGAAACTCTTTGGTCATTTTTTTGAGAGAGATGCTAATGGTCTAATCAGATTCAATGATCTATGCTAAGCTATGCTAAAAGTGCTACCGCCAGACCCGGAGATCGGTTGAATGGATTCGAAAATGGTAAAAGTCAACTGTTTAACTCTAGGGGAGTTGGAAAATGAGCCTATTTCCAAAAAAAGTGGAGTATTCCTTTAAGACTCAAGTTTGTTCTGAAGAAGAAAAACGTACAAAACACAATGTTCTCTCACCATTCCTGATTTCTAACACACACTGTAAATGTAAATTGTGCAAGCTTATTTTGTCCATTAGATTGAAAGACCCTTCCCTCGAAGAAATCAGCACAGAAATGTGACTTCCTCGTCTACTTGTGATCCGATCGACCAAAGCCCATCTTAATACCAGGTATAAACAGGGCCTTAGAGCCAAAATGGTTCCTTTAATCTCATCACTCTTGGAGGAAAATGAGTTCAGATCATGGAAGGAATGACAGAACAAAGCTACAGGAAATATACAAATAGAATATAATCATTTTTAGTGAATTATGAAAATGAGTTGTGAAAATGTTGTTGTTCTATGCAAATTCAATAAGATTGATTGAGGATATGTGACAGTTCCATGTGCATATATTCATCATATAAATGTGTGTGTAATTGTGTTTGTGTTATATGTATGAGAAATAAGAAAGAAGTATGTACTTGTTTGCTAGATACCGGCAGCGATCTGTGCGATGTGAGATGACATCCAGGTCTGCTCTGAAAGTATTTTTTCTAATGTGTCTAATTTTTCAGGATCATGCCATCATCCTTAGGATTTCAGGGCCAGTGCCATCCAAAATCCCTGTCTCTCTGATTACATAATGTGAAGGTGTCTGATTAAGTGACTGTAAACTCTCAGATGGTTCCATTAGGCTGCACTAATGGATTAAAATGAACTTAATTCTACAAAGATTACTGGAGATGAGAGGATTGGAGATGAGACCCGATAGAGTTCAGCGGACTCTCCCACACACACACACACACACGCACACACGCACGCACGCTCACAGTGAACAGTCACTAGTCTCATGGAGAATCTACAAAGAAAAAAAAATCGATATATTTCAGTAGCATTCAGAACATCACGTCTATAACCACTGGAAACCGGGGGGACACAGCCCCTCCAATAATCAGATTTGTTCAAAATTGATATTTCATATTCTTGATGCTGCTCTGCTGTACTCTATTACAAACTATCGTGAGGATGACAAAACCAGCACTTATTAATATGGCTTTGGTGAGATCTATGGTGATATTAAAACGTGATGATCAGGTTTGAAATTAACTTTTTCACTCACCAGCCAATTTGGCTACTAAATTTTTAAGTTACTGGCTATTCAGAAATTCTACAAACCAAAAAAAAAAAAAAAAAAAAAAAAATATATATATATATATATAATTTGGATTTCATATATTAATTTCTATATCCTGTCATCCAGCCATCTCCCTTCCTCTTTCATCCTCATCCTTTTCACCAAAAATAAGTTTTTGTGGACAGATCAATACAGTACAACGAACATCAAACAATATAGGAAACAAAATCTTTTCTGTTAACCAAATGCTTTTTAATCTTCGCTATTGCTTCAATGCAAGTGAACAAGCGCGTTATTTGTTGCGTAGTGACGGTCATGTTCAAGTGAGCCAGATATGCACAGAATCTGCGCAATATGCTGTATTTAATATATCTGATAACTTAGGTGTTTGCTTACACAAACTTCCCCAGCAAAGTGAGCAAACATAATAAGTAACACGCCAAATTGGCTAGTGATTTGATTTGACAGCGCTAACCACCATAATTTATTTTTACCTGCATTTGGCGGATTGGCGGGTGTTAATTTCAAACCCTGGTGACGATATTTCTCATCAAGATTAAAAAAGCTTGTGATATATCAGCATGATGGAGTTGATTGTGTGGCAAAACCTATTGTATTATATTGTTCTGTCTGTTACTGCATATAATAATTCATACTCAGATAGTAGAACTGAAGTGACATGTATTACAAGATGACTAGTTGCAACATTTCAAAATGCACCTGCATTGTTTTGCATTTTGTGACTCTCAGTTTCAGTTGAATAAAAGACTATTTTTCCAGAAGTATATTTTGTCATTGAAGATTTCTTAAAAAGAGTGTTAAAATATCATATCGTTCTCGTGAACCCAATATTGTATCATGTAGTCTCATCTTGTGCGCTAAGTGTATTGTCACACACTACTTAATGTTAATGGTTGCATCCAAAAACGTATAAATGCTGTTTTCAGAGGACGCACTCCAAAGTAGAAAGGCATCAAGGCACGTTCAAATCCAGTGTTAGTTTCAGTTCCAGTCTCCTGAGAGACCTTCATCTGATCGATTTTTTGAAGGCAGCATAGATGTATCCTTCGCTGCCTTTGATATCCCACAATCCTGTGCGTTCCATTCGGTGACAGTTAAAGAAAGATGGCGTCTGAAAGTTGCGGCAGATATTTTTGTGTAAACAATGACGTTCAGCGACTATTGCCGTTTGTGCAAGATAAACATGCGGTAGCTTCGCGTCTGCTGCCATGTTGAATCCATAGAAATAAACAAACTGCTTCGGTGTGCATAGATGTCGTCATCGTCTTGCTCCCTCCCCGTTCTGTGATTGGTTCCCTAAATGAGGCGAAACTCTGGCCCATGGTATCCATACTGCCTTTCAGCGTGAATAAAATCGCGCTGCGGGAAGGCAGCATGGGGAAACGTGCTTTCATTATTGATTTAATATTAATATTTAATTAAATAAAAAGGACAATTACATTTGTGAAATTGTGATATTTAGGCTTGCATGTAAATATGTACTTTTAAGACCTGCAGCCTTTTGTTTTACTTTATTTTGGGAGTTCAATGTAATGTAATATAATATAGTACTGTTTTCATAATAATATTTTACTTAATATTTCTTTCTCTCTTCTTTTTCTCCATCCTGTCCACTCTTGGAATCCCAGCAGCCCCTGGATGGAGGAACACAAGGAACGCTCTGCAATACTGCTGTAACACTCACATAGACCTGATGTAAGATCTCCTAAACTCTAAAACACACACTGCAACTCCTGCATGAGGAGTGTGTAGAGAGCTGTGCGTTAAGGAGTTAAAGGAGAAATGAGTGAAGAACATACGGTGTGAGCCTCCCATGAGCGGCCACACACACACACACACACACACACACACACACACACACACACACACACACACACACACACACACACACACACACACACACACACACACACTCGAGAGAAGGAACATGTAGCTTCTATTGTCTGGTGATGATGATAATGATGATGATGATGATGATGATAATGACATGTTCACTCCACTAATGATTAAATATGATACATGAGTAATGATCAATCATAGAGCTGTCAGAACCCACACAGGTTTAGACCCTCGACACATTAATCAAATGCATGTAAAACGCTGCTTCAGCAAATCCAAACTCAAGAGCCTGACAAGGTCTTTTCAACCATCCTGGTTAGTTCGAGACTCTTCAGCACCGCTGTCTTACACAGCACCAGTTCCAGCGAAAAGTCCATTTCAAAAACTTTCTATTTTGTAATTGTTTTTTCTATTCTGTTTGGTGACATTAGAGGCACAAAAATTACACATTTAACCTTTAAATACCAATGTGAATATGTAAAAGTCAATGCTACATGTCAGAATTGATCATTATTTCAAAATATTATAATAACAAATAATATAACTAATAACAAACAGTAGCGACATTCTGATTGAAACGATATATAACATAATCATAGTTTAAATTTGGGATTCACTGATAGTTTTAAATATCAAAATGTTACAATGAAGTATATGAAAAGATTTGAAAGAAATCAACAGTGTTACTAAGTTAGTAGGATTATTAATGAGTAACTTTAAGTGAGGTGGTGATGGTAAAGGCAATTTAAATGAAAAAGAAAGTGGAGGTGTGCCGTTACCGATAAATAAATAAAAAACACTAAAATCATTGTGTAACCCTATTAAAAATCAATAGTTTATGCCAGCAAAGAACCATTTAAAACAATAAAAACATAGTAAAAAGACATATTTGCAGTATATACTATATTACAGCCCACCAGACCTAATACCTTAAGGTTGAGTTTCATTTTATATATAAACTATGAAAGAAGTGCATGATGTCATTGATTTGAAGCCCAGGGTCTGTGTAGTTTCCTCTCTCTTCCTAATAATGCATTGTCCTTTGTTGCATGGAAACATAACGCAATAGGCTGACCTGAGAAGTGTGTGTGTGCGTGTGTGTGCGTGTGCATGTGGTGTGTGTGTGTGTACTTTTGTTTGTCTGTGTGTGTGTATAAGAGCGAAAGGGAGATTTGTTTATTCCTGTGACAGGGACAAACAGCCCAAGGAGTCTCTAGCTAGTCAACTGAATAATGAAACACACAAACAAGCAAAGCTGAAACACAGGATGGATAAACACTGAAAATGGAAAGAGAAAGACAAAAACATGGATCACTGGATAGGGCAGGACAACATTATAAGACAAGAATAAGAACAGGAGAAAGAGAGAAGCTGAGCATTGATACATTATTATAAGCTTAATACTTAATATCTTCAGTTAGGTGTGACAACACACCAAACCGATTTATTTTCTGAGAAGGTTTATGCACTAGCCTAACACATAGGCCTACACAAAGGCAATCATGTTATCTCAAACCCTTCTTAAACCCTTTCAAAATCTGATTTACTGTAAACTATTGTCGTATAATACAGCAGAATTACCAGAGAGTATTGAATTAATTGAAGTTAATCTAACTCACTACAAAAACAATAGTTTATCATCATTATTTAGCATTTTAAAAACATTGTAAATAGATAATATATTTTTACACTTGCAAACTGGACCACTTTACTCTCTCAAACCAAAACTCTCAAATTTTGTCATATGACACTTATTGTAAGACAGAAATTGACAAAATTTCACATACAGTGCACTGCGATAAATGTTGTAGTATCAAAGTTTCATACCAAAAAACATCTACAAATCTGACTTTCAATCTTCAATCTCAAGACAACCATCAAAACTCCTAATTAAAAAAAATTAATGAGAATGTTGCAAAGGTCTAGAGTTTAACATGATCTGACTTTAAGCAGAAACTTATATTTTCATGACTCTGATCGAAAGGATGAAGGTCATTCAGAAGAAGCTCATACAAAACTCTCAGGTAGGCAACTACAAATTAATTTTTCATCAAATGCTTTGTTATGTTTAAAGTGTTTTGTCTCAAAAATACATCATGTGGTATTTTTAAGTAAAGATGTGTAGATGTAGTATGTTGTCTTACCTCTGTGCGCGCGCACGCAGGACAGCCCGAGCGCGAGCAGCATCAGGATCAATATTCGTTTCATTGTAGTAAAACTCGTCCGATCTTTCTGTTCTTGCTGATCTCTCTAACACTACACACAACGAGATCAATCAGTGAATTGTAATAGCCTGTGTGTATCTAAATTAAATTGCTGAATCAACAATAAGAGTCGCTGAAAGATTTCAGGTGCATTAATTTGATGTTCTGTCGCGTGAAAGAGCTCGAGACTCTGAGTGCAGAGAGAGAGAGAGAGAGAGAGAGAGAGAGAGAGAGAGAGAGATTTCCTCAATAACTAGCCTACTTGACCACCGCTTACAATTTCTATGTGTCAAATAAAATGTCATTCTCTTAATCGATGTCTGTAAGGTTGCTGGCAGTGGATTAATTGTCTGTTAGATATATATTTTTAAGAATTAACTATTTAAGAACACTATGAAAATAGTCATATTATTGTTACTCTGTGAAGGATCGATGTTTGGCTCCACCTGGTGGTCATTTTTTTGTGAACTACAGTCTGGTACAAATCTGGTATTTATGTTGCCCTTTGAGTTGTGATTCACTAAATAAGATGCAGTTTCCACTTTGCCTACATGTCCTAAATAATAGTGTTATTTTCATCTTGTCATGTTATTTTCCTTTTTCTTCACTACATTTCAAAGTACCTGGCACTGGCAGACACCCCATTTCAGAAAAAAACATGCTGTATGTAATTTTCTTTTCTGCTGGTATATATCACGTGCCACTGTACAAAGCCTCCAAAATCTTGTGGTTCGGTTATTATAACGTCATGTTCTGACACAGACCCCAACCTTTGAGACATAACTGTTTTACTCTAATAATTTGTTTTCCATATACATTTTTAAAGACACACGCATCAATTTCCCAAAGTATCATAACAGCAAGCAAGCGGGTGCATGCGTCTCGACCGCATTCTTGCAATAATTCAAAGTAAAATATGAATTTCAATATATTCAGTGTTGATCAACCAGATTTATGCAAGAAATTATATATATTAATTCTATAGTACGTGTTTAGAGAAGCGTGCATGTTACTGCAGAATATTATTCCTCAGACCTGTTTACAATTGTTTTACATTTATCCATTTAGCAAAAATACTCTGTATTTCTAATATGTTTCGATTTTGCCCGATCTGGTTCTTTTAGCCTCTTTGCCAGTAGTCTCGCAGCCAGACCTCCAGACTGACGGCAGTTGATGACACAGTTGTAAACAAAACGGCATGTCTTGACTCAAGCGAATGGTGATCGTGCCTTTTCTATCATCCGTTTGCCTCCACTTTTAAATTTGGCCTTTCTTTGGTTTTCTTGATTGTTTTGTACAGCACTTTGGGTTGTAGCCTACTTGTGATAGTAGACATGTTGTTTATAAGAAACTAAACTAAACCACGTTATCTATCTTTGTATGGAATTAATTGCGTCATAGGCGACATTTGACCTCCTTTGCCATATTGTAGAGTTTTATCATATAGCCCATTGCGCCACGAATAATTAAATGCAGGTTTAACCGTTTGTTAAATGTCGAAATATTTTAACCTTTAGTCCGCAAAAATGATCAAAGTAGTGATTTTAATTTTACCTAGTGATGGATCTTGAAAAGTTGAATTTTGTCTACACCTAGTGGCCATTTTTATGAACTACAGTCTGGTATATATAGAATATATATAATATATTGTATTATTTCTGACTGGTTATATATTTGTGTTGTGCTGCTGTGCTGCAGAACGGGGCAACACTTAGTTACAGATGGTATGTTACATGAGAACCAAATGACTCTGGAATGACACATTTGTCTTGTTGTTTTCACTGCATTCCACAGCATAGGCTTATGTCCGACACTTTACACCACATTTACAATCCAGAAAAAGTGAAGATAGACCCAATAGCAAAATCCGATTCGTGAACTAACTTTTTTTTCTTTCGTGCCTTATTAAGGCACATAAAATAATTCTGCTCATTATCATTCCCTGTACTAACCTCAGACCTACACAAACTACGAGCAGATATGAGTGAAAGGTGACCAATGACAGTAGTTGTGAGAGTAGTCGAGCCAATGAGAGTAGGTGTGGGCGGGGCGATGCATGTAGCCACGCCCCGAACGCAGCGCGAGCAACGACGAGTGCAGTCAGTCAGGCAGTGCTCTATGAGTTTGACCAGTTCAGGCTGTAAATGCTCGTGTCATTGATGAGGCTTTAAAGAGTTTGGAATTGTTGAGGGTCGACCGATGGCGGACAGAGATTTTGTAGATGTTTGATTCATAAACCGAGACGCCAAATGCAGGTACATTTTCTGTTCTGTTGGTGAAATCAAGTCATGACTCATGTTCTGATATACGGAC
Source organism: Meda fulgida (assembly GCA_030578275.1). Taxonomy (NCBI): domain Eukaryota; kingdom Metazoa; phylum Chordata; class Actinopteri; order Cypriniformes; family Leuciscidae; genus Meda; species Meda fulgida. The sequence goes on along the minus strand of CM060630.1, from coordinate 27,301,241 downwards.
CACTGACCAGTAACTGTTATAGTGTTTTATGCCTTGAGAGAGGCTGTCCACAGAGCATAACTTGTAATTTACTCTATATTTTGTAAATATTATGAATTTTAAGTCATGCTAATATTTCCATTTCGCAAAAGTTTATCATAACATTAAGCAACTAACTGAGTAAAGACTAAAATATGAATTTGAATAAAATATTCGTTGTTTAACAACCAGATTTGCACAATATATATATTTATATATTTAATATATATATTTATATATATTTATATATTTAATATATATATATTTATATATATATTTCCTCACTGTATATATGTATATATAAAATCACTTTTTGAAACACAATGTGGATCATACAATAATATGAATATAAATAAAATTATTATTATTATTTAGCACACGCATTTATCCAAGTAACCATACACATGCTGCTAATGTATAATATAATAGGCTAAGCAAATACAACTCTATGTATTTCTGACTTATTTTGATTTTGCCAGATCTGGTGCTTTTAGCCACACATTATTTCACACCAGCAGAAGCAATAGACTGCCCAGTCCACACAGTCTGAATGACCAGACCACAGAAGTCTATCAAAAATATAAATATTTTCTATGTTTGACTAGCATACTGAACAAGTGCAAGGTGCGAGTTGAAAACAGACCAGTGAGCAAAGCTTTCTTCCCATGATAGGAATAATTAAATAATACAGTAGATCTAAATTATTAGTGATGCTCTAAAACAGTGGTTCTCAACCCCTCCAGCAGGGACCCCCTGACAGGCCATGTTTCTGTTTTAACCCTGAAATGGCACACCTGATTCAATGAATTAAAGGCTTAAATAATGAGTAGTTATTGAGAGAGGTTGAGAACCACTGCTCTAAAATGAAAAGTTCTGGTTATTTTATGTTTACAGTGTTGATGTTATTGTCGTCTGTAGTTCTGGTTCACAGGTTACCATTGTATCACAGTTGATATCCAGATTTGATTGTATTAACAAGGGAATGGCAGACCTGATACTGATGCTCACAAACAAATACTTGATCTCTGTTACTTTCTTTTGATCTTTTTAACCGACTCTATATGTGTTTATTTTAGACCAAATGGACGTCCAAGTGCAAAGTCAAGAGCTACATGAAGTGAGGAACCGTGATAATGTCACAAAAAAGAATTTATCACAAAGCAGAAGAACGACAAAGACCAACAAGTCTGTCACTTGCCATGAGTGTGGAAAGAGTTTCACACTAAAAGGAAGCTTTAAAAAGCACCAACAAATTCATACTGGCGAGAAGCTTCACACGTGTCCTCAGTGTGGAAAGAGTTTCACGCTAAAAGGCCACCTTAACAGACACATAAGAATCCACACTGGAGAGAAACCTCACACATGTCTTCAGTGTGAAAGGAGTTTTTCACAAAAGATTAATCTCAGTCGTCATCAGCGCTGTCATGAAAAACCATTCAGCTGTGATCAGTGTGACAAGAAGTTCAGATCCTCATCATATCTCAACAAACACCTGACAGTTCACGCAGTTGAGAGGCCGTACTTGTGTCCAGTGTGTGGAAAGAGTTTTTCACGGCTGGCCAATTGCAAAAAGCACCAGAAGATCCATTCTGTAAAAACTCACGCTTGTGTGGAGTGTGGCAAGACCTTCATCATACTTGAACGTCTCAAAAAGCATCTGAAAAGTCACTCTGAAGAAAGACCGTTCACATGCGCTCAGTGTGGATATGGATTCAAAGAGAAAGTCCACCTGAACAAACTCATGAGGATTCACACTGGAGAGAGGCCGCACACGTGTCATCAGTGCGGGAAGAGCTTCATACAGTTGTCAGGTCTCCGCTATCATATGCATCGTCACTCTGGAGAAAAACCTTATCATTGTGATCAGTGTGGGAAGAAATTTACATCGCCATCGATTCTAAAAAGACACCTGATGGCTCATACGGATGAGAGTCTACATATATGCTCTTTGTGTAAAAAGAGTTTTTCACGACAGGACAATTTGAAACAGCACCAAAAAGTACATGATGCTGTACGGGATCACATGTGCTTCGAGTGCGGGAAGCGCTTTATATCAGCGAGTCATTTGACCAATCACCAAAGAATTCACACTGGAGAAAAACTGTTCAGCTGCTCGCAGTGTGGAAGGAGTTTCACACAGAGAAGCCACTTAAACAAACACTCACATATTCATAGTGGTGAGGAGCTGCAAACATCGCGTCGTTATCATTGTTCAAGTAAATAATCTGAGATTCTGAGAATGCAAATGTTTTTAAGTTATTGTTTGAAAAAGTTGAGTTTTCACTCTATTGTTCAAATTAAGTTGTTTTTACTTTATTGTTAAAATACAGTTGCTATGAAATATCAAGATTTGTATTTTCATTTTGGGGAGTGGCAGAAAAAGTATTGCATTACTTTATTCTAACATGTATGTGTTTTTATTCTTCCGTTTATTCTACAATTTACTTTAATTGAAAAAACTTGATGTTAAGATCTGAACTAAGAAATACATAAATAATTGGTGAGAAATCTGTGCACTGCCAATTGTAAAACTTTATTTTAGTCTGATAAACTGTGATTGAAGTTAAAAACTAAACTACCAAATTAAAATAAAAAATGAACAAAAAGATCAGCTAAGTAAAGATAGAAATCTTTCATCTTTTTTGAGGAGACGGTAATGGGGTTTCAAAAACATTTATCAAATTGAAGAAAGTGAGAAGATCTGTCTGGGATGAGTACATTTTTTAGAATTAATATCAGTATTATGATTAATCAAAGTGAAAAATGTGAGTCTTGAAAACTGCTGCAAAAATAACTTTATATCCATGGACATATATTAATCCTTGGTGTACAAGTGAATATTTCCAGAACAACAGTGTCAAAGGTTTATAATAACCTTAAAGTAAAAAAAAAAAAAAAAAAAAGAGCAAGTACATATCCAGCCAGTGTTCAAAACTATCTGCTTGCCTTAGCTCGACTCAAAACGGTAAGGTTGTAATAATGTTTTTAATCCCGGTGGATTTCCGCGGGAAATTAGAGCATGTTTTAGCGTCATTACGTCACATCTGTAACTGCGTTTACACCAATGATCTATATAGAATTATAGAATCTATATACTTATAATCTATAGATCGGTATTTAGATCGGTAGTTCACACCAACGCCGGCGAGAGCGAATAACGACGCCGTAGAAAGATTCGTGGACGCTCTGTTGCTCTGACGTTTTAAACTTTATTTAAAGGGGCCGCAAAGCAAACAAGCATGTTGATCGTTATTTGTGCAGACCGACCAGGTGAACGTGATTTCACCAAGTACCACATGTTCCTGGATCAACATCTTTGTTGATCCTGGATCAACTTTCCAATCAACCAATCAGATTTGAGGGACAAGTTTACAGTTTATGTCAGGTAGAGGCTTAGAACCAGTGTGAGGTACTTAAACATCAGTGTTTTTCACCTATCATTACCCTCTGATTTTAGGGAAAAGTTATGGGTAGGGTTAGGTTAAGGGTTAGGGATTGGGTAAGGAATACATTTTGGGACAGGAATGTTGATCCAGGATAAAAAAAATATGGAAACATGGAAGTATCCAGGAACATGTCTTACTTGGCAAAATCACGGTGACCAGACTGACCAAGTGGATAGTAAACCTCATCTTTTAAATGTGAAAGTAAGAAATTGATCGATGGAAAGAACTTAACAATTATTGTGACATGTTTGCTAACGAAATAAACCAATTAAAAGCCACTTGTGTAGTGTGAAGTGTTGGGTAGGCTACCACCAGTGCCTTCTATTGGACATTCTCTGGTACCACTGAAGTGATGGGTCCCAGCTAAGGACCCCAGCAATCCGATTGGTTCAAAGGTTCAAAGCACGTTTTATGGGTAATTGCTGTAGTGCCTGGTTACAAATCAGAGAAAATCACTTTATTATAGAAGACGTTTGAACTACGTTATAACGAGTCATTAATTTATTTAACTTATATGTTTCATAAACTAGTATATAACCGAAGCACATAAAAAATAAAAAAGCTATAGTTTCTCATCACTGAATAAACACCTGAAGTTCATGCAGATAAGAGGCTATAGCCTACTTGTGTCCTATATGAGTGTTTTTCATAAAAAGGCCACCTTAACCAGGACATATTTGTTTTCACACCAGAAAGATGCTTCATACATGCATGCTCTCAGTATTAGGCATTTAACAGTTACATCAGGTCTCATCAGCTGTGCAATTAATCAGGAGAAAAACAACTAATGTAAGATAATAAATCAAAACAAATAAACGAAAAATACATAAATTATAGTACCTTTGAAATGTCACAAGTTTTGTAATGTTTTCCTTTTACTTTGTACAAAAGTAGCCTGTGTAAGCGTAAACAAACCTGCACACCTACAATAGCAACCTGGAATAATCTGAAAGGGATATTAAATTAAGTTTTTATTCAACACATTTGAATATACTTAAGCCAGTATCTGTATGATATATTATGTGATACATTATTTTCTAACGCCTCCAAAGTTTCAACTTGTTGAAAAACCTGTTGCACAAGATCTGCAGCTTTCTGTCATCTGACTCATGGCCATTCAAGTTTGTTTACGCATTAAACTCGTTGCCTCAACAAAATTATCTCGTGCTCAACTAATTTAAGTTTGCCCTGTTGTATCTTGTAACATTATATACAACTAGGTGAATGCATGTAATCAGTTATTCAGGAAAAACTAAAAAATGTGCAGTGCCAGTGCACCGCCTTGCTGACTAGGCTTGAGATCGCGCGCGTAACGTGACAGCATCATCGCTCGAGTCACAACAAACACAAACAAAGAGTGAAAGTAAATGTTCAGACTCAGAGTTGATTCGCATTTGAACGGTCGAAGTCGGTTCTTTACAAAACGGAGTATCAAAGTGTTTAATGAGAATCGTTAAAATTTGCGTGTAGCTTGATAGAAAATGAAGATTTGTGAATAGGGCTAACGTTACATGTTGATCAAGGTGAGTGTTCAGGTATAGCGACGCTTTACATGTGACTTCATTCACATTTTCACTGAAGAAAGCATTATTTCTTTAATATGAATTTGATATTTTTCAAATTTAGCATGTTAATGTTGTTTCGTTGCTGTGTCGTGTTGCCTGATGATTATTTTTGCTTTTGTGTATTCGACTATTGTGTGTTTGTCTGAACGCCGCGTCTCATGATGTTTCTCTGACTCACTTTATCTGGCGCACTATATTAAACCAAATTTAAATGACAGAGGATGACAAGAAGAGTGTTTTGTTAGGTTAAAACTGAGAACTTTAATTAAAAACAATGCAGCCTCCCCATAAAGTGCTTTTGGATGAAAAAAACTATTTACCAAGGCCTCCAAACTGTCAAACCTTTGCTGATAAACCTGCTGCACAAGATCTACATGCCATCTGACTGATGACCATGCAGGTATGCCGTTTTAACTTTGATTCATTTCCTGGATATGCATTGTTGATATCAACAATTAGCCTACATTTTTGATATCAACAATTAAATTTTTGATATCAACAATTACATTTTTGATATAAACAATTTAATTACAGATATCTGTAATTGTATTTTCACTAGTGAAATGTCACCATAGGCTGCCATTCAAAATCAATTGTTGATATCAAGAATTAAATTCTTACTGGTAGAAATATCATTTTTGATATCAATAATTAGAATACTGGTAAAGTGGGACACTTTCTGATAATTTATATTCTGCATGCTTTTTTTTTAATTATGATCCAAATGTCTTAGCCGCTCATATGATACTATTCTAAATAGCTTAAAGCTCTACTATACTATAAACAATAAAAAAAGAAAGAAACATTAAACACAGGATGGATGACTCTATCTCAAACACACAATGACCCCAAACCACATTTTTCAAGGCGCTACTGTCAAACTGGGACACCTTTATTGGCAAACTGGGACACTTAAAACACATTCAATTGTTATTCAAGTGTAGGCCTTATAAATTAAAAACACAATAACAATATAAACAACAACAACAATAACATAAACATCACTTTTTTTAAGAAAGGGTGCAGGTACAGCAGATTCAACCCACCCCCTCCCTCGCCTTCCCACAAAATTTTATATTGGGTTTAATTTATTTCATACCAATTTAATTAATAAAAAAAAAAAAGTTACCTTCATGAACATCTCTTCTTTTAGGCTAATTAATTGCACACAGGCTAAATTTCATTTCTGTACGGTATAGGTTAATCTACACGTCAATACAGCCAGTGCCAGTGAACGCCTCCCCGTCTTCAATGAGGCCATTCTCCTCGCCACACGTCTCATTGAACCAGTTCCGATCTTCATGTTCATGTGCGCTTCCTTCAAGGTCCAGTGGCCTTTAGGTGGTCAGACAGACTTGGCTCATACACATTGGGGTGTATAGCCATGGGATTTACTGGGTACATCCCAGTCCCCCTGAAGCCAGCTTGGGCAGTCTGGACTGTGCCTGCATTAGCATCGCAAGCAAGCTCAATATAAGTAGTTTAAGTCAGTCTTTGTTGAAATATCTAGCTAACTAACTAAATTTATGAGGGACATATAAAAAGGGAACTCAATTCCTCCATTAGAATGACTTGAATGGCTGTCCCAGTTTGCCAGTAATACCCTGTCCCAGTTTAACAATATGCTATAGAAGATTAATATGAATGTGATTTTTAAAAGTTCTGATTCACCATTACATCCCTATAACAAAATATATAACAATTACAAATGATCCATGAGTTTTTTTTATAACCTTACCATTATTTACTAATTTACTAATAACATTTTCACATCACATACTTGCTAATGATGAGTTGTTCAATGTTGATTTTTAGTAATAAAAACATATCCATGTAAAGATAGAAATTATTAAGCTTAACTGTCCCACTTTACCAGTATTCACCCTATATTGTTACTAGTAAAAATACGAATTCCTGATATCAATAATTCAATTGTCACTAGTTGAAATGTCTATTCTTGATATCAACAATTGAATTGCTATTAGTAAAAATGTTCATTTTTGATATCTGAAAATGTATTTCTGATAACAATATTACTTCAAATATCTAAAATGGCTTTCTTACTTTTAACAATCACATTCTTGATATCAGAAATTAACATTGTCACTAGTGAACATTTAATTATTGATATCAAAAATGAACATTGCTACTAGTAGGAATTAAATTGTTGATATCAAGAATAGACATTTCAACTAGTGACAATTGAATTCTTGATATAAAAAATAAAGGTTGTTACCAAGCGGCAACATTCTAATCTGAAAAATGAAGCCTACCCGGAAGTGCGAAGAACTGCAATACATGTAAAATCCGCTAGGGACAGGTCCCAAAAGGGAGCAAATGTCCATAGACCCCCATTATAAAATGTCCGTTTTCACAGCATAAATTCATGTTTTTACAGGTTGCTCCCATGGACTTTTATTGTATTTTTCGATAGGTTCCGAGTGCCTGAAAACTGTGAGGGGGGTGATTTTTTTTTCTGACTCGTTAGTTTAGATCGTATTTAGATATAAAAGGTATGACAAATAAGGGCATGGTAAACTTTGATTGACAGCTTGATTGACAGCTGATAACGTGCTGTGCCATTCCTGAAATTTGATGTCTTGGCCATGATCTGACACAACACATCATACCACCTCTGTATTCTTTCTGAACATTTTGAACAAGATTTTCCTACATGGCGCCGCCCATACCCCCATAAACGGCCTCAAAACCGTTCTTCAGAAAGTCTATGGTTGACGTCACAGACGCTTTGTCCATATTTTTTACAGTCTATGGTTTTTACTAGTAAGAATTGTATTTCTAATATGTGAAATTGGAATTTCAACTAGTAAGAAATCAATTATTGATATCAACAATTGATTTTGAACGGCAGCCTATGGTGACATTTCACTGGTGAAAATACAATTACAGATATCAACTATTATAGTTTTTACTAGTTGAAATTCAATTGTGGATATCAAGAATTAGCATTGTTACTAGTGGAAATGTAAGTTCTGATATCAAAAATGGCCATTGTTACTAGTAGAAATCTAATTCCTGATATTAATAACTATCATTTTAACTAGTGAAATTGAATTGTTGATCAAGAATTCATATCCTGGAAATGAATAAAAGTTCAAACGGCTTGCCATATTATGGTTTGCTGTGTCGTGTTGCGTGTCCTTTGTGTATACGACTATTGTGTATTTGATTGAACGCCGCTTCTCATGATCCTGTTTCTCTGAATCTTAGGATCCGTTCAGCTGAATAATTGTGAATTATTGGTTGTTTATCATTTCCATACATAATCAGTGTTTGTGATCAGATTCTGTTTCAACTGTTCAGATTCATCATGGATGGCACACAAACATCCAGAGATCACGATATTTCACCAGGATGCAGGTACTTTGTAAACACTATTAAACCACATTTAAATGACAGAAGATGACAAGAAGAAGATTTTGTTCGGCTAAATCAGCAATTTTTATTTTAAAACAATAAGATCGGCCTCCCCATAAAGTGCTTTTTGATGAAAAAAACTTTAAGACCTTTTATTAAATGATTATCATCATAAAGGATTAAATCTGCTGTTATAGTTCAGTTCATCAGCAGAGATCAGAACCAGAGCCCAGCCGTGTGTCTATGAGGAGTGATGGGTCTATGAATCCACCAGTGCATTTTAAGAGTGGAGATACACAAACTGATCTCAGGTATACTATATCTGGAAAAAAAATATCATATAGCTTTTTATATTATCAGAATAATATAAAGTATTTATTTTTCTTAGATATTTTAACATATATAGTGTTTCTCACACAGAGAGACACATCTGTGAAAGCACTCAGTTCAATTTATAATTTTGTTATAACTAAATAATGATCATTAGTCAATTGTTTTAATAATTTGATAATAAACAAATATGTAGTTTGTTAAATATGGTATTTTAAATTATTGACATGAACCTCTCTCTGTTATAGTTCAGTTCATCAGCAGAGATCAGAACCAGAGCCCAGCCGTGTGTCTGTGAGGAGTGATGGGTCTATGAATCTACCAGTGCAGTTTAAGAGTGGAGATACACAGACTGATCTCAGGTATACTATTACTGGAAAAATATGATAATAGTATGGCATTCCCTTTCGTTGTCACTCCGAGTTCCGTCGGATGACGAAGAATGGGGGTTTCGCTTAGAAAGCCTATCGACTTCGAGTATACAAAACGAGCCAATAGCAAAGAAATGCCATGGGTCTGCAGAATTTGCATAGCGTATCTCCGCCTTACCTCTTGGGTATAAAAGGAGGACGCCGGCAATATGCAGATATGTTTTCGCTTCGGAGCCAAAAGTATCTCTTCACTCCACAGCCATTTCTGACTTCGCTCTACGACACGAGCCACTCTCTCCGGTGTTGGTGTGACGGCGATCTGCAGCGAGTTCACATTGCCTGCTGATCTGTGCAGTGATCTGCCAGTGAGTGTGTTTCTCCCTGCTCGCTTCAACATCGCAGAGTTTTTTCTCCTCTCACAAAAGAGCTCGCACACGGCACGTCTTTTTAAAGACGGCTCGCCCGTGCATTTCTGGTTGCGGCCGACTCATTTCTGATTTTGATGGGCACATTCTCTGCTCTGCGTGTTTGGGCTTTGATCACGCTAGAGCAGCGTTTGTGGATCTGTTATCCATCGCAGCATCACAGGGCGGGCTAGAATCTCCAGGAAGTGAAGATTCTACAGTGCTGCCACTTTCAGGTGTGCATATGGCATTTGTCAAGTCAGATCCTGAGATGACGGTCATGCTTTCCCGGGCCGCTACGAGCATCGGACTAGAGTGGAACCTTTCACCCTGTCCTGAGCGCTCGCTGCTGGACGATTGGTTTTTGGGTGTGGCCGCTGACTCCTGTCAGCGTCCACTCCAATAACTTTCTTCCCGGATGTGCATCAGGAGATCTCGAAATCCTCAAAGACCCCATGTCTTCCAGCGATCCCTCGTTGATCTCCTCTGCCCTTCCTTCCCTCAATGGGGCCGCTGCCCATGAGTACACTGGGGTCCCCCCGGTTGAACGCTCTGTTGCGATGCTACTGTGTCCACAGAGTGCTTCTTCTCGGCGCGATCCTAAGCACCTGTCCGAAGCCTGTAGTTTTTCGTCTACACTTGTGGCGAAATCCTATAGCGCCTTAGGACAGGTAGCCGCCTCACTGCATGCCATGGCCATTCTGCTGGTCTACCAGACCCAGATGCTCACGGTCGTGCACGGGGGCGGGACTGACCCAGGGATCTTCAATGAGTTGCGCGCCACCACTGGCCATATCCCAGGTCGGCCTCTTCGGCGGTGCGGTTGAGCGCTTTGCCCAAACAGTCCTCAACCGCCCATGAGCAGACTGAGGTTTATTCTGCCCCGACGGCCCCGCCGTCCGCTCAGATCCCTCAGTCTGCCCTCCGCCGAAGGCACCCTCCCGTGGCTCCAACCCCGCCCGTTCAACCGGGCTGGCTCTGGAAGCCGCAGGCGGACGCCACAGCCCTCTCCAGCCCCGCCCCCGCTATACGCTGGGTTAAGCGGCACTCTTGAGACGGGCTGCCCAGAGATGGGACTTAGTTCTTTCCAGGGGCTGGTAGCAGGGCCACTCCTTTCCCCGGTGGAGGGCTGGGGAACTCTTTATTCTCAGAAAGAACTGACTCTCCCGTCTCTGAGCACACAGAGTTCACGGACGACACTGTGCGCTGCCCCTGAGCCTTGCACCCCTTGTCCCCCTCTGTCTCAGAGCCGGATGACAGTGTGTGCCGTCCCCGGACCGTACCGCTCTCATCCCCCTCTGTTGCCAGACCCCTGGCAGAGCAGGCCCCCGTGGAACGCTGGTCCTTCCCTGGCCTCCTCTGTCAGGGTGCGGTTATGACGCGCCCCCGGACCGGGCCGCTATGCCGTCCATGTCCGGGCCGGTCACTCCGCTTCGCTGCACCATCGAGGGGACGTCTGTGGTTCGCTTGACTCCGCTGGCACAGTTCTTGGGAGCCTGGCTAGAGCTTCCCATTCTGTTCCACTGGGTCGTGCGAGCCATTGGCTCGGCTATGCGATTCAGTTCGCAGGGTCTCCTCCCCGCTACAGGGGAGTCCGCTCCACTTTGGTCGGTGGCAATGCCCCCATCATGAGAGCAGAGGTCGCTACCCTACTGGCGAAGGGTGCGGTCGAGACTGACCCTCCAGCCGAAATGAGGTCCGGCTTCTACAGCCCTTACTTCATTGTCCTCAAGAAAACCGGTGGGTTACGGCCAATCCTGGACCTACGCGTGCTAAACCGCTCCCTTCACAGGATGCCGTTCAAGATCCTCTCTGCCAAACGCATTTTTGGATGTGTGCGGCCCCAGGATTGGTTTGCAGCGATCGACCTGAAGGACGCCTACTTTCATGTCTCCATTCTTCCTCGACCCGGACCGTTTCTTCGGTTTGTTTTCAAGGGGCAGGCATACCAGTACGCGGTTCTCCCTTTCGGGCTAGCCCTGTCTCCTCGCGTCTTCACGAAGGTCGTCGAGGCTGCCCTTGTTCCCCTTCGGGGACACGGGGTTCGCATCCTGAACTATCTCAACGACTGGCTGATCCTAGCTCACTCTCGAGACCAGGTTTTGCGAACATAGGGACCTAGTGCTCCGGCACTTAGCCCGTTTGGGCCTTCGGGTCAACTGGGAGAAGAGAAAACTTTGCCCCGTGCAGAGGATCTCTTTTCTCGGTATGGACATCGACTCGGTCGCCATGTCCGCGCAGCTTACGAGCGAGCGGACATGAAACTTTTTCAGAGGCTCCTGGGGCATCTGGCATCTGCAGCCGTGGTGACGCCGCTCGGATTGCTTCATATGAGACCGCTTTGGCTTCGCGACCGAGTCCCGAGGTGGGCATGGCAACAAGGCACGCTCCGAGTACCAGTTACTCCGACCTGCCGTCAGACCTTCACCCCGTGGTCGAACCTCAGTTTCCTCAGGGCCGGTGTCCCCCTGGAACGAGCTTCCCGGCATGTTGTTGTGTCAACAGATGCCTCCACCACGGGCTAGGGTGCCATGTGCAATGGACATGCTGCCACGGGCTCCTGGACAGGACCCCCAGCGCCTATGGCATGTCAATTGCCTCGAGTTGCTGGCAGTACGCCTTGCTCTGCACCGCTTCTGAGCGTTGCTCAAGGGTCAACACGTACTAGTCCGATCAGACAATACCACCACAGTAGCGTACATCAACCATCAAGGTGGTCTACGCTCCCGCCGTATGTCGTAACTCGCCCGTCACCTCCTCATATGGAGTCAAAAGCATCTGAGGTCGCTTCGAGCCATTTACATTCCCGGAGCCCTGAACTGTGTAGCCGACGAGCTCTCACGGCTTCAGCCCCTCCCTGGAGAATGGCGACTCCATCCCCAGTCGGTTCAGCTGATTTGGGACCAGTTCGGGGATGCACAGATAGATCTGTTTGCCTCCCACGACTCGACCCATTGCGACCTGTATTATTCCCTGACCGAGGGCACGCTCGGCACGGATGCACTGGCGCACAGCTGGCCGCGGGGCCGCAAATATGCGTTTCCCCCCAGTGAGCCTTCTTGCGCAGACCTTGCGCAAGGTCAGGGAGGACGAGGAGCAGGTCATTCTGGTCGCGCACTGGCCCATCTACTCCTCGCGACAGCACCTCCCTGTCCAATCCCTCTGAGGAAGGACCTCCTTTCTCAGGGACGGGGCACCCTATGGCACCCTCGTTCCGATCTTGGAACCTCCACGTGTGGCTCCTGGACGGTACGAGGCAGGTTTGAGTACCCTACCACCAGTGGTGGTGGCTACCATCACTTCCGCTAGAGCGTCGTCCACGAGACACGTCTACGCGTTGACGTGGAACCTCTTTGTCAGCTGGTGCTCTTCTCACCGAGAAGCCCCCCGGAGATGTTCGATCAGTGTCGTGCTTTCCTTCCTTCAAGAAGGGTTGGAGTGAAGGCTGTCTCCCTCCACCCTCAAAGTCTATGTTGCCGCCATTGCCATACACCATGACCCAGTCGAAGGTAAGTCTGTGGGGAAGCACGACCTGATCGTCAGGTTCCTGAGAGGAGCGAGGAGACTGAATCCTCCTCGCCCTCCTCTCGTTCCCTCTTGGGACCTTTCAGTGGTTCTAACTGCCCTGCAGAGTGCTCCCTTTGAGCCCTTGCAATCAGTGGAGCTTAAGTTCCTGTCAATGAAGACAGCGCTCCTGGTTGCATTGGCCTCCATCAAGAGGTTAGGGGACCTTCACGCATTCTCCGTTGACGAAGCGTGCCTGGAATTCGGGCCGGGTTACTCTCACGTGATCCTGAGACCCCGGCTTGGATATGTGCCCAAGGTTCCCACCACTCCCTTCCGGGACCAGGTGGTGAACTTGCAAGCGCTGCCCCTGGAGGAGGCAGACCCAGCCTTGGCACTGCTCTGTCCAGTACGCGCTCTCCGTGCTTATGTAGACAGAACGCAGTGTTTCAGGACCTCAGACCAGCTCTTTGTCTGTTATGGTGGGAAGCTGAAGGGAAAGGCTCTCTCCAAGCAAAGGTTGTCTCACTGGATAGTGGAAGCCATTGCTTTGGCATACCAGCAGCAAGGTCGAGCGTGCCCCCTTGGTGTGACTGCCCACTCCACCCGGAGTGTGGCGTCCTCTTGGGCTCTAGCGCACGGCGCCTTGCTAACAGACATCTGCAGAGCTGCAGGCTGGGCGACACCTAACACATTCGCCAGATTCTACAATCTCCGAGTGGAGCCTGTGTCCTCCCATGTACTCGCTTCAACCAGCTAGTACTGGACCCGCTCAGGTGTCTTCGCTTGCTCGCCATTCCACTCCACGGACTGAACACGTGCGATATTTCCTCAGGTGAGCTTCTCCGCAAGCCCTGAGTTCCTCCAGCACTGTTGACGTCGACGTCAGTGTCTACTGCCTGCACGTTGACTAGGTGCCTCCCGTGTGCATGGTCCCTTCCCTGAGTGACCCCCACATGTGTATTTCCACTGTAAGCCTCTCTGAGCATGTGTCTTTCCCTTGGCAAGCCACCTTGCCACCCCTGAGGTTGAAATTTTCCACCTGCGGCTGGACACCCCAGTGTTCTCCATTTGCTTCCCTCTGGGTCATATGTGTATTCTCTAAGTCCCACCCCCTCTGGGCTGGCATTAATTGCATATTTCTCTGAGATTATGAGATATGCTCCCCAGTGTACCTTGGTATTCCTGTGCTAAATAGGAGTCCTTCGTCCGTGTCAGTCTCACGGCAGGGATCTCAGATTTACGCAGGGCACTGGAAGACAGCTGTGAAGGTGGCGTGATTAGACTGGTATCCCCATTCGTCGCCATCCGTCATTCCGTCTTCCTGCCACTTCCACTGTACCGCGGGGATCGCCTGAGTTCAGTCTCGGCTCCTCAGCGAAGAAACATATCTGCATATTGCCGGCGTACTTTTTTTTAGACCCACGAGGTAAGGCGGAGATATGCTATGCAAATTCCGCAGACCCATGGCATTTCTTTGCCATTGGCTCGTTTTGTATACTCGAAGTCGATAGGCTTTCTAAGCGAAACCCCCATTCGACGTCATCCGACGGAACGTCTCCGTTCCCTACTCAGGGAACGAGGGTTACATCCGTAACCGAGACGTTTTTAGATTAGACAAATATTAGAATGTGAACACATAATTAGAAATTCTTGTTGTAGATTGTTTATAGGCATTTTTATTTTTATCTGATATTTTAACGGGTATGTTGCTCACACAGCAGTTAAATTTAACTCAGTTTACAATTTTTGTAACAGAGTAAATTGAATTATCAGTGCTATCCAAAATAATTGTTTTAGTGATAAATGAATATGTAATTAATTGAATACTGTAATTCAAACCATTAACTTTAATCTCTCTCTGTTATAGTTCAGTTCATCAGAGGAGATCAGACCCAGAGCCCAGCTGTGTGTCTATGAGGACATCTATGAATCAGCCAATAGAGTTTAAGAGTGGAGATACACAGACTGATCTCAGGTATGACATTTCAACAAAATATATGATTTAAGGATATCATACAGAGTAAAAAAGACATTGGGTCTCAATTTAAGACAAGAGTCAGAATTATAATAAATTGAAGATTTTTTTGCTGAAAATAGTTTGCAGTTTCATCAGCAGAAGTCCGCTTCATGACTCACAAGGAGTTTGTAGGCCGCCCCGCTTACAGTTACAAAGATCACAGCAGTTACATACCCTTCACCAAGTTCTAAGCTACCTCCTTGCTTCAGGTTGAATGATTCTGATTGGCTAAAAAATAGACAAACATAGTCATTTTCCACACATATTCAGATACACACATATTCAGATAGACTGAAGCATATCTCCATCGATTATGCAGCTGACACTCAGACCCTGAAGTTAGGCACGTGTTGACCTCCATGTCGCAGATTTGGGTCCCTGGGTGCCAGCCTGTCCCGAACAACAACTCAGTCAATCTTCAATAATGCCAGTGGTTCCTTAACCTGTAACCAAGAAAGACTAACACGCACACCGACACACAGCTTCTTCAAGGTTGGATTTGGTTGTGCTCTAACTATCAACAGGAGACTCTTCCCATAACATCCAGATAACTTCTTTCTCTCAATGAACGGACACTTTAAAATAACACAGTAAAGTAAAGACTTTAACTAAGAAATGGTCACTTAAATTATTGGTTCAAATGACCCTTGTGACCTATAGTCGTCATGGTGCGCTAGAAGAACATAAATATGTTTTAACACGTTGAAGACCTTTTGTCAAACAAAACGAGTCCATATTTAATTTCTGGAAGCCGGGCTAAATGAGTAAGCACTGTTACTGCATTCCTGGCATTGGGCCAGACCCTCAGTCACCTCTCAGATATTTCATACAGATGTTTAAAGGGGTCATATAAGATGGTTCTAGAAAATAACACTATTTTGTGTATTTGGTTTAATACAATGTGTTTACGCAGTTTTACGTTAAAAAAGTAATTATTTTACACATACTGTACATTATTGTTGCTCCTCTATGTCCTTCCTTTCTGAAACGCGTTGATTTTTACAAATCTCATCGTTCTGAAAAGCGCGGTGTGCTCTGATTGGCCAGCGATCCAGTGCATTGTGATTGGCCCAAAAACTTTAAGCGTGTGACAGAAATTGCAGAAATTGGAGGTGGCGGCGGTGGCGGCGGCAACAGTAACACAGCGAGAATAACAGTTACGCCTTCCATCTTTCCGTATACATTTGGGCGGTATTATGAAACCCTCCCCCACACACTGACGAAAATTAGCAAATTTTATTTATTGTTATTTTCACATTCTATATTAAAAGAGCTTCATGATTTATGATTTGTTGGAGTCAGAAAACAAATTACTGAACTGCACCTGTTTTAAGTCGATAGAGTCAGCAAAGTCAATTTTGAGAAAAATCGAATTTCTGAAGGATCCGAAACTAAATCACCTAGAAACCATACCTTAAAATCCCTGGTACACACACCAAGTCAAAACCCATATCTATATAGGAAAAAATAAAATAAAAATAAAATAATAAATGATATCATGATATCAGAATTGTTTGAATAACATTTATTTATTTATTTTCATCAGATTATTTTCCCCAACAGTTAAACAAATGTTTGTTTATAATGATGTTGGCGTGAATACTCTCCAAGGCAGATATTTTGAAATGCTGTAATTCTGTGTATATCGGGAGGCGTCTGTGCGCACGCTTCGGCTCTGTCAGTCAGCGCGAGTATGATCGCTTTGTTTACAGTAAGAGAGAAAATCACATTTCATTGGTTCAGACTCATGCCATCGAGAATTCGCTATGAATATTCAAAAAGTTGGAATACTGCGGTTTACAACGATACCAAACTTGTTCTGATGGGAAGCGCGAAAAGTGGGCAGAGAAAAACAGCATTTTTCATGGTCAAAGAAAAGGTACTCTTCTCAACGTACAAATAAAGACACTTTTAGATGTTTAATTGCTATTTGGATCACTAGACGAGGGCTTTTATGAACAAATTTGGTAACGCTTTAGATTACTTATATATATATTTAAACATTTTTGTCATTACATTTCTGGTCTATTATTTTCCATTTTTACTTGAGACGTTCTGTGGCTAGCTAACCTTTATAACATTACAAAATGAAATTGTAATAAACATTTTATTACATTACTATTTTGGTATGAACATTCACCCGCCAATGTGGCAGATAGCCTTTTGAGATTTACTCACCAAACGGTGAGTAAATGGCTTGGCGGGTGTTAATTTCGGACCCTGGTTTGGGTGTCTTTTATGCAAATGACTAATCATGTGCATGTGGCCGCTCATTTAGAATGCGTTTAGAGATTAAGAACCAATGAATGTGCGTATGCACGTGTTGTAAATTAGGCTGAGATTTTTCATGAGAAATTCTCCTGTACGTACAAAAACGAAATAATCTATGTTTATGTAATAATGATGTATTTAAATTTTACAGCCATGAAGTCCTCAACACGTTTAGATCAAATCTGATGAAGAAGTTTGAGTGTCTGTATGAGGGAACAGCACAGCAGGGAAACCCAACACTCCTGAACGAGATCTACACAGAGCTCTACATCACAGAGAGTGAGAGTGGAGTGATCAGTAATGAACATGAGGTGAGACAGATTGAGACACAATCCAGGAGAGCAGCAACAGAGGACACACCGATCAAATGCAATTACATCTTTAGACCTTTAACTGGACAAGACAAACCCATCAGAACTGTGCTGACAAAGGGAGTCGCTGGCATTGGAAAAACAGTCTCTGTGCAGAAGTTCATCCTGGACTGGGCTGAAGAGAGAGAGAATCAGGACGTCCAGCTCATATTTCCACTTCCTTTCAGAGAGATCAATCTGATGAAGGACAAAACACTCAGTCTTTCAGATCTTCTTCATGTCTTTTTCCCTGAAACTAAAGAAATGGAAATATCCAGTGACAAATATAAAGTCTTGTTCATCTTTGATGGTCTGGACGAGTGTCGTCTGTCTCTGGATTTTCAGAGCGATGTGCGGTTGTGTGATGTAAGTGAATCCGCCTCGTTGGACGTGCTGCTGACGAACCTCATTGTGGGGAATCTGCTTCCCTCTGCTCTCATCTGGATCACCTCCAGACCAGCAGCAGCCGATCTCGTCCCCTCTGAGTGTGTCCATCGAGTGACAGAGGTACGAGGCTTCAATGATCCACAGAAGGAGGAATACTTCAGGAAGAGAATCAGTGATCAGAGTCTGGCCAATACAATCATCACACACCTGAAGTCATCAAGGAGCCTCTTCATCATGTGCCACATCCCAGTGTTTTGCTGGATCTCAGCCGCTGTTCTGGAGAAGATGTTGAGCGAAGCAAAGAGAGGAGAGATTCCCAAGACTCTCACTCAAATGTACACACACTTCCTGCTCCTTCAGACCAACATCAAACATGAGAAGGACTATGAGAAGAACGTGACAGATGAAGACATGATCCTCAAACTGGGAAAACTGGCTTTTCAGCAGCTTGTGAAAGGCAATGTGATCTTCTATGAGGAAGACCTGAGAGAGTGTGGCGTTGATGTGACAGAAGCATCAGTGTACTCAGGATTGTGCACTCAGATCTTCAGAGAGGAGTCTGGCTGGTATCAGGGGAAAGTCTTCTGCTTTGTTCATCTGAGCGTTCAGGAACATCTAGCGGCTCTATATGTGCACCTCTCCTTTACAAACAGCCACATAAATGTGTTTGACCAAATCACCAAAAAGAATTTGCGGCCTAAGTTTAAGGACTGGTATAGACACAATTCATCAGAAAATGTTTCATTATCTGAGCTGCATCAGAGAGCTGTGGATGAGGCTCTACAGAGTAAAAATGGACATCTGAACCTTTTCCTGCGGTTTCTTCTGGGTCTGTCAGTGGAGTCTCATCAGATTCTCCTTCAAAGACTAATGAAACAGAGAAGCAGCAGCTCTGACAGCAATGAGGAAACAATTGAGTACATCAAGAAGAAGCTCAAGACCATTGACTCTCCAGAGAAATACATCAATCTGTTCCACTGTCTGAATGAACTAGGTGATCATTCACTAGTGGAGGAAATACAAGAGAAATTGAAACCTGGAAGAATAAAGGAAGCCAAACTCTCTTCATCTCAGTGGTCAGCTGTAGTTTTTGTGCTGTTGACATCAGAGAAGAAGCTGGATGAGTTTGATATTAATACATTTGTTAAAAGAAACAATGAAACCAAAAAACTACAGGTTTTTCTGAAGCTGCTGCCTGTGATTAAAGAATCCAGATCAGTTCAGTAAGTATCAGTAAGAACAATCACTTCACTGTTAAAACATTAAAAAGCTCATAATCTTAAGTGCTGCATATGTTGTATACAGTGTTAAGTGGTCCATACTTAAATGTGCTTTCTACACAGTGGTTTGTCAGTTAATAAAATATTTTTGCAAATAAAGTAACTGACCATTGTGGAATTAAGAAATATTATTAATATTTCTGTGTTATGCTCTGTGACATTTTAGACATCAGTCCAATGATCCATCAAACATGTCTGTAGCAATGTTCAGGGAAGAAGGAGGCGGGAACCGGCGAACAATCAAAATATAACTTATTTAAATAAAACAAACAAACGAAAATACCGCCAGCAGCCCCTCGCGGACGACTGCTGGCTAAAGTAAAATACAAAAAACAAAACAACTAAAATACAGGCCTGTTCCTCTCTCGATCATCAACGTCGTCGCTCCTCCTTTATGCTTCCGCTCCTCCGTGAGAGATGCGAGACCGGTGTGCCTCACATGTGTTGCTCATCAGCAATCGCACCACCGGCCTCGCGCCGTTCTCTCACGTCCCTCGGCCGTCCTGTTCGCCACAATGTCAAACATGTTGATTTTGTGCTTTAAATCCGCACTTCCTCTTTAAAAATGGATTCACTGCTAAACTGATCTAAACTGAGAGAATGAAGAGTGTGTCATTGTTCTCTACAGGTTGAGTTATTGTGGCGTCACAGATGAAGGTTTTGCTGCACTGACTTCAGCTCTGAGATCAAACCCTGAACACCTGAGAGAACTCAATCTGTCTTGGAATAAACTAGGAAATTCGGGAGTCAAGCTGCTCTCTGCTGTACTGGAGGACCCTCACTGCAAACTTGAGAAATTAGAGTAAGATCATATGTGACCCACATACATGAATCACAATGTAAAGTGTGTTTGAAGTGTTCAGCCTTTTTCTGCTGCTGTGAGTTCAGCTGATTTAACACATGAGCTGATCCTCAGTAACATGATACTGTAGGACTGAGAGTCACACTGATATACACACTTTCACATCACAATCAACATTTCAATCTTTAAACAGGCTCAACCTCAACACAGTAAGAACTGTGAAATGAAAATTATATATTCATCCTACTGTTCATCAAGTTCATCTTTCTGACTCTTTCGGGCAATCAATAGATTACAATTTTTAATTGCGATTAATCTCATACAGTATTTATCAGGAAATTAAGCATATATCATTTATTTTAACACGTGTATTTTGTCATCATTTGCTATATCCAGCAAAGTAAATTATCAGATTGAAGGACGATTCTCACAAAACTGTATTTTCTGCAAACTTTTTTAAAGGAAAATGTAGGTGTTTTTCCAAAAAGGACACTTGGAGACCTCGAAAGAACACCAAATAACCAAATGATATAAGGAGTCAGTATAATTCATAAGTGAATGCATAGCAAAAGAAAGGACAAAAAACCCCACCCTTTAATAACCTTTAATGTTTTCTTGGTTAATGATTAGGGATGTGATTGTGATTTATAATTTTTTTCTCTCTTTTCCATCTGGCTTTTAAATCGCTTACAGCGCGTGTCCACTGGCGAGAAGCGAGGGGAGCAGAGCAAGTGTTTTTAGTTCATTCCTATGGAAGTTGAGTTTAAAGCTCAACTTAAGCTTAACTTCCATAGGAATTAATTGAAAATGCTCGCTCTCCTCCCCCGCTTTGCGCCAGTGGACACACACTGCTATGAATGCCCGCATTTAACTTTATTTCAATATATGAAATTAGACGGCTTGATTAAAAAATGAATAAGCACGGCATACACCACGCTGATAAATGAAATCTGACTCCTGCTGCTGATCTGTGCTGCGACTGTCGTTTGGCTAACACTGAATTGAGTTTTCAATTGTAGTATCTGCTCTCTAACTGAACTTAATGATTTTTATTACTATAAAAAAATCTAAACGAATGTGGGGCGGTGCTGCAGTGGGCAAGGTGATGGAACACCGGTAACACAGACAACATCAACCATCGAAGCAAGCCAATTACTGATCATCTCCTTGTTTGTTTCTATGATAACATAATTATCACCTGTCAGTCATTATGTTTGTCTTGTATTGAAACCCCCTGCTTTGTTCAGTCCCCTCCCTTGTCGGTTCTCGTTTCAATTCATGTTGTTTGTGTTTTTGCATGTGTTTTCCTGGATATCTCCTGCGTGTTTATTACTTGGAATGAAGACTTTGTTTGTTAGCTCTATCGCCATGCATATCTGTAAAAAGACTTAAGTTTGTACTTTTTCTTTGGATTCACTACTAAACTGATATGATCTTATTTGATCTGAGAGTGTGAATAGTGTTTTTTTCCCCTTTATTCCATATACACTAAGTCTAATTCTTCTCTGGTTTCTATTGTTTAGTATTTCAGTTCATAATGTTTTCCTCTTTCTACAGTTTGAGGAATTGTGGTTTTACAGATGAAGGTTGTGCTTCTCTGGCTTCAGCTCTGATATCAAACCCCTCACACTTGAGAGAACTGGATCTGTCTTGGAATAAACTAGGAGATTCAGTGAAGCTTCTCTGTGCTGCACTTGGAGATCAGCACTGCAAACTGGAGAGACTGGAGTAAGTTATTCTCTCATCGACAGTCATGCATGTAAGGTGTGTCCTTTAATGTAAATTTTACGACTAAAATCAGCTTGTAAAACAAATGTTCAGTAAACACACTAAATCTCAGCACACATGAATCTGATGATTGAAGATGAAGTTCATTTCATTCATCTCCATCACATCACATGACTTGCTGCTCCTGTATTTAACCCACAAAACATTTACTGGAGCTTCAGTTCCTTCTGGTAATTTGATAAATATTTAACTTTTAGATGAACATTAATGTGTAAAATAGTGAGTTAGAGCCTTGGTGACTTACTGCAGAGAATTATTATCAGAGGTTTAGAGTTCAATAGGCAAGAGTCTAAATGTGTTAAGTTTTAACTTTCTACTACAGTGATCAATGTCAAGTCACTTTAGCTTTCAACGTTTTCAGTGATAAAAGGAAAAACCCTCAAACCCTTTAAAGCAAGAAAGTTGTTTATTAAGTGACACTCTTGAATATAGCAGAATCAACTTAATGTATAGAAATATGTATCTGTAATAATCAACACACTGGTTTGCAGGAGCAGCAGAGTTTCAGTCTTTCCCCTCTATCAGCAGTTCCCTATCAGTCGGTCACTCTTCACGTACGTAGTGACCGACGAATAGTAATCTCACCAGAGAACAAATCTACCTCGAGTGTAACTACACGAGCCAATGAACGTTGTAATGCAATGATTTGCAGCAGCTACTCTGCCTCGCAGAGTGGGTACATAATGAGCAGGAGGTGCATTGCATCTTCATCTTTTTGCTTCGGAGCCAAGCGTTTCATGAATGCTCTTGTCTGCAAGCAGTGTCTTCTGAATGAGCAAGCTCTTCAAGGAGAACCTCTTGATTTCATCTGTGTTGGTGTCATGGCACAGCAGCGGGGTTGATTTCCTCTTTTTTAATTATTGTTTGCTTTTCATTGAGCAAAAAAAAAAAGGCTGTTCTCACAGCTGGTAACGGTGCGCTGTTCAGAGTGCTAAAAAGCAGTTTTTTGTGCGCTGTCTGAGAGCGCTAAAAGGCTGTTATCACTGCTGGTAAGAGCTGCGCCTTCAACGAGACTGAGTGCACACTGTCTACTGGCTGCACATTCCCTGTCAGTGTTGCCGCAATTTTCTCCCCTGTGTGCTTCAGCACCCAGAGAGCAAGTCTCCTAAAAGAGCTTACTTGGGTGTGAGTTGCATCTTTCTAAAGATGACATTCCCCACGTGTTTCTGGATGCGGTTCTGTGTTTGTGGGTAGTTCATGTTTTCGTATTGGAACATGACCACGTTGACACACCGGTCGCGACCCTTCTTTCTCCGGAAAGCTTGAGTCCCCTCTGCTATTGGCCAGCCGCCGCTTGTGTGTAAAAGCACAGATGCAGGTCTGCTCACAACTCTGGGAGACCATGAGCCGGACGTGGCGAAGCGTCCGGCTCCAGGCCTTTATCTGTTGAATCCTTGAGAACCAGGTCTAGGCTGGGTGCCATATGTGCGACCCTGCAGGGATCCCATATGTGTATTCTTCCACGGCTGCTCCTAAACGGAAGCCCGTGTCTTTCCCTTGGGCTAAGTCACCAAGTATCTTGTATGCAGTACAACCTTCGGGTTAGTCCATATGTATATCTCCATATAACTCCTTCTGGGAAGAATGTGGCTTCCGCAGCGTTCTCCTTCCTAACGCAAAGGGGATGCTTTCCCAGTGTTATCCAATAGTCTTACTGTGTGGGTTACCACGGAACAACAGTGACAGATACTCTATGTGTAAGCCCTCTCCTTTCGTCCTTCCAGGCAAGAAGGGGCAGGAGGCTTGAACCGGGCACTGGAAGGGGGCAGCAGCTGTAGCGCTTTGGTAGGGATTCATATTCGTCAGTCAGGATGTATGTCGAGAGTGACCGATTGATAGGGAACGTCTCGGTTACTTATGGTGACCCTCATTCCATGAAGGAGGGAACGGAGACGTATGTCCCGTCGCCACAACTCCTGCACCCTGCTGCGCGGCCGGGTCACCTGCTCGGCTCCTCAGCGAAAAACTCAAGATGCAATGCACCTGCTGCTTGGCATATTATATACCAACTCTGCGAGGCAGAGCAGCTGCTGCAAATCATTGCATGCCAATGTTCATTGGCTCATTGGCCACTCGAAGTAGATTGGCTCTCTGGCAAGATTACTATTCGTAGGTCATGACGTACATATCTGTTCCCTCCCTCAGGGAATGAGGGTTACCATATGTACGCTTCCTGAGCAATGCATTATTTAAGAAAGGAAACTTTAAGATTAAATACAAACACCAAATACCATCTCTATTGATTTCACTACATTTCTATTTAGTTTATAAACTGCCAGATAAACAATCATGACACAATTATGTGTTTGATCACAAGAATTAAGTGAAATGAAATGATGAACGTGTTGGTCATAATGTCTTCCTGTAGGTGTTTATTAGTGGTGCAAGTGACTTTCTCCAAACACATCTGTCCTCATTGTGTTAACAATGTATCACATTCAGCTCTGTGTCTGTTCAGTCCTGAAGCACATGACAGTTTCAAAAAGCACTTTTGAGCATCAACATGCAAAAATCTCATTCTATGAGCAGCAGTTTGTGGCTATGCTTGTCATTATACTGTATCTCCTCTCGTGCTCTGAGACCAGAGTGAACTACAAACTACAGACATTTGAACTACAATTTAAACTGTGCCATTATTCTCTCTACAGGTTGAGGTGTTGTTGTGTCACAGATAAGGGTTGTGCTGCTCTGGATTCAGCTCTGAGATCAAACCCCTCACACCTGAGAGTACTGAATCTGTCTGGGAATAAACTAGGACAATCAGGAGTGAAGTTGCTCTCAGTTCTAAAGGATGATCCACATTATAAACTGAAGAAACTGTACTATTGTGAGTATATTTTAAAACTTTTAAATTGGCCCTGACCTCGTCGAACTGTTTTTAATAAGAATTTAATTCTGTGATGTGAATGATCTATGAATATTTCCATCTCTTACAGTGTCTCTTTGTGTAAGTGATTGAGATTGTTTATCTATTGTTATTAATGTATTAGCAGTTTTTTATTCATAACTCCTGCTGTAATATGAATATACTAATATCTCTGGCTATGTTTTTCTTAAATGGATCTCCTGGGCTGCGTTTAACTCCGCTTTTAGAGACGCACTCGCAAACTGCCCTAAGCACTTCCCATCGAGCGAATCCCCAATGCCATTATGAAGTGCATTCAACTTCGTCAAGTGGATGAGGAAAGTTTATTTGGACAGACCCTCAATTCCTTGATTTTTGACAGAGGGAGCAGGTCGAGTCAACGTGTACACTCCAAGCAAATACATTGTGACGTGTCAGCAGATTGTGCTTAATTTACCCCGACCCACACAATCTAGTATATGATATTGGAGTTATTTTGACATTTAACCACATTTAATACTTGTAGCTACCTTAAGCGGACTGTTTTTTTAACAGTTATAGTTTATTGCTGTCGTTTTCATTTGTGTATTTTTATTTAGTTTTATATTTAATATTTGTTTATATAAAAATGTTTACAGCCCAAGCATACTGTACATATACAGGCCTATAAAATTGTGCAAAAACAAATTAATAAGGGGAAAAAAAATATAAATAATAAATCAGCTCCATAGTGGATTCCATTTATCAAGGCCTTAGGGTGTTGCATTTAAACATATTGCAAGGTGTCAGCCAGTAATGGGCACTCGTGTAATGTAAGCAATTATGTACATCCGAGTGAATGAGACGGAGGAAAGTTAGCGAGGGAAAGGCATACAAAAATTTTACTTAAACACAGGCCAGATGCGATGTGACCGCAATCATTTCTCATACTCATATGTGTCTGTGTGTGTGTGTTTTATTGTAGGACTCTCATTATTTAGACGTCAGTCCAGTTTCCTCAGGGTCAGCTGATTGTGAAGGAGCCGCTACAGAGACTGAAGACACAGAGACACACAGCAATGACACTGTCATGTGTTTGGGCCTTCACACCAGTTTCTTGTTTTTATCTTTCTTTGGGTCTGTTATTCTCAATTACAGTTTCCCACAATGATCTATTACAGGACCTGAACTTGTAAAATAACTTGTATAAGAACTCATTTAATACTCAATTTGTTATGCAATGGCCCATGAAAATAATTTGAAAATCACCATTAGCAATTTTGTGTTGTTCTACATGTACTACATATTGATTGATGTAAAAGATGGTGTAGCACTCAATATACACTACAGGAAGTGAAGAAACTAAAACACTATTTTAATCAACAAACCATAAACAATATGACTAAGAGATTTATTGAGCAATACAGACGTCTTTGTTTATTATAATGGGAGAATGTGATTCATTTATCAGTATAACTTTTTAACATTTTAATACTGTAGCTTTCAGTAAACTCAGGACAAGCTGTTGCAGGTTTATTTTGAGAAAATCAATAGCCTGACTACAGAAGACATATATGCTGTAAATGGGTCTATCAGCAAAAGACCACACAAATATTTTTCTGAAAATATGTCTGTAAAATACTCTTTTTTTTTTTTTTACCAATTTTTTATTTTAGGCTATTATGTATTAAAGCTTACACATAAATCTTCACATTCTCTTTTTACTGGTTTCTTGTATTTTTCCTCCTGCCTCTGAACACAGTTAATTACTAATTGTCACGTTGATACATATTCTTCTTAATGAAAATCATTTCTGAAACCAGCTGCAGATTCATTGAAATCATTTTTTTTTTTTTTTTTTGCAGTATGGGGAGTTTAGCAGAAGGTTTAGCTTATTAACAATTTGACGACGTTATATTCCAACGCCTGTTCTAAATTCAGTGCAAGACTGATGTTCCACATTTACTGTCATTAACAGAAAAATGGGTTTACAGATGATAATTTTTCAAGCAAAATAATAGGCAATTTACTGACAAGTGATACACAACGACCATGTGCAGAGCAAGACCATACATTATACATTTTTATTTAAGAAAAAAAATGATATTAATAAGTGCAAGTTCCT
This sequence comes from Meda fulgida, assembly GCA_030578275.1. NCBI lineage: Eukaryota > Metazoa > Chordata > Actinopteri > Cypriniformes > Leuciscidae > Meda > Meda fulgida. Next base: position 27,274,378 of record CM060630.1, on the reverse strand, counting down.
GAAATACAAACTACTGTTTAATTTAATAATACCCCGTATTTTAACAGAATAGCTTTTGGCTCTTGAAAAAACTAGTTTACTTTTACTTTCTTTTCTTTTTTGCATCTATGCCAACTTCTGTCAGGACCACTATCATCAAATACGAATGACCATTAGCATTTAGTTAGGATATATTGGTATGGTTTCTGTTCTGGTCAAGAACTCCCTGCGCATCATAAACAGGACCGAACCAACAAGAATGTATTGCAGATATCATTAATGTCAAGATTTTAATGTAGCATACAACATAATTCGAGAATTTAGTCTGATTCAAAGGGGAATCTGCCAAATCCGGACTAACGGGAGGAGGAGCTGGGGATCATTTGTAGATCTTTCTTACCTGTTACAAATGGTCTGTATAACGTGTTAAATTCTCGAATTATGTTGTATACTCATTTACTGTCCCATTTGGTTATTTTTTTGGGAACGTTCCCTGTGGGTTATTTTCAGGTTCTATATTTATAACCTTAAGGGAACGTTATATTTACGTTAAGAAAACTCTCCTGGATCACCAATAGGGAACGTAAAATTGTTAGCTGGGACATAATTTCTGCATCCCCTTCATCATAATCTAAAGTGTAAACTATAATAACTATTCATCACACGGAAACATGTTACAGTCATGCTATAGACACGAGAAGCATAAATACGCTGCTGCTGTTGCACGTAAACAAGCTCTGCAAATTCTGCTGTTTTCTCCCTCGAATTGATCACATGCAGTTTTTGCGAGAACCGCTGAACCATTTTTTTTTTTTTAGATGAGAAGAGCTGCTTCACCATCACACCACTGTCATCTGAGCGGGTAATGCTGAGCCTCATTATGATTTTCATCTAACGATGATGCATAAATCTTCATCTAATAGGACGTTTTCACATTATGTTCTCAGAAACCTCTTAGGTTCCAGCTGAAAATGCCCGGGTGGCTCAAGGTGGGTATGTGTGTCAGTTACTGAATGAAATAGGCCTACTGGAGAACAAGAAAGGTGTCGTGAGCCCTGAAGAACTTAACACAAGTGTGTAAAAGTAAGTTGCCACACAAAGTTCCTAGCGTAGTTTAATTAGGGCATTTATGTAGCTTTTATAAACATGCCTTATAAAAAAAAAACATTACTGGTGTGCTTCTTGAGACAAAACAATGGCACTGATACCCTTATGAAAAAGAAGTTTATTCAAGTGTGCTATTAGCTACGTCTACTTTTTATGTACTTCTCAGAAATATGTAGGCTAGCTAGCCTATACTTCTCAGAACTTCAAATTTCACTTAAATATACTTGACTTATAGGCTACTGAGAGAAAAGTCTAAGTGTATCACTTGTTGATCGAGATATACTTTAAGTATTCTAAGTATGCTTGGCTTGTACTTGTGTTTATTATTTTGATTGAGTAGCTTATTAAATACTTAAAAAAAAAACATAATATTACACTAATGTCTTATAAACTGACATGTTCAAGGTTTCGCCTGGAATAGCTTAGAGTGCCCTAAATAAAATAAGCATGGAACTGAACCTGATCTTGTACACAGCGAGAATAATTACTGTTGTGTTCTAGGTATCAAAACGAAGCCAGGCCACAGCAGGTGAACGGGTTACATGTGTCCTTTATTACGTTTATTATTCACTCACACCATTCGTGCTCATCCTCCTACTTTTTCTATGCTTCTTCCATTTGTTTTTCCCTCTTAATACAGATACTTCCCCATAGTGGTCTCAGTAAGTATTGCACTGAACAACAGGGACACCACATCTCCCCTATTACGTAAAACAATTTCACACAGTACCAATTAACTCAAAACAGTTCTAGATTTCAATATGAACAAATAAGTAGTAGTAAACACACACACACACACACACACACACACACACACACACACACACACACACACACACACACACACACACACACACACACACACACACACACACACACACACACAATTTTTGCATGAATATGAATATTTGATTTATTCTGATTCTGATTTGGTTGTTTTCAGTAGTGCGGGTTTGAAACTGTTTTTCTGGAGAACAGAGTCAGACTCAAACTTCAGCCATATCACCCCATGTCAATGAGTAGAGATTTCTGTTCTTTTGTTGCCAATTTTAAATCCACACCATTTATGAGTGCATGGAATTAATTGTGTCATACATTTTACTTCCAATGCCATATTGTAACTTTTTATAATACATGCCATTGTGCCATATACAATCAAATGCATATGTCTCAATGTGTCAAATGAAATGCAAAACCTCAATATATAGTTTGTTAAATATCACAATATCTTAACCTTTAGCCTGCAAAAAAATCTGAAAATATTTTACATAGTGATGGATTTTGAAAAGTTGAGTTTCGACCACACCTGGTGACCAGTTTCATGAACTGCAGTCTGGTTATATTCTCTGGAATAGGGTATGTTGTATTATATCTGACTGCTTATGTTAGTGTATTGTTCTGCAGAATGGGGCAAGACAAACTTAATTACAGATAGTACAGTTACATGAGAACCAAATGACTCTGTCTGGAATGACAAATATGTCTTGTCATTTGCACTGCATTCCACAGCATAATATCCGACCCTTTACACCACAAATTTAAGGGGAAAACAATTATCTTACAAGTCTGTCATTATATTTAAATTAAGATATCGAGACCCTCTCAGAGACCCAAAAGCAAAATCCAATGTGTGAACTAATTATATTTTTTCTGTGCGTAATTGAAAGCTCTTTGACCGACATCATATAATTAATTTACTCATCATTTGCTCATATTTTCAGATGGAAATCCATTGTGTATCATCTCTAATAATGACCCAAACAGATCTTGTGTTGCAGCTCTGGAATGCTATCAAAAACAAATCCGCACAACAGACACTTAGACCAACTTTTAAAAGAAACTAAAAACAAATTAGTTCTAAATATATGTATGATTTTGTTATATTTAAATGCATCCATATTTGTTAAAAACCTCATGACAAATTATTTGTCAACATACATAATATTTTTGTTCATTGTGTATTCACACTGTATTTATCATGCTGATGGTTGAATCTTTTTAGAGGCAGGAATAGTCAATCTTATACAACTATGAGAAATAAGCACACTTTTTGCTTTAATCTATTTAACAATCTTAAGTTGAACACAAGTGATACACCAGGTTTTAATGCCTCAGTTATATATTTTCTTCCCAAGTACTTCTGATGTTTTGCCTCTGATTGGTATAAGATTATGCTTTTGAAATAAGTTTAGTACTAAGTAAAAATTCACGCAAAAAAAAAAAAAAGTTTCACGCTGAGCGTTTCAGAGACCCTCAGAGAGGATCCTCTGGTCTGTCATTTTCTGCTATGGGCTCAGTCTGTACGGAACTCTCTTTCAGATTTTTCTTGTTTGTTTATGATGCAACAAACTAAATTGACTTTTATAAACCTCTCATTCACGGTGTGGACAATATAAGGACCTCACTTTCAAAAAAGTGTTTAGATTGTGCTTTTATAAAGTAATAGATCAGTGGGTCAGTGCCAGCACACACCTAAAGGATGCACAGAATGAACAGTGGAGAATATATACGCATTTAAATACGATTAATGAAATATAAACTGAGTAAAATAGAACTAACACATGGGCATAGAACAATAAACAGTAAACAGCACAAAGATCATTTGAAATCTAAAGAGATTGACTTCATTAATCAGCACAGTACTTCTTAAATCAGATTGGCAGGGGTGGCATGCTTTGGCCACGCCATCTGTCCAATTAATCAACTTTACCTCTATTTTATCCGGTTTTTATTCATAGAAAATCCTGAGTAGATTACTTGAAATTGTTTCGTAGAAATGTTTTCAACACAAAGTATGTTTACCTGTTTCCAGTAAAATGTAAATATTCCAAATGTAAAACTCAAAAACTAAGTGTTATTTCTCACTTTTCCATATCCGGTTAAAACTGTTTAACTGCACTAGTATGGTCTAAGATTAAAATTTTAAAATCAAAATCTCGAATTAGACACATTTTACTCAAACCACTAATACTTTTAAAATGATCCTAAATAATTAATAATATTATTATATCTCTAATATTACAGAATGTTTATGATTATTATCATCATATAAGATACTAGATTTCATTTATGAGTGTACACGTTGCAGGGGATATTGAATAAGAAGTCCCAAGAATCTCAACAGAATGAATGTAATCTATTTTGGAAATTGTTAATCGTCTGAAGCCAGATTTACTATAACGGGAACACTGACCTTTGATAGTCTGACTGATTTATCCACTGCATCTGATCTAAATGTGATGACACTGTGATCCTGAGTGGATCATGCACAATGCTGATCAGAGATCAGGGTCACACATGGGTCAGCCCTGTTGGATAAACATGCTGTGTGTTTGTGTCTGTGGCCCAAGAGGGTTAAAAGACACTTAAAAAAATAATTTAAAAAGCATGAACTAGTTTTAATAGCTATAAAAAGCTATTGATGAGTGACATGCAGTATTAAAAAAAAACCTACCGTTTTTTTATTTTTACATTATGAGAGTTGCATCATTTCCACCACATTTCCATTTTTTTTCAAGAGTTTGTGTACTTGTTTATCATACATACAATAGTGTCATTAGCCATGTTTCTATCCACGCATTTTGGGATATTGCATAAAAAAACACTGGATGGAAATGCCGAGATGCGCATAGATTCTAAAAATGATACTTAATTTATTATATATGAAAATTATTTACAGTCCGCTTCTCTTACTTTTCTTAGTGATATTTAGCACAAGTTTATCAGGAAGTGACAAATTTGTTCTCTTTGACTAATTGGATGGAGCATTATTCACAAATGTGTTGTGCAATATTCCCATTTTTCCAAGTTAAATTCATAACTTTGGATGAAAACATAGTTAGTGAAGACCATGGAATGAAATATAAGACAAGTGATGTGTGAAGAAAAACAGTGAAAAGGTAACAATATTTTTATTGTCTGTCATTTCTAATCAAGCTGTACATTTTCAAATTTTGCAAAACAAAAAAGCCATAGCAAGAACAATAAGTCAGCTATTTTATTCCAAACAGATGTGGTTTTAACCACAGAATAATTTTTATCACAATAGAACGCTGTGGTAGATGTGGTAGAAATGTCCGACTATAAAACATAGATTATTACTGGAACTATTTTCAACACTGTCATATCAAGTGCACTGTAAAAATGATAAAAATGCACTTAATGAAGTATCAGAAATACTGTTTCAGTCTTTCTACTTCAAAATGTCATGTTTAATTCAATGTTATATGCCGTTTCTTTGTAATTAATTGTGAAATTTACTTGTGATTCTGAATGAAAACACCAACAACATTGTATTTTGTAATGTGTTTGCTTGTGCTAAACTTGCAGCCACAATGCTATTTGTATTTTGGGTGGTTGCTAGGGTGTTTATATGCAGTTGCAGGTGTTATTTGTAGAATGTTGCTATGCAGTTACTATGGTGTTCTAAATGTTTTCTAAGACTGGTCACTAGTTAGTGAAACAATCCGAAATTGTAAGTCTTCATTTAGAAAAGTAATACTCTACCCAACAAAGTGTAATTCATGGCCATAGGACAAATGGTGCAGGATGAGTTCAAAGAAAAAGTCCAAACTCAAAATATGAACAATAATAATAGTAATACTGGCCTTAATAAAACATAGTTTCATATAGAGTAAAAAAAAAAAAAAAATGAAGTACTTAAGTGCCTTTAAATTTAACAGACACCTATATCTTGCCCATTGGTACAGTTCGAATCTTCGCTTCATAAAATATCCTCCGCCCCAGTTATGTTCCACATTTTGGTAGACTCAAATATGGTCTTCTCTAAAGGGTTTCCCCATATGAGACCTCACCATCCTTTGAAATCCTTTGATCAATTACATAAGCTTGAGAAACAAGTCACGCTGGGCGGGGTTTACTCAGAATGGCCAGGAACATTAAAGCCTATTGGCTGACCTTTCCATGGAAAGTGACTGATCATTGTAAGCCCTCTCAGACAAGGCAAGGAAGTTCAGGATCACGGCAAATCATGACCTATCCTAACCTGCGGGAGGGGTAAGTCCGTCACTTTACTTTCAGAGTTCTCTCTTTGTCAGCTGTAGATGTCCTTTAGTTCTTGGAAGGGTTCAACAGTTATCCAATTAAAGGGTTATCTCTCCTTTTAGTTGCCTAGTCTGCAGGGCTTTAGGATTTGTGCCATCCTCAACAGTCAATCCCGGCTTGGAGCTGCGACACTCCTCACATCTCACACTGAATTGACTGCTGCTACTGCTGAACTTCTGGATTTGACACACCATTTCCACATTTCATCCAGAAAGAGGTCCTCTGAGGAGTTATGGGTGCCCACGGATCCAGCATGGATGAAGTCTTGGCTGAGGACATGCACCACTGGTACAACAAATTCATGAGGGAATCGCCTTCAGGTCTCATCACGCTCTTCGAACTCAAGACCATGCTACAGATGCAGGGGATGACCGAGGAAGCCAGCAGCTTTGTGGACCAGGTCTTCTTAACCTTCGACATGGATGGGGTGAGAGAAAGCTGTTTTTTTTTTACTAACATCAGTGTGTGAATGGAACATTTAGGTATATATCGCATATCGGCCATTCAGTTGATCTTGGAGGACACCAAAATCTCTTCAGTATTGTGCATATTTAAAAAAAAAAAACATTATAATGTTAATCAAATTAATTATAGTATGTATTAACCAAATCACAATTAATTGCACAAATCAGTATTTGCTGTGAAAAGCCAAATCAATATTTGCTGAGAAAACTTAAACAAAAAGACATTACAATATTGCGACAGTAAATCATTAAATCATCGAAAGCCATATGTCTACATGAATTAACATAATCCTATTACTGGCCTACAGTCCACAGGAATCCATTTAACAATCCAGTTAATCTGTCCAAGGTAGGCTACGTCCACTTTAATCCAGATAAATCTGTAAATGCATCTTTTTCTTTACGTTTTTGACCTTCTGTCCACAATTAGATGCTATTTGTATCCACAAAAATTTGAAAATGCTGATTTTGCATTGTAGTGTGGACTGTGAAGATTGAGGCATTCAAAAACAATGATGACGCACATTTAGTCATGTGAAGCATATTCCCATGATATCTACAGAGCAGCTGTATCAGCATTGTTGTCTTGCTTTTCACTTTTTACAGTGTTGTTGAAGATAAATGTTAATTTACACCTGACCCAAGATTTACTCACAATTGTGGAAATATAGTCAATTGCATATCCGGCCATGCGGAACAGTGATTTTGAGTGACATGAATTAACCAGCAAATGGTGGAATATTTTGCTATTAAAATGATCGTGCCATGAAAATGGTCTCTCTGTATCATCTCAGTCACCTTAAATTATGTTTTATCTAAGCACAGTAAGGTGATTTAAGCATTTTCATTTTGGAACACGCATTAAAACTCTAAAACCCAAAGCAGGGGCGTTTCTAGGATTTTCATTTTAGGGGGGGCCAAGCCCCCAATGAGGGTATGATAAAAAAAATAAAAAAAAGGTAACACTGTAGTTTAGGGTCTAATGCTCACTATTAACTAGTTTCATTACCATGCAATGGCAGGGTTTTATAATCACTGTGGTCCCGAATGTGAGGTAGGTCAGTAAGGGGGGTTTGCGGTTTCCCCGAGAAAATGTTGATTTCTCTGATCTACATATGTGCATTTTAAGATGTTTTGAAGGCCAAAAAAATTGGATAACAACAGCTTTAAAACCATGTCAGTGCGCGGCTGATTATTTTTCTCTCCTCATCAGCATCAACTCTTTTTCTCTTGGTTTTCCTCTTGCCCTGCCTCTTCCCCTCCTAAAGTTGAGCTTTAACATAGGCTTTTCATTTTTGTCTGTCAGTGAAGAAAGTTAACATATAGGGTCAACTGATAGGTTGATTTAGCCTATGAATCATTTTCTCAGACGCGTTCATTTACTGAAAGCTAGAAAAGCTAGGTAACTAAGTTTATTAAATTCATTCACAATATCTAGGCTTCACATTCATTATTAATATTATGCCTAATACAGGGCTTTATCATCAAAGAGGTCCCAAATTTGAGGTTGGTAGGGGGTTCAAATTTTGTATTTCTCTGATATGTGCATTTCAAGACGTTTGAAGAAAAGGATAAGAAATAGCTTTAAAACCATGTAAGTGGGCAGTAGATTATTTGTCAATACCTGCTCTCTCCTCATCTCCATCATCCTTTCTTTTTTTTATCAGTCTCCTCATATTGCCCTTTTCTCTTCCCACCCCATTAGGCTGAGCTTTTTTAATTTACTAAAGGCTACAATTTTTATTATATTCTCAATATGTAAGCATTCGTTATTAATCTTGTGCCTAACATGATGAAAACGGCTTTGCTACTGTTTCTTGTCCCCTCACAATCACGGTAAACGAATTATTACATTGCATGAGTCACGTTACATAGGCCGATTTTCAGTTCAAAATGGCGAATTAGACAAAACTATTAGTTTGCCTGATTATTTTTTTGTCATTCGTTTAACATTTATGAGCTAAAAAAACCTCAAATATGAAATGTTAAGTTTAGCTTTTAGTTTTTACATATATGCTATAAAACAGCAGGTACAGTGTGTGTACAGTGCACAAATGCAAATCTCGTCATTAGCTTACTTTCTGCGTAGTCAGATTTTCTAACTGCATGGCGTGTACAATGTGTGCTTGTACAGTCATTTTGTCCAGTCCGTTGTTTCTCAGTCGAAGAAGACATGCAAATTTTGAAGACATATTTATCGATCATAACTTGTGGAGGGAAATAGCTTAGACACTGGACAAGGATGACACTTTAGTGCGCAAGTGTTGAGCGACAAAGGCTATATTCAGGTGTTCGAAGCGCTAAGCCAAGTATACTTTGGGTTTAATGTGGACGGTGACCGTAATAAAACGAAAACTCATTAATGGACATGCAGTCATGACTAAAGGCCCAGATATACTTCACTTTCCGCTGGATCTCACACACAGTTGAGTGAGCAAGCCTTTCAAAGTTCACGTTCACGCCTTATAGTAATTACGGGCTTTCAAAAAGCGTTCACGTCCTCATAGACGTCGTAATTACAACTTGTAAGCCAGGAATTTTCGGAGTGCTCCTACTTGTACCACCTGACCACTGCAGATTCACCTGACCACAACGCATAATTCCCAGTCTGAGGAGAGAAGATCCGAGTAGAAAGTCAAGCTTTGTTGTCTCAAAATGCTAATTACGACATGGCGTGAACGCATTTGGACACTTTTCATAGTGTGATGATAGGTTTTCAGTTATCAACATTGCAAATCTAGTAAAGTTTTTCATATTTTTTATATGTAGCCTATATATATATATATATATATATATATATATATATATATATATATATATATATATATATATATATATATATATTTGTAAGACTAAATTGTGTTATATTAACCTGTCAGTAAAAAATGAATTAACGCTGCTGTGTGTCTGATGGTGTTTCTAATAAAACGGCAGTTTAAGGGAGTAACGGAAAATTTCACACCACTCTCTATTCTGACTGCTGTAATCAATCTGTAATCAATCAATATTTTTCTCCTCTTTTGGAAAGTTGTGGAAATGAAATGCTATTTTTCTTTTGCTATTGGAGCAAATGGGAATATAAAAATTATAGTCCCATTCACTAGGCCTACAGAAGTTTACTATGATGATTTCTGCTTCTGAGGACCCCGTGAAAAGGGTCCTCGCATGCTCACTATCTAGTGGTCAAAAACCGGGCTATAGTGTATGTGGACGGTGTCCGCTGATATCAGCTGACTGATGCTGATGACGAAAATTTTTAAATAGTATGTCAGGATAAAAGTTTAAATATTCAAAAACGCATCTTGAGAGCCTTGCAGTCTGTTCCATGATGTTGTGCCTCATATCGGTTTTACAACGTAACCACGTTCTGTCTGAACGGCTTTTTTGTTATATCATAGCATATAATAACATATATATTCATATATTTCTTTCTTTATTTCTGATTTTCATCCTTTTTTCTCCTCAGGATGGCTATATAGACTTTGTAGAATACATCGCAGCTGTAAGTCTGCTACTGAAAGGAGAGATAAACCAGAAACTGAAGTGGTACTTCAAACTCTTTGATCAGGATGGAAACGGCAAGATTGACAGAGATGAAATGGAGACCATATTCAAAGTAAAATATAATTTTTTTCCTGTACTCAGTGAATTCTTTGATGCAGAACCAATTGTGCACACTAGAGATCTGTTTTAAAGGTGTAATCACTCGTAAAAGAAATGGTTTACAATGCCATTGTAGAAATACACTATACACAGTTAGCCATGATTCATTTATCAGTAGAATTTGACTGGTCATGTGACCTCAACATGGCGGCCTCCATAAGGTGACCTGGTTCATGTGTGCCTTTAAAACTACTGCAGAAGAGATTAGACTTGGGAAAGTAATTTGTTTTTAATCCTAACCTGAGTCCATGATGTCCACTGGCTGAACTCCCTTATTTTCAAAATAGATTTTCTATCCTATTGCACCTGTCCGTGGCACATAATTATCTAGACGGTGTTGTACTACTTTGTTGTTTATATAAGACAAATTCGTCGAGTTATGTGTATTGATCGCATGAAAAAAAAAAAAGGAATACATTTTAAATAGTCAAAATTTACATTCTGGCTACTATATACTATTAGTTTTAACATGTTAATTCGTTTTTAATTTTATATTTTCTGTTCTAATTTAAAATTTAGTTAAAGTTATATTAATTTTGTTGTGATGTTGCCCTTTTTTAGCTGAAATAAAATGTTTTTTTTGTAATGGTTCAAAGACGAGGGAAATTAGACATGGGTCAGTAAGACAGTGAAGGTAAAACACAAAATATTAATACAGTATTTATTCATCTTTTCCAGGCCATCCAAGACATTACCCGGAGTTATGAGATCCCTCCAGATGATATTGTGACTCTGATCTACGAGAGGATTGATGTTAATAATGAAGGTAAGAGCTGCCAGATCATGCTACGCTCACACTGTCAGTTTTTGGGACTGACAACATTTACTTACAGGTGTGAGCCTCAAAATGTCCTGTTCACACAGAAACTTACAGTAGCATCTTGAACACTGTCTGTTTGAACATGCAAGCCCGTATTCTCTTATCAGTAATCATAGCGACGACACTGACCAAGGTATCAAAGATGGCGTCGTCCATAAAACTGAAAAGATACTTTTACACAGAGTTGCACTCTACAAGTCATTTCTGTTCAGGATTGAACCTGCAACCTTTGATCCGTAGCTTATTAGCAGCCCAAATTTAAAACCATTTGGCTAACGCCATTACTGCCTTTAATAAGGGTCAAGGTTAATGTCGAATATTTCTTTCTAGAACCAGGAATATTAGTTACAGAATCTATTTACAGAGAGAACAAATTCCTCAGTTTTCCTTACCATAATGAATCTCATTCTCATTTCCATAATGTGATGTAATTAGCCTTACAGTACAACAAATACTACTATTATCATAAAAAAATTGATTGTAAGATTTTTTCTTATTATGGAGAAAAAGTTGCAATATTATGTTAATGACATTGATGGGAATTTCCATAAAAGTAATGCGACTTGGACTAATATAGTTAACTAAAACTTAAACAATAAAAAACAAAACAATTTTTGTTACTTGAAATAAAATAAACTTTAGCTGAAATTTAATAAAATATTAAAAAAGACTTAAACTTATTTTGTTTCAGCTAGTTGCCAAGGGAACATTTTTAATTTAGTTTAACTTGATGTACTAAAATAATAAGACAAATAAAAAATAAAAAAACTAACAAAAAATTACAAAACATGACAAAAATTACGAAAACTTGATTAAAATGAAAATGGAAAAGATAATAAAAACGAATTCAAAATATTCATAATAAACAACTATAATAGTATTTCAATGATACTAAAATAACAATGAATGTCACAATGCTAAAAACAATGTTGTTAAAAATATAATGTTATGTGTATCCTTAAGGCCCGTTCACCAAGAACAATAACCGTAAAGATAACTATATTAGCGTCCACACCAAGCGTCCTGTTATAAGTGCACGCTGAGTTTTGTCATCTGCTGCTTTAAATGCTCAAGCTCTTCAAAGCAGGATGAATTCTGATTGACTTTCAATGTTTTTATTATTCATCAGCTGGAAAAAAAGTCTGAAAGTGATTCCAACATATTGTTTCTCTGTGCCGTCATTGTTATAGTGGTGGTGTCAACTCTGCTATTCTACATTTAGAACTATATATTTATCATTATCGTTACAGTTATCATCTTTGATGTGAACAGGCCTTTATAAAATGATATGTGTATATTTTTGTTATGTTTTATATATAATAATAATATAAGGAGTCACCCTTAAAACAAAATGTCTGTACCTTTGGCAGGTGAGTTGACATTGGAGGAGTTCATCACAGGGGCTAAAGAACATCCTGACATCATGGAGATGCTCACCAAGATGATGGACCTCACACATGTCCTGGAGATCATAGTCAATGGGCAGAAAAAGAAGGAGTGACTGCCAATGTATGATGCATTGGACAATAAAAGGATCCCCTACTAATTGAAGATGATCAACTCTGTGGCTGTAAAGTGTAAAACAGACTCAGTAGAGGGTGAAACCTGCAGCATCTCAGAGGTGGACATGAGCGATCATCAACATCTGTCTTTCAAACACGTTCTCTCTGTCTCTGAGCCTCAGATATCCAGTTCTCTTTCCCCTCTACTTTTAACTGCATCACCTTTACAAGTCTGAAAATGTCATTCCTGCAGGAAGAAATGACACAAGAGGAGATATAAATCTATAGGCAGTGTTTTTCATAAACATTTTTTGTTATACTAGTTAAAACTCTGTTCACATCCTGACAGCAATCAATAATAGAAGTGGTCTAAATATTCAAGAAATGTACATATATTTTCTGTGGAAGTTTCAGGACCAAAAAATGTTCGTCCAATCATTGCATTCGGTCCGAATGCAATGATAGGATATCCTACCTGCCTGCCAACTTATGTGTTTGCATACCTCCTTTCACCTGCTCGCGTAGACATCACACGTCATCCGCGCGGACATGAGGCTGTGCACTGTCACAGAATGCTGCAAACAAACAGCAGCAGCCACCTTTTACAAAATAAGCTTATTCTGCATTCACGCCATGTCGTAATTAAGAGATGGCAACCTGAGGCGTTCTACTTGGAGCTGTTCACATTCTCAGACTCGGAATTATGCGTTATGGCAAAACCATCAACGCCGAAATGAACCTGAAGCAGTCAAGTGGGACAAGTCAGAGCTCTACGTTTTTTACATTCATTATTATTCCAATGTTAAAGATAGCACAAGCACACTTTTCAAGCTAAACATTTCAAAAATAGAAATTGTAATAAAGCAATAGATTTACTGTTCAAAATGAAGACTAAACATACTAGGACTTTCGGGTTGTGTAATGAGAGTGAGTGTCATGAACCTGGGCATCAAGATCACTTTGTTTGATATTTTCTATCTAATGGAATAAAGATTCTAACGTGTTAAGATTTAAGACTTACTACAAGTGTCCAAATACTGTTTTGGGGACACTGTGTATTGAGGGGCCAGTATTAAATATAATTGTACAGTTTTTCTATTGATGTATGTAATTTTCTTTCTGAATTTTGAGATTTTGTGCTGAATATAGACAACGTTGCAATTTTAACTTGTAACCATTGCCTTAAATAAATAAATGCAGTCAAATGCACATTTGGACTACTGATTCCTGTCTTCACTGTCACTGTTGCTTTAAATGTGAAGAAAATAAAAAAAGAAACAAATTAATTACCCAAATAAATGAATAGGCCTACCTATAAAAAACCATGGTTTAAAATCATGAAGTACCTATTTACACTACGTTTAAAGGCATATTTTAAAGTAAAAAAAACAAACAAAAAAACGCAACAACTAAATATATTCCCATTCTGATCCCTGGAAAGCACAGGAGTCAAGCAACAAAGTGGGAAAGGAAGAGTGGAAAAAAGTATTTCAGTATACTGTATCTATATATAAATATGTATACATTGTATATTCAAATGTATTCAATCGTATAAACTTTCATTCGATATGCACTACTTTTTTCATGGAGGTGGCAATCCTGTGCGTTCCGCCCAGAGCCAGTTGAGCTGAAAACAAATATGGCGCGTTGCTTTTTGTGTGTAAATGTCCATTTTTTACCAACATTTTCCACTTATGTAATTTCTAGCGATAAATCAGTATTGTTATTAAATATTAGCTTGGTTATCCGCAAAGCTCTATTTTGTTGTAGATTAGGCCTATTAATCCGTTATACTGCATGCATCGGAAGTCTGTCCGATATCAGTTTTTTGAGGTGTCTTCTATGCTGCCTGCGAACTCATTGATTGATAGGGCAACAAGTCAGCTAGGCTTTCCGATGCAGATTCAGTTCAGTTTAGCTTCAATCCTAATTAAATGCACCTGGTCCATATAATCAAGTCCTTCAGACTTATTTGAGAACTACAGGTATGAGTTTTGAAGCAGGATGGAACTAAACTCTGCAGGGCTGTGGTCCTCCAGGTGCTGAGCTTTACACCCATGCTTTAGGAGAAAACGGTAAGTTATTTACATTGTGTTAAAGCTATATACTTTATCAGGTCATGCCTTCCCTGAGAACTGAAGGTATGATCCTTGAGGTAAGGTATGAAGGCTTGACTGTTTGAGCTACAGGACCTTTATGCATTATCCTTCTGCAGGGATGGACCTTGAGATCCACTTTCCTGTAAAGTTTAACTCCAACCTTAATCAAACACATTTGCACAACCTAATCAAAGTCATCAGGATTACTAGAACGCTACAGATGGATGAGTTCGATCAACTGCAGGAAAGGGAAAGTGGGCCTCGAGGGCCAGAGTTGCCCAGGCCTACCCTACAATTTGATAAAATATTAAAAATATCAAATAATAAATATAAAAGGTGTGATCACCTTGAGAAGTAATATGCCGTTTGACATGAATAACTTAAAGAGTGGCAAAATGTCTTCACATGTTTTCCTAAAAATACTGCTGAGAACCCAGTTGGCCTGAAGATTCACTTTTTTGCATAATTTGAAGCTTGGAAATGACAAATATATTCTGCTCATAATACACCTTCACATGTCTCAAATTTCATCTAAAGCTCTTTGCACTGTACGGTAACTTTCCTAATCATTTTCACTTTAAAGCCCCTATGCATCTTATAATGCATATGCTGTAATGCAGCAGCGTAATCTTGAAAATATGATAGAATATTATACAATATTCTGGGTTTTTGGAATAACATCTGCTAAACATTTGAGTGAAGTTAACTCTTAGAAAAATGACCTTTAACTTGCAATGGATCTGTTTGAATAGGTTTCATAACCCCATTTTATGTTCCAAAAAATGATTTTATTTCATCACAAACATTGTGTAAACTGTCTGACTGTGCTTTCCAAACATGAATGATGTTGTACAGTCTGGTTGCATGACTCAGCTCTAAGATATGGGTCTGTACAGATCAGAGCCAATCCAAAGAGATCTGACCTTGAATGTCTTTGCACTGTAATTGATCCGAAATATACCCTTAAATCATATTCACTTTCACTTTATAGCCCATCAATGTTATAAAATACCCCAGACTTTAGTATTATAAATATATCACACACTTTTAAAGCAGCATTGGTGCTCTTCACCTCTTTCATGAGTTCACACTTACATATAATTAGATAAAGGCATCGCTTTTACAACATTTCAAATACATTTTCCACGAAACCATCCCAATGTTTTGGAAGTAGGACTGATGATGTATTGACATTTAAATTGAGTTCATTTTGAATTTAATTTATAGTGTACCTTTAAAGATAAAATAATATATTTAAGTGCGAACATATGCATTGTTCTCAGACACTTAATTGCATGCTAAAGTACAATTCATTTAAGAAGTACATTTATATTCAGAATTACTTCTATTACCTTTGAAATAGTTATGGACAAGCATTTATAGTAAACTAATTAAACTGAACTAACTAAAATATACGTTAATGTTATTTCTTGAAACTTATGTATAAGAACAATGTAACCATATAAAATATATTTGTAATTACACATTTGTAATGATGAAGTTGCAATTATGTCATAGAAAAATATATAGGTTACACTTTACAATAAGGTCCCAGTAACGTTTGTTGATCCATTAACAGACTCGGACCAATGCATTTGTATTTAATAATAATAATATACTAATAATTAATTGTTAACATTAGTCAATAAAACCAGAACACAAAACAGAACTAAACACACTGAAACGTGACAAATTACATTGTTAGTTCTGTTAGTTCAGGTCAATTAAATAATATCAACAGATATTTTGATCTAACATCTTTTGGTTTGAATAATGTCTTAGTAAATGTTGAAATTAATATTAACTCTGATTAATAAATGCTTTCGAAGTATTTTTCATTGTTGGTTCATGTAAATTAACATATGTTAACTAGTGTTTACAAAGGGAATTAATTTGTACTGTTACCAATATATTAGTATCAGTTTTTGGAAAAGTAAAGCACTACAAAAGTTTATTAAAACATACTGATTTAAAATGTACTTTTGAGTAATACTTTTAATTTGACAAAAGTACACTTTTTTTTTTTTTGAAAATCGTACTCAAGTCTGTTAAGACACATGAAAGTGTACTCTCTCTAGGTACACAAAAATGGCTTTTTATTTAAAAAAGAATACTGTCTGCAAGTACAGTTTATTAAGATATAAGATTGCACTGCAAGTGCACATTCAACACTCAATACAGTGCACTTCTTTCCCCCTAGAGAGGGTCTGATGTAAACCATGCTGTTTTGAGGTCACTGTCCTTCTGTAAACTGCATGGCAGCCAGAATATCATGCTGTGAAGAAATAAACTTTAGGGAGGGGTGTGTGTGTTAGCTCAAATGAACGCTTTAGCTGTAGCCAGATCAGGCCACTATGTTGCATAACTGTCCCATAGACATCCTATAAAAAGAGCCTCTTTCTCCAGATCTTGCACTGCATCCACAGGCCCTGGCCACTTCACCATCTTCTCAAGAGACGCCCTCAGCCAGAAACCCACGAGACATCATGCAGTCCTCCGACACTAGGCTAAACCGAAATTCCCTCCAGCTGGCCCTGAGGCGCTACAGCACAGTGGTGCACAACATGGAGCAGACCGTCCTGCTTCCCAGCCTCCTGAGAGATGTGCCGTACGACGAGACCCCAGACAACAGCATGGACCTGTACGAGTCCTACCTCATGCTGAAAGCCATCAAGAACACGGTGGAGAGCGGGCTCTTTCCCCACGACGACGCCAAGACCAAGAGTCACGCCGCCCTGCACGAAGGCCTGGAGCCGCTGCTGGAGGACGAGCCCGAGGCGCTTTTCCACTTCCATCTGCGGGGCCTGTTCACAGTCATGGCTACGCTCGCAAACAAGTCCCAGAACTTGACTGAGAAATACTTGGACATCATTGGGGTCAGCCATTAGGATTCAGCACCATGTTGAGGTGGAAGCAATTAAGTTACCCGGAAAGCCGTTTACGTCCTTGTCACTATCTATGTGACATGCAATAAAAAAATCTAAAAAAGTATTTTGTTTTAGATTTTTTTTTTTTTTTTAAAGAACTTAAATATTTAAATGTCTCCTAATAATTGTTATTTTTCCATCCTTTACATTTGGCTTGCAATATTATTTTGCATTCTTTGTAATTATTGTCAGTGAACTATTATGAGGAATCTAAAACATTAACTGCTCCCTCATATCAGAGATTGCAGAATACTCATTTTGTAAAGTACATACACAAAATATATATGATTCATGTGTCATTTCAGTCAAAATAACCAGTTCATAGTGAAATCTTCAGAGATGCAACAAATATAAGTCAATAAAAGACAATTCATCTCAATATTGCAAAATTACTTTATGTACACCAGTGCTTTTAAGTATTATTTATATGGTAACACACAATAAGGTTCATTAGTTTACTACCTTAGTAATATAAACTGAGAATGAACAATACTTCTTCAGCATTTAATAATCTTAGTTTATATTAATTTCAACATTTACATATGTTATTAAAATCAAAGGTTGTATTTATTAAAATTAATGCACCGTGAACTAACAAACAGACAATGTGCAGTTGTATTTTTATTAACTAACATTAACAAAGATTAACAAGTACCGTAACAAATGTATTGCTAATGGTTAGTTCATGTTAGTAAATACATTAATGTTAACCTTATTGTAAAGTGTTACCATTTATATTATATTATAGTTTTTATTAATAGCTTTTATAATTAGTGAATTTGTTATTTAGCCTTTTTTTTTAGAATTATTACATTAAAAAAGGCTGGCTTGTTTCAACCTATGTTTGGGTCAAATATGGACAACCCATATTGTGTAATACTAGTTTAAATACTAGAATTTAGGTTTGATTTATTTATATTTTTTTCCCCAGGTAAAAATTTTAGTTCTTCAACTAATTTTAGTTGCCAAGGCTACATTTCAATATTTCATATAGTTTAAGTTTCCACTTTCTAATATTTATATTTTATTGTAGCTTTATTTAATTTAACAATATAGTTTTAGGTTTGGTTAATGATAACTCAAAAGTACACACTTACAAGAAAGTCCTGTAACATTTTCAGTTTACTGGAATAATCTGCTTTTTAACTGAATTTATGACAAAAAAAAGAAAGAAATCGATGAGCTTCCAAAACCAAGAGTAACTGAATCTGTTGCAAAGCTCCTGGGATTGCGCATGATTGCATGAGACGAGCTATCGGTACAATATCTGTGCCAAAGTCTAGCTGAAATCATTTGGGTCATTCCTTTTGGACATCATAAGGTTTAGAAAATAAAACTCTGAAAAATATATATAAAAAAAAATATATATATATTTTGGTCAAGCTCTGGGTAAATAAATGTAATCTTTTATTAAACCAAATCACTGAAATGGTAGGGACAAATGAACAAAAGATTGAAATTATGATTCTAATTTGTGGGCATTGTGTACCTGACAACTCATGTCCCTTTAAAAGCAGATCAGTTAATAAATGATCAGAAAATAAATATGTGTACGACATGAAAGAACACTCAAATGTCAGACCATTTGGGTGTTTGCAAACAGTGATGATGTGTTTTGTGGGTAGAGCTTACCTGGTGGCAGAAAACGAGTTTTCCTTCACTTGTTACCACCGTTTTTCTGCCACCACAGTGTGTGCGCAGCTCAGGGACACAACTGTAACAACTGGTCCCAAATGGTCTATTGACAGTCCTGTCACAATCATCTGTAAGGTCATTGCAGGGATTCTGAGGGCCTCATGCCCTTGAGTGATGCAACATGCCTTTTGACATTATGCCATGCATAATCAGTATCCTACACGTGCATAATTCAGACTGTGAAAGGAACAGTTCACCCAAAAATGAAAATTCTGCCATCATTTAATCACCATAATGTCATTTCACAGATTATTTTACTTTCTGAAGTGTTTTCTTGCTGTTAAACTTGTTTTTTGAGGGTGGGTAAATAATGGTTTAGTTTTGTGTTGACGGTCCATAAAATAATCTGGATTTGCATTGGAAAACAAATGAAAACCCAAATAAAGAAATCAGATTGTTCTTTTAAATAGTTTAATGACATTGAGTACACAACTTAATACATCAATATAAGAGTATTTATTACAGAAAAGCCTGTTAAACCAGATTTTCAAATATGTTCCTTGTGACAACTACATCCACTCAACGGATTGGATGAAACGGCTCCACAATTTCGGCAAATGTCTTCCGTTCTGGTTTGAGAAAGAAAAAATTTAAAAGTTAAAGGAAAGAAAGTGTTGTGGCATTATGCACAGTAATTTAAAACACTAATGTGGCTGGATTTCCATGTGCTGCTGTTACCTTTCTCTTGAAAATCATCAGGATGCAGCCGGATGTACTCATTCATGTCCCTGTCCAATGCGGCATATTTGTAATTCTCATATTTTGTGAGATGATAGCCAATGAACCATCCAATGGTTACGAACAGCGCTTGGCGATGAACACCTGTTTATTTAAAAAAAAAAAAAAACGTGAGGAAAGTCAAAGCACTGCACAAGATATGTTTGCATAATCCAATGACTGTTTTGCATGATTGCTGTTTTGTGTACAATCCAATTGATGTTTTAATCTTCATTCAAATTCAGTTAACTTTACTGGTAATAGGCTAATTTTGTTAATTTTTTAACATATTTATTAGTCACCATATAATCAAAATGGCCAATTCTTTTTTTTTTACTATCAACTATTTTTTTTACAAACTATTTACTATACATTTTTTATTTCTTGCATCACATCTGGTGTGAGGGCGGGGCAACCTGTCACTCATATGATATCCACCAATAGCAAACCACAACCATCCAATCAATTCCCCATGGACAAAATCAAGTCCCGCCCCCACATTTTTTCTTGTTTGAGAAACAGTTTCACTCAAATACGTCACAATAGAATAGAAAAGGCTTACATTTCAAGCTGACTTTAAAGTGGATATGACTGCTTTATCAATTTTACATCACGTTTATATCTAAGCTACTAAATTAAATCGATATATAGTGCTGACATCCAAATTATATAGTAATACGCAATATTATTGGCTGAGGTGATACGAACGAGTGCGATAGTAATTCCATTGGTCTTGGTAATACAAATGTCCCAATGATACGGTAGTAACTATTGTATTTTTTTTTTTACTTACCATGTAAATAACAAAGCAAATGAATGTGGTGTTCATTCAGTACCATGTAAATGTCAACTACCACCATGTCTGAACCACTAGTTAATTTGTGTAACTTAAATACTGCAAAGTATAATTAGCCAGGAACAATTCATTTGACATTATTATGCCATCAATTGACAATGTGTTTGTTACAGGTATGCTTTATTAGAACTGCATTGGTGCAGAAGCAGATTTGTTCTCACCGGCTTGGAGTGCAGGCCTGCGGTTCAAACTGTTGTGCAGCATCGCGGTCGCCCAGCCGCACAGCCCGAGCCACGTCGAATTTCTGTTGACTATCCCCGGAGGACGCAGACGTTTCGCCTCATCAGGCAGAAGCCCCATGTTCCCTGATAACAGGCTTTTCTGAAGTCAGAACACTTAACTTTCCATATCACCTCCTAGAGGAAACCAAGGACAATGTTTAGGCGGAAATGGTAACCGGTCCGGGGAGAAACACACGACGAATTGCAAGGGTTCCGGGGCTTCAATGGATAAAAACAGAGATAGCATACTTCTCTACTAAATAGTAGGCGAAAAACAGCATTGCTTCATATTTCTGCCTATATAAAGATATTGTAAAATTAGTGAAAGTAGTTTGACAATATGTGGTTCTGCAGAATCTGTGACAAAAGAAGTAACTTGCTGTATGACAGAATTCACAGTACGCATACGAGTATGGGAAAAAAATACTTCCGGTGAGATTCTGAAGTTTGCATACGATGGACACTTTACTATCCCATGAGGCCACGGAAGAGGATGTGAGAATGGCACGTATCCATTACATTAATACTACACACACACACATACTATATATATATATATATTTAACATTTTTATAGCGGTTGTGAAGTAATTACTTATTCAAAATAAGTACCTACTGAAGACAGTATGCAATTTCGGACGCAGCCTTATGTACGCTTTTTTCGGCCATTAGTAGATTTACTTAGTAGATTTTTATCTCACAATTTTGAGTTTTTTTTTATCTCAATTCTGATGTGAAAAACAATTGTGAGACGTAAACTCAGAGGAAAAAAATCTGAATTGCGAGTCATCCAACACACCCATGTGGGGCCCAAAAGGGTTGGATATGGGCTGGTGAGTGGGCCCAGATGGGCAACCCAGGTTTCTCCCATTTGGGGCCCACACTAGCCTGGGCCCCATGTGGGCTGATTATGGGTCCCTGCTATTACCCATATGGGTAATAACCATTATTATTATGGGCTAACAAATTTATTTCTGGGGCTTATTTTACAGTCAGACCACACAGTTCTTTAACCCTTGTAATATGTTAATATTTTTGTTTAAACAGCCAATATTCCCGGGTTTGGTGGACCCACCACATTATTAGGCTTTTAAATCAATACAGTCATAACAATTTATGTAAAAATACAAGATGTTTTACAATTAACAGATGTTTACTTTAGCTCAATACCAATGGAATATAAATAATTTATGATTCATATTCACCATTTACCCCTGTGAGATCACAATTATGATCATACGTTTGTGAGAAAACAAGGAAATTCAATTACGGTATACAAAATGTAAAAAATAAATAAATAGAAACAAGATTTTTGATCATTATTGGTGCTCATTTCTTAGAATTTAATCAGAACAGGTGAAAGTGCTTGAAATGTAACAATTTTGTAACTGTGTGTGGGAATAGCAGGTGCAGAAAGACAACATTCACACACACAGACAAGACACACACAGTAGGCCCAGTTAGGAGGAGGACACCGTTAAGTTATTTTGACTTTTTATTGGAATTTTGAAAAATTCCAATAAAAAGTAAAAATTGCGAGATGTAAATCTGAGAAAATCCAGAAGTAAATCCAGAAATCTAAGGGGAAAAGTCAGGGTTGCGAGATGTAAACTTGCAATTACGAGTTTATACCATGCAATTGTCAGGAAAAAGTCAGAATTTTCAGACTAGGCTACTTTTTAGATTTTTTCCCCTGGCGAAACAAGCTTCCATAAAAAACAAAACAAAAAAAAAACGAATTATTAGCTTTTCTGCAAATCTGTTTTGCTATTTTCACAGTTCAATCAAGTAAAGACGCTGCGGGAAGAAGCAGAACTTCAAATCCCAGAATGCAGCGGCGTTTTTTCCGGACTCGATCTTCCACTGGGGGAGCATGACGTCATTATCAAAAAACCGAGGAAACTCTGCGATTATTGTGCAGCAACACTGGAGCCGAAAATCTGCCGAGGTTGCTGTTGGCGCTGCGCGACTGCTATTATCGTTTAGATTAAGAGCCTGAAGAAAAGACTGAATGCATTCGGAATAATAGAAGCAGTGGGGTGAATCCCCTGTGTTTGGTAAGTGAAAAGATGATTTAATGTGACCTTTAATGTGCAGAGCATCCTGCTATAGCTAATGGAGAACACTGTGCCTGCTGGTTTTATTTCACCATAACATAAAATATGCAGTTTTCACTATTTATAAAGGGTCCAAATAGAAAGAAAAGGATTTAGGCCACGGCTGTGTCTTTTCTCCTTCTCCTCTGCTCAGAGGTATATTGCATATCCGATTTCAATTTTCTGCTTGGAGATATTGCATATCTTTATTCATCTACACCGAGTGGGGATCAATAAAGTATTTATTTTCTGTTCTGTGATTTATTATGCTTTATTGTATGTATGCCTATGCATGTATATATATATATATATGTATGTATGTATGTATGTATGTGTGAGTGAGTTTTCTAAATAATCCACATATTAGAGTCATTATGTTTAATATGTAAAGTTATATTTAATCTATTTTCAGCATTTATTTCTGGATCCAAATGAAATATATATTTTGTTTTTCTATGAGTGTAGAATCTAAAAGTTGTGCTCATGCTGTTGCAAGCAAACTGTAATGTGATGGTTAATTAGCATAAAACGTTTTTTTTATTAAACAATTTAAACGAATAGCTATAAAACAACAACTATGCATATGCATATATGCCCAAAATTTTGTGCAAAAACATCTAAATATAATTGTGACTGATCACACACACAACTAATATTTTTTATTTTATAAATATTATTTACAATCAAAATGAATGTGAGATGAAGTTTGTTTGCAGTGGTAATGACATGGAGTGTTCATGCATACAACAAATCTAGTGAAGTTTATTGAATCAAAACGTTTTTAAACGGGGGTTTATGCTTATTTTCAGCTATATTTCTTGTAAGCTGCGTATGCTAACGTCCAGCATCGTACTTAATGAGCTGTTGAACAAGTGTTTGCCTGTATGCATGTGTGTTGACAGGCCTCTGGGAGTTGCTCTTTATTCCTGGTGTCTTTATTGCGCTCCTCTCAGCATCCTGCCATAGGCCTTGGCAACAGCAGTGTTTGAGCGCATGCATAGCAGCTTCTCCTATAGCAACACTTCAGAAACAAACACAGCTAATGTGTGTGGTGAAATACAGAGGCACTGTTGATCGAATCAATTAAAGAATGGAAAGCCAAAAAAAAAAAAAAAAAAAAAAAACGGTCCCCAGGGACATCAGGCGTAGTTTATTCCCTCGTTTGTTCTCAGTAATGCATCACTGGTGACATTGAAATGTTTGTTCTGTAAGGGGTGCTGAGGCTCTGTTACTTCAAACAGTGTTTTATCAGAGGGATGTTGCTCAGCCATGTGTGTTTTGCATTGCAGTTTTTAACACCCACGTATTATCTGCCTGTCTCTCTCTCTCTCTCTCTCTCTCTGTCTTTATTCATGTTCCCTCAGCTGAGTGTGAGCATGGAGGATTATGACTACTTATTCAAAATTGTGCTGATTGGAAATGCTGGAGTGGGCAAAACCTGCCTCGTCCGACGCTTCACTCAGGTGTGTGTGGAATCATTTTCAGCACTAGAGGTTTTCAATGTGTCAGTGTTTCTATACAGGATTGACGGCCCCAGGTAATAATAATTTCATAATAATCACTGCATTCAAACATCTTTATCTTGCATTGTCTAGGGACTGTTCCCTCCTGGACAAGGCGCCACCATTGGAGTCGATTTTATGATCAAAACTGTGGAAATAAAAGGACTGAAGGTGAAGGTGGGTGTGACTCATTATACATAAAGAATGCATAAAGAAATGTGAAAAGTGATATATAATTTAGTTGAGTTTTCAGTTTTTATTTTGTATTAAGTTATTTCTGTTATCTTTTAAAAAAAAATATTTTGAGTCTTTTAGATGCTCTTGATTTCCTTTTGTCAGGAATTGTAAATTGATCTTTGTGAAAGGGGCTTTGTAAATAATAATAATAATTATTACCAATATTTATTTTTTATGGACATAGGCCCAAACCCAAGGACACTTCACAATATAATAATAATAATAATAGTAATTATTATTTTTTTATTTTTTTTATTTACATAGCCCCAAACACAAGGACACTTCACAATATAATAATAATAAATAAAATAAAATTAATTATCCATTGACAAAGGCTGTTGGTAGATTTTGGAAATGGCACGTGAAGGATTCTTAACATGGCCAAATAAAACCAAATATAAAATATCATAGAAATCAATGTTTAAAAAAAAAACTGTAAGGATTTGCTATATATACTATACAAGTCGCACTGGGCAAAAAAAAAAAAAAAAAAAGTCACATTTGTCACATTTAAATATTAAATGAAAAAATGTCACATTATGTCACATTTAAATATTAAATGAACAGATAATGTCAAATTAAATAAAACAAAATGTTAGCATTCATTCTAAACACTATTTAGCATGTATTCTAGTTTCCCTTACTCCACTACAAATCCACTAATAACGGTATTCAGAACAGAACAGGAACTAAAAATATGAGTATAAAACAAACATCAATTATAGTGGCATTTATAACATATTTATATTATATAATTGTAGAAAGCATCAGCTTAGACCACTGGAGCACTGTGACAGATTTAGCATGTGTTTTTGTAAAGCACCTCTGAGCCTTTTCCAGCATTTCACTCCACTTCCTGCTAATGTAATGGAGTAAAAGCTCTAGTTTGTGTTGGGTTCTGCTAAACGTGTTAAGTGACTTGACTGATTCTTTGACCCGCTCATGCCCATAGCTCCAGATCTGGGACACGGCCGGGCAGGAGAGGTTCCGCTCAATTACCCAGAGTTACTACCGCAGTGCCAACGCCCTCATCCTCACCTACGACATCACCTGTGAAGATTCCTTCCGGTGCCTTCCTGAGTGGCTGAGGGAGATCGAGCAGTATGCCAACAACCAAGTGGTGACAATCTTAGTAGGTGAGTATTCAAGCTTCAATTTTAATCTATCTATCTGTCTATCTGTCTATCTGTCTATCTGTCTATCTGTCTATCTATCTATCTATCTATCTATCTATCTATCTATCTATCTATCTATCTATCTATCCATCTGTCTATCTATCTATCTATCTATCTATCTATCTATCTATCTATCTATCTATCTATCTATCTATCTATCTATCTATCTATCTATCTATCTATCCATCTGTCTATCTATCTGTCTATCTATCTATCTATCTATCTATCTATCTATCTATCTATCTATCTATCTATCTATCTATCTATCTATCTATCTATCTATCCATCTGTCTATCTATCTATCTATCTGTCTATCTGTCTATCTATCTATCTATCTATCTATCTATCTATCTATCTATCTATCTATCTATCTATCTATCTATCTATCTATCTATCCATCCGTCTATCTATCTATCTATCTATCTATCTATCTATCTATCTATCTATCTATCTATCTATCTATCTATCTATCTATCTATCTATCTATCTATCTATCTATCTATCTATCTATCTATCTATCTATCTATCTATCTATCTATCTATCTATCTATCTATCTATCTATCCATCTATCCGTCCATCTGTCCATCTATCTATCTATCTATCTATCATGAAAAAAATTCTGTCTTCAATTACCCTCATGTCATTCCAAACCCATAATACTGTAGTCAACATTTGAAGTGGATCAAAAAAGCTCATCAAAGTTGTCCTAAGACAAGAACGGGTATTGTTCAAAATTCATGTTTAACTTTGATGAAAGCTTTTGATCCACTTCAAATGTTGACTAGTGTACTTTTGTTCGTCTTTGAAACACAAATGAAGACATTTTTAATGAAATCTGAGATATCATACAATCATGTTTAATCTTCCATTTACTATATTTGAGTGCTCTATGTCCGCAAATCAGTGTTTATATGTGAATAAAAGTAAATAAAGTCATCATATAAATTAAATCATCATATAAAGCTAACGTTCTCTTCAAAAGACTTGAATTAAACCACTGGATTCATATAAATTTAATATACAATCTTTATGAACATTTTGAATCGTCAAGTGTTTTGAGTGAATAGACTTTCAAAGAAGAGACAGAAATATCTCAATTTCATTAAAAACATTAGAAACATTGTTGCATAAGTTGTGTTTCGAAGATGAACAAAACGTATTGGTTTGAAATGACATGAGGATGAGTAATTGATGACAGAAGTTACATTTTTTTTTGGTGAACTATTTCATTTTTTTTTTTAATTGACCTCCTAATATTTTATCAAAATGTCCTTACTCAATCTTCCGGTGACTTCTCTCTGGTGACATACGCAGGACGTCTCCAATCATTTAGTCCACTTAAACCCCACCCCAGCAAACTCATCCATGCATTTATTCATTCATTCGTTTATTTATAAAACGCATTTAAAAACAACCCATGGTTGACCAAATGGTTCATATCAATCAATAAGGTAAAACAAACTTAACGCATATTAACAATCCATATGCTAAAGATGTATGCAACAATAAAGGCCACAGTAAAGGCCCCGATATACTCACTGCAAATTTTTTTCCGTTCTTCGTTTAGGAGTAAATACGTAATACGTGAGCATCAATAAACTGTAATCGAACATCTGACGCCGTCCACACTGCGAGAGCGACGTTGAGATGAATATGTAAATATGTGCGCTTTCCTCTCTGTAACAAAATAAACACACAAACACAATTGAGCAAACCGCAAGCATTTTAAAAGAGCATAAGAAAAGCATCTGGTCATCGCATCGTGGATATGTTGGGACGAGCTCTACGGCTCTCCAGTAAATTCACGTCACTTTTATTTATATATCACTTTATACAAAAGATTTTTTACAAAAGATTTGATACACTTTATACAGAAGACACGAGACCGGTGCGTCGCTCATCAGTAATCACGTCACCGGCCTCGTGCCGTCCTCCCACGGCCCTCATCCTCGTCCTGCTCGCCACAATCATGTATTGAACAATTATTAAAAATGTCTTACTTTTGAACAAATATAGTTACATAGTGTACCTTTTAACTTTTGCTAGGTGTCGCAAATGGTAAAAATAATTTAACCTCTGCATTCATTTGTTTGTCATGAACTCACGCTCATTTCCCTCCATTTCATCTCATCTCAACATCCATCAACAACCGATGCATAGAACCAAGTCTCTGTTTTCATCGGTTGCGACTGCCGTTTCACCGCGATTTTGATGCTGAGAGTTTCATGACATCTGTGATTCACAAAAAAAGTGTATCAGTAAAGTTTCATATACTTGCTGATTAAGGTGCTCATGCAGATGTTGGAAACCGTCTATCAACATTACTTTAATACGTTTTTGGAGCTGTTGAATATGCAAACAGCTCATTTGTTAACACAGAACAAACTGACTCGCTTACATTAGACCTTCTAGCTGTCAACATATGTTGGATGTCCTTGTCACCAGAGCATTTGAGCCCTGTTCAATACTGTTGTTGTTCACAGGGAATAAGATAGACTTGTCCGATAGGCGAGAGGTCCACCGGCAGCGAGCGGAGGAGTTTGCGGAGGCGCAGAGCATGCTGTATCTGGAGACCTCTGCCAAAGAATCGGACAACGTGGAGAAGCTCTTTCTGGATCTGGCCTGCGAACTAATCCGCGAGGCCAAGCAAAACACGTTGGACAACAACGACTCCACCCCCATGCCCGGAGAAGGAAAAAACATCAATTACTTGAGTTGCTGCAGCATGAACTAAGTAGACTTGGCCTCCCTGTCTGGCTGAGGACGCAACATGGATTGCATACAAAGTGGTTGTATTGTTGGTGACCACTACGTAGTTGCAGTGGTTACACTTTGCCACTTCTTGTCTACTTCTTTTACCCTTCTCAAATCCCTGAGTATTTTAAAACATACATTCGGGAAAAACATAACAAGATGCTGCTGGTTTTAAAGGGGGGTGGGGTTGGTCCAAAGTTTTAGATGCTTTTGAACCGTAAAAAGGGCCTTGTTACACAATAATGCTTGCTAGTAGGTCAGACAATGAGATTTTCTACACTTCTTTACAATGCAACAGTTGGGATTTCCCTGCTGACTTGAGAGCCAATGTATTTGTCATATTAGAGATTTGTTTTCTTCGCAATCTCACCCACTTGAAGGACTAATTCATCCAGAAATTGACATTCTGTCATCATTTATTCACCCTCATGTCATTCCAAACCCATATTACTTACTTTCTTCCGTGGAACACAAAAGAAGATGTTTTGAAGAATGTTCAAGAAAGCCTACAGTGACTTGTGCGCTATATTTCAAGTCTTATGAAGCCATATGATGCTTACGGTTCGGAAAAACAGGAGGGTGAGTAAATGCTGATAGGATTTTAATTTTAGGATGAATTGCACCTTTAAGAACCATTGCCACAAAATTGATGTGTTGATGTGCACATTTATCACTTGCACAATATGCACTTCTTGATGAATCCTTACGAAATCATTTGAGGTTGCTAATGCATGCTTTTCTTTTTTTTAAATGAAAGTCAACAATGGCAACAGACAGCCAGCTTCCGTCAATAATCTGTCACAGGAAGATGTGAAGTAAAACCCCCTCATTTATTAGGCTTTAATATAAACTACCCACTAAACATCCACTGCTTGAATGGAAGTCTGGCTGATAATACTCAATGAAGGCCATGCCATTTTGATTAGTCACAGCAAAAACCCAATGTGCCTCTGCCATTTCCATCCTGTCGTGATGCGTTACATTGCACCCCGGGGAATCTCTTGGGGTACATGTTTGGGTCATTTTTCACACAAAAATGTGACTCAAATAGTGTCAATATGTTGGTCTGGATGTGAATTCGTTTTTCTCTTGCATTTGATTTTGTTTGTTTTCATTATTTTAATATTAATTCTCATTATATTCTTAGTACAGTAATTGGAATAATCCTGTCTAGACAGTTACTGTATATTTTTTTTTATATTTGTTTTCACAGTACAACATATTCTACCACAACATATACATACTTTAAAGTGTTGTTTTGTTGCATTACAGTCATGAGAATAGGAATGGAAAATGTGCATAATTTTTATGGAAATTAAGCACACTGTAAAAATGTTATTGTTCACAAAATAAGCTCCAATTTCTTTACAAAATTATGATTTCGAAGTGAAATACACAACCGTTCAAAAGTTTGTGATCAGTAAGATTGGTAATACTTTTATTCAGCAAAGATGCATTAAATTGATAAAAAGTGACAGTAAATACATTTAGATTTCTATTTCAATTAAATGCACTTTTGATGTAACAGTTTCCATAAAAATATTAAGCAGCACAACTGTTTTCAACAATGATAATAATAAGAAATGTTTCTTGAGCAGCAACAAGGATCATGTGACACTGAAAATTCAGCTTTGATCACAGGAATAAATTACTTTTAGTTACTAATATATTCAAACAGTCATTTTAAACTGTAATAACATTTCACAATATTACTGTGTTTATCAAATAAACACAGCCTATGTGAACATAAGACTCAAAAACATTACAAAATGTTACAGACCTCAAACTTTTGAACTTTTATGAGATCTACCAGTCCAGAGGTTTTTAGTGGCTTTGCACATTATATGCTAAAAAGTAAATGCAATGAACTCAATGTAATAATGCAATGTCTAAAATGCTTATTTCATTCCATATTAATAGTTTGTTTTCCTTATAGTAATACTCCTGATTCACTTTTGGAGATATTCTGTCCTACACATTATTACATATTACAAGAACTGAAATATACCAGGATGCTTTGTAGTTCATTTAGTCCAGCTTTAGTATTGTAATAACCGTAGCGATGTTTAAAGCTTTTGGCACTTGAGAGGCCAAGAGAACAGTGTGTGTGTAGTTTTTGTGTGAATGAGAGATATCATGTATTCCATAGATGTTTCAGTGAGTTCTTGCACAAATGGTCCTTGTGTTTCAACGCATTATATTGAGGAAAAGATGATGGAGTTGTTTAACGGTGTGATGCAGTGATTCTGATTTCTGTTCTGGAACTGTGTTGTGCATTTTAATGACTTTTTAAACAGTTGGAACGTGTACCTCCAACCTTGGCTGTGCTGTAAGGTTGTTTGCACCTGTGTCATTACAATGGAACTGTGAATCTCCTCTTTTATAGACTGTCAGTATTTTTCTTGCTGCTACAGAGCTTTTTCCTTTTTTCTTCTTCTTTTTTTTAAACAAAATTGAGGGAATTACATCTGAGGTTTTAGATGCCTTGTGCTTGGTTATATTTGTGATGATAATTCAATGATTTTGTTTAGAGTGATTTTTTTTTAACACTCGACAAAATCCAACACTAACTTGAGGACCAATTGTTTTATCTTTTTTTTTTCATGCCAATTACTTTTCAGTATAATGCATTTTCCTCATATTTACACATAGCTGCTTATATGATATTAAGCTTTTCTATTAACATTTTATTTTAAAGTGATAACCTTTTCTAGTTTTGTATAAACTGTTTTCTTTCTATGTTACTTGACGTGCCATGCACAGTATTTTCTCTGTCAGGTATTTTTGTCTAGCTTTGTTTTACAGATACTCGCCATATTGTAATGTGTTGCATTGTGTACCAATGGGACTCTATAATAATTTCTTTTCTATGTTAAAGGCCCTAATTTGAAGTATAAGTTGTTACTAAGCGCTTAAATTTTCTGTGGACAATGTTATTATGTCTCATGTAAAGACTATTCATCAAGGAGTAACAGTCTTTTGTCTAGTGAAGATGAAACTCAATTCTTTCAGTGTACATTTATGTGCTTTTGGTATTGCAAATATGTTTTCTTGAGCAATTCTGTTTGTGTAACTTTGTGTTTTAATTCTCAGCAAATAGACTGCAAGTTAATACATTTCTCCAAATAAACATGGTTATGACACTATCTGCATTATTGTCGTTGTTGTGGGAAATTAGTTAAATGTTTTTGTAGATTAAATTTCCATTACAAAAAAAAGGTAAATATAAGGTAATTATTATAATAAAAATAATACTACTATCATTTAAAAAAAAAAAATATTAGTAGAATTCCCTAATACAATTTGACTGATATTCAATGAATATTATAATACAGGTAGATTAAAATGTTTGTAGACAAACTTTAATGTTGGCTTAAGAAAGCCATGAAAGTTTGAAGAAGTTTTAACAGCTTTAAGTTTTAGTTTAGTAAATTTAAAAGCTAGAAATGTGGACAGATAGATATATAAATGGGGAAATTAGGGACTCTAAATAATAATAATAATACGTTTAAATAGTGTTATATATATATATATATATATATATATATATATATATATATATATATATATTTTTTTTTTTTTAGAAGGACACCATAAACATGTTTCATGATTTTAACGTTAAGCGATGCTTATTACTTTGGTAAGGGGTGAGGAATAGCAAGAAACTACAATAACCATGAGGCATCGCGCGGATCACGTGTTTACAATACGGAAGCAAGTATCGTTAAATGAAGTTAACAAAACATGCCGTTTATCGACAGAAACAATAGACATAATCCGCTTTGAGTGAGTGCAGAGACAGACAGATACTCCTAATCACTATACACACACACACGGAGAACAGATAGCAAGCTTACTGCATGATCATTTTTGAAAATGCTCTGAAATTTGAAAAATTAAAACTTAAAAGCTGCGGTATTATATATATTTTAAGGCATTACATTTCATCCCTGTGTTTTTTATTTTGTATTACTGTAGTTGAGAAGTTTGCGTCATGGAATAGCAACAACGAGTCATTTGACATCCTTCCCTCTTCCGCGTATCTAAATGATCCATCGCTTGATATTTCCAGATGACCAGTGACTGGACTCACTCATTCATTCAGCCATGAGACTGACCAGCACTGCTCTGCTCTTCCTCCTCCTCGTCTTCATCAGCTGTAATGCACTGGCTTTCAAACCACAGCTCCTAGGCAGACACACCGTCCAAACCTACTCTCATCACAGAGATCTCTCATACAAAACTTTCTATTTTGATCAACAGGTAAGTGCATTATTGATTTCAATGCGTGTCTTACCTGACTGTTTATTCTTAGGCATAATAAATAAATTAATGCATGCCAAGAAATAACTTTGTTTACCTTGATTAGAGATCACTGATTGTTTTGTGTGTGTGTGGCAGATACGGGTTATTTTTATTTTTATTGTACGCTAAATAGGATTTCCCAGTAAAAACTAATTAAAATAATAATAAAAATAATAATTGTAAGACTAATGCTAAATAGGATTTCCCAGTAAAAACGAATTAAAATAATAATAATAATAATAATTTTAAGACTAACGTTAGGCCTACTATATAAAAAAAAAACATAATATGCATTTTCACATTTATTTTGCATTCATTTTCAAAAATAAAATGGTATAAACAACGATAAAACATAATGATAACAATAAAAATCAGTTGTTGTTTTATTATTATTATTTATATCATTTTATTTAGGCCTATGCAAAGTTGTTTGCGATCTAAAAGGTTAGACATTTATTTTCATCTATTGTGTGTTATGTCTACCGGTTGTGCTTAAAATGTTTCATTTTCATTTCTTGAAAATAAATGACTGTATGCACTGGTAAAGTTATAAATAAAATCAGATCCAACCAAATATTGTGCAGTTTATCAGTGCGCTCAATAACCAATGAAGTACAGAGTAAATATATAAAAAAGTAAAGACATGAATGTATTTACAGTGTGATTACAACTAATAATGGTATAAGATTGGTTTCTTTTAATGTAAATATTGAAATATATTTAAAATTAAATAATTTTAAATGATACATATGAAAGTCAGTCTTAATGAGTGAGTCATTGATTCAGCCGATTTGTTCGAAGCAAGTGAGCGTCTCTATGAATGGGCCATTGAATCAGCGACTCATTCAGTTACGAAACACTTCTGTGTTGCTCAAAGATGCACAACGGCTCTGCTGTGCTTTCAATAATAATAATAATAATAATAATAATAATAACAGTCAAATGTCTTGTTATTAATATTATTATTATGTATACTATTTTATAGGATTTATGGTACAACATTAAATATATATATATAAAACCAAATAGCGCAACTTATCAATGCACTCAACAACCAATGAAGTACACAAGAGTAAAAATGGTGCTTACACTGAATACTG
Organism: Meda fulgida; assembly: GCA_030578275.1. Lineage (NCBI taxonomy): Eukaryota > Metazoa > Chordata > Actinopteri > Cypriniformes > Leuciscidae > Meda > Meda fulgida. Next base: position 27,240,095 of record CM060630.1, on the reverse strand, counting down.
TCTTTCTCTAACTTTGATCCTGTATCAGAATCTCATGTGACAGTTTTGTTTGTTGTTAATCGGTCAGCTCATTTATCAGAGCTGTAACCCATTGTCACTGCCGTCAGCTTGTGTCAGTCAGAAACTCCTGATTCTGCAGTTCTCTGGCGGCGGCTGCTCATTAACTTACAACTGGGCTTCCTTTAAGGATTTCCTTTATTTAAGGTGTGCATAATCTGTGCCGTTCTGCTCTGTATTGTGTCTGCAGGAAGTTTCCTTTCCCTTGTGGCCCCTACAGAATAATAGCAGATCCTTTGCCCTTCTGGGATCGCTCATATGTTGGCAATCTGCCCATTTTCACTTGATTGAACTGAAAGAGAAATCTTGAAAGTCCCTTTTTTGTTGAATGTGTCAGTTCATGATGGTGTTCTAACATACATTGACAAAAAAACACTGAGTGATTATTTTATTTGGTTATATAATATAGTATATAATATATAGTATACTAGTGAAACTTGAAAAATTAGAATATCGTGCAAAAGTTATAATTTTGATGATTATGGCTTACAGCTTATGAAAGCCCCAAATTCAAAATCTCAGAAAATTAGAATATTACATGAAAAAAAAAAATTTAAATACAGAAATGTCGGCCCTTTGAAAAGTATAATCATGCATATGTATAGTGATATATACTAAATATATTAGTTTCACCTTTTAATTTGAATTAGTGAAATACATGAACTTTTGCATGATATTCTAATTTTTCGAGTTTCACCTGTATATGATTTAGTATAATATTTAAAAGGGTTGTATGATGCCGCCTGTTATTTAATAGTTTACGTCTCAGAGACATTTCATTTTCAACCTGAAGTGGCTTAGTTAATCTTTTACACGCCGTCCGTGTGAAAAGCTGACACAGGAAAAGCCTTGCGTCTCGTTTTCGACATAAACAATCCTGTTATGCTGTACTCTGAGCCTGATTACTTCTTGACCTGGACACACCACAGCGAAGGCAATTGTTTCTCGGTGTCTGTTCAACTCATCCTCTGAGCCGTCAGGAAGATTAGGCCCATTTCCTGGCTTTCTTGCTCCTCATTGTCTTGGTTTTGTCCTTGTCAGCACTTAGCATGCCTTAAACCTTCAGAAGTAGCAGCGCATACGAGACTGTTAAAAAGAGGATCTACACAGAATACTGTTGAGGAAATGAAACATGGGTTTCAAGATCTTACATTCCCTCTCTGGTTGGTTACAAATTCCCGCTCGAGTTGAGCTGTTTCAATTCTCTTTGTTGAGCGGTTGGACAGTTGTCGTGGGATATCGCTTCAGCATCTTTCGCTGGCTCTGGATGATGCAACGAAGAACACTGTTTGACAAGCCAAGAGCAAAGCTGTGTTCAAATCCAATACAGTACAAAAAGCATTAACAAAATATGGAGTGCAATATTGACCATAGGGTCCAATTCTCACCTTTAACTAGTTGCCAATGCATCCATATTACTAGTATATTGGCTGTTTATTAGTGCCTATATAGCACATATTAATGCCTTATTCTGCATGACCATATTCTACATCTCTTGATTCCCTGTACTAAAGCATTAAAATACTGTAATATGTTTACAGAGATGTAGTTCAAGTACAAAAACAGTGCTACAGTCATTCTACTTTGAAATGTGCGTTTCGTGTCGGAGTGTCTGTTTTTGGTTTTGGTCTGTGTGATCACTATCTTAACATGTTCTTCAATGTGTATATTTGAATAAATACGTTTTATGACAGCCACCATTTAAATGTTTATATTATAAGTGTCATAATTGATCATTAAAATGTTATTATAAAAACTTCCTTATGTCTAATTTAAAACTAAGTTAGTTTCAAATGAGTTAATTTTAACACTTAAAGTTGACATCAAATTAAAATGGACCCTATTTACTTTTTTAGTGCATTATGTTAACCGCACTTTTCTAGATCCAAATCATTCCAGTCATCACAAAAAAAAACAAGACATGCCCTCTATTTGGCTCATCAATATTCAGAAAACACGTCACGATACTGAGTAAAGTCGGTCGCAACTTTTAATATTATAATGATGTACAAACTGGGGTTCCCTGTGTCGTTTAATGATTCATTATTATTATGTTTTGAACTATGGTGTATAGCTGTGTTTAAAAATGCCATTATTTTTTATGAAAAAGTTAATCATTTTATTTTATTGAGAAAATATTTTAGTTAGTCTTGTATATTTATTGATTAGATCAGATAACATTTTAAGCTGTCTTATGGTCATGTTACAACATGCCTCGCCTATGGGGCAGGTTGTCACAGATCACTTCCATTCTTTCAAGAGTGGTAAATCAAGAAAAAGTATACACCGTATTATTGAAACAAAACCACATAATTGTACTAGACATGTGGGAAATGAATGTGGGGAAACTCTGAACCCTAAGTAGGTTTACACAAACTGAGAAAGTTAAAAAGCATTAGGTTGTGCCCCGCTCTGCCCTATCCACAGCTTTTCTCCAGATCAGCTTCTTATTAAAAGATTTACACATGATAAAGTAAGTTTGTTTCAAAACAAGCACTTCAACATTTTTACATAGTAGATTGATTGACTCATTCCTCATTCCAGTGTTGTGCATTTGCTTGTTAAGTTTCTAATAACCAGAAGGGGGCGCTGCATTTCTGAACCACTGTGAACACGCTGTCTATCACGTGACACATTTAAGTTATCATATTGTTTTCAGTTCTCAAATCTGCCATAGTCATTTTAAAGCTTACGATAAAGGTGATATCATTGTACATGTAATTTCACAACAGAATAAGGATATTTTTTATAATGAATTAAGCTACGCTACCTTTCACAAGTTTGGGATCATTAAGGTTTTTTTTATTTTATTTTATTAAAAAAAAACATTTATTCAGCTAGGATGCATTACATTGACGGTAAAGACATTTATAATGTTACAAATTATTTCCATGTAAAATAAATGCTGTTCTTTTTAGCATTCTGAGTCCTGGAAAAATATATCACGTATGTTTCTACAAAAATATTAAGCATGCACATCCGTTTTCAACAATAATCAGAAATGTTAATTGAGCATCAAATCAACATATTAGAATGATTTCTGAAGGATCATGTGACACTGAAGACTCAGTAATGATGCTGAAAATTCAGCTTTGATCACAGGAATAAATTACATTTTAAATTATAATAAATAGAAAACAGTTATTTTAAATTGTATATTTTACAACATTACTGTATTTGTAATCAAATAAATGGTCAGCATAAGGGACTTTCAAAAACATAAAGAAATCTCACACCAAACATTTTAACAGTTGTGTGTATATTAATGTTAGTCATTTTAACACAAAATGTAAAAATGCTGATATTTTACAATTAATTATAATAACATTTTAAAAGGAAGTACTTGGAAATTTAATGTAAAACATAACAAAACGTACAAATAACCTTATCATTTATATATTATTAATAGTATTATCTTTATCTTCTTTATAAGACAATGCATGCACTGTCATGATAAAATACTGTTGAAATGTTTCTGAGTGAAAATGAAATGAATAGACTTATAAATGATGTAAAAAGTCAATTTTCTCGAGCTGGAGGCTTCAGATGTAACAGCGCACACAGAAAATAACTCACTGCAGTGTGTGAATATAGCTGACACTCGTCTGACCTGCAGCCAGGCTCTGACTGCTGTTGAATGAATGTAACTGTGAGTCCTTTTGCTGTCACTGGCTCATAAAATTTCTGCCTCTTTTGTTGCCAGCGGGAGGAGAAAGAGGGTATTTACAAAAAAACAAAACACTAGAGAGAACATTCTTTATTAAGTGTTGGGTGGGATTCAAGAAGAGCGAGAACTGTAAAGAACTGCAGAATCGCAGCTCTGGGAACAAAATTTAACATTCTTTTTTCTCCTTCCCTCAAACTCGGAGAATTTATGGAAATGTAGTGGACGAGCTCTGAACCGGATGAATGGATATCACAATTCTGCTGAAACCGGAACTAATGTGGCATCCCTGACGCTGGCACGAGATTTTAATACAAATTGAGGCTAATTATCCCTCCATCCTGCTCTGAGGTTTCACGCTCATAAATATGAGATGGCTGACCGCCAGAAGATTGAGGGGAACACCCAGGAATAAAGACAGTGTTGTATCGCTACTGTATGTTAAGCACAGACATCCGTTAAAACTGGTCGTGGTTAAGAAAGCAGCAAACATTATTAAGCATTCGGCCCCACTTTATCAGGTGTTATATCAAGAAAAGAAAATGGTTAGGTGCAGAGTACTTAATGCGATCATGTTGTTTTGCGAAACACTCGTGGTTAGTGTTAGGGACAGGTTTGGTGGTATGGTTAGGTTTAAGGGTGGGTTAAGGATCTTTTTTTTTAACCAGGCAAGTCACTGCCGTTCTTAAGGAGTAAGGGAAAGGTCAACAGTGTAATTCTAGATACAGTTTGTACAGAAAATAATTACAGATGTAGTTTTATAAAACATGTATGTATGTACACAGTATGCGCTTTGTATTATTGGATTCATTGTTAGTACATAAAGACACTCAATACAGAGTGGTACCAAACATTTAATACCCTGATTTAGTTCCAAATATGAAATTATATTTTACATGAAAAAAGTGGCCTATTTTAAAGTGTAACTTCGCCAATATTCAATCTGCTTTATATTGTTGTCAGTAGTATATGTAAATGAACAATGTTTACTCGCTCTCCATGTCACATGGACCGAGAATTTCACATTTTTTTGCCAGCGAAAGTCCTCCGGATGACACAAAACATAAAACTACAGATTATACTTCCGCATATATACTTATACTTCCTGCATCCTTTGGAATGGGTTATTAAAGAGATAGTTCACCCAAAAATTATAATTCTGTCATCATTTACTCAACCTGTTCCAAACCTGTATGAGTTCCTTTCTGCTGCTGAACACAAAAGAAGATATTTTGATGAATGTTGGTAACCAAACAGTTGATGGGCCCCATTGACTTCCATAGTAGGAAAAAAAATACTATGGAAGTCAATGGGGCCCATTAACTGTTTAATTACCGACATTCCTTAAAAATAATGCAACAGCTTTTTGCTTCGGGAGGTTGGCGGAAATGATAACGGCAGTTTCTTTTGGTTCTCCCCCTCTATTTGGTCTAAACACTGTGTTCGTGGTCATCTAGTTTGAAATGTTGACTACAAACACAGAGGTTTTTCAGATTTTCCGTCGCGCTGTCTCTCCGTATTCACGAGTCTTTACAGCCTTTAGCCTCTACAACGCACTGTATCCTTCACTGGAAACTCACTCCCGCTAAACGTTTACTCTTTGAATTTTTACGCCTGGAAACAATACAAGTCAACATCATTATGACTAAAAGTTTGCTAAGAAGTATTTCATACTAAAGCAAGGCAGTATTTGACTCTGGTAAGTGTATCCATAGCACTAGTGGGAGTGGATTATGCCCAGTGCATTATGGGCATTGACGTTTTCGGCAAAAGGGTAGCTGTTTTCTAGTCAGGTAGCATCGACTTCATGAACGTTTTCGCCTTTTTACTGTATAGGCTGTCAAGTTTTATTGAGCCCATTTTTCCAGCGGTAAAGTTGCATGGTGACATAATTTGCATGACAAATGACATTAAATTCAATTAAATGAATATTTCATACAGATTCTCTTTTAAAAAAAAAACGAAATAAAAGCAGTTATTTTTGTTACAAGCAGTTATTAATCAGAGTTATTTTATTACAGATTGACCATTTTGGCTTTTTGGAGAATGGCACGTTCAAGCAGAGGTTTCTTCTCAATGACCAGCACTGGCACAAGGAAGGAGGCCCGATCCTGTTTTACACGGGCAATGAAGGAGACATCACGTGGTTCTGTAACAACACTGTAAATATGCACTTTTGAATAGCTCTTAGATATGTAGAGATGGCAGAAAAACATTCTCTGTGATTTATGGATTGTGCAACTGACAAAACAGGGAGCTATTTTCTAAGGAAACAGTCATTATTCATGCATAGAGTGCAACAGCCAGGTTCTCGAAGTAAAAATCTCATTTATTTTCTCTATAGGGGATTTTTTTTTTAACAACAATTCATAAACCTTTAAAGACAGACCTACTGTGAGCTGAGGTTGATAAGCGATGGCATATGTTTTTGTTGAAGCCATCAACCCACATTACTTAAACATTTTTTTTAATAATTGTGTTCAACACCACAATTCCTGGTGGAAAAACTACATTACCCATGATTCTGCAAAAATTCTCCATCAAGTTATGGCAATAGATCACTTTACAAGTACCTTTATTCCATGATGAAGCACTCAGATTCCCTACCCTCTTAAACTACTTAAATAATTGTATGTGACATATATGGCAAACAATGCATATTTTACATACAAATATTTATATGTAAAGTATATTGTCTCTCTCTCTCATTATGTCATTCACAGTGCTTCATGGGATTGTAGTTCTTTCCTTTATTAAAGTCATTGAGTATTCGAACAAGGAGGCTGAAAAAATGGCGGTGCACTGTTGCACTGTATTCTGTGTGGCAGATATTATGAACTTTAACATAAACGGTTGATGATGATAATAATAAACACAGTATTAGATAATCAGTGTCAGCTTCATAGTTGCAGCATTGTGAAAAATACTAGTATAGGCAAGTCTGTGAAGCAGAAAATTGAAACATTACCATTCAGAGGAAAACTTGTAAAAGTATAAAATGCTAACACTTAGTCAAAACTGAAGCTCAGTATCTATAGCTCTGCTTCTCCCCAAGGGTTTCATGTGGGATGTTGCAGAAGAGCTGGGAGCTATGCTGGTTTTTGCTGAACATCGCTACTACGGAGAGTCCATGCCGTTCGGAGAGGAGTCTTACAGCGTGAGTCATGTGGAGCAATAAGGGTCTAATATTAAGGATCTATAATGACCGCCTGGACTTGTCTTTCCTTTCCACCAGAATGCAAAGTATCTGAACTACCTGACCTCAGAACAGGCTTTAGCTGACTTTTCAGTGCTCATCAAAGCACTGAAGAAAACCCTGCCTGGAGCTCAGAAGAGTGCAGTCGTCGCCATCGGCGGATCCTACGGCGGGATGCTGGCGGCCTGGCTCAGGATGAAGTATCCCAGTGCAGTTGTAGGGTGAGAGTTTGCCTTCATATTTAAATATGATATTGCAATATATTGATATTAAATTCATTTTCATTTAGAATAATATTGAGAATATTGATAACAAATAATAATAAAATATTATATGTAAATATGTACTATTTTAGGGTCGGTAAGTCTCTTCTGCTCACCAAGGCTCAATTATTTGATAAGAAATACAATAAAAACTGAATATTATTGCAATTTAAAATATATAACTATTATAGTAACTAATAACTATTTTCTATTGTAATATATTTTTTAATTTATTCCTGTGATGGCAAAGCTGAATTTTCACCCGCCATTCATAATTTCTAACCCTGTATATATTAATATATGAAGATATGAAGAATTACTTTTAATAATTGAAAAAGTATTTATTAATTATTAATAAATAATTGTTTAATAATTGCTTAACGGTCACAGCTAATGTATTTTATATCTAAATGTGAATTATCAGTCTATTGAAACTGTATAATATACCTAGAAACTTAATAATATCTTACATTTAGAAAGGCTAAAGTGTGGTGTGTAACCATGTGTTTAATTAAGAAAGTGACTTTTCTACTGTGAAATGGGACGGGATCAGCGATTGTGGCCTTCTGATGTTTTCAGCGCTCTTGCCGCGTCCGCTCCCATCTGGCAGTTCATTGTGCCGTGTGAAGAGTTTTACAGAGTGGTCACACATGACTTCACCATCAGTGGCACCAACTGCAGCAGCAACATCAGGAGCTCATGGGCCGCCATTGACAGGCTCTCAGCAACAGGTTGGTGAATGGGATTGCCATGCTGCGTAATTTTCATGATCATGTTATGAGAGATGATGTTGATGATGATAATGTTTTGCAGATCCTGGTACTCTGGTTACAAAACACACATTTGCAATAATAATCAATAACATGATCTTTTAGATTACACTTTTTAGGAAACCTAATATGATTAGTTTTGAGCAAAAAGGAAGATATTTCTTAAAATACTGGCCTGGCATGCATAATACAGCAGTTTACGTCGTTTTTTCAGATCCGTGTGAACGGATTATTTTGACAATGTTGTCATCTGTACACAAAAAACACAAAGGAAAACCTTTCAGTTTTTAGTACATCATTGTCGTGTAAATTTCACATAAATTCAATGTTTTACTTGCCTTTTCTTTGTACAGGGTACCCGCGGGTCTTAAAAGCCTTGAAAAAGTCTTGAATTTGATCATCTCAAATTAAGGCCTTAAAAGCCTTGAATTTAGTATACAAAGTCTTGGATTTTGTTACAAAGGTCTTATTTAGTTTTTACCAAAAGTAAAGTAACTGCAGTTTGACTAAAAGTTGACAAAAAATGCAAAGATTTTCGTCAACTACAACTATAAAAAACAGGATGACTCAAATGTGATTAAGACCAATAAGCATTTTCGTCTGAAGACTAAGACTAAATCAAAAATGGCTGCCAAAATTAACACTGGCCTACACACACGTGCGCGCAACAATGCTGTTGCGTATGTATTAAATATGACTGATATATAATTCAATATATATTTAATTCAAGTAACCTCCTTGTACATAATTATTTTCTAGGGTTTAAAATGTATACAGATTTGACATTTTCCCCTCATACTTCTGTCGGAATGGGTACGAAGTTGGCATTGAATTTCATTTGAAATGGTATTAAAAAGGTCTTAAAAAGCCTTGAATTTAAGTTGGAGGATCCTGGGGGTACCCTGTTGTAATTACCTGTGAAATTTCTGAGTGAAAATTGTTTCTACAGCATTTTTTTAATAAGTAAACTATGAACTCATATATGGCCATTACCTGATCAATAAGTAATGATGAAAAAGTAAATGTAATGTTATTATGTGTAATTAAAGTTGGCATAAAATGGAAGTTGTGATAGTCTTTTCTTCATTATTGTGGCATAGTGGCGGGACTTGATTTTGTCCATGAGGAATTTGATTGGATAGGTTGTGGTTTGCTATTGGTCGATTTCATGTGAGTGACAGGTTGCCCCTCCCTCACGCCAATAAACATCATCAGAGAAGAGATGTTACTGCAAAAGGGAGTTATTTTGATTAAAGATAACGAGGCACATGAATGAAAACAAAATCATGATGTGTTCTGATTAAATAATTTATAATAAATACTGCAATATTCCATGAAAAAAAGAATTTTAGATTTTTATTTTTATGCTGACTAAATTCTAAGTGCTTGATTTTTGTTTTCATGATTTAGATTTAGACTCTGTGGTTTTGTACAGACTCTTTTTGAAGCTTCTGTGTTTCCCCGGACTCATTTGATTAGTTTTTCCTTTGTAGGTGAGGGTCTGCAGTGGCTGTCTCAAGAGTTTGGACTGTGTGGTCCTTTAAAGTCTCACGACGATGTGTTCGGCTTCAAGGCTTGGCTGCAGGAAACCTGGGTGAACTTAGCCATGGTGGATTATCCATACGAAGCCAACTTCCTTCAGCCACTCCCAGCCTGGCCTGTTAAGGTGCGATAGATTCCCTTTCAAGGTTTCGCTTTCAGAACATGCTGTGGCACACACCTTCTGATAAAATGGATATTTTGAATGCACTGTAAATTGATGTGGATGAAAGCGTGTGCCAAGTGCATAAATGTAAAATGTACCATTACAGAATCATTACCAAAATACTGTACCATGGTATTTATGTGATACATGTCCAAAGAAAATAGTTATTACCATGGTAAAAAACAAAAAAAAAAGTTTTTATATAATTGAAGTGTTTTTAGAACACTAGAACTGACCCTTTGCTAGGCCCCTCCCACTCTGGAATTAATATAATTTTTACATAAATGGCATGATTCTTTGATTCATAATTCAGTAAAATGTGACTTACATGGTCTAAAATGAAGTATTACACAAACACAAAAGTCATGAACAATAAAGTTATACTTCAGCAGCTGGATTTCCCAGTTATTCGGTATGAATCACTCTATGAATTCCTCATTAATGCTGACTCACCTCTCAAAATAAGTCAGTTGTTGTACCCATCTACATCATTATGCAAATAGCTTCATTCATATTCATAATGCTTCTGTTTTCTTTCACCCTCAGAATTGAGCTTTTGTTCAGGTTTTTGTTTGGTTTTGGTTAGAGGGTGGTGTGGACAGAAAACATGTTTATTTTCCCGACTCCCGAGGCATCTGCGTTTTCATTCATTAAATCTATCTTACAAAGCTAATAGAAATGAATATGAGGGGCCCTAGCGTGTATAAAAAGAAAATAATTTACACGGCTCCTAAAGCTAGTGAACTGCCTACAAGCATTTAAAAATCAACCTGAATACTTCCATATTTGACATATTTCAGAGGGAAAGAGGATAGTCAAGGAGAAAAAAAAGTTGGCATTACATACAAGAAGCCGGATTTTATGCTACAGTATCTCGCTAAAGCAATGCCTAAATATCGATTTGCCGACTGGTTAACAATATTCAATGACAACAGTGGAAAGGCAAGTAGAGGTGAATTGTGTTGGCCAGAATGAATTAAACAATAATGGCAGACCGAGATGAGAAAAATGTCTCAAAATATGCTTGGATTTAATTTAGTACTGAATAGTATTGTATCAAATAGTTCCCCATTTCAACCATTTAAAACTGACCTATTTATTACCTAATATTTGTGTGTGGTTTGAATTTTTTATGCTTATTGGAATATTGCATATCGCAAAAAGCTAATGTCAAACTTCTTTACAAGTCAATCGTCTCTCGTGTGCTTTTGTGTGTAGTATAGATATCATGCTGAAATAATCGTTTTTTAACCTATGAATTGTATTCATTTCATATTTAAATAAATACGCTCAACTCGTGTCACAAAGACTGAAGCAGACCACAACAAAGCTGTCTGTCTATACTCGTCATGTCTGGTATAGACATTGTGTTGCGTAGTGTCTGGCTGCCAGACACGGTAGACAGTCGAGTTCAGGAGCTCAGTGGGTTTGGAAACCGATACACATAGCAATGGGAATTTGAATCACAAAAGCTTTTATTTTCGATGAAATAGTTGAGTTATTTAATTATTTTATAAGACGTTTTTAGGTACATTATCTCCTGTGCTTTTTTGTTGGTAACTGTAGCTTATTTCTACTAGCACATATGAATATGCAGAGTGCGTAGACTTGGTTTACTTTTGAGTATTTTTTCTTTTTCTCCCCTTAAATCTGATAATGTATGCAACTCCTATGGGTGGTTAAAGCAGTTTAGGCAGCGGGTGCAAAGAGGAGGCTTTTTAATGACAAAGCTAATGTGATTATGTGAGTGACTAAGAGAAGGGGGTATTGAAGGCTTAGGAGTGGGAAATCTGTTGCTGGAGATGAATGTGTAAGCCTAATCCCATCTGAAAAGCAGAGAGAAGGTGCTTTGGACTGCCTCTGCTGTTTTTGTCATAGTATAAATCTTTGCTCGGACATGCGTGTAGCTTATCTCGCGCACAGACCACCGCCACTGAAGAAAAGGTTAGCAACAACCTTCTCAAACCCACTCTAAGTCAGACATGACAGATATCAGCACGTTAAATGTGATGTGTGTTAATGTGTGTGACGTGCCGGAACAATCTCACAGTAGAGAGAACTATGGGTAAAGTTGTGTCACATTTACTATTTATCTGCAAAGTTTCACATTTGAAATCCAGTCATATTGGAATCTGTGGTATTGGGAGTTTCAAACAAGGGCAATGGCGCTGCTATTGATCCAGAAAGCAGTTATCATGTATAGGTACGAAACAGCTTCACAAACAGTCCTTTCAACTCTACAGAATCAATATTTCTGTTTTACAAATATTAAATGTATCACCGAAGCACTGGGATAAAAGTTTATAGCTTGGATATCAACACTGATGTCTACGGAAGCAATCAAAATAGAGCAAATCCGTCTGAAAGTAACTTGGTGCTTCAAATAACGATTGTTTCAATTACATTGTTATGCCAGTAGGGGGCGACAAGTGACTTAAAAATGTATGCCATTGAGTCATTCATTCAAGAGATTTGTTCAAAAAACGCTGATTCACCCAGTATTTAAATAAGTATTTATAAGTGAGTCATTGAATCATTCATTCAAACCGATTTTATGCCGATAATTTAAATGCTGATTTTTAGGCTGATATGTTATTTTGTTTAGTTGTCTCATGTCTGTTCAGAATCGTGCTCTCTAATTGAAACAACAACAAAAAAACGTGCTTCTCTATTTTTCCAGAATTGTGCCACGATAATAATGGCAATAAACCAAATTAGTTTTTATTCAGGAAACTAGCTTTGCTATAACATTTAGCAAACATACAAATGATTGCCTCACGATCACAGATGTTGAACCGAATGTGAAAAAGGCCATAGGAGACTGTTTGCATTAAGGTCGTGATGCAACGGAAGTAGCGACAGATCTTTTCTCTTCTGTATTGTGAAGAACATTCGAGTTTAACCGATTATCAAAAGATTTTTAGATGCCGGCATTACAGTTAAAAATGTATTTGAACTTGCAGTCAGTTTTGTAGGGACAGGGTTTAAGTGGACTCAATGATTGTCTGAGATGCGTCAGTTGAGAGAAGTTTGATGATGGTGTCATGGCATTTTACATCAAACATATACATGGATGTATTGTTCACAATAAGATCTATGACATACTTTTACAAAATCAAACTTAAATGCTCTCTGTAGCGCCCCTTGTGGCAACACTAACAATTCAACAAATATTTGCATCAATATTTGCATCACTTCATAGCTTGATCTGTTTGTCAAGGTTTTTTTTCGTCTTTGAAAACGTTCTTACTACTTTGTTCCAGCTTGATGTTGATAAATCCCACACCAGTGGAATTCCATTTCACTCAATTTCACATGCAAATCAGATGATCCCACAGAAAACGCTGCATTGGGGATTTTCACAGCAAGATTGTTTTAAAAGAACTGGAGCATATGGAACGTCTTTGTACGGATAAAGCTTTTCTTGTTTGCAGATCGAAATTGTAATATGCTGCTTTTGTAATGCAATGAAGCAGAACCGTTGTCACCTCTGTGAACATAAAGCCAGCTGTTTGTTCTGTGATAATTTACATGTGTTTTTCTGATTCTCAGGTGGTCTGCAGGAATCTTCAGTTTGATACTGGCGTATCAGACAAGCAGCTGTTGAATGGTATCTCTCAAGCTGTAAGAGTTTACTACAATTACACGGGAGATGCAGTCTGTCTCAACACCTCACAAACTGCTACTGGGGATCTGGGCATTCTGGGTTGGTTCTACCAGGTAAAATATTAAGATGTTTAAAGGGTTAGTTCACCCAAAAATGAAAATTAAGTCATTAATTACTCACCCCCATGCTGTACCAACCCCGTAAGACCTTCGTTCATCTTCGGAACACAAATGAAGATATTTTTGATTAAATCTGAGAGCTGGATCACTGCTACATAGGCTGCCTAAGGGAATGAAACTTGACGGCCTAGAAAGTCATTGAAGAAAATGTTTAAATATTCCATGTGACTACAGTGGCTCAACTATAAGTTTATCAAGCGCAAGAATACTTTTTGTGCGGAGAAAAAAACAAAAATAACGACTTTATTCGACTATTCCTTTTCTTCCTTGTGGGCCTGAGACGAGAGTTCAAGGGATTTCCACGACGCATGCGCGAGAACTGAGAAGAGAACGTTCTTCTTCTAATACTTCTTGTTCAGTTCTTGCGCATGCATCGTGGAAATCTCTTGAACTCTCGTCTCAACTATCGTAGGACTTTGAAATATAACGCATGAGCCGGACTAATTCTATGATAGGTGCATCCCATTTCATGCTCTTAAGCACTATTCACAATTTTCACACTGGAAATTCCCAAAAGAGAAAGTGCACTTTAATACTTGGATGATGCAATTAATTAACCGGAATAAAAATGTCAGACACTTCATGCACTCAACTGTGGCAGCTTTCCTTGCGTAGTAGAGGGGGTGAAGCTATTATACTCTAATGTCAAATGACAAAATAACCTTATAAAATTCATACACTTGGTATTTGGGTGAGTGCATAGTGTATAAATGTTTAGTGCACCAGTTGCGACACAACGAATACCTTTGTAGTGTTTTTACTTCATATTTGTATATTTTTATTAATATGATCACAGTACATATTAAAAGCTAATTTCTGTTCAAGTAATAGCATTACATGATGAGTTATTGTCAGTGATGAGTGTAACGCATTACAAGTAACAAGAAAAGAAAAGAAGCAAGAAAAGTAATCAGATTACTTTAAGTAACACATTACTTTTAAATTTACAACAAAGTATCTGAGTTACTTTTCCAAATAAGTATTTCAGTGTTTTCCCATTTATTGACAGACAACTCATTTGTCCCCATGTTGAGAGGAGTCGGGAGTAAACCTTGTGTCCGCTGTGTAAACATGATGGTTATTGTTGTTCTAAACTAAATGTGAGCATGCATTCACTGCAATTATTAAATATGTTAAATTAAATACACTTTATGTATTTAATCTCACTTTATTAACCAATGTCTTTTTTGCTGACCTTCGATGACCCGATCCAATACAAAACAAAAAAGCAAAAATGACTTAAACAAATAATGAAACTAATTTTTGTTTTATTGCTGAAGTAAGAGTGTTTACTTTCTTCTCCTGCGTCCTATTCTTCTGCAGTCCAGAGTAGCAGCACAGCTGAAAGGTTTATTTGAGCTGCGCCCTCTACTGTACACGCGGGAATTTGCATCTCCTTCAGTTTGCGGCTAATTAATTTCACTTTTGGTGTGAATGGGCCTTTACATTTGCCAAAAATATATATATTTTTTGTTATTAAAAAAAAAAGCAAACAGCCCAGCCCAGATGAAAAACAGTTAAACAAAAGTAAAGTAACACATTATTTTACATAAAAAGTTACTTTTATAGAGAGAAAGACAATATTGTAATACATTACTTTTAAAAGTAACTTTCCCCAACACTGGTTGTCATTTTGTGCAGAGCTGTACAGAGATGGTGATGCCAATGTGTACAGATGGCATTGTCGACATGTTTGAGCCACAGCCATGGAACTTCCAGGCCTTCTCTGACGAGTGCTACAACCAGTTTGGAGTGCGACCACGGGAAGACTGGGCAGAAATTGTATATGGTGGGAGAAACATCAGTGCTCACAGCAACATCATCTTCAGGTAGGACATCTTGTGTTTGTATAATATTGAGCACTGCCTTCACTTTCAGCTGAATGTTTACTTCATACCATAATTAAATAGTGTTTTATGGTAGCATGTTGCTAAGCTAATGGTGCAATACTCAGCTTGAAAATACACGACTTAGACTAATAAAAATAGTACATTTTATTGAACTGAACTTTTTTTATTGATAGTTTTCAGTTTTTGGACATCCACCCATCGTCTTAAATACATTTTTCGCTGATCTTGTTGCAATGTATTGAAGCTTGTTTCCACAACAACAACAACAACAAACAACTATTTAACATTATCTCACAAATCTGACACTTTTTTGTATGTTTATGTCTCACAATTTGGACGTTATAACCCGCAATTGAGATTTTATATCACAATTTGGAGAAGAAAAGAGTCAGAATTGCAGGATATAAACTCGCAATTGCGTGAAATAAACCCCAAATTGCGAGTTTATATAATTTTTTTTTTCTTAGAAGTGTGAGGTATGAACTTTATTTCTCAGAATTGTAAGATATCAGCTCACAATAGCAAGAACAATGTCAGAATTAAAGAGCTGACATTTCTTCTCATACGGTCGATGATATCTTCTCTTAACTATTTGGACTATTCTTTTGACTTTTCACATTTCTAACATGCCGTCAAACGTGACACTCAACAAACCTAGCCAGTTCAGATATCCCATGTGTTCTAGCTCAAGCAAACCTGGTGCAACTAATGAAGCCCTTGATTAGTGCATCAGTCGTGAGGGGATTCTATTCAATCACTTTGAAACTGCAGAAGTCATTAAAGGTTGCATTTTCAGTTGAATTTGGGGAAACCACTTGAAACATTTATTGTGTTGAGCTATTTCAAATACTTTTGTTTGATTTGTTCATTGCAAACAGCTGAAAGTCTGTACATTTTGCCAATAAACCTGATTTGCAATGGGGGTTAAATCATTTTGATAACAACGGTATAAACCTCACTAGGTTTTGAAATAGAGCTTGTGTTTTAGATTCTATAATTGAAACATTTCATTTATGTTCTTGTTTGGGTACATACACTATATTTGGTGATCCTATGAGACCTAAAGGTGTAACGTACTAAGTGTATTCTTTTTCAGTAATGGAAATCTTGATCCATGGATGAGCGGTGGAGTGACTAAGAATCTTTCCAAATCTCTAGTCTCCATTATGATTGATGGAGGTGCTCACCACCTCGATCTGCGCTACAACAACGAGTTTGACCCAGAGTCTGTCATCAAAACACGGGAGATGGAAGTAGACTACATCAAGCAGTGGATCAATCAGGAAGCTTTTGATTGAAAATTAAAAGAGGACTTTAACAATGACGAAATGAACCATTTTTGTTTGCTGTGTGCCAAAGATAGTGGTCTCTTCCTTGGTACTTAAAACTGTTTTATTGGGAAGTGGAAGGGAAGTTGTGTGCAAGCCAAGAATTTTGCCATTACAATTTTACATTTGTTGCTGTTTAGATTCTCTTGGACAAAATTGAGGGACATAAAGTTTTAGAAAATACCAAATACAAAACTCAGGGTGTCTTTTGCCAAAGCCTCAGTTAAATTGTAGCAATAATAATTCATATTTGCTGTCAGCCTGGGTAGTACTGAAGTATTCTATATTTCAAAGGAATAGTTCTCCAGAAAGGAAAATTCTTTCATTTATTCACCCTTGTGTTGTTTTGAACTTGTATTACTTTCTTTTCTTCAATGGGGCTCAAAATGAAAATGTCTCTAGGAACAAACAAAAGAACAAAAAGGACAGCATAAAAAAGGACAAAAATTACCACCATAAAATATTCCATATGACTTGAAATTTGAGTGAAAACCGATATACTGTTTGATATGTTTTTCTTTACTTTTTAAATATAGTCATGAAGGCAACATTTATGCTGGTTTTATGGTTCTTTTTTGTTCTTTTTGGAGATTTCTGTTGTATGAAAGACAATCAGCGTGAACATTCTTCAACCCTATTTGGTGAGCCACAGAAACAAAACCCATCATATTGGTTTGCAACGAGATTGTGAGTAAATGATAACAGGATTTTCTTTTTAATGAGTAAACTATTCCTTGCATTCATTTGCAACATTATATTACAGGGCTAATTTCTACTACTCAGATATCAAATAGTCACTGAAATTAGCTGGACCTAATACCAGTGATCAGTGTTATTTTCATTGTCCATGCAAAATCAGCACAAGTCTTCTGTTTTCTGAACAAACTGTTTACACTCTTGGTTGTACTAATGTTACTGTCTTAATTTGGCACTGTTTTTTTTTCTATAGGAAATGATGCATGAACATGATCCACAGAATAAATGCATATGAACGGAAGGAACCGTATCCGTCCCATTTCCTGTTCCTCCACAAACGCTGCTCCAGTGTGATTTAATGAAAGCCTAAAGACAGAAAACGAGCAATAAAGTAGCTAGCGGGAGGCATGCGGTGTAAAACACAGAGATTGTGCCCCATGCCGGGACCTGCAGGACTCCACCAGACCTGTATTCACTCGCTGGCAGCTCCTGCTTCTCCAAATTGTGGTGCGTAGACATCATCTGCTCTGTGCTGAGCTGCCTCCTGCTAATATTATTATTAATATCACAGCCAGAGTGCAGAGCAGGTTGTTTTGTGGGTTTGGGGAAGGTCATGAGGAGGAATAGATTTGTGAGGTGATGGAGGATGATTTTCACTTTGTTGCTCCCTGAAATATGAACAGTTCAGTGCTTTGCATTCATTCATTATTTTGTTTGTTTGTTTGTTATTTGCTACAGTAATTTCAAAGGTAAGTGATGAGTGGCCAAGAGATGAGTGCTTTCGAAACCGGTTTCGTAAACAATGGCGAATCATTTGTTTCAAACCAGTGATTCGGAGCACATATTGACCTGCCAAAGTCACGTGATTTCAGTTAACGAGGCTCCGTTACAACATAATCGTTTCGAAATGTTTCAAAGTTTCAATGGTTTGGCGCTAGGGGGCGATGATCTCTCTGAACCCATAAACCAGTGTATTTATATTTTTAGACATTTTTAATGACACATTTGTATAATAAAAAGGAAGGGTTTTTGTTAATAGTCTCAGGAATAAAAAGAAACCTACTTTTCTTCCCCATCCCCATATATCCGAGTGAAACGGCTTCTCAAATAAGAAAATTTTTTGGCAGGGACATGATTTTGTACATCATTGTCTAATTGCTATTAAAGTGCTGCAGGGATGACATGTAGGCCAAAACCCATAAACGAGATTTCATTTTAGAACTTATGGTTCCATTGTCCTGAAGTCAATGGGTTTTTTTTTATGTTTTTTTAGTTTAATGCCTGAAATAAGGTATGTGGTGAACACAAGCTCATAAAACACATCAGCAATACCATCTTGTGATTTTCTCAAAGCTTTTACTTCACTTGGAAAAGGCGGTTGCTAACAAGTGTCTACATGTGATTATATACAGACAGACCAACGCTATCTCACGATCAATTCGTACGAATTTGTACGACCGATTAAAAGTTGGCTAATTCGTACGAATTCATACGACCTCACTCGTACGGATTCGTACGATTTGTCTAAACCCACGTGATGGGTAGGTTTAGGGGCGGGGTCAGGGTGAGGTCGTTTGAATTGTTACGAATTAGCCACCTCGTAAAATTCGTACGAATTGCCGTGAGATCGGGCTGGACAGACAGCTAACAGCCTTATTGTGTTAATAATCGAGACACAACGTATTCTATTCAAACTATTTCAACTTTCTTACAAATTATTCTAACTCACACTTTCAGGGAAATTGTTTTTAAATAAAGACTAAAAGAGTTGTCGGCAGCTTAATGGTGGGATGATAAAATAACTACGCCTGGTCACATGACTATGTTTAGCTTTTTACTTCTGCCAATTGTATTTAGGCTTCAAAAGTTGTGTTAATTTGTGAAGATTATCATGATGAACAAACTACTAGGTTGACTTGATTAAATTTTTGTATTGCTAGCTTCCTGAATAAAAACACATCCATTTTTAATGTGCACGTGGAAACTCTATCGCCCTCTTGAGTACTGGGGTTTGTTACTGCTACAGGAAGGATGCACCATGTGTTTTTCTTCTGCTTGTAATTAAAAAATAATTTCATATGCATACACTAAAATTCATGCCAACGTTCATATTTATTAAAATGCCATGTTGGGTACTAAGCAGGCATACACAAATTTTGGGGAAATCTAAGCAATATTGCCACTCGCCACTCTCAAGTAAAGGTTTTGGACGGTGACTGGTGCTCTTTTATATATTAATGACATTAATTAGGAGGAGTTTACAAGGCAGAGATCTGAAAGCTTTCGGCTGCACACAATTTTTAGATCATTTGAGTTTTATAGATTTCACATCTGGGAAAAGAGGCATAAGCAATTTTTTTTTGTGCGTACGTTTATTTCTCTGGACCACACAGACACACATTTGAGCAATGATCTTAGATCAAATGTAGGATGGTTTCTACATAACATTTTATAAATGAGGCACAGCGTCAAATTAGGGTTGGAAATCCTACTTGTAAAGTGAGAAGTATCCCAAGACAACTGGACATTTTTTGTGGAGATGAGATATTTTAACTACATTTTCCCACTTATGAATTTGTCTAGATCTGTTTTTTTTTTTAGATCTAGTCTAAGTTTCTGGAATAACAACTCAGTCTCAGTAAATGTTTTTATAGACGACAGTTACTATATTTGTATGGTTACCAAATGTATTGGATGTTCACTTGGACGTTCAAGCGTAAACAACATGTTACAAAAAATGTATAGTGAACAAAATCTTTAGTTTCCATTCTGAATAACTTATGGTTACTTACAACATACAGATGTAGACAAACATCAAGGGTAAGTGGGGGGTTTAAACACTATTGCAGTTTTCTTAAGACCCTGTTGTTGCCATTAAACATCCTTTCTTCTCACCTGACAGTTTCATCAATCAAATATGTTGCTAGTATTTTGCTGACCGAGAGTCTTTAGTTCTGGATGTGTTGTGGTTACACTGAGACCACACACACACCAATGAGAAAATATGTGAGTGTGTAACCCACTGTCGTACTGGAGGGCATGGAAAGGGTGTCTGGGGGGGCAGGGGGTCCAGGGAAAACGGGGTTTAAAAAAAAGAGTGGGTGCTGAGTTAGTAAATTCCCTAGGTGGAGGGTGGGGTGCGCGGTGTGTAACCATAACCAAACAATACTCACTTTCAATGGTCCGTTTGCTTAAGCAGCTTTCCATGGACGTGAATCGAAAGCGGAAAGATGAATGTTGTTCCCTCGGCCGTCTCATTTGTTCTTCCCCCTGCTGGGTTTGTTCAACTTAGTTTGACCTTGTTGATTTCTTTTGCTTCTTTATCATTTGTTTTCCACTAGTGCTTTCCCCTGAAAAAAAAAAAAGAAAAAAAAAAAGTATTGTCATGCAAGGACCACATTATCTGATGCTCTAGACAAATATGCATTTGGGTCAATGGCAAGAATGTCCAAGGTAATGAAAAGAAAAACTCTCATTTAAATCTCTTTAAGTATGTGTCAGTGCAATCTTTATCACCATTAAAAAAAAAAAGTCATATGATGACTTTAAATATGTCAAGTGTTGTAACAATCAAGATTATTGTTCACTATAATTATTTCTCACTCTGTCTCTCCATAGCAGTGACCACAGACTGCCAAACTAAGGTCCACATAAGGTCAAAATTATTTGATTTGCAAAACATTTTTAAGAATAAATAAAATAAATTAGTTAATTACCAGTTCAGCCAAAACAGATCATGTCATTGAACTATTTTCAACTTCATGTGTTGGACTGACAGTATAAAATAGACTTTTTTTTGCAACTTTTCAAGTGTTTAGGAATCTCCTTGGCATCTTTTCTTTAATATCACACAATTCTTTCTCCTTTTTTTGCTGTCAGTATTCTACTCCTCACCCTCTTTGATCCCTTTGGCCTTTATGTGGCCATAGAAACTTGTTTCCGGAATTAGTGCGTCAAGCCCTTAAACGTGAATGACTAGCATGTACAAAAGCTCTTTGCGGGAAGAGAAGAAAATATCAGCCATTAGACTGGTGATGTCACATTGCCAAAGGGACAAGTACGTATATATTCAAGGGACTTGATGCACTCAAAAAAAAGGAAAAGAAAAAATCATTGAAGATTTACGCATTTGGATTAATAGTAAAATTCTAACAAATTGAAATGAATAATCCTTACATATTGTTCACATTACATTATGAATTAAGAATGTTAAATGAGCAAAAAACCTACAACCTAATAAAACATTTTGTATAAATCTTAAACTTAAATTTAAACTTATTATGAATACAAAACACATAAACTTAAATAGTCCATTCCCTTGTTCAATTAAGATTTATACAAAAATAGAAATTGAATAAAGTCGTTATTTATGTTTTGTTTTTTTTTGCACACAAAAAGTATTTTTGTCACTTCATAACATTAAGGTTGAACCACTGTAGTCACTTGAACTATTTTAACAATGTATTTACTACATTTCAGGGTCTTGAAAGTGGTAATTACATTGCAGTCTATGATGAGGTCAGAAAGCTCTCAGATTTCATAAAAAGTCTTATGGGAATGACATGAGGGTGAGGGTGGGTAATTAATGACAGCATTTTATTTTTTTGGATGAACTATCCCTTTAATTAAAAATATCATAGTGGTCACTTCTATTCTGTGAGAGGGAAACAGACTTTGGTGTGGTTTAAATAGCCTTAACTTTGGAAACATGGAGGCGAATCCTGTAAAAAAAAAAAAGCTTGTTTTTACACTGTTGCTATTTTTCTATTGTGGTACACAGTTTTATTGTGAGGCCATGGCAGCTTCTCTGGGTCCCCCATTCAGGACCGGGTCTAGAGCCGGGCTACAGATAATTAGATCACTGCTATCAGTTTCACTGTCTCTTTTCTACATCACAATTTACATGATAATAACACTCTCGATGGTCCCCCTCTCTCAAAAGCGCTTAGACTTTCTCCTTTTTTTCCCCCTTTCCAACATCCAAATGATTCACTGCCTCACCTTAAAATGCACTTATGGGGTGGGAATAAAAAAAAAATCCCTGGGAAAACCTCTCAAAGTGAGAGAAAAAGGGTATAGCAGAAACAGTCCATTGGCACGTGATTTCACAACATGTTAAGTGAAATGGATGCAATAAAAAAAGAAACACTGTCAGGGCTGCTATAAACATGTTTAATGCCTGGGAAAGTAAAGTTTAGTGGACTGAATTGGAATTGAATCAGATTAAGTGCATCTGAACTGACTTTACACAAGTCAAGCTCTCAAAAGAATGATGGGACAAAACTATACATGGGATTTTGACAAAATAGTTTCGAAAAGTCATCATGTCCTGAAATTTCAAAGCTTTGGGCCAAGAACATTCTGTATCAATGAGCAAAAATCCTTGTTTCTGAGCTATTTGATTGAGATAAACACTAAATCAAACATTATCTTTTATATCAATACTCTCCTCATTCAAACACTCCCAACATCCTCAAGTGTTTTCTTTCTAAGCCCACCATGTTCCAAACCAGAGCGACGTCCTTTAAGTGCTTTCACTGAGATCAGGATCTGTTCGGACCTTAACGAAAGTCCCAGTGTTGGATCCCTCTTCAGTATTCACTGCTGGCCAAGAAACTTCCTGCAAATGCTGAAATGTTTACAGCGGCTATTTCACTCATACCCAGGATTTCTTAAGGTCAACATTTCTTCTGGCACACTGGGCTTGAACTGCACTTTATTCCCCTTTAATTTAACAGCTCCGGCAGCTTTTCTAGTTAAATCGACTGTTCATTATTGAGCCTCATTTTACGAAGGGGCTGTGAGGTGCAGTTTAATGAATCTCTGGCACAAAGATCCCTTTCACTGCCCGAGGAAGAATAGAAGCTATTTAGACCATGTAGGGCTGTATGTCAAAGGCAGCCTATAATAGTTGTCAGGCAGAGGCTAAAATTCCCACTGGTGCGGGAATGCACGAGAAATCAACTTCCACCACGAACAGATTAAGATAGTTGTAGGAAGTTAGAAGAACATGTAGAAAAACAAACAGTACCTGTCCAAAAGCACGCATCTCTAATTAAGCGAAACATTTGCAATTTAATCATTCATGTGTTAAAATATTGAGTCAGGTGTTCATTTACAACCTATTAAGCTCTGTCCATTTTAAAAGATTAAATCAAAGTTAACAAATAAAACCGTCTTTCATAAAATCAGATTCCTTGTGGGCATTCCAATGTAGTTGCTCTCAGAGAATTCATATCATACAATGTGTATATTCACGTAGGCATATACAAGAAGATTTGACCAGGACAGATGAACCCGAGGCTATTGTCTTTTTACTCTGTGGGATGCCTCAAACAAATCCCTCTTAGTTGCAGGTGGTCAGGCGTGAGCAAAGAGTTAAGTCCCAGGGTCCCTCTGCCCCTCCCCTTTGATGTCCTGACATCATTGGCCCTGCCCCCTAAAATAATCCTCCCTTCCCCCAAATTCCAGCTTTCGACAGAGTGCAGACGAACTGTAAGGGTGTCCTGCACAGGACCAAGGGTTAGCAAACCACCCTGGAAATGCAGATACTAAATATGCTTTAGGGTCTCTAAAAGAAAATTGCATACATCCTGCGGGAAGGTGTTGTGCTTGAGGCAGAGAGAGAGGAGATGGCTGTTCAGGCTGCCATCATGAACTCTCAGTTCTTAAACTTCTGTTTTCCTGGCTCGGTCATGGATTATGAGGTGGAAAAGGGTCTGGAAGGGGGTCTCCTGGGCGAGGTGGACTGCGAGGGTGACTTTAGGGAGACCACTAGGGACCTGCTTAGCTTCATCGACTCGGCTTCCAGCAACATCAAACTTGCGCTGGACAAACCTGTGAAGTCCAAGAGGAAGGTCAACCACCGAAAGTACCTGCAGAAGCAGATTAAGAGGTGCACGGGTATCATCTCGCCAGGGACCACACCGGTTCAGGAGCCATGCAAGAAGCAAGGCTCGCCCCAAAACCCGACAAGCAACTTCTCCAGCAAAACACCACCCAAGAAGGAAGGGATACAGGCCAACCTGCAAAGCAAGAGCCTGGCTGCCCTCTTTAACCCAGCAAAGGATGTACGAGGAGAGAGGGCCAAGAAGCCCCCGCTGCGGCATCGAAACCTTCCTCCATCCTTTTTCACGGAGCCAGCCAACAGCTCCAGAGTTACATCCACGTCTGGCATGTCGCTCAAAGACCTGGAGCGAGGGACTCCGGAAGCGGCAGAGTTCCTGGAGCTTCTTGGACCCGATTACAGCAACATGGTCTCGGAGCAGGATCTATTCCACACCGCACCTATCAGGATTCAACAGGAGGTGACCATGGGCCCCGAGCCATATGACTCCCACCATTTTGTAACTGGTGGGTTTTTGTACACCGAGCCTTGGGGCACTTGTAGCGACACCCCCAAAAAGTCGGGAGACATGCGGACATTACCAGTACAGCCAAATCTTTATACTCACACGGACCTTTCTGGCAGCGTGCCTGTGGAACAGAGCTCGCCATGTGCACTTACCTTTTCAAACTTCTTCACAGACTGCTCCACACCGCCGGTCTCTTACGATCTGGCAAACGGATACAACAGAGGGAGCTTTTCTTCTCTTTAAGCCAGATATTTTCTTTTTCTCAGACATTACATTGGGACAAAATCACTTTTGCATTTTCAGTATGGCATTGACAAAGGACGCTATCATCATGAAATGTCCATTTTAATCCTGAAATATTTGCATCAAAACCAGCTAATGGACCCTTTTAAAACATTGCTTGATGGGATAACATGTATACAGTTGCAAACTGTTAAAGCTTACAATCTAAAGATGGCCTTAGTCTACATCTAAGGGTGTCCTTTTCTCCAAAATTTTATGAAAAAAGAATGCATTTCTAATCATATATTAACAAAAAATATGCCTCAGAGTTTTATGCTACTGTTCCCTGTAAATAAAACAACGACAACAAAAAAAAGTTTTCTTAATGTATGGATACACTTTGGACCTCTTACTCTTTAACATGGGCATTGTTTGATTGACAATATTAACAATTTGAAACAATGTCACTGATCTCAGGGGGTTCTGCTAATTTGTTTAAACATGTCACAGACTAAATAGTTACATGCATACAGTGATCCCATTAAGTATTTGAACGTTTTATCCACACTTAAAATGCATGTTTTTTTTCCATGAGACACCAAAATATCAAATCTAGTGGCATATGCAAACAAACAATGTTAGAACTAACTTCACTTAGTGATTTTGCAGTTATTTTTAATCAAATACTGTCACAGTGGCTGTATGAAGTCCATTCCCCTCAAGTTCACTAGACAACAGGTGTAGTTCATCACATTAACTACGGACATGATCCACTAACATTTAACAACTAAGTCTTAATTTTAAACAGAATATTTGGTTGTCATATGTTTTCTGTGCTTGTGCTTGCCACTTGGATTAATATTTTGTATTTAATGGCATATTATATGTGTTTTAAGTGGACAAATACTTTTTAGGGTCAATATATATATATATATATATATATATATATGAAACATTCTGCAACAGTGGCAACCAAGACAATCTGTCTACATATTTTTTTAATCTCTGTTTGTTCATCTATTGTTTGATGACTGCTTAACATGCAATGTTAGAATTTTTTTTTATCTAAAACAATGGCTTACAGTTCCCTTAAGGTGAATGTTCAAATGAAAATGCTTTATTATTCACAGAATACGTTCTCTGAGGTTGGTCTAGATCTGGCTTTTTGGTGTATTCTGGAAAAAATGGAAAACTATGAGTACATAAACCAGTGATAAAAAGGAGAAGGAGGTGGTAAAATTGTGCAAAATAAGCTATATGATGTATTGGTATTAATGGGTTATAGTTGCAGTAATCAAGTAATCATGTTCATCAAAAAAGAAGCACAACATGAAAACAGGAACTATATTCAACATTATTTTGTAACACTATTGCCTTACATTGGTTTAGGATAGAGAGTTAAATTAGGAATCAGACATTTCCAATTGCATTGGGAAACAACAAATAGGCCTAGTTAAAATAAATTAAGTTAATGAAATATTTTATATTTAGTTGTAGTCTTGAATGAAATTTATGTGGGAAACATCAGCCAAGAGTAAAAAACTGTGTTTTGTAATTTATATGCTTACTCTTCACATTGTTTGCAGTGCGGATAAAACAAAGTGAGAGCAACATTCAGTTTGTCTGACATTTGCTATTTCAAGAACTGATACATATTGTCTGTTTACTAGTAATGAATCACACACACTTAAATATATGAACTACATGGGCACTGGATGGAAGTTTTGTTTGGTCATAAAGTAATGGGACAAAATAAAGCTGGTCTTTATGTCTATTAAAGAAAAATACTTCTTTGTATGTTTGTTTTAATCAGCAGAGATTTCAATGTGCAGCAAGTGCAGCAAAACAAAAAAGACAGAGAACCCATCTGTTTATCACAAGGGATACATTTCATTCGAACTACATATAACTGGCAAACAATAGGGTAACACTTCTCAAGTTATGGCACCATCTGTTGGCCAAAAACGTCTCCATCCTCATTTGACCAAGAGTCTTTTGTTTCATTAGGAACTGCAATCCTGACTTTTTATTTAGCCTAAACTAGTTTAGTTAACAGCAGTCTTTATTAACCAAATTTGCAGTGCTTGCTAGCATTTCCATCGCATCATAAATTCTTAGTAGTCTGTTTATGAGCCCCTGATTGAGAAACTCTGCTCTAGATCTTCCAGAATCACATTATTGTGAATAACACGCACGCACGCACGCACGCACGCACGCACGCACGCACGCACGCACGCACGCACACACACACGCACACACACACACACACACACACACACACACACACACACACACACACACACACACACACACACACACACACACACACACACACACAGTGTGTGTGATTTTCTGTAGCAAATGTTTCATTTTTATTGTGCAACATCTTGATAAAATCCTAAATAGATCACGCAAGAATGTTCTCGCCATATTAAAGTCCAAATATTACTTATTCAGATGCTATATAGGATCATTAAACAGGAATGTTTTATGTGTTACCAGCTTTATCTCTCACCTCCTTAAGGTAATTAACACGCTTTAACACCTCCATAACTTAAATGTGTGAAATGCTTTACAACATTATAGCCTACACACCTTGCATAATCTTTACATGACTATGTTGCAGAATGATTAGTTGTTTTTTTTAGTTTACACAAGATGGCAGTGGTGCTTCAAGCAAATCCTTCCTCTACATCAGGGCATGCTTTTGATATCTACAGTAGCCTATAATTAAAATGAGATTTCTTTGTAGTTTGCTTCACCCCACTGATGTTTCATATCTTTATTTCATGTCAGAGGAAATGAAGTGTAGACTTATATGAAGAATAGGACAAAATTCAAAGAATATGAAGATAATAACTCAATTAGTTTTTATAATTCTGATGAAAATATGAACTGCTTGCCTAGCCTACTGGGTAGGCTAACTTATAGTTACACTACACATAACACATTTCTACACATAACATGTCTGATCGTTTTATTGGCCATACAAAATGGCAGCTTAACAGTTTATTTTAATAAACAGTGTAATAAAATGTTTTATTGGCAGAGGCCCACCTGTCGTGTCTTGCCGTGTTTAATAAGATGTCGAGGCATCATGGGAGTTCTCTGTCAAGCATTTCTTGACATTGTTTCCTGGAAATTAATGTTTTGCCTGAGATACAAACGAAATCAGATATTTTTGTTTTTTAAAAGAAAATACAAACTTTGCTCGCGGTAACTTCCGCTGATTTACTCCCGTTTTTTTTAGGCTATTTTATGATAGGCTATTTATTTTGTTGTGCGACTGACGCATTGCGCATGCGCTGTAATAAATGAAATGCACGTGGCGTGTAAACGAATTTGAATTGAATTGCATTCCAACATTTAGGGTATAGGCTATAAACAGTAGGCTAATTTTATTATCGGAAATTGGATTCAATTCATTTGGATTGACAACGTCTGAAAAGTTGCACAAATTGGGCTACAGTCGAGGAAGTTTCAGCAAAAAAAGAAAATGTCAAAAAAATCTAACAAGAAGAAACTCTACAAGTTTTCATGGATATCCACTCAAGTATTCATTTCTGTCTGCCTCATATGGAGATGTTTATCATAAACATGACAGAAACTTGATTCTGCTCTTCACTTATTTCCCCGAGGAGAAAATAAAATCACATTAACATCCACAGGTGAGCTGTTTAACACCAACATCTATTCTGATATCAGTGCCTTTCTATTCATATGTGACATAATTATAGTGACAGTTTTCACACTTCACCTCCTGCTGACCCGCATTGCTTGTATTTTGTGGTTTGCAATGTATGACATTCACTGTTTATTCTTCCACAAACCTCATTCACTTCTTGTCAACAGCTCACTTGTCACTATGTCCATAGTTCTCTATTCTGATAAATGTGTTGTTTATAGCATATTGGAACACACAGCATTTTTTTTAAAAATTAAGTTAGTTTGGATGTTTGAATGATTAATCTGTTGTTGAATATTTTTGATTAATATATTATTTACATCACAACAGTTTTGAGAACAAAATTGCAAAATTTCATTGAAATATAACCTATATTTTTCCTTCCATCTCAATTTCCCGCATCATGTCCCTTTAGGGGTTCTGTACTGTTTGTAAGTGTTGTAGCCAGTTGCTAGAACATTGCTTAGTGGTTAGTAATGCATATTGTTATGTTGTTGCTAGAGTTTTTCTAGGCATTTCTTGCTAGGTTGGTCTGGATGATATCTATATTGCTGCTTGCTATAGGCAGTTCAGTTGCTATAAGGTATTTTGACCTGTACGTTGGGACGTTGTTGGTGTGGTTGTTATACTCGAGTTTCACAGACAAGGCTTAAGTCTAGTCCCAGACTAAAATGCATGTGTGAGCTGTTTTAATTGAGAGAAACTTGCACTGACATATCTTAAAATATGCCATTGTTTTGTCTCAAGATACACACCAGTAATGCTTTTTTCTCAAGGCATGTTTATAAAAGCTACTTAAATGTCCTAAATGAACTAAGGCCTAATCCTGGCTTACAGTGAAATCTGTGAAACCAGGCCTTGGTGTTCTGGATGGTTTCAATGGGTGATAGTGAAACTAAGTGGTTGCTTGGGTTTTATGGTTGGTTTAAGTAAAGGCCAGTTGCTAGCAGTTGTTAAGGTGTTCTTTGTGGTTGCTTGAACATTGCTTTTTAGTAATGGAAGAAATTAAGCTTTTAGAAACTTTGAATCGATTGCTTCACAAAATGATTCCCTGTTTCAAAGTGCTTGAAACGCCACACACTGGTCACAACGCTGTAAATGAAGCTTAAACTCAGCCCAAACATACATAAAAACACATTTACAAACCAATTAGGCTACAAATGTGTTATTGAAGGAAGTGTGATCTATTAAATGTAGCCTAATTAACAAGTTATAATGTGTTATTTCATTGAATTGTATGGCTTTTTTTGTTTGTTTTATGGCGCACTTGATTTATCAGACCAACTAGAGATTATACAAATGTGCTATTAAATGTCTAAAAATGTCTCTCATTGATCTTAGAGCAGGTAAAAATTAAATATAGACACTAGATCTTGGGTTCACAGAGATCGCCTTTAGCGGTGAACCACCAACATTTCTAAAAGTTTCTAAACGATGATGTAATGAATCCCTGTTTACTGAAATCACATGATTTTGGCAGTTTGATATGAGCTCTAAAAAAATGATTCACAATGATGTTGAAGCTTCACAAAGCCTGTTTTAGAGTCTAATCCCAAATGTCTATGATTGTTTTGGCCTGTTTTAAATCTTATAGCTTTGTGCATCTCTTTCAAAAGCCACATGGCTTGAGGTCATTCATGTCTGGAAATATAGCACAGTACACACCAAAGACTAATACTTAATAATTTAAGAATAAGCAACAGTAGTAGTGATGCTTGTCTTAGCCTCAAATCAGGCTTATCCGGTGGGATTGCACATATATAAATGGTGTTGATCGACATTTTTACATGTTGCAACAATCTTAATCGTTATTGCTGTCATATTTTTGTCTCAATCAAAAAGAAAATGTTGCTAAACGGCAGGAATAGCAAATCCCCTTTAAACTGCCTGGCACAACCCTCCAGGCTATATCACACTAATAAATCTTGCTCTAAATACTTCTTCCTGTCTAGCTGCCAGATTTCTTTTCTTACCCTAAAGCATAAAAATATAAGAGAAGATAGATAGAGGAAACTCGGTTTCATTCTTACCCATGTGTAACGCTGTGAGAGATTTGGTCTTGTGAAATAGTCTTCTGCATGCACACCATTTGGAGCCCTAATTCATCACTGGACAGCTAAGATTTCACATAAAAATATGTTGTTTGGATCAGGTAAAGGCTGTAAAAAAAAACCATGCCTAAATGCATTGCCTCCCAATAGTATTTTGAGTTGTCTGCAGTGTTGCACAATGATAAATAAACAATCTAATGCATCTGTCTTTCTGTCTAATTTGCGGAGGAGTGGAAGTAATTGTAACAAGCTGCCTGTTTGCTGTTAACGACTGGCAGTGGGTTCAGATGACACCTTTAATGAACGCCGAATTTCTGCCCCGATGCTGGAAGGTCATGGTGTAAGATAAATGTCAAGGATATTATTATGGGTGAGCAGCAGAAACGAGAAATATATTTCTCCAGTGTGTTTATAAATTAGAGAGTTTGTGCTTCAAATCATCATATTCTTCATGTCTCATTGCCATAGAAACATTGTAGTCTATAGGAAAATGTTAGGAAATATTTTCCCTAATAATAGATCTAGTTAAGTTAGACAACAATTATGGTATTTCATTGATTAGGCCTATACAAAACAACTAATTGAATAAAAACAAATAGTTAGGCATTTACAACGAAATGAAGAGGCCAATTTATGGATTATTTAAAAGCAGAAATGTGATGAAATTTTGTATTTTATATAACACACATTAATTCTTCTATAAAATTTGTGTATTAGTTAAGCAGTTAAGTTCTTGTAAGTCTTACAATCATTCAAGCCATTGTTTTGTAATGTAAACAAAGTTGTAAAATTGGATAAAACCACCAGGAAATGGTTAATATATTTTTTTCAACACTGAAACCATGTTAACACACATTGTTTACATTGTGTGGATATACTATTCATACAGTGAGTACAGATTGTTCTATTCTCACTTCTATTGTCCCTCGCTGTAATGCATATCTGTGCTTTTAAAAAGATCCCAATGTATTTTTGTGGTTATCAATATTATGCCACAAGGTAAAGTTTTAACAAAGGGTTAATTCATGCCACCATTATGGTAATTAATCTACTTTTACCATCCAATCAATTCCCAATAGATAAAATAAAGCTATATGTCATGTATCACTTGAAAATTTCACATTACAAAATTAAAATAACTTGTAGTTTAAAAAAAAAAAGAGAAAAAGATAAACAACTTTGATTCTGTGACGCAAATTGTCCACATCCTCCTAGCAGTACGCTGAAAGCGAGATCCAATCTAAAATAGAAAACGATGTCCTGATCTCCTCTGGAAAAGGGGCTTTAATAACCCTGAAGAGTCCTTAGAGAGGAATAAGATCTTATAAAAGTGCAGAAAATCCCATTCCCCATCATAGACCTCTCCTTCGTAATTACTAGATCTGCCCCTTCTCAAAGGTGAAGGACGCTCTCTTCTGCACACTCCTCGATGTGGGCCAGTTAACGTTCAGCTTGAAGTCCAAGTACAAAGCCATTTTATGTGTGTATTAACAATCTTTAATGACTAATTAGATTAATTCAGACCATCTTAGCAAACTGTATCCACTGCATAAGACTGAACTGATAAAAAGATGTAGGCTAATTTGCAAAGTAGCAGTGGTCAAGCACTTGTAAGTTGCTTCACCTCTTACTTCTCACGGTCATAGTTAATATTTAATTATAAGAAAAGATATGCTTCTAGCTCTAAAACATAACTGCATAAATCATTGTAAATAATCTATATACGTTAAACGACTGCCGTGACATGTAAAAATAACCAAAATGGCAGCAGCAAACGCCACGGTTAAAGGCTATTGGTTAACGAACTCAACACATTTTATAATATAAAATATCATTTTATTCTGGTCATGCACTTAATCTTTATTCTTCAGTATTTTGTGAGCAAATAATGGATTTTATTTTGTTGGTTTAAGTTGTTGTTTAAGTTGTTTTAGTTGTTGGTTAATTTGTCCTTTATCGTTATCGCTGTTGCTTCATAAAACTTTATATGTAGGCTAATTCTGATTGAATGATCAAAACTGTTGTAAAATGCTGATACGTAAGAAAGTAACAGGTGAGTAACTAGAGTGGTCAGACTGAAAGGGATTTCAAGAAATACAATTTGAATAGGATTTCAAAACCCATATGAATGTAGCTCAAAAGATTTATAAAAAATTCATGTGATTTTTGTCGGCCACACTTGCTAATTCGGATCGGATTTCAATCGGATATGCTCAAAAATCGCATTTGGACTGACAGTCTGAACGAGGCAGATCCTTCTACAATCCAATCCTATGGGATTTTTGTAAAACCAAGTAATTGCATCAATACGTTGTATGATTTAATATCTTATTTAGTTGTGTTAGTTGTCACAATGAGTGAGGTTGACATGGAACAGCTGAATCTCCATCCTGAATCACCCGTTTAAAAAAAAAAAGCTGAACCGAGGAGAGTCTACTGCCAAAAAGAGAACGTGACAAAGCTCGTAATAAAACAAGAACCAGCATTGGCTTGGCTTTTCAGAGATGGCGAACTTGGGGATTTGAAATCATAAATTGTCAAATGTAGCTTTCTAACAGAGTTGATTGTAAAGCATTATCTATTGTGAGGATCATTTCATTATGGTTGTAGTGCTGTGCTGGAATTAATTTAAGTAAGTAGCGTGTCTATTAATGGGTAAAGCTTCAGTAACGTCTTCAGCTAGTCAGAAATCCTTTCTTTTCCTTTTTTTGGAAAATCCTTTTTTTGGAATCCTTTCCATCTAAACTGGTTGTTCAGCCTGTTCTCACGTAAATGCGTCTCTATAGCACGCATTGTGTATTATCGTGTAATTTATACGCGAAAATGAGTTTTTACCTGCATATGATACGCAGTTTTCGCGTGCATTTGATACGCAGTTCATTTGCGTGTAATACACACGCACCCCACACCACTACTAAACCTACCCTAACCAACCCGTAGGGTATCCTATGTACGTAAAAACTTATTTTCGCGTATAAATTGCACGATAAACACACTGCGTGCTATAGAGACGCATTTAGTGTGATCGGGTTGGGTTGTTTTATGAGCAATGGGATAACCATATTCATCTGCACAGTCACGAAACACAACCTAAATCATGTTCTTCCTCAAAATGAATGCGGTTTTGTTTTTTTCAACCACTAGTTGAAACATAGTGTGCATTTAAGTTGTAAGATTTAATGTTTGAACAGTTTATGGTTTTAATACATTCTCTATTGTTGCACCATAAATCTGTAATAGCTGTGCTTTATTTATGAGCAAACACTGAATATGAAGCATTGAAACATAAATTTGCTGCATTTTTCACATCACTCAGCTTGATCTGACTGATGTTCAAAAGAATAGTACCTATTAGATGCCTGTTTGTGGCACTATTTCTGCATTTCCTGTCGGGGCATTGAACCAGCCCATGTTTGTGGATTGGGGGCAGCCTCCACTTTTAATGAATTGTTTACCTAGCGCGCCTTGTTGCACACTGCTTTTGATGTTTGCCGAAAGCTGACAGAGAAATCTGAAAGCTGCCTGTTTTGTTTCATTCCTGGTTTCTTGTAATCGTGAACATAAGACAAAAACAGTCAGACTCTAGAAACCAAGATGAAATATGTATGATGAATCAAATATCTTTGATGGCTTTTTAAACTAAATATTTAAAACCCTTGGAGATGTTGCCAGCTTTCCCTCAGTAAAATGTTTGGATCAGGTAATGACACCTGCGTTATGATATATTGTGGAGCCATATCCTGATTGTTTTATGAAGTAGAGTATCTTCAGGCTTTATGGTCCCTTAACTTTGACCCTGTAAAGCCTGACACATGAACTAATTGTCAGGATAATCTCAATTTTCTGGAATCAAACTGAATACCTTTATAATGCATGATCCATAAATACTTTAAGTAGCATTTCAATAATGTGTTATTCATTTAGCTTAATAATTAAATAATTTGATGATATTTTATTGCAGTGGGTATAATACATAGACATGTACACTATAACAAAAATGATCAATAAGTTATGAAAAAAATAAACATCCAAGTTGATTGTACTGGAAAATTTAAGGCAGCATTTTTTTTTTTACAGTGTGGTAAATACATTATTTGGGAGGGGGATCTTTATAGGGTTAAAAAAAGAAGTCACTCAGAAATGAGAATTCTGTCATTATTATTATTCACTATTATGTCATTTCAAAAGTCATTGAATCACTTTTATGATGTTTTTTGTCCAATTTGGAGCTGACTTGGTCAGTATAAACTTTATTGTGTGAAATAGGGCTGTGTGAAGATTCTTCCAGAATACTTTTGTGTTCTATGCGAGGGGAAAAAACAGCGTACATGCTTGGAATGATATGAGGTTGAAAAAATGATGACAGACTTTCCATTTTTGGGTGAACTATCCCTTTCAACTAAACCTGTGAGCCTTCCTTAATTCAAAGACACAGATTCTCGGCTCTCATCCCGACGGCTGACACGTATCATATGGCTGTTATCATGTGCCTCAGATATTTAGCCAGTATTCATTTTGAAGGAAAGAATGTTCCAGACTGCAATGGATTTGCCTTTGCGTCGTTCCACTAATATGACATTCAAAAAAGTGGGAGGCATTTAATTCGCTCCCAGTTCATTTTTTTGATAATGCGCTGGCACTTTATGTGTGCAATCGTCTGAAACAGATTAATTTCCCCGGGTGCAACCTCTGGATGTCGTTTTGTCTGCTCAAGGTAATCCTTCCAAGACGTTGATACTGAATAGTGTAATCCGTCATCATTAGCACATGCATTTCTTTGCCTTTTTTCTAATGAAATATAGAAAGATGCCTATGAATAACAAGGTTTATATCATGACATTGCAAATGATTAGTCACCAGGTGGGTGAGTTGGCCAGAATCGGATTGCTGGCATTGACAATAATAGAAAGTAGTGATGTCCAATTTTTCTATTTTCAATTAATTGGAATCTGCACTGAAAAAAGTACTAGTACATTTTTACAAATAATTATAAAGAAACAGCAAGTAACATAATTGAATTATAACATGAAATGAAAGTGGAAAGTCTAGTATTTTCTCGTAAAAATTTCCATATTCACCAGCAGCCATATCACCCTAGCCCAAGACTGGTTACCCACTGAAGCTAAGCAGGGTTGAGCCATCAGTACCTGGATGGGAGACCTTCTGTGAAAACCAGGTTGCTGCTGGAAGAGGTGTTAGTGAGGCCAGCAGGGGGCGCTCACCCAGTTGTCTGTGTGGGTCCTAACGCCCCAGTTTAGTGATGGGGACACTATACTGTTAAAGAGCACCGTCCTTCGGATGAGACGTTAAACCGAGGCCCTGACTCTCTGTGGTCACAAAAAATCCCAGGATGTCTTTCGAAAGAGTAGGGGTGTAACCCCGGCATCCTGGCCAAATTTGCCCAGTGGCCTCTGTCCATCATGGCCTCCTAATAATCCCCATATATATATATATATATATATATATATATATATATATATCAATTGGCTTCATCACTGTCTCCTCTCCACCAGTAAGCTGGTGTGTGGTGGGCGTTCTGGCGCAGTATGGCTGCCGTCGCATCATCCATATGATGATGCACAATGGTGGTGGTTGAGGAGATTCCCCTTCAATGTAGAGCACTTTGAGTGCCGAGAAAAGTGCTATATAAATGTAATGAATTATTATTATTATAGCTTTGAAAAATAATTTTATTTTACACTGTGGTTCTCAAGTCAGGAACTTACTCACTTACTGAATCTGAATCTATAACTGAGCAGATTGTAAAATGTTTTGGAATGAACTGAACCAAGGATTTGACTGATTGGGTGAAAAGCATCTCATTTAGTGTTACATGTTACAAAATATAACATACTGGAAATATGTTTGTGTTTGGACAGATACGAAATATAACTACTTTTAATATATTTCAAACATAATATTGGTTTCACTTTATTTTGATTGTCCATTTAACACATTCTGTTGGCTATAGGTAACGTCTGCACCTACATGTCTACTAACTCTCAGTAGAATATTAGTTGAATTAGAATTATAAGTTGACATGTAGTTGCAAAGTTATTTATAGTCAGTAGAAAGTCAGTTGGAGGATCATCTCAATAAAGAGTTATCAGATATTCAGCAGACAGTCTACTAATACTCTGAGAGTTGGTTGACATGTAGTTGCAAAGTTATAGTCAACAGAATGTTCAAAAGGGACCATCAAAATAACGTGTTACCAATAAAATGACAATAAACGACTATATTAATCAAATTTAGTAGAGAATGTAAGATATATAGACATAGGTGGAGGGTTTCAGACGAACTAGCTTACAGCAAACAATGAACCAGACTTTTTAAATGTTGAGCAAGAATTCTCATTGGCTACAGGATTTGCAGAGGCCAATCAGCTTGTTATATGGTAATGATGTGATTGCTTGCAGATTGCATGTTAAGGACCCATTAGCCTGCGCCCTCTAGAGTTTCACGACTGAAGTAGATATCCTCCGAGAACAAAACTTCCAATTTTTAAATGAAAAAGCCCACATATTTGTACTCCAAAAGGTGAGTCAGACGGCAATAAGAATCTTATGAGTAGACGCTCGTCTCTTCATGGGCATAATCAGTCTAGAGTCTTGTGAACTTGCTGCTCAGAGGCATTAATACATTTCATTATGCAAATTAACACAGTAATTATAAAGCTCTGTGTACTAAATTTCAAATCTGAACATAAAAGACTTGTAATGTTAAGCTTACTGTAAATATGTCCTATGCAACAAACTTGGGAAATATCAAATGCGCCGAAATCCACTTGACTGTAGGTGCGTAATTTCTTAATAAATTGGAAATTATAAATAGTCCATTTTAATAAGCAGTGACATTAAAGGGAGATTTATTCTCATGGGAAGAGCTACACTGAAGTGGAAAATGATCTCAGATTGGCATTTAGATTTCATTCTAATCAGGTTAGACGCCACAGAGGCTTGTAAACTAAAGCCGCGAGTGAATGACGCTGGTGAAACTTTATAACAAAGTCACCTCATCTTGTAAACTCTGTTATTGAGGACAGTTACAAGACACAGCTGCAAAGAGTCTTGCATGGTAACTACTTTAACATTGACAACTTGATCAGTATCGGTCTTTAAATTGCATATCATTACATTTAGTACAAACACAGAGGACACCGGTGCTATAGTTGTTACATGGGCAAGCTTTATGTATATATATATATATAAAGTGTGTGTGTGTGCTTGTAATTGATTTTAAGATCTTGTTTATTTCTAATAAATATTAGATTTTGAATTTGGCTGAAATGCCAACAATTTCAAATGCGCATATATATATATATATAATTTATTTTTTAATTTTTTATTTTATTTAAATACTTTTAAATTGCAAAGACAGAGACTTTCAAAGACTTTCAAAGACATATTTGGCCTCACACTGAGGGTAATTTTTGCTCTTAAAGTTATTGAACTGCAATACATTGAACACACACAATACCTTTTCATGTCCTTGCAAAGATGCAAATTTTATGGAAATTCCTCCCACATTTGCATCTTCGTCTCTGAGGATATGCCCGCGTACATAATGGTAAATTTTATGTCAATGATAGATTATATATCTAAAACAGAAAAACAAAGATTTTCAGCATTTGCAGCAGGTCTGTACTAAAGTTCATCCTTTATTGTAACAAAACAATACACCCTGGCAATGCTTATAAAGACAGAAACTTTTTACTTTCCATAAAGCAAAGGCATACCATCTGAATGGTATTGCTTGTAAAATCAATCAAGGCTGAATCTATTTGCCCTCAAAAGAATCTCAAACCAATATGCACCAGTACACAGCAAATCCTCTGAATGTATTTCATCATATTCACCATGCCTGGCGATATGCACATTCTGGACCAGAGATAACATGCAGAGAGAAACAATATTGACAATACAGAGGGTAGCGTATTAATCAAATAGAGATAAATCCATCCGTTCAGAGCCGGCACAATGGGAGACGGACAGCAAGTGGAGCGCTCGAGATCCGTGGAGCCCATAGTGTGGCCGAGAGTGGAGCAAGGACAAAAGGAAGGTGAGCGCCGTTCACTTCATTATGAATATGTCACAATGTATCTGGAGAGAAAAGAGTTCTGAGCATCAGACCTCAATTTTGAAAACTCTGTTGAGTGCCTTTGCAGTTCATAGCAATACTTGCCTTTGTGCCACTATTACTGTTCCTGAACTGATTGTGCTATGGACATGTACGATACCTCAAATCATGTGGCTTATTGATGAGAGGTGTGTTAATGTTATTTACTTTTCTAAATGATCAATCACAATTTTTTTTATTAATATGTTTGCAAAAAACAGGCAAAAATATATTAACATTGAAAATGTCATAGTTATATAGGGACCAGAATATATACAAAGCATATATGTAAAGTGGTATAATTGCATATCGTCGCAGTCTGGCGGAAACCCATACGTCTATATTTAATCATTTTTACTTTTTTTCACAAATCATTATTGGTCACCTTTTACATCTGTCGGTGGTATTTGTAAATATTTAATCAATGAAAAGTATTTAAAAGAGCTTGTGAGTAAACATTGTAACTCCATTGGATCTTCAAGCTGTCAGTCAAGCCTCATAACTCCACCCGCCTCTATCTTGAACGAAGTGCCGCACATATTTTGGACCATCTCTGCTGGTTTGCAATGCAAGGGTAAATAAAGAACTGCTTGTTTGAATAAATACAGCATTTTCTTTTCTCAAGGAAAAATATATATAAAGGCTAGTGTTTTATGTATTAGTCTAGCAATTGTGGTAGAGCCATAGCCAATAATGTCATAAAATAGCCTGTGCGTAGCACTTCATCTTTGAATAAAATGAGATTTTGGCCAAGTGAGAGAGAAACTGAGCACCCACATAGCTACAGTAAACTTGTAAGTTGATGAAAACATAATGCGATGCCCTTACTGCCTCAGATGCAGCCGTTCTAATGATGGGCAAAACACGCATGTCTGAAATTCGCTGGTCAAAACCCTCATAACTCTATCTGAGCTTGATTTTGGTTAAATGTTAATAATAAAATGACACATGCAAGTATCTGACCATAAAGCCCCAATATCAACTTTGACTACAGTGTTTAATTATGTCAAAATAAAATAGTTTTTTCTTCTTCCTGAAAAGTAGCGGGTTTGGACATACAAGATTTCTGCCTGATAGCAACGATATTATAACTGTGTAATTACATTGTTTTTTTCTATACACAAGTTATTTGAAAGAACTTATTTAAAACGTTTTCATTTTTCGATGAAAATTCTGCCCGCCATGTTCTGCAGCACAACAGATGTGCTTAATAAGTGTGATCCTCAGGAGCAGCTGTGTGTTGAATACTGGTTCATTGACCATATGAAGACAAATGGCTAACAGCTGGTTTCCTCCAGCGCAGTCCCACCCCTTGGAAAAAAGGAGCTGGTTTCTTAAGTTCATCGCTCAATGAATCCCAGGACATACGAGAAGCTTCAGGTGGATTCTGCAGCACTTATACTAAATGATAATAATGACGATATTAAAATAACAATAACATTAACATGCATCACACACAGTCAAATTAATCATGTTATTTTCTATTTTTGCTGTTTCATGAATTTTATCAATTTTTTTACTGTTTGCATTTTTGAAAAGTCATTAAATAGTCTCAGTTTTTCATAGTTTTTTTGTGTTTTAAATCGTTTTTTTTCTCTCAAATCTATAGGTTCTCATTGTGACAACATGGCGTTCAATGAACCTTATGTTTTTTCCCTGGGGAATAATGTTGGAAAAGTTCAGGTTCTTGGTTATTTTTGCTACCAAGACTTTAAGGTATGGATCTATAGAGATTTTCAATTTAATAAATACCTACACCCTGGGAAATATTTATTGAAGTGAAAAGTGTCCCTTGATATTATCAGTCTCATCCTATTTTTGTGAGTGGGATTAGTGGAACATGATGAAATGTATAGTTCATAATAACTGATCAGTGTGTGGTGTGATGAATTATTGATTGGCACTATT
Organism: Meda fulgida; assembly: GCA_030578275.1. NCBI lineage: Eukaryota > Metazoa > Chordata > Actinopteri > Cypriniformes > Leuciscidae > Meda > Meda fulgida. The sequence goes on along the minus strand of CM060630.1, from coordinate 27,199,441 downwards.
ATAGCTTTTTCTTTTGCTCAAAGGCGGCTTTGTTTGGTATGCCCATATATTTACATTTATAATGAAGTGAATACTGTAGAATCAATATTCTTGTATTAAATGTGCCATTAGCTAAAACAAACAAGTACTTTTCTCTACAATCTGGCTCATAGTTGTGGATGTGCATATATTTAATTTATCGACAGCTCATACACAGTCAATGTAATGCATTGTTTCTGTAACTAGCTCTTTATAACTACACTTAAATCACAGTGGATTACAATGTTTTCTTGTTTTGACACAGTAGCAAAATGAACCCGAATACTCAGTGTCTCTCTTTTTATCCAATTATTATCATCCAGAATTATCCAATAAAAAGCCTGTGAATTCACTTTTGTGTACTGAATTTTAGCACAAAATCCTGGTTCTAATGCACTAACTGCTTGCAATCCCGTTTAATCAGGCACTAAATGTGCTTAAATAGCACTTCACCTTGAAGTCAAAGTGCCCCTTTTGGGGGGGGGGGGGATATTACCTTTCATGTAGTGTGTAATATAGTTGTTTGTGAATGTAAAATGTCTGCAAAGTTTCAAAGATTAAGGTGCACGAAAAATGGAGTTATTGTCTCCCAAAGAAAGAACTGATTCTGAACTGCTGAAATGATTCACCAGTAATTACAAAATGACTGCCTGCTCGATTCTACATATTGAAATAAATGTTCTTAATGGCCGCCTATGTTTTCACTGGCTCCTCGCGAACAACATCTACTTTGCCCCGCCCTCAAACACTGTACTTGTAGCTGAGGCCTGGAAGAGTTTGGTTTGTGTTTTCGACAAGTCAAGAAGATGCTGTTTTCTGTGCTGTGAAAGCAAATCCACTTCCAAAGAATGAGGACTCGGGCACGAATTGATATAGTAGGACAGACACCATCGCTACTGTTCATATCACCGTGTATCAAGTGCTGAGGTTGCCTCCGGAGCTGAATTTCAGATACGCTATAAGAGGTTGACCAATCGCAACAGAACAGACTGGGTCATCTGACCAATCGGAGCAGGTTCTCGGAAAGGAGGGGTTTAGAGAGAATGAATCTTTTATCGAACCATTTCAGACTCAGATGCTGCGATGTATATTATCACAAAATGTAGCTGTTTTTTGACCTTGGATTCATGTAAACCTATTGTAGGAGACCTCCAAAACAAAATTAGGGACATTTAAAATAGCGTAGAATTGACACTTTAAGTCACTGTCATTCTTTTAGCTACAAACTCCTAATTTGTAAACAAATTAGGCAAATTAATTGTTGACTGTACCTAAAATGCAAAACTAAAAAAATCTCGTGGTAAACTGAATTTAGTTTGTTTACATATACTATTGCAGCAGTTATTCATAAATAATAATAAAATATGATTCACTCAAACAATTGGCCTTTTTAAGAGCCAATTAGATTACAATTGTCAGATTGCTGTATATTCCACATCTGCATCTATATTGCTCATCTGCTAAATCAGGAATTGAACCATACGAATTGCATTATGTTTGTCTGTTTGCAGTGACCTCATTTGTATAAATTGTGAATACAGTCTATTTTTTGCCCAAGTATGTTAATATGTAGTAGTCTGCTGCATCCTCCACAACATGGCACTCAGAACCGACCGACAAAAATCACAAACTATGGCATTCAAATTGTGTTCAGCAAAGACTTTCATATTTGATTTGCATAATTCCTGTATAGTGAAACGGGTACTAAAACAATGTAGACAGTGCATGCAGAAAAACAGCGCTATCAGCGAGTGCAATCCATTCTCAGTGAATCCCCCAACTGAGCTGAATTGAATGTAAGGTGGAATTGAGATGTTGCAGTGCCACAGATTGTAGAGCTGACAGGTCATTTAGTCTTGGAGTCACTGGGCTGTGAGATGTCAAGCTTCGAAGCGTCTTTTGTGTCAAGAGTCACAAGACTCGCTGCCAGTGACCAGGAAGCCTTCTTGAATGTCATGCCATAGTTATTTACTGTCAATTTATGTGCCATAATATGGGGCAGGCATACCAATTGGTGAGAATGCACTGCCCATCTTGTGGACTACACATGGATTATTATCACTGAAGAGGTTTACAGTGTTAAGTTTTTTTTAAACCTTAAATATAGCTCTAGGTATTAAACTGGGATATGGAAGTAAGTAGTACCTCAGCAGTTGTATATGCCCCATTTGTAGGTGGATTTTGCCAAGTGTTAGCACACACACAATGCAAAAAAATAACTTGGCCTGTAGTCTTTTGTTTGTTTTCCAATAAAAATATTTGAAAGTCAATTTACTAGAAGTAACTTAATCATTAAGATTTTTTTTCTTTTGCATTCATCCAATGGTGTGAATTAGGGGCAGGGCTGTCTGTTAATCTGACCAATAACAGATGAGGGCAGAGTTTGGGGAAACCTGTTTAAAAAACAATTCATTATTTATCTCCACTTGATGGCTCTTATTCATTCTTCATTCACAGGTTTTTTTTTTGAGATCTGCAGCCTTTGGTTACTTTTACTGTATGAAAAAGAGCAGCTTGAATATATCACAAAATATCTCCATTTGTGTTATTCTAAAAACAAGTAGTTTTTTGCATACTTATAAAATGAGTACGTATTATGAGAATAATATAATTGAAAAAAGTCTACTTTAGTGTAAGCTGAATGTATGTTAAATGGAATTATAGCTGAACTGTTTTGACCCACTTAGAAGGATTAAATACATGCATCTTTATATGTAGTGTCTTAAATACTTATGTTGTCTTTGAAATATGGTTAAAGTGTACTGCCATATGTACTAACAAGCATTTGTCATTTCGGTTGAAACTTGTAATGTATTTAAATGTATATGTGATGAATGCGCATGAATAACACTTCAGTTAAAATGATTATGATTTTAAATGAAAAACTACATACATGTGGTATGTTAATCAACTCATCCAAATAAGTGAACTTCCTTAAAGCATGACAAAATATGATAAAAGATTTAAAATCTACTCTTTAAAAGTAAAACTTTTAATTTAACATTATTTCAAAGTGCACTTTTTAAAAGGGTAATAATTCCTTTAAGAAACATGTCAGTATGTATTGCAAGACAATGATGAAGCAGTGATTCAGTTATCAAAGTAAAAATACAAGGCTGTTAAAACTTATTTTGAATTACATTTTATGCAGAGAAACAGTCATGACACTCACAGGTCATTGGCGCAAGGGCAAACATGTGGAGTGTTTTTTTATTACCTCGAAACCTTTTCATACCAAATTGCTGACACTTATTGTACAAACACGGGGCAAAGTTTGTACAAAACCCCTGGCTGAACTCACTGTTAGCCTCACTTGCTTTCACAGTCCGCATCCTAAGTCAGCAGCAAGGACATTACTGGTGCGGGAACAGAGGAGCTGAAGTAGACGCTGGCCTAAAATACATTAATTTATGCTAATAGCTTCACTGCACAGCAGCCGAAGGTTTGACCTCCTACTTACCTTTGCAGACACTTTATTCCAGTCAGGCCGCACCAAACTCCAAGAACCTCCTGACCCTTTTAATTGATTTCAGCGGGAGTTCACAAGGTTCCTCAAACACCTAAACTGCAACAGCTGTGTGCGTGAGAGGCTGCAGGAAGGATACAAGTATGATGGTACAAATTTCAAGGCCAGCGAGATGCGTTTGAATTTTGCTCAATAAACACTGGGGAATGCCCTAACCCTTTATTACCTGACCTCATCACATCTACAAGGATCAAAGGAAATCTTACCCGAGTTGAACTGTGCAGCCTCCGCCACCTCGGGGAGAACTGAGAATAGATTTTATCACAGCTGCAGATTCACAAAACACCCATATTCAGCTAACCGCTCTTTTCAACAAGAAAGAGAAAAGGTCACAACAAAGTCAGGGTTTTATTTAGTCATATACACTAACAAAAAGTAACACTGATTCTAGTCTAATACCATATCCAAAAAAAAAAAAAAGTAATAATTTTGTTACTTGATTAACTGCTGGAGAAGCAACGCTGCACAAAATATGTGTATAATAATGAGTGTATTTTGTCTTACTGCAATGACATTTCACTTACAGGTGCATTCCCTTAAAACAAATATGCAATGTTTCCTTAAAAGTGAATTCATTAATAATACGTTTTTTTCAGTGTGTGAAAGTAGTCCGCTCACATGTTTGTCCATGTTATTCAATACTTGCCATGCTATACAGATCTTGTCCACACAAACCTGAAGCTGAATTTTTAGAGTGTTTGCTCAAATTACATTTATTCGGTCCATTTGCCATGTATTCATCCATCAACATATTTGCTCAAATAACCATTGCTAAAAATCAAGCAAATAAGAAGAGTAAATTACAGGTTTTATCCTCAGAAACCATGTGTGCATGGCTGAACAATTTCATGGATGTTTTTGCATCTAATATGAAGAAATAATCACTAGATAGAAAAGCAACAATCTAGCAAGCCATTACAGTGTATCACAGTTAGAACATAATGCATGTCATTTTTAATATTTTGTTAAATGCTCTAAAACAGTGAAGGAACGCTTTCAGAAATATTAAATGGTGCATATTTGTGTTTTCTCATAAGTGCGTATGATTTCATTTGGAAGATGCCTCATGTACAAAGTGCCAATCAGCATTAATGTTTCAGCATGCGTGGAGTCTGTGCTGTTACCCAAAGGAGAGGCTTCCGATCCGATTAATGCAGTCTAACTGCACGGCTGTGCACCGCGATGACATGCATCCTAATACACAATTTAAGGGGGCAGGTGGATGCTCATAGCATGCAGATTGATCTGGACTCTTCTGAAATGAGTCTCGTGTTATTAATGCGCAACTATCTGGCTTCTACTACACAGATCCAGTGCATTCCTGAACGCTTTTGCTCTATATGCAACAGTGTAAGGAAATGGAATAGGTGGTTAAAAATGGTTAGGTGCTTAATGTGTTCATGTTGTATTGCAAACACTTTTTCTGCTTTTGAGCTGGGATATGGGTGAGGTTAAGGACCAGTTTGGGGGTATGGTTAGGTTTACGGGTAGGTTAAGGGGTAAGACAAGGGTCAACAGTGTAATACAGATGTAATTACAGAAATGTATGCAAGTATTTTTAAAATATAAGTACGATGTAAAACATGCATAAACACAATATGTGCATTGTATCAAATCAATAATTGAATTGTGAGTACATATTAGTTAAAGACAATATAAAGGGTTACACTTTATTTTAAGGTGTCATATTTACAGTGTAATTAAGTAGGCTACTGAGTGATATTTATGTACTTAATATGGGGTTAGGGTAGGATTTGCATTTGGTTGAGGGTTAGTTGCATGTAATTATGCATAATTTACTGTTATTACTATGGTAAGTTAAAAACACACACACAAAACAAAAAAACAGCTCGTAATAAAACAAAAATCAACGCCAGCTTGGCTTTACAGAGACGGCAAGAACTGAGAGATTTGAAATGTTATAAAAGTGATGCGGAGATGACGTTTTTACTGCTTTATTACTTTTTACTTACTTATATGTAGCTTTCTAACAGAGTTGATTGTAAAGCATTATCTATTGTGAAGATCATTTCATTATGGTTGTAGTGCTGTGCTGGAATTAATTTTTAAGGAAGTAGCGTGTCTATTAATGGGTAAAGCTTCAGTAACGTCTTCAGCTAGTCAGCTTGAGATCCTATCCTTCTCAACTGGTTTATTTATGAGCAGTAGGATAACCATATTCATCCACCGTCACGAAGAACCGAAGCACCTAAACAATGTTCTTCCTCAAAATGCAGTTTTGTTTTTAACTGCTAGAGGACAAAAAGTTACAAGTTACAAAGTTAACTTGGCTAAATATAAACAACAACAAAAAAGTCTTTAAAAAAAGAAAAGCACAAAATTACTAAGGCTTAAACTAAAATTAAAATAATTTTAATAAGAGGATATTAAAATAAATATTAAACTTTAATTCACTTAACTTTACATAAAGATTAAGTATACTTAGTCCATACTGTACTTAATAGATTTAAATTTTGTTGTCAGTATTTTTTTTTTAAACAGACATTTTGTGGCTGTGTTTAGCAAAATTAAAATCCATTTTGATAGTACTTAACTGTCTATATTTTTCTATTTACATCTCTAAATTTTGTATTATATTTATTTTACAAAACTTGTTGGAATAATAAAAAAAACATGAATTCAAATTACTACTTGGCATATTTTATGCTTTTCAGTAAAATAGTTTGAAATTTGAAACAAATTTCAAATGGAACACTCCTGGAGTGGGGTAGGTTGTAACAACAGCACTCTTTGTACTTGACACTAATTTACATTATTCTAGAGATAGGCAGTGTATTTTGAAACAACTTACATTTGTAGTAGATACATGTAGGAAAATTATATCAAAGTTTGAGAGACAGTGCAAAAAATATATATGCTGAGTTATGAATATAAAAATACAAACGGTCTTACAGTCCCTGGTCTCCAAAACAAGCTGCATGTTATTTAATAAGAGACATGCAATCAGACAGGACTGAAATATTCTTGAAAATGATCAGGGAGGCTAATACGAGATGTTTGATTGACAATAACTTAACATTTGCGGTGCACTCCTCAGCTATCAATATTCATTGTACAAATGAAGTATGACTGGTTACCTCTAACTAAGGAACGCAAATGCTGATCTGTTGCCAGCAAAGCAGTGGGAAGGCTTCTTCCGAAGCATTTCATGACATGACTGTCCTAGATAAATGTCAAAACACTCAACAGAATCTCTGTTATTATGCGAGGGTGTTTTGAAGTAGCAGGTTGCGTCGGCTGTGTTTTAATTAGGGATGTGGCTTGTTGGCTTGTTCAGTTGGGGATATTCAAAATAATTAGCCAAGCATTAATACCATTGATCAGCCCTACCAAACGTGGATGTTTTTTCACTAAGAAACAAACATTATGTTATTTGATTGATATTGTGAAGCTGCTTTGATGCAATTTATATTGTGAAAAGCGCTATATAAATACACTTGACTTGACTTGATGTGCATTCGGGGTTTTGACTACTGAGGGTTTGGGTGGAGGTGTGATGGAATGAGTTTGTGCGATTATTTTAATTGTGGTGTTAATTATATCTCAACGGTTAAACAGATTTTCCAACAATGTTAAAGACATCAGACAAGAAAGCTGAATTATGCCCAAAAAAGCAACCCAGGCTTATTGGAGAAACATGCCTGTGGTGACATTTTTGCAACATGATATTACACTGCTTCTTGCATGTTTTGTGACTCTTTCAAACTGAAATGTCCAAATCTGATATCCCAGATAGTTTGCTTCTGAATATAACAATGTCAATATAATGTAAAGTATTTGCTCTTGCTCCTGTTTTAAATGATTATGTTCCATTGTTGTGCTTGTTGTTGTTGTTATACAAGCAGGATGTGGCGGTTGGTCGGTGTGGTATTTGTCCCGCCCGTCCTCCACTGTGATTGGACGGCTGGGTAAAAAGTAAAGTTACATTTTATTTTAAAGGTGACATTGTCACAGTCTATTAAAAATATGAATGAACAACATGTATATATGCACTATAGGGTTAAGGTAGGACCAGAGTTTGGTTGAGGGTTAGTTGCATGTAATTATGCATAATTCACTGTGATTTCTACAGTAAGTATATGCAACATACTGTATGTAACGAGGACACTGTAAAATAAAGTGTTACCAAAAGTGATTGTGATGAGTGCTGCATTTCAGTTTGTTTCTAAAAGTCTTTGAGCTCTTTCATTGTGACTCGTGTTTCACGGGACTCGTACCCGAATGCTCCTCATTGAGGTGCAGTGCAAGTTTACTACAATCGAAAAGCCATATGGAGCTGATTATGTAATGCAAATGTCAAAATGTATTAGTTTTCAAATCCTGCACTAAAAGTGTTTTGAGGTCACAATATAGTATTGTGTAAGGAACCTCAAAAAATAAGTCTTTAAAAAAACTACTTTCCTAATCATAGTTTACATGAAAAGGAATACAAGTTGTTGCTGTTTTGCCGCTTAATTTCAGCTGGAAACTGCAGTTAATTGTATGTATTGGCACATTTTTGGAGTTTTGCACATAAAAAAAAAAAACTATTTTGCAGAAAAGCTTAAACAAGCACTTCAGTGCGCTGGACTGGAGTGGACGACTGAGTGATAATTGTAGACCGCTGGCTCTGAGTGCTTTTGAACTCATCGTGCAGTTTTGTGCTCTGATGTATCAGGCAGTGATTTCATCTAAATTAATCAGAAGGGTGCATAAAAAAAACTTTTTTTATATATAAAAGCCAAGCTCAGCTGTTGACAAAAAGTAGGGAAAAATAGACTGGTAATTTTAATAAAGGATAAGACTTGGTTCGGATGTGAACAAATCTGTAGAGCGAATGTTACAACGACTCTGTAAAAGACGCATACTGATGTAATGAAGTAACTTAGAGAACAACTCAGTAAATTCATCTTTTTGTTGTGTTGAGTTAGTTACACGTGGCTTCTATATAATATCTTTCAAAAATGATGCCTGAAAACATTAAAATCTTTTGTTGAAGTGACTTTGACCAGATTTGTCTGATTACAAAACAAAAACATATTCTAAAGATCTAATTTGACTTTTTGTTCCCCACTTATATTTATAATATATGTATACTTGTGTGCTCACAAAATGTATAATCATAATCATTATCATTATCAATCATTATAATCATTTTTTTACTTCAATACTTTATAAATGTCTTCAAGAGAACACATACCTAATTAGATTTCAGGACACCACTAATCATCAAATAATTAGCAGCTAATTTCTCAATTAACTACTGTAAAATGTGGAATAGATTAAATATTTTTGAAAAATGATGGAAAATAAATTACTTCAGCTTGAATTTTAGAGCATGCAAATGTAATGGAACATTTTTGTAATAGAACAAAAATAATATTATATATAAAAAAGACAATCATACACATCATACACATTTGGTGTGCATGTGATAACACTCGTTCAGCCTTAGCAATCAAATTCACTGCAGGTTTAGCGATGACGTTTAAATTAGACCACTTTCATTTCTACCGTTAATTTAATTTACATTCCTTATTAGATATGCATCTTGTAAGGTTATTAATGGATGCTGCATTCCACATTCCAGTATGTTAAGAAATCTGTTAGTACACAGATTATCTTTAGTCTTTCATCGTAAAAGTTTACTGCATTAAAATAAGATTACTGATTTTACTGCATTAGGTTTGAATGGAAACAGGGCAGAGATAGTTACAAAAAGATTCCAGCCACTTTGCTTCATAAAAGATTGTTCATCACCAAGATGTTTTTTTATTTTATTATAAAGGGATTTTATGCACTTGCAAAAGAACACAATTATATTGAAAACACATTGTTCGTACAAAATCACCTTTAGCAATCAGGTGTACGATCCGAAGTATTTTCTTGTAAAAACGAAAGTGGATTGTGTTGCCTTTTAATTCTGCACATAAAATCTTAAGAGCAAACAACAATAATAATGTAGAGAACATTATATGGCATGCAGTAAGATGAGTCTTATCTGGGTGTTAGACTGTAATTAACATAATACCTGATCTCCTCTTAATTAACTCTGTTGATCTAATTAACAACTCTGGCTTGATTCTGCTCTTCCGTTTTAAAGGCATTCGTTTTTAGTCAATGCAAAAATCATCCTTATTTGCTGTTGACTGTGGAAAGAAAAATGCATACATAAGAACAGCAAATTAGCCCCCCTGTCACATGACAACAAAATGGCATCATTCATACTGATTATATGACAGCGATGCTGATTTGGCAGATGGACGTTTATAGTATTTAGCTACAAACTTGTGTAGCTTAAAAGAATGAAAAATAAAATAACCTATATATGTTGTGACAGTAATAAATTGGTAATGTAATTAGAACAAACAGATCAATCCAAATCTGTTGGCCTTAAGAGATCCAATCAGTTTCATGACTGAACTATATATATAAACTAAACTATATATAGAGACTTTTTGATTGTTTCTTAAATACGATCAAGACTGTTACAATGCCTTTTTTTTTTACGTTAAGCCAGACGGGAAAACTTCAAAAGCATAATTTTTGTTTTCTAAAAAATGCTTTCCTCTGTTTGCTGTATGATTGAAACCCTCCTAGAGCTCATAAAGTGCAGAATTGCAGGAGCGATTACATCGAGAGATAATAATGGCAGATAGAGCGACTTCCTCTTCTGCTGAATGTTATAATGGCGACGCAATTGAACACGAGGAGCTCTCAACATTCAGTGCAGTGTTTTCTCTCTCAGATAACAGAGGATGACTGCTGACCTCGGCTTTAATGCTCTTTACACACATACAGCTAATGCTGCACATCAATACCGCCTGAATACCCGCGCACAATACAGCTTACCATGAAGCATTCATTCATACGCTTCTTTTGCTGTACTCTTAGTAAACTTACTGTGGCAGCAGCATGATACTTTCATATACATCATGATATTGCAGAATCAGTCTAAAGTTTGGGGTTTTTTTTAATTTTTTTTATGTGTTTCACAATATGTTTTTGAATTTATTCCTGTGATCAAAGCTGAATTTTCAGCATCATTACTCCAGTCTTCAGTGTCACATGATCCTTCAGAAATCATTCTAATATGCGGATTTGCTGCTCAAGAAACATTTCTGATTATTATCAACTGCTGCTTAATATTTTTGTGGAAACAGTAATACATTTTTTTTCAGGATTCTTTGATGAATAGAAAATAGAAAAAAACAGCACAAGTCTTTTCTGATGTCTTTACTGTCACTTTTCATCCATTTTAATTAATCCTTGCTAAATACAATTATTCTTTCATATTTAATAGTATATTTAGTTCGTTTTTTTTAAGTTAAACTAAATGAAAATGAGAATTTTTTTTGGCAACTATTGCTGAAATACGTTTAGTTAAATATCAGTTAAAGGGGTTCTTCACCGCAGGCAAAATTGGCTTTCAATAACACTTACAGTAAAAAAACGAAACAATTTTTGAAAAAGATGCTTCCTGACTAGAGAAAATAGGTTCCATTTTGCCAAATTGCTAGGAAAACTTCATCACCCATAATGCACTGGGCAAAATTCACTCCCACCAGTCTGCTATGGATACACTTACCAGAGTCAAATACTGCCTTGCTTTAGTAGGAAATACTTCTTAGCAAACTTTTAGTCGTAAAGGTGTCAACTTGTATTGTTCGCAGGTGTAAGAATTCAAAGAGTAAATGTTTAGCAGGAGTGAGTTACTTTCAAAGCATTCAGCAGAGATTTGTAGGCAGAGGCTAAAGGCTGCAAAGAATCGTAAATACGGAGAGAACTGCGACGGAAAATCTGAAAACAGCCAAACGGAGGGGGAAATCTGAAAGAAACTGTTCTGCTGTGTTTCGTCCGAAGCAAAATGTCATTGGCTACGGGTAGAAAGCTGTTGCCACACTTCTATTGTGCCACAGTGCCGTTTAAAGAGTAGACGAAGTACCATACAATTTTCAGTGATGCTGTTCTGTTAATAACCCTCTGTTGATCCGAACAAATCCAAAAATGTGGATGTATAATTTGTAGTTTTCCAGTCACATGTTTTGCGTTATCCGGAGGACTTTTGCTGACAAATAAATATGCTTTTCTCATTCCAGGTAACACGGAGAATGAGTAAACATCGTTCATTTACATATACTATCGACATTGTAACAATACAACGCGGGTTGAAAAACGTAATGTTAATTTTATTAACAAGCAATCTTTTTTTACGGTACAGCAGGGCAATGAAAATGAAAATGGTTTCAGTAGTATAGGGTGAAATATATTCATATATACAGGGCTGCCTCTGGACGCATGGGGCCTTATGTAATTCTGCCACGGACTGTGTTCACCAACACAGAGTTATGACAGCGATGAAAGCCTGCAGACGAGGAACCTCCCGAATAGCCTTTCACACATGATATCTCCCGTAGCATTATAATGCAGGTAGGAAACACGCTCGGCTGCTTAGCTTTAACGCTCCGCTGCTCCTCGGCTGGCTCTCAGGGCGCTCTGCTATGGCGACGGATTCCCCTTCACCATGGTTACATATTGAAACCTGTTAAGAAAGCGACTGCATTGATTCAGGGCACAGCTCAGGCGTACAGCCCATTCTTTAAAGCCAGAATGGCTTCTGTCAAAGGCTATGTGCCCACGCCAACAAAATAGGCGGCACCACGCGAAGAGCCGCTCTGATATGCATATCCCATAAACGGGGGTGTCATGCTGAAACTTGCTGCTCTTTTTCTTTTGAGGCTATAGCCGAGTCCTTGCTGCATTATGGTTGCTGATGGCTAACTTAGTGTCTGGATGTGCTCCAGACGCAGGACATGGATCATTGGGGCTCAAAGCTGCCTTCTGCTTAAGTCTTTCCCTTGGGCTGTGGAGTTTGACATGATTGCTCGGTCATTGTTTTCACTTTTTTTTTAATCAAAGTTGGAGTCATTTATCAAGTTCGTATGTGGATTTGATTGTTTTCAGCTTCTGTTTAAAAAATCATTTGGATTTTAGATTAAAGCACTCTGGATAATCAAATAACTCATGTATGGGTCATATTGCACATTAAAATCAAAAGAAAAACGAATTATTTTGCATTAACTAAAGGAATCTTGTTTTAAGACCATACCTTTATAAATATAGGTATTGCAGCTGTCTATCTATATCTCTGTCTATCTGTCTGTCTGTTTGTCGTATTTTACATGTTTGCTTTACAATAACTATTAATAAATAATAATTAATAAAAACACATATATATACACATCATTGGGGAAAAATCCTCATATGCATTCACAAACAAAAAAAATAAAAATAAAAAAGACTTGTGGAAGAATAATGATTCGTTTTTAAATGACTTAGCAGTCCATTTTACATCTCTCTTCCACAATCTTAACCCTCTGTTGTCTTACTCCCTGAACAATGCACTCAGTGTAATTACACGCTTAATTATTGGAATTATCTGTGTTAAAAATGTACATTTGAGCCACTGCTGGTTGGACACTCACATGCATGTTAATTAAATGGGCAGAGTATCTGCACAGATCATTGGTTACTGCTGATTAAGGCATAATGGTATGTAAATCAAAGACAACCATCCAGCAAATTAGACATTTCAACCATTAAATCAAGATCTATCCGCAAGAGATAAAACATCTATGTTAACAGACAGCCTCATTAAAATTTGCACTGAGACTAGTGCATGTCAGGTCACATTTCACCACAAAATCAAAATAAAGTGTTGCATAAAGAAAAGAAAATCTGTTTTTTGGACCATTAAGAGGTTTTTTTTTTTTTTGGCACTGTGACAATTAAGCACAGTTTCTTCCCACATTCTCATTACCAAAATATATGTCCAGCCATTTGTTCTTTGTAAATGTATTTACATAAATGAAAGGTGAAACGGCACATACTACCATAATGTATAAATACTTTACAAATAGAAATGTTATTGCTCATTATAATAAAAAATATTACACGTACATACAACATATAACAGTAAATATAGCGTATATTGATTTATTTTGAGGCGAAATATGACACTTGTACATGTTTTTGACAGGTTTCATGAGATTCATTTAAGGATGTACATGAATTTGATTCAGGCTGTCATGTCATGTAATGTTTTATATCATTACGCTGCGTCCAAAACAAGGTGAACAAAAGGACAATAAACCAATAAACTGAGCAGGCAGAAACTACAGAATGAATAGTATATGACATAATTTGAATAACAATGCTGCATGCACTATTCTTATCCATATGAGGCGTCTCTAAAGCTTCTGGGAATGTCATACGTGTCACTCACAGGAACACTGGGTAGGAAACATTCTTTAGCTCACAATGTGAAGCTCCTTTGGCTATGGACGTCTCTTCTGCCTGCTGTGGAATAACCATATCAAGTAGCAATGTCCTTCAAGCTTTTGTCATAAAACCGATACACCACAATGATAAGCACAGCATGCTATCAATCACACGTCCCGGGACTGTCAGTTCACGGAGCGGCTCCCGTCTGCCCATGAATCATGCAAAAGACCGCAATGCAAACGCTTTGATACGCTTCCACCCCCCCACACCTAGTCAATTGGACATGTAGACTGTAATTCGTCTTAACTATTTCCAATGGTTATGACCGAAGTGGGTTTTTATGAGTGCATTGTGGAAAAGCGAATAATTTTCCCGCTCAATTCCGTATCCCCTCCCAGTTACTTTTTAAACGGTTTTGGTCTTCATTAGATTTTATTTCCAACGTGCCCTCATATCGATTAATTATCCTTGACAACTACATTAATTCAGGTACAAGCAAAGACTATGAAGGACATGTCATTACCTTGAGTGTTAATTACTCTGAAAAAGCATGAACATATCAGTTCTTAAGCACCTTTCTTCGCTTCATGGCGACCGCGGCAGGACATAAAGAGAGGGAGATAATGGTGGTGCCGGACGTATAGTGGGTCCATGTTTAAAAAGCGATTTAAAACAAAGATGATGTCCTCAAAGGTTCACCTTCAGAGCCAGGCTATTACATTTCCCTGCAGAAATGCATCTGATTTTAATCAGGCCTTAAGGCATAGAAATGTGCTGATGAAAGCCGGCCAATAAATGAACATTATCACCTCGCGGCATCTCAACCCTTGCTGTGGCTTCCTGCTCAAGCCCTCTGCAGCAGTCAAGGGCTTTAAGAATGCATGCACAGGATAATTAGAAAAGCCCAAAAGCTGTCTGATCTACAGATGGTGGGGTCGATAGACACTTTCATTATTACGCACTGAGCACGACGGGCTTTGGGTAAAGCATCAATAACCTGACATCAAGAGACTCATAACTTTGACTTCCGTACATGCTTTATTTTGTCCTTCAACTGTTCATATTGAAAGTGTTTAATAAAAGTGTCACTCATTTTTTAAGTGACAATGCTAAAGTGCCCCTGTTATGCTTTTTCGTATATTACCTTTAATGTGTGTAATATAGCTGTTTTTCAATGTGAAAGGTTTCACAGATCAAAGGAAATATACAATAAATGGAGTTATTGTTTCGCAAAAGAAAGGTCCGATTCTGAAGTGCTTGCGATGGTGATTGGATTGATTGACTTCTTCCAATGTTTTCATTCTTAAAAATGGATATGGTCAAATCGATGCCATCGCTACTGTTCGTATCCCTGCTGAGGAAGCCTCTGGAGCTGAAATTCAGATATGCTAATGAGTGCTTTATTTAATGATTAGTCCAGGCAGCATGAGTGAAGATGACGATAGTGAGGGAGAAATGGGTGAATCTGTGACAGTAGTATATTCCTATTGAAATGACTGGATCTCGTCTGTCAAAAACGTGCAGAACAGCAGTAAATATGATTGCACCTTGATGCATTTCTTTTAGAATTTACTCTATAATACTGTACCTAAATGTGTCAGATGTTGCTTTCTCTGCTGATCATGTAGTGTTCTTTTATATTCTAGATTTAGTTTTGAAGGTCTATTGATTATTAACAAAGAATATTACGTTTTACATGTATATTTGTCAACACATCAAACGAAGTGTACTTTAAATTATAACAAAAGATGATGAACCCATAATAATTTAAAATATATTTTAAAGTAAAACATTAACTCTTTTTTTAAAGTGCAAAGTAAAAAACTATATAAGTGTAATATCTTTAAATGCATTTTTTTAAATGTATACTTTAAAGATTTGAAGTACACAAGTTTTTTACAAGTGTTCACAAGTTATTTGATATTACATTTTCAATAAATTGCAACTTCATCATTACAATATGCATGACATAAACGTTTTCAAAAGAAATGACAAGTATGTCAAGAATATTTTAGATTACCATATATGCTTGTCAGAACATTCCACAGTAAACATATTTCAAAGACAATAGAAGTAATTATGAATTATAAAGATGTTCTTAAGTCCTACTTAAGTGGGTCAAAAAAGCACACTTAAGCTCAGCTAATTGCATTTAATATACATTTAAACTATGATACATATAAATTAAATTGCAGTAACAAGAAGTTTGCACTTCTTCAGAAGTGAAATGGTGCACTTGATGAAACACTTCTTACTCCTTAACATATGAGTTTGGTCTTTTAAAAGTTATGAGTTAGGCTAAAACGTATCTCCATGAGGATGTGATTGGGTGTGTAATTGAACGGTGGGTTTGTTGGCATTGAGTACACCAGCAGCCAGAGAAATGACAAGAAGAAGCAATCTACTTGACCCTGCAGGGGATCTTGCAGAGGGATCTTGACAGAGAGCTCTTGCCATCAGTGCATAGCTGGAAGCTAGCTGTATGCTCCCGTCTGTCCGTGTGTGTGTGTGTGCGTATGTGCGTGTGTGCGTGTGTGCTTCAAATCAATGCCGTGATAAAATTTAAAGAGCCAAAACAGCACAGGGGAGAATCCATCAGGAATTGGACCATGGAACCTTCGATTAAAGTCATAAAACAAATGACAGACATCAGAGCAAAACAGCAGCTGAAGGCTTTGGATTCTGAAATTTGCTGAAAACAATGAGTAATAACAAAAGTGATGGAACAAAAACTTTCACAGACACAGTTTTAAGGGTTAGTTCACCCAAAAAAATTGATTCTGTCATTTACTCACCCTCATGCCTTTCCAAACCTGTAAGAATTTCGTTCATCTGCAGAGCACAGAAGTATTTTAATGAAAACTGAGAGATTTCTGTCCCTCCATTGACAGCTACGCAACTACCACTTTGATGCATCAAAAAGTTCATAAAGAGATCGTAAAACTAATCCATATGAATTTTCAGCGGTTCAGTCCAAATTTCTTGGAAGAGACATGATCGCTTTATATGATGAACAGATATTTAGGCTTTTATTCACATATAAACATCTCTCTTACTACTAATGAAATCAATGTCCAATAAAGGCTGAGTTAAAGCAAACTATTTATGGTTAATAAGTGTCAATGAATGAAGAACTCACTATTTGTATTTAGTCTATTAATGTATTAACTACAGTTTATAAACTATAAATTAACTAATAGTTTGCAAATGATCTTTAAGTGGTTTGTTACTGAATACTTATTAATAAGTGTTACCGAAATATTCTGTAATTTCAGAAATGTCTTTACTGTCAGTTTTTGATCAATTAAATGCATCCTTGCTGAATACAAATATTAAATTCTTTAAAAAAGAAATGACTGACCCTAAACTTTTGAACCATAGTGTAAACAACAAATATTTTATCAATGTATTTTTGTCAAAATTATTGCAGAACTCTTTTCTGTTGCTTGTGGATGCAAAGCATATTATAGTCAAACATATTAGCCAAATGTCAAATATGTGCCGGGAAAAAAAACACCTCTCATGCTAATGAAACATCGCACACACCTGACAATCCACATGATACTCTAGGTTCTTGACCTTTAAAGCATTTATAAAGTGCTTTAGACAACATAGGTCATGCACTTTTTCTGCTGTAGCTCACTCTGCAACCTTTTCAGCAGAAATCAGTGTATCACCGCTGTGATGTAACGTCACTGAAAAAGTGGTCGCATATCTAGTGAAATGTCTTCATTATTGATTACTAGACAAGCATCAAAAAAGCATTAATCTATATCTTAAACCAGCCAGCATGAGCTAGTATTTTCAGGTCTTGTCAGTGCGGTAGTTTGGATGTTTGTTCACACTTTATATTAGGTGTCTTTAAATACTATGTACTTACATAAAACATTTTTTTAGTACTTATTGTGATTGTTGAATTGCAAAACACTTCTGCTGCTATTGCGATGGGATACGGGTCAGGTTTGGTGGTATGGGTAGGTTTAGGGGTGTCTTAAGGGACAAAGGAAGGGTCAAGAGTGTTATTGTAATTGCAGAAATGAATTACAGCTGTAATTACATGGAGGTGTTTTTAAATATAAGTACTCAATAAGTGCATTGTACACTCTTAAAATATTCTTTATTGCTATCAATAGGGGCTTTCGCACCGGGTAGTTCTAGGAACTAGCCTCCAGGGTGGTTCCCCAAGAACTAATGGTTCCCATAAGAAGATTTTCCTGGTTACATTCACACCGCCAGTAGGAAGCCAGTTGTTGTGACTTTTATTTTGACAGCGTAGCGGACCTTTATTTTGTCGGAGCTGAAAACGCCAGCCAGAGCTTGAGCTTACAGTGCTCGCATTCTCAGTGTTCATTGGTTTACGATCTGTCTAACAGTCCTGTCTAATACGTTATTAGATAGAACTGATATACATAGAAAGTAGACCGTATATGATCAGGTATTAGCGTTTGCCGTGTGGTTGATATCCACTGTTGCTAGCTGAGCAGAAATACATAATCATGTTTGGCTTGGTCCCCTCAAAGTTGCGTTGGATTTTCTCCTCAGCGTAAAGGTTAAGAGGTTCATCTATCACTGTTGTCCATGTTTGTAGAGTTAGATTCTGGAGTAAATTTAATAGGCTATAATCTGTGTACACAGTTTTTTTTTTTAAATGGTGGGTGCTGGTGTTTCACATGCGTTCACCCAATCAGCGAACACTAACGTCACTGGTAGTTCCTATAGTGCTGGGTTAGACCCTACTCTGAAGGAGCTAAATTAGTTCCTCTAAAAGGATTTCCTGAACTAAAATCGTTCCTAATTCCTGCAGTGCGAACATGCCAAAATCCGGGTACTTACTTACGCCAATAGTTCTAGGTACTATGAAAAGGTTCCTCCAGTGTGAAAGCCCCTTATTGTTCCATGAAGAACCTTTATCATCCATGGAACCTTTCCAAGGTTCTTTATTGTGGAAAAAGGTTCTGTTCACTGAAAGGTTTGGGGAACCAAAAAGTGTTCTTATATAACCATATAATTCTGAAAACCCCCTTTGGGAACCTTTCTTTAAAGAGTTTGTCAAATGATTAATTTAGATGTAAGTATACCATTAAAGACACTTAATATAAAGAGGGACCGTGAGTTGTGTAATCAGACAGTGTATCAAATGCAGACTGACTTCTCATTGTTCCCGGGGTAATCACCCCATCATTCCACGCTTCAGTACGTACGCCCATCTTTCGGCGGAATCGCACCCTGAGGGTAGTGCTTAAGCAGCTCATCACTCATTTTGAGTAATTGTGCAGGTGAATTGTAAGTAAACTCTGTGAGCTCGCACGGTTGCTCGAGTACCAGATGCCAGCCAAGCCTGCCAGCGTGTGGACATGTGACCGCCTCATTAAGCCAGGAGGAGTGAGCCCGCTGGCCCTTCCCTGCCAACAGAGTCAAGCCAACCGTCCCTTTGCCCAGACAGCTCCTGATCAGGGAAGTCAGCCAGCTGGGACAGATCCCAATTCATTACAGGGAGGCGAGAATAAGAATAAAAATGCAAGGCCAGCATCAAGGAGGAGGCCGCAGGGAGCCGGCAATGATATTAGAGGAAGGGAAACTGTTTCCTCTAAGCAGCAGATTATGAAAACATTAAGCAACAATTACTGTAATGAGAATTACTGGGGCGGCAAAGGAAGCAGACAAGCTGTGTGCATCTGGCTAATGGAGCTGGTTTCAGGGGTGAAGCACAGGGAGTCGGTGAGGGACGGGCGCTTTTCATTTGTTTTCGACGTGTCAGTCTAGCGTAGACGGGGAGCTGGAGCTAGCCTTGGGTTGACATTCTCATCGAGCATCAAATTGGCATTACTGTAAGCTGTTCAATATGCAATAAGCTTGATTTATTATTTGTTAGAAGGCAGATGGGGTGCTGGGGCATGGGGTGCTGGGAATGCGTGGCTTTCACACGAATGAAGGTGTGATGGGTTAACAGGTGTAAATTGGATCCCTTCCTCTCTTAACTCACTAGATACATCGGCTAGTAGCATTAGCATGCTGAAGCCATCTTATTTATTGTTGCCTCTGCAGGTCAGCTTCTTCATCTTGATCAAGCCGTACACTCATAGGAATTATGATTCGTTTTTTTTTTTTTTTTGCATGTGAGCCGAAGTAATATTTATGAGCCCAAACAGCTGCTGCTTCAAAACAATCTTGTCGGATTTGATTAAACTCTTTCTGACACACAACAAAGTTGAGCGCACACAGCTTGTGCTCATCGCCACAACCTGTGATTACATGAGAGGATTTGGTTATTGCGGCTAATATCATTAGCATTCACTCGTATTACCTCATTCGCATCTCTTGATGTCGTGCTCAAGGTTTGTGCAAACAGGTGGTGCTGCAAACAAGAAGCAAATGTCCTCACTTAGTTGAGGCCACTGGGTTTAATCCACAACAGATTTAGAACAGGATGACCCATGAAGTTCTCCGAAGTTCTGCTAAGACTTGAGCAGAGTGTCGACTTTATACAAACACAAAATGTAACGTAACAGATGTTGCCAACGAACATAATATTCTCACTCCAGTTATTTTGATCAATTTATGTTTTGTTACAGGTGTGCAGCTAAGCCTGCTAATTTACATTAACGTTATTTCCTACTGTTCGGAAATCTTACTCTTTACAGCAGTAAAACAACACATAAATGACATTAAAATTATGGGAATATTTTATTTTCACAACAGTTTGGCATACATGCTGTATAACTGAACCAAACTATAGCTATTACTTCAAACCGCAACAGAGAAATTAAAGCAATACTTTAGAACCAAATATGCATTTTCATGCACCATAAAATGTAAATAAAGAAACAATTTTTTATAACAGTAACTGTACAGGAATAAACGTCCACTACACTACACAAAATTTCACTAACATATTACTATATTCTTACAGAACACCTGTACTACTACACCTTTTTTTGCCACACAATATGAAGCCTACAAAAAAATAAATGTAATTTATTAAATCTGATTTATTCAGCCCATGTCATCAAAATTTTAGTTCTTCTCTTTGGGGTAAAAAGAAGCTGTGATATAGTGATATAGTGTTGGCGAACATCCCGACACCGCCCATGCTGCTGAGAGCAGCGTTTAGATGAATATGTAAATATATGCACTCCAGTCACGTTGTTTTACATTTATTTATATAGCACTATGTACAATATATCCTTTAAAGCAAGCTGATTTACAGTAATAAACATGAAAAACAGAGTCAGTGTTGAGTTCAGTTACAATTAAAACTTCAGTTTCTACTAAAAAGCAGCTGGACTGAACAGAAGAAATGAGCCGGTGAAGATTTTCACCTCAAAGAAGGTGGAGCCTCAGAGCCACACCTATCTATTTCTATTGCAATGGACCAATGGCATTGTGACGGTGTTTAGTTAACGTTTCCGGGAAAGGTTTTGAACTGAACCGAAACAAACTTCAAACAAACTTTGCTTTGGCCTGGTTTTGTTAGAAATTACGTCACACCAGTTCGTTTTATGATTTTACTTGAAGTATATCGGGGCCTTTATGGGTCTACAAATGGTCCTTTGGGTCCCTTTGGAGACCTGAGGCGACTCAACTCAACACGCCGGCCAAATTGTTAATGGCACTGCATTCAGTATCTTTTTTTCAGCCATACTTTTAATGGGACAGTCACTCAAATGTGAAAATTCTTTCATCCTTCACCTTTCCTCATATCATATGATAATTTTTCATTTTTGGAGCTTTCAGCCCCATGTCACAATCCACATTCATTGCATGGAAAAGAGCAGCGTAAATACAAAAAAGCATAACATTATGAAAACATTTCATACAGGTTTGAAATGACTTGAGGGCGAATAAATGGAGTTATCATTTTTTGTGTAAACTATTACTTTAACCTAATGTCTCCTGCACTACCACCATGAATTACTCAGAGTTGTGTGATGATCAGGTGGGACCTCCAGATTTGCTGCTGTATTAATTTTATCTGCCTGGCAGGCCTGCAGTAATTTACCATACTGTATTGAGTCCTGCCCTTAATGTGCCCATTAAATCACGGAGCGAGATTAAGACTGAGGCCAACACAGCTCAACAAGATGTACAATACTGAAAGGCAGCCCGACTTCATGACCCAAGATGGATGTGCCTCAGTTTGGGGAGGATAGGATGCCTCCAATGGGTGGGTTGGGCTACAGGAGACCATAAATCAGACTGGCACCACAGGTCTGGGCTCAGGTGGTGTAATGATCCAAACAGCATGTGGCCGACCTCTTCCTAGCCACTTGGTTTTAAGGGTCCACCCTCTCCGTCAAACCCCGCGGTTCACCGTTCATCACTGCTCGCCTGATGCTCAGAGGCATTGGAGTCTGCAAACACATCATTGTGGACATTGTGTAAAGATAACTTCAAGTTCAAACAATAGGGCTTACAGACCGTTAACTCTGTCCCTGCCATTGAAGAGTTATCTCGGCTTTTCTGAGAAAGCTCTTCCCCGCCAAAGACGTGCTTTTAAGGCTTTTTCGTGTTTTCACTGTTATAAGGTAGGGGACGCTATTACACTGAAAGGGTGCTGAATCTCCTGATCAAAACAAGTGAAGAAGATGCAGGAACTATTGATAGCATAAAAAATGTAAAATAATGCGATCATCAACCTTAAACAACATATGAATCAAAACTGCCTAAAGTTACCGAATGAAATGTCGACCTAGGACGAGGCTTTGGACTGTGCAAGCATTAGGGGTGTTGATGGACTCGATTTACTCCATCTATGATTTGATCATCGTTCTGAATCGTGCTGGATGTTGTCTCTGATAAAAACTAGATTTTCGCAGCTTTTTGATCAAAATGTTGCTTTTTTTAATGAAACTTATACGCAAATTCTAGTGTTGATAAAAAAGAATGCATGGAGCTAGAATAAAACGGCTACAAAAGACTGATAGCGGCTGACAAAAAAAGTAAACTTGTAGCGATTGGTCATACACTTAATACTTCTGAACCACCTGAAGGCATTATCTTCCTGCTCATAAAACTCAGTTAAACTCATTTTAGTTTAACCGGCACGCCGGTCATTTTCAAACAGGTCCTATTTGCAAAAAATTCCTACTCTTTAGAAAAGAAAAGCTCAATACTCTCAATTTAAAAAAAAAAAAACTACAGAAGGATTTCTGTATATATTTGCACCCAAAATGAGTTCAGTTTCCTTAGAACATCTTCTTTTGAACTGACACAATAGGCGTATATATGATGAACTGATTCAATTTGGGGTTTAATTTACATTATAAATACTGATCAACACAGGAGCACATCATATGAGAAGTAGTGAGGTCAATATTCAGTTCATTTTCATTCATTTCAACTGCTGCTACTGGTTGTAATTTTTGATGCTCATAATTCTAAAGACAAATATGGACATTTACAAGACAATAGCCTGAGGTGCCCTTTAAGTTGGTTAGAGAAAAAAATGTGAGGTGCTAATCTTTCAAAGAGATAAGTACAGATTTCAGAAAGAGAGAGAAAAAAACAAAATGATGGAGAGAATAAGAAGAAATACATGCTGGAAAATCACCTTGCCTACTGGAAATGCCTCTCTTTATATGCGCACGAGTGGAAAGACTGCATGATCCTTCATTAAAATACACATTTATATGACGAATCAGATTCTTCACGGCTTCCACATAAACATAGGATGTTAATAGTGACTTCCAATGTATTCTTACCCTGTTACTAAGGTGTTCTGAGTTTCTGTTGCCATGTGGTTTCTAAGGTTGTTCTAAATGGTTGCTAGGGCGTGTTCTGAGTGGTTGCTAAATGGTTGCTTATCTTTTTCCAAGTCAAAATGATATGATATTCTGGCTTGCGTTCCTCATTTAATACGTTTTTTCTCACCAGTTTTATTGTCATCCAGGCACTATTTTGCATTATTTTGGCACAAATTTGGTACGTCACATATGATTTTATAGGAAATGTATTACCTTCTACACTATTGTCATTGACCATCTGTGTTCAGGTAATTATAAACCGGAAAATATATATATATATTTTTTTTCCGAAAATGCTATTTTAGGTTATCGCATTGTACTAAAACTCATTGACTGTATGCTCACCCAGGGTACTTGCCCAAATGTTTCAGAGAGTTCTTGTAATTTTTGATTTTTTTTGTTTTGTTACACTTATATGGTAGCTTGTTACCGCCATGGAATAAAACAATTTAAAAGATAATTGGGACTTTTTATCTCACAATTGCGAGTTTACATCTCGCAATTCTGAATTGTTTTCTCAAAATTGCGAAATGTAAACTCGCAATTGCAAAAAATAAGTCAGAATTGTGAGATAAAAGTCGCAATTACCTTTTTTTTTTTTTTTCTCTGACGGAAACAAGCTTCCATACACTTGTGGTGCTCCTGGTCAAAAATGAATGACCAACAAAAAATTGCTTATAAATATCTCATTAATCTATATTATCACCAAACATTGGATTCAATATTTTTGTCAACTTGTTTTCTTTCGATTAGGACAGATTTTGTATTTCTTTTTGGATCTAATTGATTGTAGGCCTCCTTTATCTGAGCTTATGCACTTCAATTTTTGACAAAAAAGCATTATTTGTGGGTTATTTGCCAATATTTCATAAAAAAAAGCACACTAGTGTGATAAACAGTGCAAGTTTGTCCATATTTTGTTGAATATTGTCAAATCTATCCACAAATAATGTTTTTTCATTCAAAAACTGAGGTGCATAAGCTCATATCAGCGAGGCCTACGATCAATCAGTTCCAAAATGAAATACGAAACCTGTCCTAATCGATAGAAAACAAGTCAGCAAAAAGATTGAATCCAATATTTGGTGATAATATAGCATAAAGAGTGATTTACAAGCAATTTACAAGGCACACAAAAGGTGTTACAGGGTTTTCAACACCGAACAGTGGTTATAAAAGCAAGTCACATGACAAACATTGTTATTTCAATAAATAATCGAGTTCTTGCAAGCTACAGCAATGTGCATGACTTTTATGATGCATCATATTCTTTATGACTTCTACACAAAATATTACGCCCCTGAAAGAGTGTCCCTGTCTGACAGATGGAGGCCTTTCCGTTTCCTCTCTCAGGAAATCTTTCAGATCTTTCAAATCTTAAATCTTCCATTTACAGCGTCTTACACAGGTCACAAGATGTGAAAGAAAACTTTCAGTCCTGGCAACAGATGTAAGCGCACAAAGCTGTAACCACGACTGATGAACTGATGCAACAACTGGGTCAGATATTCTACAAATAACCCAAACAAAACTTGTCTTTTATTGCCATACACATGCAATACCTGTCTCCAGCATTGAAATGCCTTGTAGGCTTGCAGACTTTCTGTGCCTATTGGTAAAAAAAAAAAAAAAACCTTTATCCAGGGTTCAGATTTCTGTTTTGGACATTTATGCAAATTAGTGCATATTTAATTAGATAATGTATCATTTGCATATGTAAACATAACATTATGTTTCGTAATAAATTGAGGAAGTTTGTATTCTTCACCTATCTTCCTTTAAAAAAACAATTGTAATAGTGATGCTTCCCTTTTATTCCTGCAAGCTTTCAGATGTTGCATCCAGACACTGACTCACTAATTAAAGCGATAGTAAACCAAAAAAGGAAAATTCTGTCATCATTTACTCACCCTCAAGTTGTTCCAAATCTATATAAATTTATTTTCTTCTGTTGAACACAAAAGAAGATATTTTGAAGAGTTGATGGACCCCATTGACTTCCAATTTATCGGAACGAATACCATGGAAGTCAATGGGGTCCAACTGTTTGGTTACCGACATTCTTCAAAATATCTTCTTTCGTGTTCAGCAGAAGAAAGAAACTCATACAGATTTGAAACAACTTGAGGGCGATTAAATAATGACAGATTTTTCCTTTTTGGGTGAACTATCCCTTTAACAATGCTTTCAAATGTATGACTTGCTTAGAAATCAAAAGCAGAATTATTTATTGAAAGTCACCATCTAATTTTGTGCTGCTAAATTGTTCTATCATTATACGCTGCCTGTTGAACACAAATTATTTCCATTTGTTTCTGTGTAAAAAGCAGAACGCATTTCATCTACGGCTATACGCATGAATCAGCAATAATTACTTTTTGTTCTTTATTTATGATTATGGAGGCATAGCAATTTCCAATCAAGAGCCAAGTAATAAAAAAGGTGATGTTGACTGTTTAAAATGGAATTAAAAATCACTGCTTTCCTTCGAATGAAAGACATTTTGATTATAATTTCACACAATGGAACATAGATGTTTTCTGCTGTTTCATGCAATTTACAAAAATAAACGTGTCTACATATTATGTGAAGTCTCTGTAAATCTCTTATAATAAGGTGAACTGCAAGAAAGTTTACTATATGCTTACATTTTTAAATTATTCTCATTTCTTTATTTTGATATTGTGGGGTAAAAGGCATCAGGCTATACCCTTGACAAAGAATTGCGCTTAATTGTACTGAATACTTCAAATCTTAAAAGTATATTTTTAAGAACTGTACTTGCAGATAATATGAATTAAATAAAATCCCACTTAAGTGCACACGTTTATGGTTCTTTCTTAACACACTTAAGCACACTTTTAAAAAGTGCACTTAATCATTTTTGCTGGGCTTTAAGAATTAGATTTTTTTTTGATGCATGCATGTAACCATATTTTAAATATAATATATAGAAGTCATTTTATAGTTAGACATAAAGAATTACTTCTATGGATCAATAAAGTATAATAAAAAAATAAACTCAGCTAATTGCATTTAATAAATTTAAACTATAATTGCAATTAACTCGTGCAATTATATGAGCCATAACATACATTCTGTGTATTATTTCTGTAATACTTTTTTTTTATATACTTGTTTTTCACTTGGGAAAAAAATTATATTAATAATTTAGTCAGTTTGTATGCTAATCTCATCATTTGAAAACAAAATTCAAGTGAGATAAGAAGGAAATCAGCATTGGATTAAGTCACATTGTAATTATTAGTTCTCCACCATAGACCTCATAATGATATTTAATAAATTGGTCTACATTGTGTTGGGTTAATTTTACTAATCAGTTTAGCACCAGGAACAAACATCTCAATACAGGTACAATTTCCATAAATTTCCCTGCGCTTTATCCCAGGCAAACTAAGCGGAGAGAATTATTTGTACCCTGTTCCCAATGTTTACAACCACTCATAGTGTGATGAAACACATATTAAATTAGAGTTTATGCATAAATGTGATTAATGATATGCCTCCGGGGCTGCTGAAATTAATTATAAATTGAATGACATTTCCTGACCTTGCTACCAAGAAAAGAATGGTTAATCCCATGAGAAGACGAATGCAATAAAACGTTTGTTTGTCTCACAGAATCACGCATTGATTTGGAGGGCCTTTCGTGTCACGCGTGTTGATTATGATCCTTTGTCTGCATCTGCTGTTTAATAATCATTTGCAGCGATCGCTAACCGTGATTGGGCATGTTGCTTGTTTTACGTTCAACAGAACATTTGTTTTACCCACTCACCTCAGTCAGATTTAAACAAGATGCGTCCGAGAGAGTTTTCCATCTTAATTATGCCGCTAATCGCAACATTAATTTGTAATGCTTGGTGAAGGTAAACGTCCTTTTTGTCAGTCTGGCTATCATTAGCAGATGCCATCAAGACCTAATAGTTTTCCAGCTCATTAAATATGGTCTCTTGTGTCATTAGATCCTCCCAAATACAGGCACAAGGCCCTCCTCGCCATATTTATGCTCATGATGGTGATGGTTTTGAGCAAAGAGGTCAACAATACCCGGAAAGCCATCCGTTAGCATTCCTGTCCTGAAGCATCTCAATGGTTGTTTGGCTAACTATTTCTGCACTATCCATCTTTTTCCCAACAAGCGTTTTAGATTATGGGAGCCGCCTTCGGTTTGGGCAAGTTCCTCTCAAAAAGACTCAATAATTCACTGGAATGAACTAAGAATCTCTCGTATTTCTTCCGAAATCCTCAGGTTTTTCACACGGATGCTTTAAAATGGAATTGTCTCCACTTTTTACTTCTAATCCATATTCGCAGTATGTACTGGGACGTTTGACAAATGTTATCAGTGCCACAAGGCAATGTATGTTAGATAATACAGACATATAGGTATAAATACAGTGATATTTAACATGTCTGTGATATTGCAGAAATAATTGACCTTTTGGGGTTATTGATGGTCTGTTGTAATTTGTTGTAATATATATATATTTTTAATGTTCAATGGTTGAAGTGTGAGTAGAATAATGTCCTCTCATTGTATCAAGTTTTTGAAAATGTGTATTATTGTGTATAATGTGTATACCTTTCGCTGATTGTTTAAGGAAATTACTCCCATAATTCCCCCAAAGCATCATGGGGCGTAGGAAAATGGGGGATACAGATATTGTAGAAATTAGGGATGGGTAATAAAAAAAAAAATCTAATTCGATTGATTCTCTTTTTTATGAACAAATACAATTTTTTATGAATCTCCTTCAATCCGAACATTTTAGTCTGTGCTGTTTTCTTCTGAATGAACAGGAATTTGTCTCACACCTCCCATAAATCACTATAAACTTTGTGCTTTGTTACTTTTGATATGAAACAAAGTCTCAGATTTCAAATTTTGTCCATTTTATTAAGAAATTCATTCAACAGTGTTTGCATTGATGTCACTTTCCCCCCGGAACACACCCGTTAGCCGGAGCGCCAAAACATCCTGCAACATGACTGGGTTTAATAGATGAAAGTGTGAAAATGCGAGTAAAACAAACGATTATCTCCTTAAATTGATTTGTCAGTGATCTATAACTCATCAAAGACCTATACATAAAGGCTTTAAGTAAAGTGTCAAATTTTTATATATATTTTCTTATTTATGTTTTTCTAACTTAACATAATCACTGATCACTATCTTCGTACTGGCCGAACGTGTCATCTACAGCTGAGGTGAACTGGGCCACGCTAACCAGCCAACTCATAATCTTCAAGGTTTTTAAGACACAGAACCAGAAGTTACTGTGTTCCAATGGGGAATCAAAAGCCATTTGCAAAGCCCTTGTATCGGATCACCAGAGATGGCACTGTTGCGCTGTGGCAGCCTGGGAGAAATCTCAGATGATGTACTTCTGGGAAAGACTTTTGTCAAAAATTATATTATTAAAAACCACCCATAGAAATAGCCCATAGACAACAATAGCTCCTTCCATCTAATCATCTCCATTTTAATAGATAAAAATCGCTTTTTTTTTTCATTGTGGACTCATTGTGCTGTTGATGTTATATGTTCGAGGTATTTGGTCTGATCTTAACCCTTTCCCACCAATGCCTATTGAATTTACCAGCAATAGAGACCAGCTATACAAATGTATTTTGAATTATTCATCCACACTATATGAATTTGAATATACTGTTAAAGAATTAGCATGAGATAAAAAAGATAGCATGGCATTTATTTGGTGTTGTAACCAAAGCCAACACAAATCATTAAACGTTTTTTTTTCTGGAAAATATTTACTAAATATTTACTGTATTAACCCCCCCCCCCCCAACAGAATATAAGAACATTTTAAATTCAATATTGATCTGTATAACACTTTTTGTAATGAATATCATTCCATTTAAAAGAAAATAGTGGCAAACAACTAATGAATAAGTTAATGGAGACAATGACAAGGACATAAAATATGCAAGACACATAAAAACTGTATACTAATGTAATATACTGATGTTATCAATTACATCACTCATAACTGGCCACTTT
Organism: Meda fulgida; assembly: GCA_030578275.1. Lineage (NCBI taxonomy): Eukaryota > Metazoa > Chordata > Actinopteri > Cypriniformes > Leuciscidae > Meda > Meda fulgida. The sequence continues at coordinate 27,169,824 of CM060630.1, read as the reverse complement.
TATACTCACCAAAGCACAATTTTTATTCCCTCTATCATCGACCTGCTTTGGATTGGTAAACGCAATTTCAATAAGTAGAGCATGTTCCTGGATCAATATCTTTGTTGATCCTGGAACAAAATTCCAATCAGCCAATCAGATTTAAGAGTTTATATCAAGTTTAGGCTTACACAGGGTTGGGTGCTTCTACATGTTATTCATCTGTCATTTCACTCTGATTTTAGAGATAAGTTACAGGTAGGGTTAGGATAGGACTATGTTTTTAGGCGGTGACCTGTTTGGGGTGTGTAATTTTATATGAAAATGGAAAACACTATGCCATCTGAAAATATTTTGTACTTTGTTCTTGACATTTTGGATTTTGCACTTTGTCTTCATTGCTTTTCGAGTGATGTGGACTGGGCATGTGTCTGATGGCAGCTTGCCTTGAATTATACATAGAAATGGGAAGTGTCACTCACCCTGACAAGCCTATTTTCTGCCCTTCTATTCTGAACAGGAGAGTTAAGCACAGTAGCAGAAATGGCTTCATTATGCCACGTCTGCTAGATTCTGAATGGTGAATCTCTGCTGCTATAGCCGGACTAGTTTATTAAAAAAAAAATTAAAGTCTCAGACATAAAAATGTTTAATAGAAGTCATATTTGATGGCTTTTTTTTCCTACCAATATCATTATAATGGCATGAAGGTGAAAAATATCCTTTTGGATTTAATGAATGTCTGTGTCTTTCCACACCCCTGGAAATAAAGTTTTTTTTTTACTGGCATTTATGGTTCCATGAAGAAGCTTTAAAATAGAAGCTTTCCATTACACTAAAGTTTTTTTTTTTTTTTAAGTGGATCAAGTTTCTTTAGATTATTACAATGTTCTTCATACTAAGGAAAAATCTAAGAACTGTTCACTGAAAGGTATAACCCATAATACCCTAACTTCATTTTTTAGAGTGGATGTCATTTTTAGGAAGCTTTCAAACTAAAGCATTTTATGTCAGAGTTTGGTTCCTATCCCAAGTCTGGAAAGTCTCAACAAGCAACTGAACCGAACAGTCAAGTTTGAATTATTTAGCCATTGTCGCCTATTTAAGTCCATTGTTTTTAATGCCCTTCCCTAGCTAACGTCCCTCCGTCTCGTTCTCTTGGATGTACGTCATTGTTCACGTTCCTCGAGTGCCCACTACTGCCGGCATCCTTGTAATGGTTCATAGAGTTGTGTGAGGTGGGGGTAAATGATCTGCTGTGACGTCTCAATATTTAGTAGACTCGCTCCCGATGTAAAACTGAGGGGTCGAGAGTCTGTTCTAATAAACCACCTCGATGAAGTTGAATGCACTTCAAAATAGTGGCGGTCATTCCCCGAGGGAAGTGCTTAGAGGGGTTAGCGTGTGTCTTAAAGTGGATGTAAACGAAGCCCTGATTGACTTAATTCAGTACATGCCAAATGCTAACTAATGCCCACAAAACATAGATCACTGAATTTGAAGGTCACTGTCTTATAAATCTTTGTGAAAAAGGAAATTTAAGTTTGAAAGATAACTGGGCTTTTAAGTATTCCTTAACTGAGTAAACACATTTTTTATGCTAATCGGCTAACCCTTCTGATGGAAGAACTTTTCATCTTTTATGAAGGCGGCATTATCTTACCAAACACAGCACGTTTCTGGTATCAGCCCTTTGTCAATAGCATGTTGGAGTGATTAAATAGTCTGTTTGGGTGGTAGTAATCTCAATGCTGTCAGCCAAATATCAGGACACAGACGTTTGCCACCATATTGCTGTTTTGGGATATCAGCTTTACAAAATGGAGGCATCTGTTATTGATAAAATAATGGGTCAGCGGCTGTAAGTGGAGAAGGTAAAAAAAAAAAAAAAAAAAAACTATTGTCCAATAATGTGCAGTGCCGTGATAAAGCTTATCTACGCTGCAGTAAAAGTATGACCTCCATAATGTTCCAGTCGTGAATCCTGACATGCTGAGATGAATGGAGAGACACAGCAGGCTGGAATATATGAAGGCACAGCAGGATACACTGTCGATCAAGTAAATAATAATGCATTAATAATCAAAAATGTACTTTATGTAAGTTTTTTCTTATTTAGTATTCTAACTCTAACTTCGTACTACTTAAAACTTTTTTGGATGACAAGTAATGCATCTTTACTATGATGCACCCTCATTTTTTAAGTCAGCAGCAGGTGGATTCGTGCAATTGTATTTTTTTGCAAATGTGACTGGGATGTTAATAATTAGTGTAGTTGCATTGTTAGCTAGTTTAGTTAGTTTTATTTACTTCTTGTGAAATGCAGGATGAGTTTGTCTAATTCAAATTATTCAGGTTTTTATTCATGGAGTTTAAAGGTATTTTTTTTTGTTCATAATTAATAGTCAATAGAGTAAAAACTTTAAAATCCAAATATGCCTCCTTAATGCAAAATACAGTTATTAGTGATTCATTGGTGCATGTTGTTCCAAAGGAAAAAGAATAATCAAAATAGTCAAAATGTAGTGATTGTAAATTACAGGTCAGTGCAACTTAAACTTTTAGGTTCAAGTAAGACATTTATTTAAAATGTAAAGGAATTTAACTTAAAGAATGCAAACAGTTGCCTTGATTTTTTTTTAGTGTACAAAAAACAGATTTGGCATGAAAACAATGAGTTATAATGAGAGAACAGTTAAAATAATCTCAGCAACAACGTTGTTGTTTGTGTTTTCATTCATTTCACGGACAACAGTAAAAAAGAATCTACTCTGACTTTAACTACACATGAAGGGTTTATAAATCTGCTTATTTTAGCTCAGGTAGCACATGCTGCAACATTAAAGCATCGAGCAGCCATTAACAAATGAAACATTACAATGAAATTAGTTACTTGTGGGTTTGCTTTCAGGTCCAATAAAGTTATTCGATAACAATGTCTACATCATATGCTGAACAAATCATTTTATTTTTACAGTTATACTAAAAGGCCTTTTACTTGCTAAAAAAGTATAAAGAATCAATCAAACATCAGAAAGGATGTAGTAGATTGTGTTCAACTGTTGTGTATTAAAGTTCATTTGTTCAGATGTGCTTCTTGGAATGAAAAGTTTGACTACTCTTGTATTCAACATAAAAAATAAGAAATAAAAACCCTTTCCATTGTCTATTGATATATTTGTGATGAATGACATGAAATGATGTATTTCTGCAGCTCTAATTAAACTAGTATTCAAAAATTCCTTGGACTCTGACTTACACTTCTACCAATCCTCTGCTGAACGAATCGCACCGGTGGACCAGTAACTTTCCAGTCATTCTGTACTGTCCTGCATCTGATCCAAAGCCATCAAACCCGGAAGAGCCAGCAGAGACTTACTCTAACGTCTATTCACTTGCATTTCTTTTGTTTTCCATTTAATCAATTCTGGATTCAATTAACACGTTTTAATAAGCGATAGGATGGGGAATAGATGCGGTTTTGGAATGGAAATGGCCAATCTGTCCTTTTTGTCTCTGCATTTGATACCACTGTGCATTTTGTCTCACAAGGAGATTTGCGAGATTTATGCGCCATGTCACGATTCCTGGCTGATCATAAGCACTGTCAAGTTCTCAGTTAGCCAACAGGCTCTCAGAATCTCCTTTTGTATTCAAAACCGGAGTGTAGATGATTAAAAGGGAAGTTTGTTGGAACATCCGTAGGGAAAGTTGCTCTCTCCCCAAATGCTGGCCCTGCCTCATTAGGATGGGGTTCTGGAGAACGAGAGGCTTAGTCTAAATCTGAGTGACAAAAGGACTGCATCCATCACAAGAGCTTTGACGTTTTCTGAAGAGCATCAGCCTTATGGAAAAAATTCCCCTTTTTTCCCCCTCCTACAACATCTTTAGCCAATCGCGACTGAAGCGTTGACGTCAAAGCCAGTGCCTTTCTTACTTTAAAGAGCTCTCGCAAAAACGGGCACTGCCAAGACCTTTACTATAATGTAGTGCACTTTTTATTTTTTATTGTTATATGCAAAAGTAATTACTTGAAATACATGGCTTCTTTTAAAGGGCTGTCAATTTTTGGTAACCGATTTTACCTCTGTAATATAATACATTGAGCTTATGAAAAGTGATACTGTTATATTTTTAATGTGATTTGGAATGCAATTTTAATCTAGCAAAAATTCTATTTCGAATGTAAAGAATGTAAATTGGTGTGCAGCCCCGATAAATCACATACCCGTCGCTCCATACAAATCCGTTTGGATGAACTATAAGAAGCATCCAGTAAATTATGCATATGGTGTCACTAACCGAAATGGTAATGTGTTTCATCTCAAAGTTGTCAGGTTTGAAATGAAGAATGAAAGTTTTTTTCCAGTGAATCTGCTTGAGATGTCTGTCATATCAAACCATGAGGCGCTCAGATGTGACAGTGACCAATTAGCACTTGGCTTTCCTTGTGATAGAAACTGTGAATTCAAAACAATCTGTGTCAGATCTTAACATTTTCTGCACATCTGATTGAGATGCAACGGAATAAATAAGGCAATTACAAAAAAAAAACAAAAAAAAAAACGCAGCAATATTCGCCAAGAAGAAATGAAAAACTAACTTTCAAACTCCCCTTGAAACTACTACCAATCACTGACTCATGGCAATAACCAAAGTTTCCAGGCAATGCTAAATATACCAGAATTCCTCTCAGTGGGTGTCTCAGGGATGAACAATCTGCTGATTATTTCTCTTTTAGGCTTCCATTACTATGCAGAAAAGATTATAATGAGCTTTTAATGGGACAATATTGTGTCCTTTGTATAACATTTTATGTTGTGTGTGTCATTCCTGCAACACTATTGTCACCATACCAGCCTGGTTTCATTGTTAATATGTAGGCATTAATACGTAACATTTACAGGTATAAAAAATACTTTCTTGTACGTTTGGATAGATGCTGAAACATACAATATGGACGTTATGGCAACATTTAAATGCATTATTACATTTTTACAGCAAAAAAAAGAATATTTTAATCCTAAACCCTATACCCCAAACTTAAACATAACAATTTTATAGAGAATATAAAAAGAATACCACATAATGGACAGAAATGTGTAAAACCATTTCTTATGGTTAAAAAGACCATTAAACCATTAAAAAGAAAAGAAAATGTCAAGTAACGTTATAACATGATACATTTGCAAATCTTTAGCTAATGATTAATTAAAGCAGACAACTGGAAGTTGAAATACCCATTGTGGTAATTAACAAATTAATTTACATTAATAGCACCATATGCTATTAATGAATTAATACATGATGACACATTAAATTAATAATTAATTTAAGTATTACTATTTCTATTAACCATATAGAATCTTTATTTGCTGATACAGTAATCATCAGTTAATGGTTTAGTTATTCATGAGTCATGAGACTTTAAAACGTGCATTAGTTATGCATGAATTAATGCATATTACACTGTAAAAAAGTTTTTAAGTACAATCAACTTGGACTTTTAAGTCATTTCAACTTAAATTACAAAAAAAATTAATCTTGTATAACTTATAGTTTTTTTTTCAAATTCCTTAACTTATTTTGTTGAGTTAAAGCAATGTAAAAACATATGTTGTCATAACTTATTAATCATATAATTTTTTACAAGGATGTTTGACTTTTTTAGCTATCAGCAACATGCTTTTGCCGCTTTTGGGCAGATTTTAAACTGTAATACTACTTGAGAATTCAACTGGGAATACTGTATATCTAAGATGGTAAAATAATGCCAGGTAATGGCCTGACCTTCTTCTATCAGGCACGGGACAGTTTTCTCTTTGATGGCTTGCTAATGATGTTCATTTGGGTAATGAGAAGTCTTCAAATAGATCAGTGTAAATGCAGTAATGGCTACCAATTCATGCACTCTTCTCTGCGCTGTTTGTTTAGCCCTAAAAGCTAAATTAGCCTATTTTTACAAGACCTCACACACCTTTAATGAGCAGAAGGGGAAGATAATGCTTTCAGTGTAGCTTCATCTCTTTGTGACAGGTGCTCTAATAAGAAATTACCTATCAATAGACCAACACTGAAGAGAAATCATATCTAACATATCTGTCTAAGGACATTATTGTTTCCTTAAGCATTTTGTCTCCTATAACCCGTTTAGATTCAGGCTCATCTGTCTGTAGGCAGAATTATTATCAATCAGGTGATGAATATATTTGGTCTTCCAAGGTCACCGTCTCAGTACATTTAAGCCATGTTAAACCTTTTCTTTCCTATTTTCTACAGTTAAAGCTTAACATAAACCTTAGCAATTTGTCTAGGCTCATCAGTTTGCCTGTACAGAGAGGACTATTCTTTATAAATAATTGACAAAAAGCCACAGTCTCAGTACATTAAGCAAGGTTAAGCTTTTTTGTATTTATGTAGGATTCTATGGGGAGATCATTTTAACTTGCATAACTTAATATAGTTTTTCTCTGTGGATTATAATGTTGGAAGTGGAATTATTGGAACAAAATAATAAAGGGTCATAGAGTCAATGATATGACAAAAAAATCTATGATTCAAAAATGTAATTTATATACAATTACTTGAATGCCCCTAGTCTTTTGTAATGAGCATGTTTTTAATTTCTTTACTTTTTAAAATTATTTTTTTTGGATCTCCTCTTCCCTTGCGTATCCAATCAACAACATTCAGTACATTGTAAAAAAAAAAAACAATGCTAACGTGCAATCTTGTTAAATGCAAGCGATGCAGATGGATGGACATTGAAATGTGTGTGAATCTCTACTCTTTTTTTAATCAAACATTTATGTTAGCTTACAAGATTACAAGCATATAGATGGCCTGAATGTGCATACTCTTGTGAAAAAAGTTTGCTCAGTTGTATAGAATGTGCACTATATATATATATATATATTAAACTATAATTCAACTAAAAATATAATGAGAAAAAAAAACGCTTTTTACGTGTTCTGTCACGGTCGGTTGCAACAGAGATAAAGCAGGATCTAAGTGCTAAGTGCAGCAGTCTTTATTTACAAATAAAATCAGAATAGAATGGAATAGAATAGAATAGAATAGAACAGAAAAGAACACCTAGTAACAACTCAGAACTGACAAAGAACTGAAAGAAACACAAGGCTTAAATAGACAGCAAGCAGAGGTACTAATGAGACTAATCAAACTAAAATGTAAAAAATTAAAATAAATATTTTTAATTAAATAGGCCTTCTTTTCTTTACTAAATACTATCAAAAATAAAACTCAAATCAAATCCGTATCCATAGTTACAAACTGGCAGGGGACTGAGAAAGACTGAACTAACACACTGACAGCAAAACACTAATAAATACAAACACGAATCAAAACACTCAACACGTGACAGTTTATTTCATGACTGTGTTTCTTAACAAACTTAAAAACATGCCCTGGTGAGAAAAGGTAACGCAAAAGTAACGTAAAGCATTACTTTCCTTAAAAAGTAACTAAGTAAAGCAATTTGTTACTTTTTTGGGGAGTAATGCAAAATTGTAAGGCATTAGGCCTACTTTTATATTTAATTTCCCCCAACACTGGTCATTACGAATATATTCAAATCAAATACAGTATCGTTCCATTTAATTGCAGTAAACATACAAATAAGTGTCCAGAAACATAAGTATATTCATTATTCCTGTAATAGGTATTATTTTTAGAAGTATGCTTTATTGTACTTTTTTCAGAAGGGTATTGATTCAGACATGACAATATTAACATCCTAAAGTTTTCGCATAGTATTGTCACTCCTCTTTGTAAACTATCTTCTGACTGATCACTTTGCACTCAGCTCATCCTCTGCAGGATTAAGACACTTTAATTGATGTTCTGCAATTCATTTGCATTGTACGTCTTGATTAAGGTCAGCAAAATCCACTTTTTTTGCTAGACAACACAACCTGAGGCAAATTCTAAATGAGCTGGGAGGAAGTGGGAAGTTTGCTTATCAAAAATAAATAAATAAAACAAATCAAAAAGTTATTCAAACGAGGAGGGCCTGAACATATCAATCTAGCCAATGAAAAATCTAGTGTCAATTCTGGGCACACGCACCATCACTCATTCGCATAGCAGCCAATTTAGCTGATGAATAAACGGCTCCCCTGAGTGCTTTGATGTTGGCCCTATGTTGCATTTCCATAAATTTAATTTTGGAGGACATGTTCAATGATCACCTTTAGCCTTCTGTCCCTTTGCTCTTATTACTGGCACTACGTAAGGCCTTCGAGGGTCAAGTGGGATTTGTGGGCGTTTTGTGCCGGCACACATAGCATTTAGGTTAATTACTTGCCACTTACTAGAGAAAGCTACAAATCACAGGGCGAGATATCTGCTGATTTCCTTGAGAGTCTCAGGGCGAGAAAGTCAATGAGTCAATAACACGACACTCATTTTTGTCTGCGATGCATCTCTTCTGTGAAGTGTTGTTTTTGTTAACTAAAACTATTAAATTTGGTCATACTCTTATGCTATTGAACCTGATTATACCTGGATATCCTTGTGTTGGAATAATTTAAAATTGAAATTGAAAAAAGTTAAATACCACACATATGATGCTTTTAAGAATGCTGGCACTGGTAAAACAGCTGAGATATTAAAGATATGTATGTTTCTTGCAAAATAAAAATATTTAGTCAAAACACACATGGGACATGCTAACCAGTCAAACATTGACTGTACTACATATTTTCAAAGCTGTACATTTCATTAATCACTTCAATAGTTCCACCTTGCCTTGGCAAGCACAGAAAACAAAATGCATTTAAAAAAGAAAAGCGCAATGATCAATTTCTTTATAAGAGAGAAGGGAAGACAGAAGGAAACAGAGCTCAGCATGCCAGTCAACAAAATGCCCCATGAAACCTGTATAAGTGTGATTCAAGGTGAATACGAGAGGGGAAGTGCATATAATGAGAGTCAAATGATAAGAATTCATTAATGCAATAACATGTGGAAAAACAGCAAGGAAATGCTGCCAATGCAAACATATTCCCTTGACATATCTCCTGTGCCCGGCAGGAATGTGTATTTAACTTCACTGAGGTTAAGTTTTTTATTTATTACTTTAAAATAATAATGTATACTGTCTAGTTTCTCTTATTGTTTTATTTTAGAATTGTATACATTTTAAAGTTAGCTTAGCTTAGTGTAACTTTCACTGTAGTCAATTGAAAGGCAAAAAAAGGTTTCAGCTTTAAGTAACTTTTTACCATAATTCATAGTCCGCTTTATTTATATGAGCTTTCTTCTTTGAACTTAGCTAGCATTTGTTCTCAACAGTCAGTAAAATATGTCCATTCAAGAGTATTCAGTAATTGTCTGTAATTGTAAGTTTCTTTTTTAGTCATCTTATACTATAAATCATTCGATTGAAAGTTTAACGTAGCATACAATGGTCATTTGCCTTATCTTAGGTTTAGCAAGAAACTTACTGTAGCATGGAAAAGATCATATACTATACACGAAAGATAATGCATGCCATTTATTGAATGCTAGCAAACCTTAAGTCTTTTGTTGAGATGTATTATAAGAGGCCTCATTGTCATCTGATTAAAAATTTGATTTCATTCATCAAATTGTCTTAATTACTGCTGACTTGGATGTCCTTGAAAAGCTACCCAGTGTAGATTACATGTATTTTCATCTAGATGATTAATGACAAGATTTATTCATTGCGAAAAGTGCCCGGCTGTCTTCAAAGACATTCGATGTGGAGCAGTAATTTGATTCAATTACTGCCAAGTGCTTCACAAAGGCAAAATCAATTCAGGGGGGCTCTCACAAATATAGCTGTACATATTCCTATTAACAAAAGTCGCTTGAAAGCCTTCTGTTTCGATTGGGTGGCACAAAAACCATCACAACAAACAAAGTGCTCCTATATGTTTGTTCAGCCTCCTCCCCTCTAAGTTCAACAATGCAGACGTTTGGACGACGTTTTGGTTCGATTAGATCCAAGAAAGCCCAGTTTGATAAGTATTAACTGCAAATCAATTTCCTTTTTCTAAAGTCAAAAGACTTAACTCAAATGGCGACAGACTAATTCATCAAAAAGTATTCCTAGTTAGTAAGCAATTAGTAAGGCAAGGCCTGGTCACAGCAAGTGCAACAGCTACAGCATAACTGTAAAGTTTTAATAATCATCCTGTTCTGTGAGAGGAAGTCCACGCCACAACTATAATGATAACGGCACAGAGGAATGATGGAAACACTTTCAGAATGACTTTTCCTGCTGGTGAATAATAAAAACATCAACAGCCAGTCAAAATTTTGTCAAGACTTTAAATAGCTTGAACATTTATAGATTATTATAAAACTCATTATTTATCATTATAGTTTGCTTTTTGGTATTAGGTAGTGTAAAAGTGCACTTAGCTGTATTGAATGGACCTGCACTGTAAATCATGAATGAAATAATAGGCCACTTACGTGTACTTAAAGAGAGAACAATTTCATGACTGTTTTCACACACACTTTTGAAAAAAACTCACTTTTAAACAAATTGAAACCAATATGTATTAATAATCATTTGTCATGCTTTAAAGAAGTTCACTTAATTTGATGTGTTGAATAACATATTAGAGCACATGTAAAGTACTTGACTATAATTTTAACTTTAGTGATATTCGATATTACATTTAGGTCACGAATTGAGAAATCAAATTGTTCTTGATCTTTTGACACATCATTGTGCAATAAAAATATCCTGTAAGTTTCAGAAATCAAAACCTCCAAGAAACCAAGCTCCCAAAATGACCCGTTTGAGATTTCGTCTCAGTATGATGTCATGACGAAAGACCGCCTCTTTAGCCCCGCCCACTGATCTGCTCATGTCATGTAAATACCAGAGACACAAACACAGGAATACTCCAGCAACACAACTATAGAGATGCCTCTGAGGATTACACAGCTTATTTGCATTTATGATCCATTAAGAAACCATGGTTGAACTTTATTTTCAGATAAAGTTCTGAAAAGCTCATTTTACTGCGGATCACGTTTTTAAACAGTTGTGCAGACTATACTGGATCTACTGTATACTGGACAGTAACTCGCAACACACAAGTGTGAGAAACAATGTTTTTACTATGTTTCACTATTGCTTTGTCTGTTACAGATCATTCAATTTGTATTCACTTTGCTGAAAATGACGAAAGATTAAAATAAGAATGACATTGCGACAAACTACATTCGTTCATAATTTGCTATGCACAAAATATCCTGTCAATTATAACTGTGGTATCTATTTAGGCTACTTAAACTTTATTGTTATGGCAAATGTCTATCGTTCAGCAGCTTCTTCATCTCAACACTGAGTGTTTCTAAGACAGGACAGAAAATAGCATATTCTAAATTAGGATTAAAGATTGTTAAAATCTTGCTTACATTATTAATAAAAAAAAATGCATTTCATGGCCGTTTTAAAGTTCATATATTTTAGTGAATCACAAATAAAAAAAATGGTAAAACAGTTCAAAAAGCACTCTAAAGTTCAACTAATTACATTTTATTAAAACTATAATACATTTTAATTTAATTCTAATTAACATGCAATTAAGTGTCCAAAAATATTACATTCAGTTTGCAATCAAGTGTTCCTTTAAACTTCATTATTTTCATAATCTTTTTTAAACGATGTTGAAGTGTACAAGCCAATGATTTGATATTATACTATTTGATAATGAGGGTACAACTTTTCTAGAATGAGATTTTGGTGGTTTGCGTGCACATTTTTTGCTGTGTTGTTTTTGTGTTGAGATTGGGCTGTTACGAACAACAAAAAGTTTGAAATTCATCAACGCTTTAAATTGTGTTTCCAGATGGCCGGACCGTCTGTACCTATTTGATTTTCTACATTTATTTTTAACATGGCTCTGCATTAGCCACAGGAAAATCGTTACTTATTCAAGCCTTGTAATTACAAAAGTTGAAAGTCACACATTAAACTCGTCCCTGTGTTTGTCCCTAAAGTGCCCAGTGACTAAAAATAACTCCAGTCGAGAAGCTACAGTAAATATTTCCCATTGATTTGCCCCATCCACATCAGAATTAGGTGTCTGAGGTGAGAGACGTGATAATGGCTTTATCTCACCTGCTGCTATATTCATCAAACTCGTTTTGAGATCTCACTACATCTACACCGGTGTGAAACACTTTTCTCCTGCTCTTAGCAACTCTTTGACTTCACTCTGTGCTAGACAGCTGTCTGTTTTTCATATTTAAGGTGATTTACCTGACAAACACGTTATGTTACGCATACATTAACATTCCTAGGGCTGCACAATTTTTTTTGCTTGATATTTGAATCACAATAATATAATGTGAACTTTATTTATATAGCGCTTGATAAAACACAGATTAAAAAAGACAATAAACAGTCATTATTCTAGCTGATAAAAAAGATTCTGTGGTGAAGTAAAGGCTACAGAAAAAACAAATGTAATTTCTACATGAAAAAGTTAGTTCAAGCAAGAATTAAAAAAAACAAAGTAAATCCTATGTTAGTACTCAATACAGGCTTTTACAAATTAAAGCGTAAATATCAACGATATAAAATTAAGTAAAACCCACTCAACTTATCTATTACTGGTGTTCCCATGCACTGGGGCATGAATAATTCGTTTTTTTTAACTGTTTTCCAGCTGAATTTACTCCAGTTATTGACTGCAGGGCGACTTTAATAGTTTATACACTAATCTAAAGTGTGACCCTTTTTTAACATGAATTTTTAAGCCTTCTTGGTAACAATAAAAGTCCTATTAGTTAACATTAGTTAATGCAGTCCGCAACTTTTTTGGGTTAAAAATTATCCAAAATACATTTTTGAGCAAGTGCATAACTAGCCAGTGTTCAAAACGATCTGCTTGCCGTAGCTCAATTCAAAACGGTAAGCTTGTAATAATGTTTTTAATTCCAGTGGTACTGGTGGACTTCCGCGGGAAATTCGAGCATGTCTTTGCGTCATTACGTCACATCTGTACACATAAAGAAGGAGTCTCGGCTAGTAGGCTATGTTGTGTGAGAGGATGTTGGAGGTGGAGATTTATAGCCTTTTCTCACAGCACTTGATATAATTGAACTTTTCAATTTGATGGCGGATCCAGAAAGGTTCAAACGATAATCAGCAGTGACAGCTGGAGACTCACCGAATTGTAAAATGCAAAAGACTTCGGAGTGGCTACAGAAAAAAAGAGACTGCAACCGGCCCATGCGAAAACAAGCAAATCGAAAGGGCTTTTTTCTGCTGGACTGGTCAGACATTTCAATGGTTATAGCGCACTTGTTCGCTTAATTCATACAGTTACAGAGTAGCCTACTGAACTACAGGTAGCCCTAATACACATTAAATGTAGTCACGCAATGCTGATGTTGTTAACATTAACAATTTGAGAACAAAGTATAATTTGCACAGTTTGACGTGATATAAGCGATCGTTAGATTTAATCAGCGCGATTTACTGCAATACTTTTTTCCCCTTAGTTGGTCAGAACAAAAGTGGATGTTACTTACTTGTTCAGAAGACATTTTCCAGTGAAAATTCTTATGTTGGTCATACTTTCAAAAGTAGAATCTATGATTCTGAATGCCAGTATTCACACCGGCGCGGTGACTGACAGCACATTCTCCTCATAACATTGAATTAATCCGCGCTGTGCCCTGCCGAGGCACAACCCACGTAAAGTTGATAATTCCGCGAATAACTGCAATTGCAGATTTCGAACAGAGATGGCGACAAAGAGGAAAAGCTACGGACTGCAGCTTTAAATAATGAGCAATATATTTGTTACAGTATTTATTATTGTTTTTTTAACATTAGTTAATAAAAAAAGAACTGTTCATTGTTAGTTCATGCTAGTTCAGGTCCATTAAATAATATTAACAGATACAACTATTGATTTTAATCATGTACGGTAAAGGTATTAAGAAGTATTTTTCCTTGTTAGCTCATTTTAACTAATTTAAACCTTATTGTAAAAAGTGTTGCAGACTTCTTAATAAGAAAAGCGAGTGTCAAACAATAATTTTAATACAGCACACCATTTTAGCGCATGTGCTTGTTTGCCGTGGCTGTTTATTAAATTCCCCCAATGTTTATTTCCAGATTTAAATTAGATTTCACATACAGTGTATTCTCAGTCAGCATATCAATGTACCTTTCAGAGCACCAGCCACTTATGCAATACCGGTTTTAACAGAATGCCGAAACGTGTGATGCTCCTAGATCGGCTCTATCAGCGAGAGGTGTGATACCATCTCTCTATATTGTCACCGCAAATCAGATTCCGATCATTTTACACTCCATATCTCCATCATTTTACTGCCGTCTGTCACAGCACTGGTCGGTGCGTTGATATTATTACTATGTATTTCTTTTCTTTTTTGTATCGGCCTTGATGGAAAGACTGTCGGGTCCAGGGATGGGCTCTGGAGTTTGACTGGGAATCAAATTGTCATTTCCTAAGTGACAAGGCGATGATTTGCCCAGGTGGCAAAGAGCGATTGGACGTGTCTGTTGACAAATGGACACAAGGACAGAGCTGGCATCTTGCTTCAGGAGACAAAATGCCCCCAGCCACAGGTCTGTATTTATATCCAACATCGCAGCAGGAAAGGTGTCCCTCACACATTCCAGAACAGCAGGGCTTTGAACCGGATAAGCAACGGACAAACTCTTAACAGCATTTTTGTGTGGGTCTAATTGGTAGCATGCAAAAATAAACTGCTAACTCCTTATCTGTGCTGTCGTGGTCAGATAGCTATTAGAAATACATGAGATGTCATGTTAGAGTCTTTTATGGATTATGTGCCATAACTGACACTGAAAACACAGAGCACTTCTAATTGTAATGCGCTGTATAAAAAATAAAATCATTGTCAGCTACACAAGCCTAGACAAGATCTTGCGCTGTTGTTGCAAAATATTGCAACATATTTTTTTCATAACTACCTGTAGGTATTTGTATCAGGATAGCTGACAAATAACATGGACATGAACTTTTTCCTCTTTAAGAATATCAAGATTTTGGGTTAGAATTAAATATTGTAGGCACTTTAGCTGGCCGTCAGTTGGTACAGTTTTTAAGAAACTGATTTTTCAGTTCACTTAAATAGTAAATAATTGTTTTTTAAATACAAATTTAAACGTCTATTTTAATCTCTCAAGCTATAAAGTGAGTGTATGTATATATATATATATATATATGTATATAATTTACAACAAAATTGTTACTTTTTCAAAAAAGTATGTGATTTCTTCCATTTCTTGACTGACAGCCGTCCTGTCCCCATGTTGAGAGAAATCGGGAGTAAGTGCAGAGACGTTTTGTTTTTTTGTAAACATGATGGATACAAAAACATATTTAGTATTCCTCAAAATGAATAAAACCAGTGAAATGCAAACTCAGAATACTACGTGAACCTACAACAATTAAATAAAATATGTTTTATATGAAAATATTGTGTAAAATAACACAAATATACTTTTTGTATAGTATATTTGCTGCTGACCTTTGCTGATCCAATTCAGCCATATAGGAATAAGCAAAAATGACTTTAGCTAAACATTACATTTTGTTTCCTTTTTTGTTTTGTTTTTATTGCTTAGGGCAACCAATAAAAATTGTAAGGGCTAATTACAATCGGAAGTGAGCATCCCTATGCCCTACTTTCTCTGAAGGGCAGAGCCCTTGAAGTGGGGAGTTTGCAGGGAGCAGGACACTTGCATGTCATAATGAATCCGTTTAGAACGCAAAGATGAAAGATGTAATTTCCTCATTAGCTTCAAATGGAATGTTACCACGACAACACTAGCAAAAACAGATCTTATTATTGGGGTTAATATGATACAAATAATTGTGCATTTATAATGTTTTATTCATTTTTTTAAATATGCGTTGTGTGTGTGTGTGTGTTCTCTATCTCCTCTGAACTTTAAGTTAAGCATTAAACACATTTGTTAACTATTCTTTTAAGCTTAATAATGCATGACAAAAAAGTGTAATATGTCACAACAAAACAAAACAACTTGAATTATTCAGTTTATACGTTAACTCTAACTCTCCTGCCATATCGAGCTTTGAAATGAATTGTCAGTATTCAATATATATATATATGTGTGTGTGTGTGTGTGTGTATGTGTATATGTGTGTGTCTATCTATCTATCTATCTATCTATCTATCTATCTATCTATCTATCTATCTATCTATCTATCTATCTATCTATCTATCTATCTATCTATCTATCTATCTATCTATATATATATATATATATATACACATGTATATATTTTTATATTTATAATTCTACAAAAATATTTATTAATATAGTATTTTTTTAATTCTTGTAAAATTTTATATATATATATATATGAATCCTACAAGAATTTAAAAAACTGTAATTCTTGTAGTATATCTTAAAATATAAATGATAGCACAGTACAAAACACTGCTGTCACTGCTTGACATGTCATTTCAACTACCCATCTGCCCTTGCGTGCAGATATGTGTGTCTAGTGATGTGAGAACTGCATGTTGCAGGGTGTTCTTATGCCAAAGGCTTTGGTGTGTGTGAGTGAGTGTATGCGCACCAGTGGAAACGTCTCTTGTGAAGGGGGAGGGATGGCGACAGGGACTGGATGACATTACAGGATGGAGCTGTGGGGCGATTAGACAAACGCAGCAGATACAAATCACTGTCCTCTCCTGCCGCTCAATTAATTAGTGCCAAGAACCACACACACACATAGTGAGGAGAGGAACACAACATCAGTGGGCCCTGTGAGCGGGTATCAGTGTGTGTGCGGGGTTTAGGTGGAAGCTAAGGTGATTTGACTTAATTTATTGTTACGCAATAAAACACAGGTAGACAAATTCATGACAAAAGTAGAAAACATGTCTGATCATATTTCCATATATCCCACAGTTGAGACTTTATATCTCACAATTGTTGATTAAAGCATTCAAAGGTTTGGGGTCTGAAATATTTTTTAATGTTTTTGAAAAAAAGTCTCTTATGCTCACCAAGGCTACATTCCTTGGATCAAAAATCAGTAAACAGTTATATTGTGGAAACATGATTACAATTTAGATGTAATTTATTCCTGTGTGTAATGAGTGGCTGTAAAGCACACCATGATGAGGAGAATCTAACAGAAACACTTTATTTAACAATACAAACATACAGGAAATCATAACCACATAAACATAAACGAGACCAAAGACTAATCCGAGAAAGCTTTTAGGAATAATGTCTGCGATTTCTGTGGTCGTGGCTTTTAAATGGTGGAGCTACATCGTACAGTGAGAGAGGTTCAAAGACGGCTGTTGTCACGGTCTTACGACCAAAGATAGCCTACGATAATTTTCTGACTGTCACAAATTTAGCATGATCATCTCACAGTGTGTTTGCTGCTACGACCTACGTCTACTGAGTAGCCAATAAAAATGCAACATGAAATGGCGTATTGATCAACGCAACATGGCACTAAATGTTGGCCTCTTTTCCCTAGCAATGGCTGCGTCCAAATTCTCCTCTTTTTTTCAGCGCACATAAAAAACACAATTGCCAAAGTGCGATTCATCTGGTTCTGTTTGTTTTGCACTAGCGCATGGTAATGACGTGTTATATTCTATACTAACTTGCGTCGTAGCCTACAATTCAACTGGTGTCATCACGTACATGTCGAAGTTTATTAGATCCATGTTGTACAGTGAGATTTGTAATGATAAATAGGATTGCCGAAATCACACATTCTGTAGCAGGAACAAGGGCTTAAATAATTAACAGTTACTAAGAACAGGTGTGGAACTAATGAGTAATATGGAAACTAACAAGAACAGGGAAAAAGAAAGCAAAACACAACGAAACTACACAGAAATAAACATAAATTTAACCTGAAATAAACCTGACATTGTAATGTTAAAGCTGATTTGTTTTAGCATCATTACTCCAGTCTTCAAAGGGTAAGACTTAAAAGAGTTTGTTTGTCACCATTTGACATTTTTGCCGTTTAACGCTGAAAGTACAGTTTATACAGCATGCAGTGTTGCCATGACCGTCCAAAGCATGTGAATATAAAGCATCTATCTGTAACATTCTCACGCCTATTTCACACTGGACATGCAGAAGCTGTATGTATAGAGTTAGAATGTAGTGCGAATACAGACAAGGATCGTCCATTGTGTCACCTTTTTCAGATGTTCTCCGACCACTGTGTCATGCTTTGATTTATGATGCATATGTGACCAGAATCAGAAAGAGCTTTATTGCCAAATGTGTTTACAAGGAAGTGGTCTTGGTGACAGGAGTATTCAGTGCAGAATATATAATATATAGCCTACCAATAGACAGAATTGTGAATGTACAGATACTGTAGGCTATTTACAGATTTGAGATGTTATTTACAAATGTACAGATGTGTTACGTATTGTTCAGGTGTTATATAGCCTGAGGGGAAAAGCTGGTCTAATGCCTGGCTGTTCTAGTGCTCTGTAGCGCCGGCCAGAAGGCAACAGCTCAAAGAGAAAGTGGGCTGGGTGTGTGGGGTCCGAAGTGACTTTCCTAGCCCTTTTTCTCACTCTGGAGGTGTAAAGTACTTGGAGGTTTGGTAGGGGGGCATCAATGATCCTCTCAGCAGTCTGGACTGTAGTCTTCTGATGTCCAATTTGGTGCAACTGTGTCTGATTTGATGTAACTTTGTTCCCATGCAACATGATGTACACTGCCCAGACAAAAAAGTCGCTGTTTGAATTTAAATATGAAACTGCTTAGTGTTTATGATTGGATCTTTATTGCATTATTTTGTTTCTAGCATGTTATACTGTATGTTTGGCAACAGTTCATCTAACCCTAATTGATGGAGTGTGTAGCTTTTCATTTCATAAACAACCATGAAGGAAGACACATCATGACCATATTTCAGCATGACAATGTCAAGATTCATCAGGCTCAAACTGTGAAAGAATGGTTGGGAGGGAGCATGAAGAACCATTTTCACAAATGAACTGGCAGCTCTGAGTCTAGACTTTAAATTTATTGACAGTCTTTGGGGTGTGCTGGAGGAGACTTCACAGAGTGCTGGACTCATGCATTGTCAATACAAGAGCTCATGAATTCAGCATGATCGGTGCAGCAATAATAGACTCTGCGGCGAAACGATCCCTTCTGCAGGGCATGCAGTGTGAATGCACTGAAAACGAATGTAACATGGTTTTGTTTCACACTGTACTGGTTTGGCTCCAGAGTAGGGTTTTATAAAACTTGGGTAAAATGCAGGGTTTATTATGATGGTATTACATAATAGGGCTTTTTACACTTGAGATAGTTAACCCTGGGTCATTCTAAACCCTGGGTAAACGGAATCCTGGGTTATCTTGCTTCACGTTTCACACTGCACATAACTTACCCAGAGGTAACAATTAATCCTGGGCATTCAAAAGGTGACGCTTCACACTGTACATTCCTAAACCTTGGGTTAATGTCCTTACTTGCAAATTCGGGGTGCTAGTGTCACTGACTGGACAAACGCAGCACGTAACCTGTTTACATAAAGACTCTAGCATTGCACATCCTTATATTACACATTGCTGACTGTAATATCAAGTTTTTTTTCTGAATTAACTTTTTGAACTATAAAGGTAAGAATTCTTTACCCCAATTGTCGCGTTATCGATTGACGTGTGACATTTTTCCTATCCAACGCAAAAACGACTTTTTATATACAGGGAAGTGTTTCCGTTACTGCCCAAAGCGCGTGAATATAAGGCAGGCGATTGGTTGTCGGTTCCTAAGCATAGTTTTCTACCATTCTACCATTAACATTCTAACACCGTATCATTTCTAACTGTACAAGTTTGCCACCGCAAAAACGGTGCTAACCCTGGTCCAGAGCAGGGTTTTATAACCCCAGTGCTAACCCCCCTTTTAAATTACAAGTGTGAAATGTTCCTTTACACAGGGTTAAAAGCAGGATTAAGAAAGACCCGGGGTTAAACACATTGTGAAAAGTAATGTGTGCCCCCTAAAAGTACAAGTGGTCCCTGCCTGCCTGACCACTAGGTGTCAACATAGGTCCATGTGCTTTTGTTCCACTTATCATCCCATTATCAATGCAAAGCATTCTTTGTTTTAATTGTGACCCAATTAGTAACAAATGTTGGGTTTATCTTGGCTGGGTTTATATTTCTAGCATGAGTGCTATTGTTTTACTGTGTTGAGCACCCATAAACCGAATCCAGTTTCTGCTCTGCCGTGAGGTGTCAAAACAGCAAGAACACCCAGCTTCACCTCAGATAAGATCTCTTCGGGCTCTTCTCTGTAAGCCTTCAAACAGACACCTCTGAGTTTTAGCTCGACTGCCTCTCGCAGATCCTCACTCAGCTGCAGAATGCATTTTGAAGACTCATTATTGGAGAACTATCCTAGACTCCCTATGAGAGAGAGAGAGAGAGAGAGAGAGAGAGAGAGAGAGAGAGAGAGAGAGAGAGAGAGAGAGAGAGTTTTCGGTGCACCTTGAAGCTGAAGTTCTGTTTTAGGATGGCATGGGCCATGGGGATAGTATGAGCAAATAGTAAGCACAGCTTTATTGGGAAATTTAGCAAAAAACATAAAAGGCCTGTTAGCTCAGCTTGATTCGGAAATTATTATTATTATTATTATAAAGCGGTTCAAGAGTTGAAGATGAACGTTAACCTACCATCCTCTTGTGGGCTTTCATCTTCACGATGAGTCTGTCACAGAGCCGTTGCTTTGGTCATTTAGTGCTGTATTTACATTTGTAGTATAGGCTAATATTTTCCCAGAATGCATTCAAAATCTACAGTTCAAATACTGTCCACAGCTTATACAGTAGGAAACTGTTGAGAATACAGAAAAAGTACTGCGAAAACAACAAAAATAATTTACAGTGAAACTGCTGATATTAAGGGTTTTGACATCATTTATGCACCACCTTGATTTACTAGGAAATACCTTTTAGCAAACTTTTCTTCATAATGGTGTCCACTTGTATTGTTCCCGGGTGTAAGAATTCAAAGGCTGCAAAGAATCGTAAATATGGAGAGAACACAGCAAAGGAAAATCTGAAAAACCTCCATGTTTAGTGTCAACATTTCAAACTGGATGAACAGGAACACAGCGTTTTAGGCCAAACAAGGGGAAAACTGAAAGAAACGGCCATTCTGACAGGTCCCCCCAAACCCCCCAAACAAAACGGCGTTGCATAGGGGTATAGCTGTAGCATCGGGCGAGTTGTAACACCACCAGTTCCACCAATCCGAGTCCTGTGATCATTTCTGTTTTTACTCACTTACTCTCAGATCCTCTATGAATAGTCGTCAAGGCTGTAAATAGGCACATGCAAATTTTATAAAGAAAAAAAATATTTTTAGATAAGATTGTAATTTTTTTTGACCAAAACTATATTTTTAGTGATGAAACTTCTAAATCTAAAATAATTTAATTTATCTTAGATTAAACTGTAGTTTCTCAGTTAAAATATAATGCATTTTTAACCTGCTAATTTCAAACCATGATGCTAATATGGCTAGCTAAACTCTGGTTTACAGGAGTGAGGTGCATTGTAACACATCTTTAATCCCCTTGCCTACAACTCTTTTTAATAATTTTAGAGAATGCCTAGACAGTGGAAAAGAGAGATGTGTGAAGGAAAAAAAGAGGTGCCATTGTTTTTTTTTTTTTTTAAGGAGCTGAAGAGGTTTCAAAGAAGGGCAGGTCAGTCGGATCAGTTCTGAAGAAAATGTTAAAAACCATTGATGGCCGCAGATAATGGAAACTTTTGTGTTGTCTGTATGGATCCATTTGGCAAAATCACAGTCAAAGAAAGTGTGGGTAAAATGAGCCCCAAGGCGCTCCAAGCCTGCACTCTAGGGTTAACAACATTCATTTGTCACCATTGTGCCTGATTGAGTATATTCACACATTGACACACAAACTCTCACACACATTGACAGTGTTCATTTGTTAGATCAACGCAGGTACACTGGAGTCGAGTGTTCATTAAGCATAAATACCGTTAGGAAGTTTTTTCTAGTAGACTTATTTACACACACTCCTGAGTTAAACAGAAAGTGTGTGTGAGTTGTGGACAGTCACAGAAAGAGATTGTTTTGCATTGATCTTTTGATTGTTTCAATAAACCTGTTTACATTCATGAATGTTTATTAATGCAGTGTCCCTTTCTGAAAGAAATAAGTCTAATCATGTGTATGTATGAATTGTATAAGGTCATTTTGTCATTCAACATCAGAGTCTAATAGCCCCTCTTCCTACATAAGGAAAGCTGTGGACAGTTGAGTGTTCAACAAGTGCCTCATCCAGGTTTTTGAGGTGAACTTTTTTGCAGTCTTTACTGTATACTACAAAATAGTGCTTAAGTACATGAATTGGGATGCACCTAAAATATCAGATTTATCAATACAAAACAAGTCACCCTTTATACTTTAGAATCGCTTGATAAAAACCAACAGAGCAAGAGAGTCATGACTGTCATCCTGAACAAGTCATACAGGGTCGTATGATCCACTGTGTTATGACAGACCTGTAGGAGAAAGTGTGAATTAATTGATCATTAAGTGGATACATTTATCCACACAGTAATAAAGTTGGGAGCAGGGGATCAGCCGGTGGAACGGTTAATTAAACAGCTACCATGACTAACGGGATGAAAGGGGAATTTCTCGCTCTGTGTAGCACATCTTCATCCAGAGCTATTGTTGCTAGAGCTCTTGCGACAGAACTGTGGATCCACATCACACACACACACACACACACACTTACACTCACACACACACTTACACTCACACACGTACGCACGCGTATTTATTTATTTTTCTTCATTTTTAAGTGAAGTATTACCATAGAACATGCTCCAAAGATAAAGTGTATCTGTGTATCAAAGATGACATTTTGGCATATCACTGAATCTTCAGTCTCAGAGGAAAAGAGAAACATGTGAAAGCCACTTCCTGTGACCTCCACTGAAGGTCACTGGCCATCCGTCAGTCTATTCCAGAAGCAAAGATGGAAAGTCCATTCACAGTAAAATGGGAGCAGTTCAAATAGAGCTTGCTGAGTGTCTGATAACAGATATTGAAGGACCTCAAGGAAATGTGTGGTCTCTTATATTTAACCAGCCCTAGATGCACTTCATGGCAGCAGACTTTTGATTTGGAATTGGCAATATATTAAATATAAATTAAGGGACTTCAATTTTAATACTACCTAATTTTATTGTTGAATATCATGTTTCACTGAGAAATTTATGACATTATGTAATACTTTAAACATGTTGTGTCACTGTACAATCTATTGTTTTTTAAGCCATTTTTGCCAGTTCTATATATTTCAACATATTGTTAAATGGCAAAGACATATTGAGAATGTATTCTTATTTGTGTGTGTGTGTGTGTGTGTGTGTGTGTGTGTGTGTGTGTGTGTGTGTTTGGTGTTTGGTAGGTGTTGTGTTGATATGTTGTTGATATAGTGTTTAGGAGGTTGGTGTTGCTAAGTGGTTATTATGGTGCTTGGATGGTTGCTTACTTTTCCAAAGCAAAAGAGCCAGAATATTGAGAATATATCAGAACATTGATAAATGGCTAGCAGCTTTCCTTGCTTTTTTGTGTGTGGGTGTGGCCTTTTTAATGAACCATCAAATTTCTAAATGGTTGTTGGATTGTTTTTGTGTGGTTTCTAAGCGATTACTACTGTGTTACTAAGGTGTTCTGGTTGGTTTTTACAGTGTTTTTGGTGGCTGCTAGGGTGTTACCAAGTTGTTGCTAAGGTCTTGTATTGATATGTTATTGATGGTGTTTCTAGGTGGTAGCCATGTTGATGTTTTTCTGCCAAGTGGTTGTTATGGTGGTTGCTTAATGGTCCAAGGCAAAAGAGTCCTTTAGAATATTGTTAAATGGCTACAGCATATTGAGAAATTAGTTCTACTTCAGATTATCATAAATTTGATATAATCGCTTTATATGATGATCAGGTTGAATTTAGGCTTTGTGTGTTTTCTTTGCAGTTTTGCTTGTGCTAAAAGCAAATTGTTTGCTTATTAGACTGTGAAAAGTTTCTTATTTCTGTCAGAGACAAGCGGATGCCAAATATATTGTATTTGTATAGTTCTCTATACTATTTGTACTATTAGGAGGATTATCAGCCTCTGTATTTATTTGACCCATAAATATATCAAGCTGAGTAAATCCTCTGTGACGACATGTTTGAAGCGTCTATCAATCACTTTCTCAGGAGTCGCCACTCATACCTGCTGCTCTCTGCTGAAGCCAATTTGCGCCTGTGTATATTGTATCGATCTCTTCTGCCTGTGGGTCATATTCAATCACAAAGAATTTTAATGTTTGAATCAAGTTATCTGAGTCCTTTAGGGGGATATCAGTAGGTTTCAGCTCAAAGGGCAGATAAGACCGATGCAACAGCGATTCCTTGATGGAAACCTTTTCCTGAACACTAAAGAGACCCGTTGTAGTTTATGTGGTTCTCAAGATGTTGACATGTTGAGTCCTTCATGGTCTATTCTCCACAAATACTGTGAGTTTTTGATACTATGATTCTGAAATAAACCTTTCTAGCTCTAAAAGCACTTTCAAATGTCACTTTTTTTTACCAACTTATCGTCAACACATAAAGCCAAGTGACCTCAAACATAAATAGCTGATTTTTACTCTTTCTAAAGTCGTGCTTGTCCATGCAAAAGTTGCTCCATGTTGCTATGGTGTTATGGCTGGCTGCCAGGGTGTTGCTCAGTGGTTTCCTAGGTGTTGCTAGGTGGTTGATTAAGAGTTCTGTGTCGATTCTGGGGTGCTGCTAGATTGTTATCATGGTGTTGCTAGATGGTTTCTATGGTTGCTGGGGTGTTGTTACGTTATTCTTATGATGTTGCTAGGAGGTTACCAGGGTGTCGTATATGGTTGCTAAGTTGCTACTGCCTTATTCTGGATGCATTTATGGTATTGCTCGGTAGTTATTATGCTGTTGTTAGATGTTTGCTGGGGTGCTCTGTTGGTTTGTTGTTGCTTGGTGGATGATAGGGTGTTCTGGGTGGTTTCTTGAGTGTTGCTAGGTGGTTACTGCTAAGTGGTTGTTTGGGTTTTGCAGGATGGTCGCTGATTACTGTTTATTACAATGTTCCTGGGTAATTTTTAGGGTGTTGCTAGGCAGCAGCTGTGTATAGCTAAGTGTGGGTGGTTTCCATGATGTTGCTATGTGGTTGCTAGGTTGTCACTATGTTATTACTGTAGTTGTTGTGTTGTTCTTTGTGGTTTCTATGGTGTTGGTAGACAGTTAAAATGGGGGTTCTAAGTGGTTGTTAGGGTGTTGCTAGACGGTTGCTTGTCTGTTCTGAGTGGTTTCTATGTTTTTTTTTTGGAATTGCTAGAAAACTGGTAGGTAGATGATAGTGTAGTTTAGAGTGTTTTCTAGGATGTTGCTTGGTGGCTATTAGGGTGTTGCTAGGTCGTTTCTAGTGTGTTGCCAGTGCAGCCTTTTTCTGTCAGGTTTTTTAATTGTGTTGTTAATTGGTTGCTAGAGAATTGCTAATTTGTTCTATGAGTGGCTTCTATGGTGTTGACTTGTGTTTGCTAGAATGTTGTTACATTGTTACTATGATGTTGCTAGGTGATTTCTAGGCTGTTTGAGTGCTTCCTTGCTGGTTGATGACAAAATAGCAATCCTCAAGCATCTATAATTTTTTTGTGCCTAAATATGCTTTGGGCCTTACTTCAAATTATGTTTATGGATGTTTTTACCTGCTTTATTGCCCAGCAGATGTAAAACACTTGCTTTCAAGAGTATTATTCACGTATATACAGTAGCACAAACAATGGAAGATGAGTTGCGTGCCATAATATAATACTTTAGGTAAGGGGTTTTGAGAAATTCTAGCCCTAAGTATGAGCAATAGCAAGTCTTGCAAGCACTACTAATTATTTCAGGTAACTGCAGGTCTCTCAACCATAGTAACTCACTGTTCTCTGGAAGTTCAGCTCAATCATGTGGCAACTCGTGGTGAAATTGCTCTCTCTCCTCACAGATGCTGGACCTGGAACCAATTATCTGGAGATGTGTCTTGGGTCCCAAAATATCATTGTCAGGCTGCCACACACCAAGAGATAAAAGAGAATGAATGGAGTCAAATCGCAAAGTGACATGACAGACTGCCTTCTTTTCTCTATCTCCTCCAAAAAGAAACTGATGTAAGGTCGTTGCTATACTGTAAATATAGTATATTTCACATTTCTAAAGACCCCTATAATGTCCACAGAAAAAAAAATGAAACTCATCCCTCAGTTTTTTTTAAGCAAAAATCGTGGTTACCATTATGCAATAAAATGGTAGTAAAATATTAACTGTTTTAAAGGTAGAGCCTCAAGATTGAAATATTTCTGTATAACATTATATGCTGGCATGAGACTAGTGTGAAAGAATCAGAATTCCAGAATTCCAGGTGTAGTTTTTGAAACAGGGTTCCTCCTCTTTTTGACCAATACATTTCCATGACCTTTCCAGTCATTTGTCATTACTTGAAAAGGATTTTTAACAATAGTTTTGATTCAAATTTACTAGTTAATGAATCATTCAATTTTTTTTGAAAAGGCTTGATTTATTTGTCAGCTAGAAACGACTAAAAAGAACAATTGGATCACAAAATAGATCACTATTTCGAGCAAGTTAAAAGGGTTAGTTCACATAAAAAAAGATTCTGTTATTAATTACTCACCCTCATGTTGTACTAAAACCAGTAAGACTATCTTTCATCTTCGAAACACAAATTAAGATGTTTTTGATGAAATCTTTGAGCTTTCTGTCCCTCAATTGACAGCCTACCACTTTACTTACTACCAATTTCAAGATATTAAAGAGACCATTAAAGTAATCCATGTGATCATTCAAAACGCTGATTCATCCAGTAATGAAACAAGTCTTAATGAATAAGTCAGTGAATCAATCATTCAAGCTATTTTTTTAATGATCTCAAATTAATTAAATATTTTTTAAATAGGCTGCAGCAATTAACAATTTTGTCAGAATATCTAGTAATTTAAGTTATTTTGTTTAGTTTGGTGTCAATTCAGAATCGTGATCTCTATTTGAAACAGAAAAATCATGATTCTCAATTTATTAAGAATCGTGCTGTGTTCATTTAAAAACAGAAATCTTGAAGCAATGAGTCAAAATAATTTTCTGTGGTAATCAACATTGCCTTCTACTCAAGCTTACCACATACTGAATCCAGAACATTCCTTTAAAACTAGCTTTATATGGTGTACATATTTATTCATTCCGAGGAGATATTACTCTTGCGGCATTGCAATGGGAGCAGATATTCTCATGTCAGAGCCTGACAGCACACATTAGTGTCAAAAATGTGCTAAAAAGAAAAAGAGGTGCGGAACTGCTTCACAGGCCATTAGAGAAATCAATCGCAGGGCGATCAGCCTTTCCTGACTCCCTCCAGATCGTATGGACTGACTGATGGGTTTGATGTTCTTAGGTCACGTTTGAAAAATCTGTAATAAGCTTTGGTGTGGTGAAATGCGGTTGTATGTTGAAACACAGATGCTGTCCCATCATGCTTTGCAGCTTCTCTTATGATGGCTATCATTGAGGTAAAGTCTCCAGTGGCAGAATCGAGGTGTTAAGACATTGTTTCCTGTGTGATTGTTGCCCTGAGATTGAATTAGAGCTATAAAATAAAATCAATGGAGCTCCATCCATTTAAGAAAAGCTAGAATGACGTGGAGCCGATTACCCTTAATCATTTTCCAATGTTGAGCGGCGAAAATTTCATTGAAAAATAACAAGGAATGGGTGCAAATCAGATGAGATTTAAATTAGATTAAACTCTCCCCTTTCGCTATTTGTATATTGGTCATGGTTACCCATTTGAATGGAATTGTCAGGCGAGGTGGGTTTGGTTATTGGTTGTCTATCTTTGTACACTGCAGCCTGATGCTGATCAAAATGCTTTTAAAGATTAATTGAAAATAGAAATAGTATGTATGCTGATGAAACCGTGCATAAATAGTGTGGTCCAAATGTCTTAAAATAAAAAACATGAAATTAAAATGGAAAGTTCTATGATACTTACAATTTAAAATACAATGTTGATGCTAATTATTTTCATATCGCCGATAACCGTAAAATGCCCCAAAAGTATTTTGTGTAATAATTAATCAGTCAGAAAAAAAAATTAAACTGTGACAACTGAGACAGTTTCTCCTCCGTCCCCTGCGTATTAACTTAGCCTGTTTATTCCAGAATGCTAAGTGTTTATAGTTTGTTTGGTTATGTTACTGTTGTTTTGTTAGCAGTGTAGTCATGGGGCCATTTACACGACACCGCTTTCAACTAAAACCGGAAAACTTTTTTATGCGTTTTGGCATAAACATCACTGAATGGGACAAAAATACCATCCGTTGACTGTTTGGATTTTGTCTCTGGCCTGTTGCGTGACAGTTAGGTGAATTTAGGCATCACAACATGATCATGTTCGCTTTGAAATATTAATAACTATTTACTTTGCTTATTTAGCACAATTCCGTTTTTTCAGTCAGTGAAGTGTTCAGTCAATGATGGTGAAAGTAATCTTGATTCTATAAATAGGCAGGAATGAGTACCCCAAAATAAATATAAAATACCCATTTTAAAAATAATCTGTTCAAAAGTAAGAAATGGACATTTGACAGAAATAGCGCAAAGTGCAATATACAGCCCTGCTCATTAATATATTGTTATAATGTCTCTATTAACCTTGGAAATTAAAAGAATAGATCAATTTGAAAACAGCTCATTGTAGTAAAACAATAATGAGATATGATATAATTCTGTTTCTATAAAACACTCTTTCTATCAGACTAGCAGTTAAACGTTTAATATCACTTCATCATTTTGAATTCAAATGAAACACAAATACCTTTTCAGGTTCTCCAGATGGTTAAACGCTCAACAGTATTTCATTTCTCAAGAGCGCAATTCAAGATGTCATTATAACTCTTCTTTCACTGTCCTTGGCACTTCCTCCATTCCTCTTGTCGCCTGAAAGCCTTTCAACGCTACAAACCGCCCTTCAGCTCCTCTCACTAACCAGTACTGATTACCATC
The DNA here is from genome assembly GCA_030578275.1 of Meda fulgida. Lineage (NCBI taxonomy): Eukaryota > Metazoa > Chordata > Actinopteri > Cypriniformes > Leuciscidae > Meda > Meda fulgida. The sequence goes on along the minus strand of CM060630.1, from coordinate 27,140,675 downwards.
AGCCCAGAGCTTTTATCACAGGCTGGAAGTTTCGAGGAACTTTTCCCCAGTCTGTCCAACGGTGACTGCGCTCATGAAGCGTTTATTACCTCAGCGTTATTATGGGCCTGCTTTGCTGACAGTGTTATTGTCCTGACACCTGATTGATCGAAACAAGTCTAGTACGGAGACTGACGTGCTTCAGTGAAAAAGGCCTTTTAACCTGCACACAATAAAGCGAGGCGTCTCGACTCAGATCGGAGTCCGCATGGAGTGATTTGCTCAGTCGTCCGTCACTGTCACTCTCCTCCTCTGCCACGGCGGCAACACTGTTTGTGCTCGTAAATACCTCAATCACAACAGGGCTTGCCCTCCACATCTGCTCCTCACTTTCCTTATAATACGTTTATGATGTCACGAATCCGTGCCTTGTCCTTTTTGTGTTACTATACCTGATGCCGACTTTTATATTTAAACATACTACCTTTTGAAAGTTGGGGTTGGAAAGATTTTTAATTGGTTTGAAAGAAGTCTCTTATGCTCAACAAGGCTGCATGTATTTGTTTAAACATACAATAAAACAGTAATTTTGTAAAATATTGTTACATTTTAAAATAACAGTTTTGTGTTTAAATTCATTTCTGTGATGCAAAGCTGAATTTTCAGCAGTCATTACAGTCTTTAGTGTCGCATGATGTAATATGCTGATTTGCTAATTCTCATTGGCTGCCCGTACTAACACACTTAGTTGTAGCTGAGGCCTAGAAGAGTTGTGAGAACTCGACATGTCAAGACACTGTTTTATCTGCTGAAAAAGCAAATCCACTTTTCATACAAAGAATGAGGACTTAAATGATACGGTAAAACCGAAGCCATCGTTACTTTTCGTATCACTGTGTATGTGCTGAGGAAGCCTCAGGAGCTGAAATTCAGATATGATAATGGGCATTTCATGTCCAACATGCTCTATAAGTTGTCGACCAATCACAACAGACTGGGTCATCTGACCAATCAGAGCAGAGTATGCTCTCGGAAAGAAGGGGTTTAAAGAGACTGTGGCTGAGTCCGAAATCACACACTCACTTGAGTGGGTACTTATTTTGAATAAGTAATAACTTCAAGACCCCTAAAAAAGTTAGTCCCTGATTAGTTAACCTTCATCCACCTGTGTCAAGTTAGTTCCCTCGTTTACCCTGTGTATATATTCTCCCCGTTAAGTTCAGTTGCTTGTCGGTTATTGTTCATGTATGTTATACACGCTGTTGCGTCCTGTTCACCTGCCTGTGTACATTAAAGTGGATAGTAAAGTGTCCATCGTATGCACTCTTCAGAATCTCACCAGAAGTAGTAGAACTCTTTTATATGTTCTGTGCATTCAGACATACTTGTTTCACATACTGTTTTACACCACCTATATAGTAGGGAAGTATGTGATTTCAGATGAAGCCAGAATCTTCAAACGAACCCTTTTCAGTCTCTTTGAAAAATGAGGTGATGTGCAATGTATATTATAGGAAAATGAAAGTTTTTTTTTTTTTACCCTGGATGCATGTAAACCTGTTGTAGGAGACCTCCAAAATAAAATTAGCCTTAAAATTAACCTTTAAAGTAGCATAATAGGGGCACATTAATCACTGCAGCTGCGCATAGTGAAATGTTATTACATTAAATTGAGCATCAAGTTGTTCTGTCTGTGGTCAAGGATGCATTGCTTGTAGACTCAATATCTAATGTAAACCAATCTACACATCAACTTCAATACAAGTGTTTTTTTCTTTATATACTCAATTTGTTCCTTCAGCAACCATTATTCCTTTAGCACAAAGTCAGTCTTCACAGTCTTTAGTGGTTAGTGAGAGTTCAAACAGTCTTGTCTCTGCTTTCAGCACCTGTTGCGTCCTCTCACGTGTGCCTTTCTCTTAAACGAAGAAATTCTCACCGTATAGGCTTCACAGACTACAGTCCAGCTGTTCGAAACAGACAGAGCCGTTCTGTTTTACAGTGTCGGCCGCACAATCCTACCCAGCCCACATGTCTGAGATGAAGCTTTACATCTCTCTAAAGGTCATAGTTACTGGAGACTGGATCAATGAGTTTGAACTTCCAGCACAGGTCTCAACCCCACATGTGAAGCTCGAGTCGCTCTGGTAGTGATTAGAGCACAGAACTCTTTGACGACCTCCTTGTTCAAGTCTGCACTGGAACAGAAATAACCACATGTATTGACCCTAAGAAGTCGATCTGTTCTGCCAATGGCTCAGCATGCCGTCATTAATTATGGGAGAGAATGCCAACTTCTGAAATATAGAAAAAGAGGTATTCTTTGTGCTATTCCTTGTGCTTTTAAAGGGTTAGTTTACTCAGAAATGAAAATTCTGTCATCGATTAGTCACCCTCATATTGTTACAAACCCATAAGACTTTTGTTCATCTTTGAAACACAAATGAAGATGTTTTTAACAAAATCTGTCCTTCCACTCAGTCTATTCACCCAAAAACTCTGATGCTTCAAACCATTAATAAAGAGATCGTAAAATAAATCCATGTGATTCGAGTGGTTTAATCCAAGTTTTCTGAAGAGATATGATCGCTTTATGTGATGAACAGATTTAATTTAAAGACAGCCCTGCTGTGAGCTACAAAGTTATTAATAGATGCTATTTGGTCTGTTGAAGCAGTCAGCCCACGCTATTTTAATTATTTTTTTAAATAAGCATTTTTAACAGCGGAATTTGTGGTGAAAAACTACATTTGCCATAATGCTGTACAGAAAATTCCACTAATAGAGACAAGCAAATCGTGCCAAAATAGCTCTTTAGCTCCACCTACTCTCATGAATCACTGTTGTTTAGCTGAGCGAGCTTTTAATGCATTATAGTCCTTCACATCTATTGTGATCTCAAAATTCTGGCCAGTTGATAATCAAATGCAGGCGATACATCCTTTTCCATTCACTATACAGGTGAAACTCGAAAAATTAGAATATCGTGCAAAAGTTCGTGAATTTCACAAATTCAAATTAAAAGGTGAAACTATAACAATATACATATGCATGATTATACTTTTCAGAGGGCCGACATCTTTGTATTTAAAATCCTTTTTTTAAATTGATTTCATGTAATATTCTAATTAATAGACATTTTGAATTTGGGGTTTTCATAAGCTGTAAGCCATAATCATCAAAATTATAACTTTTGCACCATATTCTAATTTTTTGAGTTTCACCTGTATCTTTAACCTGGCATACACACAACACGTTATCAATTTCTATTATTCAAACCAGTTGAATGATTGTTAGGCTGCACAAATTAGGTCAACCAGAACCAGGAACACTTCCTATAACACCCGATGCACTGCATTGTAAGAATACATCTATGCTAATATTAGTCTGTCTGTCTCATCCTTATCCCGAGGTTACCGTTGTCAGCTGGATCCGGATTATACCCGGACCAGATGGTGGACCTGCACCTAGACACGACCAAAACGCAATCCTGAATGTCAGCAGAGAATGTCCAATCTTCAAGCAAAAAAACCTGTATGAATAGTGGAATTTTCAATCTGAATTCTGACTTGTGATGCAGCCTGAATCATAATGATTCAGTAATGATTCATAATGATTCGACATCGTGTTCGTTCGTTGGCAGAAGAGAACTGCCCCTTTAAATCACTTTAAAGCTGCTTTGAAGCAATCTGTATTGTACAAAGCGCTATATAAATAAGGGTGACTTGACTGTAGATGATGTGAGTCAGTCTCATATATTATTGTGCAGATATATTATATAATTGACAACTTTTTAATTGAATAGTTTTATCTTTCTAAATTTTACACACTCACTGAAGAAAAAACACGATCATAATTATGAGGCTCAATCAGTAAATCTCAGAATAAGTGTTTTTGCTCCATTTGGATTTTTATTGACCCTTACAGCATTTCACCTTATTGTTGTTGGTTTAGTACAGTGCGTTACCATGGTGACCAGAGTGCTTCTGCACTCACAATAGCAGTGAGTGGATGGGGGTGGAGTGGAGTTCAGTTAGCGTGATAGCGTTGGAGTAATTACTCTAATTATATGACCAGCAATGTTGCTGCTGCAAAACAAAGATAATCAGGCCTTTGCTTTTGCAGCTCCATACTCAAATCACAAGAAGAATACTGCACAGCGATACCATCTAATCTCCTGTAAAGAAGTGAGATTATCTTGTTGTATAAGTCCTCTCTTCTTCAGCTCTAAGCACTTTGAAACTTCTTCTGGAAAATCTTTCCGTGACGGAAAGAGAAATGAGAAAATGGTGTGAGGTGAGAAACTGTATGGTTTGGTTTGACTTCCACCTGCCTCAGAGCCGTATGTTCATTTTTTTTAGGTGTAAGGTGCTGTGGTAGGCTAAAGAGTCAAATTAAAATGAATTATCATACAGAAGAGAATATATGGCTGAAATTTTTATTGTTCTTATTTATGATCTGTGCAGTGGTGTGGCAGTCAACAAAGTCAATCTCATTTGGATATCTGTTTTGCTGATGCATCTTCTTTTAACTCTGAACACATTTTTTCATATAATGAAATTTTCATTACTATAAATATTCATTTTGTTAAAGTGGTCATGACGTGAGAAATCGAATTTGCCTTGATCTTTTGCAACGCATTCTCACCCCAAGGCGTCATTTAATTTACACCTTTGACCATACGTCAACTAACTGACGCTAAAGGGTGCCTTTAGCGTCAGTTAGATGACGCTTGCGTTATGGGTAGGGTAGGGGCGTCTCATGTTGACGCTAAAGGGTGCCATGTGCGGCGGATGTAGACGCATGGTCAAAAGCGTCAGTTACATGACGCCCGAGGATGAGCGTCATCTAACTGACGCTAAAGGCACCCTTTAGCGTCAGTTATTGACGCATGGTCAAAAGTCTCAATTAAATGACGCTTTGGGATGAGAACGTGCTGAAAAGAATCACTTACGCTGTCTACACTGGATACAGTACAGATGTGCGGTATACATGATACTGCATGCACTTTGAGGACCTTAGTAGTCTTCTAGCACAGCATCATCTTCACGTCCGAATTTCTCTCTTGAAAAAGGGGGTCCTGATTTTGTGATCAGTGATATTTTAAAGCATGAAGATGTCACATCCTCAGGAGATGAGCAAGCCAATTAGGAGTTGTAGTTTCAGATGGAAAGTTTACAATCTTTTGTCTTCTAGCAGGGTGTTTTGCATGAAATTGGCAGTGGTGGATGCAACGCATTACAAGTAATACAAGTTACATAATCAGATTACTTTTTCAAGTAACTAGTAAAGTAATCCATTACTTTAAAATTTACAACAATATATTTTAAGTTACCGATGCAGCAAAGGCTCAATAAAACAATGTGCCTGTGGCAACATTTTTTGCAAAACGCTAAATATGTTGTGTCATGCATGTTTTGCGAGGTGTCTTTGGTGGCTCTGAATTGTCAAAACACCATTCAAAATGCAGAAAATCGAACCCGATCCGAATTTTTTTGACAGACGAAACTTTCAATGTGTAAGCGTGATCGACAAAACATGAGGTTGTATTTATTTTTTAATTTCGGACTCAGTGTGCAAGGACCTTAAGTGCAGAGGCGTCGTCTGGCTGTGTAAAATTTGAGCACTCGTTTACTCATCTCACTGGCACAGAAACAGATTCAGTATTCCTCAAAATGAATAAAAACAGTAAAATGCAAACTCTGAAAATTCGCTAACCTACAATAATTAAATATGTTAAATTACACAAATATACTTTGTTTTTATTGCTGAAGTAAGTGTGTTTCTTCTCCAGAATGGCAGCACAGCTGAAAGGTTTGTTTGAGTTGTGCCCTCTACTGTACAGGATTTCATCCAGCCTGAGGCTTATTCATTTCACTTTTGGTGTGAAAGAGCCACATTTGCCAAAAATATAATATTACAAATAACTTTTGAGTTGATTTGACAAAAGAAAAAAAAGTTGCGAATCACGAAAATAACTTTTTACAGTTTTCTATAAAACTTAAGCCAGCACTTACATATACAAGGGAAAGAGGTGTTTTCTCTACTTCACCTTTATTCAACATCCTGACACAGCAGTTCATGGTGTTTGACAGGTTTTTGTGCAATATGCGTCAGACAATTAATTGACACCTGTGAAAAAAGTCTTCAGGCTTTTGAAATCGCAAGATGCACATTGATAGCAAGTGCAAAACCAAAGAATATTAAAGTGTAGTGTCAGTAAAAATAGGCTTTGTTTTTGTCCCTTAAATACTGTAGAAGAAGCCCTTTTAAATTGCATTGGGTTCGCATAAAATTCTCTGTGGTTAATATGCTTGGATGATTAGTTGATCTCATTTTGTTTCAAGGTGCTAGTAGGTGCGAAATAACACATTAAGCAGATATTCTGCTGAACCTCGGAGAAAATAACCCATGTTAAATGACCTCCTACAGCTAGATCTAAATGCAGCTGAATATAACTTCATAGAAATTAAACACTGGAGTTGATTAGACATAGATGATTTCACAGTGTCCATGGGAAACGCTTCATTCAGTCCCTCATCTGTTTCATTTCTATCTGTACTTGACCTGGCAATGTGTCTTCAGTCTGTGATTTTCTCAAACTAAGATGATGATGAGCACTTCGACCGCTCACAGTAAGAAGAGAATTAATATTCATAAGACAGATAAAGACAAAAGCTTTCTTGATCACAGCACAAAAGCAAGGCAACATCAAATTCAAGCTGATGTGGAAAAGGTGGACTCTTTTATTGCAGAGTGTGGAACAACCATGTATGGTCATTATACTTGTTGCTGGTTAATACTTTATCTGGACCAATTAGGAGCAATAATATAAAAAAAAAAAATTAAAGCTGCAAGCAGCATTTATCAGGGTTCAAGCCGTTAAGGCCTTTAAGCACAAAAGCATCAAAAGACATTAAGTTTTATTTAGCAAGCATTTAACCACTGACATAATAGATGGAAAAGACCATTTAGAGCCAATACAGGCAATTTACCATAGGAAATATTTCGTTTTAAAGCTTTTTAACAGTTATAGCGCCACCTATGATTCGATTTCCATAAAATTGTGCATGCTTCTTTAGCATGTTATGTCACATATGCTCATTAATTTGTGTGAAGTTCTGAGTTTTCTTGTAGGAATTATAGGCTTTTCAGTGTATTTTCCCACGCCCATTTTTAATGACCCTGTTATAGCAAACCTAAAGGGCAAAGTTCAACTTTTTTTTCAATAATTATAGATCTAGAGAGTCCAGAGAATTGTCCTAGACTGGTTTGGTTCCGATCGGGCAAAAACCCTAGGACTAGTTTGCAAAAGAAGGTTTTTAACATATTCATGAATATTTAATGAACGATTTGATTGACAGCAATAGTTCTAGAGGCAAAATTGTTCATCATGAGGAGATCTATCAAATGATATGCATATTGTGTTGATATGTGTAACACCACGTGATTACTGAAGCTATCTCATTTACTTCCTGAGTTATAGCTGTTTTAGTAAAATAAGCTCCGCCCACAACGTTCATTTTTAAAAGAAATTAAACAAATGTCTTTGTATTCCTAGGTCTTTGACAGGTGAAGCAAATAATAAGTATGGCGATAATAATATGTGTATGGGATTTGTAAATGCAATATGTAAAGTTTTTGCACATTTGAGCGGCACTTCAAAATGTATGCATTAGATTTCTGAGTAACCACAGGTGTTCATCACATTAACTATGCACATGATCCACTATAATTTGTATATTTTTTCTTTAAAAGTGTGCATGGCATATTTTTCTTTTAATAATTTCACTTGGTTTGATAAGTGTTTTTAAGTGTGGCTTCAAGGCCCCATTAAATTGGCGTCTACAAGTGCTATTTTTTGGCCTGTGCTGATGTATTTCCTGTTGCAACAGGAAGTTGTGATAGGAAATATATTATTTTTAATATAACAACCAAAACAAACATGAACTATGATATTACTACTTACTAGTCAGTGGGAGGTGGTATAATCGTTCTAGAGACAATTTGATTGGACAAAAATCTGTGCAGTGCAACATGATTCATCAATATTTTTTATCAGTTTTCCTAGAAGAAAAAACTGCTAAACGCACGCACGCACTCACTCACACACACACACACACACACACACACACACACACACACACACACACACACACACACACACACACACACGCACGCACTCACAAAAAAAACTATGTCCTACATAAAATCTGCTTAAAGTTCATTTTAGCCAACTTTAACCCTTTTTTTGCATGCATAATGAAAGCAGTGATTTCGTAATAATAAACTTTTATTGTATAATATGGACCTTGCTATTATTGACACAATGTTGTTTCTAGGGAACAAATGCAGTGCTTCATGAGATACAACTACTTCAGATGACTGTTTAAAAACTATGTTTACTCACTAACAAATGTAATCATTTTTAATTTTGTCATGGGTAAAAATGCTTTTCTGGACTAAAAATGTGCATTCTCCACATGCCAGAAAAAGATTTTACAAGACTAGCCGTCAAAAAAATAAATAAATAAATAAATAAAAAACTGTTATTGAAAGTCCTTCTTTCATTATTAACAATTTCTTGCCCTCTTAAATGAATCATGTCCTGGATGGAAATAAAATAGATTTGAAATATACATACAGTCGAAATTTCTTAAATAAAATAAGACGCATTAAACTACCAATAAGGTAATCGGTTGCAGTCAATTATACAGTTTAGCACCATTATACTGTATATCTGACCAGGGGATGCTGTACCTGACCAATCACAATCAGATATTCCAGAGTTGTGTAAAAAAAGAACCATATATATATATATATATATATATATATATATATATATAATATATATATATTGAAACTGCATGCAAACAAAAATCTGCCAAATTCTGGCAGGATCTTTATCTGTGCTCCTTTTATTAACAGTCAGATGATTCTAGATTCAAATCACTTAGCCTTTATGAATACTGAAATGGAAATGTGCTATCCCAGCTTGTGTTGTCTAATCATTCAGTGTATTACCACATTTAGCTTGCAGTGCAAAGCCAATTGATTTATTTGATTTTATTTAAAAGAACATTGAGTTTTAAAACACTGGCGTGGTGTGCTTTGCATGCAGTCACACGTTCTCCTCTGTAATTAAACTTTGTTCTTCTCTGGCACATCTTATAACACTTTTGCCCAGTCAATATCTGGGTTTGCTTTCTTTAACACATTAAAGTATAATTATCCTCAGGGACATATCGTTATTGCAGTCTCTCTGCAAGCGATGGGACAAACACAGCTGAAGTGGGGTGGTAATGTCAGCATTGAATTTGCATGTTTGTGTGAGTTTTATATGCAACTTGCTCCTATTTATTTTCTCCTACAACTAAATCACACAGACTTCACCCAATCAGACGTGATAAAGATATTCATGGAACGCTGCGTATGACTGTCACACTGCGGAAAAGAGCCCAGAAGAGCTGTGAAATGAGATCGAGAATAATCAGCGTAAGAGATGGAATAGGAATGATGAGGAAATTTGCTGCAGAATAGACTCTCTCTCTCTCTCTCTCTCTCTCTCTCTCTCTCTCTCTCTCTCTCTCTCTCTCTCTCTCTCTCTCTCTCTCTCTCTCTCTCTCTCTCTCTCTCTCTCTCTCTCTCTCTCTCTCTCTCTCTCTCTCTTTTTATTTGGTTCACAGGTTGACTTGTATTTACAATTTAAGACTTTAATAGCTAGCCAAGAACAAATAAACTATGGACAATTATCTCTAAACAACAAAAATATATTTTTACATGAAACCAAAGGTAAGATGTGTCAAAACTGTCTAATAAATACATTTAGCATTTAAACTGTATTAAGATTTGCAAACTCTATTAAATTTAAATTGTGTTTAAAAGTAGTTAGGTTTAGGGTAGGGTGACTTGTAAGTGATTTCCAAAAAAAACCCTATATATATATATAAATTTAGTGTTGTTGTCGTGCAAATCAATGGCCAAAATTCATTTTTATTTGAAAACAGTATTGTGTAAACGGTGAATCACAACTTAAATACTGTCTACTTTAAGGCTATATACTGCTTTTTTATAGGATGGGATGAATTATGTTAAAAGGAAAAGCTAATTTATGTTAAAATGTCCATCTAAACACCCAAATCCATTTGCAGACAAAATATGGATATGCCAAACTAGAATGCTGTGCTTCACATTACCCAGTAAAATGAAACGCGCTCCACCACCATTTATCTTTATAATGCATTGAATTCCCCTAACGCCTGGAACACGTGATTTACGCATCACTGCCCTTTGAGATAACTGCAAATTAAAATGGCTCAGTTTCATTATCTTTATTGAACTGTGTTCCCATTGCAGCTTGACGTCTCCCACATCCAGGCAGACTCCATTGAAGGGGACACTATGATGGCACAAGCCTGTTTAAAGCGGATCTAATTATTTCATCTTAAAATACTTTCTTCTACCCCTGCGTAATGTGCAGATAGAGCTAGAAGTAAAGCATCATAAGGTCGATTTGTCCTGAAAAGTGTAAACACCGTGGGCCTTTCTTAGTCTTTCTATGCACATTTTTAAAAAACGCTCTAAAACCGTTAAACGTTGTCAAATGTTTCTGTTACTGACATGAGTGATATATCAAGTCATATGCAGCTTTTGAGGAAGCTGCTGTTAAGTAGCATTCAGACAAACTGTTTTTGCCTTGCAGATGAAAAAACATGGTCAAAGAACAACCCCGTAGACTTACACTAAAGGAGGAACCCAAATCTAGAGACCGGAGGTCTATTAAAAAGACTTCAGGGTGTGTTCTTTTGACTTGGACCAGTAAGTAACCAGCAAGCTCCACCCAGAAGACAACAGGAACCATCTAGAAATGCTCTGTATCTTTTGTAGTAAATGTAGTTATCTTTTGACAGAAATTAGACAAAGATCAGCAGGTTCCACATACATTTCATTATTTAATTCATACAAAAAAAAACTTGGTAGCACTTTATTTTGATGGTCCCTATTGAACATTCCTTTTGGAACTTTGCAACTACATGTCAACTAACTCTCATTAGAGTATTAGTAGAGTCTCTGCTTAATATCGGCTAACTCTTTATTGAGATGATCCTCCAACTGACTTTCTACTGACTATAAATAACTTTGAAAACTACATGTCAACTTATTTTGACCCTAACCCTCCCAGTTGTAGAGTTAGTAGACATGTAGGTGCAACCTTACTTATTGTCAACAGAATGGGTTTTTGCATCAACATAAAGTGAAACAGTTATTTTTTATTTTTTTATTTTTTTTATCTGTACTTTATGCAACAACATCCAGGTTATTTTAATTTCTTCCGGATCAAAAAAAATAAGGAGCAAAAATTAGGTGTTGGTTGAACTTGTAAAACGGAAGCCAAAAATATTACACTCCATTTTACGTCTTAAGTGAACTAATCTTATTAACACATTTGAATTAGAAGAATTATCTATTTATATTAAGAAGGTTAGGTGGCGTTTTATGAGTTTAAAATATTTTTTTGTCTTTTTAATGAGTAACTAACTATTGACATATTCCAATGAATTCTCATCGCGTGAGAAAAACCATAGTATCATGAAATAACAACCATATTTCACAGAAATAATGATGAAATTAAACATGAAATTACACATAAATGTATTGAAATCCTACTTAAGTTAAACTATATGCATTTAAAAAAATGTTAACTATATTTTAATTGAATTGCAATTAACATTCAGTTTGCACTTAAGTATTTTCATACACATATATATGAATGTATTCATCGTATATATATATGTATAAAACCATTTTTTGGGGTGAAAATACTAAAGTGCCTAAAGTATGCTAAAGTGCACTTTTTTTCACAGGATATGAAGCCATTGCTCTCAGCGTTTCTGATCAGTTGAAATCCTCCTCATTTTCTCCCCATGGCATGTGCAGCATGTTACGACTGTCAGCTACAATTAGACAGCCTGAGTGACGGCCTGTTGTTTATTTGCACCCTTACTGTCCGTGATTTCAGCCATGGGAGGAATGATAAGGACTGACATGATGCGCTCTAACAACCCGTCGTAAGGCCCCGTGGGCACAGCTCAAGTGCCTCATAACAGCTCAAACTAAATTAAAAACATTATGAAAATTATACCTTTTTCCTTTGGTGTAGTTTCACATTTGAATTTGATTTGAGGAGGCACACAGTATGTAGAATTGTAATTTGCTTTTTATGTGTTGCTCCTTTTTTGTTGTTTGTCTTATTTTGAAAAGTTTGGGGTTAAGTAATTCACTTGTTTATAAAGTAGAATGTAATATGTAAGTAGAATGATATACGGACATGCCAATGTAATATACCACTGCATACATTCCAGTGTAGTATGTGATATTTCAAACATAATTTATTAATTCTTTTTTTAATGTTGTGTATACAGTATGATTATGGGTAATCCATACTGAAATGTATTTTTGAAATCTGTATTACCTCCTTAAATTAAAATGAATCCCTGTTTGGTAAACTGATAAACTTCAGGAATTTAATATGCATCGTCAATTTAATTCTAAATGACACGTAACCCAGCTGAACACCCACACACTCATATGGCATCTAATCCTCAGACAGTGTAAGGATAGAGTGGCTATCTAACATCTCTTTTTCCTGGTAGCCCATTATCAGTCTCTATTCAGACTCAAATGATTAATGTGAACATTTGCATTCATGTGTGCTTGAGCCCAGAGTAAAAGAAGCTCTTAATGTATTAGCTTTCATTATGACCACCTTGTTGGGAATGTAGCAACTCTATAGCTAAACAACCTCTTCACCCAAGAAATAAATCTCTTCAGCTGAAACTGATCATTTAGTAAATTAAGCAATTAAAATAAGCAACGTAGGTGGCATCTGCGTATAAAGAGCCTAAAGGATTTAATCACGAGTAAAATTATTAATAAGGTTCGTTGTCAATCAGATTTGAATGCTTCTGTATTGAAACAAAATGCTGAAAGAAATGAGTTGGCAAGCTATGGAACTCTTACTGTGCGACTTCATTTTAATGCTGACATATAAACCCCTAGCTGTGTCCTTATAAAAATCTCACAACAACATGGCTGAAACCTTAACTCTCCTAGAAAAGTAATTTTCTCTCCTCTCTAAACAGTAAACACGCCCCAATCTTTCCATTTACCGTACGAAGGCCGTTTTTAAACGTGATTTTCATGCATTGCTTTGTTTGTCAAGATTGAAAACAGTCCTGTGGCCAGTGTTACTATATCTAACCTAAGGCCAGAAGCTGAAAAATGAGGTCTTGGACTTTGAATTGAACTGACACTTGTGAAGACTTGGCCTCGGAAGACTGATTAGTAGTGACACATTGACAGCATGAGGTGGGGATCAATATCTTTATCCATGATAACATATGGAGAAAGAGTTCCAACTGTGGTGATTAGTGCTGGTTCAGTTAGAGGCTGAGACACGGGGGTTTGGAGTCTCAATTGAAAGGCGATCAGTTCTAGTTTAATGATTTGCTTCATATAAATGACTTATTAAGTGCTATTCTAGACACCGGGTTATGGTTTACTCGTTTCAGATGGACATCTTCACAACTGCCAATGGATTTCCTGTTGAAATCAAACTAAAGGAGTTCTAAATGAAAGTTCGAGAGGAGAAGGCTCATCGAATCCTGTCTATCACAACGCAGGGAGGCAGTTTACCTCACTTTTTTTTTTGACAATTCTTCTGGCTTCCCTCAAGTCAGTGTGCAAATAACAATGGGAGTTTCAGAAGGGATCTTCTTCTTGTCACATCCACCAGCTGAAGTGCCCTTGATCTCCACCAGAGGACACTCCTCCCTAGTCCACTGCCACCTCTTCATGAACTACATTCCCATAACCCAATGCCTGGACTCATTATGGTCTCATTACTTCCACCTGTGTGTGATTAACTCGTTTGTCTCTTATCTCTGTGTTTTCACTCACTCATTGCAAAGTCTTGTTTAAGTGTTATCATGGTTCCTTGTCTTGTTTTTGATCTACTGCTTGTCTCCCTGGATTTCCCTGTGTATTGGATCTTGTTTTGTGTTTGGTTTTGACCTTATGCCTGTTTTATGGATTATGATTATGGATTATAAGGCTGTGTTTGAATTTTCAACCCCTGTGTCTCAGAGATATTTATGACACTTCTTTTTTTATTTTAATTTCTATAGGTCATTTTCAGGACACAGTCTGTTAAGGTTTATCTCGCTAAACACACATTTAACATTTTAGCAAAAACCTTTTAGCTTAAGTGAAACTTTTGCTTAACTGCTCTTTTGTGTGTTTTACAAAAGCATTGATAGCCAACTGTCGTTTCCGACGTTAGCGAAACAAATCAACAATACAGAATTTTGCAAAACCATAGATCAATGATCATTTGCAAACAACATCCCGAATTTGTTTGGTTGGAACTACAGATCCCAACCTGGTCTTGTTAGTACAACATGTGGACTTAAAAATATATTTATCTTGAATAAAACATGCTGAATGTGCTCTAATACCACAGGGGAACCAGTATGATGGAATCGAATATCTGGAGATAAAGCAAAATATGCCAAAGTAGTCAGATGTCATGTTTATTATTATACAGCTATAATCATCTGACATTTTTGACAAATTTGAACTTGAACTGATTAATTAGAAGGTATTACTCCACCATCTGAGTAACATCATTAATGACAGTTCTATATTGTTGAATCAGCATAATTCGAATGACGGATGTGCGACAAAGTCACTGTGGTTTCGGGAAACGGTTGTGATTAGTTAATTTTCTTATGTGTTGTGCTAAGGTAGTTACACAGCGAGTTATGTCATTGTACAGGAAAGAGGGTGATAATAGGAGCTAAGGATAAGACATGCTATTGAAAATTTCCCACGTCCCCTGTCATGTTCCGTGGATAAATGTGGTTGATAATATCACCAAAACACACTGAAAATCCAATGGCGTACAGTCAAATACACACACAAGATCACAACACACAATTTGTTTTACAGAAAACAGCAAAAAAAGTGCAAATTCAGATTGTTTTACAGCAGCTACCAGAAGGGGCCAACCGGCCCAACCTTGACCATTCAGCCTCATCCTAATTCCATCTTTATTTATAATCCTTCTATCCTCTTAATTAACTACCATTATCAAGGATTAACACTTTCAAAGATTATATGAACTGGTGACATCATTTCAACTTTTTCCCCCTCATTTTGATTGATTTTCTTTTTTCTGGTAATGGAAGATGGATAAAATCCCTTGGCCATTCTCTGGATTACTAGATCTACGTCTGGAGTGTTGGGGTAAATGTTTATAACTCTCACATTACTTTTTCACAGCCCATTAACAATAAATGTGTAAATGGATGGGCGAAAAGATCTGGATTTTTGAATGTCAGCTTACACACCTCTCTCTCTGCACAGGATCAAAGCTTTACCCATAACCCCCCCCCCCCCCCCCCTCTCTCTCTCTCTCTCTCTCTCTGTGTGTGAAATTCAATGCAGTCTCTGGTTATCTTAATTCAATCCGAGGTTACATTAGAGCAGAACAGCTAATGACTCTGTGAATTTTTTAAAATGACAGCCTTACCAATTTGTTGATGGGTTGCAAAATGATTTGTACACAATCCTGATAGAAGCCCTAGTGCTGCAACACTATATGCAAGATGGGGCAGCATAAGAAATGTCTCATGCCCATCGAATTTAAAGACTTATTAGACTGTGGCACGCATGTGCTGACTAATTCAGATTGATACACTCGTCTTACATACCAGAACAGGAAAAGCAATTGAAAAGCCCCGTCTCCCCTAGTGCATGGCCCTTTGCAGATAAACAAGAGGGTTATAAATCTCAACCTTAGTGTAATTTGAAAAATCCAGCGGTATGGCGGGCTGAGGTACAAAATGTTTCTGTTTTTTGATCATTATAGTACCACATTATGATAAGAGTGTGTGTTGCATGATAGTGAACAATATTGTAATTCTCACAGGATAAGAGAGGTCACAGAGTAATATGCTGCTATAAATGCCACACTTCATATTTAATTGTCAAAAATGTTTCATCATTAGACTAAGTTGATGTTTTACCAGGGCCCAATACTTTTTTGGCAGTCTCTTAAAGGCAACCCAGGCTCATTAAACAGACGCACATGTGATGACATTTCTGCAAAATTATATTACATTGCTTCTGGCACATTTCACAACACTTTCAAAGTGAAATATCCATTGATTGGCGCTAAAAACACGTTCTGTTTTATCGGGAACAGATCAACTTGAATCTGGTAACACTTTTATTATGTTGATTGTTGTAGGTATCATGGCAGTTATGAAATGAAAGAAATGTCCAGTGAGTGGCACTAAAAGTGAACATAAGTAAGCCGATCAAAAAACCTATCCGACAGTATTAACAAAAGAAAACATGAGGAAAAAAAAACACATTTGCTGAAGCAACCATGCCCTTTCAACTTGCCTCTACAAGTCTTTGAGCTCTTTTATCGTACCTTTTATCGTATCTTCATGGGACTTTTGTTTCCCGAGTGTTTCTTATCTCAAGTGCATTGCTGTATCAGATGAGTTACCAAGCAAGTTTAGAAGAGCCATACATACGGAGCTGTATATGTGATGTGATATTATTTTACAAATTATGCACTATGGTAAATGCATTTTAAGATCATAACATAGTATTGTGCAAGGAACCGTGTGAAAATAAGTCTGTACTAATCATTAATCTGCCCCCGTAATCGTAATTTGTGTGAAAAGCAATAAAGTTGTTTTAGTTTTACAGCCTTTTTTTGTGTTTTTGCAGAAATGTAGGTGGATGCATGCATTTCTAATGAGCTTATGTTGCTTAAGAGCATTATATTGACATATTACTTCCCTGTCTGGTGCCTTTGACATCAAACTTCAGGGTATAGTCGCTAATGAAGGGCTTGTGACTATTTTCCTGTGGCTTATCAATGATTTACATGGCATTTACAGCTCAAGTGTAGTTTAAAAACACAGACCTACTAATGCTAATGAACAGTTTTCTCCAGGCGTTATAGTCCTCCTTGGTTTGAACCCTGCAAAAAGTGGACATTTGCTGACAAATGTGTTTTCTTACAAATCGATGGGGCTTAGAACAGTTCCCTGAGGGACACCGCTCAGATATAATAGGCAAGCATCAGTCCTGCTGTCTGTCATATCCTAGGACACGAACATTAATTATGGGTAACAACTGAAGGACCTATCTCATCCATCGTTTAAAATTACATTCCATTTAGCACTAATTGAGTTGCCCTGTGTTTCAAATGATTGATTGAATAATCCAATTTTGATCTGTGCACTTTGTGGAACCAAGAAATAATCCATTATTATTTGATCCCTATCAATCCCCTTGTTCTAAGAATCGCAAGTCCTCCTTTGTTCCTTTTGGTAAGATTATGATTGCGCTCCAGCAAGTTGAAAATCCAAGTAATTAAATGACAGAAACAGACCATTCATCATATCACTGCCATACTGTCACACAGTCAATGGGGAGTCTCTCATAGTGCACTGGTTCACTCAGTTTAGGCAGGTAGCTGACACATACACACATATCTACTCCATACAGATTGCAGATCTAGGCTAGGCCCTCCGAGCTTTTTCAAAGGCTGTACTGTATAGTCCCATGGCCTAGATATTTCTAAAATCTTTCTTATTTTTTTTTCTAAAACAGTGTAAATCATGAACTCAAGACCACCTGAGATGATCACATTTCTTAAGGTCAACCTTTAATATGATGTATTTGAAATATAAAAATATCTTGGCAACTCACCACAATACTGTGGCATCGTAGTGGAAAGTTTTGCATAGGGAAGAACCACTTACATCCTCTTCATAAGAAGTTCTAAATTCAACTTAAGGTCAGTTACATGCCTGTTTTATTTAGGTTTTATATGCAATATAAGTTTTTGTACTACGCTAAAAAATGGTGTAGGATTTACATTTTTTTTAACAATTCTGAAACTTTAAATTAGAAAAAAATGAAATAATTTCTTGTAAAACATACCCCAATAATCTGTTTTATTTACATTCAGAAAAATCACTTTTACTGTGTATTTATTTTACTGTGTCCACTTTGACAAACAATAGAGTTCTGGTTTGGTATCAGTGCAGTGCTGAGTGATATATGGCTATTTCTATCCACTAGGAGTCATTATGGAAACGCAGCAGCCTGCTGGTTGATATGTCTCCCCTAATGTTAATATTACAGTGCATCAGTAATATGAACACTATGGAACCCATCAGCGTTTGGACTAGCTGGGCTTTATTGCCCATGTCCAGAGTAATTTAAGAATATCTTTTCCTTTTCTATTAACTGGTTTCTATTGGCTCCCTCATAGTAGAAATTATGATTTTAAAATTGTATATCGTTGTAAAACACTATCTTTAGGTCTATATGAAAAGGTACAAACGTATATGCACTTATTATTAATGACTAAATAGTGTCATAAAGACAAAATGGCTTGTTTCTGTAAAAGGACCCGCCATAAACAAGATGCGCCTGAGATGTTTTAGCTGCACTGAGTAAATATGAAAACCCTTTTGGAAATCTTCGTGTTTTTCTTTGTTTACTGTTAAACTACAATTTCGAATTAGAGCTAAAAGGGGTTTTAAGGCAAAGTCAGTCAGATAATTTGGTAACATGGAGAGAAAGTGCAGAGATGTTGTGTTTTTGTCAAAACATGATGGTTATTGTAGTTCTAGACTAAATGCGAGCATGCATTTGCTCATCTCACTTGCACAAAACAGATTCAGTATTCCTCAAAAATGAATAAAAACAGAAATCAGTGAAATGCAAATACAGGTCCTTCTCAAAAAATTAGCATATTGTGATAAAGTTAATTATTTTCCATAATGTAATGATAAAAATTAAACTTTCATATGTTTTAGATTCATTGCACACCAACTGAAATATTTCAGGTCTTTTATTGTTTTAATACTGATGATTTTGGCATACAGCTCATGAAAACCCAAAATTCCTGTCTAAACAAATTAGCATATTTCATCCGACCAATAAAAGAAGTGTTTTTAATACAAAAAAAAAGTCAACCTTCAAATAATTATGTTCAGTTATGCACTCAATTCTTGGTCGGGAATCCTTTTGCAGAAATGACTGCTTCAATGCGGCGTGGCATGGAGGCAATCATCCTGTGGCACTGCTGAGGTGTTATGGAGGCCCAGGATGCTTCGATAGCGGCCTTAAGCTCATCCAGAGTGTTGGGTTTTGCGTCTCTCAACTTTCTCTTCACAATATCCCACAGATTCTCTATGGGGTTCAGGTCAGGAGAGTTGGCAGGCCAATTGAGCACAGTAATACCATGGTCAGTAAACCATTTACCAGTGGTTTTGGCACTGTGAGCAGGTGCCAGGTCGTGCTGAAAAATGAAATCTTCATCTCCATAAAGCTTTTCAGCAGGTGGAAGCATGAAGTGCTCTAAAATCTCCTGATAGCTAGCTGCATTGACCCTGCCCTTGATAAAACACAGTGGACCAACACCAGCAGCTGACATGGCACCCCAGACCATCACTGACTGTGGGTACTTGACGCTGGACTTCAGGCATTTTGGCATTTCCTTCTCCCCAGTCTTCCTCCAGACTCTGGCACCTTGATTTCCGAATAACATGCAACCACTGAGCAACAGTCCAGTGCTGCTTCTCTGTAGCCCAGGTCAGGCGCTTCTGCCGCTGTTTCTAGTTCAAAAGTGGCTTGACCTGGGGAATGCGGCACCTGTAGCCCATTTCCTGCAGACGCCTGTGCACGGTGGCTCTGGATGTTTCTACTCCGGACTCAGTCCACTGCTTCCGCAGGTCCCCCAAGGTCTGGAATCAGTCCTTCTCCACAATCTTCCTCAGGGTCCGGTCACCTCTTCTCGTTGTGCAGCGTTTTTTGCCACACTTTTTCCTTCCCACAGACTTCCCACTGAGGTGCCTTGATACAGCACTCTGGGAACAGCCTATTTGTTCAGAAATTTCTTTGTGTCTTACCCTCTTGCTTGAGGGTGTCAATGATGGCCTTCTGGACACCAGTCAGGTCGGCAGTCTTACCCATGATTGCGGTGTTGAGTAATGAAACATGCTGGGAGTTTTTAAAAGCCTCAGGAATCTTTTGGAGGTGTTTAGAGTTAATTAGTTGATTCAGATGATTAGGTTAATAGCTCGTTTAGAGAACCTTTTCATGATATGCTAATTTTTGAGACAGGAATTTTGGGTTTTCATGAGCTGTATGCCAAAATCATCAGTATTACAACAATAAAACACCTGAAATATTTCAATATTTGTGCACTGAATCTAAAACATATGAAAGTTTAATTTTTATCATTATATTATGTAAAATAATGAACTTTATCACAATATGCTAATTTTTTGAGAAGGACCTGTATATTTATTCTCACTTTATTAACCAATGTCTTTGCTGCCGACCTTCGATGATCTAACTCAACCATATGAACACGCAAAAATGACTTTAGTGAAGCATCACATTTTCCTTTTTTTTTAATTGCTAGAGTTTTATATATATATATATATAATATAAAACACAAGCAAGCTTAGCCCAGGTGAAAAAAAACTAAAACACAAAAGTAACGGAATGCCTTCCTTTCTGTAAAATGCAATGCGATTAGTTACTTATTTTAGGGAGTAACGCAATATTGTAATACCTTAGTTTAAAAAGTACCTTTCCCCAACACTGTCAGTGACTAGGTATACTGCAAATCATTTGAAGAGGTATCTGGTGTGAAAGAAACTCGCAGCCGAAGTCAGGACTTGGTCAAAGAAAGTAATTGAGCTTTTGGGTTTCATGTCACGAATCACTGATGTTAACAGTGACCCACTATTTGCACTCTCAACTGAGACATAAATTATTTAATGTCCATGTCTACGAATGCTTTAAGATCCATGCTCAGGATCCCATGGACTTATCTGAGACAACATGAGAGGAAAATGAGGTGTGTCAGCGGTTATAAGTCTGAGTATGAAAACCTCACGTTGATGGTTTCCTGGTGAGGGCAAATGCAGTCTCCTGTAGTCTTTTATATTACCTCTTCCATCTTCCATTATTGGATAAAGCAAACTCATTTCATGAATAACAGCCCAAAATGTATTGTACAGTCCAAGTATGTTTATATTCAAAATAATAAGAGATGAAATGTACACATTGTAAGTAACTATAACTGTGGCTACTCAAGGCTTTGGCAAGTTTATAACATTTTACTATACCACTGTATCATTTGTATTCCATGCAATAATGTTGTAAAAGTACCAGAATTGTACCAGTGATTTTTATATAAAATTACAAAAATGTAGGAGGCCCAGCAATTATCACAGCAAATACTGTAAGCATGCATTCTTCTATTTGAAGTGGTTTAAAAAACTAAAACCAGTCCTCCGGGACGTTTTGAGCCGTTTTGTTAGCAGTATACCTCAACTTTTTCAACCACTGCTGAATTTGTAATGAGTTACGCTAAGTGTAAAGCAAGTGCTAATTAAAACTGTCTGGCCTAAACAGCCTTATCAGCACACATCCCTTTGAACAGGTTGATTAATCTGAGGCTATATCTCACACCAGACAGAAGTCAAATGTGGCGTGAACTGACAAAGAACAGAAAATGAATGTTAACTTTCTTGATTAGATCTTATCATACCCAGTTATGGAGCACATCATGTGTGGATGTTTGGGTAGATGCTAGTGTTAGCACAATGCTAAACTGCCTTTTGTGTTTATTTGCAAAAGGAACAATACAGTGTTTGAGGGCGGGTCAAAATAGACGAACTAAAATTACACTGCTTTGAATCACAACTTCTAACAGAGGAATATTAGTGCATTTATGAAATTCTGAGACATTTCTACTTTTAAATTCTCCAAAAAATCAGTCCACATTCATTACATTTCCAGTGTAAGTGCCTCACCGTAACCTTGTTTTTTTTGTTTATTTGTTTTTTTAAGAAAACAAGGGATGAGACAAAATTGTTTTTGTGCTTATCATCATTATGCCACAAATGCTGCTGATTGTGCTTAACTTGTATTGAACCCCAAATTCTACAATTTTAATTAGTTGACTCATTAAAGGCACAATATGTAAGATTTATATATATATATATATATATATATATATATATATATATATATATATATATATATATATATATATATATCCAAAAACCACTAGAACAATGTTATATACTTTGTTGAGTAGTGTACTTAAATTAGTCATCCAGCTTTTATTAATAGGATATTTTAATATTGATCTAGCTTACTGCAATGTGCAAAAATGGTCTCATAGCAGCACAACATAACATATCTTTCAAATGTATTTTTAGGATGATTGTTTTGAGCAAGTAAAACAGCGCTGCGTTACCTCACAATTTTAATTTGTCAAATAAAGTGACCGTAATTCACTAGTAATTCACCATTTGCGGCAGTTTTATTAGAATAAAATAAAATAATGTGAATTTAAAAACTCCCATGATTCCACAATCATTCACGCCTTGTTATTGTTTTACATAAGCGACCTCTTGTGGGTGAAACTTACATACTGTGCCTTTAATGTCTATGTTCAATTCAAAAATGGAACTTTTATATTTTACAGTATTCATGTAAAATGTTTTTCATGTACTTCACGTGTTGAAGTAAAGACAAACAAAGTTTAACTCTTGACAGCATAAAGACTTCCAGTTTCTTCAGACTTAATGGAACTTTGCTTAAGTGGATCTGAACTGCTAACAAAGGTGTTTTGTATCTCAGCAAACAATGATCACAGCTTAACACAATACATGGCTTTAGGTGGATTTGGCAGTTTAATTAAAGTCATTGTGTCTCTGACAACTTGACTTTGACGCCTGGGCAGATGTTATCTTTCTTTAAGAGCCTCTGTATTTGTTGTTACAGAAGATGCATATGGCATGTGATCACAACAAATGATATACTGTACGGTGAACCATCAACATAAGTTGTGTCTAAAATTGCTTGGTGAAAATTCATTTGTGAATATACAACAGTACATGGCCTCATGTTGAGTTTGAAAAGCTGTTTTGAAAACATAGCTCTTGGCATTTGTGCTACTCTTCTATTACTTTTCTGAGTGATTTTACCATTTTCACTTGGAATGACAAAAATCCCATAGACCTGAAATGAAAATGAAAATGTCAGGTCCTTTTACTTGAGACAGTAAAGCAACCATCCTGAACACACTGGCATTATAGAAGTAACATTTGCTTAGAAGTATGTCAATATCTTGAGTGAATGCATATGAAAATTATTCAGCACCATAAAATATACACTACCGATTTTTTGTGTTTTTGAAAAAAGTGCTCAGCAAGACTCCATTTATTTGATAAAAATACAGTAATAACAGTAATATTGTGAAATATTAATGCAATTTAAAATAATTGAATATATATATTTATTTATTTTTTTATTCTTGTGATGCAAAGCGTTCAGAAATCTTTCTAATATGATGATTTGCTGCTTAATTATTATCAAATATTACTGATGCTCAGTTATTAATAATGGTTCTCATTAATGTTAAAAGCAGTTTTTGCTGCTTCATATTAAGTGGAAACCATGATTTTTTTTTTTCAGGATTTTTTTGATGTTCAAAACAACAACATTTATTTGAAATATAAATATTTTGTAACATTATGTAACAAATGTCTATACTTTCACGGATCGTTTTAATGCATCCTTGCTGAATAAAAGTATTATTTTTTTCTTTTGAATAGTAGTGTATCACAGTTTGTACAAAAATATTTTTCTTGAGAATAATCAGAGATGTTACTTGAGCAGCAAATTTGGAATGATTTCTCAATGAGTAATGATGCTGAAAATTCAGCTTTGATCACAGGAATAAATTATATTTTAAAATATATTCAATTTGACTGTATTTTGTTCAAATATATACAGCCTTGGTGAGCATAAGAGACTTCTTTCAAAAACATTTGAAAAACTTTTGCCTGGTAAAACTACCCTGGTATTACCATCTGAAACCATCACTGTATCACAAAACCCATCACATTATTTTTCTGCAAGGGTTATTACAAATACAATGTTATGATGAGCAATATTTTCCAGAATACCTGTGTTCAATTTTTTCATTCTCATATTTCAGGTCAAATGTAAGCTATATGTTCAGTGGTGTTGGCCGTGGATTTGCAGCAGTACTCAGTGGATAATGCTTTGGAGGGAGTTGGATAATGCATTTTTAATGGGATGGATCTGAGTTCCAGACACTTTTCCAAGTCAAGTGGGGCTGATGTGAAATGAAAATACGAAAGTAACAACGGACTGAAATATTAGAGGCATCGAAAGAGGAAATGCTGTAACAATGAAAGGGCTTCCCTGCAGAAATCATCTGTGGCTCTTGCTTTTCATGTGAACTTTTTATGTGCATTTTCTCCCCCATTTCAATTACCTTATCTCTGATGGCAGCTGTCTGTCACTTTTTTAAAACTTGCACCCATTCGCCTGTCTGCATTAGTAGAGAGAACACACTGTACTGAAGAACCTTGAGTGGAGTTGAACAAAACATCTTCAGTGTAACACTCTTTCTGTCTGTGCATGTGCGTGTGCGTGTGTCTGTGTCTGTGTCTGTGTGCGTGTGCGTGTGTGTGTGTGTCTGTATGTCTATGTGTGTGTGTGTGTGCGTGCGTGCGTAATGTGCATGCATGCACATTATGTGAATTTTTCGATCAATTAAAGATTAGAGTGTGTAAAATTGAGTTTATACATACTGTAACATATTTATTTCCCCACTTTAATATCATCAAAATTAATTTTTATTCAGAAATTAAAAACATACTCTTCATAGAAGAGGTGCATTCAAGTCATTGCATGTATACAAATTGCATTTTAACACATTTTTTAAATAAATTGATAAATCTAGACGAGGAGTGAGTTCGCATATGTCTAATAGCTGGCCATCTAGTATTTTAACATAACAGTTACATTAAAAATCAACTAATCATCAAATAAATGTGCTGTTCTTACAGCAGACTAGCCAACCAAATTATATAACTCGATAGATCTGGAGACAGTGATGCATGATGAACCAAAATAAGACAACTATTGTATTTCACACATAAAAGCTTCTTACTCATAAAACTGAGTCAAGGCAATGCAACAGAAATTCGTCTCGCTCCTAGTTGAACCTGACATGAACTAAATGAACCTGCAATCCCTCCACAGACACACTTGCGCCTTGCAGAATTCTCCTGTATGCTAATGAATCTTCAGCCGTCTGCTCTGTTTACATTCACACATTCAACCGTCGTCATATGAACCGTTGTGGGTGTTTATATCAAGGATCTTGTTAAGCTACAGTGAAAGAATAAATACAAGTGCTCTTGAAATGTAACAACTTCAGCTGCGCCGGTCGTCCATGTGGTGTTTTCCTTGGAGACAACAGCTAAATACAGCGGTGCATTTCAATGCAAAGATCTCTCAAGCAGTCTCATTTACTATTGAGATATAAGCATGCAGTCTATGTGTCCCTTAAGCCTTATAGTGGGTTCAGCTGCATTTATTTTGTTGAGCTATTGACAGATTGATGTTATGACCCGAGGTGATCCTTTATGTTGCACTGTTTTTGCTCTGCGCGCTAGCTGAAGTGAATAACTAGGAAAGACCAACAGCCAAGGTCAAGAATTTCGTTAAATAAAACATTACATTTCGGTTTGTTTTTCACTAAACCCTATCATATACCCCCAGAACACTTGGAATATACGGCACGTGTCGCATGGGATCATGCTTTCATACTTTTGCTTGATGCTGTTCGCTATTCACTGCCACGATCAACTTAGGCTTACAATGCTTTTGGAAAATGCGGCCCTGGATGGTTGCTAGGGTGTTACTATGCAGTTGCTATGATGTTCTGGGTGGATGCCACAGTAGTAGGTACAACATTCTGAATTGTTCTAGGGTGTTTCTGTGCATGCAGTTTCTATTGCGTTATGGGTGGTTGCTAAAGGTAGCTGCTTAAGCATTCTGGATGGTTGCTAGGGTGTTAATAGGCAGATGCTATGTTGTTCTGGGTGGTTGCTAAAGGTAGTTGCTAAAGTATTCTGGATGGTTGCTAGGGTGTTGTAGCTAGGTGGTTGATATGATGTTCTGTGTGGTTGCTACTGTAGGTGGTTTTAACAACATTCTGAATTGTTCTAGGGTGTTACTATGCAGTTTCCATTGTGTTATGGGTGGTTGCTAAAGGAAGTTGCTAAAGCTTTCTGGATGGTTGCTAGGGTGTAGCTAGGTGGTTGATATTGTGTTCTGGGTAATTGCTATCGTAGGTGACTGCTACACATTCTGAATGGTCTAGGGTGTTACTAGGCAGTTTCTATTGTGTTATGGGTTGTTAGGTGGTTGGTAGGGTGTTCCAGGTAGTTGCTAGGTGATTGATGGTTCTGGGAGGTTTCTGCTACAACATTCTGAGTAGTTTCTAGGGTGTCACCAGGTGGTTGCTGCAGCATTCAAAGTAGTTATAGGGTGTTATTAGGCAATTGCTAAGATGCTGGGTGGTTTCTAGGGTGTTAGATGATTTCCAAGGTGTTATGGGTGGAGTCTGAATATTTTAAACAGATTAATCATAAATCATTCTTTCTCACGTAAACAATTGTTTCTTTTTGATTTGGTTTCCTGCATGACCTCTTGAAGAGTATAACTCTAATTACTTCACCAGTCTAATTACCATTGCCAGTTTCAGAAGGAGGACTCACCTGTTTTTAAGCTTTTTTCTTAAAAAGGCTTACTCAAGGTTATGTGCTAAATGAAGGTTCACTCCTAAAAAGTGCAACGCACAGGAGAAGTCTGACCAATAAATCTCATTAAAGTGTTCACTCCGGTTTAATGCAGAGAGAAGTACGCATCTCACTTAAAGGCCCGTGTCTATAAACGCATGAGGTAGCCAGCCAGAATTGTAAAAAAGCTTTTTCAGTGCTCTTTGGACTCGGAGTTCAGCCGTGTATTGATTTTTATCTACTTATTCATCAATACAAATGTGAATAAATTGCTTAGCCAGAGACAGAGCAGTGCCAAACTGCACTACCACCGAGAAATTAACAACAAAATGATTTTCTTATAGTTACACTTGGGTTGAAATATCAGGAATGTCTTCAAGTATTTTCCATCAAGAGCACCCCTGTGGTTTCTCCATAGACAGACAGACAGATGAATAGACAGACAGACAGACGGATAG
The DNA here is from genome assembly GCA_030578275.1 of Meda fulgida. Taxonomy (NCBI): domain Eukaryota; kingdom Metazoa; phylum Chordata; class Actinopteri; order Cypriniformes; family Leuciscidae; genus Meda; species Meda fulgida. The sequence goes on along the minus strand of CM060630.1, from coordinate 27,113,491 downwards.
AAAGATAGACAGACAGACAGAAGGATAGACAGACAGACAGACAGATAGACGGATAGAAAGACAGACAGACATACGGATAGAAAGGCAGACAGACAGACAGATGGATAGAAAGGCAGACAGACAGACAGAGAGACAGACAGATGGATAGAAACGCAGACAGACAGACAGACAGACATACGGATAGAAAAGCAGACAGACAGACAGACAGACAGATAGAAAGGCAGACAGACAGACAGATGGATAGAAAGACAGACAGACAGACAGACAGACAGACGGATAGAAAGGCAGACAGACAGACAGACAGACTGATAGAAAGGCAGACAGACAGACAGACAGATGGACAGAAAGACAGACAGACAGACAGAGGCAGACAGACGGATAGAAAGACAGACAGACAGACATACGATGTATGTATGTATGGATGGATGGATGGATGGATGGAGGATGGATGGATGGATGGATGGATGGATGGATGGATGGATGGATGGATGATAGATGGAGGATGGATGGATGGATCTTCTTATTTAAGTTAAAATTCCATACAGATTCTACACCACATTCTGTACATCATACAATGCTAGAATTATATACAATATAAATAGAATATAACACCCACAGTAGTTCTTTTTTTTTTATCATTTTAAACATTCTGCAGAAGTTCACTAAATAAATCCATACAGTAAATGTGTTGCATTAACAATAACCATGTCGAAACGCTTATGCAGTAATGTGAACAAATTTGTGAGGAATAAAATGAACATATTATCTAATAATATTCAGTGGCAGTTTAAGCTGCTGAGTATTCCTAATAAAGGGAGGTCTATACGTTGATTGCTTTATTACTAAAAAAAATATTTTATCATCATCAAAATTGTTCCAACTGTTCGTCTTTGAAATGTTCTTTGCAAGAAATAATTCCCCTAATGGGAAACACATGCTTCTCCCCTTGTCCCAGTAAGCTTGGCACAGCCGGAGCGGGTCTTCCCAGGTGGACTGCATTATAGTGTCAAAAGCGAGAAGGTAAGATGAAATCCGCACTGAGGCTGAATCCACTATTTGGGAAACAAAGGTCTTCATTACTTTTCAGACCAAAGGTCAAATCTTTACGGAACACGTTTAACTCTCTAATTCAGCAACATCTTTGACAATGTTACACGTCCATTTCCTTTTTTGTGGAGAGAACTTTCCTGAAGTACTAGAGCTACTGCTACCAATGGTGGTAAATCGGTGGTATTGTATTCCTCTCCAAGCTACATATTACTTTCCAAAATATTTCCAGAATAGGTGGAATTCAAACATTACATCGTTGAATCATTGATCTGATCATTGTGCAAGTGAAAACAGCAAGGGGTAACACTTTGTTTAGACAGTCTACTAACTATAAGTAACTTTGCATATCAACTAACTCATTTATTTGTAACTTCATGTCAACTAACTCTCAGAGTATTATTATTAGTAGTCAGTAGAATGTCTGTTGGGGACCAACAATATAAAGTGTTATTAGCAGATATTAAGCAGACAGTGTAATAAAACTCCAATGACTGCTAGTTAACATGTAGCTGCAAATTACTTATAGTCAGTATATTGTCTAACAGTGGACTATTGAAATAAAGCAAGGTCTCATTCAGCCAATATATTATTGTCAGTCAGGGTAACTGAAGATTTCTTATTGGACATATTGGTCATTGATATTTTCAGTGGCTTTTTCAAATTGGAACAGAGGTACTGTACTTAGTGAAATTTGAAGAGTTCATAGTAATATATATATATATATATATATATATATATATATATAATCGATTTCATGTGTATATTACCACATCCCTTTATAATCATGATGCATTCAAATAATTGTACTAACAAATTCTTATTCTAGCCCTCACCCTCCCCAGCACCACCTGCCTAGATCTGCGACCTCTGATGACAAACCTTTAATTGGTAAAACCTTTATTTGTTGAAAAAATACTTCTACCTGATTTTAACTAACACACAAGCAAATAATGATACACAAAGAAAAAAAAACTCTTCACTTCCGTTCTCACACACATCACGTCATTACACAACACTTCAATAGTAGTCAAAAATACGATTCTTCTCATGAGCACAACAAAACCCCACAGGTTGTTGTATCCTCTCTGATTCTTTGGCATTAACAATTAATAACATACAACAATACTGAGCGGCAAGAGGTCACACAGTGCTGTTCTGTTGCAGCCAATATGAAATTCAATTCAAGTGGCTGTAAAAAGTGATTGATTTGAACTGAGCTTGCACTCTTTTGTCCATCCACACACGTTTTAATGTCAGACTCTTGTTCCAACAGAGGGATTAGTCAGATGCCCTTTGATGTCAGCAGATTGTTTAGCAGAGCAGACATAACATCAGCTAGCAGTTTTTAGTGTAGTCTCAGCCACAGGGCAAAAGGCTAAACAAAGTTATTGCAGGACATCTTGTGTCCAACATCACTGGAAAACTATAACAGGGAGCTGTTTTCAATTCACTCATGTTGTGCAAAGCCCAGGTGCATCTCTTCTCGCTAGGACTGCATGATATTGCATTGCGATAATTAGTTTTTCTGCTAAATATATTGATATTGCATTAATCATTCTAGAATGATTGGGTTGATTTTGCATTTATGTAGAAAAGTTAAAGAATTTGAATTGTACTTGAATTGTACTATAATTATAATATTACAGTATTAATACATCTTAATATTTTCATTCTAAATGTTTCAAATGTATGGAGCCTATAAAGGGACATGGTGTTGGAAAAACAAACAATGAGATGGGAGTACAATTATGTCAGTGATTTTGCATTCTTTCACAAGTGTTTTCCATTCCCCCGAGAAACTTTGTGTTCATTACCACATCTCTTTATAATCACGCCTCATTCAAATGAATGCGCTAACTCTGCGTGCTATGCAAATTCGTATTCTAGCCCTCCGCCTCCCCAGCACCACCTGCCTAGAGCTGCTATACAGCCCTGCACTATTAAAAATAAAGTCACATAAAGCTCTTACATAAAAATATCCAGTAGAAAATGTTATGATTAATGAAAAATTATGTCAATGCTTTTGCATTCTCTCACAAGTGCTTTGCGTTACCCCGAGAAACTGAGTTTGCACGCAAAACGTTTTCTTTCCCAAGAGATAATTTGTGTTTTGCGAGTGTATGCAAAGTTTCTTGGAGGAACACACAAGTTTTGTGAGTGAACAAATACGTTTTGATATATATTTGTTCCTCCATCATTTCCCTTTAGGGGCTCAGTACAAATGTTTATGATTGGTTGGTATATTATACATGACAAACAGACATTGATAGATTATGCAATCTAAATATGTAATATGTGAATATTTAATTGAATCGGCACACTAGAGATAGTTAAATGGTCTAGATTCTCGATCGCTTTTGTAAACAGTGTGTTTATAGTTATAAATATGCAACTATTGACATAAACTCATAAACTGAAAATAAATCTACCAGACACATTCTTTCAACTTCTGAGAAATGCACTCTTCACTGGATTGTATCTCTCAAATAATTACAAACACTTGCCTAATGTTAACATTAAATCCTATTGAAATAATTATCATTATGACATGAGTACTTGTACATGATCATTGTCTAAATAACAATATTTATTAAATAATCCATATTGTGTGTTTTGTATTAGTTATGAATGCACCGTAGGTATTATGACCTATGATTTTGAGATCATTTATAATTTATAAGGAAAGAAACTGTATGCATTTCCAATTTTGAATGTTTAAGAAAAGACCTAAGACCTTTTTTCCTTCTAAATCATGGGTCATGTCCTGCAGGTGCCCCTGGGATAAGCAACATTTATTTTGAAAACAGTTGAGCCACAGTCACACTTCTGAAAAAAAGGTAGTTAAAATGCAGCACAGTACACTGTGCACTGCAATACCTTTTTTAGGAGACCATTCATTCAAAATGTATGTTTTGTGTCGTTGTTTCTGTCTATTAGTATCTATTATGTTAATGTACTCTTACATGTACTATAGACACAACTTTAGCAGATATGCAAATATACAGTCTTTCTCTTTCTGGAAAACATACCAAAAACGTTGATGACTCTTATGCACTTAGGGGTGTATCCAAATGTTTATCCAATCAAATGCTCTACAGAATGAATATGTCCCTCCCTTAATACCACCAGTAGCAACAGCATTAGGGGCTTTCGCACCAGAGGAACCTTTACTTAGTTCCTAGAACTACGGAAGTACCTGTTTTTTGACATGTTCGCACCACAGGAATAGGAACAATTTTAGTTCCTTTTGGAATAACTAATTTAGGTCCTACCTCAGAGTAGGGTCTAACCCAGCACTATAGGAACCGTTTGTGACGTTAATGTTCGCTGATTGGCCGAACTGACGCGAAACACCAGCTCCCGCCATTTAAAAAAAAAAAAAGTTTATTCACAGATTATAGCCTATGTATTTACACCACAGACTAGGGATTTGTAGGCCAAAACCCAAAACGAATTAGCATTTTAGCACTTCCATTTTTTGTATGGGTTTTTTTTGTCGAGGGAACCAGGGTGATGCTAACTTCTGGGTTGGCCTACAAAAATAGGCCATCACTGCAAAAGCCCATCGTTATGATACTGTATGTCATGCCCCAACTTCCTATTTCAATGGTAAATATTCCAACGCAAGAATGGGTTCCTTAAGCAGAACATATAAGAGAGGGGGAAAAAAATCACGATTCTCCTTTTGATGAGATGAAAGGCCTGAGATTCACCTGAGAAAGTCTGACTGAGTCTCTAAAGTTCTCTGCTTGTTTTTGTTGTGTTTTGGTCTTTCACTACATCCATCAATGAGGCAACACACAGCCTCCAGCAGTGACAAAGCTTGAGCGCACATTCAAATAGGAGGTGTCGGGGGGTGATAAAACGAACGAGCCGCGGCAAAAATCAAAAGCTCGCCTAGTCGTTGAACACCGGCATGTCCGCCCCAGCGCTCCTTTAATGTTTGCGAAAGAGCCGTAGAGTTAGCACCTCTATCAGGATCACCTGACCGTGGCTTTAACATAGTCATTTGGGAGACCGTACTGCTGCTTATGCAAATTGCTGATTATGAATAATAGATCAGATGATGGCTATTACTGCTGTTCTACGGCTCACTGGCAATGACAGTGTACATTTACATGATGAATAATAAACGAGATGTCTCATCGAGAACTCTTTCATGAAATCCTTCCAGCATCAAAAATCTTGTAAAGAGGGTCTTTCATATAACCGTATAAACAAGTGAATGATGGGCTTTCAAAAAACGTTACAGTCATTTGGCTATTTGAGCATGCTTCAAACAGACAGGATAAAGTTCATACACAGCACACTTACAGTTGCATACTACAGAACTAATTGTATACTTTTTTTTTATTAACTAGGGAGAAACCAGCTCTAACTGGTTCACTTGACTGTGACTGTAGCCCCAAAGGAAGTGTGTAATCCATTAATCTCACTAGCAGTTGTACCTCTTATAGCATGCAACCTCAAATCTGCCCTCATCTACTGAAATCATCTGTGATTGAATTTCATTGTGTTTAAGGCAAAGGTCTCTGGTACTTTGAATGTATTCTATACATCAATACACTGAAAAAAAGGTACAAAAGCTGTCACTGCCCTTTCAAAAGGTACACCAAGAAGAGTGCATATTAGTAACTTTTGTACCCAAAGAGTGCATATTACTACCTCAAAGGTACCAGAAGTGTACATATATCGCTAAATGGTGCATATTGGAACCTTTTTAAATGGTACCGTCCCAGTGACAACTTTTGTACCATTGTTTTTTTTTTGTTTTTTTTTTTCTGAGAGTGAACATGCGACTACAGGCAAATCAAAGATGTTGAGCATGTGTATTATAGAATTTTTAGATCAGACAGCTGTTTGATATTTTCATATTTGGGGTTCCTAGCATGCATCAAAACACAACAGTGCAATATAAATCAAGAGTAAACAGGACCATAGACTGTTCTTTTGGCTTCTGAAGACAGTCAAGTCCTAAAAAACTTAAGGTTTTTTACTTAGACCTTCATGTGGTGAATTACAGTCAAACAAAAGTCAATTTTTAACAATATCTCTTCAAATTCTCGAGGTAGTTTCCAGGTAATCACCCTCCTTTTGAATTTACTGCATTGTTGTGTCCTTGGCTGAGCACCGAATCTCCAGGATTGATTTTGCTTTATCCATCCAGGTCTCTAAGTTGATGAGTTGTGACTTTATCTGTAAAAGGGCAGGGTACGTGTAACATTACCAGCAACAAGGTCAGACCCCCAAGTTTAGAGGGGAACTTTCTCATCATCCATCATATCTACACTCTGGTGCCGCTAACTGATGGGCCCATTTTCTGCGTGGCTGTCACGCTCATTTGTAATAAGCCCGGAAGAAGGACAGAGGAGAGGTAGCGGAGACAAAAAGGGAGCAAGCAAGCAGGCCGCTTATGGAGGAGAGAGAACACCAGGGCTGGCAGTTTTGGGAAAAGAGAGGTCAGTGTGTGCTCGTCACTGCAGCTATCACCTTGAACCAACTGTGCAGCTGATGTGTCAGCTCAGGATTTATCCATCGCTAGGCAAGAATACATGTTGCATGTGTGCGACATCCTAAATGCGTAAACTGGAGATTTTTGTTTACATTTAGCCATCCTAATTAAAACTCTCTCACTTCGTAAATTGTGCACATTTAGTATATAATTTAAACACTGGTTCTCATTTCCACTGAAAAGATTTATTATTATCTCATCAGATTTTTGAGCTTTTTTTAATGTTGACATGAAATGGAAGTTGCAATAGTGTTTTCTTCCCTATATTGTGATGTATATCCGAGTGAAACAGCTTCTACAAGACCATATGTAGGGTGGGACTTTTTCCATTAGGCATTGATTGGATGGTTGGATTGTTGTTGTTTGCTATTGGTCGATCTCATGTGAGTGACAGGTTGTCCCTTCCTCGTCATCAGAGAAGAGGGCTGCGTCTGAAATGTATGTAGAGAAGTATCACTATTAGACACAATCTAATAGTGCGTTTGAATGAATTGGTTGAACAAATTGAAGCTACTCAACATTAAAATTGCAACATGATGAATGTAATGGATCCTGGTGTATCCACATAACTTGCAGAAAGAGTCACTAAAAAAATCTCCTAATGGACAGACTAACGTTCTTTCTGAAATGTGTAGACACCAAAAAGTAGTGTTTATGTTTTAAAGGTGTTCATATGTTGATATTGTTTCAATTTCTTACTGCTTTTTTTTTTTTTTTAAATGTGTACTGCTACATCTTCTACAGTTAAAGTTCATTTAAGTTCATTAATCATAAAGTACATTTTAATCACACATGTTTTGGGTTTTATTTTCTGTTTTTTTTTTTTTGTTGGCCATCATTTCGATTACGCAATTAGGTGGAAAAAAATCTTTTTCCATCAGAACATTCTGTCTGTTCTTTCCTGTTCAATTTTAATTCACCCAAGAAATCCGTCCAAGAAAATAGACTTTTACAGATTCCAATATCTATCATTCTTCCTTTCATTACAAGTCAATTTTAGAACAATTTTGCCTTTACATCTGACCCTTTTAACTGACCTATATGACTTTGAACTTTTTGAACACAAAAGGACAGGAGTTAAAAGAATTGCAGTCTGAAATATAGGAACTAATTCTTTCAAGCTTCTAACGTATCCGAAATATTAAATGTCTTCTAAAGCCATATGATAAAATTACGAGTTATTCAGTAAAAAATATTTACAGATATGTTTATAAATCATTTGTTTGAGTCTGACGTTTTTTTCCTTGGAGATTTCCACGTACAGACGACACCATTGTCAAAACGATTCCCATTCACAATGATCCACGAAAACGACTAAAAACCTGTATTCTACTGCCAGGCCATTACCATTAGATGATGATGAAACACTATAGACCGAACACGTAATGCCATGTGCATGACGTCATCGTCTTCAGGGATTCGTGTTTTTGAAGTTTACACGGAGACCGTTTTTAAAAACTTGCGCTTTGAAACCCGTTTTCAAAAAGTTTGCGTTTTCAAGCACCCAAAACGGCATTGTTGTGTAAAAACGCATAAAAAGTTTTACATTTATAGTTGAAAACCGTGTCGTCTAAACAGACCCTTAGACTCTGTTTGTTTTCGTTCAGGTGTGTGCGAGTCATTATGTCCCCTATTAATGATACTTTTATGGTGCTTTTGTGTCATTTTGAAGCTTTAATCTGTTATTGCTTGAAAAAAAAACCTGTACATTCTTCGAAGCGTCTTCTTTTGCATTCCACAGGAGAAATAAAGTCATACAGGTCTGGAACAGGGTGAATAAATTGTAGCATGTTTCATTTTTGAGTCAACTATCCCTTTAAATCAGATCATATGGTATTGTTTAACTACATCCGTAGAGTTGGTTCATTGAAAAGAATGATCAAGGAGGTCAGACAGTGGCCTGGACTGGAATAATGCTGCCCAGGGTTTTAGGTTACACACTACCTGGCAGTGGTTCTCTTCTGAGAGGTCATTTGAATGTAATATTAACATCTAAAGATACAAGAGTCATTTATCTTCTGGGCCTTATAATGTAGAGTGTGGACAAGAATAAATAAAGAAAAATCTATGGAGGAATATCTTGTGGAAGAGCACATGCTGAGGGCTGAAATGAGTATTGACTAACAATTCAGCTCAACACTTTCTATTGTCTATGAACAAAAGTTATTTTAAAGTACTTGTCGAGGGCTGTAGAATAGAATCCAAAAGAAGTGCTGAGGTAAAAGCAAAACAACAGTGGTGCTGAATTTTGTTAAGTCAGTAAACCTTTGTCTAGAGGGCATATCAGTCTGTATCTGTAAGGCAATACTTTTCTTTTTTAGCGCAGATGTTTGTCTGATTTATATATATTTGTGCTGTGGAAGCTTATCTAATGTGTCTCCTATATTTTCCTGCATTAGAGTCTCCTGCTTTCTTAAAATCTAGAAACCATGGGGATTTTTAACACTTTGAGCTGTCTGATTACTTGAAATCTAACTGTAGTAACAGCACAATTATTACTAACAAAACACTAATGTACACATTATCATTGACAAACCATGTGGAGATCAAACTGTGAAGATATGCCAAGTATCAAACATTTTTGTATTACAAGTTTTCTGGAATGTTATTTTTAACCCTCTGGTGCTTTTCGCATGTCGGTCAAAAATGACCAATTTTTTTTTTTTGTAAATTAAATGTCCAACTTAAACTGGACTAAATCTAAATCTAACTAATCCAACTAATCTAACTGGACTAATCAACTAAATCTTGAAAGCTTTAGAGCACAGACTTAAGTTTGATCTCTTTTCAAAGACAACTTTTGGCAGATTATTGCTGAAGTGAAAAAAATGAGTCAGGGTTGGAAAATATGTGACATCATTATGTTGTGGCTGACGACAAGACATGACATTTCTCTGAACATTGAGCATGACTTGAGAGTGGCAGTATCAAGCCTGCAACCCTGCTTTGAGAAATTGTACAATACAAAACAGGCTCATTGCAGTCATTGCTGATGCAGGGATAAATAGACCTGTCTTGCCAAATGGATTTCTCTTCTTTTCTTTTTTTAACAGATTTCAAAGTGGCACTTTTATTTCATCTATTTCTGAACTTGATACAAATTTTGACACAGCTGCACTTTTATTTTCTTTATTTTTGAACTTGCTGTTATTTGATGTAGATAGTTAGTTTGTATTTAGATACAACTTACTATACTGAAACTATTTTAAGCTTGTTGCGTATTTCATTAGCATTGTGTCAGGGCGATGGGCGCAGGTGGGGCTTGAAAATTCCCCCTTTGTGGGGAATGACCAAAAAAGTTTGAGAACCACTGATTTAACCTTTTCGAACCATCTCCATGATGGTCACATAGCAAGTGCCAAAACCTTTACCAAGTTTCGGACCATTCCGATGAAGTAAAAAAAAAAAAAAAAAAAGTCTGTCAAAAATGACCAACGAGCACCAGAGGGTTAAATATGAATATGAGGGGGGTATCTAATTAAATATGCACTAATTTGCACACATTTCTAGAACAAAAATATGGACATTGGATGAAGTCAGGTTCCAAATTCTTTTTTTTTTTTTTTACATAGTAAGTAAAGATTTTTACAGGGGACTTTGGAAATCTCTTTTTATCACTCCATGAACCAGAAAAAAAAAAGTGGAATTACATATGAACACCCCAAATAGATGCAAATAGATAAAATGCTATAAAATATTCACTTGAAAGAGTATTCTGGATGTTTTCTTTCCACTACTCACTACACTACACTACAAAAAAAATAAAAAAAATAAAAGTATCTCACAATTGACAGATGCATGAAACAACAGTTTTTGCCTGTAGTGTCTCGTTTTAAAAAACATGAGCACAAAGAGTACATTTCAAAGAACTGGGCATGCACGTCTGTTTTAAACTAAAAGTTCCCTCCTTTTTTGACTTAAAAATGTCATTACTGTAAACTGTCCCTTTAACATTTGTGACAGTGACGAATCAAAGCGGTGAATGCTTTAGTCGTGGTCAGCCCATCTTTGGCAGACAGTTCATTTGCTGTCATTTAATCAGCAAGAACAAACAGGTCCGGTTCAGGCCAGGCTGCTCGGGCACTCGCACTGATGCCCCTGATGAGATAAGATTCTTCGGCCTCTGAAGACGACTTGAGTTTCATATTTATTTATCAATCATTCATGAGGTCAGTGAGATTACACCAAGGTCAGAGGGACTGCCTGGCTGTGGAGCTCCCATTAACACTCCCCGATTCTCTCTGCTCTCACACACTGAAGTCTGTTTCTCACAGTTTGTGCTGCCATGCAGGGACTCCAGAGAGTAGAATATTCTCATATTCACATTCTCATATTCTACAGGTTTAGTTGTAAATGTCACTTACTGGTTGAGGCAGTGGCTGCATCTGAACACAGGCTTATGCCTGATATTTGTTTCACTGAGATCTGCCACAGAAGTGATGTTTGTTACGCACACCCCCAGAGAGAGAATTTGTGGATTGTTTGCAATCACTTAATCCTGTTTTGAAGCAAGTATATCAGACGTTTGAAGCAAAAGTTCGAAAAGGATTACATATTGCCTAGAAAAAGCGCAAAGAGAGCTCCCTTTGTAATCACTAAAAAGCTGTCACTCATCTTAATTCATCACCATCTCACGAAGTTCCGTTATAATCAATGAAGCTGACTGCAAAATTAATCTCTTATTTAGCCTACATAATGTCTACATTTTGTTTGCTATAGGTTAAGTTATAAAGAGAGTTTTTGTGAGCGTGCAGAACTCAGCCATTTTAACTTAAACATTTCTGATTGGCCATTGCATTCAAGAAATCAATAGCTATGTTTGTTATTGGCTACATTGCCTAACGCTGCAAAACACGTTGTAAAAAGAAACCCTTGGTGCTCTCAAGACACCAAATCTGCTTTGCCAATATGCTATTATTACGCAGAGAAAACTAATCCTAGACCAGCAGTTATGGGCAGCTTGTCTTTCTAAAAGCAATCAGATGCAGTGGTTTAAGAGAGACAACTCCATGCTAGTCTCAAGTCCATGGCCAGCCTCACACACACTGTCAATGTCAATGGCCTATGGCTAGCAGTCAATTTAATCCATTTTCATTAATATAACATTTTCAGTGTTGCACAGCAGTTTCCTCTCTGCATGAGTGGATTGTATTGTTGCTCCATATAACTTTATTTCCTATCTTTCCTTGCTATTTATGTTGCTTGATATAACTTAATCACCCCAATATATCTGATATGATCTAATATTGTCTGTCACATTAATCTGCCATCGCTAGCCTTAATCTCGCTATGGCTAGCACAACGCGTTAGCATTTCGCCAGCCTGTTAACCTGCCATCCGTACTTTCCGTCTTTTTCTCTCTCACGCCTTTTACGAGTCCGTCTAACAACTGTGGTGAGTCGGATCAGTCAACAAACACGGTGAGTTATGTCATCTTCTCCTGTTGTCACTTGCACTGCCTGCCACGTTTAGCGTAGCCTTCTCTGTTAGCGACGAGGGTTTCACATGTCATAAATGCAGGAAAATAGACAAGCTGACGGAGAAGTTTTTAGAATTAGAGGCACTCATCTAAACTTTAATTGAGGATAGTAAGAATGCAAGGGCTTTAGATACTGCTTTGGATGCGACTAGCTTGGCGAACTCCGTACGTTGTTCTGTCTGTAGAGCCCGTGCAGCAGGGCAAATAGGTGATACAGACACAGTTGCTCCTTTGCGCTTAAAGAAAATTAAAGAAGGTAGTCCAACGCGTGGTACAATGAGCACACTTGGGCCCTCAAGAGAACAGCCAGAAAAATGAAGTGCAGCTGAAAAAAAAAAAAAACTAGAGGTTTTTCGCATTACGTGGAAAGATAGCACTATTGCATGCAGTCCTCAAAAACGTTCTAGATCTGCTTATTGTTCGACCCTCCTATAGGAAAACAAACACAACCCTAGGTATTTATTTGATACAGTGGCTAAATTAACGAGAAATAAAACTTCAATCCCAGACGTTTCCAAACAGCACAGCAGAATTGACTTCATGAACTTCTTTACTTACAAGATTTATAATATTAGAGAGAAAATTATAACTATGCAACCATCTACTACAGTGTCGCATCAGGCAGTGCATTGTAGTGTCTATGAAGAAGATTCCATTCAATCGTTCATTGCTATGAATTGTCTAAACTCGTTAAATCATCTAAATTAACAACATGTATGTTAGACCCTATATCGACTAAGCTATTGAAAGAGATGCTTCCAGAGATCGTAGATCCTTTTCTTAATATCAATAATTATTTTTTTCTTAGGATATGTACCGAAAACTTTTAAGCTGGCTATTATTAAACCTCTTATTAAAAAAAAAAAATGCAACTTGATCCTACAGAATTAGTCAATTACATGCCGATCTCAAACCTTTCATTACTTTGTCTATAGTTTCTAAAGTATTGCTTTTGATTCACTTCAGACATGGTTGTCTCTATTTCTTTTCATAGTCTCAGTTTTGTAATTACAGATTACCTGAAGGCTGTTAATTACGGCCAATGAAATAACTAGTAGGACTGTCGTTCTACAAGTATATGCATGGCTGGTACTTTAAAATGACTGTGTTTTCAATCAAACCACAAATGTACTTCTCTTACTCATAAATAGTCAATCAACCACAGAAGCTGACGGTTGAGTCGAGAGACTCAGGCAAGGGCTTTCTGCAGGCCCCAGGAGCCATGCACAGAACCCCAAACAGTTGGCCTGGAAGCAAGCTTGACAGCTACTAACCTCCTTTGACAAGAGTAATCACACTGACCCTTTTAACAGACAGCATCCTGCCATAAACAGACGGCAATCAACACATGTGTGAATTATACAGTCAGCCATGGACGAATCTCCAGAGAAAGCGTGGGAATAGTAGGGGCCGGTAATGAATTAAGCACACTCAATGAAGAGTCGGCGGAGAGGATGTACATCTGGAGGGGTTGTGACACTCTAAAGTGAGTGACGAGGCAAGCGTCTCGTGCAAATGCACATGTCAAATTAGACTGGGCGCTCGAGGTGATCCCAAACCTCCTGTGGTCGGCACAATTTTTAGATATTCTCCTGGGGCAGACTGTTTGAACACAGTGGCCTTCTGTCCAAATACACAGCAAGATGCTAATGTTTAATGTATTATTTTGGTACCCTGATAAACTGATGTAAATATGTACTGCAGGAATGTATTGTGGACATTTGTGCTGTGCTGTGCATAACAACCGACTACTATAGAGCAAAAGAGCAGATTGCTCTTCAGAGTCCTAAAACATACAAACAATCCAAAAAACATAAAATTCAATGAAAAATGTTGCTTATTTTGAAGATTTTGCGATATACTCATATGCAGAACTGCACAATGAACTATTTCACGGTTCCATGCTGGTGGAATGATCTCCCAACCCTCGTCCGGAATGCAGAATCCCTGACAACATTCAAAAGACAACTGAAAACTCATCTCTTCCGTGAGCACTTAACACAATTTTTATTTTTATTTTAAATCTGTTTCCTTTAAATCCTCCCTTGTCTGGCTTATGCTACTCTGATCAATGCCTGAACTTTGTATTTTGAGCACTTCTTGCGTTGTTTTTGCCTCTTCACGATGACTCGCTTGGTTTAGTCCAGTTGTAAGTTGCTTTGAATAAAAGCGTCTGCTAAATGACAAAATGTAATAAATGTAAATGTATTTCCCCACCATTTTTTTTTTTTTACACTTTCCCCACCATTGACGGAAATTTCAGGCTTTCCCTGTTTTCACTGTTATATGGTTGGGGGCACTATTACACATCTTTGAAAGACTTCTGAATCTCCTGATCAAATACTTGTGAAAAAAGAAGCAGAAACACGCGATAGCATCTGTAAGCGGATGCATATGTAAAATAACGCGGCCCTCAACGTTAAACAGCATATAAATCAAAACTGCCTAAAGTTACCAAATGAAATGTCGACCCAGGACATCAGAAGGCTCTGCTCATTCAGATATTCACACAACAAAATATCCTGGAGGCCATAACAATTTTGTGAAAATGATCAAAAATACTGGCAGTGACTGGCAGATTTTTTTGTAAACGCTGTTAAAAGTTGCCGCAAACTTAGCGACCCCTACCGTATAACAGTGAAAACACGTCAAATTCTTCAATGGGGGGGAATCATTGTTTCATTCCGTCTATGAAAATGCTGTTCATGGCGGGGAAGATTGTAAGATTCCTGTAAAACAGTATTCAGAAATATGCTGTAATTTCACAATTTTTTTTTTTTTGTGTGTGTGTGCACATACTGCTTGATTTAATTTCTTGATAATTCATTGTCTTATTTCTGTAAATGAAAATCTAATGAGGAGGAATTGTTCATGATGATGTTTACTGCACAGTTGTTAAACTGGGTCAAAACTGGGTAGGGGCCTACTATTATATTTTTTAACGAAGATTTTTATTTTTTTAATTTTAATTTTGTAACAATTTTTTTTTTTTACAATTTTAGTCATTTTTTATTACATAAAGTGAAATGTTGTAAGTGCAAGTAGTTAAATTAAAATACGTTTTTAATATTTTACAGTATGTCAGGTTTTTTCTCTCCAAGTACCCAATTTTTTAAATAGTTAGTTTTAGTTAACTATAATAACCTTATTCAAATGGCATTTATAGAAGATAATATGGCATTTAGGGATTTTTATATACAATGTTTACTTTTGAATTTTTAAAAATAGTATTCTAGTGCCAACTGTACAAATTATTGTTGTGATTTTAGTGGTACTAAATACATTTCATCTGTGATCCTCAAAGACACTTGAGATAATTTCTGCTCTCATTTTCAGACGTATGACAAAACCTTTACAGTGAAAAGACATTTAGAGCGTTACAAAATTGTATAAACTATTTGCTTTAAAAAAAAAACATTATAATAATTGTGCAGCCACATGCATTTCCCAGTTTCTGAAAATCTAAGACCAAATATCAAATCGGAGACTATTTATAATTCAGAATGGATGCATATTGTTTATTATCAGTGCAGATTGTTTATCTGTTTTTCACAGCACTCTTTTTGCCAGGCCTGTAGGCGTTACCTGCGTCTCAAAGGCTGCTGTTTTTACCCATGGCTGTGTGTGTCACATCCTGGGACTCTACCTCAGATAGATCTCCTCCTGACCTGTCAATCAATCCCACACACAATGCTGTTGATTCTATCAGTTCTGACAGTGGACTGGCTGGTCGGGGGGATCTCGAATGTGGCCAAGGTTAGAATTCTGTCATTGGCTTTTCACAAGCAATTTCCCCATTGCAGAAAGGGCACATTTTCCTTTCATTCTCTAGAGGACTGCAAGGTTATAGATGATCTTTAAAGGGGGATGAACTCTGTGCTTTCAACTTACCAATATACTCACACACATTTCATTTTGTCACAAACAATAGTATTTTTCTTTCAACCCTGGCTCATTGGAAAAACATACCTGTGGTGACATTTCTGCAAAATCATATTATGTTGCTGCTAGCACGTTTTGTGACACTTTTAAAGTGCAATGTCCAGTTGTGCTAATAACGCGTTCAGGTTTATCCTAAACAGATGAACATGAATGAGGCAACATTTTATTACATTGGTTGTATGATTGTGTCAATTTGGAAATTAAATTTTCTGTAATTGGCGCTAAAAGGTTAACGGTCTAAGTCTTTGAGCTCTTTTATCGTGACGTGTTTTGCAGGAGTCCCGTGCGCTCCAAATCACATGTGCAGTGATATGTGAGGTGACCTACCGAGCAAGTTCACCACGTCAGAAAAGCCATACATATGGAGCTGGTTATCTGATGCAAACATCAAAATCTCTTTGTGTATAAAAAGCATTTTGAGGTCATAACATAAAAGTAATTCTTTATTATTAGATAGTCTACGTTGTAATTATAATTTGAATGAAAGGAATAAAAGTGAGTGTTTTATTTATGTATTTCAGCTGGAAACTGCAGTGAATTGTATCTAAAGGTATGTTTCTTTTGGATTTTTGCAAAAATAGATCGATTTTTGTGTGTGGTTAAAAAGCATAAAATATATTTTGCTCTTGTAAGCGAATAACACTTTTTGTCTAAACCTGTTAACACTTATTCATTTGCATAACTGAGAATGATTGTTATTTTTGGTCAACAAATTATTTGCCAATATCTGCAATTATTGGTGGGTCTCGGACAGCAGAGAAATGACAATGACAAATGCAAATAATGAAAATTATTTTAAAAAAAGCATAGTTTGCATAGCAAAATTAATTGCTGTAGTTTAACTTTAAAAAGGGGCAGAGAAAACACTTCTGCTTTCTGTTGTTGTCACAAATTGCTGTGCACTCAGACATATTCAGTAATTTTTTTCAGGGATATTGTTGAGTTCATGGCCATATTTATTGACAACACACTCAATTTTTTTTGTCAATAAGTAACTATTTTACGCGTCAATGAATTAATGTTGAATTCATACAATCTCTTTTGTATGTTTTGACATGATCTTTTGCACCCCACTGAGTGTTGTTTAGGGGTAGACCTTTCTGAAAACCATACGTTTCTGTATGAATCAAATCATTTGTATAAAATCTAGAACAAAAAAAATAGATGTGTTTCATCATGTAATATATTTCAAGGCTTAGTTTTGGGGATGTGTTTGTGTGTCTTTTTACAATAAATGATTTTGGTTTCCCATAATTCCAAGCACCGATTCCATTAAGAAGGTAATATCCTAAAACTGGAATTATTGGCTACCAGTGGTGGACAAGGCAGATTTCTTAATAAATGCAGTTATCTTAATAAATGCAGTTATCTCATCAAGAGAAGATGATAATACGTATGAAATACTAATTATAGTATTATGAAGATGGCTGAGTCCCAGAATGACATTTTATCAGAGGCTGAATGCTAATTTGGTTCCCTTTCAAAAACAGAAGCTGTGTGTCAGGAATAACTCTCATTCTTTGTGACTGCATAATGTGAGGGGTACACTCTTGTTTCATTTTAATGCAGAGCCCAGCGAGTGAAAATGGGTCTTGAATGGAAATGCGAGCATGACTAATCATCATCAGATTTGTATCTCTGCAGACATTAGCACTCGCCAGCACAGATGAAAGTCTACATATACATTTGTAAAGAAGTCAGAAATGTTCTGCTTCATTAAACAACATTACTATTTGATTGCGTCTTTGTCATTCTTTGTTAAACGGACAGTTTTGAAACACCATTTGCAATGTTAACCCTGTAATAGAAAGTATGTTTGTTTAACTATATGTTACTTTGTGTTTTTAATATAATTGTTTGTATTTAATTTAGTAATTTTGTGTTTAATCACTTTGTCTTAGCATACGTCACCATAGAAAAGTCTCATTATCTCTAGAAGATTCAGTTGTGATATTTTGATTCCTATATTTGAAGGAGTCCTTATTTAAAAGTTCAGGATTTTGTTATGGGATTTACTAGAATATGTTTACATCATTTAATGTAAAAAAAAGAGGAAACAATTCTTTGAATTTTATATTGTTGCAGCACCTGTTTTCACCCTCTGTTCTGCTCTGTTTTTGTTTCGGTTTTTCTAAAACCCGCCTTCCGGAAAGCAGAGCTTGCTCTGATTGGTCAGCCGGCCTCAGTCTGTTGTGATTGGTCTGAGTGTGTGACGGAAATGTAACGTTACTAACCACAGTTTTGCCATATCAGTTCAAGCCCAAGTCCAATAACAATAGTCAAGAACTAGCTGATCAACTAGATCCATCGTTGCAAGCACGACTTGTGCGGAATGTTTCACACTGGTATATATATATACCCCTATTACAGTTATAACTGTCAATTATAACATCTGACCTGCATCAAACTGCATATTTCATAAAGCAGTCGTTAGATAATTGATGAGAGCACAACAAAAGGTTTTGGTTGTACGGCTGAGGAATAGTGTTAAAAATACATTTTAACTACAGTTTCCTAGTTTGTTCACCATAGGAAGGCCTAAAAAGGGGGTTTAGATTCTAGGTGGAAAAAACAGCACCTCTTGGACGTGGCAACAACACACTACTAACGTAACCCAACCAGGCCTTGCCCCTTTTCTGCGTATGTCTTAGACGGGAATTATTTAAGTGAGGGAGACTGTGAAGTGTGTGTTCCTGGAAGAAAACTCAAGACTACAATTGAGACATTGGGAGTTCAGATACACTGATATAGAGAATAACTGCGGCTGGAGGGACTTTTGTGCTTGTGACTTTGCAGACCTTTTTCATGCTCAAACAGCAACATTACACATTAAAGAAAGTTGAAAAAGAAGAAAAGCATAATAGGTCAAAAACAGGTCTTACAAGGTCAAAAAAGGTATGTAAAACAAATACATGGATGAATCATTCGCAATGACATCTATAACATGCATTTACAAAATAGGGTGAATTTCCATTTCATACTGACTTTAAATTCTTATATTTTGCTCTAATAAAATGGGAGTATTTTAACTAAAAAACTTCACCTTTTAAACCTCCTCATATTTTTTTTTTTTATTATTTTTTTTTAAGGAGAGTGAATAGTACATTTTATTAAAAGTATTTTAAAGGGTATCAGCACTTTCTGTGGGACGGTTCCCATGTGATAAATACAAGGAACTAAACTTTGGAGTTTTAATCTTCCTCAGAGGACAGTGGATAACTTAACAAAATGACCTATGCTGGCACAATAATGACAAGAACAAGATAGTATGCAAATTCTGGCCAGCACCAATGATTAAAAACAAGTGTGCTACAGAATGGCAGCCAGGGTTGTGGTGATTTAAGACAAATGAAGGTGAGAACACTTGCAGAATAACCTGAGGTCTGGAGAACAGCTGCTGTGAAGACACACTGCTTTTTAATACATTTGATTAAATACACAATTAAAGAATATAAACAACTTTAAAATAGAAAAAAATCCATCTCTTCCATTACACACCCTTCATTCAATATTAAATATTTACACCCATATTTTCAAGTAGTTATTTTATTTAACACTTGGTTTTTGTGACATGTCTACATGAAAACATTTTTAGGCTAGCTCCTGTTAAATGTAAACATTTTTAATATTATCTGACCACTGGTTGGCCTACGGATTTTGAAAAATTCAATTCAATTTAATTCAATTTTATTTCACAGTACACATCATTTCAAAGCAGCTCTACAGAAAGTGAAAAATAAATAAATAAAATAAAAATGATAGATAGATAGATAGATAGATAGATAGATAGATAGATAGATAATGAAAAAAAAACACTTAGAGAAAACAAACATATGTGTAATTGGACTTTGGGTTCATAACTCCCCAGTGTGAGAGCTATAACTCCAGTCTCCTCAGTTCTCAGCACAGCTGTTCGGTCACTGGTAGTAAAAGACAATATTTGTGATACATGACTCAAAGTCAATGGTGCAGTTACTCGCAGGCCTCGTGGCCCCTGCTGTCATAACAGCCTCTTTAAATCCAAATGTAGATGCTATCATACTGTTAAGTGGCGAATCCATAAATATAGTGTGCAAGGCTGCGTTTCTCATAACAGACTCTCAAAAATCCATTTCCTTTCCTTTCCTTTAATTACATTTCAGCGCTGTTTCCGCTCCTAACTTTGAGCTATCGTTGTATTTTGGTCAGTTCAATTTAAAAAAAAATAAAATAAAAAAAAATCATAGTGATGTTGGCCACTGTGAATGGGATCTTCCCTCCTGAGTAAACAATTACAAATTGAATCAGATTAAGCCTTGAGAGAGACTAAACGCAATGACTTGTGGGTATATTTGAGCCCAACCTACACTAATAATCTTCATCCTTTGCAGCAAGCATGTTATTACAAAGATACCATTATTGATCTCAGGAATAGCAGGTTTTTCTCCATCTATGCTGCTTCCTTTCCACATGTGCTTGGCTCCTCAGGATAATAGCTTCGGAAGGATTGCTGAGGCGTTCACGAACATAATTCCCAGCCGTGCAACCAACACTCAAGCAACAGGTGTTGAATTGTGACCTCTGAATAGAGGCGTGCAAGCAGAAAATGTAACAGCATTCCTCCTACGATCTATTCAGCTTTTCATCTGAAAATAAAGATTCAGGTTACTAAATTGCAAACAATGTCATGTTCAATGAAAAAGAAAGAACATATTATGGAGCATAACATACTATAGTTGTACTGAGTAATTGCCTTTGTGAAAAAGAAGCCACTTTAGCATTAAAAGAGTTCTTATAGAAATACTATACTTTAGTGCTAAGTGAATGTAATGTTTTTGGACACTTGAAATGAAAATGGATTGTTTACATTTATATTAAAGGTGATCTGTGCAATTTATTTTCTGTATAAAGCATAAAAATACCATCATATGTTATTTAGGAAACATGCTAAGTTCACATACTTGTTTCTCTGAAAAAACAATTCCATGTCGGAATGTCTGTTTTTGTTTTGGTCTGTGATCCCTCCCACTGCCACTTTACCCAATAGTATTTTGACACCCTGTGTTGCCAAATGGCGGGAAAACACAACGTATTGTAGCCATGGAAGCCAGCAAACGAACCAGGTCAGAGATCGCAGATTCTACCCGGCCTAAAAAGCCTAAAATGACCTAAAAACATTGCAAAAATGTTCCCAAAAATGAAAATTCTGTCATTATTTACTCACCTGCAAGTTGTTCCAAGCCTGTATGAATATCTTTCTTCTGCTGAACATAAAAGAAGATATTTTGAAGGATGTCGGTAACCAAACAGTTGATGGACCCCATTGATTTCCATAGTATTTTTTTTCGGGGCCCTGAGCCTGTTTTGTTACCCATATTCTGCAAAATATCTTCTTTTGTGTTCAGCAGAAGAAAGAAATAGATATAGGTTTGGAACAACTTGAAGGAGAGTAAACAGACAGAATATTCATTTTTGGGTGAACTATCCCTTTAAGTGGCTTTTTATTTCATTGACAATATCTGGGGCCTCATGTATCAATCTTACGTACGTACAAAAACTTTGCGTACGCCAGCTTTCACGCTCACGGTCGAATGTACTAACAGTGAAATTAACGTGAGAATGTGCGTTCCTCCACGCCAATTTCATGTCTGGCGTACGTACATTTCTCATAGTTTTTGTCCGTTGGCGACTCTTACAGGCAATGAAGTTAAGTTGCAAACATTACACAACGAATTGTTCTACAAGTCTATCGCACTACCACCTGTGGGAAGCATTGCTATTAATTTGCATTTTATAAAATAATTTACATATATTGTCACACGAGCCTTATGGGAATATTCTATCAATTATGCAATTAAGTAAGAACATATAAAAGCATATGCAAATTGATACAACCCTTAGTCTATGGCAATGGCAGCTTTGGCCTGCTGGCTGGCTGCAACGCATTCTCACCCCAAGGCGTCATTTAATTTACACCTTTGACCATACGTCAACTAACTGACGCTAAAGGGTGCCTTTAGCGTCAGTTAGATGACGCTTCTGTTATGGGTAGGTTTAGGTTTGGGGTAGGGTAGGCGCGTCTCATGTTGACGCTAAAGGGTGCCATGTGCGGCGGATGTAGACGCATGGTCAAAAGCGTCAGTTACATGACGCCTGAGGATGAGCGTCATCTAACTGACGCTAAAGGCACCTTTTAGCGTCAGTTAGTTGACGCATGGTCAAAAGTCTCAACTAAATGACGCCTTGGGATGAGAACGGGCTGCCTGATTAGAGGACATTGCTAATGGCAGAATCCGAAGAGAACCAGTTTTTAGGGACCACAATGATTTTCTGGCCCAGGATGATGACTGGCTTATCAGCCGTTTCAGATTTCCAAGGGCTATCCTCTTGGAGCTCTGTGCTGAGTTGGGTCCGAATCTAGAGAGAGAGAGAGAGACAGCGAGGAGCCACGCAATACCCGTTCCCTTGCAGGTGCTGACAACACTTGCTTTTCTGGCAACTGGTTCTTTCCAAAGGGAACTGGCAGACCACTCAGGAATAAGCCAGTCGTCTTTGAGCCGCGCAATGCCAGCGGTACGGGTCGGGATCATCCGCATATCTACCAGGTATATAAGGTTCCCATATGATGCAGTTGACCAGCCAAACATTAAAACGTAATTTGCAGCGATAGCCGAGCGATCGACTGCGCACACATTGCTATAAAGGCGCCATCTGAAGAAGAATTTGCATATGTGAATCGGAGACATTTCCATTCAATAAATGTGGAGATAATATTGGTTACCTTCGTGGCAGTCCTGTAGTAAATCCGAGTCTCCCACAGCAGCAGATACTACTCCAGAGAGTAAAGTGTCACCCATAATTGAGGCAACTCTCTGTTGTGGTGTAAGTTCATCGACCCCTTTACCACTGCCTGTTCTGCTCACACTTCGTCGTTGCGCAGGAGTTCTCCATTTAACGTCCACCTTTATATCAGACCATTTCTTTTTAAGGTCATTTACAGTGCGACTTTCAGATCCCACCGCATTGACGGCATCAGCCAAACTCTCCCACTCATATTTTTTCCTTTTGTTATTAATTCCGGAGGACAAAGTTCCAAATATTTTTTTTCTCGTTTCTACCTCTGCTAGAAGCACCTCTAACTTTCTGTAAAGTTTCGCTTCTTGCCGCTTACTTTAGCCATTTTCTTACTCGTTTCTTTTGCCAAAGTGGACTCATTACCATATTTAAATGTATTTAATTAAGGGAGGAGACTGGGTGGGGCGTTGTGCTCGTGCATGTGCACTCATTTTTACGTTAATTGGGATGTACAGAGAGAATATGCTTGGGATCCTTCGTACGCAGAGATTCATACATCTGTTTTTTTTGTGTGCGTACGCACATTTACAGCTTTGTCCATACGCAATGTTTTAGTATAAATTCAACGCAAGTCTTTGTACATGAGGCCCCTGATCTGCAATAAAGATTTGAAGTATATATCTACTTTTCACTTCATTATTTATGTTTGTATTTTATGTTTTGAGGCTTTGGGTTGAACAAGTTTTGTTTTTCTCATTGTCACAATGAAAGATACTACAATTAACACGTTTTAGCATTTCAAATAAGCGTAACTTTCAGTTTAATAAAAGACCTTGAAAAGATAACCACTTGAATGCTGTCTTTTTTGTTTTTTTGGTCTATGAGCATTTGTTCATAAAACTAAATGTGGATAACATGGACTCCTGTCTATTCCAGTAATGTTTCGTTCCCATATGCAGTGATTCAGTCATTCGGTGTTGTGTGGGAGGTCATTCGAGAAGTGGGTTAAGGTGTTGCTTCAGTCTGGTAAATGTGTCATTAGCGTTTCCCCTCCAATTACCTTTTAGACCGTCTCAAAGGGTTTGACTTCATTTTGACAACCCTGTAATCACAATTCAGAGATGGCAGGAGTGTGACTGACTCTGATAAACTACACCAAGCTTCTAGACATTTTTAGCCAAAGATTGTGAGAACCCAGTATCTTGACTCTGCCTTAATGTTTTTGCTTTAGTCATTTACAATAAAAAATCATAATAATTGTATTACCATAACAAATTATCTATAGATGTTGAATGTTGGATTTGTTTTATACCCAAAATATCACTGTGATATTTAGATTTTTTAATATGTATTTGTATGTGTAATCAAATCTCTACAGTGGGTATCAAAATCATTCTTTTAATATCAATTTTGAATTTATTTGATTAAATTAAAAGGAGTAATACATTAACTCAAGGTTATCTGTGTATTAAGCATGAATTAATGCATTTTAGTGCAACCGTATTGTAACCAAAAAAAAGCTTACCGACCCCAAATGGTAGTGTATACGTACATGGAAGATTGTATCCGCCACAGACTAAAAAATAAATGACTTTTTATCTCACAATTCTGACTTTTTTTCTCACAATTGCAAATTTACATCTTGCAAATCTGACTTTTTATCTGACTTTTGCGTGATATAAAGTCACAATTGCAAGATATAAAGTCAGAATTGCGTGATATAAAGTCGCAATTGCGAGAAATAAACTCGCAATTCGGACTTTTTTCTTATAATTGGAATTTATAACTTGTTTGTTTATATCTCAAAATTCAGAAAATTGCGAGTTTATGTCTCACAATAGGCTCTAACGCTGCTGACGTATTTCCGGTAGAATCTCAGCCAGCGTCTTTACTTCCGCATAGCGCATTCTATAGCGAAGTGTACTAGCGGAAAAACTTTAATAAAATTAATTTTCTCAGAAACGGAGACAACGATTTTAGAAACTGATTCGCTAGTCGGATTTCACATGATATGAGAGAATACTCACCCTTGTTGATGCAGCTCAAAATATATCATTTAAATCTTTCTTACTCTTACATGTGACAGCTAACTGCCTCACAATATTGTTAACATCATTCACGTTCATGTTCACGTTTTATATCTCACAATTCCGGAAAAACAAGTCAGAATTCCGAGAAAAGTCGAAATGATCTTTTAAAATGTTTTATTCTGTGGCGGAAAGAAGCTTCCATAGTATAGTGCATGAAATAGTTAAGCAATGGCTTGGACTGATGGTGGAAAAGCGGCTCTACAAAGACCACATTAAAAATGCTCACACACACAGTCCTGTCGAACTATTATCATAAACTGAATGCTGAGCAGGCGGTGTTTGCTTCCAGAGCATTCAAGGTCACGACCTCTCATCAGGTTATTCCTCCTTCCCAACATGCCTTCATTGCTTTGAGCCACCGATGTAAAGCCTCATATGACTGAACTATAATTTGTCTAATTAATAGACCTATTTCCCTCTTCAAATCCAGCTGGTCTAAAGAGAATGTTATTGGCAGCGGGAACACCCATTAATGTACATCTGTCATGGAAAATGCTTTTTGCTGCTATCAAAGCCTGATCCTGACACGGTAGAAAGGGGAGGTCATTAACGGATAATAGGATTTTAGCAGCCCTTTCGTGGAATAAAAGGCACACACTTTAAGATAGCAACAGACTTGAAATTCCCAGCACGATTTGTACGTGGTCATATCTTAATAGGAATGTCTGTATGTTTGTTGCGATATGAGCTGCGGAGAAAAATGGCATAACGTTTCCTGCCTACACACTCAGCAAAGAGAACTTATTTTCTTTTTGAATCATCTTTACAATTGGAAAACAAAAGTTGTATGGGTTTCATTCATTGTTTGTTAGATTTGGGGTCATCTACTGTATGTGCTAGCGTTCTCATAAAAGAGATACACCTTCAAAATTTATAGTCTTTCTCTTTTAGGAAAACACTGTAAAAATACTGTTGACTCATCCTGCACCTCACAGATTCTCGTCCTTTTAATCACTCCATGGCCGCTAAAAAAGTTCATTCTATTTAGTATGAGTGTGCGCATGAATGTTCACCATGTTGTCCTCTCCCGCAGTACGTTTTCTCCCCCAACACTTGAGTGTTGTATTGTTCATTCAACTATCAAACTTCACATTTTGGGAAATCATGATTCTTTCCACAATGGTAATAAAAGGTCCATTCAATTTAAACTGTATCAGAAAACAGAAAAAAAAGAAATTACTTTTCAATAACATTTTTCTAAGGACTGTTAAAATAGGCCTACTGGAATAGAGCCTAAATTTTAGCTTGTTTTGTGCGTGCAAAAGAAAAATATCAACATTTTTCCCGTCAATGTATTAGTATTGGAGTCTCTTTCTCGTCTGTTTTGTTCTCCATGAATGCATTCCAGTCCCTTGCAACCTGAATCCTGAGGACTCTAGACCCACAAAAAGAGAAAATAAACAAAGTTTCAAAGTATAAATGTCATATAATGGCAGGTCTAGCAAATCTGTAGGTGGTCCCAAGGACTTGCAACATGACCTGCAGACTCTGAGGAAATTCAATTCAATTGCTCTTTTCATCTCCATCTATAGTGGAACCCTAGCAAATGGTAAACAAGTTTAAAAGACTCAAAAGTCTATCAACACAATAATGTGACATTGACATTTTATTTGTCGGCTTATTTATCCGTTTGCAAACAGACTTTGGTATATAACCCCAAAATTCTGGTGAAAACTGATGTGTAGTCAGTGCTCAAGTGTTTGTTCATGTTAATATATACAGTGATGAAGCATGATAAGTTGGATTGACACATCATGCTCCGTGTCTTTCCAAAAAGAAAAACATTCTTCTTGCTCAGTGGCGTTTCAACTTTATTTTTGTTTTGAAATGTATTAAAAATACTGTAAAAGTATCTCGTGACTAATACCCTGTATTCCAAGTCTTCTGAAACCATATGGTCGTTTTGTGTGATGAACAGATCAGTGGGCAATTTTTTTTTTCAAAAACATTTCCTTATATAATAATCTGTACACAAATACATAACTGCAATCCATGCATAAAATGACTTGAGAACCCTTTTTTTTGACATCACAAGGACCAGGTTGTATGTGATTTGGTGTACCTCACCCCCCAAAAAATAATGTTACAAATTTTAATAATTCATAATTTATGAATAAATAATAAAACATTTTACCTGGAAAATAATATGTTTTTCACTTTATTTGGAAATGATTGTGTGTACACCCATGCCACATTCAAACTGGTGTGTCAAATACTGCTTTGCAAAAAACAATTTTGGTTTGATGTTGTCAAACCAGGTGTGACGTCTTTAGAACATGATGATGGAGAACAAATATGTCAGAATTTTCAGTTTGGGCTACACTTTTCTTTTGTCTAACAAATGCATCTGGCTCATTTAAAGCAGAATTGCTAACAAGCACTATAATGGATATCTTTTACAGTGACCCCAATCAAACAAAATCAACCTCTCTACCTCTAAATTCCTCCTTACGCTCAACTGGAACCTTCATTTAGGCTCTTTCAATGCCTTTTTCACACCGAAACACAAAGGCCGTAATGTAAGTTTTCCCTCTAATTACACCTCAAATTGAACCCCAGGGCCCCCGCTGTCTTGTTTGCTCTGGGTCTGGATTTGTAGTCTGCTATTTCCTTTCCACAGATGTGCACATTGCACCTCTATCCCCGGTACTGAGACGCTCCTATTATCCCAGCTGTTGTATTATAGGCAGCCTTGGACTAGTCGTCTCCAGGGCCCTGTTTTTTCAGCTGCTGCCATCCTCGCCGTCCCCAACCCCCCTCTTGGCCCTTTCTGGGCTGTCTGGCTCTTTCCCTCTGGGGACGTATGATGCACAACCCATATTAAACATTATAAAGAGGTATGACAAACCGAAATTTGTTTTCTTGATGTTGTTTTCCTTTCTCGCTACAGTGTTTTGATTCCTAGCGTCCGTCTTGTAAATTCAATGCTGTACAATCTTCATCCGCAACTGGCCGCGTTTGACACTCCTCGGCTCGGGGCTTTGAATGTTCTCAGGTTGTTTTTATCATGTTGAGCCAGCAATCGCTCAGAGAGAACTGAATTAATAATAATGAGTATTAAAAGCGAGCGGCACACAGCGGGCGATCAGCAAAGATACTCTAATCGAGACACTTTTGCACGACCTGCCATTAAAAGAGTTCACACTTGTAATGATTTGTTCTCCTCACGGACAGTAGTGGCAACAAGCTACGGCTGGTTCCTGCTGGTAACAGGGGTGAATATTCACACCATCATATGCAAACAAATGCACATGATTTGTCGTTGTTTTTATTAACAACATCTTGAAACACTGTTGCAGGAGACAGATCAATTTAACTGACTCTGCAGCAAGTAAATTACAACTGTGGGATTCTGGATGAAACATTCACTCAGCACTGTAAATTCCAACTAGTTAACCTTACTTTGAAAAAACAAACAAGTAAAGTGAAATGAGAGAAATTTGCACTAACAAATGCTTATTTAGTGCTGTACACTTTCACATAACTAGAATTACTATTTTCAGAAATTAAATAATTTCAAGTGCAATATACAATGTGGGTATTCCAAACAACAAATTTAAGTTGAGTCAACTAATATTACATTTCCTGCAATTTGGAATTTCTCAGTTGTATTTACTTGAACAGCGGTGAAAATCAAGCTTTTAGTGTTGTTTATATGTCTATGTGGTGTTTTTAATGTGCTTTAAGACAAACCATGTGCAAATTCATAAGTCAACACTATTGCTGATTATTTTCTCTTTAAAACATCTTTTAAACCAGTGAACCAAAGACAGTCTCAAAAACGCGATTTGAAATCACTGGTGTTTCTGACGTCACAAACTACCTTGTAACCAATTAGGTCAACGTGTGATCGTCAACGACTGGATCTCTGAGCTGCTGCGAGTGAGTGGAGGCGGGGCTAATTTGCACATTCGAAGAACCGCGTATACTAAATGAGACAAGGGTGTAGAGTTACATTCAAGCTATTTTAAGGCATGAAGAAAAACATTTTCAAGGAAAAAACTTTTAAATATATAATTTTGGTGATCAAAGATGAGTTTTAAGGGATACAATTATTGACTACAGGGGGACTTTATAACCATGCACACCGATTGCCTTAAAAAGACCAAGTAAGTGTTACGCTAGTAACTTAAGTGCTTCAAACATCCGTAACAAATCAGGTTAGGGTTAGGGTTAGGTACAAATCACATTTACTATTATACACACAGTTAGACAATTTATCTTCTAAAATTTAATCTTCTACACCAACTGACATTGCACATTTGTTATTGTGATTAACACCAGCAAAACAGTTTTAACTTGTATTAGAACCATTTTTTAAACCAAGCAAAAACAGAATCTAATTTAGGGTGTGCTTCTTATAAGCAATGAAGGTAGCAACAATGGGGTGTAATGATACTATAGAAATGAAACTTGGATAGATTTTAGAGTAGTCAATGTGCTGCTTGTATAGAAAATAGCTGGCAACAAAAGTACGTACACCCTGAGTGAACATGTTGAAACTGTGTCAATATTTTGAGTGAGCACCATTGTTATCTAGCACTGCCTTAATCCTCCTGCATGGAGTTCACCAGCGCTGCACAGGTTGTTACTGGGATCCTCTTCCACTCCTCCATAATGATATCATGGAGCTGCCGGTTGTTAGACACATTATCCACCTTCCGCTTGAGGATCACCACAGGTGCTCAATATGGTTCAGGTCTGGAGACAGAATTGGCCACTTTATCACCTTCAGCTTCAGCTTCCTCAGCAAGGCAGTTGTCATCTTTGCGGTGTGTTCGTGGTCGTTATCATGCCGTTCGGCCCAGTTTCTGAAGGGAGTGCCTCATGTTCTGCTTCAGACACAGTACATGTTGTAATCCATGTGTCCCTCAATGAAGCCTAGCTCTCCAGTACCAGCAGCACGCATGCAGCCCCAGACCATGATGCTACCACCACCATGCTCGACTGTAGGAAAGACACAATGTTCTTGGTCATCCTCACCAGGGCACCGCCACACATGCTGGACACCATATGAGCCAAACAAGTTGATCTTAGTCTCATCCGACCACAGGACATGGTTCCAGTAATTCATGCTCTTGGACAGGTTGCTTACAGCAAACTGTTTACAGGCTTTCTTGTGAGCCAGCTTCAGAAGAGGCTCCTGGGACGACTACCATGCAAACCAACTTGTTGCAGTGTGCGGTGTATGGTCTGAGCTCTGACAAGCTGACCGTCCGCGTCTGCAACCTCTAAAGCACTGCTGGCAGCACGAGGACTCAACTTCTTTGATTGACCCTTACAAGACCTGTTCCGAGTGGATCCCGTCTTGGAAAACCTCTGTATGTCCCTGGCCTGTACTGTATCTCAGTTTCAGGGTGTTACCAATCTTCTTGAGCTGAGCTGAGCTGAGGTCATCTTTGCGGAGAGCAACTATTCTAATTCTCAAATCCTTAAAGAGTTCTTTGCCATGAGTGCCATGTTGAACATCCAGTGGTCAGTATGAGAGAATTGTACACAAAGCACACATTTTAACTGCTCTAATAAAATTCAAGTTTAATTTCTATAGTATTGTCTCTTGAGAAGATATACTAAAATGTTTGCTGGAATTTGAGGGTGTACTCACTTTTGTGAGCTACTGTATAATTCACCCAAAAATGTAAATTGTAACATATTTTGCTCACCCTCGTGTCGTTTTAAACCTTTGAAGATATTTTTTATGAAACCTGAGAGATTCATTTCCCTTCATTTAAAGTCCTTTCCTCTAAATCTTAAAACATTTAAAAAATGGCATTGTAAAAATAACCAATCAAGTGGTCTAATCCAAATCCAGACGTTCAAATGATTGCATGACTTTGGAAACACGAGGCACAAGGACTTAAAAACAAGCTGAAATGGCATGGTTATTTCAACAAATGCATTTTTAGCTCAACACTTTCATTAACATAATCGGCCAGGTTTAGTGTAAGGTTTATTGAAGGTGGTTTGTTATTTTCCTTATAGCAACACTCATTGGACATTGAAAGTTCAGCGAATCGACCAAGAAGCAACATAATATCATTCTGCAGAATTGCCACCACAGGCACGTTTTTCCAAAGAGCCTGGACTGAAAATTATGCTGCCTTAATAAAGCAGCAATCCAACAGCCAATCAAATTGCAAGATTCTGGAAGGGAGCAACGGGAGAACCAGGCAGTAAGAAGCGGAAGCCAGAAAATAAAAATATGTCAAACTGTCTCCCCAAGTTTTTTTTTTTCTTTTTTTTCTTTTTCTTTTTGCCATTCTGTGCAAATCAGTGTGAAAACAACCACAAGCCTTTCATTCTTATTGTTTGCTGGCATGTTGTCAGGAATAAACTCTCCGTGTGTTTTTGTGAGAATGTAATGTTGAGGAGGAAAATGATTTGGAATTTGACACACCTAGTGCACACTAATACTTTTTGACAGAAGACACTGTCCATCTCTCAATGTGTGCTGGGTGACAAGCTTTATCCTTGTAGTGTGCGCTTGGCATAAGACAGAACAGCACATGTCTGCCGTGGAAATCAATTTTTTTGCTCTGTCAGCATTTTCATTCAAGATGGCGGACAGAGCTGAGGAAAGTCAGTTTTAAATGCAACTACTCAGCATGAAAAAGTATAGAAAATATCTCCATCTAAAGTCTTTACACTTTTGTTGTTGTTGTTGTTGTTGTTGTTGTTGTTATAACTTATAACACAACTTATAACTAGATCTGAAACATTAACTCCCTACTACTACTGTAGTTACATCAGTTAGAATTTGGTAACAAAGGATTAAAAAAGGTGTTTACATAAAAACGAATTAATCAATAATACATAAATTACTATGACAATGAATGAAGAACTCTGTTTGTGTAGTCTATATAGTCTATAAAGTCTATAATTTTCTATAGAATAATAGTTTGCAAATGATTTTTAAGTGCATTGTTACTTATTTCAAAGTGTCACCTTGTTCTTTTATATCATGCACCCACTCGCATCTGTGTACTATAGCTTATCTTCATAATTCATTTTTCTAGGCATGTTTTGGAACTTTGTGTTACAGCACTGTTATTGTCACGGTTCACGGACTCACTGTCTCACTGTCGTGAACCGTGACAGTCATTAATGCTTGAGTTGTGGCTTTCCTCATTTGCAAGTTGCTTTGCTACTGTAAATAAATGTAAAAGCAGATGTTTTTTTTACCTGACTGTCTTAGACCGAATGCATCAATAACAAGCTAGCAGTGGATAAATTAAAAGCTCAGAAACAGCATGCAGTGCATTTCACTATTATTTCCTGAGTCGCTTTTAGCCAGAATGAAATGGCATTTAGGAGATATTTTGGGACATCTCAGTGGGTGAAACATTGTGATGCAATCTGTGCAGTCTAGAGCTCTGTAAGTGCTGTGGCAGCTGAAAAAGGCTGTTGCTTCAGTCAGCATCCTGGTAAGGGCTTTTTATAAGGGCTGTCTCTTCTTGTTCTCTCGAGTATTTCCTCATTTCTCATTGGTCATCGGTGGCCTGATAGTGTCTGGTGACCTTGATGATCATTTAAAGATGGATGGACAACAATCTCAGAATCAATCATTTAACTTTTTCCCCACCAGCGTTTTTAAAAAAAAGTTGCCAGCCACCACATTTTTGATCATATTCACAAAGTTGTCATGGGCCCTAGAATATTTTGTTGAATATCTGAACATGTAATATATCAAAAGAAAGAACAGAACAAAATAATATTTTTTATTATTATTCTAGCTTCATTAAAAAAAAAGCAACATTTTGAGAAAAAAACTGAGAAAATCACTTTTTTATCAAAGACTACATCCATATTGGATTCAGAAGGATGATCAAATCATAAATGGAGTGGATTGAGTCCATCAACACCCTCAAAGCTTCACAGTCCTATACATCATCCTGGGTCGACATCTCATTCAGTAACATTAGGCAGTTTTGATGCTTTTTAATATTGGTGATCGCGTTATTTTAAATATGCATGTGATGCATTTTTATGCATTTTCCAAGAGCAGGAATGTGACGAGTGCAGGTGTGTTTGAGTATACCAGCACATACTGTATTATGTATATGTACATATATATATATATATATACAGTATATGTAGAGTATATTTATATATGCAGAAGATGCAAAAAAATCAGTTTTTAGTACATCGCTGTCGTGTAAACATACTGTGGATTTAAAGGGGTTAGTTCACACAAAAATTCAAATTCCCTCCTCAATTACTCTGAGAGAATCTGAAATCTGAGAGATGCTTTGATAAGTAAAGCAAGCATAAGTTGAGAACGCATCAAATATGACAAACGGAAGCTCAACCTTACTTGACGTAAGAGAATAAACATCATTAGTTCTTGGAGAAGCTCAAAAGTGCTGCGTAACACGAGAATGAACCTCATTGGTTCTTGCTGAAGCTCAAACGTGATGCGCAACACGAGAATGAACCTCATTGGTTCTTGCAGAAGCTCAAACGTGCTGTGTAACACGAGAATGAACCTCATTGGTTCTTGCTGAAGCTCAAACGTGCTGCGTAACACGAGAATGAACCTCATTGGTTCTTGCTGAAGCTCAAACGTGATGCGCAACACGAGAATGAACCTCATTGGTTCTTGCAGAAGCTCAAACGTGATGCGCAACACGAGAATGAACCTCATTGGTTCTTGCTGAAGTTCAAACGTGCTGCGTAACACGAGAATGAACCTCATTGGTTCTTGCAGAAGCTCAAACGTGCTGCGTAACACGAGAATGAACCTCATTGGTTCTTGCTGAAGCTCAAACGTGCTGCGTAACACGAGAATGAACCTCATTGGTTCTTGCAGAAGCTCAAACGTGATGCGCAACACGAGAATGAACCTCATTGGTTCTTGCAGAAGCTCAAACGTGATGCGCAACACGAGAATGAACCTCATTGGTTCTTGCAGATCTCAAACGTGATGTGCAACACGAGAATGAACCTCATTGGTTCTTGCTGAAGCTCAAACGTGTGTAACACGAGAATGAACCTCATTGGTTCTTGCAGAAGCTCAAACGTGTGTAACACGAGAATGAACCTCATTGGTTCTTGCTGAAGCTCAAACGTGTGTAACACGAGAATGAACCTCATTGGTTTTTGCTGAAGCTCAAACGTGTGTAACACGAGAATGAACCTCATTGGTTCTTGCAGAAGCTCAAACGTGCTGCGTAACACGAGAATGAACCTCATTGGTTCTTGCAGAAGCTCAAACGTGTGTAACACGAGAATGAACCTCATTGGTAAAGAAAAGTATGTCAAGCGAGTGCGTTTGAGGTTCTATTCACCAAATGTGAGTGCTCTATGTGTGTTTGCTGATCATTGTTTATATGTGAATAAAAGCCTCTTCAGAAGGCTTAGAATAAACCGCTAGATTATTATAATATCTTTATATAAACATCATTGTTTTGAGTGAATAGACTTTCAAAAAAGGGACAAAAATCCCTTAAATTTCATTAAAAATATCTTAATTTTGTATTTCGATGATGAACGATCCCTTTAAGTTTAAAATTTAAGTTAAGTTAAGCCAGACATTTTTCTGTCTTTTACGATTGTTGCTTGTCAGAAGTTCCTTTAGTTTTTTTGTCAAAGGAGCAATCACACCGCAGAACTCAAACTGAAAACCATCTTTTATGATTTCTGAGATTTGTCGAAAATCATTGTCAAAATCAAACAGCATGTTCTGAGCTTTTATCTCTAACACACAGGCTTTCCGTTATATTCCAGACCCTAAATTTGCAGAGGAGGGCACACTAGCCTATATTTTTGACACACAGGATTTGTTGTAGGTGTCACTTTCAAGCTATTGCAAGATGGAAGACTCCTGATCTCATCTAACAGCCATGGAGATGAAAAGATTTGTGTTGCATCATGGGTCAGCTCTGTGAAAAATCCATGCTAACTCATCATATTCCCTTTTAGGCAGCAGGATACCGACTCTTTAGTGTATAACCACACTGTATAAAAAAGTACAGTAAAAATGTAAACCTATTTACAGAACAATTTAAATCTTACATTTTAAAACTGTAATTTACAAAAAAACATTTTTTATATACTGTGTATGTATGTTTATATATATATATATATATATATATATATATATATATATATATATATATATATATATTAGATTCATTGCACACCAACTGAAATATTTCAGGTCTTTTATTGTTTTAATACTGATGATTTTGGCATACAGCTCATGAAAACCCAAAATTCCTATCTCAAAAAATTAGCATATCATGAAAAGGTTCTCTAAACGAGCTATTAACCTAATCATCTGAATCAACTAATTAACTCTAAACACCTCCAAAAGATTCCTGAGGCTTTTAAAAACTCCCAGCCTCTTTAATTACTCAAAACCGCAATCATGGGTAAGACTGCCGACCTGACTGCTGTCCAGAAGGCCATCATTGACACCCTCAAGCAAGAGGGTAAGACACAAAAAACGCTGCACAACGAGAAGAGGTGACCGGACCCTGAGGAAGATTGTGGAGAAGGACCGATTCCAGACCTTGGGGGACCTGCGGAAGCAGTGGACTGAGTCTGGAGTAGAAACATCCAGAGCCACCGTGCACAGGCGTGTGCAGGAAATGGGCTACAGGTGCCGCATTCCCCAGGTCAAGCCACTTTTGAACCAGAAACAGCGGCAGAAGCGCCTGACCTGGGCTACAGAGAAGCAGCACTGGACTGTTGCTCAGTGGTTGCATGTTATTCGGAAATCAAGGTGCCAGAGTCTGGAGGAAGACTGGGGAGAAGGAAATGCCAAACTGCCTGAAGTCCAGTGTCAAGTACCCACAGTCAGTGATGGTCTGGGGTGCCATGTCAGCTGCTGCCAACTCTCCTGACCTGAACCCCATAGAGAATCTGTGGGATATTGTGAAGAGAAAGTTGAGAGACGCAAGACCCAACACTCTGGATGAGCTTAAGGCCGCTATCGAAGCATCCTGGGCCTCCATAACACCTCAGCAGTGCCACAGGCTGATTGCCTCCATGCCACGCCGCATTGAAGCAGTCATTTCTGCAAAAGGATTCCCGGCCAAGTATTGAGTGCATAACTGAACATAATTATTTGAAGGTTGACTTTTTTTTTTTTTTTGGATTTAAAAACACATCTTTTATTGGTCGGATGAAATATGCTAATTTTTTGAGATAGGAATTTTGGGTTTTCATGAGCTGTATGCCAAAATCATCAGTATTAAAACACCTGAAATATGTCAGTTGGTGTGCAATGAATCTAAAATATATGAAAGTTTAATTTTTATCATTACATTATGGAAAATAATTAACTTTATTTGTCAACTTTGCAGTTGTCAAGCCCCTCCTGAAAAAGAGCAATCTGGATAAGACCATATTAAACAACTATAGACCGATCTCAAATCTTCCTTTCATAGGCAAGATCATTGAAAAAGTTGTCTTCAATCAGCTGAACAAATTCTTAAGCTCGAATGGATACTTTGACTACTTTCAATCTGATTTCTGATCGCATCACAGCATAGAGACAGCGCTCATAAAGATAATAAACGATATTCGCTTAAATACTGACTCAAGCAAATTATCAGTTCTAGTACTACTCGACCTCAGTGCTGCATTTGACACTGTCGATCACAACATACTTCTTGACAGGCTGGAAAACTGGGTCGGGCTTTCTGGGATAGTCCTAAAATGGTTCAGGTCATACTTAGAAGGGAGAGGTTATTATGCTCTCCTATAGTCACATAAGTCTGAGTGGACATCCATGACATGCAGAGTCCCTCGAGGCTCAATTCTTGCGCCACTCCTATTCAACCTGTACATGCTCCCAATGAGCCAAATAATGAGAAAGAACCAAATCTCTTACCACAGCTATGCAGACGACACACAGATCTACTTAGCCCTATCGCCTAACGATTACAGCCCCATTGACTCCCTGTGCCAACGCATTGATGAAGTCAACAGTTGGCTGTGCCAAAACTTTCTTCAGTTAAACAAAGACAAAACTGAGGTCATTGCGTTTGGAAACAAAGATGAAGTTCTCAAGGTGAACGCTTACCTTCACTCTAGGGGTCAAACAACTAAAAATCAAGTCAGGAATCTGGGTGTGTCTCTAGAGTCAGACCTTAGTTTCAGTAGTCATGTCAAAGCAATAACTAAATCAGCATACTATCATCTGAAAAATATTGCAAGAATTAGATGCTTTGTTTCCATTCAAGACTTAGAGAAACTTGTGCATGCTTTCATCACCAGCAGGGTAGATTACTGTAATGGACTCCTCACTGGCCTTCCTAAAAAGACCATTAGACAGTTGCAGCTCATACAGAACCAGAACATATGAACACATCACACCAGTCCTCAGGGCTTTACACTGGCTGCCAGTTACATATAGAATTGATTTTAAAGTTTTATTACTGGTATATAAATCATTCAATGGCCTAGGACCTCAATACAATGCAGATATGCTCACTGAATATAAACCCAACAGATCACTCAGATCACTAGGATCACATCAGCTAGAAATACCAAGGGTTAACTAAGCAAGGGGAGTGTGCTTTTAGCTACTATGCCAGCCGCAGCTGGAACCAGCTTCCAGAAGAGATCAGATGTGCTCCCAGTAGTCACATTCAAATCCAAACTCAAAACACTTCTGTTTACCTATGCATTTACTGAATGAGCACTGTGCCACTGCTCGTCCGACTGTTTGTACTGTATTTTATTTAATGTTTTAATTATTCTGATTTTATTTGATTATTTCTGTATTTTATCTTTTATTTTAAACTGTTTTAATTTTTCTGATTTCTTTTGTTTTAATTTCTTCTATGTAAAGCACTTTGAATTACCATTGTGTATGAAATGTGCTATATAAATAAACTTTCCTTGCCTTGCCTTGCCTTTATCACAACATGCTAATTTTTTGAGAAGGACCTGTATATATATATATATATATATATATATATATATTTTTTTTTTTTTTTTTTTTTTTTAGTAAATGAAGGCCACACTGCTACTAAAATCATTTACTGATATTGTAATAAATAACACCATAATAAAACAGCTGGTAAAGAGAAAGACACATGATGAATCGAAGTACATATTAATGTAAGTATTACTATATAGAAGGTGCACGCAGTGTAATGCACAGACACACAAAACACCATCATAAAAACACACTTAGTTCTTTTTCGTTCTTTGCTTAGGGGTAAAAAAAGAAGTTTGAAATGCATGACAGCGTTATACTGTTAGCGAACATCCCAGCGCTGCCCACGCTGCTGAGAGCGCCGTTTAGAAGAATATGTAAATATATGTTACGTGCTTTTATTAGTAAAATTATCTGGTCACTGTGATGTGAGCTCTGCAATTCAGTTCTTCAGTAAAGTCACGTCACCTTCATTTAGGCTATATAACTCTGTGCAATAGACTGTTTTAAAGCAAGCAGCTTTACAGTAACAGTGTCTGTGTTTCTTGCAATTAGAATTACAACTTCAATTTCTACAGTAAAGCAGGTCTATAAAACAAAGTTAACTGAAGTGATTGAGTGATGCAACAATTGTCCTATTCATGCATCATTTTTATACAGTCTGCAATTGCAGTTATGCAGTTATCCTGGAGGATCACCGTCTGGCACAATTCAGCTCCAACCGTGTGTTTGATTAGGACTGGAGCTAAACTCTGCAGGACAGTGACCTTCTAGGAGCAGGACTGGACACGAGAGGGTTTTTGCAGCATTAGATGTAAAAGTATGGACTATCCAGTGACAGAAATGGGTCTATTCAAGTAGAGGTTATGAATTAAGTGAATGATATTATAACCAGGATACTGTGATAAATTGAAGTATTTTGAGTGGAGTCAGATTGTGAATTCTTAGCTTTTTATTTTTAGAGCAGTAGCTGTGTTCAGTTTGTACAGATGCAAATCAGTTTAACGCGGCAAAGCCCGATATATGAAATAATATGTAAGATAAATATATGTTTTTAATGTAACAGTACAGACAAAATACTATATTTGCTAAAAACGTTTGCATACATGTTTTTTGTTTAGTATCATATTTAATACATCAGTGTTTATGGTTCATATATGATATAGATAGGAGAAGCTCAACCTGGGGGGTAAGTTTCATTCAGAGGCCCAAACTTAGCTAAAATATGCAGGGACGTGCACAGGGGGGTTGCTCAGGTTGCCCGGGCTACTGCCCATGTGCCCTTCTTGACTCGCGTTGCCCTTCCGAGAAAAAAAAATCGTAGCTACAATGGATGAAGAATTTCACGTAGGCCTAGATTCTAAAAATAAAAAAAAAATAAAAAAAATAAAAACCGCAAAGCCTCATTCACTTCCATTCGGGGACCGAAAGTGAAAGTCAGTAGGGGAAGGGCAAACTTTGTTTATGTGGCTGCAGCGCTGCACGTCAGTCGATTCTGTTCCCTATCGGAATTCCTGTTCCCTTTACGCAATCATACTACAAATCATGCGTAGTTGCCCAGTTACCATATGTACCATCAGAACTGAATACGAGCAAGAAGCACAACTGAATGTACGGGACACCAAAAGGTTAAAAAAGGATTGTATTTTTTTCCGAAATCTAAAGGTTTTTTTTTTCACCTGTCAATTCAATCCAGATTATTTCTTTTCAAATTAAAAAATTAAATAATAATAATAATAAAAACAATAAACAATAATGTGAGGAACTCTTTTTCTCATGTGTATTTTGGTGACATTTAATATATTGTTAATACATTTTCTATACTGAAGTTGTATATCATAAACCTGCCATCTCTGACTTTCGCAATCTTTATAAATAATAATAAGACCATGAAGCATTGAGTTTGGACATAAACACGGTCAGATAAGGCAATTTGTAAGGGCAAAATTCAACTGAATATATTCAGACATAATTAAAAAACTATGAACAAGTGCAAGATTAATTCAATTCACAGAAATATTACTGGAGTGTGAGAACCATTTTATTATGCTGCAGTGTAGCAAGACATATATTGTGTATATATATATATATATATATATATATATATATATATGTTACTTTCTACTTTATATAAAATGTTACTTTCGCCCCTGCTCTCCCCTATTTATTTATATATATATATATATATATATATATATATATATATATATATAAATAAATAGGGGAGAGCAGGGGCGAAAGTAACATTTTTCAGAAAAACATCATTTTAAAAGATGATGGTTTAGACAGAGATACATTTTTGATGTGGTCAGTCACTCACAAGTGTGGTCTATCAATACCAGGTGGTATTTTGTAAAAATGTAGAACAACTTAATTATAGTTTCACTTTGAACATAAGACTGCTCATGTTACTTTCGACCCCGTCAGTTGGGACGAAAGTAACATAGATGTGGGTCAAAAGTAACAACAATATACAGGTCCTTCTCAAAAAATTAGCATATTGTGATAAAGTTCATTATTTTCCATAATGTAATGATAAAAATTTAACTTTCATATATTTTAGATTCATTGCACACCAACTGAAATGTTTCAGGTCTTTTATTGTTTTAATACTGATGATTTTGGCATACAGCTCATGAAAAGCCAAAATTCCTGTCTCAAAAAATTAGCATATTTCATCTGACCAATAAAATAAGTGTTTTTAATACAAAAAAAAAGTCAACCTTCAAATAATTATGTTCAGTTATGCACTCAATACTTGGCCGGGAATCCTTTTGCAGAAATGACTGCTTCAATGCGGCGTGGCATGGAGGCAATCAGCCTGTGGCACTGCTGAGGTGTTATGGAGGCCCAGGATGCTTCGATAGCGGCCTTAAGCTCATCCAGAGTGTTGGGTCTTGCGTCTCTCAACTTTCTCTTCACAATATCCCACAGATTCTCTATGGGGTTCAGGTCAGGAGAGTTGGCAGGCCAATTGAGCACAGTAATACCATGGTCAGTAAACCATTTACCAGTGGTTTTGGCACTGTGAGCAGGTGCCAGGTCGTGCTGAAAAATGAAATCGTCATCTCCATAAAGCTTTTCAGCAGGTGGAAGCATGAAGTGCTCTAAAATCTCCTGATAGCGAGCTGCATTGACCCTGCCCTTGATAAAACACAGTGGACCAACACCAGCAGCTGACATGGCACCCCAGACCATCACTGACTGTGGGTACTTGACACTGGACTTCAGGCATTTGGGCATTTCCTTCTCCCCAGTCTTCCTCCAGACTCTGGCACCTTGATTTCCGAATAACATGCAACCACTGAGCAACAGTCCAGTGCTGCTTCTCTGTAGCCCAGGTCAGGCGCTTCTGCCGCTGTTTCTGGTTCAAAAGTGTCTTGACCTGGGGAATGCGGCACCTGTAGCCCATTTCCTGCACACGCCTGTGCACGGTGGCTCTGGATGTTTCTACTCCAGACTCAGTCCACTGCTTCCGCAGGTCCCCCAAGGTCTGGAATCGGTCCTTCTCCACAATCTTCCTCAGGGTCCGGTCACCTCTTCTCGTTGTGCAGCGTTTTTTGCCACACTTTTTTCTTCCCACAGACTTCCCACTGAGGTGCCTTGATACAGCACTCTGGGAACAGCCTATTTGTTAAGAAATTTCTTTGTCCTACCCTCTTGCTTGAGGGTGTCAATGATAGCCTTCTGGACACCAGTCAGGTCGGCAGTCTTACCCATGATTGCGGTGTTGAGTAATGAAACAGGCTGGGAGTTTTTAAAAGCCTCAGGAATCTTTTGGAGGTGTTTAGAGTTAATTAGTTGATTCAGATGATTAGGTTAATAGCTCGTTTAGAGAACCTTTTCATGGTATGCTAATTTTTTGAGACAGGAATTTGGGGTTTTCATGAGCTGTATGCCAAAATCATCAGTATTAAAACAATAAAACACCTGAAATACTTCAGTTGGTGTGCAATGAATCTAAAATATATGAAAGTTTAATTTTTATCATTACATTATGGAAAATAATGAACTTTATCACAATATGCTAATTTTTTGAGAAGGACCTGTACAAGCTCGATTTTTTTGCTAGATATTTTTTTTTTTATTGTTTTTTTTTAGCCTAAATATACCTGAGTGAACATGTTATATAACTGCAAACATATTTTGGCCTTTATCTTTGCAAAAGATAAAATAGCAAAATAGGTAATTTACATTTTCATTTTAAATTTCAGTTCAATCAGATGTTTCAAAAGTAACTGTTTCAATAATTTTTTTTATGTCAATCCATTTTATAAAATGTTTTTTCAATATGAAAAATATGAAAATTAAATTAAATAAGCATAACATAACTTCTCAACATAATGTAACTATATGTTTTCACTGTAGCGGGACAAAAGTAACAAGTGTTACTTTCGTCCCGACAGGAACTCCTGACATTTAAACCCGATTTACTTTTATACTGAAAAACTCTGACAAGGTTGCTCTGACCTTTTTCAGGTCAGAGCAACTGCCCCTCAAAATTCCTGTGCACGTCCCTGAAAATATGCAATTTGGTGCCAAAATTAAGATGGGATTCTGATTCAATGAGATCTTTATAACAGTATAGCAGACTACGTTAAAAATGCATATAAATATAAGTTTCCTCTCTATATCTCACAATAATAATGGTTTCACTATATTTTGATGGTCCCTTTAACACATTCTGTTGACTAAGTAACGTTGCACCAACATGTCTACTAACTCATCAGGGTATTAGTAGACTTTTAGGGTTAGGGTTATAATAAGTTACGTAGTTGCAAAGTTATTTATAGTCAGTAGAAAGTCAGTTGGAGGATCATCACAATAAAGAGTTATCAGATATTCAGCAGACAGTCTACTAATACTCTAATGAGAGTAAGTTGACATGTAGTTGCAAAGTTATTTATAGTCAACTGAATGTTGAAAAGGGACCATTAAAATAACGTGTTACAGTCAAATGCTTAGTTTCATGATCAAAGCTCTGTCGTTTTTTATTGTGGGGGCAAAATATTGCAATATAAGACAATGATAATTGAGATATGAACTAATTAACGTTTCTCAAAAGCCTGATGGATCATATTTGATACATTTTAAAATGATTTCCCTAAAAGAAAAAATGAATGGACAATCAAGTAAACCTAAGTTGTCCAGTAAATAGTCATCCTAAAATATTACTAACAATATAAAAGTTATTCTCACATTTGCTTTATAAAAATCAGTAACGATTTCACAGCATAAAGAGACGTGAACCACGGCCTGAAAGGGGGACGTTTTTACAATTATACTAAAAGACCCTTTACTTACTAAAAAAGTATGAAATATCAATGAGACATTTGTCATTTTTGATGTGCTTTAAAATATTTACCATAGTCACCTTTAAATGAACTGCAGTTGTCTGGAATCAAGGTTTGTAGGTGTAATCATTAACACACGTGTACTGTGTTTGCCCGAGAGATTAAACTATGTGTGTGCGTGTGTGTGTGTGTTTCAGTTGTATTTCAGTTTCACTGTTGTCTCCAAACTCTCATCCCTATTTCCTTATCTTCTGTAATCCATTGGGACTCAAGCTGTCGATGGGTTTCCCCTTTTGACCTCGGCATTCTTTGACCATATTGTCCATCCCATCCCGTGAGGTCTTTCTCCAGCCCAAATGAAAGCTCTGATCTTCTCCACCCTATCTCTCGTTCCAGAGTCTATCCATCTTGTGACCTTTCTAGCTCATCTTCCTTCTCCAACCGGCTGCAGTCCGTCTCCATAAGAATCCAGTTCCTGCAGCCATCGGCCTCCTTCCAGGGTGAGTCGGCTACCCCGCTGAGACACACATGCTGGATTATATTACCTGATGAAGAAATATCACGCCGCTGAAGATTGAACCTGATATCTTATGCTCTCGCACACACATAAGAGAACATGTGAAGGGAAGTGAACGAGACACAATATTCTTCCTGTAATGGAATCCAATGATAATCAGTGTCAGGGAAGCTATTTCCAAACTGTAGATTTGATTTAAACGTAGTAACGTTTGAAGTATGCAGTTTTTCAGTGTTAAAATCATGTATCTGAGCTCAGGAAGTCACCTGTACGAGATACAGAAAAAAATCAAGACCAGCAGTTCGTCCCCTCAGTTTATAAACCATGCTTACAGATTCTTAAATTGTTCCCTCGGTCTATCAAATTGCACCCACCGACTAATAAACTGAAATGTAAAAATAAAAATTATGAAGTTGAAAGTCAGATTTTTTTTTTTCTAAAATGTACTCCAATAATCATTTTTATTTAATGAAAGATTTACTTGTAGTGTATATTCAAGGTGTATATTCAAACTTTTTCATAGTTACACCACATGACAGTTTAAGAGTGATT
The DNA here is from genome assembly GCA_030578275.1 of Meda fulgida. Classification (NCBI taxonomy): domain Eukaryota; kingdom Metazoa; phylum Chordata; class Actinopteri; order Cypriniformes; family Leuciscidae; genus Meda; species Meda fulgida. Next base: position 27,069,389 of record CM060630.1, on the reverse strand, counting down.
CAATCTAAACTTTCTTGAAAATAGTATAAAAGTTCTTCAAAACCACAAGAAACTAACATGAATACAAAGAATACAATACATTTCAAAGAACTTGGCCCATGTGTTTCAAGCTCGATTTTTAATAGATCACTACTTTGTCTTGGAGGTTCTTCGATTCAGGCAGTTTAAAGGATTGTGCCCACCCTCACTGAAAATGAATTTGGACCTGGCAGGAAATTTTTCCGAGCAGTTCTCTGTGCTTTACTTTGCCGTCCCCTCTCACTTCTCGCTATCTGTCTGTCTCTTTTCCTTCTACAAGGCAGAAATGTGGGAGGGATGATAATAGCGCAGTACAGATCCGGATCAATGTAAGTCACCACTGCACCTAATACACATCCATTAACTTTTTTAATTGGATTCTTAATTAAAAGTATGCGTCCTCTGGATTTTAAATGGACACATTTCTAACTCATTAACAACGTTCACAGCACTGTACTAGTGGACAGCCAGAGTATTTGAGAAACCTGCTGGAAAAGTATGTTTGCAATACACATTAGAATACAGTCAGGCTAGCATTTTAAAGAAGTATCTTAGCAAGACTACAAGCTACGAAAAGCCATCTTTACATTGCAAATGTGACATCTGACATATGGAATATGTATTTGCACAATGACTTCATAATGCAGATGTACATAAAGTATATAAATTATCAAATTTAAAAACATGGACTTATTGAAGGATAGAAATCTGATGCAACGTGCAGATCTAAACGTAATGCCGCAATTAACATTTTTCCATTCATTTTCACATTTCACTTTAATCCTGACACTTGTAACTGTACTTGCAGGGCCACCTTTTGGCAACAACAATAAATGAAACATAGTGTGAAATATATTAGATTAACCTTTTCATCTGTGATTTTCAATAAAATATAGTTTGCAAATGAAATGAATTTCATACTTTACAAACTTTTTTTTTTTTTTACTCAACGTGGCAAATTCACGCAACCAACTTCAACTCATGCGAAATCTGGAAATCTTTTGCCTTCACATGTAAATCCTCATAGCGTCTATTCTTATAGAAATGACTGGATTTTCATGTGGATGTGACAGCACATTTATGCCATGCCAAACTCTAAAATCTTTCTTTCTTCTGTGGAAAATGCTTTCTTTCTACAGTTCCATTGGGACATAGCTTTAAAAAATGATACATTAAAAAAAGTACACCATAAAAGTGGTCCATACAAGCGAATACTATGGCTCACATTTTGCCCCCATATCTTGAAATTGGGGGACTTTTTGTCTTTCTTGTGGTATTTTTGCACGCCCCCATTAATTTATGATCCTGTCACCACAAAATAAATTACACGAATCAGTGAATTGTTACGAACTGTGTGAATGAACTGAGGCAATCAAGTGAATCAGTTCTGAATGCACACATGAGAGAGAGAGTCTCCAAATGTCAAATGACACTGCTAAAGTAACCTTATGAAAAAGCTAAACATTTTGAAAACATGATCTGATCTATTGAATCACTATAAAAAAGATAAAAAAGGGCCACTGGTGATGTTAAGAGATTAAAGGTGCAGTGAGCGATTTCTGAGAAACACTATTGATATTTGACATCAACCCAAACAAACACACCCCTTCCTTCATTGCTCCGCCCCAAAAATGCACAAACACACAATGCAAGAGTGGATGTCTCTTTATCATAGCTGAAGCGAAGAAAAGTAAGATGACGAACAAACGACAAAAGGAGGAACAAAAAATGAACATACAGCACACAAGATTATGTACAAGCAAGAGTTGGTTGTTAGTCTTCAGCAGCTCCAGACAAACAATGACCCTCAAAACTGTCCTGTTACTACAGCTAACATTACAACAGCATATCTTGGTTCTGTGAAACACGGTAAAATGCCTCGGTTACGTATGTAACCCTCGTTCCCTTTCGTTGTCACTCCGAGTTACGTCGGATGACGACGAATGGGGTTTCGCTTAGAACACCTATCGACTTCGAGTATACAAAAACGAGCCAATGGCAAAGAAATGCCATGGGTCTGCGGAATTTGCATGACGTAACTCCGCCCCACCTCGTGGGTATAAAAGGAGGACGCCGGCAACATGCAGTTATGTTTCTTCGCTGAGGAGCCAAGACTGAGCTCAGGCGATCCCCGCGGTACAGCGGAAGTGGCAGGAAGACGTAACGTCTCCGTTCCCTACTCTGGGAACGAGGGTTACATATGTAACCGAGACGTTCCCTTCCGTTGTCACTCCGAGTTATGTCGGATGGCGTCGAATGGGGTTATCAGTCTAATCACGCCACCTTCACAGCTGTCTTCCAGTGCCCTGAGTAAATCTGAGCCCTCGAGAGACTTTAGACGAAGGACTCCTATTTAACACAGGAATACCAAGGTACACTGGGAAGCATATCCCATAGTTTAGAGGAAATATGCAATTAACACCAACCCAGAGGGGGGGGGGGGGGCATTTGGGTATACACATATGACCCGAAGGAAACATATGGAGAACACTGAGGTGTCCAGCCGCAGGTGGAATATTTCAACCTCAGGGGTGGTAAGGTGGCTTGCCAAGGGAAAGACACATGCTCAGAGAGGCTTACAGTGGAAATACACGTGTGGGGGGAGCTCCGGGGAGGGACCATGCACACGGGAGGCACCTAGCCGACGCCCAGGCAATAGACACTGGCGCTAGCATCAGGGGTGCTGGAGGAACTCAGGGCTTGCGGAGAAGCTCACCTGAGGAGAATATCGCACGTATCCAGTCCGTGGAGTGGAATGGCGAGCAAGCGAAGACACCTGAGCGGGTCCAGTACTAGCTAGTTGAAGCGAGTACATGAGAGGACACAGGCTCCACTCGGAGATTGTAGAATCTGGCGAATGTGTTCGGTGTCGCCCAGCCTGCAGCTCTGCAGATGTCTGTCAGCGAGGCGCCATGCGCTAGAGCCCAAGAGGATGCCACACTCCGGGTGGAGTGGGCAGTCACACCAAGGGGGCACGGTCGACCTTGCTGCTGGAATGCCAAAGCAATGGTGTCCACTATCCAGTGAGACAACCTCTGCTTGGAGAGAGCCTTTCCCTTCAGCTTCCCACCACAACAGACAAAGAGCTGGTCTGAGGTCCTGAAACACTGCGTTCTGTCTACATAGAGCGCGTACTGGACAGAGCAGTGCCAAGGCTGGGTCTGCCTCCTCCAAGGGCAGCGCTTGCAGGTTCACCACCTGGTCCTGGAAGGGAGTGGTAGGAACCTTGGGCACATATCCAAGCCGGGGTCTCAGGATCACGTGAGAGTAAGCCGGCCCGAATTCCAGGCACGCTTCGTCAACGGAGAATGCGTGCAGGTCCCCGACCCTCTTGAGAGAGGCCAATGCAACCAGGAGCGCTGTCTTCATTGACAGGAACTTAAGCTCCACTGATTGCAGAGGCTCAAAGGGAGCACTCTGCAGGGCAGTTAGAACCACTGCGAGGTCCCAAGAGGGAACGAGAGGAAAGCGAGCAGGATTCAGTCTCCTCGCCCCCCTCAGGAACCCGACGATCAGGTCGTGCTTCCCTAAGGATTTACCTTCCACTAAGTCGTGGTGTGCGGCAATAGCGGCAACATAAACTTTGAGGGTGGAGGGAGACAGACTTCACTCCAACCCATCTTGAAGGAAGGAAAGCACGAAACTGATCGAACACCTCCGGGGGTCTTCTCGGCGAGAAGAGCACCAGTTGACGAAGAGGTTCCACTTCAACGCATAGGCGTGCCTCGTGGACGACGCTCTAGCGGAAGTAATGGTAGCCAGCACCGCTGGTGGTAGGGTACTCAAACCTGCCTCGTCCCGTCCAGGAGCCACACGTGGAGGTTCCAAAGATCGGGACGAGGGTGCCACAGGGTGCCCCGTCCCTGAGAAAGGAGGTCCTTCCTCAGAGGAATTGGCCAAGGAGGCGCTGTCGCGAGGAGCACTAGTTCGGAGAACCAAGTCCGGGTGGGCCAGTACGGCGCAACCAGAAAGACCTGCTCCTCGTCCTCCCTGACCTTGCGCAAGACCTGCGCAAGAAGGCTCACTGGGGGAAACGCATATTTGCGGCCCCGCGGCCAGCTGTGCGCCAGAGGCATCCGTGCCGAGTGTGCCCTCGGTCAGAGAATAATACTGGTCGCAATGGGTCGAGTCGTGGGAGGCAAACAGATCTATCTGTGCGTCCCCGAACTGGTCCCAAATCAGCTGACCGACTGGGGATGGAGTCGCCATTCTCCGGGGAGGGCTGAAGCCGTGAGAGCTCGTCGGCTGCACAGTTCAGGGCTCCGGGAATGTAAATGGCTCGAAGGGACCTCAGATGCTTCTGACTCCATAAGAGGTGGCGAGCGAGTTGCGACATACGGCGGGAGCGTAGACCACCTTGATGGTTGATGTACGTTACAGTGGCGGTATTGTCTGATTGGACTAGTACGTGTTGACCCTTGAGCAACGCCCGGAAGCGGTGCAGGGCAAGGCGTACTGCCAGCAACTCGAGGCAATTGACATGCCATAGGCACAGGGATCCTGTCCAGGAGCCCGCGGCAGCATATCCATTGCACATGGCGCCCCAGCCCGTGGTGGAGGCATCTGTTGAGACAACAACATGCCGGGAAACTCGTTCCAGGGGGACACCAGCCCTGAGAAAACTGAGGTTCGACCACGGGGTGAAGGTCTGACGGCAGGTCGGAGTAACTGATACTCGGAGCGTGCCTTGTTGCCATGCCCACCTCGGGACTCGGTCGCGTAGCCAAAGCTGAAGCGGTCTCATATGATGCAATCCGAGCGGCGTCACCGCGGCTGTAGATGCCATATGCCCCAGGAGCCTCTGAAATATTTCAGTGGAACCGCACTCTTGCCCTGAATTTGTCTCAGACAAGTCAGCAGTGACTGCGCGCGCTCGCTCGTAAGCTGCGCGGACATGGCGACCGAGTCGATGTCCATACCGAGAAAAGAGATCCTCTGCACGGGGCAAAGTTTGCTCTTCTCCCAGTTGACCCGAAGGCCCAGACGAGCTAGGTGCCGGAGCACAAGGTCCCTGTGTTCGCAAACCTGATCTCGAGAGTGAGCTAGAATTAGCCAGTCGTCGAGATAGTTCAGGATGCGAATCCCGTGAACCCGAAGGGGAACAAGGGCTGCCTCGACGACCTTCGTGAAGACGCGAGGAGACAGGGCTAGCCCGAAAGGGAGGACCGCGTACTGGTATGCCTGCCCCTCGAAAGCAAACCGGAGGAACAGTCTGTGTCGAGGAAGAATGGAGACATGAAGTAGGCGTCCTTCAGGTCGATCGCTGCAAACCAATCCTAGGGCCGAACACATTCGAAAATGCGTTTGGCGGTGAGCATCTTGAACGGCATCCTCTGAAGGGAGCGGTTCAGCACGCGCAGGTCCAGGATCGGTCGTAACCCACCGGTTTTCTTGGGGACAATGAAGTAAGGGCTGTAGAAGCCGGACCTCATCTCGGCTGGAGGGACAGTCTCGATTGCACCCTTCGCCAGCAGGGTGGCAATCTCTGCTCTCATGATGGGGGCATTGCCACCGACCAATGTGGAGCGGACTCCCCTGTAGCGGGGAGGAGACCGTGCGAACTGAATCGCATAGCCGAGCCTGATGGTTCGGGCGACCCAGCGGGACAGACGGGGAAGCTCTAGCCAGGCTCCCAGGAACTGAACCAGCGGGGTCATGCGAACCACAGGCGTCCCCCCGGAGGGGCAGCGAAGCGGAGTAACTGGCCCAGACGTGGACGGCATAGCGGCCCGGTGTGGGGGCACAGTTAACACCCGCGCCCTGACAGAGGAGGCCAGGGAAGGACCAGCGTTCCGCGGGGGCCTGCTCTGCCAGGGGTCTGGCGACAGAGTGGGACAGGGACGAAACGGTCCGTGGACGGCACGCCGTGTCAACCGACTGAGGGGGACGAGGAGAGCACGGCTTGTGGGCGGCGCTCTGTGTCGTCCGAGAACTCTGTGTGCTCAGAGACGAGAGAGTCAGTTCTTTCAGAATAAGGATTCTTCCCCAGCCCTCCAACGGGGAAAGGAGTGGCCCTACTACCAACTCCTGGAAAGAACTGAGTCCCATCTCTGAGCAGCCCATCTCAAAAGCGCCGCTTAACCCGGCGTTTAGCGGGGGTCGGGGCTGGAGAGGGCTGAGGCATCCCCCCACGGTCTTCCAAAGCCAGCCCGGGTGAACGGGCGGGGTTGGAACCGTGGGAGGGCGCCTTCGGCGGTTGGCAGACTGAGGGACCTGAGCAGACGGCGGGGCCGTCGGCAGAATAACCTCAATCTGCTCCCGGGCGGTTGAGAACTGTTGGGCAGAAGTACTCAACCGCACCGCCGAAGAGGCCGACCTGGGATGTGGGGGTGTCGAGCAGACGAGTCCGCCGACATCCTGCACATCAGACCGGTCAGCCCCAGAGTGACATCACCTGACTCGGAGAGCGCACGGCCACCTTCGTCGCTCGGAGAGCAAGGTCAGTGGCGGCGCGCTTTTTGGTAGCTCATTAAAGAGCCTCGAGTCAGTCCCGCCCTCATGCATAACCATGAGCATCTGGGCCAGGTAGACCACAGAACGGTCATGGGATGCAGTGAGGCGGCTGCCTGTCCTGTGGCACTATAGGATTTCGCCACAGATTAGTGTAGACGAAAAGAACTACAGGCTTCGGACGGGTGCTTAGGATTGCGCCGGGAAGCACTCTGAGGACACAGTAGCATCGCAACAGAGCGTTCAACCGGGGGGACCCCAGTGTACCCATGGGCAGCGGCCCCCTTGAGGGAGGAAAGGCGGATGAGACCAACGAGCGGTCCTGAGAAGCCACGGGGGTCTTTCAGGACATCGAGATCTCATCATGCACGTCCGGGAAGAAAGATATTGGGGTTTGCCGTGGACGCGGGTCGGCGGCCTTACCCAAAAAAACAATCGTCCCAGGAAAGCATGGCCGTCATCTCCGGATCAGACTCAGGCACAGCATAGCACACCAGAAGGTGGCAGCTGTGACGAGTCGTCACTTCCAAAAGAATAAAGCCCACCTAGTGATGCTGCTACAGACATAGCACCATCCTCTGTAGCTTTCAAATGAAAACACACGGGCCACCCGAAGATAGACTCGTGGAATCACCTCATCGTTAACGGGCACCGTCATTGAAGAGGGGGGCTGGGGTCACGGACACAGACTCGGCGCCTTGTTCCAGACCAACACCCTCAGGTCACCCTGGCCACCAGCCGAAAATCGGGGGGTGGATGAGGGGACTCTCACTCTTGCGAGTTCACAGAGTCTCGACCTAAATGACGCGATGATCATGTTCCCACAGAGAAAACATGAATCACCCACGAGCGCTGTACAAGCATGATCAAAGCCCAAACACACTAGACAGCGCTCGTGCCCATCAGAGTCTGATACCAATCTGCCGCAACCACTTTTTTTTTTTTTTTAATGCACGGGCGAGCCGTCTTTAAAAAGACGTGCCGCGTGCGAGCTCTTTTGTGAGAGGAGAAAAAAACTCTGCGATGTTGAAGCGAGCAGGGAGAACACACTCACTGGCAGATCACTGCACAGATCAGCAGGCAATGTGAACTCGCTGCAGATCGCCGTCACACCAACACCGGAGAGAATGGCTGGTCTCGTAGAGCGAAGTCATAAATGGCTGTGGAGTGAAGAAATACTCTTGGCTCCGAAGCGAAAACATAACTGCATGTTGCCGGCGTCCTCGTTTTATACCCACGAGGTGGGGCGGAGTTACGTCATGCAAATTCCGCAGACCCATGGCATTTCTTTCCCATTGGCTCGTTATTGTATACTCGAAGTCGATAGGTGTTCTAAGCGAAACCCCATTCGTCGTCATCCGACGTAACTCGGAGTGACAACGAAAGGGAACCAATGTTACTCACGTATCAGAAGCAATGCAACCTCAGCGTTTTCAGGCCTTCCCACTTCAGTCTCTCCAGCGCTAGAAAGCTTTTTGGAAACACTTTATTTCAATGGTCCACTTTAGACATTCTACTAACTATAACTTTGCAACTACATGTCAACTAATTCTGTTTGCTTAAAGGTATATTATTGTTTATTTCAGTTTGCTCCTGTACTCCTTATCTTATGACAGTATACACTAATGTGATAATCTGTTATATGCACAATATTTCTAGTCACATAAAGAACTAAAAATATAATTTATACATTTCCTGTCAGTTGGCGAGACGTGTTCGAAAAGCTCCAACTTTCAGACACAAAGCCAATTTGCTCGACCGTTCCACATGTCCAGCTTGAAATCTGCCAGCTTGTTTAGTTATTCACAAACATGCTCATTTAATCATGTTAACAGGATGCACAGTTCCTGTAAGTGTCCAAAATGACATTCTGCATGAAATGATTGTGCAGGACAGAGTGCATTGCCTTTACATAAATTGTTCTTACAAAGCAGGAAAAGATGATATGGACGTGGTTTTAACTACTCTCTCCAATTTGCGTATGGAAATGAGTTGCCTGTTTGAATTAGCATGCACATAACTACCTCACAAAATTTCCATTAAGCAATTTTCTAACTTATGCAGCAGCTTATAAATATGATCTAAGTCTAGTTTCTCCATAGATATAGCAGGGACGTGAGACAAAAGCAAAGCAGTCATTTGTAGATGTAAGACTTCTATGATGGACATTTCTTCAAGAGGTTTTCTTATTTAAGCCCCATTATGAAAAAACGAAGTCTGCAAAAATAAAACAATGACGACATGATTGGAGCCATAGGCAAATACAATAGATGCTTTTTAAATGAAATGATAAGCATATTCGCATATTAGAAGAACTTTCATCTGTATATGATTTTGAATATAAAAAAAATAGTTTGCATATGAAATTAATTTAATGACCATTCAGACATATTTCCCCATGTGAACGCAAAAAAAACCCCAGTTGAAATTGTGAAGTATTCTTAAATTATGGTAGATTTTGTTGTATTGATGTTGATTTTAAAAGGATAAAGCCCATAAAAAAATTAAATAAAATAAAAAAAAAAAACGGTTTCACAGCCTTAAATTTCGAAGGCAAAAAAGTACCATTGAGATTAGTGTAGTGGTGTATGAAGTGTAGTGATGTATGGAAGCACAGTTCACACAGAACACACTTTCAAACCAAACAGTTTTCTTTTGGTCAACGTGGCAAAATCACGTGACCAACTTCAACCAATTGAAAACTGCCAAAGTAACGGTAAATTTACCACTGTTAATACGCTGAACAATCATATTGGATTCTGAAATCGGGGTTGTTGAGGTTCCCCCAAATTTTCCAGTTACATCTCCGCCTTGAGGGGGCATTCCAGTTGAAAGTTCCTACTGGGAACTAGGACTTTCTGGGGACAAATGGAACACATTATACATTTAACTTTGCATACATCAATGAACGAGTGCCGTTAGATGGAGCAATTAGAATGAGAGTGCAATAATTATAACCTTATTGTAACACATTTTGCCAACATATTTTGCATCCAAAAGTGTAAGCACTTCAAATCTTTTTCCCCAATTACAACAGCAGCATAAACTACAGCTGCCAGTTGCAGCCATATTGACAGACTTTTTTAAAGAGTTTGTTCAGTTAACCACTGTTTAATAAAAAAAAATGGTTTGTCAATTCCCTGCTGTATTGAAAACATATTGAACCGTGACTTCAAAACCAAGGTATGTACAGAACCGTTAGTTTTGTGTACCCTTACACCCCTAATATATATATATATATATATATATATATATATATATATATATATATATATATATGTATGTATCATGCATTGATAGTTAATTTTAGTTACTGCATTAACTAAGGTGACCTTATTCTAAAGTATTCCCAGTGTTATTTTGCCGATAATAAGTGACATGTGAGCTTCCCCACTCTTGACAAACGTCAGACGCCACTGGTGTGTGAGGTTAGTAACAATGAGCAATGGTATCTCATCAGTGTTCTTGCTAAGGCCCTGTGGACTCACTAACCTTGCGGCCACCGAAAACACCTTCAGTTCCTCTGCGTCCCCCCGCAGCTGCGAGAACTGGATCCACTATTTACTTGATGAAAAGACAGCAGATGACCCTGGAGAAAACTAATATGCTCATTAGCATTGCCGAGTTTGCCTGTGAGTAGTTCATGTGCATTAATGAAGTAAAGAGAGCAGCCAAACAATCGTGGCCAAGCTGGCGTTAGAATGCCGGGAGAGAGCCGATACGACTCCCTAATGACCCACAGATCTTCAGTTCGGCTCAATTCAACACCACCGCCTCACGGCCAGTGCTCAAGTCTTAAAAAAACGATGTTTGTTTAGAAGAGAAGCAAAAAAACGAAACTAAAACAGAACGCGGTTCCTTAGAAGTACAGCGCTGCAGCGACAGCGCTTTTCCATGCGAGAGACGCAAGAAAATTGTATTTTCTTCTTCAGAAACGTCTCCCCTGGGGGTTGTCACTATTTTTTTTCTGCATGAAAGCCCTGAAGATTTCAGTGGTGGTTAAAAATGATCCCGCCAGGCAAATGAGTTTTTATCTTTCTTCATTTTTAAGTCGGGACGGAGTCTACAGATTCTATCCATGAATATCTGAAGCCTCGGGTTTGATATGCTTGCTATTCCGACGAGTGGATTATTTTGACGTAATTGACCATTGACATTTTCCGCAGGGCCGCCCATACATTGTTCATGCGTTCCACGGGGGCAGGCAAAGGGCAACGTTATCAAAGTCCTCACGCCATCTCAATGGTGAAGTGGTGCCTGGCTTTTGGGTGCTGGCCACATGGTGCGATGACATTTTAGCATGGCCGACCCCGAGATGTGAGCGTGGGTGAATGCGATCCGAAGACGGGGCTGCATTTTCACGCTCCATGTATGCATGCCAAGATTGGGTCATCCCATCCTGTGCGCGGTTTCTTACAACAATGGTATCTATTTCTATCATTTTACAGAATATTATAGAGAGATGATTGTGTAGGTTTATTTAATCTTCAAAGAAAATCTTCTGGGCGAGTACTATACTAGTAATTTATTCCAGCTCTTTCAAAAATAGATCTGTTTATACATACTACTAGCACCTGCTTCGTGGAAAAAGGCAATCAGGAGCACAAATTATATAGAGTGTTGCTGGGGAAATTGAACATTGTTCTTGACAACACAAAAGGGCAAATTAGGAAACAATAAAGAAAGCAGCTTCCCCTCTCAGCTTGTCATATGATGAAACAATCTGCCACATCTATTATCTTTTGAATCAGTTATGCTGTCGTTACAAGCTGTTACTGTGCCATAATGTGCAGTTTCACATGCAGTCGGCTACATTTGATAACAAATAAACATTTTGGGAGCAGGCTTCACCGTTACGTCACTGCATTTGTACATACATTGTGGTAACAGACCAACAGTGGCTACAAGTGGAGGAAAATGGGTGAGATCCATGGAAGAATTCCCCAAAAGGAGCATGCTTGTTCATCTAAGCTACGAATGCTCTGCATACCCAGGTCATTCGTGGACTTGCTCATTAGTATTAACAGTATACATGACTATACAATCCCTTGTTTGAGTTGTACACTGATAAAAATGATTTTGTGGTGAAGTAAATACTACAGAAAAAAACAATGTAATTTACATGAAAAGGTTCAGGCAAGAATTAAAAAAAAAAGTAAATTCTAGTACTCAATTAAATAGTGTAGAAATGAAAGCGTAAATCTCAACATTATAAAAATAAGTACAATTACTGGTAAAATTCACTGGGCCTTAATTAATGAGGTTGATTTTTCACTGCTTTCCAGCTGTATTTACACTATTGTATCATTGATTTTGTTGTTAGGATTAGTAACGTGCCATTTTGCAATGTGCGATAATCACATTGTATTTGATACAAAACACTGAAATACAGTATTGCAAAATTATGGCGTATAAAATTGTTATTGATATGCCAGTGAAGGACGTGGGTGGCATTAGGATTAATACATTATAGCTCATAGCAATGCAATTACTTCTAGCTTAAGTTCGTGTTTGTGCATTTTGGGGGCGGAGCAATGAAGGGAGTGGTGTGTTTGTTTGGGTTGATTTGAAATATAAACAGTGTTTCTCAGAAATCCCTTACTGCATCTTTAAGTATAAGGGAAGGGTCAACAGTGTAATTATAGATGTAATGACATACAGGTGTTTCATAAATATAAGTACAATGTAAAAACATATATGTTTTCATATAAATGATTAATTTAAATGTTAGTGCATAGTAGTTAACGACACTTAATTTAAAGTGTGACCAAAACAGCTGGGCATTGTTAGTGGACCAATTAAATAAACTAGTGAGAGTGTGAAAATTGTGTCTGTAAAATGTTTTTTTAAGGTACACAGGGTCAAAAGTGCCCATGGTTGAATAAACACTCTTTACCGTTCGAAATGAACTTGAGGGGAACCATCTTCCTACTTTACATCCCCCTAAAACCAAGTAGTTGTGGTTATAAGTCATTACAAAATGTGTCTCAGAAAATGAAGGTCTGAGAAAAACTATTTTACGTCATTTGTTCGCAGATAATACTGGTTTGGCATTTTTACCTGGTGCAATGGTTTACATAAAAAATGTGAATAGAACTTTATATTTAAGAATGTCAAAGCAGAAAAAACACACAGAATGAAACAGTTCATTAGAGTAAACTAACAGGATAGCTCAAGCACTTTTCTTTAAGATGATTTACTTATGCAAATTGAATCAGCGGATGCTCAAAATGCAAATAAAAAACTTTTGGTTGGTCTGGACAAATTTAAATGTGTAAAACACAAAACAGATGGTCTGATCAATGTACACAAACATTACTGGTTACCCATAGGCTAGCATATGGGTCTGAAGTAGCATCAGATACGGTCAGAATCGACCGTATCTTTATGCTTGACAGCTCAGTAACTAACAGGTCTTGGTGAAATGAATCCGTAGAGCCATGATGACCCTAAGCCAGTTGCTCATCAATGCAGACCCATTTATCAAAGCCAGAGACACTGAGAGCCAGAGACAGAAGGGAAAAAAGATTCCTGTCTCTAAAACCAGGTGCAGCCCACACTCTGGTCACATGACATGGGTCACGCTGGTGAGGTCGTCACAGAATGAAAGCAGAGAGCAAGCCACTATAGATGCTGGTTATAACAAGAACCCAGCTAACAAAAACATGTTCTATGAACATTTTGCCAATGTTCCCATGAAGTTATGAAAACCTTTAAGCTATGAATGTTCATAACACCTAAATGTTTTAAAAAAAACATTTTCTTCTTGGTTATGCGGACGTTAACATTATCAGAACGTTCAATCTGAAACAAGTAGTAACATTTAAAAAATGTTACAAAATGTTTCAGAACGTTCCATGAACGAAGTATAAATGATAAATAATAATAACATTATTTAAAGTCCCTCTGTATTTAATAATTTTATACCTTAAAACTCATCTTTGATCACCAAATTTTCTTCGTGCCTTTAAATAGCTTGAATGTAACTCCACACTCTTGCCTCATTTAGTATACGCGGTGGTTCTATGAATAAGCAAATGAGCCCGGCCTCCACTCACTCACAGCAGCTCAAAGATCCGGTCGTTGACGATCACACGTTGACGTGATTGATACAAAGTAGTTTGTGACGTCAGAAACACCAGTGATTTCAAACCGTGTTTTTGAGACTGTCTTTGGTTCACTGCAGTTTTAAGAAGAAAATATGAATTTGCACATGATTTGTCTTAAAGCATATTAAAAACACCACATAGACATATAAACAACATTGAAAGCTTGATTTTCACCACAGGTGGACTTTAGGAAACAAATAACTTTAAACAGACATTTTATTAACGTTAATGGAAGAAATGTTGTTCATAACTTTGAAAGAACCTTGTCAGAACGTTCACTGTTAGCTGTTTTTTAAAGCAGAGAGCCTCTCTTCCGTTCTGCCGACAAATGAAACGAATGCTTATACAATGTTCAGGATAATGCCGAAAGAGCCATTCTGCACTGTAATGTCAATGTGTCATTCAAAGAATAGGGATTAATTCAAACTATAGTCTAACATAGCCAGATCTATATATCCTATAGTCTCAAATATAGGCCCACATTATAATCAAACTAACATTGTAGTTTTCATAAGTTTTAATGACCTCATCTGTTGTCATGATGCCGGTGAATTGCAGAATACAAATATATCCACATCACTACGATCATATGCTGCTGTTTTCTCATCGCTGTCATTTTTGTTGTGCGTTTACTTTGTTATTGAGAGGAAATGTGCAAGAATGTGAGCATGAGCAATGAGTTGCTGACTGCAGTTCACTTAACGGACACCGGTGTCGCTAAAAACAAGGATTTCGGAATTCTACATATTGCCCCATTAAAAATAAAGGATCTTTATTGGCATCAATGGCTCCACGAAGAACACTTTAACATCAATGGAAACTTTCCATTGCACAAAAGGTTCTTTATAGTGGAAAAAAAAAAGATTCTTTGGATTATTAAAAAATGATTCACGCTAAGAAGGTTATCTGTTCACTGAAAGGTTCTTTGTTTCTTATATTGCATCGCAATGAAAACCTCCTTTTGGAACCTTTATTTTTTTAAATGAGTGATGCTTTACATTTATGTTGGAATCAGAAGCAATCTACATAAAAAATGGAACAGATTTGAGTCACGTACGTATAGGCAAATACAAAATTACCTAACTAAAGCTGCTGTTGGCTACTCTCAAGCTTGGCTTTTAAAAGCACTTTCCAGTCTAGTGTACAATATGCATCAGTCGGTCAGTTCTCCATGGGCAGACTAAATCTGGAGTTAAGGCTAATCAGGGCTGATATCATGGATCAACTGGTTGATTAAATTCGCTCTAGCAGAGATCTCTGTAAATATTTATACCTCACCTGCCATACAACCACCTACACTAGCTCATGTAGGGTGCACACACTACAACCATGAAGCAGGGCTTTACACTGATCAGTGGACATTAAAATCAGCTTGAAACACAGCCAGTGAACCATGAGCAAAGCATCAGTCTTGCATAGATACTGCGGTTCTGTTACGGCTGAGATAATGCATGGGTTGCATTAAAATAGCAACAGTTCAGCAGATCTGCCAACACTGTCGAGATTGATTTGATTTTAAATTCACTCAACAAATGTTACGGCAGTCATCTACATAAAAGTTTAAGCATTGAAAAACGAAATGAAATATTGCGAAAGGACGGAGTATAAAATTTTCATTGATATGCTGATGGACGTGGGCCGCATTAGGATTAATAAAGATCATAGCCATAAAATGACAATTTATGATCCTAACATGTATTCCATTGTGAATCAGTAAAATGACATGCATTAATTAACAAATGAGCATGGTAAATTCTCATGCAAATTAGGGCATAAATTACTATAACAGTGAGGTCCAAAAACATCCGAGACCACATTAAACATCTGGGATTTTTAATCAACTTTACACCAGGAAATAAAAGATGTTTTAAGATGATCAAAATGTCAAACAAATTGACGTTATTCCCAATTTCTAAGTTAATTGTTCAGCTTTCACTTAAATTGGTATGCTAAATAAAATGCGACAGGAAAATATTTGATTAAATAAAAAAGGGAAGATTATAGCTTTTCTAGTGGTCTGAGCCTCATTCATTTCTGTATATCATGTCATGATAATAAAATTAAATATTCATAAAAATGTTAACACCATTTTCAAGAAAAGTTTTAATTTATTAACTCTAAAATGTAATGTGGTTTAAACACCTTACACATTGAATACAAACACAACATATTAATGTTATATATTTTAGGAGACAAATATAATATGACATGTACAGTTGTTTCACCATAACATTTTCTACTTTCTGTTTATTTTTAATAAATTAATAAATATTTGACCCAGGCACAGATCCCATTTTGTGTCATAAAATGTTGGAAACACACTAGCTTGTGTGCTCTGTATGGAACAGTTGAGCTCAATTCGAGCATATCTTTGCTTTTTTCATCTCGAATTGAAACTTCAGTGCAATTCTCAGCGTTCTTGCTGCATGAATTCATTAACATCAAAGCCTGCAATAACGACTGACAGTAATTAGCCACCATTCAGTACCCGACAAAAGGGGAGGGGATCTTAACGTAATGATGGGCTCCTTCAGTGCAATTAACATGAAATTAGGAAATTAGTGACAGGAATGTGAATTAGTAGTGACCCTTGTAACTCTTATTTCTTCGCTCAAATGCTCAGGGACAAACATACAGGAGGGAATCATCAGACGAGAGACCTTCTTCTCCATCTCAAACAGCAGTGTAGTCAATGCCGTTTCACTCAGGTGTGAGCTAATATGACATATTTCACAATGCTATTCAACAGCGGTGACATTTCAGCATTTCCCCGTACCTTGGAAAGTACAGTCTTTCAGGAAAGCGGTTGAGAGGCACTCATCGATGCAGATTCATACTGAGTATTAATGGGTCCTCAGCTGAGCCCCGTCAAACATGTTCATTTGATTTAGATGGTGGTAGAGTGTGTTTTAAGAGTGATAGTCACACTAACTTACCCGTTTGGCCAGCGTGACGCTTCTCATTGCAGGTCGTATGAGTTTAGATCTGTATCTCAGGTGCAGAGTGTGTTTTGATGTATCTGTCAGTGTCACGGTTGTGTGGAAAAGTTGGCAGTACTGTAAGATGTGTGTACTTGTACAGTATATATGTTGCTTGGGTAATCCTTCATTGAATCAGATTGGTTATTGGTGCAGGACCCTTTTGAGAAATATGGAAGACATGACGGGGCGAATGTTTATTCCATGAATATTAATTAGGTCTTGCAGACGTTGCTGGGTAACCTCCTGGGATGCCCAATTATGTAAACTTATTAATATTCATAAGTCAAGCCTTCATTATATTACTATACAGAGATGTATGCTTATGTGAGCTTGTATGATTGGGCAGATGCCAACATTAAGATTTTTCACAATTCAAACAATTGAACATTTTATTGGCTATAACAAAAAAGTTTTAGTATTAGTAGCATAAAAATGTTCTTCCATGTCAGTGAAGACTGTATCCAGTACATGGGTCAACTGATGTTTATATGCAAATGCCCCCAAGTTTTAATAACTTTTGGAATAAATCTGTTGTTTTTAATAACTTTTCCTTAAATGTTACAAGGTTCTTAATGTAATAATCTTTGGTCATAAATATGACACGGGCAATTTATAATAAATGTAGGCTTTTGGCACAATTTATCCAACACATTTTTTGCGTATTGTTTTTCTATCAGGCCTATGTTTTCACGAAAAATAGCGTTTGGAATTACAGAATTACCGGTTTTAGGTGAACTGTCCCTTTGAATTCTCCTTAACTTTTTATAGCACTTCTTGTGTTTATTGCCTCCTTTAATATGAATCGCTTGTTGTATTATATTTGTAGGTTAAAGCGTCTGCTAAATTAATAGAAGTTAAGAAATAATCGCCAAATTTATTCCAGTATGCACTTTGTAAAAATACAGACGTCCAGACCTCGCTGACATCAATGGTGCGTACAATCTGCAGGAATATTTAAAGAAATAAAATCTTACATTTTATTATTACAATCTCAAAAAGTCTTACATTTTACACTCTGACAGCTTGTCTGTAGACTAGATTCAACATATTAGAATGGGTAAAAAAACACACCTTTACTTGTTTGCAATAGCAGCAGACGTTATTAAATTCAACAGTTCACCTGCTGGAAAAAAAAGTGAAATCGAACTGGTGTGATGTCATTTTTCAACAAAATTAGGCCAAAATGAAGTTCATTTGGAGTTTGTTTTGTAATTTTAAAACCGCTTGCTAAAGCAAACTTCCCAGAACAAGTTTGCTCCGGCTGGTAAACACCTTCGCACTGTCATTGGTCCGTGGCGATGATGTAATAGACAGGTGTGGCTCTGAGTCTCCGCCTTCTTTAACATGGAAATCTCCTCCAGTTCATTTCTTCTGTTCAGTCCGTCAAGGTCAGACTAAAGACATGAACACATGAGAGCTGCTTAAATGGAAGTTTTCTAATTCTAATTACTGTACGTTCACACCGCCGCCGACTTGAACGTCAAAGAAGCTCTGGCCGCCCTGTCAAGAACGCTAGCCATAAAGTACGGGGAACCTTGTTGACGCTTTGGTCGCTCTGACGTAGCAGGGAGAAGAGAAGTGTCACAACATGAAATGTAATAAACAGAAAAAACAACAAATATATTGAAGAAACTTTTTATAATGACAGCATTTTTTTCATAACCGTTTTGGTCACATTTGGTCGGGGAAAAAAATAATTAGCTATTATTATTATTTGCATTAGTGCAATTGGTCAAATCTGTGTTACCGTGAGTAAATTAATTGGATTCCCGCTTAAAACGAGCGTTCGTAAATATTTCAAATAAAAATTCTCATTCTCAAGTGTGTATTACTGGATCATTTTGGGTTCATGACACCCTGCATGCATCTGCGGCTCAATGACGAGAGGTTTTTCTCTGTTTTGGTAGGAGCGAAAGTTTACATCGTGTGTTACTCCGGAATCAGCCAGCGTGAAGGACGTATATTCTGATTGGTTGCTGGAGTTTTGCCGCTGCTTGCCGCTGAACCGCGTCATAGCTCATTACCATAAAGTTGAGCTACTTTCAACTTTCTGATTGACGCTCAAAACGCCCAAAACGCGACGCCGATGGATTTGACGCTGAGAGAAGCCAGCTTCCATTGAAAATGAATGACTTCCGGTAACTTTGCAAGCTCAAGTCGGCGGCGATGTGAACGTACAGTTAAAAGAGACACTGATATTGTTTTTCATGTTTAATACTGTAAAGCTGGTTGCTTTAAAACAATCCGTTTGTATAAAGTGCTGTATAAATAAATGTGATGTGACAAATTGCTGAGCTTGTGCATAGTCAAGTTGTTCACAAGCAAAAGATAGTGGCCAACCGACATGTTCTGTCTGATGAAGTTGGTTCACAAAGAGGGGTTTCTGATTAAGAAGGCATGGTATAAATATAAACACACTAGAACCACCATCCAAAATACAAAATATACAGTTGATCAGCAAGGTTGGGATAGTTCTAGTCCTCAAATCTGTTTAGCCAAGTGGCGTTCCAGTATTAAGTCCAGCTCTGGAAAGTGTTACTCATCTTCTCATCTGTGTTTGAGCCTTTGAAGAAAAGAGTACTGAATGTAAGCTGTGAACAGCGAAAACCCTCCAGCCTCTATCAGCTTCCTCATCAATCCTACAACTGCAACACAACATCAGTAATGAGAAGCTCTTCTCATGCCTGAAGACTCCATGAGACTTTACACTGATTTACAAGAGTGCTGCTGTCTACCCTGCCCTTTCGCCAGTAACGATTCTGCCTACTAATGGTGCGCATTATTGTTTTAGTTGCAGCAGACCAGCACACGTTGATGTCTGTGAAAGCAGATCAGTTTTATAGCTTTTCATAAATTGGTTTGGGATAGCAACCACGAGAAGGGCACAACACTACTTAGAAATAGTTCTTGCCAAATCATCAAATGAAGCAGACTGCACTCAGCCACTTCCGATTTTAGTGAACAGGCTCTTGATTAAAGATTAATTTGAGGGCTTGTCAGCCCCTGAGCTGATCAAGTCTTCTATGACGCAGTGAAGAGAGCACCTCTTCATTTTACTACAGCTGTGGAAGTCTTAATCACCGAGAAGAGTCGGATTGTCTGTATGCATATCAATGTATTGATGCTCTCACAACTGAGAGACGTTTATTAAACAATGCTGCTTTTGAGAGGATATGACTATCATGGTATACATGATCAGAGCTTAATGAACTATATCATCACCCTTGAACACTTACTGAGAAAATACTGCATGCTTGAACTGTTGTAAAGCCAAATAACAGCATGTGTTGAGTTTGGGATAAACATGGGATAGCCCTAACAGATTATTAAACTCAATACCCACTATGACCAAAAATCACCAGAAATAATTTGAAATATACCAAATATTAGGGCTGTGCAATTAGTCAAATTTTAGTTTCGATTTTGGCTTTGGAGATGAAATCTCTTTCACGGTCACGTACCGCTGCTCAGCCAAACTTTTCGTGCTGACCAATACAATGCTGATTGGTTTGGAAGTGACTCCTGTCTGAGCAGAGCTTCATAAATCTCTACGCTAATGACAATAAACAATGGATCTGTTTTTGCACACTGTGTTTTGCTGATATTTCGCTAATGTGACCGACCATAATGGTTTAAAAAAGAAAATAATGCATTCAGTCCTGGTTCGTTTAGAGTTCACACTGTAATTTTTCAAAGTAGTAAAATGCGCACATGCACATTAGGCAGGTGCGCGATCAAATAAAGGACTTCACTGTAGAGTTCACAAAATCGGCCCCCTGCCACTACTCAAAACAGTCAATTTATTAAAATGTGCAACGTAGGTCTTCGTCAAGCAAACAACAAGTACACAGCAACTCAGCAAGGTACAATTTAAATAAGCATGACTCATTAACGCAATCATCCAAAAAAAAAAAAAAAATATATATATATATATAAATAAATAAGTTCAACAGTATAAAAAACTATTTTTGGCTTTTTATGGTCAGTGTGTTTATTTATTATTGGATTATTGGGTTAATGAGTCAAATAATTAGATCAGGTGTGACGCGTAATGTTTATATTGTTCCTTGCTGAGTTGCTATTTACTTTTGCCTGACGAAAATCTTTGGGTCAAAACGTTGCACAATTTTAATAAATTGATTTTTGGAAGCAGCAGCGGCAGTGTGCTGATTTTTGTTTACTCCACACTCTAATTTTTACCACGAAACCTATGGTCCGATGCCTGTACTGAACTGTGATGGGCAACATCGCTATAACGAGAAAAAACAGGTATACTTGAGCATTCTGTCCTTTTTATTGTTGCATCTTGTGACATCATGACCTGTTTTTGGTTCATTTAGATGTCTTTGCCCCATGATGCATTCATATTTTAGTCGAATCACACCAGAGTTCGTGTCGAAGTGGACCGAGACTCCCTGAAATGGTGTCTCTTGTTCTGATTGTTTGGCGCGACCAGGGTTTGGTTGGCAGCGTTCACACTAACTCAAATGTACTGAGCAAGCACACCATAACCAAACCTGCCATCTGTGAACACATCCTATAAGGGACTGAATTTTGGGTGTTAACCAATGGTTTTTATTTGTAGTTTTACTAAGTTCTGGTCCACTTAGCGTTCGGCATTTTAAGATTCAACCTAAAATATGTTCACAACCTTAATTTTATGTATATTTCATGACGGAAATTACGCTTTTCTGATGCCTGTACCGAACTGAGATGGGCAACATCGTGACTATGAAGAGAAAAAAGCATTCTGTCCTTTTTAGGGTCACATCTTGTTACATCATGTCCCGTTTTTGGTTTGTTTGCATGTCTTTGGTCCATGTTGCATTCATATGTCATTCAAGCCGCACCAGAGTTCGTTTGGTGCGCACCAGTGTTCAGATGGCAGCGATCACATGTATTCAAATGATCTGCACTAAAAGAGCAATTGCACCAGGGTTCGTTTTAATCGAATGAAACATGCCAAGTGTGAACACACCCTTAGAGACTACTAAAGGACTACTGTTATTCATTCTCATGGTGATACAAGACTTTCTTGCTCAACCAGCTACTCATAAATGCTACATTGATCCAGTGAGGTCCACTGGCTTCTGTTCTCTCAGTAGAAAGCTTATTTATTTATTCAGTCGATCTATCTCAAGGTCACTGTCTTCGATCTGAACCATTGGTTAACATCCAACATCCAGCCCTCAGTCACAGTCAGGATCAGCACGCTCTCAGTGATCCATGAATCATATGATCACACTGGGCACACACACATGATTCTATTTACACAAGGTGTGTGTGGTGACATGTTTGAGACCGGCTTAGACTCGTGCCCCAGGAGTCACATATAAATAAATGTCAGCTGCGCTGAGTTGGACTTAAGGCTGACTTAATGCAGTGCCTTAACCGTCGGCCCACAACACCAGCCGTCAGCTCGCATTAAAGGGCCGGAGTGCTGAGAGTTGTCACTTGATTGTGACAGACAAGAGGTTGTTATCTTGTCGCCTTCTAACGCTGAGCAACAGTGGAGGTCAGGCTGACAAAAACCTCTGAAGGGCAAAATCATCTGCCACTTCACAACCAGCTGCTGTGTTTGGATCCATCCAATTATTTTCAGTTACGTTTGATATGAGATGATATAACGGTTAAATGAGACAGAAAAATTAGGATAAATGATAGATCATTCCTATGTACGATTTAGCAAAAATCGCACGAATTTGTACGACGTTGGATGTTGGATGTGAATTAAATCTCCAGAATTGCTGAATTTGGATGATAAAATCCTCATGTACCAAACCTTAATGTGATTCTTTATAACCAAAGCCTGACAGAATGTCCAGGTTTATTCAGATTGAGACAGTCTTAAAGGGGTCGTATTGTGCTTTTTTACATTTTCAACATTCCTTACTGTGTAATGTTGCTGTCTCAACATGAAAAAGCTAAAGTTACAAAGCACAAAGACACTCCGAAGGTAGTTATTCTCTATAACAGTTAGAACTGTTTCTGAACTCCCTGAAACGCCTCCATTGCAGTCTTGAGTTTTCGTCCAGGAACGAGCACATCACAATATTCCTCATTTAAATAATCCCCATCAAAGACATATGGGAAACGAGGCCTGGTTGAGTTGTGTTACTGTGTTGAAACTCACGGTTATGGTAAGGGGCGTGACATTTCCCAAATACTCTCGAAGCAGTTGACCAATCACAACACACTGACCAATCAGAGCACCGTGTGCTTTTCAGAAGGAGGGGAGGCTTCATGGAGACAGGAACTAAACAGAGACAAAAAGCACCAGAAAAGTGCTCCATATAACTCATGCACTAATAAGTCTTCTGAATACACATCTCTTATTTTCAGAAGAAAATATTATTCCCATTCACATGCATGCAAACATGATTGATACCTGAAGATTCAGTGTGCTTGGTTTTACATTCTCACAAGTATCATGTGAATGAAGTTAAAAAGCAGAGTGGAGAGTTATCATATTGAGCTATTCTATGAATTCAGAGTTTGAATATACTCTAATGGTCAAAATAAGACTCTTATGCTCACCAAGGCTGCATTTGTTTGATAAGAAATACAGTAAAAGCAGTAACAATGTGAAATATTATTTCAATCTAAAATAGCTGTTTTCTATTACTCCAGTCTTCAGTGTAACATGATCCTTCAGAAATCATTAAAATATGCTGATTTGCTGCTCAGGAGACATTTCTTATAATTATCGATGTTGAAAACAGTTTGTGACGTACATACAGTATGAGCATGAGAAGAGGTTAATGCGGATGAAATGATTGGAGAAGTCATACATCACCAGGGAGAAGTCTGTCGTTTCACCGGAAGATCGAGTTATGACTTTCTGGAAGAATTTTGAGGTTAAAAATTATACATTTAAAAAAAAAAAAACATATGCACAGATGACTTCACAATAAAATCAATAACATGCATTTAGAAATAGAAAATAACATTTTTGTTTAATGCAGATTTTAATTATTAAAATGCACTCTTGATTCTGCATCAATATCAATTACGTTTTAATTGAATTACGTTCAATTACGTCATCAACGTTTTAATTGACTTACATGTTTCATAATTCTGCCTTCACTTCAGTCAGTAAATAAATACAAGTTTTTCTAAAGATTTCCCCCCCAAAAAATTGTTTTTGGTTTTGTTTTCTAAAAAAACTGATTGAAGTGAAGGCAGAATTATAATACAAATCACTCAATTAAATGAATTATTAATGGGCATCTCAATTTGGTAGAGCATCATAATACTAGAAATGAAAACTGTTTGTTGTTATTACCGTATTACCATAAGAAATTACAAACTGCACAAAGACATAGTTGTTCCATTTTTTTCTAGTTGTGCCCAATAAAGGGTTAATCTAACCAGTTTCCAAATTCTGCTTTCCTTTGATTTGATCTTGACTTTTAGATGATTGCCTTCTCCATCTCATTGGAAATCCACCTGCTGCTCAGATCAAAAACGTTAGTTTTACAATCTCCTTGTGTTCCACGGAGACCCCCATCTGCATGGTGGCACCTCAATGCTGGAAATCGGAGCCCGGTAGGGTGCTAAAAGTGCCTTTAACCTCAATAATCCTTTTAATCTCTCATCAATCATGTGGAAGTGGCGTAGAGGCCCTGATCCTATTACCGTTCAGGGGAAAATTGCTATCCCTGAGAGGAGACATGTTGCAATTGGCTGTGAAAGTTGGCAACAGCGCAATGGTGGTAATGACAAGTTGGATCAAGTAATCGAAGGAACAAATCACCCAGTGTCTCATTCACAAGCTCTTTAAATAAACAACCTGGAGAATGATGCACTCTGACTGAAAGCACATGTGGTTGGGCTTTCCGATTGATGTGTTTTTATATTATGTCTCAGTTCAGCCTTTTTTTAAATGTGCAATTTGCCGTATCGGCCTCTGGTTAGCAATTAGACCTCCAGTGACGAGCCAAACCATCCAATATGTATTCCTGCTATTTGAATACAAAATAATTTTTGCCATCAGCACATTTGTTTCCAATACAGAAATTCATACTGTATGCAAAAGGGATGCACCCACAGATGAATTACTTATATTTCATCAACTTCAAAATTACAACTCAGTGGTGAGTCTGTGAAGCAGTTAGTTTTGACATACTTCTGGTTTAAGCATCACCCATACTGGTTCTTACCAAATACAGATACAGAAACAGATAATTGTGTTATTGCAACACTTTTTCACGAGAGTCCTTCTGCAGGTTTCATTGTTGTGCCAGTAGGTGGTGACAAGTTATTCATTCATTCAACCAATTTGTTCAGATATACTGATTAATTCAGGAAAGAAACAAGAATTTAAAATAGCATTCTGCTCTTATATTTCAGGCATATCTTCAGGCAGAAACAGTAAGGCTGCATCTGAATAAGCATCTACATAGTAGGCAAAAACAGTATATGTGAAGAGATGAGTAATATGTCTGAATTCTCAGTATTCATAAAACAGTAAAAGCAGCCGGATGATCTACTACTTCTGGCAATATTCTGAAGTGCACATCTAATGGATACTTTATTATCCCATGAGGCCACAAGAGAGGATTCACAAGGCATGAAACTAACGTTGGTGGGTCATGTGACAATATCATCATGAATGCAATCCAGACCACTACATTTGTCATACTACACACATTCACATGATATAGAACCCACTTTTTTACAGTCATAAAGTATGCTTATTCAAAAAAAGTATAAACTCAAAGAGTATGCTATTTCCGGATGCAGCCTAAGAGTAGAATGTTATTCCGAATTAATCTACTGTCTTTATGAGTGAGTCTGGCTGCGTCCGAAGGCAATGACTTTGCAGTCAGCGTTTGCACATGAAGGTACCTCATAAAAAAAAAAAACAGATTTTAGACAGACTTCTGAGGCATCGTAACTATTTAATAATATACTACAAAATAGAGTGAGCTTTGGTGAAAACTAAGTGAATATTTCATTACTTCAATAGTAATTTCTCGCTAGAAATGACATCAGAAGTGGAAAACGTTGATAAAAACGTACATTTACACACAAACTGGCCACCAACCGCAACCTTCAGACGCCATAGCTCAACTGTCATACAATGGAACGCACAGGATTGTGGGATATCAAAGGCAGCGAAGGATACATCTATGCTGCATTCAAAACTCGATTAGATGAAGCTGAGACAGGAAGTGAAGCTAACATTGGATTTAGTCGTGTCTTGTGTTGCTTCTCAATACTCAAATTGATGCTTCTTCATTTCATCACTCCTAAGTCCTTAAGCCCGTGACCCGGAAACCGATCGAACTCAGCCATCTTGAAGGACATCTCATTTCTTTAATTGCACCGTGAGGAACAAGCAAGGATGCACAAATAAGAAATGAGAAGCACCCATGTGTCTTCCTACCTTGGAATGCATCCTCCGAAGGCATTTAAAGTCCCCATGAAATCAAAATGGACTTTTTTAGGCTTTTAGTATGAATATAGCCTTACTGTTATCTACAAGATAGTGTGGTCCATAACAATGACACAATTCACATTTAGAAGAAATAAGCATTCAAAACGTACAGAATATCCGCACAGATGTGATTACCTGCGGCAGCCTCGAGCCTACAGATGAATTGCTGTTTTCAAGCACTTTGAAGCTCTCGGCTCCCTCCAGCGATATCCACTCTCATCTTCTTTTTTTGGTCCCTTTTTGGTCTTTTATTCTCATTTGTCTTTCTATTCCTTTAAGGACTTTACCAAATGCATGATAACCACTCCAAGTTTATCTATCACAGCTCTCAGATTCAGTCCCATCCCATACAGTATATGGACTGTCATTTAAATTAGCAAAATGATTGAAAGGCAGAAAGCACATTCAAAAGACTTCTAATTGGCTACACAAAACTTCTTATTACTGACATAAAGGTGTCACAGAGATCAGTGTAAACTCAGTGTAAATTATACAAATTTAATTGTAAATTTTATATACATATATATATAGCCTATATATACTGTATATGATGTACACTGTACTACAGTACTAACAATCTAACATAATTAAATACCTCTGTAAAAAAAAACTGAAAAAATGCACCTTAACTTAAAAAATTTAATTCAGTTCCTGCCCTTTAACAAAAATCGAATTGGCCTTACAAGTCAACTTAAATTATATTAAACTTATAAAATGTGGTTGAATCTTGTATACATTATAAAGAAAATGGAAAGTTAATACAAGAACATATCTGTACAGTGTACAGTTAAAAACATTACTTTCAGATTCCTTATTTTGTTCATCTAATTCCTGCTGGTCAAATGTCTCAATGTGTTGCTGTGAATTTTCCTAAGCCAGCAATGAATTTATCACACTTCAATGGAAAAATTGTGGCTCTGGAAGATGAAAGTTTATGATGAGAAGTAATCAAGCCCCTCGTGAGTTTTTTTCATTTAAATATGCTCACTGGAAGATACAACCTCGTTGGAATAAATAAATGAACAGCAATACAAAAAAAACAGGTTTTTTTCTTCAGCTGATAAAAAAGCTGCCTGCTTTGCCCCTTGAGTGTTACAATGATTTAGTTTGATTATCTCATTAATACGGAGTGGGTGAATACAGCTAAGCCAACAATAATTATGAGTTTTATGGTGCATGTAATGCAGGTCTCCTTCGGCAATCACCTTATCTAAAAATAAGACATATTAGCCCACCATACAATAAAATATCTCTGTGATTTATTATGAATAATATGTGAATGACCTTTGAGACTCCCATCTCAACATTTTAAGAGCTGTAAAGAGCCATTAAAAACTGACTTTCTCATACGTTTCCTCAGTCTTATTGAGAGCAACTCACCAGTGCATGTTATTCCAAATGCCATCATGTTTGTTAATAAATACAAATCAAATAACTAATCAAAGAAGCATTACAACAACCAAAG
This sequence comes from Meda fulgida, assembly GCA_030578275.1. Lineage (NCBI taxonomy): Eukaryota > Metazoa > Chordata > Actinopteri > Cypriniformes > Leuciscidae > Meda > Meda fulgida. The sequence continues at coordinate 27,041,924 of CM060630.1, read as the reverse complement.
TGCTTTTAAAATAATTCTTCATAGCTTCATGACAATAACAGCAATGTTATGAGTATGACCAACAACTGCATTACGAGATCCAATCATCCTGGGCGATGATGATAGGATGCTTACGGTATAAAGAACCTATCCATTTACTGATAACAGAGCCATTTCCCAGGAAATGACTGAGAGAATAGCATCTAAATGTGTGAGATTATACCTACAAATGGTTTTGCTCACTGTCCATGACTCTTATCTGAAAAAGGCCACAAAAAAAAAACACTGGGTTAAAAATAACCCAATTCGGGCTGGGTAAATATAGGACAGAACACATGTTGGGTTTACAAGAAAATTGGGTTGTTTATTTAACCCGGCATATAATGGGTTGATTCATTTTTACTAGTAGGCCTTATAGCTTTTTTTTTTTTTTTACTTCATACATAAATTATTGTTTACGGATTAACTTAAATCCTCTGTAAAAAAATAAATAAATAATAAACTCCACAACCACTGGTTTGCATGATAATTCCTTTATTTTCATATAGCATATTGCACAGTATAGCATATTTTATATAGTTTAGAATACATGTTGTATACATTTAAGCTAATTTAACAAATATTAGAAGTAAAAATGAAAACATCTAGAAGTACTAGTAGCACAGTATAGCACAATATAGCATATTTTATATAGTTTAGAATACATTTTGTATACATTTAAGCTAATTTAACAAATATTAGAAGTAAAAATGAAAACATCTAGAAGTACTAAAATGTAATTGACCAGTCTCTGTTGACCCGTTTCCACTGTAACGGCGCTGGATCTCGTGCCAGAGGTTGTGTCATAATTTCACTCATAGCCGAAATATTCTGTGACTGACTCCATAACCCACTCATAAACAATCAGTGTACAGGTCTGAGAACATATTTTAACTTTCTAAAAACTTTTTGTTCAAATTGCTTAGTTAAAATGAGCTTAAGTAACACAATTGCTACACATTTTGTTCTAACTTAATTTGATTGTGTTCAATCTGCTGAAATGTAAAATTTAAGTTTACTTAATCCGTTTGTGTTGGATTACATGAATGATTTGTGTTGCATTAACTGAAACTGGGCGGTGCTTGTTAGTTCCCAGTATGCTTTGCATATGGTTGAATTAGGTGAGAATATTGTTAAAATAAAATTAAAAAAATTTTTATTGAAAAACCATTTCAATTACATTGGGTTGCCATTGTGGAGAAGAGTGGAGCATTTTGTCACCACAAATACCCCGTGATAAATAACTCAATCCCTGGCTTGTTATGTCTTACCCAAGATCTAGGTAGGTTGCACAAAAACTATCCAAAGGCTGAAAAAACAATGCAAAAAATGTACTAAAAGGCTCAACCCAGGATTTGGGTAGAAAAAATAACCCATGATTTTGAGGCATTTGCACAAGATGACGTCAAAGAAAGGTAAAATAGTGAGTGATGGTATTCTGAGAAATTAATATTGTGTTGTCTGCACAGCAAGACATTCAACAATGTAACGACTTCACTGCCCTTATGTTTCACCTGAAATTGGGATCACCCCAAAGAATCAGCTAAAGGGACAGCTTTTTCTTTTCTTGAGTGTACAGCATTGATCCTGGTGAGTAGTTGGCTGGAATAATGATTGTTCTCTTGGCTTACTTTGCTGAAACTCTGCAAACACAAGGCATGCACCAGCACACAAGCACTGATGCTGTCCTCAGTAGGGTGTCCTGTGCCTGAAGGGCAGCGTTTGCAATGACCTTGTAATCTGCTGTAGCCTCCGCATCCTTTGGGCTTTCATGCTTGGAGAGAAGCCAGAGCTGCGCCGCTGATGGTGCCTTCAGGCCCTCGCTGATCCAGGTGAAGGTAAGACTTGATGACAGGAGATTTGAGAGTGGAACATTCCAATTGTTTAAGCCTGCTCTCTTTTTGTACCCATATATTTACCCAAAAGTTTTGTGGCTAGACTGGAATTTTAGTTTGCAGGAAAGTGTAGGAGATCACGAGAATGTATTTCGAGATGCTATGAAAAACTACATATAGTAAGTCCCCCCCCCCGATAATAAGGTTAGCCCCGTCTTCCTGTTGCCTATGTCAACCAAGGGTCTCCAAATCCCACACTGACACCTTCACAATCCCAACTTGGCCTGGCAGTTTTACATGTGAAAGAATATTTAACTTTTCACTCAGCCATTCACAGTCAGGGAGCGGTAAGAAGGCCTAAGCTGGCCTGAGATTAGCTTTCAGGGGATAATGCAGAATTGAACCCCACACATACCACCTCCTGGCCTCTCTGTTGTTCTCAGGGTAACCAAACATAAGTTGGACGGATAGGGACCCTTGACCATTCTTTTTAACCTTACAAAGAAGCAAGGGGGAAAAGAAAAGTTTTCATATAGCTTTAGATTTGAGGGCAAGGCTTAAACGGTGGGGCCAAACAAAGGAAGAGAAAGTGAAAAACACAAAGGTTGCGTCCTATATTAACCTACACATTTCTGGCATTAGAGGTTTGGCCAGAGGTTGTTGCAAAATCCTTATGAGATTTCCTTCACAGACTCACTTGTATGTTAAAAGGTAATATTAAAGGTAATTTGTAATTTCATTAAAAGTAAACATTTAAGGTGACATATTATGCCCCTTTTCACAAAATGTAATATCGTAATATCATCACCCAGATCATTTATTATAGCTTGTCAAATTTGCCCCTTTTTGGGTGTGAGAAAAAATGGCCGTTTTTGTGTGTCCCTTTGTGTGCTCATCTGTGCAGAAACGACAGAACAGTCTGCATGCTTTGCTCAAACTTTTGCCATTACATTAGAACTGGTTACACTGTCGCTTGCGAAAGCCAATGACAGCGCCATGGGTGGAAACGTGCAGAATAAGGGGTGATAGTATTATAATAAGATCCCCTTCCTACGTCAGAAGGGGAGCGAAATCTGATCGGTTTATTTTTTTATATGCTTGCAGAGAAAGGTTTACCAAAACAAAGTTACTGGGTTGTCACTTTTTATGTTTTCTGGGTTGGTAGATGCACTGGGGACCCAATTATAGCAATTATACCCCTTTAAAACTATTGATATGGAACATTTACTGAATTTCAAAGATGTTTATATTGATCAAACTGTTGTGTGATCTGTATTTCTATAGTTTCTATTGTTCAAGGATAAAAATAAGTTATTTTATTTTATTAGATGAACGATGGGCTATATATAATGACATGAGTAATAATTATTTAATCTGGTTAGAAGGGCTGTTTGTAAGAATTCTGATCTATTCATCACTTTTTTATTGTCAATGTGTAAACATCTCAACGAAACTTAAAAAAGAGACTTTCCCCGACTTCCCCGGACAATTTACTATTTTGTTCCCTCGATTTATTTATCTTGTGCTCCGTATTTTTTTTGTTATTGCTTCCAAACAACTTAATTATATTGACTCGTGCATATGTATGCCAGTGTAATTTTATTGTTCAAGTAAATATTGCAAGGGCTATTTCACAATAACAAACAAATAAACAAACAAAAACGGAATGACTAAGTGTCATTAAATTATATAATGCACTTTAAATATTATATATGCTGGATTTATTTTAATTAAAATAATTTGCTTAGTAAAAAATACTTTTATTAATTAAAACAATTAATTCATAATTTATTAAATAAGTAATTTTAAAAAAAAATCAAATGGAATTGGAAGAACCTTAGCTGGCAATACCCAAAATGTTTAATTTTATAATTTGTCATAAATGTGTATTTTAAAAAAGTAACGAGCAGTAGCTAGCCTATTTGATGAGGGCAAGAATAATTTTTATTATGAAAATCTATAAAAAAAATTGCTAGGCATAATGCAAAGTGTATTGAGACAGTTGACAGTGTAATAAGAGTCCTTCACAAACGAACAAAAACTAGCCAAAGCACACACAAATAAAAAAATCAGGCAGAGATTTGGGGAAATTGCAATTTTGTTTATAAACTATAAAGTATACATGATTTTTTTTACAAAAACATAATTTAAAATGTTATTGCCTTATTGATTATAATTTTCGTAATTTTTTGTAAATTAATCTAATTTACGGTTTACTTCAATTGTTTTTTTCGGTTTTTTTTACAGTAAAATAGATGTCATTTTAAAATACAGCATCGTATTTACCGTATGCGGTAAGGTATCTTGCATGTTATCAAACACAGTTTTACTATAGTAATTTTTACACGTTTTAGCCCGCGTAAAAAGCGCTCGCGATCACGCGCGCACCCCCCTCCAGTGCGCACACATGGTACGAGCCGACTGTGGATGGTGGAAGCCGCTTGTCATTCCTCGGCATTCCCTCCAGCCTCCAGCCTGTGCTCCACCGCTTTCCACTGCAAGCGCTCACGGACTCAGCACTTACAGCACTACAGCACACGGACGCTATTCGCCCTCCAGCTCTCCGCAGTCAAACACACGGCTCTTCTTATTCATGCGCACTTCTCTCTCTCTCTCTCTCTCTCGCTCTCTCTCTCTCGCTCTCTCTCGCTCTCTCTCTATGCGGCGTCCTGGACATTTTCCCTCTTATTCATTTTCCAAACGGGAGATCATGATGATGAGACACCGAAATTAAGAGCATAACACCTCCAGGAAAAGCGACCGTAACCTCCAAGCCGCTGGATAGACAGACCCCTTGTTCTTCAGCAATGGTGAGATGCATGTTCAAGCGAGAAAAGTGTGTGTTGTTGCAGAAACCTCTGGAGCGTTTTGGTTTGGGCTGTGCGCGAGGATGCTTGTTACTATTACGCACAGCCTCCTCTGTTATTTATTATGGAGCAGCTTGTAAACTTGCAGCATGGAAGAGCAGTGTAAAGTAAAGAGGGCTTGGCTGCACTCTGTTTTCCATGTAAAACCATGAATTATTGCTGAAGGATAAATGATTCATATCTTAGTGTCTTTTAAGCCTCCTTCCATCCTTCTAAATAGAAGTTTGTTCTCGTTAACTAGGGCATTTTGGGCATTTTCCAGCATTTATACTCAACACCCATCCCATATTAATGGGCCGAGGGTGTACCTGCTTACTGCTGCATGTTTCACTCCTCTATGATCCTTCACTTAAGGGTGTAATATGGATGGATGACTATAGTTTAAGGATGTAGAGAAGATGGTGTTTTACTTTCTAGGGTGGGTTTGTCAGCGTTGTTTTCTGGCATCGGGATACTGCGTTTCCAGATTGATCCTGTAAAGCAAATGGGCATTTACAGCTCTTGTTTTACCTCCCACTCTTGAACTCCCTCCTATTTGGGGTCTGAGGGTTTGTTGTGAGGGGCATTCATGGCTAATGCTGATGAATTTTATGGAAATTATGGCAAATATTAGCGGAATATGCCTGGACTGACAGTACTACAGCTGTGGTAGTAACTGCAACCTGCGTATTTCTTTGTAATTGTCTTTTTTTAATATTTGTAAAAAAAAAAAAACATTAATTGTTCTTGAGGAGGCATAGAATAGAATGCTTTGAGATGTTAAAAATCGTTTTTTTTAATTCAGTAGCACACATTCCTCATAACAGCAGGGCTGTTGAAAAATGTATACTGTAGTAGATTGATAGAAGAGATGTATACAATATACATAAAAGATGCACAAAATCTCTTTGCATGCCACTTACAATGGGATATGGCATTGCATTAGACAAAACATCAAGCCAAATTTATTCTAAAGAAAGATGGCACAAGCACACTTTCAAGACAAATATTTAATAAGATTGATTTGTTTTTAAATTGTAAAACAATTACTCAAGTATTTGGACACTTTGCGGTTGTCAAACCTTCATAGTTAAAGTGAACTACTAGATAACTTACTAAAATGACCAAGGAATCATTTGGTTAAAGTGCAGAAAATTGGTTTGATATTTTGAATCATTTTTAAATGCATCTTAAGAGGACACATTTTTTGGAGGGCTACTCTGCTTGAAAAAATGCCAGATTTTTCAAACATTTAATCAGTTTTTCATTATCAGCAGAATATAGTAACACTTTACAACAAGGTTTCATTACTTAACATTAGTTAATATCATGTAGCTTATGTTTCAAACAAAACATGTAGCTTCTTCACTACCAACAAAAATGGATCCAAAGCAAAGCTCCATTGGCTCTGCACTTAGTAGCTGAAGACTACCTTAAAGGGACAGGCTAGTTCACCCAAACATTTACATTCTGTCATTAATTACTCACCCTCATGTCGTTCCAAACCCGTAAGACTTTCGTTCATCTTCAGAACCCAAACAAAGATATATTTGATGAAATCTGAGAGCTGTATGTCCCTCCATTGACAGCTACGCAACTACCACTTTCAATACTTTTGTCAAAACAACATACATGCATCGTGGAGATTAATATTTTGTAAAATATGTTTTTCACTCGCGTCACTTCATTAAAACTGAGGTTAAACCACTGGATTACTTTAATGATGTCTTGACTATATTTCTGGGGCTTGAATGGTAGTAGCATAGATTGTCAATTAAGGGACAGAATTCTCCGATTTCATTAAAATATCTTTATTTGTGTTCCGAAGATGAACGTAAGTCTTACAGGTTTGGAACAACATGATGGTGAGGAATTAATGACACAATTTTTGGGTGAACCATTCCTTTAACTACATTAGTTAACATTGAACTGACAACAATTAACACATTTTTGACCGTTTGTATTAATCTTAGTTTATTTTCAACATTTACTTATAAATGTATTAAAACCAAAAGTTCTGTTAAAATTCTTTTATGCACTATGAGATAACATGAACAATTAATAATTGTATTTTATTAACTATTATTAACAAAGATTCATTTACGAAGATTAATTAAATGCTGTAAAATAAATGTTTGCTAATGCATTAATTAAAGTTAACAAATGAGACCTTATTGTAAAGTGTTACCTTATAAACCTTATCATGGCTTAAATTGAGTATTAATTAATGTAAAATTTTGTAAGCCTGTGGTTTTGTGTCTGCTCAGGGTAACAAGCTTCGTGGGGTTAAATTCGTGAGACCCCCGGTTCTGTAGTGTGGCGTGAGGTGTTGTGTAGCGGTACTAAATGAGTCTGAAGTTGGTGGGTCCCCATGGGTTTGACCTTTCGAGGACGGCCCTGTATTCTCCAGGTTGTCATGGTCCAAGCTGATGAGGACTCTGGGATGGTCCACACAAGCGAGCGATTTCCATGAAAAGAAAAGCTCAGGCAACTCTCCCTTTGTTCGCCCTTACAAAGAGAACGAAGAAAAACATCAGGCTAATTTCTTCTCTCTTTTATCTTGTTCTAATCATTTCTCTTTTTACATTATGCATTGTGAATTTACTTCTCAAAAGTGATCTTTATGAAAATTAACTTGTATGTGGACTTTTTGACGGATAACATTACATAATTTGGATATTTTGCTAATGAATTCACCAACATTTTTCTAATAGTCAAAGCTCTTACTTGTGGGTTTGGTTTGGTTTCATAAACTGACTTGTTCGAACCGCCATGAGACGAAACAATGATGGAAACAAACCAGTGAATTGCTCGCGCTCCCCAGTGACTCTTCTTTCTGTAGGGATGCGGAATCTCATGTAATAAGGCTTCATAGCTGAGCTATTGTGAAGGAGTGTAGACATCATTGGAAGGTGGACTCACAGTGTGTGAAGTGTTGCTCATTGCACCTTCCTCTTATTAAGGAGCTCCAGAATTGCACCCCGGCCAGGTCTCTTTAAACCTGCAGTGCTAGAAACATTTGATCATGGTCTTCACAAGAGTCTTGTGCAGTGAGGCAGTTTTCTTGCTCAACCGCTGCTCAGAAATATGATTGAATACACCAATATTAAGAAGAAAACGTGATTTGCTCACTTTTGGGATTGTTCCCGCAAGTCCATGAATCACGATTAGTCAGTTTTCCTTACACATTGTTAATGGTTATCTGTAATTGTAATTAAATGCAGAGGCAACTAAATAAATAAACCATTTGTAGCCCCCCCCCCCACCCCCCCCCCACCCATTACATTTTGGCACTGTTAAAATATTGCTCTATTTGTTTTAAGCAACCTGCCTAACAAAGCAACATTGGCTCAACCAATGGTGTGAGTTTAGGGGCGTGGCTATCTTCCCAACCAATGGCAGATAAGAAGTGTTCTTGCGGAAAACTGTCTGAAAACCAACCCAATCTCATGAGAAAGCGTTATTGTTTTACAAGTTGAGGATTTCATTTGAATAAGTTTGAAAACTGTAGTATGTTTAGAAAAAAGTAGCATGAAGGTCCATCCATCCCTAAACCTAACCCATCAGTGGGGTGTAAGATTGTACCAAAACATATGAATACGATCGTACAAATTCATATGTATTCCCCAGTAAGTCGCAAAACTTATGAGTTGCTGTAAGAATGCGTTGTGGAAAACAAATGTCATTATATTTTTCAATTCTGTTAAACAGCCAATTTTGCTCTTATATGCGTTAAAATGTTGCATATGCTGAAATAAAATTGGTGTAGGTTTTACTTTGAAGCCATTTTCACTTTCAGTTTTCAATTGCTAGTAAATTTCCCAGATAATTACAAAGATACAGCAAGTAACACATTGATTTAATGTGAATGTTTGAATTCGAAAGACTGAAATGGTATCTTACTCCAATAATCGTATTTATTTACTTAGAGAAAAATAAGTTTGTGTATGCTGTTTGAACTCCAGTAGAGGCTCAAAATGAAGCTTTAAAGGGATAAACAATGCTACCAAGAAGTATCCACACAGACACATTTGCTTTTGACATCATGGCATTAGTTTTCAGATGCAGAAAGCAGAGGTCTGTCATCAGATTATGAAGAACGTAATCAGAACTAATACTGTGCCAGATCCTTTCGACAACACCGTCTAGTAGTGTTTCCATAAGCTAAAGTTAAGTACACTGCTGGGTAGTATGGAAAATAAGGAATTAAATAATAATTGTGGTGCAGGGGGATGGTTACGAATAAACGTATACGCAAAATTGGATCAATGAACTGCATTATAGCGGTGACCTACTGTGTGCTCATTCCGTTTGAGATCAATGTGAAAGTTGTGTGACCCTCACTGACTGCTAATGCAATTAGACCTTTATTGTGCCAGTTTATAGTGCTGTAAATACCACCACCCCCGTTATTCACCAAGATTAAAAGCAATGGCTCACACCTAAACCATAAACGCCAATTTGTCCTAATGGCCACTTGTCAGTTTATAAGATGGTTTGTTAAAAAATAAATGCGAGTCATTTGTCTCCTGTTTTTTTTTTTTCACAAATGAATCAAATGTATAATTTGTAAATGTGATAGCATGTTACCTTGTGTGTTTGTTTTTGCTCGCAGTCAGTGAGGACAATGCAAAGGAAGCACATAACTCAGCTCAAATACTGGTGTATGAAATGCCTATTTCTTTAAAAATGCAAACTATAATGTATCAAATTGGGCCTATTTCTTTTAATGTACGTAATGTGTGTGTGTGTGTGTGTGTGTATATATATATATATATATATATATATATATATATATATATATATTATTTGCATTTCTAAATATTTTCCATTATCTGCATTTGTAAAGATTTCGCACATTTTTTGCATTTCTACATATTTCATATTATAAAACAGTTAAGTTGCCTTTGGCTTGTTCAGTTGGGGATATTCAAAATAATTAGCCAAGCATTAATACCATTGATCAGCCCTACCAAACGTGGATGTTTTTTCACTAAGAAACAAACATTATGTTATTTGATTGATATTGTGAAGCTGCTTTGATGCAATTTATATTGTGAAAAGCGCTATATAAATACACTTGACTTGACTTGACTTGACTTAAGAATTTTGTGAACTGAAAATATACAATACTTGGATTAAAAGAAAATGCATAACTTGACAAAATATTTTATGCAAAATGTTTTTTTTTTAAATTTTTTTAAATTTTTGTTTTTTACATAAGACATTTTTAAGGCATCTTTTCATCAGGCATCATTTCTTGCATTTATATATAAAATAGTTTAGAGCTTTGTAAACTAAAACCCATACTTACATTAGAAGAAATATGACCAAAAGGTGTGTGTGTGTGTGTAATATATTTCAGTTTTTAAAAAGTCCCCAAAAATTCTATCAATACACTTCAATTACCCTTCAAAAAGATAAAAAAAAATGTCTTCAATTTAAGCTAAAGTTACCTTATTTATTTATTTTTTATTGTGATAATTACCTGAAATAACACTTCTCCTGAAATCCTGCAAAGACAAACAACCAACAGCTTCCGTGGCTTCCGGTAATTAGCACTCAAAAAGGCCTTACTCACGACTCTACAATGCCTAAATCAAAACAATACATCATTGTTTCCCACCTCTGTTTGTCTAAACGGCGTCTCTCTTTGACAGGAAGACAAAATCTTACTGTAAATCAAGCTCATTGTCACGGTCAACTTGTTTAGGGAGGAATCCGCTAATTTCCGCACGCTCCAACGACCAGAGCTTTGCTTTGTCCCTCTTAGACGGCGTATAAATCACTGTCATTCGGGACAGTTGGGGCATTAGCTTGGCTTTACGAACGCAGCCTTCCCGTTCACCTACTCAACATGAACGCTATTAATGGCGATGATGAGCGTAAAGGGTGTATTTGCTTGCCTGCAGCATTATGTTTAGTTGAAGCTGCAGTCTGTCATGCTGTGATTTATCGTACATAAGGCTAACGACAGCCTGTCAAAATAACAACGTTTTATCGGACTTGAAAGTTGGTAGAGGGGGGAAAAATATCCATAGCGCTCCTCATTTCCAGAATCACTGAACAGTGACTGGTCAACTGAGCAGTTGAGATTTGCTGAATGAGGGCATTTTCTCTCTCTTTTTTTCTTTAGTGAAACTTAGTTAATCTTTGGGAAATTCTCATTGAAGGAGACACTTTCTTGGTATGGCAACGCAGCTGTCAGGGCTTTGCGGCATTGCTTTTTAAAAGTGAAGTGTAGCTGGGTGTTTTTATGAAATGTGACTCTAGTTTTCTGTGTGTTGGGAGAAAGAAAAGCTTTTTCTTCACTCCAGTGGGCTTGGACATTGTGTATTCTAAAAGTGGGATCAGGAACAACAGCTGCCACATTTACATTCAAATGACTTTCAAGAGATCCTACTTCGTAGTCTGGGCACCTATTCCCATGCAATTTCACCAGGTACACTCCCTCCAATCTGGGATGCTGACTGCCCAAGCAATTTTATGCCAAGAATGACATTTGTTTTTTTAACTGCAATTCCATATTTTGCATAGAAGCAACTATTTAGGAAGGTTGAGATCTTTCCCAGAGAAATGAGAGAGACAGCGTTGCTTGTAAACCCTAGGAAAGAAAATCTTTTGCTTAAGTCTTTGGATTCTCAGATGTTTCTACTAAGAAAAAGACCCATAAGCTCACGTTTCCTCTCGAGATATTCATCAATATCATTGTCACTGTCAGGCTGAAACCATGTGTTCAAAACAGCTATTTTTAAGAAAACGGAAATAAAACTATTTTTTTTTTTAAATAATAAAATGTTTTACTATTAATATTTTACCAAAATCAAGCTCAGATAGAGTTCAGACATGAAGTTCAGATATTCCAGATATGCGTGTTTTGCATCTGAGACAGTAAGTGCATTGCATATATTACTTTTCATTGGTTAAATAATTGCAAAAACCACAGACAGACATAAAGAGTGACCAATAGTAATGATTTATGAAAAAAATATGAAATATGGAAATTGGAGGTTTCATCCAGACTTAGACGATATATTGATATATTGAGCTCAAACAGCAGAGCATGGCACTAGTAACACCAAGGTCACGAGTTCGATTCCCAAGGAAAGCAAAAACTGCTAAGAATATGCACCTTCTGTAGATACAATGTAAGTCGCTTTGTAAAAAAGCGTCTGCCAAATGCATAGGCAAATATATTGTTGATACCTTATCTGTATTTATTATCATTACGTTTTTACGTGTTGATTTTATTTATTTTTTACACTTAGATTACCTTGGACTTAATCTAACGCTCACTTAAAATTAATCTTTAAAAACCTTGACAGTTTAATACCACTTTTAAATGTAATCTTTAGTGAATCTCAAAATGAATATCAGTTTTTTTATGCAGGATATTATTATGTCTGAATTCCAATAGCTTAAAAAAATATATTTTTCTAATATTGGTCATTGGGGAGAACAAGGAATTAATTATTAGCTTGTTTTTTTTTGTTTTTTTTTGTTTTTTGACCAGTAGTTCAATATTGAGGCAATTTTTAATACTCTAAAGGAATTTTGGAAGTTTGTGTGATAAAAAGGTGCATATATGAAACCTAACTGAAAACTTCAGTTAAATCTCAAGAGATTTGAAAGAGAAACCTCTGAGCAATACAATTTACCTCTGGGAAGTTATTTGTTACCCTTAGAAAAGTCCCACAAATGCAGATCACCACGCCATCGTAAGTTGAAAGCTGAAGTCGATTTGAAAAATAGCAATTGAAATGTTGAAATGGTCAAACAAATGATGGGTTTGCTTCAGTTGACATGCGAACGCAGTGCCTGCTTTGAACGCTGGGTAATTAATCAATTACTGGCTATTTGCCATCAGCAGCAGTACTGTGCCAGAGTGAGGTCAGACTTGAGGTTTCTTCATTTATCCTTGTATACTGTGGCATTGTCTGTTTTGTTTGAGCGATGCTAATGCACCTCATGGCCTGTAAATGACCTTATTACTCATCTCAGGAAAGAAAAAGTTTCACATGGAAGTTTAATACCAACTGTTTTTCTTTGTTGGCCAATTGGTCGAATAGTTAGGTGATGAATGAATCTTCGCACCGTTGTGTTTTGATAACAGTCAAACACTCGGCTTTTCGACCCCAGGACCTTTTGTGTTGGAGCGTAAAACTTCTGCCTCCCACAATCCTGTGGGGTCGCCGCCTCCTGCCTTGACTTACCTTTGTGGCGATGTTTAGATGCAGAGAAAACTGAAGTAGGTTTTACATTCTCACAGAAAATGCTGCTTGTCCATATGTGGGTGGATGCCAGAACATCACTGCGGTTGAATATCGCTAGTTGGTTTCTAGGACCAGTCCTCCCAATGCCTGTATGATTTTTAGCACAAATTGTCGGTCAATGACTGGATCCATTATTTATTTGCATAAATACATAATGCATTTTATTCAACGACTTGACAACTCAACTATGGTGGGCATTTTTTGAACTTCTGAAGTCAAATTAATTCTGACGTGTGTGTGGGGTGGGGGGTGGATGAAGTAAAAAAAAGGGTGAAGAAAAAGATTTGTTAAAAGATTGAATTCTTAAACAAAACTCTATTCATAGTTAAGCATAATCTTTCATTTTCTTGGCAAAATCTATTTTTCAGGAACAATACAAAGATTTTTTTAAGGGTTGTTTTCATTTTCTTCCAAAATCATATAGAGTTAATGGTGCAAAGACATAACGTTCATATTTTTTTCTGATCTATTACTTTTTCAGAAATACACAAAAATGCAATTCATATATATTTATAATGCCTTTTTTTCTGAAATACAATTATTTTTATTTTTTTTTTGGGCAAAAAAATAAAGCAAAATCAGGGTGATTATATAAATTGTATCGATATCATGAGGGGAAAAAAATTATTAAAAGAATGACATTCTTGAAGTTAAGCAATGACGTAATCTTTTGTTCTAATCTTTCGTAATCTAAATACAAATTTCTAAAAAACTTGGCACATGTGTTTTAAACTAGATTTTTTAAATATTTCTTTCTCTTCCAAAGATTATTTTTAGTAGCCTACTAGAGTTATGACATGGTCATTTTTTTTGGTCCAGATCTAGGCCTTAGTATGTGGAAATACTTAAAAATGCACACATACTAAGGCATGACAACTTAACTATGATGAGTATTTCTGAATAAAAATACAATTTATACTTTTAGGGGGGTATAAATAAAAGTCAGGGTGATGCAGCTGTCTTGATAAAGAAAAAATAGAAACAATTAAAAGATTATATTCCTAAAACCATGGCATGTGTGTTTTAAACTAGATCTTTTTCCCTTTTCTTCATTTTGAACACTCTTGTCTGTCATTGACCCATGTGCTAAGAGTGTAATGCTTAAGGTCAGGAGGTTGTTCAGTCCCTGACCCTAAATATGAGCAATACTGATTCTTGCCTTAAGCAGACACCACTAATGAACATCTTTGTATGATATTGATTTATTTTCTCCTTCCTGAAAGGCCTGCCTAATGTTGCCTCTCAATAGTGGCTTTCCCCTTGTTCTTGCTGGAGGATCTCATTGTTCATACCAGGCAGAATCTGCTCTTGAAGTGGTCTTTGGAGAGGGGGCTTCGTGTGAAAGGAGGAGGCCTTAATATGTGCACTTGAGCCTCTTTCCAGAGAGGATGGAGGTTCATGTTACCTCTCTTGTTCTGAGAGACACAGTGTGTCCATTGTGTGCCGCATTTCACGCTACACATGTAGCAATTTCTCTGATGATTCACATAAGTCACTGGAAGCAAATCGCAATCTCCTTGAATGAGTCTTAGATTTCAGCTTTTGTTGCTTGAGCTTAATTTACTGTCACAAACTTGAATGCGCCTCATAGGTTTCTGCTCGGGCGTCTGGAAAAACACCTCCTAGAACGGCCCGTCTGTCTGAAGTATGTCAGCCGTAGAACTTACAAGGTGTTTTTAGCAAGTGAGTATTGTGTGCTTGGCAATTATTTAAGCTTCTTTCCACGACTAATAGAGGAAATTGGAGCCATTATAAGATCATCGAGGCTTTACAGGCTTAGGACGCGTATATAAAAGCCTGCCTCTGAATTTAGACCCTTTAATGACAATGGAAAGAGATTTATAATGTTACATTTAGAGAACAGATGCTAAATTATGGAGGTACTGCGAAAAAAATATCCTTAATTTAAGAGCCATTAGTCGGAGATGTGGTGCATCAGGTGAGATGTGGTGCTCGTGGATTAATTCCTAGAAAACTTTTTTAAATGTTTTTAAATAACCGCCTAAAGCTAGGATAACCTCCAAATTGTCTTAAACCCTCAAGATGTTTAATTTTTTTTTTTGTTAGATAATACTAATGAGGGCCAGAGCACCGATGGTGCGAGGACCCTATTGGAATTGCTCCGTTTATACTAACTACATTTCAATCATCACAACTCTCTAAGTAGATATGGCATGTTAATGGATATCACAATAGATATGTTTCCATCCATCTATTTTTATGCACATTTTGGGATATCACATTAAAAAAAACGCTGGATGGAAATGAGAAGATGCGCATAAATTAAAAAAAAATGCATAAAAAAACAAATATGCGCATAAACTAAAAACCAAATTTACAGAATAAATTCCTTGATGCGCATAAAAAAACTCATGTGATTTTGTGCGATGGGATGGCATAACTGGACTAAGATGCAAAGCATCTGAAATGCTGTTTTGGTCATTCTGAAATTCCTGAACAAAGTCTGTCGGTATAATTACCTGCCAGAACTGTCTTACACGACTGTTCCCAAAAACCATGCAAAAGCAAGAGCATGATCACATTTTGTCTGCGTGCTCTGAGGTGCAAGTAATTTAGTTTATATGAAAATTATTATATACAGTAGCTTCTCCTGCTGCAACTTCAATTTTTCTTATTATATTTAGCACAGATCAAGTTAATCAGAAAGTGACGATTTTGTTCTCTTCGACTCACTGGATGGAAAGGGTTATTTGCAAATGTTTTATGTGATATTCCCATTTTGCACATAAGTCAAATTGGAAACATAGCTAATGCTAACGTATTTGGTCTTGGCGAACCAGATCTGCAATGCTGTTGCTGCAGAAAAGACAGACATCAATCCCGTAGCAGATTTAGGCAGGTGGAGCTGGGGGAGGTGGAGGATTTTAGAGGAACTTGCTTTCAGCAACCATAGAGTGGTGCAGTAATGACGTCGTCACCCGGAAGACTAATTCGCCGCTGGTTCCTTCGAGATTTTCCTATGGGGTTTTATAATGTTTTTTTTTTATTATTTATGTGTAAAATAAGGTCTGTGGTAAACATAACTTGACTATACTTTAGCGATTTGTTCCACAACGTAAATTACACTAAGCTAAATACGTTTTTAGCATTCATGTTTATTTTTGAAAGTGTATGCTTTTAACAAGTAACTAGATAAGACAGCTTGGGGTGTGAGTGTGTGCAGTGTATGTTGTAGAACAAAACGTCAAAAGTATTGTCAAGTTATGTTTACCACAGGCTTTATTTTACTCACAAATAAATAATAATAAAAAAACATTATAAAACCCCGTATAGGAAAATTTTGAAGGAACCAGCTGCGAATTAGTCTTCCTGGTTCTAACGTCATCCGTGCACCACTCTTGAACCAGACTATTTAAATGTTGAGCAAGCAATCTCATTGGCTGGAATCCGCCTGCGCTCTCTAGAGTTTCATGACAGAAATAGATATAAAATGCATATGGATGTGCACGAGTACTCTAATGATAGATAATGTAAACCATGATCAATCATGGTGATCACAATCAATGAAAATCATTTGGTTTGAATTGTTCTTAGAATTAAATTTTGGTTTCATGCTGACTTTAAAGATTGTTGTAAGCATAGCTATATTTCAGGCATAGCTATATTAAAGGTTGCATCATAAAACAAATAAGTTATCAAGAATGATTCAGTGATTTTGCATGGCAGCGTTGAACTCCAGTGGCCATGCTGCAACCTCAGCTCTAGAGAGCGGGAAAATAGCCGCCTGAGCCGCTGACGAAACACTCACTGTCCTGTGGCAGGTCTGCCTCCTCTGTCAAGAAAGACTCCAGGGATTGAGTGCGTATGCGAGCGAGAGCCAAACGAAGGAAGAGAGAGCATGCGTGTGTGTTTGTGTGCGTTCAAGACAAATACAAGGCAGAAATGAGAGAGCAGGCCACTACGCAAAACTGTGGGAACGGAGAACAAAGTGACATGTAAATAATAAGATGTACTTATGGATTTTGAGAGGTACATTATCCGGGTACTTCATGTGACAGCCTTCACATATGTTCCTGCTATCAGACTAACAAAGTGGAGCCCACATTTTCTGCATGTATGGATTCCTCTCTTCAGATTAGACTCCCCAGTGGCGTTTCATCATGTGGCACATAATCTTATGCAAGATGGTGAAATGGCAGTTCATTTGCAGGTAATTAGACCCTAGTGATTTGCCATTGAAAGGACACCAGAAGTGAGGACTGTGTTTGAATGTCTCGCAGGCTGCGGCACTCATTAGGTTAGGAATGTTTTCGTTGGAATAACTGCTACGTAATGTTCCAATGCGTTAATCACTGAAAGTCATGTAATATTACGTTAGATAAAGTACATTAGGTCTAGAGTCGTTTCTGGACGATTAGGTGGCAGGTACTCAATGAGAAATGGTTTCGTGTTGTAAGTGTAAGGAGGAAATGCAAAAAATGTCCT
The DNA here is from genome assembly GCA_030578275.1 of Meda fulgida. Lineage (NCBI taxonomy): Eukaryota > Metazoa > Chordata > Actinopteri > Cypriniformes > Leuciscidae > Meda > Meda fulgida. Next base: position 27,024,506 of record CM060630.1, on the reverse strand, counting down.
GTATCATAATTTCCCTGTTGCGGTTCACTGATTCGGTCCAATGTTAAATAGGATGTTGAAATAATTTTTCTTTAAAATAGTTTAAGCAGAGACAACTGTAAGGAGGACTGTGTTACCTTTTAAGGCCTATTCCAATTTACTTTTATGAGGATGATTTATGATTACTAAATGAAATAAATAATCAAGTAAATGATATATGTTTAAATAAATACAATTTATGTTATAAAAACTATATATAATTCATGTTTTGTTTTAATGCAAAAGTCACAAGTGAATATTTTGCCTGATTGTAAAAACATATATTTTTGTTCTTTTCATTGTATTAAATTACTGCTTTTTTTTAGATTCACATTTGGAGCACTGTCTGACTGTGAAGTGTAATGTTTATGAACCCTTCAAACTGAGCCCAAAATATTACATTGCCATAATATGATGGTATTGCTTTTTGTTTATTTATGTTTGTAAATATGACTATGTAGGCTGTTTTTTATTGTTTGGATACCAAATAATTCATTTAGATATGCAAGCATTTTGGAGTAGAAATTGATGTTATTTTTTTCCACTTTTATTTTATTTATTTATAATAATCCCTGTCTAACCAGTATGAATGATGGGAAATTTAGTTTGGGTGCATCAGTGTTATTTTAGTATCATTATCGTCATTATTGATTAAAAAAAGTCAATATAGTTTAAGTTTTAGCTGTTTTTATTAGTTTTATTAGTCATTTTTATTAGTTTTATCTAAACAAAAATGCGAACTGTTCTCTGGCAACTAGCTGAAATAAAATAAGCTTAAGTTAATATTTATTTTATTTCAAGTTATGGCTTTATGGCAAGTAAAATGTCCCTTTTTTGCTTTATTTTAGTCTGCAAAACTCATCAATCGATTGTTTTGCCTTCAGTGCATTAAAACGTCTTATTCAGCACACGAACATGTACATGTTTCAAAGACAGAGAGTCTTAATGCAATATTAGCTCTGATTCTGAAACGAAAGATATGCTAATCCATCTAATACAACAGCAATTACGGCCACACAATTAAAAGGCTTACTAAGGAATTTGGCCCCTGCGCATCGGCCCGTTCTCATAAAGAGGGTGCGCTCATGCAGAAACACCGTGCAGATAATTATGGGTGGCCATTTGAGAAAATTGAATCAGTAATAAATGAAACTGAACAATGGAAATGACAGCCACAGCTATCATAGCCACAGCTAATACTGTACAGTTTCTGTTTGGTGGACTGAATGATCAAATAGTGAAATGCAGCATTTGTATCATAAACGTTTGGGTGACTGACAGTACACTGGAAAGTAGCTTTGTGTCTGGCTCCAAAGACAGAAACTGTTGCAATGGGCTTTTTCCTCCACAATGCACAATTTCTGTGTAAAGTTTTTATATAGTCATTTTTGCATTGGTGTGTTTGTTCCGAAAGTAGCTATGCTAAAAATAGGGGCGTTTTAACATCAATGAAATCATGGTATCTACTTAAAGTCGCTTTACTTTGTTTAGCTGTAAATGTTATATATGAAAAAAACATGGAGACCGTTGGCTGAACATTCAATGCGTAAAGCACACAAAATGGGAAACACTTCGGGAGTTTCGGGAGTCATCTAATTGGTACTTCTACAGGATTTCCGGGAGACGTGTGTGTCGCGTTCTTTAACAATCCACCAGGAAACAAAGCCGTTGTGAATCCAAACCCCCGATTGAAGAAGAAAGCTGTTGTGTTTACAACTGTGACAATAAGCACTTATCGGGACCAACTAAACTTTGAAAAGTATGTGAAGTTCACAGCACCATTGTTGCAGTAAACTTACATGAAGTTCTTGAATGAATTGCACGCCTGTCTGCCATTGTAGGGACATCGACTTTACTTTTTCACACTGCTTAAGATAACACTGAACAAAACGAACTGTGATTGGTTGCTTGACATACATTCTGTGGCTGGTCCTTGGCCAATGAAAGCTGCTATTGAGTTCTGACCTTCTGCCGTCAGTCTGAAGGTCTGGCTAAGAAAGACTATATTGGCAGTGGCCTTATGGCCGGAACGCATTGTACGATTTTGGGCTTTCAGACGAAAGATGACCTATCATGGTATTTTCTGTGGTCGTGGCTACGGTGGTCCTACGTCGTAGAGTGAGAGAGGTTCAAAGACGGCTGTTGTCACGGTCTTGCGACCAAAAATAGCCAGAGACAATTTTCTGACTGTCACAAATTTAGCATGATCATCTCACAGTGTGTTTGCTGCTACGACCTACGTCTACTGAGTAGCCAATAAAAATGCAACATGAAATGGAGTATTGATTAACGCATGCCAAGTTGACCTCTTTTTCCTTGTCATGACCGCATCCATATTCTCCTCTTTCACTTCCTCTTTTTTTCAGCGCACATAAACACTACAATTGGTAAAGTGTGATTCATCTTGTTTATACCTCTGTATACTAACAATTCAATAGGCGTCGTCGGACAGTCTACATACCTGTACATGTCATAGCCAAATTTATTATATCCATGTTGTACAGTGTGATTTAATGATCTTATAGGATTGCCGCACATTCTGTAACGGGCATTACAGGTTATGTTCATGTATTTGTTTATTTGCAATCGTATTATGTCAGTTATAACACATGGCAAGAGAAGATCAGCACTTTAAGGACACTTCACGAAGTCTTGAGGCAGTCAGACAGAAATATTGATCCACTCTAATTTGCTTTTAAACCTCCCACGCTCTTTCCTTACCCCTCTCTCTATAACTCTCTCCACTACTGAGTATATTTGGAATGGCGGACTACCGTGGCACTGTATTTTTGCTGAATGCGGTATACACTGTCCACAGCATGCAGATTTTTTTTTTGTTTGCATGTATGTTTGACATGTAGTTCACATGAATTGTCTAGCAGTATAAATATACTTGCTTGTATCATTGTATCACAAATTTTCCTCATGTATTTCAAACATCGTAACGGACAGTTTTTGTACAGCTAAAGTAACTGGAAGCGGATGAGACCGGAAGCCTCGACACAATCAAGTTACAATGGCTGCGCCCGCTCTTAGGTTAGGAATGAGGTGAATACTGCGTGCAGCTTCACTTGCCGGTACAGCACTGTTTGTTTAATACTTAGCAGGGCTTGACATTAACTCCCGCCAACCAGCCAAATGCAGGTGGATTTCAGCAGTGGCGTGTAACGCAGTCACTCCTACTAGCCACTCTAATATTCATTTCCCGCAGAATAGATACACGATACCAGCTGCGCTTTCTCTCTCAAGATCTCTCCGACAGCGAGTTACACACAAACCCGCCTCCCCTCACTCACTCGTTTCATTTGTTCCAGATGAATATTGTTGGTGTTACAGGGATAGATTTATTGCATGCATAAAGCCTCCTCTCAGTACTAAATTTAGTTATTTTCGCTGCTAATTGCACGTACTGTCAAACAGTCAAATACACACAAAATAATGTCAAAATACCTTGTCTTGTCAATGTCTTGGCAAGTATTCACATAAACACTCAGTTATGCTTTCAGTGAACATAAACAGTTGAGAAAGAAAACGCGTAGCAGTATAATGGATCCGTGCGTCAGGTCTTTAAAGTGACAGTAGCCTAATATACCTGCTGCCAAATTATGACATAATATTACAAATATTTTTATGGCAGTGTTTACCTATGATATCGATGTCAAAATTGTGGCCAGTGAAAAGGCTTTGATAACTTTGGAAAACCACTAACCACTGGCAGGTGAGCAAAAAAGTTAATGTCAAGCCCTGATACTTAGGGTTAAGGATTTTTAAAAACGCATGTACTTTATGATCAAAAGAAATAGGGATGCTTGCCTTAGCAAACCGCAATAAGAAGAAAACACGCATGTTTCTCTTTTTGCTGAACCAGGCATGAAGATCGATTTGAGCAATAAAGCGGTCTCTGACATGTTCAGTGAAGAAACTTTATTAAATGGGAAAGTAGAGGGAATTGGTAAATTGGCCTAGTATGGCTAGCCAGAGGCAGAGTCTCTCTCTCTCTGTCTCTCATCACTTTGTTTCCTGAGCGAACTGGCTTCGGTTCAAGGCCTAGTGCGTGTTCGGCTAGAAAGGTTTTCTAGGGGCAGGGCCCAGCTCTGAGAGAGACTTGTCAATATATTTTGTGAGTGTTAGGCAGCAAAGTGGAATGATAGCTCTCAAGGGTACTGCCCTTAAGCTGTTTCTCCATAAATATTAATCAGCCCCACAAGCCTGCCTGGAAGGTGGCTCAGCGCTTTTGGCTTGTGTCATTGACTGTGCTTCAGTGTGACAAACTATGAAGAGAGAGATGAGATGACATTTAGGGCGCGACACCGTTTTCAACTAAAACTGAAAAACTATTTTATATGGTTTGGCCTTTCATTTACATGACAACGGCGTTTTGGGGGCACTTGAGAAAATGCAAACTTTTTAAAAAAGTTTCAAAGTTCAAGTTACCGTATCATCTCTGTGTAAACTACTGAAACGTGAGTTTGTGACGTCATGCGCATGCATATTACGTGTTCAGTTTAGAGACACGTATTGTTTCTTTACAAAGTCACATCGCCAACTACTGGCCTGGCACAGAAAACAGCGTTTTTAGTCGTTTTCGTAGATCCATGTGAATGGGGATCATTTTGATCTGTGCACGAAACTAAAAAATGCTAAGGAAAAACTTTTCGTTTATTTTGAATATTGTTGTCGTGTAAACGTGCCCTTAATGACGCCTCGCATTTGTTTTAATTTCATAATTCAGATTCAGAGTGGCACCCCAAAACTGATCAAAATAAAGTAATTAGCTATCTGCATTATTCTTCCTGATAATGTTTTCATCTGTTGAATATGTTTTTGTTTAAGAAACAAAGTACCGTTTTTAAGTATATAAAATATATATAAAAGATATAGCAAAAATGGCAAAATCATTAAATTATTTAAATTCACCCCATTAGTTCATTTTGATCATTTTGAAAACTACACTGAAAAGAAATAGTGTAGGATTTACTTTGAAACAGTTTTCACCCAGGAATTGCAAGTATAATTCACAAAGAAATTGAAAGACTTTTTTTTTAAAAAATCACATCTTTGATTTTTATTACATTTTTTTTTTTTTTACAGTTTAACTAATATGATTTCCATCAAATTTTCCCCAATATACAAGACACAAATGTACATGAAAATGTACTTTGTAGTATAAGTGACCCTCCAGGCTATGCAGGTCAGTTTATTTACTGTAGGTTAAAAGTTCAGTCCACAATTGCAGCAATGCGATTCTCTGCTTGACCCCACACATGTGTACTACAGCAAAGCTATGCTATTAATCTATGTCTAAACGAATTCCCAGGGGGCGGTGGTGCAGTTCAGCACGTCGGGGTTGAAACGTCTGCAGATAATCTTTAATTTGCAGCTGCTTTGTAAACATGCAGATTCACCTAATACTGTTAGTCCAATAAAAGCTGTTCCAAACTGCTTTAGCTTTAGATTTTAAGGGCTTTCCTGTGTTCATTTCTTTCTTTGTTCCTTTTTTTTTTCTTTACTTCACGCGAAGTATGATTACGTTTTTAAAATGTATCTATCCATGTTCTAAAATTTCATCGAATAATCTCACATTAGTTCAAAAGTACTGAGGACAAATTGTTCGGTACTAAATAAATGCTTTGCCACTTTATTCGGCTTACATCTCTTTCCAGAAAAATTGCTGTTATAGTTAAAGATTCCTAACAAGCAGAAATGGGAAAGTTAGCAAAGCATCTAACATCTTTTTTAAAAGTAGTGTTGCTGTGGCCCATGCACAGATGAATAGAGATATGTAATTATGTTTCAGTGGCACAGTAAGGCCTATAAAAACCTTAGCCATACATAATGCATTGTTGGCTGTCAGAAGAGTTTATCCTTTCACTTTTTCCCAATATGAAGAGGCTGACACCAGCGAGGAAGAATGACCTTTAAAGGAGAAGCACTCTACATTTGGAGCTTTTGTTTTTCTGTGCCGCGTAATGCTTCGTTGGCTGTGTTTTTAAAAGAATCATCGACTTGACCCAAAAGAGAGAGAAAAAAAATTCTTAAAGGGGTATTAACTCATCAAAAAAAAAAGAAAAAAAAGAGATTCTGTCAGGGTTTTACAATGTTCATGTCATTCCAAGCTCATATGTCTTTCTTTTTCTCTGAAATACAAAGGAAAAATTCTAAAGAGTGTGCTGACTTTTCTTCTTAATACAATACAATGAATAACTTGTGGAATTAGTTAAATCCATCTATAAAAAAGCTTTGGAGAAAACAGGGATGTCATCATCATCAGCTCAGTTCAGTCAATAATATTGCCGAATAAGTGAGATTTGGAATGAAATAAGACTTATATATATATGACTTATGTCAGTTTCTCACAGTTTCTCTATTGTAAAGGTTGAGAAGACTTGTTTATATGGACCATTGTTGTAGTCCATATTGTAATTGCATGGAAAAGCACAACTGGCACATTCTCCAAAATGTCTCTGTGTGCTCAACGAAATAGTCAAATGAGTTTGGAACGACATATAGGTGAGTAAATGATTCATGCATATTCATTGTGGAATATTCCTAAGGCTGTTAGTGATTAACAACCTCTGCTGACTAGTGAGATTTTTTTATTTAAATCTTTGTTCCCTTGCTTTTTGTTCTGTCATAGGATCAGTCTTGTAAGTCAACCGTACGAGCTACAAGGTCTCTTCTTGTGTTTCGGTGTTTTGTGTTCATACAGCGGAGCCGGTGTTGAAAGAGTCATTTTGCTGCCATGCTGGATCAGCAAAGCAAAAACATTAGCATGCATTTTTCATCGAATAACCCCGCTATGCTGAACGATCTGTTGTTATTACTTCAGGCAGCATCCGCCCTGCTTCGCATGAGTGAGACGCTTGGTGTTTACACTGACAGACATCACATTTTGCATCTGATCTTCATTATATATCTGGAATTTACATTTGGAAACACTAATGTGTAGACATGCTGCGAATTCTGTGGTATTATACAGGTTTTCGAGACTGAAGTGGAACCGATTAGCCCATCATGGCTGGAACTACTATATGGCGGCGTTCTATTCTGAGTTCTTTGTTTTAACGTCTTCCCAGCAGCTGTGGAGCGAAGATAACTCCTGTGTGTAAAATCGTACCTCTTCCATGTAAAGCCTTTACTTAAGATTAAAGTGGAAGGTGTTAATTAGTTGAAAAATCTTTAAGGCTGAAGGAATTTTTGTTCTATTCCCTTAGACTTCAGATTACACCTTGTGTTCAAAGAAGTGTTGGTGCCAAGGAATAGGGTGTTGTGTGTGTATATCATTTTTAACTGACTCTGTGTTTAAGTTGGTTGTGCATTCGTTCTGTCGCTTAAACAATGCAGTATCAAGAAGTTTGTATCTGATATACATATATATCTGTCTATCTATATCTATCTGTCTGTCTGAACCATATATCCATGTGTCTGTCTGAACTATCTATCCATGTATCTGTCTGTCTGTCTGCCTATCTGTCTGAACTATCTATCCATGTATCTGTCTGTCTGTCTGCCTATCTGTCTGAACTATCTATCCATGTATCTGTCTGTCTGTCAGAACTATCTGTCTGTCCATCTGTCTGAACTATCTATCCATGTATCTGTCTGTCTGTCAGAACTATCTGTCTGTTCATCTGTCTGAACTATCTATCCATGTATCTGTCTGTCTGTCAGAACTATCTGTCTGTCCATCTGTCTGAACTATCTATCCATGTATCTGTCTGTCTGTCAGAACTATCTGTCTGTCCATCTGTCTGAACTATCTATCCATGTGTCTGTCTGTCTGTCAGAACTATCTGTCTGTCCATCTGTCTGAACTATCTATCCATGTGTCTGTCTGTCTGTCAGAACTATCTGTCTGTCCATCTGTCTGAACTATCTATCCATGTGTCTGTCTGTCTGAACCATATATCCATGTGTCTGTCTGAACTATCTATCCATGTATCTGTCTGTCTGTCAGAACTATCTGTCTGTCCATCTGTCTGAACTATCTATCCATGTATCTGTCTGTCTGTCAGAACTATCTGTCTGTCCATCTGTCTGAACTATCTATCCATGTATCTGTCTGTCTGTCAGAACTATCTGTCTGTCCATCTGTCTGAACTATCTATCCATGTGTCTGTCTGTCTGTCAGAACTATCTGTCTGTCCATCTGTCTGAACTATCTATCCATGTGTCTGTCTGTCTGTCAGAACTATCTGTCTGTCCATCTGTCTGAACTATCTATCCATGTATCTGTCTGTCTGTCTGCCTATCTGTCTGAACTATCTATCCATGTATCTGTCTGTCTGTCAGAACTATCTGTCTGTCCATCTGTCTGAACTATCTATCCATGTGTCTGTCTGTCTGTCAGAACTATCTGTCTGTCCATCTGTCTGAACTATCTATCCATGTATCTGTCTGTCTGTCAGAACTATCTGTCTGTCCATCTGTCTGAACTATCTATCCATGTATCTGTCTGTCTGTCAGAACTATCTGTCTGTCCATCTGTCTGAACTATCTATTCATGTATCTGTCTGTCTGTCAGAACTATCTGTCTGTCCATCTGTCTGAACTATCTATCCATGTGTCTGTCTCTGTCAGAACTATCTGTCTGTCCATCTGTCTGAACTATCTATCCATGTATCTGTCTGTCTGTCTGCCTATCTGTCTGAACTATCTATCCATGTATCTGTCTGTCTGTCAGAACTATCTGTCTGTCCATCTGTCTGAACTATCTATCCATGTGTCTGTCTGTCTGTCAGAACTATCTGTCTGTCCATCTGTCTGAACTATCTATCCATGTATCTGTCTGTCTGTCAGAACTATCTGTCTGTCCATCTGTCTGAACTATCTATCCATGTATCTGTCTGTCTGTCAGAACTATCTGTCTGTCCATCTGTCTGAACTATCTATCCATGTATCTGTCTGTCTGTCAGAACTATCTGTCTGTCCATCTGTCTGAACTATCTATCCATGTATCTGTCTGTCTGTCAGAACTATCTGTCTGTCCATCTGTCTGAACTATCTATCCATGTATCTGTCTGTCTGTCAGAACTATCTGTCTGTCCATCTGTCTGAACTATCTATCCATGTATCTGTCTGTCTGTCAGAACTATCTGTCTGTCCATCTGTCTGAACTATCTATCCATGTATCTGTCTGTCTGTCAGAACTATCTGTCTGTCCATCTGTCTGAACTATCTATCCATGTATCTGTCTGTCTGTCAGAACTATCTGTCTGTCCATCTGTCTGAACTATCTATCCATGTGTCTGTCTGTCTGTCAGAACTATCTGTCTGTCAATCTGTCTGACCTATCTATCCATGTATCTGTCTGTCTGTCAGAACTATCTGTCTGTCCATCTGTCTGAACTATCTATCCATGTGTCTGTCTGTCTGTCAGAACTATCTGTCTGTCAATCTGTCTGAACTATCTATCCATGTATCTGTCTGTCTGTCAGAACTATCTGTCTGTCCATCTGTCTGAACTATCTATCCATGTATCTGTCTGTCTATCAGAACTATCTGTCTGTCCATCTGTCTGAACTATCTATCCATGTATCTGTCTGTCTGTCTGAACTATCTGTCTGTCTATCTGTCTGAACTATCTATCCATGTATCTGTCTGTCTGTCTGAACTATCTGTCTGTCTATCTGTCTTTCTGTGACCTATCTGTCTGAAATATCTATCCGTCTAAAAAATGTGTCTGTCTGAACTAACTGTCTGTCTGCCTGTCAGAACTATCTGTCTGTCTGAACTATCTATTCATGTTTCTGTCTGTCTGTCTGAGCTATCTTTCCATGTGTCTGTCTGAGCTATCTTTCCATGTGTCTGTCTGAACTATCTTTCCATGTGTCTGTCTGAACTATCTTTCCATGTGTCTGTCTGAACTATCTTTCCATGTGTCTGTCTGTGTCTGTCTGAACTATCTTTCCATGTGTCTGTCTGAACTATCTGTCTTTCTGTGACCTATCTGTCTGAAATATCTGTCTGTCTGAAATATCTCTGTCTTCCTGTCAGAACTATCTGTCTGAACTATCTGTCTGTCTGTCTGTCTGAACTATCTGTCTGTCTGTCTGTCTGTCTGAACTATCTGTCTGTTTGAAATATATGTCGCCTATCAGAACTATCTGTCTGTCTGCCTGTTCGTTACACTGTTTTATGCAGGCCTTTTTATTGTAAGTCTTTGTAAGTTGCTTAATGTTTATACCTTTAGTACCTTTAGTATTTTCTCCAATACAAATAATTAGCTAGAGGCAGATACTCACTCTGTGTTAAAGGGTCTGTGGAGGATTGATCTTCTGATCTTTTCTCTTGTAGACATAAAGCATGTGTATGACTATGATTAGATCGGGATAACCTTCACTTCATTAAATGGAATTGACTTTTAAGTAAACAGAACAAATGAAATGGCACCTATACGTGTTCAACATGTATAATTAAATTGATATGCAGAACCGCGTACAAATCAAAAGCAGTTAGCAGGTAGCAATCGAATTGGAGATTATTTGAAGATATTATCAATTAACCTTGCAACTCAGAATTAGAGAAACTCAAAGTAGATTTTGAGCTGATTTGTCAGTTTCTGAATATACATTGAAAGTATTTGACAGTGCATTTACTTGAAGTAGAAGTACTGCTTTAAGGTGCACAAAAATCATTTTTCTCGCTGTAGGTTTACTTCCAGATCAAATGCCTGCAGTTTTAAGGTCAATAAGCCTAAAATATTGAATAATTTGACCTTTTTATGAGAATACAAGGATCGATTGGACTGTAAAATGTCATTTGTTGCACTCCCCTTTAGTTTAATGATATGTATGAAGTATTAATTCAGGGTATTTGTAAAAGGAAAATGTTATACATTTTTACATGGTTACACCAAATTACATTTTTAAAGTCATTAAATTTAATAAGTCTTTTCTTGAAAATGGTATTCAACTTTATTCGAAACCGGATGCAACAAGTACATTTGGAAGAACAAACATATTAATTAAAAAGTAATACTTGTATTCAGCAAAGACACATTCAATTAATCAGTAAATACATTGTTACAAAAGATTTCTATTCATCAAATAATTTTGAAAAAAAATTATCATGGTTACTTTTTTTTAGCATTTATAATAAGATTCATCATATTAGAAAGATTTCTGAAGGATCATGTGACTGAAGACTGGAGTAAGGATGATAATTTCAGCTTTGAATCACAGGAATAATATTAAATTTTAATTATATTTGACAATATTACTGTTTTTACTGATTTTTAATCAAATAAATGAAGTATTTGTGAGCATACGAGACTTCCTTCAAAAATATATAAAAAAGGAGTTTTTTACACAACTTTTGAATGGTAGTCTAAGATGTATTTTGTAAAGTTAAATTGACAGCACTAATTTTAATATATTAGTAGTAAATGCTGTTTCTGATTTCTCCTGATGTCATACTTCATACATTCGTTAAACTGCCAAGAACATTCTAATGGTGAATTATAAAATAATATCGTGCCACGAATTCAAATATATTACCTCTCTCTGACCCACTTTCATTTTGACACTCATTAACTGACACCTAAACCCGCTCGCACCAGGATCAGAAAAATTACAGAATGGGTAAGTGTCAGTAGATTTGTGTCAAAATCCATTACCATGAAACTTCCTAAAATTGACTAATAAAAATGCCAGACACAAAAGGGGGTTAGTAATGGGGTTATTAATATTCATTAATATTCATTCGCATTCATTCATATTCATTCCTTTATTTCAGGATGCTAAAAATATATACCAGGGTGCGAATGATCACGACTCTCTGCGGATGTGAATGTCGAATGAAATGCATCGCATTCTCACCTGAGCGAATCGTGGGCGCTTCAGGTAATAGATTACACAAAAAAGGAGCTCAGTTGTAACAGCTTAATCTTATGAATATCCACATGGAAGTTGTTCTTTCAATCTCCTCAGAAAAGTAGACTTACATCGAACCCAGTTGGATGGTTATAAACCTTTTATCCTCGTGTCCAGCTGTCTGATTCGTTTTTTGCATTCGCCTTGTTGTAAGTTTTATGAAGAGCCGGCTTAAATCTCTTGTTCATTTTCTGTCTCTCTACTTGTTTTGATATCATTTTTCATTTATCTCAGGCAACACTTTTGATCCGACTGATGGCATTGATGAGTGGCAGGCCGCTTTGTGTTGTCACTGGATACAAACACGCCGCAATCTGACCTTGGCATAAATCAGGTTTCCGCGGGAAAGTGAAACGCATTATCTAAAGCCCTCAGGCACTTTTTCGTGTTTGCAAATAAAATATTAAACATCTTTAAATATTTTTCTCTTGCTTCTGGACCGAGAGGGAGATTGAAAGCACTTAAATCACCAGGGCCTCTTTCCGCATTTAAAGAACAGGTTATATCCATCAAATACTAAAACAGCGTCTGTGGCAGTACACTTCCAGTCCTGGGCGTCTTGACAGTTTACTGACTGCTAGTAAAGAAGAAATGGGAATAAACGCAGATTATTAATGAATCTGATATCTAGTGATGCGAGTAGAGACGTGTGGCTTAGGCCCTGTTTACACCTGATATTAAGATGCATTTTGGGTCACAAGTGGACGACGCTAAATACTGGTGTAAACGGGGTCTAAAACTTTTTGAGCTTGTCCACTTTCAGAGAAAACGCATTCGACCGGATTGCTTTCGTAGAGTAAAAGCTCATGTGGTCGAATGCGTAGAGAACGGCCACAAAAGACCGCCTACTCTCCACCTACTGATCTAATGCGTCAACATTATGGGACGTGTGCTGGCCAGACGGAATTTAAACTTTGTCAGCTGAAGACCTAAGTTTGGTTTGAAGATGAAAAACGTTCTAAGCACGATGTTCTCTCGCCATTCCTTATTTCTAACACACACTCAGCGTTTGGCTGGTCTTGCGGCTGTCAGAGCAGAAACGAAAGCTGATGCTCTCCGTCGTCTCCCGGCACACTTATTTTGTTCATTAGATCGAAAGATCTGAAAAAACATACATTTATCTGCCTATAGACCCTCTCCTCAAAGAAATCAGCACAGAAGTGGTTGAAACTGGACAAAAGAAACGGATTAAAACACCTGGTGTAAACGGCAATTTGTCTCCATCTACTTGTGATCCGTTCGACCAAAACACATCTTAATAGCAGGTGTAAACTGGGCCAATAAGGATCTGAGTTCGTAACCCGAAGGTTGTTGGTTCAAACCCCAGATTTGGGTGATTCATGAGAATCCGCAGCTACAGAAGTCACACTCTTGGGGAAAAAAGGGTTAAATGGCTTTCTATATTGACTCTATTGTACCCTTTAAGGTTCAATAAGGATACACATCTTAAACTATTGCATAATACTTTAATTTTTGATAATACCACAGATTTTAGGGCTGAGTGAGAAACTTGTTAGTTGACATGTAGTTGCAAAGCTAACAGTCAGTAGAATGTCCGTTGGAGGATCATCACAATAAAGAGTTAGCAGATATTAAGCAGAGACTCTACTAATACTTTAATGAGAGTTAGTTGACATGTAGTTGCAGAGTTACTTAGTAGAATGTCTAATGTGGGCTATCGAAATAAAGTGGACGAGCTTTAAAGTTAGCTTCGTGAAGAGAATATTGAATCTGACAGAATTCCAGAAGAACAGAACCTGGGAAGATTTGTAAAAGCTTTGTCCGTTATTAGAACGGAGCATGTCCGATTTCATTTCTTACAGTTCACCGAATGCACTCAAGTCTGCGGAGATGCACAGAATGTACTGCAGTCCGTTCTCCCATAAGTCCTGGTCTCCACTAAGACACTGAATACTCTGTGAGAACTGCAGTGAAAATGTTACAAATTTACGCACCATTTTTGGTAAATATTCCCTGGTGAAGGTGCTTATTGAACAAGAAAAACTTAGTGGGACTTAGTTGCTGCTTGGATTGTGAAAAGTTGACTGGTAAGAATAACATAAGTTCAGAAAATAGTTGGGCTGACTTTCAAGGTGAAGTGTGTCACTGAAGTTTGCAGTGTTGTTGTGTAAACAGTGATGTCTGTGAGTCAGAAGCGAGTTCTCCTGTAGAAGACGGTAAAGCCTGGAGCTCTAGAGTAGAACGGAACCTTCTCTGTTGGAATTCCTGCTCGGAATGCTTCTTGTTGCAACGGATCATCTTCCCGCAGTTCTGATTAAAGCGAGAATGTCAGTTTGAGTCCTCGTCTCCCGGCTCATGACCTGCCGCCCACCTACAGTGTCATGTGCCAGACTCGTCTATAGGAAGAGAATGGGTTTTTCTTGCATAATCCCAAAGTAAAGTTCACTGAACATTAATGTGATGATGAGATGGCAAAAATCTGTAATTATAGTAGACCACTAGACCCTTTTCATCAAGTGTATACTTTTGTCTCCCAATTACGTATTAGAAGCACAAATCACATGTTTTACTTTGTCAAAAGTGTTATGCAATGTAATATTAACAAAATGCTTTTATAAAAGCTTCACACTTTTAAAAAAACTTCGAATTCATACGAAATCATCACGTCATAAAATACTTGCATCAGGTTTTTGATTCCATTTTATTTTGATATTAATATAATGTTTACACAAATATGATTACAATTTTTACATAGACATGTCCCACATTTTGGTAACAGGACTGAAAACATGGAAAAACTAGGATAGCAAATAAATTTGCTCATTATAATATTTAGTTTGGCCTCCTGATGTTGATGATCAGCATTTTCTCAAGGTTAAGTTATATTCTTTCACTGAACATTCTTGAAGCATTTCAGCCACTATTGTGTATGCTATTTGTGGAAAGTGCCAGAAATTAGACTTTTCTTTTCTTATTTTTTTTTTATCTAGTTGTACTTTTTCAGCATGAACATTGTTAGTGCTAATGGCCTGTGTGAATCTCACTGCAAGTTGAAACTGTAAATAAAAACAAAGTTGGGAACATCATTGTTATTAAATGGATTATACATTGTAGTGCTGTAACATGTTTGATTTTAATACAATCTGGCACTATCCGTAGGCAGGAATTGCCCTTTTCGGCATGGCTTGAATTAGTGAGTCGAAATCTGAAGTAACATGCAGTATTTTCAGTGGTATTTCAGTTTGTATCAGTAAGACAGGTGGTGCCTTAAGGGTGTGCAGAACACTCACACATCTTTAATGGATGTTTCATGGTGTAGGTTATTCGCATTATCTTTCTTCGAGAACTTTTTTCCTGTTTTATCTGATAATATCTGAAAATGTAAGTATATTAGCCGATTTGAGAGCTGTAGCACAAATGGTGTGGGATGAGTTAATGAAAATGAATACTTGAGGTTAGTGGCTAGTTGAAATCCCTAATTGTTGAGTATAAACACGCAGTAGTAATATCCTTGTCTTGGTAAGATCAATTAGTTTTTAATGCATCTGGAAGTCAAATGTGTTAAGTAATGCATATGGTGTGAAAGGTGAAAGTTTGCAGTGATATTTCTAATAGTAAACACTCACTCTGCCCTTTTGAATCCACGTGGCTGATCTTCAAGGAAAATGAAGTTAAAAAGCCTAAAGGAATTTTAGCTTTTGCTTCATGACTGTCCTCTCCTATATCTCTTACCTGACCTTTTCTTTTAGTCTCGTATAAGGCCTTTAATATGAGGCATGTTGACTGGAGTCTGCTTTGTACCTAGAATTAGTGTATTTATTTATTTTAAACCAGGAAACTGTTAATGACGGTATTATGCTGTATTATAGTTATGGGTCCGTAAAATATACTTGAATCACTTAAACAGCTCTGATCCATTTCTTGCTGAAGTTCTGTATCAGAGGTCTTGCCCTTCCTGATTCTATCTAAAAAATTATATTCAAGTCCATTATAGTAGAAAATAGGTTAAATAATTCTACTTGCCAAAAATGCGTGTCCTATATTTTATGCACAACCCTGACCTTTGTCAAACTCAACCTTCAACCCTGTTACTCAACCCACACATTTATTTATCAGTAAGTGTGTGTGTGTGTGTGTGTATATATATATATATATATATATATATATATATATATATATATATATATATATATATATATATATATATACAGGTTACTTTAGGCAAAACTTTCAACTACGTTACTGATTCTTAGTTGTTTTTTTTTATATTTATATAACGTTTACACAGATCTGAGTTTTAATTTACATATACGTGCCCCATTATAAATTAGAATAAAAAACATAATTAAACATATGCTTGGATTTTAAAATGGATAGTATTGAATTAATGTGTGTGAAACAAAAGAGATGCAATGTGTCATTTTGACTGAGTCATGTATTATTGGGAAAACAAACAAATAGTTTTAATGAAATTATGCAAAATACAAATTAATGGCCAGTAGGAAATGGCTATAGCCGGATAATAATCCTAATTCACTTACTATTGGCATATGCAGGAAAAGTTGCACCATGTGTTGAGTGTCAACACAGCAAGCTGAAAGAGACAGATTCATTTTAAAAGGCTAAGCAGTTTAACATGCTTGCCTACACGTTTTATGTATTTTAAAGCCATCTGAAATTCACATCAACATTTGGATGCTGTGACTCATTTTAAACGGCAGCAACAAAAAATCATATTACAAACGTAGGCCTGTCAATACTATTGTGGTCCCAAACAAGTGCTGACGTTTCTTGCAAATAAGCATCATATTGTTGTGAGACTGCCGACATAAGCTGCCTACCTAGACCGCGTTTTAAAGCATCAAAGATGCGCTCCCAAACAAAGGCTGTTCAAAAGGAAGGCAGCAAAAGTATATTTCCTTATTAGATATACCACTCATTTTGACTGGATTTAAAGGCACACTTATGTGAATCCTTTGTTGATAATGCAACCCCAGATTAGCCTGGGAAAACCCAGACAACTTCCGGCAAATTTAGATTTGCTCTGAAAGTTAGTCTGGCAAAGAGCTCATTCAAGCCCATTTCCAATCCGTCGAAATCGAGGCACCAATCAGAAACGTTGGGGCGGGCTTTACACGATGACGACAGCGCTGGGATTTTGAAGCAGATTATTTTGTAGCCTACTTTACAAAGATGGATGCCGCCGTGGAACATCACTCGTTCGAATCAGCTATCGCATCTGTTTTAAGCGATTTGAACATTTCCTTTTTGTTAAAAACCGAGCAAAGAACAACACTCGGAGATGTTTCTCCGCCGGCCGCCGCTCTGCATACGTCATCTCCTTCAGCGCTCTGATTGGTTTTAGGTATACCCGCGACGTCCGTTGGTGACGCCCCTCTGGAAATGATTTGTCTATGACACTTTGCCAGACCATAACTCAGTTACAACTGAGAATGGTCTGGTTTTAACCAGGCTAACCCCAGATTAGTTTAGTGGGGGAAAAAAGGGTTTAAGCTCATTACAAAATATACTATTTTTAGAAGTACTGATAAAAATAGTTCAGTCTTATTTGAAATATTGTGTGCCATCTGTTTTGTATTTTTGTGCTTATTAGAGCATGTAAGCTTAGCAACATGCTAACATCAGACTGTACTGGAATAAACAGTTAGTGGTTAGCATTAGCTATGTCTGTTTTGGTTCCTATAAATGGGGAAAGAAAATGATCGTAAGTAGACCTGCTGTGTATTCAAAACATTTCAAATCAGTCACTTAAAGTTTTCATTTTGATTAGCATGCTACTTATGCAGGTGGTAGATGGCAAGGCTAGGTTTTATAATAGAGACGTAATGTGGAGTCTGTAAATTATGATGTGTCTTTGAAGGCCACACCAGTGATTTATCCAATGCTTTGATGTTTCTGTACAATAATGATATGCAGTGACTTTTGCATTAACTTTTATTACAGACACAGATACATGACTGTATGTAAAGCACAGTAGAAGAGTTTTTCTAGAGCTCTCTGTGGATGTAGCGTTTCATTTCTCTTTGAAGCTGACTCTGTTGATGTCCTCCATGGAGATGTGAACAAATACATCTGCTCTCCACATCCTTTAATTATGGCACGTTCACAATCCTATGTACACAGACACTTGACGTTTCATTGCATAATGTGCCAGTTTTTATAGTAAATGCACACATGTAGTTCTAGTCATGTATGTTCTTCTGCTGCATTGATCAAACAAATTGGATTTATTTCAGGCTTTTTGACAAGATTTGGATGTTGGTAATTGACCGCTATGGGGTTTTCAATTAATGGCTCGATATCTAAAGAGCAAGATGGCTGATATGATGTTAATTATTTACATTATACAATTTAATGACATGCATTAGGCCTACATTTCTGAAATCAGATTTTGTA
This sequence comes from Meda fulgida, assembly GCA_030578275.1. NCBI lineage: Eukaryota > Metazoa > Chordata > Actinopteri > Cypriniformes > Leuciscidae > Meda > Meda fulgida. Next base: position 27,006,237 of record CM060630.1, on the reverse strand, counting down.
AGAAATTGTTTTTCACATAAAATTAAGACTGCACTTATTTTTTCAGAGTACTTTTTAGTGCGTTGCTATGTGGTTGCTAGCGCATTACCAGGGGATTAAAATGAGAAAAATTACAAATCTGTCATTATTGTAAGTTTTCAACATGCTACAGTCTTGTAGGTGGTTGCCAATGTGTTGCTTATGCAGTTGCAAGTGAGTAATTTTTTGTTTGTTGCTATGTGGTTGCTAGGGCATTGCCAGGTGATCAAAATGAAAAGTAGTATGTTATTACTGGAAGCAATTTTAAGCATGCTGCCTCAATGCTAGAGCGTTGTAAGTGGTTACCAAGGTGTTGCTATGCAGTTGCTAAGGAGTAATTTTTGCTAGGACATTGCCAGGTGATCAAAGCCCAACCTTAGAACTCTTCTGATCATCTGATCTCTCTTTCAATAAAATGGGATTTTTGTCTACATATATGTTTGTTTACTGTACAAAAAAAAATGCTAGTTTGCGTAGAACAGTTGAAGTCTGTCACTACTGGAAGCAATTTAGATTTTTATGTAGTGTCAGTAATATTTTCTTAGGCGATTTTGTACTATGAATATATTTTCCAGCCACTAAAATAACTTTTCACTCCACTTCTAATAACAGACGTGTTTATATTCAATATTTTGCTGTTCGCACAGTTTCAGGGGGTGCTTATACCCTTTATTATAGCAAAATCACTTAGTGCTACCTGAAGTTCACTGAACTTTACAATAAACAGTATGAACATTTAACTGCGGCATGCAAACTGTGCCTCACTCTCTGGGGAGCTCTTTAAAGAACAGACTTACTGTACCTCTCAGAAGAAAAAAACAAGATAACTATGGCAAATGCTAAAGCGTTAAGATGAAAGAGACAAGCTTCACTTGCACCCTAGGCGATTATTACTGTAGCACTGCTCTGCTCAGCACGTCTGCAGACACACAGCTATCTGACATTTTGCAGTAGTGGGATAATTGCCCAAAATGCACAATAATCTCCATTGACTGTTTTGAGGATATCTGACCAGAAGGGCAGAGAGACAAGATAATCGGGAGAAATGGATGGGGTTACTCTCCAAAAGCCAATACTGATGCTCGGTTTCGCTTTTACGTAATGACAGGCTCATTTGCATTTGCTGGCTTAGCGCTTTTCAGATTTCTGAATTAATTTATTTTTTTCTTTGCACCTTTTTGTTCACTGAAGAAACTGGGGGAAAAATGATTGCAAATTTGTTTGCCACTGGTCTTTGGGATTATGAAGGATATTATAAAGAGTATTTGTGGCCAATATTCTGCAGACATTTAACTTTGTAAAATAAGACTTTGCATCTGGGTTTTCTAGCATGTGAGCTGTACAGTCTTTAGTAGTTCTGACACGTGGATGAATTCTCGCTCTCGATAGAAAACAAGCATTCAAGGTCAGCCTATGAATGCTGATGAGGGAAAATCATATTCTTCAATCGTTATTCAGAATTGGCACAAAAAAAAAAATACGTCTGTGTCCCTAGATTTACTTTAGCGCCATATTGGTTGTGTAATTATTCGTTTTGCACAATAGGACATTTTTGTCAACAGGAAATATATACAATTGGTCTACAAAGATATTCAAAATATAGATACATCTTAGATATAGATACATCACTTTAACTTAAACCCTTATAACCATTTTTTTTGTTCAGATCTATTAATTAAAAGCAACATTGTACATTTCTAAGAAATTTTTAAAACGTTGTATCTTAAAACAAGAATAAAAAAAGTTTTTTTGAATCTGCATGGTATTCCTTTTCGTTCTGCAAGATTCTTACAAGATGTGTTTTTCCTTGCCTATCATTTAAATATGGGTCAGATTTACAAAAAGAGTTTGTCAAATATTCATTAAAAATATTGTCATATCCCGCGTTCAGCTTTGATTTAAGAATAAATGGAAAACACAGGATGGTTTCAGACTGACTGGATAAGCTCTGTCGGTTGATGAAAATCTGACAAATAATCTTCTGACATGCTCCAGTATTCATTGATATTTAATTTAAACAAACAATATGTTGACTTGTAAAGCTTTAATCTGCCACAATAATAATCTGCATTTGGCACATTTATATATTTGGGATTATTTGGGATTTAATTTGATTAATTAATCGGCATTTTATGTAATTCATTTGATTAAAGAAAAGGCATTCTGTATTTCAATCTGTTTGTAGAAGAAGTTTTATTTATATAGCGCCTTTCCATAGCTCAAGGTCGCTTTACATTGTACTTTACAATACATTTAGACACCCACACATTAGTCACATAGGATACATATAGTCACATTATCCAAAATGCATGTTAAATAGATATGTTTTTAACTGGGTCTTGAATGTAGCCACAGATGAGGTATTATGTAGTGTAAGAGGTAGCGAATTCCATAATTGAGGAGCATTAATACTAAATGACCTTCCATCTACAGTAGACAACTGGAAACGAGGGATGGACAATAAACCAAGTTCAGCTGATCTAAGGGGCAGGGCGGTAAGGGTAGAGTAGGTCAGACAGATATTGGGGAGCAAGACCATTTAATGCTTTGAACGTTAGAGGCAATACCTTAAAGTGGATACGTGATGCAACAGGTGGCCAGTGAAGGTCATGAAGCAGAGGAGTAATGTGAGCAGAACGCCTAGTGGAGGTGAGAACTCTTGCTGCAGAGTTTTGAACATACTGTAATCTTGCAATAAGTTTTTTTTGGGATGACCAAGAAATAAGGCATTGCAATAGTCCAGGTGTGATGTGATTAAAGCATGAATTAAGGTTTCAGCATCAGCTAAAGTGAGAGAAGATCGTAGACGAGCAATATTGCGAAGATGGAAGAAAGAGTTTTTAACAAGAGAAGAAATATGAGAGCCTAAAGATAGAGTTGGATCGAATAAGACACCAAGGTTACGAATCGATGACGAAGGCTTAACGTGAATTCCATCAATATCAAAGGACTGGCCCATCCTTTTGACTGAGGCCAATAGAGCCAATCACTAATATCTCGGTTTTCTGATAATTTAATTTGAGGAAATTTGTGGACTTGATGTCCCTGATACATGCAGTAAGTGAGTCAGGCAGAGATGGCCTATCGGAGCTGGTGGTAAGATAGATTTGAATATCATCAGCATAGCAATGGAATTTAAGCCCATGCCTGCGTATGATGTCACAGAGTGGATATATGTAGATGATGAATAATAGTGGGCCAAGAACCGAACCTTGAGGAACACCTTGTGTAAGTGGAGCAGTGGCAGATCTAAACCCTTGTGTAGTGATGTAATACTTTCTGTCGCTGATGTAGGAAATGAGCCAGGAAAGAGCAGAGCCAGTGATGCCAATACCAGAAAGCCTATCATTATTTAATGTCAGTCTGTGTCAAAAGCAGCGCTTAAATCAAGGAGCATCAAGATGTTTATCAGCCCTGAATCCATGGACAAAAGAATGTCGTTAACCACCCGAAGAAGGGCAGTTTCAGTGCTATGTGATGGGCGAAATCCAGACTGAAAAGGTTCAAAAAGACCATTAACATCCAAATGCGATCGCAAATGTGAAGCAACAACTCTTTTAAGGACTTTGCTTAGGAATGTTAAGTTGGATACTGGTCTGTAATTCTCCATATTTAGGTGGTCTATGCCTTTTTTTTTTTAAATGGGGGTCACCGCAGCCATTTTTAATTCTGCTGGAACAACGCCAGATGCCAAACTACAGTTTATCATATGTGTTATGAAGGGTGCAACCTCGGGCACACACAACTTGACTTTGAATTTGACTTCACATTTAGATCACTTATGGCAGCAGGAGTAGTTAGAGTGAAAGGAGAGCGGGAGTTTGTTGAGTGAGCGGAATCAGCCAACATTAAATGTATATTTGAATCACTTGTATGAGGAGTGTTTTTGTTAATGGATGCAGTGATTGGCTTCAATTTATTAGAGAAGAATTGAGAAAAGCTATTTACAAGCCCCACAGAGCCCGAAATAACATGTTGTGGTGGATTTGTGAGTTTGTTGACCATTGCAGAGAGCGATTTGAACCTGCACTTGGAATTCCTAATGGTAGAGGTGAAATAAGAGGATCTTGGTTACACTTTATTTCGGTAGATGTTCTAATAACTATAAGCAACTTTGCAACATGTCAACTATTTTCATTAGACTATTAGTAGACTGTTATGTTCGGGTTAGTGTTAGTAAAATAAGTAATTGCAAAGTTACTAACAGTCAGTAGAAAGTCAGTTGGAGGATCATCACAATAAAGAGTTAGCAGATATTAAGCAGAGACTCTACTAATACTCTAATGAGAGTTAGTTGACATGTAGTTGCAAAGTTGCTTATAACTGTTAAAATAACATTTTGCCCTGATCTATTTCAAATTGTGAACAGCACTGAAAGTATATGGCTTCATTTATTTTATTATCCACTTTTGCATTAAAAACAGCAATAACAAAAAATATCTTCCTATCCCTCTAGAGCGGAAACGTTTGTTATTTATTGTAATCCAGAATGATGAAATCATATCCACACATGTGGTTTTAGAGCACAGCATAAAACTGTGTAATCACAACGCTAATATCATCAATCAATCTAGCAACTATTCCGAACATAGAATTCCTTCATTTTTCCGCACCGTTAACTAGCACAATTGCATGTAGCTAGCGTGGGCCGTGTTATCCTGTGTCAGGATGATTAGTAGCTCTCTCTCCCCTCTCCTCAGGGATGTGTACAGCCCCCTCCATCCCCTTCTGTTCAAACCGCTAGCTGGAGCGACTTGTTAACAGAAGCACGGCTGTTAACATTTTGTATTCCTGTGTTGCCCTTCGCTAACACCAGGCCAGCAGTGGGTGCTAGATGTGCTCCCACGACAATGGCGGCAACGCTGGCCGTGATTCTGGAGCTGTGCTGAGAGGCGGAGGGCCTCCTGGGACGGTTCAGGTTACCATCGTCGCATCCTGCTGCATTAGCAGGGCATGCTGAAATAACAACCTGCCATCTGGAACGCCCGGCCAGCCCCCGCACTGACTCCCGATTGCACACACCTTAATTAGGAGTTGTTTGTACAGGCCTTTACCTTTTTTTAGACATTTCTCACCTAAGCTCATTCATCCCACTTGGGTTCATTGTTTACGTGCTAAGAAATCCTCTTTGCTAATGATGAGTCTCTCAAAAAAGTGCTTTTGGTGATTGTAAAAGAATAGTTCTGTGAAGGGAAGAAAATTGCCATTGTTTACTTTCCCTCGTGTACTTTAGCCTCTCCATTTCTGCTCATTCTATTCAACAAGATATGAGAACTGGATCAATGAAAAATATGAAATGTCTGTCTGTCACACATATTTTTTTACCTAAATAATATTCCACCAAAATGTATTTTCCCTTCATTATAATATCAGGACAGTTCATTATCCCAGACCCTGGGATTTTGGACTTTATGCTCCTCAAAAATACTAAATTTCAGAATTTAAAAACATGCTCAAACGACTCAATCAAGTAATTATTTTTTTAAATAAATTAATAGATCCGGACAAAAATATTTTCTTTACAACTTTTCTCATAGTTGTGAATATGTTACAACCTAATTTTTTGTCATTGCAATTTTTTTTTAAATAAAATTGCAACACAATATTCCATAATTGTGACTTCTTATCTTGTAGTTGTCATTTCTTGTAGTTTTGTCATAAGCGCCACTTTTCCACTTTAACTGTCATTCCACTTGTCTCTGTTTTTCACAATTACAATTTTAATTCTCAGAATTGCAACCTAATCTTACAATTGTTAGAATATATCTTACAATATATATCATATAAACAGTTACAAGCTTCCATATAATTTTTTCTTTTCTAAATGTATTAACAATATGAGGCTTTTTAATGACTTTAAATTCAGTCCATTTCCAAAGCTATGTGACTTCAGAAAACTCTTATTGAGGAAAAGTCTTATTGAGGAAAAGTCTTATTGAGGAAAAGTCTTATTAAGGAAAAGTCTTATTAAGGAAAAGTCTTATTAAGGAAAAGTCTTATTAAGGAAAAGTCTTATTAAGGAAAAGTCTTATTAAGGAAAAGTCTTATTAAGGAAAAGTCTTATTGAGTAAAAGTCTTATTGAGCTACTTTCACGCACAGTACATTTGTACTTTTTGGAGCTTGACAAACATGGATGCTATGAACTGATGTTGTATAGATCTACTCCTTTAATGCTGCTTTCAGAGATCTTCAAAGCAGTTTATAAAGGTAGCATGTTGGAGGTGCTTATGAATGCTGGACAGATGAAGGTAGTCTTTGTGTCGAAGTCTTGGTAGTATGTTGAGTGAAAGCCCTCTGAGAGAGCAACCTTGGCTTCCGTGCTCAACATGGCCCTCTCATGAACCCACTTTGGCCAAGACAATGAACACCCTTGAAAAGCCTTTTTGTCCTTCCTTCCTACGTGCTCTTCTCTTTGTCCACGTGTAAGAGGGGCTTACCTTTGTAAGTCCTCTATCTGCGCCTCTGGCGAGGTAGAACCTTATGATTTGGCGGCATTGTGTTTTTTTTAAGGGTTCTTTGAATTTACATCTCTGTGCGCTTGCTTGCATTTACTAGATTTGATCATAATCCGGCTGTAAAGAAGTTCCTGTTTTAATTTCCCAGTCCTAAATACAAATTGAAACCTACAAGTTTTGCTTCAGCTGGTGTATAATTGGTTGCATCGCAATTATACCGTTTACGAGAACTGAAATCTTTATGGACCCCTAAGCTGCGCAAAGCAATTTTTTAAAACCGTAAATGTGTCTAAAGAGTGGGAAGGGGCTAGAGGGTCTTCAAGGGCTATAGTGAACGAGCTAATTAATGCAAAGTACAGCCATGGGATTCAGGCTCATAACTGGCTTCTTCTGCTCGGTCGTAATCATTCGGCTTTGGGGGGTGTAGAGAAAGGACACCCTTAGGAGTTCGAGCGGGCCCCCCCTACTTAATAACTTGGCGTGCCACGAGTGAGTTATGCTTTGCTGTGTATAAATGAACCTCTACATTTGCACCTTGCATACTCATTTATGGACTGAGTCGGCACAGTTCTGCTGGAGTTGATTAATACGCTTCGACCAGATTAATTTTACAACTACGTAGATCTCTAATTGCTCAGTGGAGGGAAATGGGTGTTGGAGGTCAGTTTTTATTTATTATTTATTTTTTTTAACGCTGAATTCGTAAACCGGTGGACAGCTTGGTTTTTATTTGCTTCTGTCTTCTGCTATGTAAATATATGCTGGTTCTTTAGTTACAGTATGCTATGTTTAGGTGTGAATCATCCCCAGAGAGTCTTTCTGCCGAGAACAAGTCTTTCAGTCTTTATACTGCTATACACAATCCTTTCAGATGTTCTCATCTTAGACTTGATCCCCGCCATGCAATGTAAAGATATAAAATGGACGTGGGCGAAGTAAATCATAAAGCTGCAATACTTTGATAGCCAGGGGCATACAAATGCTCACTGTGTTTAAATAATTAAAAAAAGCATTTTTGCAGTTAAAAAGTGTGCAATAAAAGTGACATGGCACAGCTCTTTTTTTCTTTCTTCACAGTTTCAGTGGTAAGCGATAATCTTACCATTGCAACTAGTGTCTACTTACCTGTAAAAAAAATAATTTTGACTATTTCTTGTAATACTATCGTGCAATCTTGACTTAATTTATCAGTTTGAACCTCATTTCTGGAAAATTAAACTTTATTTCTTGTAATTGTAACTATATTTCTCATAACTAAAACTTAATATCTTATAACTGCGACTTTGTTTTTTGTAATTGACTTTCTTGTAATCATGAATGTTTCTTGCAATTATGTCCTAATTGTTTGTAAACAACTTTATTTATTGTAGTTTTCACTATATATCATATTTGTGACTTTCTCACAATTGCAACTACTTGTAACTGTGAATATTTCTTGTAATTGACTTCATTTATCGGAATTGCAACTTCCTTTTTCGTAATTGTGAATGTTTCTTGTAATTACATCCTTATTGTTTGTAATTTGATCTCATTTCTTGTAATTGCAACTTTTTAAATTTTCAAAGTATAACTTAATGGTACAAAGTTCAACTACAAGTCACAATTGTGGTATAAGTGCCTGTTATTCACAACAATTGTCATTTATTTCAGCAATAACTATTCTCAGTTTGCAACTTTACTTCTCAGAAGTGCAGTTTAATATATATATATATATATATACATATGTGTATATGCGTGGGGAAAAAGTGCAATATAACCAATAATTGATGTCCAGTAGCTTTTGGATTGTAAGGAAATTAGGTGATGCACTTGGCTCTCCAAAGAGCTTTGTGCTCTGTTTGTCAGCTTATCACATAAGTGTTTGAGTTGACTGCGGTTCTTGCGTTTAGCAGGCCCAAGTCACTATCGCTTGCAGAGAGAGTGAGATTTTCATCTCCAAGACAGCAGTGAATTCCCACCTGCCACAGTTTCACAGGCGTCTCTCAGGTCACAGAGATCTGATGTGCATTATACTTGATCCCTCTTAACGGTAATACTCTAGGAGACTTTATTGTAAACGTTTTTGCAGATTGAAGGTTGACACAACTGCCTCCCATAGCTGGGAATTGGCACAATTTCGTTAGATAAATAAATTAAGATAAATAAGTGTGCGTTTATAATTAACACCCTCTCCATCACACTTCACTTGTCTCTTTAGGAGTCCTCCAATCATTTCTATGTTCAATCATTTTAACTTTCAGACACACAAACAAAAAAGCACATTAACAATACAACTCAGCACACCCTGCACACTTGTGAAAATTGAATAGATTGAAAACTTAAAAAGCATTTTTTATCTTAAAGGGGTGACTCTAAAATTCAGCCATTTACTCATCCTCATGTCATTCTAACCCTCTAAGACTGTATTTTTCAGAACACATGTCTCTCTCCCCCCATGCAATGAAATTTGTTTTGGACCCCATTGACTTTCATTGTATAGACAAAAATAGTGGAAACGTTGTTCTGCAGAAGAAAGACAAACCTTTTAAGTCGTTCCAAACCTGAATTAATTAATACTAGTGACTAATTACATCTTCAACACTGTAATTAGATTACTGTGCTAATTACTCTGTCTAAAAACTTTTGCATTACTTATTAATAATTACTTTCTAAATCCCATATCAACTTCGACCAGTTGAACAATACAATTATAAACATAAAACTGCTCTTTTAATTCTTTTAAATAAATAATATAAAATTGTTTGTTGTTTCAAAGTATTTAAAGGGAGGTTACAATAAAAACATACATTTTAACATTGTTAAATTTGGATGTGAAATCCACTATTGTTTTATATAGAATTGTTCTATAATCTATATTTAATGCAATTACATCAGAAGTTTAATTACATTACAGAAAAATTAAAAGTAATCCCATACTTTACTTTTTCAAGGAAAATTGAATTACAGTATTGCATTACACACAACACTGTAATTAATTGAGGACAGATTATTAATTTTGAGTAATATTGTAATTATAATAATAGTAATATTTTTGAAAGAAATTGTATTTAGCAAGGATCCATTAAATTGATCAAAAGTTACAGTAAAGTCATTTATCATATTTCAAAAGATTTTTTTGTTGTTGCCTATTTCAAATAAACGCTGTCTTTCTACTCAAAGTCCTGGAAAAAATGTATCATGGTTTCCACAAAAATCAGCGTGACTGTTTTCAACATTGCTATTAATATAGAAATATAATCAATAAGAAATGTTTCCTGAGCAGAAAATCATCATATTTGAATGATTTCTGAAGGATCATGTGACACTCAAGACTGCCGTTATGATGCTGAAAATTCAGCTTTGCATCACTGGAATAAATTACATTTTAGCAGTTATTTTGAATTGTAATAATATTTCACAATATTACTGTTTGTACTGTATTTTTGACCAATAAAATGCAGCATTGGTGAGCAGAAGAAACCTCTGTCAAAAACATCAAGCCTTACAAACCGCAAACTTTATTTTATAAGGTTCATTGCATTTTACTCTTTGAATTCATCAACGCGTTTCTTATTTGGGTCATTTTCAGGTCCCAAAGCTTCTCCGTTTTAGAAAGTGAGACGTCTCACTGTCACGGATCCACGATCAAGCCCTAAAGAAAGAGGCACACAGGACAATCTCTGTCTGGTTTTTGCCGGAGTGGTTGAACCACCGTACTCTTTACGGCGGTAATGACAGTTGTTATTAAATCGAGAGTGCGCTCGCCCGCCAATCATCCTGGGCGGCACTTAATGCCCTAATGTGTTTGTTTCCATTGTGATGTCATAGCTGGGTCATTAAAAAGACATCAGCCCGTTCCGTTGAACAGCTTCACCGTGGACTTGTTAGATTTTCAGACATGTGGAATGTAATATATTGTAATTTCTTGTTATTGTGAAAGCTTTGTGAGATCTTATTTTGGTTACAGCAGATGCGCAGCATAAAAGGCTGAAAGCGGCATTGTGCTTCCTCTGTTTTTGGCATCCATAATTCAATTCCAAGACCATTATCTTGCTAAAGTTTTTTTTTTTTTTTTTTAAACAAAGCACACTTCCCATTTTAAAAAATGTCCCTGAATTTATTCTGTTTTGTCATTGTCATATTCTTCCACATTCTTCCATCTTCCGTCTTTAGTCAACAAAAATAAAATACTGATGTAAAAGATTTTTTTATTTATTTTTTCATTCAATGAAAGTCAATAGATTTGTTTTGGACTTTCATTGAATGGACGAAATTAGTTATTTAATATAGAAAGAAAAACTCATTCAGGTTTGGTAAAAGACTTTTACTTGATCAAAAGTGACACAAATCTTTTCTAACATTATACATGTCTTTACTGTTTAAAATAAATGCTGTTTTTTAACTACATATTAATCCAATAATGAATTAAAAGCAGCACAACTGTTTGCAACATTGATTATAATAATAAATGTTTCTTCAGCAGCAAATCAGCATATTATACTGATTTGATTTCTGAAGGATCATGTGACACTGAAGACTGAAAATTCAGCTTTGCTGTCACAAAAATAAATATTTATAAATATAACTTGAACCAATTTTAATAACATTCAACGGATATACTGCAGTGTTACTTATTTATAGGGATAGTATGTTGTGAATTTGTTTTTTAGCGAGAGAATATTATTAACATTACATATTTAAGATGGTATATTCACAAAGAAAATTAATTTTTTTTTTCTTAATTTTAGTAGTTTTATTTAATTTATTTTCTTTTATGGTGGTGTTGATCTGGCCCTTCCAAAAATGAGAAGCATTGAACGTGTCTGTGGTTAGACTGGGATGGGGAAATGACTTCACCCGCTCTCAGTATGAGGAAGATGAGTGTACAAAGGCCTAGCAATGCTGTTTTTTTCTGATGTTCCTGAGCTGGCGCAGTAATAGTTCCATAGCTCTTACTTTATCAAGCTTAGCAAATATTGGGTGTTGTCTGCTTTAAGATTTTGCGCCATTTCCATCCAAGTTTTTATGTTGCAGTTTAATACTTGGATCCCCTGGCAGTTATGCTGGGAGAAGCCTGACTTTCAAGATATTCATAAAGGAAATGTATATGTATATTAAATGTAAAAAATGTGTGTGTGAACATGTATATGCAGCAAGTTCGCATTAAATTGATCACAAGCGACAATAAAGACAAAGATTTTTACGAAAGATTTATGTTTCAAATAAATACTGTTATTTTGAACCTGAATCCTGAAAAAAAGTATCATAGTTTCTTCAAAAATATTTGGCATCATGACTGTTTTCACCATGATAATAAAAGTAAGAAACGTTTCTTGAGCAGCAAATCAGTGTTATGGTACGTTTACTTGACAACGATGTTCTAGAAACAGTCAAATGTGTCAAAATGATCCCCGTTCACTCGGGAAATGACTGAAATTGCTGTATTATCCTGCCAGGCCAGTAGATGGTGATGTCACTTTGTAAAGAAACCCTACGCACCTATAGAACACTTAATACGCATGCGCATGATGTCACCGTTTTCACAAATTCATGTTTTTGTAGTTTACTCAGAGATGATAACGTTATCGTTTCCCAAAATTTTGCACTGTAGAACCGGTTTCAAAATGTGTATTTTCAGGTCCCGAAAACTCCATTGTTGTGTAAAACTTTTTCAGTTTTTTGTCGAAAAAGGTGTCGTGTAAATGGTCTCGTTCTGAAGTATCATGTGTATCAAGTATCACTAAACACTGGAGGAATCACAGAAATAAATTACATTTAAATATTTATTCAAATAGAAAAGTTGTTTTAAACTGTAATCGTTTTTTTACTGTATTATACTGTAATTAATGCAGCATTGGCGAGCATAAAAGACTTCAAAAAGGTTAACAATTCTCTCCAACTTTTGCGATCACAAATATCAGTATCACAAAATCATAGTTGATGATGATGATGATGATGATTCAGATTTGTATTCATGCTCAAATTAAAGACGCACAACTAGACAGCATTGTCACACATTACACATCCTCATACTGTGTTTTGAAAAGAAAACATTGACTGGAGAGCCCTAAATGCAGTAAAAAACTACTGGGGATAGTTGGCAGAGTAGACATGAAAATACAGGTGTACAGACTCAATTTTCAGCTTGGCTTTTCATTACTTGTGGAAACCTGACGCAGGGTAGTGTATCAAGCTGTCACTGAGAGGCGTCTGTTTGCCTGTCTGCTTGCAGGGCAGATGCGCTTGAGAACGTTTGCAGCAGAGCTCCTGGCCCTTATTTTATCATTGTGATGAAAGAGAAGAGAGAGTGAGGAAAGGTGGCGCTGGATCCTCATGGAAGCACCCCCCCCCCCCCACACACACACACACACCACCCGTTATTACCCAAAAACTTCTGGAAAAGTTCTTGCTGTTCAACTGCAATTCATTTCTTTGCATCAGTTGGCACTTTTTCCCAGACTAAATAAAATTAATAATAAAACTAAGTTACTTAAAAATATTTTACCACCCGTAGTATAGTGGTAGTGGTAATCGAAGTGGTAGTGTTTTTAATAAAAAAAAATGTTGGTGTTAAAAATATTTACTTAAATACTATGCATTGTAGTAGTATCATCACCACTTCTATTAGTAGTAAATACATAGAATTTAAGTACATATTATTAACACCAACAAATGTTTATTAAAAACAACATTAATAATACGGTTTAGATTTTTCTTTCTTTTTTTCTTTTTTTTTTTTTCTTTTTTTTGTTGCTGTACACCAGTATGCAGGACTGGCACTGCGTGCCTCCTCAGAGAATGCAGCATGAGACCCCGGGCTATCAAAGCAGTATTCTCTCCAAACGGTGTGTGTCTGTTAATGTGTGTGTGTGTGCATGCAGTGGTTGAAAGGATCTCCATAAAGAGCTTTCTGGCTGGCAGGGTTTGAAATTGTCACCCAGTGGTCGGGGTAAGCCGGGAAGAGATTTGCTGTTTTATCCCCACCTTAAATCAGACTGAATCCTGCCGAGTGTCGCGGGGGGGATGTTTGCTCACATGCTTCAGATTGTAGTGCAATCATGTGTCATTTAGGATGCTGGATGGGGACTTCAGCCTTAGTTATTTATATACATATTGTTATAGTGACAGTATGAAACTGCAGTCGCAACCCATTTTACTTCTGTACCGTTGAATTCTTTGTTGCACTCAGAAATGCATCAAAAAAAGAAAATGTAGGATGTGATTTTATCCATTAAAAAGAATCAATGGTGAGAAGTGCGTTATAGAGGCCTTGATGACGTCAGAGAAAAGGAAGGCGAAGCAAGTTATTACTTTTTGTTGAAACATTGCTACAATACGCATGTTCTTGTACTTTGAAATAACATGCAGTTGTTCAAAATAAGACACGCAATGAGTAATGTGTTGTAAGAAAGTAAATATCCATGCAAATGTGATCACGCAAACATTAGTATTCAGACTTTGGCTTTAGATGTGCTTAGCGCTTAGCCTGCGAGCAGACCGTCTTTAGCTGACAGATCTGGGTTCTGCATCACTGACTACAAAGAATTATTCAGCAAAGATAATTCACGGAAAACCAAATTATGACCCTCTTTCCAGGGATTCATTCCAATCAGCTTCCTTTTGGAAAACAGACAGACATTTGGAAGTCGGAAGAGTTATTTTTGGCTTAACGAGGTCAGTATTATTAATGATCATCTAAATAAAGCTATTTGGTTGTATTTTTTTTTTTTTTGTAGTTGCTATTCTTGCATTGTGCACCAGATTCCCTTGAGATAATCTCGATGGTCTTCAATATTTGTAGCATTTCTTTGTTTGAAAATAGTCATCACAGAAAGATGTTGTGAATTAATGAACCAGCTGTCATATTCTGAAACAAAGTGGCAAAAAACTTATTTTGGAGCTCTGAAACACAAGTTGGAAAGACACAAATAATCAACTCTCTAGTGAGCTGGTGAACAGTATTTTTGTATGTCAGTATTTTTATCTCAAACCATAAAATTGTCATAAAATGACAAACTCTTTGCAGTAATCTTTGATATACACTGAAAGTTTGGGGCCAGTAAGATTTTTATTCTTTTTCTTTTAAAAGAATGCTCACCAAGGCTGCATTCATGTGATGGAAACAATAAAAACAGTAATATTTTGAAATATTATTACATATTCTATTATAATATATTTTAAAAAGTAATTGATTCCTGTGATCAAAACTGTGATTTTCAGCATCATTCCTCCAGTCTTCAGTGTCACATGATCCTTCAGAATATGCTGATTTGCTTTTCAAGACATTATTATCAACATTGCAGATAACGGTCTTAAATATACTTTATTAAAATAATTAAAAACATTTGGGTCACACTATAGGGTCCATTTCTCACTATTAACTACGATTTTGCCTCAATAAACTCTTAATTACTGCTTATTAATAGTGAGGAAGTTAAGTTAAGGTGGAGCTGCACAATTCTAGATAAATTGAGAATATTTTTTTGTTTCAAACTGAGATCACGATTCTGAACAGACAGCTAAACAAAATAACATGTCATAAAATGCAGTCTATTGAAATGTTTAAATAATCTAAATACATTTTTTTTTATCAGTTTGAATGAATGATTCAATGGCTCACTCATAAAGATTTCACTTGTTAAATTTTTTCTGATGAATCTGCTTTTTTGAACGAATCTCTTGAAAGAATGATTCAATGACAAATCTTTTAGGGTCACTTGTCGCCACCCACTGGTGTAATGATGTAAATTGACACAATGGTCATTTGAGGCGCCAAGTTACTTTAAAAGGTGATTTGCTCTATTTTGATCGCTTCCATAGACATCAGTGTTTATATCCGAACTATAACCATTTATCCCAGTACTTCTGTGATAATCGGAATTGTTGTAACACATAAATAATGATACTCTGTGGTTGAAAAGACTGTTTGTGAAGCTATCCCAGATCTGAATGTTCCACTATGATTTTGTTCAGAGACTTATTTGAGACTGACGAATCGTTGTCATTTAGGATTGAAATCGCATGTTTGAATCGAGATAGCGATTTTTTTTCAACAATTAATCGTGCAGGATTAAGGGGTGTAGAATATGTGCTTTATAACAGCCAATATCCTAGTAATATGCATGATAATAAGCAACTAGCCTTGTTCATAGTGAGAATTGGACCCTAAACTAAAGTGTTACACACATTTCATTTATTTATGGCATGACATCATCATCATCATTATCATCATCAAAACTGTCTGTTATAGGATATTCAAAAATAAAATAACTATAAAATATGAATATAAAATGACAGGGGGACGTTGTATGTAATGTAAGAAAGGAACATTCAGTATGTCTCTTTGGCTTTGTCATGGCTATTTGCCTTAAGTGTAACGGCAGGTCTGTCCTCATGTCCTCTTCATCAGCTACTTCCTGTCTCTCACACACACACACACACACACACACACACACACACTCACAGCTGCCAGCGATGCACGAAACAATCACATGATGCTGCACTGCAAAACAAATAACAGCGTGCAACACAAGAACAGGCCTTGCCTTGCCATGCAGCCCATCACTGCCACATGATTTACACCTCAAGTAAAGAGTGAAGTATTTTTAAACCGCGCTAGTGTGAAGCAGGAAATATTCCGAGCTATGTCCCTTTAGCGTAAAACACTTCTTTGGTCTCCTGTACGAGGTCTGTTGTGAGTGCTCTGTGAGCCTGTCTGCTTCAGTGATGTTTCTGAGAATCTCTTCTCATCGCCCCGGCTGTGTTAAACCAACACGTTTGGAGTTTAGGGATTCTGGGCTTAGTGCTGAGGGATTATAAGCAGTTGATTATTGCTTAAGCGAGTATTAAGATTGCTCTCAACCCTTCCGGGGTTATAAATCAAGCCAAGCCTGGCCATAGGGGCGTAATGAGTGCTAATCGCTCGCTAATGAGCTGGAGTGGCACAGAACACCCACCTGTCCCCACACAAACACTGCAACATTCACTTTTATTTCCTTTCCTTCTGTCGGGTGGCGGGGTGCAGGCTGAGGCAGGATCGCTGTTGCGTACTGTTGCTCAGGAATGATTTTATCATTGGGCTAAAATCCCACAGATTTGCTCTGAAGGAAGGAACACTATGATTGAGGATGGGCTCGAGTACGAAGTGCCACTATAAAATTGACTAATAGACGTTTAATTTGTTTTATATCTCCCACATTTAAAATATTTGTTAAATGTAACAATACATTAAATAACTTCCATTATTTATTTTTATATTGCATGAATATTATTAAAAAAGAATGTGCAGATGTTGTTTTTAGAATATTAAATATTAATGTATTTTTGATTTGTTACAGAAATGACAAATAGACATTCAAAACTTTATTTTAAACTCCCATAATTTATTTTTAATAGCAGAAAAGAAAAGAAAAAAGAAAAAAAGAATGGCCAGATGTTGCTTTTAAATACGAATACAATTCTAAAATTATTTAAATGTATTATTATATTTAACTACATTTTTTAACATTAATTAAATATAAAGCCTTATAGACATCAATTTATTGCTCAATTTGAAAAGTTACTTTTTATATATATTATATAATGAAATTTCACACTATTTAATTTGTAAATGCCTTCCTTCCTTCCTTCCTTCCTTTTTGTTCATACCCCATGTTTTAATATTAGTTAATGTAACAATAAAATAATACACTAAATGACTCCCGTAATTCATTTTTAAATGGAAAGAATGGCCAGATGTCCCTTTTTAAATGATTCATTGTTTTTTTTGTCAACGGTTTTCCATTATTTATTTTTTACCTCGTAATGTTTAATAAAAATTTCAGAACTTGTCCTTCCGATGAAATGACAAAATTCCCTTTGGTGACGTATACTTATACAGACTTTTCCAAATAATCATTTACTCCATTTAAACTTCCCCCATTTCTTAAAATCTACTGTATTAATTTTTTTAGTTAAATAGCCAACTAACAACCTCCTAGAATGTTCTAGCAACAGCATGGACATGCTAACGACATGAGAACACATTTGAACCAGCAGCATTCATCCAACCCTTTATTCGTGATGGGGTTTTGTCCCACTCACATTTCCTTTAGAAAATGTACAAATGTTCATTCCTCCTTGTTTTTCCAGACTTAACGTTGATTTTCCATCCCCTCGTGCTCTCATGCTCCTTATTTATTTTGCCCCTAATTCAATTCTTGGCTCATTTGCTCTTCAAGGATTTAGAGAGGCAGATCGAGTCAAGATGATGTATTTCTTATGGTCATAGACGCGATCTGTGATGTTCGAGCATGTCTCACGCACACACTACTATATATAACTCCAAACACATTCGCCAATTCCCTCTCTTTCCGCTGACATGCCCTTCCACTGCTGTTTTTATGACTTTGTCACCTCATGAAAATGATTTAGGGTGTCTTTCACTGTCGCGCTATTAATGGATAAGCAGCGCTTTTGACGATCGCTCTGATGCAGTGACGTCTGGACGTTTCTGTAGGTCAAGGTTGGGGATGCACGTTGGCTAGGAAAGCGAATAAATGCATTTAAACCCCCCCACCCCATTTCAGAATGCTAGTTATTTACTGAACCAAACTTAATGCCCCGTCGCCCTGAAACCTTCGCGTCCAAGCGATTCGCAAATGGAAGATTTCTGGCCTACTTCCACCTTGAAGCTTTTACGCTTCCTCTATAAATGCTAGCAGGGTTTCCTTTCTCATCCCAGAAAGAGACGGTCTCTTACGCACACGCATGCACACATCAATAACAACCCCCGCGCCAATTCACATCTCACTCTCGCCCATTGAAAGCAAGCCTTTCTGTTGACCCAGCAGGCTTTTCAGCATAGGACAGGCATGTGAATGAAGCTCCGCAAAAGGAGTGAGGGGTGCTCGCCTGCAGCTTTGAGCGCACTTTAAAACCTGCAGGGACACAATTGTGAACCTACCCACTGGCTCCAACACTGCTATTGTTCGCCTGTAAGTGATGTTGAGTAGGAGGACCTCAGAAACTGAACTCAGGTTGTAAACAAGCTTGTTAACTAGCGCTAGCGTGGAGGATATCTACCAAACATTAGTTTAGGGAACTCTAAGCTTGATTTATTCTTCTTTGTGAAATGGCAAAACATGATTTTTTTATGTAAGCTTTGATAAGAGAACCTCGCTCATGTTTAGTTTTTTTCAACTGAAGTCGTTGATAAACTCACGACGAAGCTTTGCTTTGGGTAAAAAGAAGTTAAAGTGTATGTTTTACTTAGAACGTGGAAAACAGAGATCTCAAAACTTGCTACACAATAACGCTAACATTCTTTGGATCATTTTTGAGTATGAGTGTGTCATTTTGAGTAGAAAATGAACTCCAGATGTCACAAAACAACACGTTACTAAACCTAACAACAAAAGCAATGATAAAACAGTGTAAATGCTGCTGGAAACCAGTGAAAAATGCAACCTTATTAATTATTCATGCCCCAGTGCATGATGGGAACACCAGTTTAAGATATTTGAGTATTGGTTTTACTTAAGTTTATAACGTTGATATTTACTCTTCTTTAATTTCTAATAACTCAATTTCTTAAATTGAGTACTTATAGAATTTTCTTCGTTTTACAAATTATTGCCTGAACTAACTTAAGGTATATAACATTTAAAGGAGGAATGTCCTAGACCATGAGAAGTCTAGCTCATGGCTGATGTCTTGTGGTTATTGACCCACTGATTAACACTGGTTGATTTTCATATATTCATATTCTTATATATATAAGCCTCTTAAATTTCAGCAGGACATACTGCATCGATTTTTATTTCATTTTCTCAAGGTGTATTTCCTAATCGATCTGAGCCCTGTGCCATTGGGGCAGAGCTGTGCGCAAACCTGCTCTCTCTGTCTGATGGGTCAAGTCCTCAAACCACAGAAAGGATCTTTAATGTTCTTGAGACATGGGACAAAAGTGCAACACTTGTTACCTGCTATTGGTCTTTAAAAATAACATCATTTAGGCTTTTATTGTAACTGGATATGATTATGTTCTGTACAGAAATGTAACATTATTTACACCCTTTTGTTGTATTTAATTGACCTAGTAAACTTGGAAAAAAAAAAAGAAGTGAATTTTTATCTTTAAAAGAAGCAAGTTTCATTTATTTATCCAGGCCTACTACTACTGTTTAAAAATGTAAGGTCAGAAAATGTAAAAAAGGTAAAGAAATGTAAAATTAAATAAAAAAATCAGCAAGGATGTATTCAATTTATCAAAAGTGACAGTAAAGACATTTATTTTCAAAAGATTTCGATTTCAAAAGAACAGCATTTATTTTAACTTTCTATTCATCAAAGAATCCTGAAAATGCATCACGGTTTCAAGTATATGACTGTGAAAAAAGAAAAGTATCATGAGCATCAAATCAGCATATAGATGATTTCTGAAGGATCATGTGACACTGAAGACTGGAGTAATGATGCTGAAAATTCAGCTTTGATCACAAAAATGAATTTGCATTTTAAAATTCAAATAGAAAACAGTACATTGTAAAAAAAAATCACAATATTACTGTTTTACTGTATTTTGATCAAATAAATGCACCCTTGGTTTGTAAAAGATAATTCTTTCAAAAACATAACATATCTTATGAAACTTTTGAACTCTAGTGCTTGATTGATTTATTCATATCAGGAGCTTGTTTTGTCCCATGTGTTGTAAATCAGTGGCAAAATCAGCCCGTTTGCTGGTTTGCCATCTGCGCCAAACAAGTCTGGAAATGTTCTTTTGTTGTGTCTGTGTTATATATATATATATATACAATATTGATTGCCTTAATCCTCTGAAAGATTTCTATGTAATATGCAGTACCATTTAATCAATCAAAAACAATTGAGCTTCGCAAGTATTAAGAACATTGACAAATCAAAGCGCAAACAGTTCAGCAGATAGACGACCACGCTGCTTCAGTGCTCAATCGCTTCACTTTCACACTGTCACACACACTAATTGTTGCAAGCATAGACCGAAACCATTTGCATATAGATGGCAGCCTTTCATCTCAGCCGGAGTAGAAGGGCTTCATACGCCACCAGTCTGGGACATGGAGCTCGAAGAACACCCCAGTACCACCCTGACTGCTCCCTGGAGGGACTTTACACACCCTTCCCTCCGAGTCTTGGGCTCTTTTATGTTAAATTGCTTAACTGGTTGGTACACATTTTAGTTTCGAGAGAGGCAAATGATATACCATTTGTATTCATTTTCTTTTTTACTAACAGACAAGTGTTTTGGACATGTTATAGTTCTTTTGAAAGCCATGCAAATTCCCATCACAGGGTCATTTCCGCCACATCAAGTAATGTATTGTGATTGATGGTGTTGTAGGGGTTGAAATGACTATTGGAAATGACTTTTGAAGCATATTTTGGTATAAAATCATCGACTGCTTTGTCCTGCTTAGGCTAATTTCATAGCTATAATTTTTACATTTCATAAATAAATATAATACGTTCGCACTTACTGTCATTTCCACCACATCTCAAACTGATGTATTGTGTTCGATAGTGATGTGTGTTGGAAATGATATTGTAAACATTTTTGTTATAAAATCACAGACTTTGTCTTGCTAGGGCTAATTTCATAACTATCATTTTTACGTATCATAAATGTACACTATTAAATAGTATTTTCACACTTGGTGTCATTTCCACCACACATGATCTGTTGTGTTTGGTAGAGATGTGTGGTGGAAATAAGTGATGAGAAATTACATTTGAAGCATTTTTGGCATACAATTGTTGACTACTTTGTTTTGATATGGCTAATATCATAGCTTGCATTTTACATATAATCAATACACACTATTAAATATTATTTTCACAATTTTTGCATAATTTGATTTGATTGGTACAATTTTATTGGAAATGATGCACAAAAATATTCTTTTCACAAGTGAGATATACCTTGATTTCTCTTTATCACATTTTTTCCCACATATTTCATCTCTAACTCCTCAGTTGACACTGTTGTTTTCTCAGTTGTACACAAACTTTTGAAAGCTTGTTTTGGGCAAAATTGCTCAGTGTAGTGGCAATAACACTTTATGACTGTGGGACAGTCTTTTTTTGGGAATGTCATATTATTAAACATTTTTATAATGGATTTTCATATTTCAAGATTTTAAGTCTGGGACAAGGATACAGCTCAAATCTATACATAAGTCATATGATATGTTGAAGGCATGGTTAAAAAGTCTTCGTTTAAAAAAAAATGAAATCTGTTAGTTTTAATAAAAAACAACCTTTGGGAAATAAAAGTGCACAAAATTGAAGAAACACCCATATATCAATGTACTACAACATTATAAACATAATCTGTCTCGTAGACGGAGGTTATACATCTGACTCGTCTGGCATTAAAACACACTTTTAACGCTCACTCATCAATTCCCGATGGATAAACTCAAAACCCTCTCTACATTTTTCTGGTTTAATATCCCTTTTTACTCATAAATATGCCCAGTACAGCAGTAAAAAGAGTGTTGAATGCAAATTTCATGTCACTTTAAAGGCATTTAACCAAGACCCCACTTCCTCCATAGCAGATGCTCAAGCTTGCATTGTTTTTCTGATCCATATGTTGAGGTGTCAGAACATCTCCTCATTCCCTTACCGGAAACAACAACGTTTGCCTTTTTTTCTTTTTTCTTCTTCTTTGGCTCCAAACCAGCGGGGTGTGCATGAATGTTCATCGAATACAGACTAACTGATCGATATCATTGCATGTATAAGGAAACTGATACCTGAGCAGCAGATTGTTTTATAGATATGCTATTTGCTACTTTCCCCAGAGTCCTTTGCTTCAGCTGTGTTTAAAATGAAAGGAAATGAAAGGAAACAAAGCAAAACGTGAACAACAGAGAGCTGTCTTCATTGCATTTTTCAATAAACAATTCAATAACATTTCATTAAAGCCCTGAATACTCCTGGAAAGGGTATTATTTGTTCAATTGAAGCTTACAAAGTAAAGCTGCCAAGATCAATGTATAAAACTGACAGTATAAACGATATACATTAATAGCATTTCTAAAAAAAAAAAAAACATCAAATTGATCAATGAATGAGTTCAGAGAACTGGGCCACGGGCTAATACTGTGTCCTATCAGTATTTATTGATTGCTTTATGAGTAGTCCCGCCCACAGCTCCAAATAATTGTGTATTAAACATCAATGTTCTGATTGGCTGTTGTTGTGTCACATTGCACAGCCTTATCACTTTCAGGGGCTGTTACACGGCACCGTTTTCAACTAAAAACGGAAACTTTTCATGCGTTTTGGCCGTTACTCGACAACAACGTTTTGGTGGCCTGAAAACGCAAACTTTTGAAAACGGGTTTTTAAAGCGCTTTTTGAAAACAATAGTCAAGTTAAGTCATCATTTATATGGCGCTTTTAGCAATGCAGACTGTTTCAAAGCAGCTTTACAGAGATAAACATATAATTTAATACTGTTATACGGTGACATCATGCACATGCATATTACGTGTTCAGTCTATGGGGTGTAGTATTTCTTTACAATGTGACATCGCCATCTACTGGCCTGGCATGGAGAATAAAACGTTTTTAGTCCGTTTTTACTACATCGCTGTCATGTCAATGTACCCTCGGTGTGCATCTGGTTAGAACACATGTACCACCGCTCCAAAGTTTGTGGTCAGTGAGATTATTATTATGATGATATTAGACATTAGAATGATTCTAAAGGATCGTGTGACACTGAAAACTGGAGTAATGACGCTAAACATTCAGTTTTGCCATCGCAAGCATTACATTACATTTTAAAATATATTCAAATAGCAATTGTGATATTTCACAATATTTATTACTGGATTTTGATTAAATGAAGTAAAGGTTTGGTGCACAAAATGGTGCTGCTACTTTCAAAAAATGTAAAAAATCGTACCGATCCCGAACATTTAAACGTTTTGCCTTAACTACAGTTCATGGTTCATCTCATACATGTATTGTGTTCCCTTTTCATTCTGAGCACCAGTTCAGCAAGGGCAGAAATCATGCTTTTTTTGTCATATCTTTTTTCTTTTTGCCCACCACAGGGCTCTGGGGATTAGATAGGAGCCGACGTCTCTGACTTTTTTTTTCTTGTTTTCCAGATTATTCATACAGCTTAACACACTATCATAGGAGAAACACACAGAGAGCAAAAATAGTTTCTTCACAGAGAAACGTCAGTCAAGCACATCTTCCTTTTCACAGATATGTATTTGCACTAGACATCAGCTGTCAAAGTGTAAGTGACGGGCTGCTCCTTCACTGAAAAGACGGAAAGCGTTCCCATGGCCCCAAAGGTACACCCTTGTGCACACGACACCTCGGATATTCAGGAGCATGGCTTATGCGCAGAATCTCCACATTACTTGCCGATTTCATTGAAGCGAGGCTTTTGGAAATTAAGACAATGCACTTTAACAAACCCCCTCAAGTGTTGCCATAAAGGCTCTTTTGTCTCTGTATGAATTTGCATAAGCTAGAAGACTCTTTTAAATGCTGCAAAATTAGTAACCTAAAAGCAAATGGTTTGGAGATTCCGGTCCGGCAGCTGAAGTGCTCTTGGCGGGTCTTTAGGAGAAAAGCAGTTTTTGTCCATAGCGGAGGTCCCGGAGCAGAGGTCTCTGAGTCATTAATCACGGCCATCTTTTCAGCTGCCAGTCCATACAAAAGGTGACCCTGACTTCACAATGGGCCTGGCAATAAAGAGGCTGTTTAAGGGGGGTTAGATATAGTTTACTGCGGATTATTGCAGGAGTGCCACACATTTATATTACAGTGGTCTTAAAGGGCTTATCTGCTGGGAAATGCTGAGAGCGAGTCGGCCATATTGTCCCACTCGTACTGTTGAGGTTTTTTTATTTTTTTATTTTAAGAGGATCTAGAACCAAATTCCATTATGATTAAGCCTTCTATTTTTGATGCGTGGGTTGACTTGTAAATCTTTTTTTTTTTTTTTTTTTTTTACCAGCTTAGACAAATCAATCAATGATTGTCAATATCCAGGCTTAAAATCAAAAGATTTATCATTAATATTATATCAAAATGTTCATTGTCAAATTAAAAATATTTATGTTTCGGATAAACAAGATTAATGCCCATTTTGATTTTTTCTTTTTGTGATATTGTTTTCATGACCGCTAAGCACATTATCTTGCATATTTGTCATTACTTTAATGTGAAAACAATTATTATTACAGTAATGAAAATAAGTCTTTCTGGACTCAAAAGCTTTTAGAATTTAAAGTAAAATGTAAATGTTGATTTAGTTCAGCATTTTAACATTATCTATACTTGTAATTTAATAACTGAAATTATTTTTGGTAACACTTAAGGTTCATCAGTTAACATTAATGTATTAACTAACATGAACTAACAATGAGCAATACATTTTTACAGTAGTTAGTAATCTTTGTTAATGTTAGTTAATAAAAATACAGCTGTTCATTGTTTTTGCATTAACTAATGCATTGATCTTTGATTTTAATCATGTATAATAAATGTAAAAATTAATTAACTAAGATTACTAAATGCTGTAGAAGTATTAATCCTTCTTAGTTCATGTTAATCAAGGTAGTTATTAACTAATGTTAACTAATGAACCTTATTGTAAAGTGAAACCTACTTTTTTCCCACAAAAATATTTTCAACACTACATTATTCGTATGACTATTACTGTTATGTTGAGAAATATCAATACTATAGTACATATAACCCATTTTTTTTTCAAATAAATGTTATATTGTTATTCATGTTAAAATAATAATCAGGCCAACAAAATACCATGTTTTCAATTCTGCATAAGAATTTATATTTTGCCTTAAGAAAATTTCACCTGTTTTTAGGACTGCTTTTTTTTTATTGTGACATTTTTATGACCGTTAACGATTTTCTCCCATAATTGTCATTACTGTAATGTGAAAACAAATCATATGTAAATATGTAATTCAACCAATACTTTGTTCTATTTTACACATTTACTTTATAATGTAAGCAGTATCTCATTGTTTTTCTTCATAATGTTGCAGAGAATGGGTTTCATTTTGTTAGTTCAAAATATATCTCAGGTGAGATTTTGACCCAGATGTGTTCCTGGCAATTTCCGTAAGATTATTTTTATTGTGTATTCTATTTTTAACAGCACGTTGCATGCTCTGTTGGCAGATGCAGTGGATGAATAGTGCTCTACGGTCTGAGATGTCTGAAAACGGCACAGCCTGTGGTTTAATCCATTACAGAGACTAAACCTTGTATTGTCAGAAATGCTTGATGTGGATCTGAGCTGAAGTCCAGGAAATGAAATGAATCAAGCAGGGAAACCTCACTGTCTTAAGTGAGCCTTAGAGAAAACAATGACCCGACCTCTAATCAACTTCATAAATCCACATCGACATGTTTAAGACCTCCTCCGCAGCTCCGGTTCTGTGTGATATCCTGTCCGGGGAAAATCAAGAGATCTATAAATTGATGGCAGGTTGTGTGATCTCACAGTGGCGCCTACACAAATATATTTCTCTCCACGCAGCCATTTTGTTTTTACACTATGCTACAAAGTGTCATTTAGTTACAGAGATGGCATGCATTATTGCTGACAAGCTTGCATTACGAAGGTCTAATGTTTCTCACAATGCTGTTTACTTTGTAATGTGGATTTGGGATGAGGCTGGAATATTAATGAGGCAGATGATAATGTAGATTCCTTTTCATTGTGTGTAAAAAGAATAACACAGCAAAAATGCAAATTGACTCACCCTCATGTCACGCCTGTGTGGATTTCTTTGTTTTATAGAATGCAAAAAGAGATATTTTTTGAATAGTAACAGTAGTAACAGCTGTGCAAGTAAAACTCACTCACTCACCCGGCATCAAGAGGCACACTAGCAACTGACGGTTTTTGGCTGCGGTCTTTAGCGTCCAGAACTTGCCCATCTCCCATTCCGAAAACGCAGGTTCGAGTAGGAGTTACATTGGTGCCGTGACCCGGGTGGGAGTGAGGTTTAAGGGGATGAGTGTAACTGAGGTCAGCTAGTAAGAGTTGTATGAGTAAATCTCACTCCCCTGGCCTCAAGAGGTGCACTAGAGGCCGCGGTCTTTAGCATCCTTGTCAGCATGCCCCCCTCCCATGCCGAAAACACCAGTTCGAATCCCTCTCGGTGCAGAGCGAGTAGAACCGAGGTGTTACATTGGTGCCGTGACCCGGGTGAGAGTGAGGTTTAGGGGGGTGAGGGTAACTGAGGCCAGCTAGTAAGAGCTGTGTGAGTAAATCTCACTCCCCTGACTTCAAGAAGCGCACTAGAGACTGGAGCTTGAGACATCTTTAGCATCCTTGTTAGTGCGCCCGCCTCCCATGCCAGAAACACTAGTTTTTTAATCCCACTCAGAGCGGTGCAAGTAGAACCGGAGGGGTTACACATACAACCAATATGGATGGTGATTGGGATATATGTATGTGTGTGTGTGTGTGTGTGTGTGTGTATATAATCTATTGTGCTCAACACAAGTAATGTGGGTGAGTAAATGATGACTGAACTGTCTTTTTTAGGTGAGCTATATTTAATATTATAATAGTTTTGTGAGGAATAGTCACCCTTTTATCCGAGTCTTGGCTGCTGCAGTTTGATAGTCGTGACAGGAGTCAGAAGGGTGTATTGTTGCATTGGCCGTTGACTCACAGCGTTTAAACCACAGACCAAACAGAAGGACACCTGCCACTTAAAAATCTGCTGGAAGCGCAGCGTTTTTCTCAAAGGCAGGGAGGGGTATTCAAGTAATAAAGTTTACGACCAAAAGATTTGTTGTGGTGTATTTTTTTTATTTTATTTTTTAAAGTGGATCCTGGTTTGCAAGATGCTGCAGTGCCGCATTATGTCACCCTGACTTGGGAGAACTATTTTAAAGGATTGTCCAGAAATCTTGTTCCAGCT
This sequence comes from Meda fulgida, assembly GCA_030578275.1. Lineage (NCBI taxonomy): Eukaryota > Metazoa > Chordata > Actinopteri > Cypriniformes > Leuciscidae > Meda > Meda fulgida. The sequence goes on along the minus strand of CM060630.1, from coordinate 26,978,818 downwards.
GGAATTTCTTTTTAAATTCCTCTCAGCTGCCCGAGTGAGTGGCACACTAAAATAGCTGATTGTCCAATCCTATGAATAGATGTGATTCAATTTGGAGTGATGTTTTGTATTTTTATGTTGCATTTTTTTTTAAAAGAAATTAATAATTTTTTGTTCAGCAAGGATGCATTAAATTGATCAAAAGTGACAGTAGAAAGTTTTACACAGAAAATTGTTTCAAATAAATGATGTTCTTTTGAACTTACTATTTAGCAAAAAATACTGAAAAAAAAATCACTGTTTCCACAAAAATATTATTTAGCTGTTTTAGCAGCACTGATAATAGTAATGTTTTTTGAGCAGCAAAGCAGCATATTATAAGGATTTTTTAAGAATCGTGTGACACTGAAGACTGGAGTAAATTCAGCTTTATCAGGAGTAAAATACATTATCAAATAGAAAAGTTTTACAATTTTACTGTATTTTGATCTAATATTGATCAGCCTAGGTGAGCACAAGAGATCCCAAACTTTAAAATGTTAGGTTTTAGCTGTAAAAACAGATTACAAGTAGTAATCATGGTATTCCCCTTCTGTGTCTTCTAGAATCATACGGACTGAACTGGCTTCTTTCCCTCCCTTTGATGTTGAGACAAGAGAAAAGGTTGCCATGGAAGTGAAAGAACGCAGACCCTACCGCTCTCTGACCTCCAGGCGGGACACGGAGCGCCGGTACACCAGCTCATCAGCTGACAGCGAGGACGGCAAGCTCAACCCCAAGTCCTACAGCTCCAGCGAGACCCTCAAAGCTTTCGATCAGGACCCCAGATTGGCCTATGGCAGTCGAGTCAAAGACGTGGTGCACCACGAAGCCGATGAGTTCAGCAGGCAAGGTGAGCGGGGCAAGACTTCACATGTCTGATCTCTCGCCACCATGCCAGGGATAAAACCACAAGTGTCTTTGAAAGACTGAAGTGTGCAATTTCTGTCCAACTAATTTTCTTATTCGAGTCAGTGTTTTTCAAACTTGGCTGGAATCGCTTTGCTTGGGTTACGGTTTGCATGGACTCCAATATGGTTTGCATTTGCCCTGAAAGCAATCTGGACGAATTTGCAGAAGTGAACCGTTATTGATGACATTATAATTTGCCTATTAAAGTATAATGCATTTCTGATTGCTGCATGTCTCCACAGAATTTACCTTCGGCCAGCAGCAAAAGTACTGCATTTTTCAAATCTGTTCTAAAGCAGACAGACACAAACTACAGTCCTGTACAGGAACAGTTTACCCAAATTAGAAAATTGTCATTATGTACTCTTCTAAATGTCATTCCAAACCATATGCTGATTTTCTTTTTTCCCTGTTCATGCTGCTCTTTTCCATAACGCCATTATTGGTGACCAGAGGCTTTCAGACTCCAAAAAACAAATACAAACAACAAAAACACAATTAAAACACAATTATAGAGGTCCATAATGGCGTGATATATTCCGAAAAAGTTAATACGTTTTCCCTCTGTTTTCCAATGAGAAAATAAGAGCACAACCATTTGGACATGAAGGTAAATAAATAACCCCCCCCCCCCCCCCCCCCATGGTTGTAGTAAAACCAAAGAGGCAAAAATGTGAGTACAGGGAAGCAAACTTTGCACACACAAAAATTATACATCTTTTTTTTTTTTTACTTTACAGTACAATATTATTCATACTATAATAATATATTTATTTATTGATTTGCTTTAATTGAATAAAAAAATAACAGTATTATTAATAATAATTATTATTATTATTGTTATTATAATTGTATAATCATTCGTGTGTGTGTGTTTGTGTGTGTGATTGTATAATGTAAGAGTTTCAAGAGTTTGCATCCCAGATTTAAGATTTGTGTCTTGTTGAATGAATATTTTAGGCTATGAATATTTAGCATTAGCATGGGTTGTGTGAGTTTCTATAATTGTCCTTATTTACGAAAAAAAAGAAAATTTGAAATATTTTTTGGCCATGATAATTCCCCTAAATGAGCTGTATTAAAACTTTTGGTAATAGTTATGGTAATAATCTCTGATGCATGACCTGTGTGCTTGTTATTTTCTTTTTTACGCTGCACCCTTGATCATTTTACTTGCCTCTTCATATTAAAGCACATATCTATTACACATTAAAACGAGACGAACTACACTTTGAGAGAGCTCATCTCACAGACTCCAGATCTGCAGGGCATCTTTCAGACACGCCTCAGAGAGTGATCGCGTTCAAGCAATTAAGAGAGACTGCGGTGACGATTTGATCCGTCGCTAATATATTCCAGCCGTTTTGAAAAAAAAAAAGCCATATCTAAAACCGGAGAGATAAAAGGAAAGCCGAATGCGGTGTTGTAGCTTTGCCATTAGTGTGCTGGGGCCGCTTTAATGAGAGGGGGCTGCCGTGAATGCTGATTCGCTGATGTCTTTTATGACCTTCTAATGTGTCCAGTTGATGGTGACCTGAAAAAATATCCACTTCCCCTCCATGAATACTAAATGCCATGTTTCTCTCAGGCACGCTAACTATTACGCTCACTCTCAGGCATAAATCTGTAATTTGCTGTAGCTTCATCTACGGCTTCCCTTTTCTCGTGCTTTGGCCTCCATGAGCGCACTCTGAATTTAATGTGCATTGAGGTTGTGTGTTTGAGTGTTTCATTTTGAATAAACTTCTCCTTAGTTTATTTTTTTTCAATTTGATTAAATATTGGCTAGTTTCATATATTGCTTATTCCCGGTCAATTTGGAGTCTCACGAGACCAGGTGCTCAGTTAAAGGTGTTCTCTTGTAACAAATACATTTCAAAACGCAGTGAGCTGCCTACCTAGACAGCATTTTAAGGCATCACGGGTTCTGTACGTTTATAAGATGCGTACTACAGACTTTATGTAGCCCCGCCCCCTTTCAGCGCTGCGCTCCTTGTCTTTTGTCTTCCAGTCTGTATTTTCACAGCGATCTTGTATTTATGAATGAACGGCTTGTTTTAAAATCTTCCCGGTCGAGTGACATTTGTTAAGACATCTGCTTTAAACAATACAATCCTTATGATAACTTTCGTTTACTTTACATTAAGTAAATCCACTTCCAAAGCTCATTACGAGATATACAGAGTGACCGCAAAAACGGAAGTTTAAAGACAATATTCTAAAGATGGCGGCGCCCTCGTTTCTCTTTGAAAACACGGAAAGCCGGAAAATTCTGCCAATGGCATTGAATTGCTGTCTCATAAATGACGGTAAAATTTCTACAATAGCGGGAAAGATTTTCCGTCTTTCAGTGTTTTCACTGTTATATGTTAGGGGGTGCTATTATACATCTTCTGAAAGACTACTGAATCTTAAAACACAGATGAAGAAGCAGAAATAAGCGGTAGCATATGTAAGCAGATGCATATAAATAATGCGATCAATTTTAAACAGCATATAAATCAAAACTGCCTAATGTACCTGAATGAGATGTCGACCCAGGACGATGTATAGGACTGTGAAGCTTTGGGTGTGTTGATGTACTCAATCTCTGTTTTCTGATCATCATTCTAAATCATATCCAGACGTCTTTGGTAAAATCTTGATTCTATCAACTTTTTACTCAAATTTTTTTTTTATGAAACACCCACATTTAAGTGTTGATATAACAAAAGTTAAAAAACAATGTTTTTTTTTTTTTTTAAGAAGAGGCTCTGTTCTTTCTTTTGATATATTGCAAGTTAGATGTTTAAAAACCGAATATTCTGCTGTCCTTGAAACTTTTGTGAAAATGATCAAGTGCTGGTGCTGGCTGGCAACTTTTTCGAAAATGCTTGCAGGGAAAAAGTTTATACTACTAGACTACTTCTAATAATAATAACAACTACTATTTTTATTATTAGACATTTCTATCATCACTTAACCAATGAAACCAATATGAAATGAGATGGAGAAAATGATTTGGGGTAGGGACTGAGTTCCAGACTCCTGTTTTTAGTCTGGTCTTGTATATATAACACAATGTATTTAGTCTCATTGTGCTCTTGTGTGTTGCATCAGGGGCGGACTTCTCTCTCAGAGACATGGCCTTTGGAGATCCCGTGCTGCCCCATATGGCAGCATATAGGACAGAAATGGGCCTCCCCCACCGCGACTACTCTGTGAGCGTGGGATCAGACGCTGACACAGAAACGGACGGCATCATTTCCCCCGAGCACGCCGTCCGACTCTGGGGCCGGAGCAACACCAAATCCGGCCGGAGCTCCTGCCTCTCCAGCAGAGCCAACTCTAACCTCACCCTCACTGACACCGAGCATGAAAATACAGAAAACGGTGAGTTCAAATGTCTGTACGGTCTCTTCACAGCTCGGCTGAGAGCAGGAGCGGGTCACCGGGCACAGAGGGACGTCTCCAGTTTAGCACCTTGTCAGTTCAGAATGAATGTGTGATGCCCCTTTTATATGGAAATGATGCGTGGTTTGTAGAGGTGGATTTTGTGACATTCTAGTTTGGTTTTTGAAATGCTTGTGCTTTAAAGCTAAAGTAAGAGGAATAACATTTTCCCCCTTCACATTTGGATCAAAACAACTTCAGTATAACATGCAAAACCATTGGTGTAAATGAAATATTTCCTTTTAGGAAAAATTTAGATTTTAGCATTGTTTTTTATTTTTATTAAATAACTTTTTAAAATCAAATGCTGGATTCAAACTCAGGAGCGTGTGCACTTTCTGCTAGGCCATGACAATGACACTTGTAATATTTCATTATCTGGTGACCTTTCTTGCACAATGTTGGATTCTATTCAGTGCTCGGTTATATTTACAGATGGATTATGCACAATGTTTCTGCTGTAAATAGAGATGAATTTATTATTGATTCTAACTATGAACTAGTTGCTTATTAGCATGCATATTACTAGGATATTGACTGTTTTTTTAGTACAATAAAGCACATATTAATGCCTTATTCTGCATGACCATATTCTACATCCCTTAATCCTACACAGTGACTAGGAGTTTATTGAGGCAAAAGTCATTGTTTATAGTTAGTTAATAGTGAGACCCTAATCTAAAGTGTGACCATCAGGCAGAAACCTCATAATTCCATATTTAGTCTTCTTCTTCTTTTTTTTTTTTTTTTTTTTTAAATAAATCATTACAATTCTCCACCCTTTACATCTGTCTGTTGGTTTTGCAAATATTTAACCAATGAAAACTACAGCTATTAAAAGAGCTTTCTAAACTTTGTAACTCCATTGGATCCTCAAGCTCAAACCTCATAACTCCACTTGCCTGTATCGTGAATGAAGCTCCGCACACAGTCTTGTTTGCAATGCAAGGGTAAATAAAGTAAATAAAAAGTTGTAAATAAAAGTAGGTAAATAAAAGTCTAGCATTTGTCGTAGAGTCATAGCCAGTACTGTCATAAATAGCCTGTGCGTAGCACTTCATCTTTAAATAAAATGAGATTTGGCCAAATGAAAGAAAGAGGAAGAAAAAAACCAGAGTGCCCACATAGCTACAGTAAACTTTATCATTTGCAAGTTGATGAAAACATAATGTGACAAACTTACTGCCTCAGATGCTGCCGTTCTAATGATGGACAAAACACGCATGTCTGAAGTCAAAAACCTCACAACTCAATTTGAGCTTGATTTTGGTAACAATATAAAGGCACATGCTAGTGTTAGACCATATATAAAGCCACAATATCAGCTTTGACAATGTGGTGTTTAATTATTTTAAAAATGCAATGTTTTTTCCATTTCCATAAAAGTAGTATGTTTGGAGATAAATTATTATTATTATTATTACTTTATTCATGTACTGTAGTTACTTAACCAAGCAGTTGCATGTTGATGAATTATCCTTATGGTAACTGCAATACAATTTATGTATTTAGCATTATTTTTTATAGTAAAGGCATGTCTATAGGTCGTAGCTAGTAGAGGTCTAGAGATTAGTGGCTCAGACAGAGCAGGCAGCCATCCTGGATCCATCCTCCTCAAGCTTGCTGCTTCCAAATGGTCCCCAAGGGCCCAATGAGTGTCTTTGCTTGCATGTCTTTGCTTGCATAGAAGGTCACATTGTACCGAGACAGTGTCACAGTGAAACTTGTCAAGTGCAGGGCCTGATTACGCAAGAGGAACGGCCCAGAGAACTGCAGGAATATATGGGAAATCTCAGCATGAAATGTAAATGTTTGCTGTTTATTTCATGCATTAAGTACTTAAACATGTATTAAACCAATATAAACATCTCTTAAAGTTGAATAAAACAATTAACCTTTAGAAAAACTGCAGATAAATGATATTTATTGAATGGCCTTTGAGTTGTGCTGACTAGTAGACATCATTTTTTTAAGCCACTGTTTTTTAATGGAAGGTCAGTAAGCTTGTATTAAAAAAATAGTAGTATATTACATATTTGTAAGCTTTTAAACTTTTATAATTCCATAATTGAGTACTACAAAGTGACGCATTTCATTATTATTATTTTTTTAAATTATTTATATATTTTTTGACTGTTACTATTACATTTTGGTATGTAACTTTTACTGTTCATGAACAATTTTTTGTTTTTTTTGTTTGTGTTTGTTTGTTTGTTTGGGGAAAGGTGCACTTTAACTTTCCTAAGCAATTTAAAAATGTAAATTTTGTTTGGCAGTGGGGCAAAAAATTCCATATCTACATTCCAGAATATCATTAGCAAAGTTTCCATTCATAGTTGTGAATTCAACTTATGAGGAAAAATTGGAATATTGCATTAAACATCATTGACATGCATTGAACAAAATCATCACTTCCTGGGAAATTGATGCAAAAGATCTGTTATAAAAATGGAAGTTGCTGCAATCGGGAAAGAACCCATTTTCCTCCATCAGAAATGACCTGAGTCTCAGAGCGTGCAAACGAAACGCAATAAACGCTGTCATGTTATCTGCCGTTTGGATTCTGGTGTTTGGGAACGCAATTATGTGAGACGCTTTGGGAGAGAATTAAACCAAATCATTCTGATGACAGACTTTGGCTTGGGCGTTCCAGAATGATCAAACCAACATTTGAGATGCTGTGATGTGATTGGTCAGCTGGTTAGTCCAGTTATCCAATCACATCCACTGCTGAGGAAAAGTCAAGTGAGTTTTTTGTTGCGCATCGAGGTATTTATTCAGGTAAATGAGTTTCTATCGTAGTTTATGAGCATGTCTTCTCATCAGATAAAAATGTATCCCACCTCAGTTGAGCACATTAACGTTTTTTTATGCACATTTTTAGAATTTATGCGCATCAAGTGTTTTTTTTTTTTTATATGATGTCCCAATATGCACATAAAAACAGGTGTATGGAAACATAGCTCCTGAGACTTGGGCTCCTGGTAATGTTCTTTGGTGTCTGGGCCTAAACCATTATGCAGACGTCCTCCTCAGTAGCTACATCACAAGGCTTACTTCAATGTTTCTAATAATAATAATATTTTCTTACATTTATATAGCGCTTTTTCTGGGACCTCCTTCGGGGAATCTCCTCAACCACCACCAATTCTACCATTGAAGCACTTGAGTTTGGCACCCTTTATATCCGCAGCCTAGTTAAGTCTTAATCACGCTCTCGTTTACAATGTACCTTATGCATATTCGCTGCCAAACTCTGATAGTGCCTCTAACAGCCTTTAGAAATCACACATCAAGGGCTCAGCAGCCAAATACTAATTGCCTTTTGCACCACAGTCTCCCTGAATGCCTACACATAGTCTGTTTTGCACTGAAGCCTCCGTCATTTTAGCCATTAGATTCTTACTTAAAACGACGGAGGTGTTCCTTTGTGCTGCATCGCATTTTATGCATAGACATCAGTGATGGACTTAAAAAGAAAATGGAATATGTCTGTCTGAACGTCGTGAAACGCTGAGGTGAGGCCAACCCAAATGCGGTAAACTGGATTTGATGACTGTGAAAAGTAAATGCCCTCCGTGTATATCTTTATTCGCAGCTTTAGGCGTCTGTTTGACTGTTGTAAAGCAGACATAATTCAAAATTGCTTTTTATTCTGTTCATCCAAGCAGAAATGCCAGTTGCGTTTACTGTTTTTTTGAGGTAATGCTCAGTACACATTTTAAATGCAAGTTAACTGAATCCTATTGAGTTATCCAACTTACTTGTGTTTTAGCACTTTAAAGTTAGACTAACAATAATTAAAATGTACGTTTTTATGTTTTTGGCTATGTAATATTCATAAAATTCTTTATTTCAATAATTTTCAACAGTTTTCAGTGAACATTTAAAGGGATAGTTCACCCAAAAATGAAAATTCTGTCATAATTTACTCACCCTCAAGTTGTTCCCAACCTGTTTGAATTTCTTCATACTGAAAGAATGTTGGTAACCAAACAGTTGATGAACAATCATAACAATCTCTTTAACAACACTGGTGATATTATGGTATTTGAATGTTGTAACTGTTCAATATTTAATTACCCTTGGATACCTTTACAATAATTTTATGTGAGAGAAATAACATCACAATTTCTGTTTTCTAATGATCCCTTCACCAGTTGGGAAAGGGACATTGTTATAAAGCATTAGTTCACATTGAGATTCAAGTAAATAAATAAATAAATCATGTTGCCATTGCTTTTAGAGCTCATTGGATTAAAATGATCAGAGGAACGTCGTGGTACATAAAGAGAATTTCAGAATCACTCAGATTCATTTAGCAATTAGCTTTCGTCTTCCATGTTTAACATTCAAGTGTTGTTTATCTCGGCAACGGTACGTTCATTTGAATGTAGCACAGATCTTAGGCAAATAGATTGTGGAATTGTGTGTGTCTGTGTGTACGACCTGCTTAGAATGACCCTCATGCCTCTGCAGCTCTCCTTAGGCGCTAACAGTCAGGCCCATTGCTGAGTCATTTTGATCGGGCATAGCCAGATCTTTTAGCAGCGAGCCGAGCCTTTTTCTAGACATAAGGGCTGCTCGGGGCAACGTGCTAACTGTGTCCAAGCCCACAGACCCACTGGCTGAGCTTTATGGGTATTTGCAAGTGCTAAAAGCAATGGACTTAACAGCCCTCCCTTTGCAGTAAAGCAGTATTACCCTCTAATATAATTGTTTTTGCTGCTTAATATCAATACCGATTTCATGCATCCTTGCTGAATAAAAGTATTAATGTTTTCCCCCACATTTTTAATGTTTAGAATGTTTAGAATCTCAATATAATTAAAAATAAAATCTTCTCTAAAATATTTACTCGAATATCAGTAGAATTGTACCTTTTTATTTCCCCCTGAATTGTCATTACAGACCAATGTATCTTGTCTATTGAGACCCTTCACCATCATGTTAAAAATCATGATAATAAAGGTTTTTTTTAAAAAAAAAGACACAATGTGCTGTGAGGTTAAAAATGAGCAATGACACAAGTTTCTTAGAGACAGTAAAATATTTTAATGCATGCTTAAGCTGGTGCCATCCATCAGCATTTTTCCCTGGGAACCATATAAATGATAATATTCCCATGTGATCGTGAGTTAATGCCTGTTACGCATGTTGAGCTACTGGGAAATACTGTAGCATTGGATTAGCTTTTCTGTCTTTGTTTTACGTGACTTTTTGCGGTTGTTTGTATAGCCTAAATTGACAGCTGTACTTTGAAAACTGTAGTGCCAACTTGAAGGGCAAAAGGGATCTGAAGATCCGAGAAGAAGTTTGATGTACGCACACGGCACAATCTACAATCGCTCTCCTTTATTTATGTTTGAAGCAGGGAAGCTATAATTGGTTAATTTGACTGAAACTGCCTCTGCATGGTTCTTTGTAGAGGCTGTATAAGATGTCACTTCTAAAGTTTAGAACTCGACGGAAACTTTGAACTGCTTTTGAACTGCTGAAAGATTGAGGTTCAGAGGGGCTCATGGGAAGTGATCATTGTTGTTGAAATTGGGGATGTTGACAATGAGACAAATGCGCTACTATAGAGCCTCACTGTAACTTTCGGATCAGCAGACAAGCAGTTAAAGTTACTTCTGTATCCTCAAAGCATATGAGTTGTGGACTTTAGTTTTGGGCATTTATTGATGAAATCGGTCTCATTTCGAAAAAATATGCTCAGCTTCAATCTGGCTAATAGTGTGTACGCTGCTCCATTGGGCATCTGTCACAGACTTGATAATTACGGTTTGCACAGTGTGCTTAGTTGGCAGAAAGGGGGATATATTGTTTATCTTGGGTGTAATTTGTTTAGATTTTGTTATAAATTAGTCTTGGATATCATTGTGATATTGAGCTTGGAAGATGATGACTGTGCCCAACTAGAACACGCTATTGTATTTTTCTTAAGATATACCAATTCAATACCATGGCATTCTTTGATTTACCTTGGAGTAACCACATAAATGCTCTTGTAAGTGAAATTGGCAATCATTTTGTACCATAGCATCAAAAAGTACCATGGTACTATTACCAAATAATGTACTGACCTAGCTTGCCATAGCAAACTTTCCGTAAAAATTTGCCACGACTGGTAAACACCTTTGTACTCCCATTGGTCCGTGGTGATTACGTAATAGATACTGTAGTTGTGCGTGGAAATCTTTTCACGGTCATTTCTCCTGTTTTGTCCCTCGAGGTAAGACGTTGTTTGTCAGTGAAAACATGAACACACTGGAGAGCTGCTTATAGTAGAAAATCAAGTTGTTCTTCTGATGAAACAAGACACTGACACTTTTTTATGTTTAATATGGTAAAGCTGCTTGATTTTAAGCAATCTATTGGATGAAGTGCTATATAAATAAATGTGACGTGACTTAACTAGGGTCTACGTTGGTATGATCAGATGTTTTTCTTAAAAATGCTTGCTGTTTTCTTAATTTTCTTTTGTGTTTATTTTATTGAGATGAAAGCACATATTTATATATTCATCTAAACACTGCTCTCAGCAGTGTGGGTAACATCGGATGTTCGCAGTACATCGCTGGTCACGTATTTCGAACTTCGCTTTACCCATAAGTGAAGAACCAAAAAAAAGTTTGCCGCAAGGTATTCCGGTGCCTTTAGATGGTTTGTTGATTAGTATCCTGTCGTGATGTAATGGATGTCAGCTAGTAAAGCACTAGCGACTGTTAACAGAGACGTCAGTACGAAATCCCGCCTGGAGCGGTGCGTGAAGAAGCAGAGTGGTGACGTTGGTGCTGTGACCCGGATGTGAGTGAGGTTTAGGGGGCTGAGTTTAACAGAGCCCAGCTAGCAAGACTTGTGCGAGTAAACCTCACTCCTCTGGCCTCAAGAGGCACACAGCAGTGCGCCCACGTGCCATGCTGGAAAAGCCGGTTCGAATCCAGCTCGGAGCGGGGCGAGTAGAACTGGAGGGGTTACATTGGTGCCGTGACCCAAATGGGAGTGAGGCTGGATGGAGAGATAGATAGCAAACAAATTCTACAGTGTACAAAACAGACATGCTAACCTCATTAAGCTGGTTTAATCTGTATTTCTAACACAAATGCATTTTCTGAAGCAACCAATGCCGTTTCAGCTTGCTTCAAGTCAGGCTTTTTTAATGAGTGTTGTCACTCATGTTTCATGGTGCAGTGCTGTACCAGGTGACCCACAGAGCAAGTTTACTACATCAGAGAAGCCAAATATGTGGAGCTGGTTATGTGATTCAAAAGTCAAAATGTAGTAGTTTAAGGGTTAAGTAGTTGATATTGTATGATATTGTAATGATATTGTATTTTGCAAGGAACTGCACAAAAATAAGTCAACAAAGACCCTGTTATCATAATTTGTTTGAAAGGGATGGACGTTGTTGCTGTTTTACTGCTTCTAATGTTCATCTCAGCAGGAAACTGCAGTGAATTGTATGTACAGTAAAGGCATGTTTTGGGGGTTTTGCAACAATGCTAATTGAGGCACGTGTTTCCAATGTGCACAGTTGATTATCATGTCAATATAACAAACTCATGTTCACAACCAAAAGAAATGCACAGACTAATTGTTACAGAGTAAACTGCTCATCCACTTGCACTTGCATGTCTTTCGCTTGCATCTGAATTGAACTTGAAATGATGATCTGCGAGTTCAACCACTCAGTTTGGTTAAATTAAAGGCGCACCTCCGTTCCGGCGACCCCAAGGGGAGCACTAGCAGGCTTCATATTTGGAGCATTAGAACTCCCTCACCTCACTTGTCTTTTGAACTGTTCTCCCTGAGCACAGCCACCATATTATCAACCCACAGAGTTGAAGTTAAATCAGGCTGCTATCAGATGAGACATTTCCTTCACGGCACAATGGTGTGAAATAGCAGTCTCAGAGAGATGAGGTTACAGAACCTGACCTTGAACAGTGAACAGACAAAAAGATGCTTTGAATGCTAAGAAAAGGCTATTACAAGATTTTAAATGATCCTATTATCTGGGTATTTTTTTTTTTTTTTTTTTTTTTTTTAGACATAATGCATCTGTTTGCTGTGTTTTCAGTGTTGTTTTCGTTCAAACTAAAACAATAACAAAATTGTTTCCATTGAAAAATTGAAAAAGTCTTGTATTAGCAACTAACCCAAATAAAATAACCAAGTTGAAGTACTAACATTTATAAAATAAAGAAATATAAAAAAATCTAAAATATTGACCTGCAAAAAACTAAATTACTAAAACTAAAACATTTATAATGCAAATATAAAGATAAAAGCTAATTTTAAATATGAATAAATACTATTATAGTTTATAAATAAAATTAAAATTACAGTGGTCATGTTAACCTGTCTGAGGTTGAACTTGATACTATTTTGTGGGCTATACACAACTTTTGTTTTTGTAAATGGTGTAATTATGTCTTTTAGAGTATTTTTCACTGAAGCAATTCACATGCTAACACCTTTATGAAGTTTGTAGTGTGAAAGACAAATAATTGAAAGTGAGAATATTTTTTGGAACCCAAACAATGTTTGCATACTTTTGACTGGCTTCATGAACATATGCCAGGTGCAAATGCAACTGTTAATAAATTGCATTCTATTTTTTGCACTGGTGAACTGATTTAAATTCCAGATTTAATATTAATGCATATTTCATGTTAGTACTGGGGCGGCAAATGGTTTGCTCTATAACATGGCATTTTTGGTCCTGACTTTTTCTTTTAATAACAGCTAAGGATCTTCCGTTGAAATGCAGACTTTATTTTGTCTTTCTCTTTGGATATATGAAATATTAATTATAATATTGTTTAACAGAAGCTGGGAGTGTCTATATCGTTAAATTACCAATATATTTGTGTTTACAGAACTTTCAGGAATTGTATGTTGTTGAATAAAAATAATAGTTATTGAGAGAAAAAAATATAATAAATAATATTAAAACAAATATGACATATAATAAATTAAATATTTTTAATATAATAATTATAATAATAAAATCTATTAATTTTCATTCATTATTATTTTAATTGTTATTATTGTTTTATATAGAACTTTTTCTATAATTGAGTATTTAATGCAAATACATCAGAAGTAACTGCAATTAAGTTACAGAAAACAAATTAAGAGCAATCCCTTACTTTACATTTTCATAAAGTTATGAAATTATGGTAATTAATTACTTAGTAATGCATTACACCCAACACTGTTAACCAGTCCTGCACCATTCACACTCTGGATATGTATCATATTTCAAATTATTCATGACAGGACTGCTTTTTCTTTTTGCTAAAATGCTAAAACCGGAAAATCCTATTAATATTTTGCATTGGGTTTCTTTGACTTGGGTCAGTACGCACCCACCTAGCATGCCTAGAAACCAAGCCAAAGCTCCCTAGCCTTTGCACTTGCACAGAAACATGCTAAGACACCAATACAACGGACTTTAAGGTGTTTTTTGCTGGTTTTAGCTGGTCTTATCTTGTCTCCCATCTTGGCCAAGCTGGTCTTCGGTTTGTTTAGTTTGTGGCCCAGCTGGTCTTCCAGCCTGACTTGCTGAAAATTCATCAAAACCATTCTAAAACCAGCAAACAGACCAGTCTTGGGAGACCAACAACATTTCAGGCTGGTTTAAGCTGTTTTTTGTTTTTGTTTTTCAGCAGTGACTCACAATAACCTACTATTATCACTATAAGTCTATTTTTGCACAGCAAGCACCACTCCACCAAAGAAAAAAAACAACTATCTAGTTTTATTTTTAGACATTAGGACTGCAGCTGCATTTTGCTTTGAACAATATGTTATCAATATCTTTCTCGTTTGAGGTGCGTTTTTTGTGTGCTTTGAATTAAATGGCATCGCAGCTATCACATCAAAGCACACTGTTATAAACACATCTCTTTGTTATAATTAACTCCAAAACCATTTCTACTTTCATGTAGCTATCAACATCTTAATGGTTGTTTGTGTGTTGAAAAAGAGATGAGAAAAAAGTGTGCCCTGCTAGAATCCAGCGTTTTTGTTTTGTGCTGATTCCCGCGCTGACTGTTGACGAGTGCTAAAAAGTGGTCACGCTTGCGTGAGAGCGCAAACATTACTTCAAAGCGGACACCAGAGTGCCGGCGACTTTCGACTCGATTAATCACACTCGTGGTTCTTTTTTAATGTTGTTATTTATTTGTTTACTCCTTTTGGCTGAGGCTTTTCCTCAGATGGCGGATTAGCAGAGTTAGTGCTGCCTCATTTGACAGCTCATTCTGAGACTCTAAAGACCCTGGTGGACAATGCGCGCCTGTTATCTGCTGCGCTCCATAAGCGTTAGGTTTTGACGGAGCAGACGGCTTTCACTAAGGTTTCGATCAGAGCCCCGAGAGCTTCCTGAGTACTGGGACCACGCCACCGCCGCTAATCAGAAACCACAGCAGTTTGCTGAATCATAAAGCCAAAATGCCACATTCTCTTACATTAGTCTAATGCGTTTTTATTGCGAGCTGCTAAATAATCCGCTGGGATGTGTGCTTTTGCACGTTACGCATCTTTATTTAGTTTTTCTCAGAATTCAGTCCATTCAGGTCCAAATGTCTTGGCCTGAAATTAGATAGCAAGGATTTTTTTTTTTTTTTTTAATCTTCCGCCTACCTTTAGCTGGAAATCTGTGTAATGGGTTTCTGCGTATCAAAATGACTGAATGATTTATTATGCATGCTCAAATTACTGTAATTAACGCTTATCTGACTGACATCAAAATGTGTCTCATCGACCCTCTTACATGAAGCGTTGCGCAAAAATATGATATGAAGTATGAGTCAGACCCCAGAGTGGAATAACAGATATGGAAAAACGCATAAAAGCCACGAGTAATAAAGTGTAAGGGGGTTTATTTGATCTACATCACATTTTGGTTTCTCAGCTTAGCTAGAGTTATTAAACGGGCTTTGCCTTAAGCATCACTGTGGCTTAAACTGAAGACAATGTCTACGCATTACTGCACACAATTGAAAACAAGCCAGAAATTGCATTACATGACACTCTAATTTTAATTAAATGAATTGCATTTCTTCTATGATATTAAGCTTGGCATTTCATCTTGGCTTGTTTGGCTGAAAGAACACATTATATATACAAGCACATGCAATTCAATCCAGTTAAATTTATTGTATGTCACTTATTGTACATGCATACCATCCTAAAACCCCAGTGAGCAAGTTAAATGAGACATTGTCATAACAAAAGTTGTTAATATAGCAAGAAGAGGAGGAGGATTAAATCTTGGGAAAATTTAAGAGGAAATCCATCCTTTGTGAAGCAATTTTTGGAAATATTGATGGGTTAGCCTTATGATTATTAACAAAGCTAGGCAAGTACAAGAACATCCTAATGAAAATTGACCATAGTAGGCTAACCATTGTCTTTGTTTTGATTTAAATTATCATATTTGAAATATTAAATTAGTTATATTTATTAATATTTTGATGCATTTCAAATGTTAAGATTCAAAATTTGGGCCTACAAAGGTAAAACAAACAAACATACAAAATCCACACACAAAAAAGGCAGTTGAATATGAGTAATGATAATAATAAAGTTTCCTGTTTCTCCCCCTCTAGACGTCAAGTTTTAATATAGTCTTCAAATAGAAAAAAAGAAGAAAAAACTCGAAATTCCTAATGTATAAAAACAGGCTAATCAAATGTACAGCCTATACTTTAGAAGGAAAATTTTCAACTCTAGGAATAAATAACTGTTTTTTAAAAAGTAAACAAGGGAAGCGAAACATAAGCTTCATTAGATTTGCTTCCCCGTCTCCCAGAATGAATGTTAATGATGAATTGCCTTTCAGCAACAGTAATAATGAAAACAAATGTATTAGTTTCTGCCTCTCTGCTGTTAGAGAGAAATGATTGTCAGTTAATATGATTAGCATGCGACCTCATGAATAATCAGAAGATAGCATTGTCAGCAATGACTGTCCAATATGTTCCACTAAATTGCAATCATTTTTTTCCAGTAGTAATTTTATAGACAGTGACATGACAGTTGATGGACATCTATTCTATTGATCTAATGACATGTGCATGTAATATTTAACAGGTACGTTGAACAGACAGAAAAAGGATACAAGCCACTCATAGGAAAATTAATGTTTGAAATGTAGAATAGTAAAATGGCCGAAACAAAGTTCTGTTCTGTTAGTTAAAAGAGCCAGTTGACAACTATTGCTCTAAATTGCACAAACCAACCTATTTAAGCTAAAGAACCAACCGTAATCATACAACTATTTATTTGTATCAAACCTTGTATCCTGGTCATTTGTTTTTCTGGTTTTCCTCTTACATATTGTGACATAGGCATATATCTGAGCGAAACGAGATCTCGAACAGGAAAACATGTGGGGCGGGACTTCATTTTTCCATGTGGGATTGATTGAATGGTTCTGGTTTGCTATTGGTCGATTTCATGTGAGTGACAAGTTGCCCCGCCCTCGCGCCAGTAAACACATCAGAGAAGAGATTTTGGGAGGGGAGGGAGGGAAGGTTATTTTAGTTAAAGATTACGAGGCACATGAATTAAAAAAAAAAAAAATACTGCATTATTTCATATAAAACAAATGTTGTTTTTGATTTCATGGTGACTAAAAACTACTGAAAAATAGCTGCCCGGGGACGTTAACTAGGTGTCCATCAGTGGACTGAGTTGCTGTAAAAAGAACACACTCGACAAGCTATTTAAAGCTAGGCTGATGCTCTTGACGTTAACCGACTCTATCATAGACCATTCTCCGTATCACTGCTCATAATGAGTCTGAAAAGGAAGTCATTTAGTTCCATCCTGCACATATGTGTTGTCAAAAGTAGTTTCTGTTACAGAACAACTGTTGATTCTGTTGCCCATTAAAAAGCAGCTCCGAAATGCCACTGCCTACCTGGTGTCAGTCAGGAGGGTTTTGGCGTGAATTTAGCCTTTTTTCCGTATGGATGGCTCGCTTTTTTTACAGGTTTGACCCCATACAGATCACATTCACAGCGGGTGGGAGTGAAAGAGCAGTCTGATCTATAGCAATGGAAATCTGTATGTTTTGGCTTTTTCGTTCTTTGTCATCGCTCGTCGGGAAGCCAGAAGTGTCATAACTGTGCACGTGCAAATGAACGACCAAACAAAAAAGTTGTTCACACCATTGGGAAACTCTAAATTCTTTACAATATCAACACACTCTTATCAAAACTTTAAGAGTCCCCCTGAAGTCAATAATTGTATCCCTTAAAACTCATCTTTGATCACCAAAATTACATATTTAAACCACATTTTTCTGAGAGAAAATACTCAGGAATGGTGTTGACATGAATTTTTACATGGTTTGTCTTAAAGCACATTACAAACACCATATTGACATATAAACAATTTTGAAATTGTTTATTGACATACCATATTGACATACAAACATTAAAAACTTGATTTTCACCACAGGGGAACTTTAAGAATTTGTATGAGTTGGGAAAACTATTTTGATTGTGTGGTTTAGATCGGGTGGTTGAAACTTGTAAGTCCACATGAAGGACTGTGAAAACAACACTGCAGGAGATGTTAGAGAATGGTTCTGTAAAGGTCATGCTATAGTAACGACTATTCCATGTGCTCATGTAGTCAGGATTTGTGCTGACTGGAAAACAAGGCCTCAGCCGAACCTCATCAGTGCAAAAGTTTGCCGGTCGAAGTATCTGTAATGAGCTGTTGCTCTACTTCTCATTACTAGGTCCAAGAGAGGACCCAACAGGAACAGGACATAAATCAAATACAGGCCTTTCTGGTTTAAAAAAGGGACAACAATTGAGAACGTGGGCTGTGGCTCTCCAATAAATTAGTCTGTTGGGGCTGTGTCGTTTCTGTAATAATATATGATGTGATATTTTTTTTTATTTTAACCATGATATTAACTTATTGGCTGAAGTATCCATTTCCAAGCAGGTGAGGTTGGGTCTTATTGCTAAAGGAAGGCTTTGCGCCAGAGATATGTCACTCAGAATCTAATGGAGATACTGTTTATTATATTATCCCTCTTTTTTTGCATTTGATATTTAGACCATTAGCAGCCCACGTACTGTGTAAACTAACGCAGCAGAGGGTCTTTCTCATCACCTCGCATTTCATGCATTTATTTCACACAGATTTGTTTTGTGACTGATTTGTGTTTTGTTTGAGACAGGAATAGTCACAGAAATGGTTCATTACCCCATTCCATTAATGGCAAAACAATTCGTATCAATCATTTATATGCAATAGTTCTCTGTGATAAAGCTGGTAATGTGCCATTGCGTATGAATTCTATTATGCACTTTCTTTGCTTTCATGCAGTTTGAGTACATTTTCGCATTTTTCTTGGATGGTGGTCTCAGCAAATGTGTAGAGAATGGATCAATACTTCATCCCTAGCTAATCGTAAACCATGGCAACAGCTCGAGCTGGCAGAGATTGGACTTGTACTGAGCTTTAGAGAGAAATGCGGTCTTAAAACGTCAGGATATTGCAAAATTAGCATTTAGCCGTAGCGCCATAAGGCCTGCTGCTTACAAAGAAGAAAAGAAAAACATCTGTGGATTTGCACAGGGAGATTTTGAAGGGTGTATGGGTAATTGGTGGTCCTGGACACTGTTGAGGTGTTGGTCGCAAGTTTGTTCTTATCGAAAACAGGAAAGAAACAATGATGAATGCAACTACCTATATATAATTGTGCATATTTTGTTGTTGATGTTAACTTCTACAGTATTTTGACCCAGATTATTCTGTGACTTGGTGAAAGATAGGCAAGATGCCTTTTTTATAAACATTTAAGTACTCGGTAACACTGACACAGTATCTGTACTTATACTTAACTACAACTTCTCAATACTTTTCCCATCCCTGGTAAAGTGTATCTGTTCATCTTTCATCGTAACTCCCTACTGAGAGAAAAGTTTTACGTTTTCTTTGGAAGTTGTGCATCTTTCTGCAGGGTGTATTTAAGCATTTTATTAGGCCAGGCCCTCGATGCACAGAGGTGCCATGGGTACGGGTATGGTGCCATCCTCGCGCATCCACGCCGCAGGCTAGCCACATGCAGCACTAATGAGCTGCTTACATTTGCAGGCTTGGCTCGCACTCTCCACCACCAAAAGTAAACTTTTGAGTCTTTAAGAGGATTGTGAAGGATTTCTTGATTACTTTGTCCTCATGTTTGATACAGAACAGACCGAATGAACAAGCTCAGAAAGGACACATGCTAATTAACGTTTATTTAACATGTTATTAGTATTGTTGAGTGTAGAGTTAGCCATGTTCGTTCTGGTGGCTACTGATCGAGTAACTGCTTGAGGAACATGTTTTAAACTGATTAACATGAACTGGCCTCTTTGATGTGGGAGCGTGTCTAGAGAGCTCCGCGTGAAGGCGATTAGTAGCCGGTTTTTAGGGCATTTGCTCTGTGAGATGGGACCTCAGAGGAGATGCTCACTCGGTTCAGGGGTGGAACAGCTTGCGTGTGCCGGTGAGGGACACACACGAGGACGTTGGCGGCGAGCTCGGAGGATATTGTTAACGCGGAGCAATGAAGAGATGTGAACCTGCCCTTCGTATTTCAGAACAAAGAGAGCCCCAGGGATGTTTGAATGGGCTATCTTGAAGGGGATTTGGCAGTGTCAGGCCTTGTCATGTCATACGAGCTGAGTGTAAACATAAATAGCAGATAAGAAAAGATCAGACCGATCCAGATTTCAGACTTAAATCCTGACAGCAAAGACTCTGAAGGCTTTATTAGTGTAGGAACATTGCTGCTCGGAGCTCAGAATGTCTTTCTGAGTGCAAGATGTTGGCTGGAGAATATTGTAAGATATTTGAATGTAAATTTAGGAATTTAAGTTTTATTGTTAAGATTAGCCAAACACAATGTTGTCATATTTGTTGGAAATGGCACCTAAAAATGTTTTATTTGTTGCATAATGCTAATTTTATGTTAACACTCAATATTATCACACACACACACACACACACACACACACACACACACACACACACACACACACACACACACACACACACACACACACACACACACACACACACACACACACATATTATAAATATGATTGGATGAGCCACAGCTGAATAATAGCCATATAATAGCCATTGTATGTACACTTTCTGCTGTAGTTTTTTGCTTTTGAAATGTTTAAATCACTAAATGCATCACTGATTTATTAGATAGTGCCAATGTTTGAGAGGAAAATGCAAGCAATTCATGTTATTTTGTATTAATTTAGTTAACATTTAAATTGTTATACTGGTAATATTTTTGTAAAACAAAAAAAACAAAAAAACAATACTAATAACCAATAAAGATACCTATTTTACTTCTGTTTTTCGTTCAATTTCATCTTTAAATCATGACAATATAAACCTAGGATGGACAAAGTCAAATGAAGAAATAATAAATGAGGGAAGTCTAATAACTTTGTTTGTCGCTTCTATGCATTTATGCAAAATTCAAGATGATAATATATATATATATATATATATATATATATATATATATATATATATATATATATATATATATATATGTATGTATATATATATATATATGTGTGTATATGTACCTGTTTTGTTGGCTATTGTCATAAATTTCAGATTTCCAATGCCAGGATCTAGCGTTGTCCAACATTAGTAGAGATAAGTCTCAAGGGGCCACGTTACGGCACATACAAATGGGACAAATCCTTAACATTGTGTCGAGGACAGTTCTTGTGGATTCATTGAACTCAGCCATAGACGCATCAGCTGAAGTGCCTCCGTAGCGGCAGCTGCATGTGTGAAACCTAAACAACAGTTGTCAGATTTACGGCCTGGATGAAAAAAAAAAAATCCCCATTCAGTGTTCTTTTGATTCCAATCTCCAGGCTTCAATCTGGTCCCTCGTGTCGTGTGCCGCCACTGAGCAGGAGAACAGATGCCGCCTTTCAGCAAGGCGGAGAATTTGCAGAGAGGAGTCCCTCTCGCTCTGAAAAAGAAAAAAGACAGGGAAACAAGAGAAGGTGAATGAAGAAGGTGAGGAAAGACAGGCAGCGGACGGTGACTGAGAAGAGAACGTATAGGCCCTGTCTGTCTCTACTGTAGATTAAGCTATTTATGTCTTAAACTCACTGGATGAGGGTCTAAGATTTGTACAGCTATGTCTATATAATATTTTTAAGATTATATCTTTAATTTCATTAGACTAAAAATCATCAAGGTGCATTTACATGCACAACTAAATGGATGAAAACTAGCAAAAAATGCAACTTATAAAAAGCTGACAAGAAAAACAAATTTACATGATGTCTGGCTTTTCTCCAGTTTTGGTTTTAAAATGGGATATTATGAATAAAATGCATAATAAAAGCAAAATAAACCACCAGAAGGGAAAAGTGTCAAATGTTGAATGTTTTTCAAGAATAAAATACAACTGTGAAGTTCAAAAGACGAAGAAAGCAAAACCCGCCAGCTTTTTATTGATTATTCTTTGGACTAATAGTTTGGTTGGGCCTAATTACTGTTTTTTTTTTTTTTTTTTTATTGTATCCTCTCAGAAAGCAGGAAGTGCTGCAGTGATGGTTTAAATGTGTTGTTTGGGTTAGTCCTAAATGGTGCTTTTGTCTCTGTGGTCATTAAATGCTGTTTTATTAGGCAGAAATCATTTCCATTAATGCATGGTCAATGAAAGAAAATATTTGTGTGTATTTACAACTCTCATGCATACGCCGCTGCTCAAATGCAAACATATTGATTTTGTGCTGCCTAGATAGCAGAGTCTGGGAAAATTATGACTTTTCCGATTGCGATCCGCCTTCCACTCATATTTGTGTGGTTTCTTGATGATACTTGATGATCGTGAATATGATAATGGTGCTCACTCTTGTGCTGACACATTTCCATCTGAAGTTTGGGTGAAACACATGGAAGGAGTTTATTTATTTTTAAGTAGTCAAGTGGGATTAGGGGTGGGGCTTTCTCACTGTAGAGAGCATTTGATTGGACAAAAATCTGTGTATTGCAGGATGAGTCATCAGTATTTTTGGTCCGTTTTCACAGAAGATAATGACTAACTTTTAAATGTGTATATCTGCTATAAGCTAATTTTTTCAACTTTTAGGAGTATGATTGCATACCAGATGAGCTCAAAGCTAACACATATGGCTTAAAAGCAACAAAACATTAATTTTGATTTCATGTGGTGTTTTCCGCTTGCCAAAAAGTCACTTGGCTGAATGCTTTTGAAGTTCCAGCCAAAAACTCCAATCGACGAGAGAGTTCACCATCAAACGAATCATCAATGCATGAAAGCTGGATGTCTAGGGACTTTTTTTTTAGCTTTCTCGCTGTTTAAATGTGTGTATATCTTCTCCCTATTTATGGAAGAAGGGATTAAAGGGATATTGTTTCTGCAGATGAGCACGACTTTCACTCTTATCAGAACCAGATGTGAGATCCCTGGCGACAGAACTTGATATTTCAATGATAAATCCACACCTGAGGTGATGATGGGAGTTTTGACCACTGATAATCTTTGATTTGACTAATGGGAAAGTGAAGCAAAAGATGTTTATTCAGGAGCATATCCTACTTGACAAAATTGTAGAGATGATGGTCAACTACTTTTGAAACTACAGGTTTTCATTGTACCATAGCATCGGATATGATAATATTTTAGCACTGGGTATCTTTTTTCTCCCATTTCACAGAATGACACATTCAGGTTGCTCAGGTTTTATTCAGGTTTTTTTTTTTTTTTTTTGCCCATAGCAAATAGAGAGAAAGTGTAAGTCACTTGGCGATTCTCTTAATTTTAGTGCTCGCATGTTATACATTCAGAGATCTTGTTATCTTGAAGGCAAAGCCAGGGAACTTGGGCTAAATTTTTGCTCTTTAATTCTCCTGTCAGTAGTAGAGTCTTTTCAGCCTTCGGCTTCCTTTTAGTAACCATAATGGTTATTGTGAACATGAAGACGTGCCTCAGCTCAAGACAAAAGAACACCTCTGTATTTCTATATATAGAACGACAGAGAGATTTGATTAACTGAGTGTGTTGTTTTATACAGACAATGTGAATACAAACTTCAGTAACTAAAAAGTATCAAACAGTGCCATGGAAATTACCATGTGTTTTTGGAGTTTGTAATACATTAATTTGCAGGTGGTATCAATTGTAGTTTGTTAGTGTTGTTTTAAATAACCTTGACAATAACATGCTACGGTGATGCTACAGTTAAGGATAATAGTATATGTAAGTGCCACCATGACATTTGAGGAAGTGGTCTTTTAATGGTTTTAACCATTTTAATCTCAAACCACTGGTCAGGAAATTAGCAAAAATTGCACAAATGCTTTAGATAAAGTAACTTAGCATGGAATAGTCTTTTGTTTTCTTTAAATCTTCTTAAACATTTAAAACTTGCACACAGCTTTTTATAGGAAGTAGAGTTAGTGTTGTTTCGCTCAATTTTGATGGATTCAAATAGTTTATGAGAAGTTGAAAAAATGGTAATTAGTTTGAGTTTAATGTGAGACCAAATATTCACTATAAGGTTCAAATCTGAAATCTGACCAGGCAAAAACCTGAGCCTGATGGACTTGTTCTCAAGCCACTTCTTGGTTGTCTTTGTAGTTTGGGCAGGAGCATTGTCTTGTTGAAAAATAAAATCTGATCATTCCACTTTAGATAACTTTTCAATTGTGGACTGGGAATCAAGCCATTCTGCAATATTCTCCTGAAATCCAAAACATTAAATTACTTTTTAAAGTAAAGTAGCACACCAATACCAGCAGCTTAAAGCCTCCCCGCACAAGAACACTCTTCCTCCATGCTTCACTGTGACAGAGATGCATTTATTATTATATTTCTCACAAGATTTTCAAATACACCGCTCTGGAGCATCACCATTGCAACATCATTAAGATTCATCACTTCACACCACTCTGAATCATATAAATGTTTTCTTACTAAATTTTACAGGCCTTTGGAGCACAGGAAGCGAATAGTGAATCTCTCTGCAGAAAGCTTTGCTTAATATTTGATGCTTAAACGTGCTCTTTAGGTCTTTTTGCCCACTAAGCACAGCAGCACTGTCATAAAACCACACTACCCTATGGCCTCGTATACTTCAGCCATTTTATGGATGCGAGAACTGTGCCACTAACTCATTTCCTGCCATTTCATCCTCCTTTTCAGCATCAGCAGCTGTGCTGTTGTGCGTCGGACAATCGATGCCCCTTCATCTGCCCTGCCATTACGTCGGTTCTCCATCAAATTGCGCTTATAAGTGAAATCCAGTATCTCCAGCAGAATCTTATAGATTCTTCTCTAATCTTCCCGTTGTTGTTGATAGAGTTGCATGAATGCATGCGTCTGATATCCGAATGCATGCGTCGGATAATGCGTGCGACATCCGACTTCATCTATTTAATTTGGTGGAAGAGGCTGCGTAATGGTACGGACTGACTACCCGTAATGCAGTCGTATTGATTATAATGACATAATTTACAAAGCTCTTAGCGAGAGTGAATTAAGCGGTGTGACGTCTTATTTGAAAGCCTCACTGACTAAAGCATCTTTATTTGCTGGGCTTTTTGATGTTCGCTTCGGAGTGTAAAGTACGTTTGAAGATGGCCCAGAGGCCAGGGCGGTGTAATTCAAGCGTCGAGGCCGAGCTCAAGAGAAAGCTGCCCCTGCTGTTTGTACCAATTGCCCTCGCAATCGGCTCTCTGTTCAGCCGGGTCTCCTGGGAGATGGCAGGATACAAAGGGTTGCCGTGGCAACAGGAAAAGCTCAGTCTACCTGCTTGGCCTGCTGGTTTAATTAGGTGACTCCTGAGTAGATTAGGGCCTCTGTTAGTGTGGGTGGCCCCGCTGCGTTCCTGCCCCAGGAGCACTGCAGTCATCGGCCCGGCTTGAAGGGCAGGCCACGGGGGAAAGTCTATCAGGAACTGAAATAAGAACAAACGGGCTGAAAGAGAGCTCTGATTCAAGTTATACTGTACATGAGATCTGCTGTGATGAAGAATAATGTGACTAAAGAATGAAAACCTTTTAGGTGTTAAAATGATTTCTTCTGTTCAAGTTATGACTAGGTTATAACTTTTTAAATAAGTTATTCACTGGTTTATTCACTGGCTTATTCACTGGCTTATTGAGTGTTCTCTCTGGGTGTTCATGTCTCGTTTTGTGTGAGCACATGGCTTGATTTGTTTTACTGGCCATGTGCTTGTGTTTTTGTCATGTTTGGTGTGAGCACATGGCACAAGGAAACACATGCCTGTCCATTGTCTAGCCCCTCCCATCTTGTTACCTGATTATTGATTGATTTGCCCCACCTGTCCTCCCTCGTTACCTGCTTTGTTTGCTCTCCCTATACATTTTTTCTGTGCTTGCTGTCCTGTGCTGGTTCGTTGTCATTTGTACGAAGTATGTACAATGTGTGTTTCGCTGATGTGTGCTTCAGTCTAGTTAAGCCAAGTCAAGTCGTTCAAGTCTGTCTTGTTTTCCCCCTCTGGGTAGTTTTTGTTTCTGTTTGTTTTATTTTTGTATACTTATTAAAAACCCATTTTCCTGCAATTGAGTCCTCGCTTCATCTCCTCAAACCCACACCTAACAGATTATAGTAATAATAAAAATTGCAAATTAATATTAATCTATTTAAAACTAATACTTCCTAAATAATATTTTTAGCAATATAATATCAATAATAACAACATCAAATAATAAAGATTCACTTTACACGTATTAATAAATTAATATTGTCTTACAGTACTTTAATAATAATTCAGATTTATTTGTTGTTTAAAACTAATATTTATCATTTTATGTGTTTTAAGTGAAGCATTATAATAATAATAATCAGATAAACTTGTTTGTGATACACACACACAAAACTTTATAATTCTGTATGATTTATAAAGCTTGTTTCCTCACACGGATTTCAATTTAGGTCCCCATAGTGACACAAGTCCCCATGAGTCTGTGTGCCTTGAGGTTGAAGTCCCCACTGGGATAGAAAACCACCCACACACACACACACACACACACGCACACGCACACACACATACAAAATCTTTCTTCACCTTCACAATTCCCATTCCTCTCTTTTTATAGCGCTTCTGTAAGTCAGAGAAATGAACATAAATTACGCAAGGTAGAATTAATTAAACACAGGCCACAACAGCCTGTAAGACAAATGCACCCCTCCTCGAGCACACCAAATCTGCTCCTGCCCCTCTGTGACTTTCAGCACTCTTAAAGCACTTTAATAAGAAGTCTTCTGTCAGAGAAGATGTGATTAATGGCAAATTAAACTCGCTCTAGGTTCAAAAGTAAAACTCAAAAAAAGTAAAAAAAAAATTCCATCCATGCATGGTTTGAGATTTAACTTTTTTTTTATCTAACAAGTTTAGACAAAATTATTTGACTCATGATTAGAAAAGTTATTTTTCCTGGTTGTATATCAGATGAATTGCCCCAGATTCTATTCATTTAATTCAGACTTAATAGAAAGGAATTCAGAACCAAAGATAAACGCCTCAATACTCATCTTTTAGGTTATGGACACTAATACTTGGCATTTAAGGAGAGTTAAAAACAAATCCTTATTCCTGTCCCTCCTCCGCTGTTCCAAACCAGTTCCACGACTCCATGCAGCGTGTTTCTGACAGGAGATCAGATTGAAAGGTTGTTGTTTTAAAGATTTTCACTTCAGAGACTTTCATGCTTCAACATGCAATCAATTCATGTAGTACTGGATTATATAGTATGTCTAAACGTTTAATATAGTTAACATTCTCTTGGTAGTAATTTCATAACTGGAACAGTAATATATAGTACTGAGAGTGACGGTGTTTTTTGATGAGTTTTTCACCATTCACATGTTGATTGAACAATGAAACACAAGCACAAGGAATTCCTGTGTAATTCGTTGTCAATTTATTTTTTTGCTGAACACACATGATCATTTAGTTCCAGTTAGACCAAATTATTTCTTATACACCAAAGTAATAAACAAATATGTTTAATTTGACTACAACAGCTATTGATGTAAAATGTTATTTGCTGATGTATATCATGTTCACTCTGCAAGTTTTACTGCTCATTTTTAGGTGGAATATAATATTATGTGTTTTAAGACTTGTCAAATTAAAGTGATGAATGGAACACAAGACATGCATCATTAAGATCAAACAGCTTGATTGACACTTTAATGGATCGTATGGTAATTTCACTAATTGTTTCTTAATTCACTTTCACTCAATCAGCTGTATCTCATCCTAGCAGTAATTACACATTTGCACCAGAAATATAAAGCAAAGTTTTTTCTTTAACTCTGAATAATATTAATCCTATTCCGTCAGCTTGTCAGCTCCTTTCACTTGACAATATATGGAAAGAAAGACTATAAAACTTTGTTCTCAGAATATAAATCCAATCTAAGTCCTATAACTGGGCAAACTTTTTGAACTTGTGCCAGTACTTCTGTTCTTGAAATGTTCACTCTTAAATATTTTCATATCTTGCTGGAAAAATGCTGCTATTGTTCTCGTTCTTATGCTGTCTCAAATCTCTCAAGAGTTGGCTCAGAAAGAAAAGATCAGCACATTTTTAAGTGGAAACAAATATATATAGTTTGTGTGTGTGTTTGTACTTGTAAACTATCTTTGTGTGTCCCGGTTTGAGTTTTAGTGAGGACAAAGATAGTTAAGTAAGGGCATTTTTTGAGACCCAGTTAAAGGCCTGTTTGAGGGTCAGGACCTGTTTTTTGGGATAAGGTTATAATCAGGTTTAAGGTTTGGGTTAGGCAATTAGTTGTGATGAGTCAGGTTAGGGTAAGGAGCTAGAGATTGCATTGTGCCAATGAACGTCCACACAGAGACAATTGTCCAAAATATCATTGCTTGTATAATTTGTTGTGTTGATTGTGTTGTGTGATTTTAAGTACATTTCACAAAACCTTTCAAAAACCAGTTCATATATTTACTCCAAAATAAAAAGTGAATTAAAAGTTGATTAATTAAGCCCCCCCCCCCCAAAAAAAAACAACTAATTACTGCGATGAAAAAAAATCTCATTCTACTATAATTCCAATTTAAAATATTTTTTATATATATATATATATATATATAAAAACATTTACATTTAAAAATTGTATGTATATATAATGGAAATATTTATTGTGCAGCCTTTATGCAGTACAAAAATGGAGTCATTTATTAAAAAAAATGTCTTTAGGGTTTGATTTCTTTATGCAAAATGTATTTTCTTATGTCTGGTTCATTGGACCCCAAAATCAAAATATCTATTAAAAACAATGAATTGAGCATATTTCTTACCTCCAAGTCTCATACTGTTAGTTTAAAAATCTTTTAAAAATAGTTTTAAATATTTCTTCCAAGTATAAATATATGAAGGAAACACTTATTGTGTTGCCTTAACAGTTCACAAAACCATAATTTTCCTAAAAGAGGCTTTGGTTTCTTTATGCAAAGTGTAATTTCTGATTATGTTGTCGTATGTTTTAGGGGGTGATAGACCTGGATCTGTTTTTGTGAGATTCACCCACAGTCTAATTTATTCACTGTTGATTAATAGTTTCAATCACTGTTGATCACCAGTCATTCTTTCTGAATGTTCCATTTGTTGTTTTGTTAAAAGCTTGTCTGTCGATCTGTCTTTGGAAAATGTAAAAAGAAAAATCCTTTTTGGCCTCACAAAGCAACTGTTATCACGGTTATGCCAATCTCCCCGTTCAGCTGGGCAGAACAAAGACAGATGAAACAAGACAGACAGCTTTCATCTGTGCATTCATGGCTTTTATTAATTCTCTCTGCATGTTTCTGTGCTGTCCATGTATTCATTTTTGGTTATGTGGTGTTGGGAGGTGTGTTTTAAGTTGTCCCCCGTGTGTTGTTTGTGTTTGTGGTCTACAGGTCCTCCTCTTCATTGCTCATCTGCCTCCTCTTCCCCTGTCGACTCCCCTTACCCTCCCCCTCTTCATGCAGCCAATCAGAGCCAGGGAAGGTTGCTAGGTAACAGCGGGGCTCAGGCCGGCCGGGACTCTGAGTCAGAAGATGAGTTTGGCCCCAATTCATTCTTAGTTAAAAACGGCTCAGGGAACGTCTGCGGTCCGGTCACTGCAACTCCTAACGGTGAGTCCCTCTTGATATCGCTGATGCTTGATGGGTCCCGACGTCCCTAGCTGGACCTGCTGTGGAGCTTGTGGAGGTAGCCACAGGCCAGACATTCACTTTTGGGATATTTTGAGTAGCGGTAGAGGTCAGATGTTAGCAGGAACTTTTTTAACTAAGGCCTGTTGAGAAGAGAAGCTCTTGGCTGGGGTTCAGGGAGTGAGATAAGTCAGAGATGCCGAAGGTTGTGTGGTTGTGTGGCCAGTTTCCTATGAATTGTTAAATAGGGTGAATTAAGGCAAGTTGAAATGAAAGTGGTTCAGCGTTTTATTTTTTTAATTATTTTTTTAAAGGGACCTATTTGCCTGAATTAACCCTACCAATGTTGAAGAAATGTACCTTAAGGTGAGACATACAAGCAAAGACAGTTTTTAGATTTGGGGCTTTTTAGCTTTGTTTTTTCTTTTCTTTTTTTCAGATTAGTTGAAAGAAAACTTACAAAAGACTCTTTTAAGTGCATCTTTTATTGCAGTTTATCTATTTGCCTCTGTAGATTTCAATTACAGTACATATATTTTAAAGGTCGTTTTCTCAAAATGAGTTATTTCTTCACTGTGTCAGAAATCTTCACTTCAGCAGCACTTACATACACCAAACTTTAGTTTTATTATACTATACAGATAGTTTTATTCCCATCTATATTCCGAAGGATTTTACTGAGGTCTTTGTCAAATGCTTTATCAAATGTTTAGATTTTTGTTCTAGAAATATATGCGATTTAGTGCATATTTAATTATAATACCTTATTTGCATATTTAAGAATAATATTTCAGAAAACGAGTGCAATTCGTAATGTAGGCCTAATCAATTATCAGGGGAAGTATGGTAATATCTATTGGTGATATTTTTTTTTTTACCCTGTTCTACTGGGATGTCTTGCCTTAAGCATGGCGTACTGTCAGATACACTATAAGCAAAAACTAGGGGTGTAGATATTTGCTCTGACAATTTCATTCAATAATGATTGTTTATAAAAAGATGCAATATACCCTGGAATCTGAAATTTGATCACAATTTGTTTCTCAGATTCTCATAAATAATATATGCATATTCAACAAACAAAAATGGTCACATGCGACACATTTCAAATCGAGAAGATCCATATATTGTATGTTTATTTAATTTGTTGATTTTTTTTTTTTTTGCCCCAGGCCTAATTTGTTTATGGCATTCTGAAAACCTTGGCTTTGTGGGTCACATTGTGTGTTTGAATGTAGACTGTGGCAGGCTAACCCTTGTTGCAGCTGTCATGACTAATTTCACCCTGTGCTTCTGAAATGCTTTACAAAATACTTAGTCACTGTTTGGATGACCTGGATTGCTCTTTACTTATGCAGCTGAGAAACTTTAGTAGTGTGATACTGAGTTTATATTTGTCAACAGGGCTATATTTTTTGTAATGCTTTGATTATGGCCATTTCAGATCATTGCAGAGTTGCCCTCATTAACTTTGCTTAGTTTTAGAAAGGTCAATAAGTTTTTAATGAAAGATTGAATTAATTTTCGAGCCTGTAAATGATATAAAGCTTAATGGCGTGCCCTGCTGAGGGACAACTGACCAGCACAGCAGGAGCTTCAACCACGATGAATCAATTTTACAAGTTACCGTGTCCTCACTAATGAGCCACTCATGAAATGCGCATCACGTCGTGATGCTATTGTCGTCCAGAAGGTTCAGGTATGATGAACTTGTTTACTAGGGATGTGCTTTGATGTGTTTTGGACTTCTTTTAACATCACATTACCTGTGGAGTGACATTAAATAAAGCACCACCACTAAAAGTACTGGTTATACAAAACAAAATGGAGATAAACTAGCTGACAATTTGTGACCCATCACAGCGATTCTGAACTTATTGTTCTTTTAAACGACAATGCTATAAGATAACGTCCATCTAAATCTGTCTTCCGTTGATGTCCGTGCTGCAACAGGTAAACGAATTAGAAATGATATTTGTTAACATGTTTCCAGATAAGAAAGCTTCGCATCACTTTGATAATTGGAGGAGAGCAAGAGCATGTCGATATGAAGCCTGTCATCACCAGCAGCTCTCGGTGTCTCCCTCAAGGCTTCTTTACAGAGTTGAACAAAAAAATGCTGTAAATAATTGATCAGCCTTTACAAGTTAACCACCCAAGGCTGGAATTACATCAAGCTCAAGAGACTTCTGCCTGCCTGTTTCCACACGGCCCTTCGTAAAGCAATGACTTAGCCTCCGGTGGCAAGAACTTTTCTTTCTCTGCGCAGCATCCAGCTAGCATCCTGGTCACCTAGCGGTGGCACCCTGGTGCTAAAATGGGATTTATCATTCCGACAAATGGCTGTGATTTGCATTGGTATATACTGTAGGTTACCCTCGGGCTGCCAGTGAGGGGGTAGCACACTCACCAAAGGAATCGGTCTCTTGCCTCCGAGCTATGCAAGGCACCATAAGGCTCTATTTGACTGAGACAAAGTAGCATACCACAGTGCCGTGGAAGAGGACGTTTATGTTTTAAGCTTAGCATCCGGGTAGTAAAATAGTGGGATTCCTGCCAGAGGCTATGCTGTGTTGCACAAGGCCGATGTGAGGTTTGATCTTGCTTTCTTTACTTCGCTTCTTACGAGTCAGTGACTTTTCATTGGAAGTCGAGTGATTCCTGCACTGCCAGTCATTTTGGCGGTAAAAACCTAAACAAAGGAATAATATGGCTGTCAGTACAGTTTGGACTGCTTCAATTCAGAGTGACTCCAGTTTGGTTGATCAGTGTTGCATGATTGGAACCTAGCAATCTAGTCGGCTATCGGATCACCGTGCTACACGCACACAATTACTATTTTTATAGCTGTCAACTTCTCTCAGGTTATGAATACCGCCAGGAAATATTCCTATTTAATTTGTTTGCCATGTTCTTTTGCATATAAATACCAATTTCTGAGTCACCTGCTTGTAAATACTCTTGCCAATCCAAACACTGGCTGTGTCAAAGTAGCCATTGTGATTGTAGGTAAACAAGTGGTAAATTATGGAAATTATCCTGCTCTTTTGAAGAGCACCCTCATTGTCATTTCTGATTGTTTGGCAACTGTATTTGCTGAGCCTTTAAACAGAACAAGGACACAATTAAAATAAGAAAAGAAAAAACTCTGCTTTTTATTCACTTAAACCACCTAATGAGTCTATTTTAACCATTTTCCCTGCTTTTTGAGAATGGGATAGGCTTTTTTTTTAACAGAGAATAAACAGCCAGCTGCTTTAATTTACCAAGTATTAGCATATTACTAATATGGATATTCCAGATAGCTCAAGGCTTAAGATGGATGCAGTAATGACGGACTCTTAAATAGGTGGTCACGTCCTTTGTTATAGTCCTTGTTTTTTAACGAAGAGTTGCCTACATGTTCACACTGAGTGGCATAAATTGCAGTCCAAAACACACTGTGGATTTGTTGAACACACGATGACATGAGCTAATTCCCATTCTCATTTCTTCACCTTGTCAAGATATTAAGGGAGCAAATTAACACTTTTTTATTATTATTTTTAACTGTGTTATGACAGAGCCCTGTTCTGCAGCCCGACTCAACTCAGCATTACAGATTTGTCAAATTCTGGAGAAAGAAAGGGCATGGGGAGGGTTAGCTTATCGTGTAAACTGATAATGGAGTTTATAGGCCCAGATTCATGTTGCCGGTGTCGATATGATTGCGTGTGTCTTTTAAACAAGTTATTCTGTAGTTCCAGAAATGTGATCTAGTGCTGAGACTCAAGCTCAAAAGGCTTAGCTCAGGGATTCGAGCTGTGGATTCGAACACAGAGTGTGTTTTCAGAGGAATTTGGTATGCTTTTCCAGCAATTGAGGAGGAATTACATGTGAAAACATGTGAAGGTGAAACCTTACATCTGCAAAGAGCTAAAGTATCGAATCACGGATACAGAGGTAGTTAGCATTTGAAATACCGAGTCCCAAGTATTTAAACACAACATAAAGCAAAAATCTGGCCACAGTGGTTGAGTTAAATGCACAAATTCTACCACTGGGAAATATCTGCACTTCCCAAAATTCATCTCTGCTTATAGCTATCAACCAGAGACTGAGTTATCAGGCTGAGGCAATTTCACTTTTCCCAGAGTGATTCTATATTATTAACTAAAAAATGCATCTGTTGCATTCTATCGACCAAAGAGCTCTCTGCTGTATTGTATTTTTCCATTCATCTATCTTTGTTGCAGAAATTCCCTTAACTATAGTTCATGAACCAAATGTCTTTTGTATTTAAAGAGGCTGAGATTAAGCAAGCTGGAAGACCTAGAAAAGAAAGAGTAAAATATCTCTATGCCCGCTAGGTCCTGTTAGCTTGATGGGACAGACCCGTTGAAGCTTGCGGTCTTTTTATTGAGCATGTGTTGCTCCATGGCCCCTGGCTTTCTCTCAGGGTCCTGTTCCCGGAGAGATGGCTATGGGGCCACAGGCTCCCTGCTGAGCCCCTGTTCTTCACTACAGAGGCCCCCTTGTATTAGCATCTTTTTACAGCGAGCAGCATGGGGTTTGGGCCACAGTGGGCTGCTAATAGTGTATGGATCTTCCTATGTAAGGGCTCGCACAACATGCCTTTGCAGTTGACCAGACAGGAATGAGCAGGTGGAAATTAAGCAGTGGGGTCACTGTGCAGCTATGCATTTAGATCAGTTGGGTTTCGTCAGAACTTATTTAATCATCTCCTCCCATTGCCAGTGCTAGGGGAGCGAATGGGGTTTACGGGGTCGCACCGGTACATATATCCACGGGAGACACTCCGAGAGATCACAGCGGACAGGGAAAGAGTGATTTAATAAGCAACACATGGCGTGGCTGCAGAGGTGCAGCGAGGGCAAGCTTTTTTTCCTACTCTCCGTTCTCGTGAGTTTCACCTGCAATTATTTTTAATGAGAACAATTATTTTTATGTTGCGTTCAGCTAGACACAAGCATGCAACCACTGTCCAGGTTTCTAATTGCAACCAGCCAGCTGTTTTGCTAATGCATTGTCACCTTTTGTGAATTTACACTGGATGCTCATGAATCATCACTTTATTTAGATAATCCATTGTGAGGTTACCATGGAGATAACAAAGTGCCAGACAGAGCCATCTGCACGTTTCAACGTCAAATATGTCTTCAGGACCCAAGGGGACACAACAACGACACATTTAATGAAAAACAGCACATTTTCTTTTGATTCCACGTGATATTCGAATCAACACGCAGTGAGAGATATTTTCTTATTTCTTTAGTATAGCTGTGAAGATGTCAGCGAGGCCGTAATTTACTCACACTTGATGAGTTTGAGAGCATGACTGATTCTGAGCGCTGTAAGCTATATCTGCTAGCCTTCATTCGAGACGTTGAAGACGGTGTGTATTCCCACATGCATCTGTCTTTCCTAATGGTTAAGAACAACACCTTAACTGATGATTGAACGGAGGAAAAAGTGTGAAAACCACAGACACACAACCTTCCATTAACACTCAGGGTGGCTGTCGGCTCTTCGCCCTGTTCGGAAAACAGTATCCACCACCCATATCCAGACACTTACAACCAGAAAACAAACCTAGCAGGATAGATGAATGCTCCGCGATCTATGGCCATTTTTAGCTGTGGATGCTGTTTAACGTTCTGTCTGTCTTGTGGAGAGATCTTGATTAATTCTAACACCTTGCACAGTTGATCAGGTGTCTAAGGCACATCATGCGAGTTCTCACTCTCAGTGAGAAACAGAGTGAGACTGGTATTTCGTAACTATAACTGAAAATAGACTGTTCTCGGCCTATAAACTTTCTAAACTTTTCCAAATGTGGGAATCTATCCATTTGTCCATCTGTCCGTCTGTCCATCTATCCATCTATCTATCTATCTGTCTGTCTGACTGTCTGTCTGACTGTCTGTCTGACTATCTGTCTGACTATCTATCTATCTGACTATCTATCTGTCTGTCTGTCTGTTTGTGTTTTTTGTAATTCTTATATGTTTGAATGACCTCATTTTTTATCAATTATTCATAAACGCAAACCAATTCCGCTCCAGGGTTTGATGTTTTAGTATCACTCGTTGATTAACTAACACTGCTGACTGGAGCAACCCTATTTTCCTTGGGGATTGGCTTCAGACAACTTTAATGGGCTTTTGACGCCTTTAAATATTGAGCTTGAGAGAAGAGCTTTTGAAATATTTCTGGACTGTGATCAGTTGTTAAACTGAGTCAAACTCATCAAGTACATCCTCATAGATCAAATTAGCTTTTTAACATGTTTTAGTCAAGTTCTTGCACCTCTTTTGAGTACACCCCCTCCCCCATTTAAAACATGGTATTAATCTACATAAATATGCCATGGGATTTCCACAGAGAACTGCTTGTCTCCCTTTGTAATTGCTATTATATTCATTTGCTGTCTTGTAATCATAAAGCAATTTTACATCTAGCAAAGTGTCATCTAGAGTAATTAGGTGCCTATTATATTCTTAATCTCAAGAGAGGGTGAATATCACAAAAAAGTCCATTATTTTGATAAAAGATATATTTTCTTTAAAGAAAGTTAACCACCCTTTTTTATATATATGTATTTGTCTTAAAACATACTTAATTTCTGTAAGACATTTTTTTATAATCCTTTTGTTAGATTTTGTGTAGAAATATGATTTTGAAAAATATGTTTGGAGACCATTTGAGTGCAGTGACCTTTTTCTTTGCCTTGTCTTTTCTTTGGCAAAACAAACTTTTTTGCTCTTTAACATAGTTGTGCAAACAAGATCGATCGAAGACCTTCCACTCTTACAGGTCCTTCTGGACTGCTCTGAATTGTTTCTGCTGAATCATTACTTCTCTTCGTATTATGCTCATTGTCTCAAGGACTCGAATGAGCCTTACCTTCTGTGCTTCTCAATGGAAATAAAGCTCCATCCCTTGAACGCTGCATCAGCATTTCTGTTTACTGGCTGCTGTTTAGGGAACAGAAACCCTGCATTGAGACAAACTTATTCCGAAAACACAACGCAAAAGCTTAGACGTGTTTTGTGAAGTGTTTAGAATTGGGTGATGCATAGCTTGAACTTGTTGTAGTAAATTATTTTGTAGCATTCATTACATGCATAATGGTGTTTTCATACTGTTGTTGTTGTTACCTGAGGGCCTGTTTATAATTTATTTTGCCTGACAAAATTTTGTATTTCAGTTCAATGCCACATTATTAAGAGCCACCGTTTTTATAATCATTAGGACATCAACCTATGAAAGACTGACTTTTACTGCATGCTGAATTGCGATAAGGGAGACAAAATCTAATTCAAGCACTTTTTCCTTTGAAGTTTAGACTGAAAAGCAAAATGATAAATCAAGTCTTGTTGTCATTAACCTTCATTGAATTTCATCACTTTCGTAGCTGTAATACTCCCGCATGTTAGGTACCTTCATAGTGCTGGGCAAATGGTTTTCCTTCCTTCTAGCTCTCCGTCTGTTTTGATCCGGTTTCATCGGGGCCATCATCAGCTTGGCTCAGAGACGCAACAGAGCTCTGAGTAATTGGTATCGTAGGATTGTGGGAATGCGGCTAGGTACGGGCCCATCTGTCACTGGCTCTGACAAATGATCCGGCCCTGTGCCCAAAAATGAAAGGGAATAAAAAAAGTAAAGGGGTCCCTGTCAGTGACGCATCCCATAATGATCTTCAGTAGAAATGTGCACTCACCACATGGTGTAAAGCACTCATTTAGTCATATGAGAGATGTGAGAACTAGTGTTCTTTCACCCCGGTGACATGCCTCCAACAGAGAACATACTGTGTCGCTTGGTGTGTGAAACTGCGGTAAGACCTTCGAAGCATGCAACTTTTGCAGTATTCAAAAGAAAGGAATGATTCAGGGTTGCTTATGACTTGGCGCTCAATGCCGTGCATTGTTGTCCGTCTTGCTGTGTTTGTGCAGTAGTAGTTAGTGAAGTTTGCTTATGAAGGTCAGGTCAGGCGAGCGACAGCAAAAGCATTCTCGAGAGGATCTGATTTTTTTTTTGTTTCACAAATAAAATTATAAATTAAATTGCAATTCACACATACAATGACTTGTCTTGTATATACACATCTTTAGTGATTTAAATATTTTTAATATTTAATAAAAAAAATTATTTTGATATTTTCAGAGGGTGCAAAAATGTGTGGCTGTCCTGGTAACATAATGAAGAGAAAAGGCTCATGAAAACCTTTTTAAAGTTATTACGTAGTTTGGCATAATCTTCTATTTTTTATTTTTTATTCTTTATTTAAATATAGCGAAGCAAATTTGTTAAAATGTGAATATTTGCACTATTTTACAGTTCCGTGGTTCAACCATTTTTCTTTTTCTTTTTAATCTTTATTCTTGGTGACAGTACTTTTGAATGAATGAATTTACAGATTCAACTTCTTGAGATTTTTCTGACAGTTTCTGACAAGTTCTGTCTCTGGCTTTATCTAGTTAAATGCATTGCAGCTACAGCCATCAACACTCTGCTTTTGTAACAAAAGACAATTACTGTCGGACTTCAGATAACCCTCTGTGAGGGATGCCCCATTATTGTGCATAATTCATGTCTGTTTGTCTTGTGAAATCTTTTTTTGCAATAACAGTATATGTCTGGCCTATTTATTCATTTAATAT
This sequence comes from Meda fulgida, assembly GCA_030578275.1. NCBI lineage: Eukaryota > Metazoa > Chordata > Actinopteri > Cypriniformes > Leuciscidae > Meda > Meda fulgida. The sequence goes on along the minus strand of CM060630.1, from coordinate 26,940,561 downwards.
TTGTCAGATAGCCTACTAAAATGCTGTTGCAAATAGCCTACATTTACATATTAGTTAGACACCAGTTTTTTGTAAGTATTTAAAGGTAAAGTTCTTCATAAATGTAAATAAAACATATGTCTTATTAGCTGTTTCCTTGGCGTATTAGCTTTACCTTTAGCGAATGATGGTAAAGTTGTTCTTAAATGTAAATAAAACATAATTAGCTAAACCTTTAACAAATGAAAGTAAACATTTAGTGCATTTGCTATACCTTTTAGCAAATTAAGGTCAAGTTGTTATATGTAAATAAAACATCCTTAGCACATTAGCTAGGATACCTTTATCAAATTAAGGTAAAGTTGCTCTTAATCTAAATAAAATATTTAGATCATTAGCTATTCTTTTATCGAATGCAGGTATTGTTCTTAAAAGTAATGTTCTTAAATGTAAATAAAGCATATTTACTGCATTAGCTTTAACAAATGAAAGTGGTTTTAAATGCAGATAAAACAGTTTATAGCCATTTGCTATACCTTTTAGCGAATGAAAGTAAAGTCTTTTAATGTAAATAAAACATCCTTAGCACATTAGCTATACATTTAGTGAACAATGGTAAAGTTGTTAAATGTAAATAAAACCTCTTTAGCGTACTAGTCTCACCTTTAGCAGCAGTTTAAGTTCTCAGTAAAGAGGCCGTTGAGTGTTGCCGACAGGTGTAAAATGAAACTGCTTTGTTCTTGTTGAGTAAGGGTTCTTAGCGCAATGAGGCGCTAGTCTATTGATTGATGAATGGTTTAGCAGATATGGAAATGAATGGCTGTGGAGTGCACAAGGACACAAGGGTCTTTATCTGCGTCTAGATTGCCACAATCTGATGCTCACAATCTCATGTCTGATAGCCCCCATCTCCCATGACGCAAAGTGGCTTTAGTTGACAAAAACGTTGTCGGGTCCAACCACACAAGCTGCAGTTGATCATGGCGTGAATTTCAAACAGGTTGACGAGGGTAATTCAGTCTACTTGATAATGACAGATTGTCTGCAGCATGTTTTGCCTGATGAGTGTTTGCGGGATTCCAGCTGTTAGAAGCCGGCGCTTTATTTAGATGCAAAATTTAAGCTAGGTGTCTCTTTTTAAGACAACTTCTTATCATTGACTTATCTTTGAAAATCAAGTTGTTTACTTGTGCAGTATCAGAAAAACGTTACAGATAAATCTCTGTACACCACATGCTAATGAACACTGCAGTAATTTAATTAGTTTAATATGCTGATAGTGCTGTTTCTCTTGTTTCAGAGGGCTCGTTCCAGAACCACTCCCGGTTGCGGACGCCACCTCTGCCCCTGTCACACTCCCATTCCCCCAGTCAGCACCACACCGCCTCCATTGGCTCTCTGAGCCACAGCAACTATACCCAGCGCAGTAACCCGAGCCCGGCACCCACCGATAGCTCGGCTCCCAATGAGGGTCCTACAAGTGCCCATGACTCAGGCAGTGCCCAGGACAACTGGCTTCTCAACAGCAACGTTCCTCTAGAGACCAGGTACATTTTGGGCTGTGCTGTTCTCATTATAAAATGGCTAATCAAATAGCTTTGTGATGTTGAGTGACAACATTAGGCATTTATAATGCATCGTAAGGCATGCATATGCTGGCTGCATGGAACGTTTATTATGCTATTTGTATCTGCGTAAAAGATCAACTACACTGTTAATAGTTAATGAGACTTTATGTAGCCTTTTATCTCCACTTGATGTACAATATAGTTTAATGGGTCATTCCTGCTGTTATGCAGTAGCGTCTGGTGCATGTATGTGGTGTCAGTCAGTAAAACAGTATACCTGACTTTCAAAAACATCTTCTGGTCAATCTTAAGCACATAAATTGTATCTTGATACGGAGATGATTAACAAAATTGAACCTAAAATAATGGAAATAAGTTAGCCAGTTAGCTTACATGAGGTGTTAACTTGAAGATATTTTTTGTCTTTTGACATATTTTTATACCGTTTTCTGATATTTTATATAACTGGATGGGAAGACAAACCAATTCACTCCACAAAACTTCACAGAAATCGAATAAAACCTAAATTCACCAAATCTATTGATAATATTTATTGGTGTTTGTTTTCCCACCAAAATGATGTCACTTCTAGGAGGATGTTGACATTTAAGGGACAGGCTTTAGTTATTTAAAGGGATTTTATAGAAGACAAATTTGATTGGTAATTAAAACAATATTTTCATTAAATTTTATTCATTTAGTTTGAAACATTTTAATTCGATAAGGAAAACATTGAAGTACCTGGTGCATATCTTAATAAATTGCCAGTTTTTCATATTTACCATCTTTGTTCCCCTATTTGTTAATAAAAATACAGTATAATTAGACATTCAAATTTGCTGATAGTAGGAATGACTTCAAGTGTATAGCTGAATTTACGGTCTATCATATGGAAGTTTCATGCGACTCAGTTAATATGTAAATTCCTGTATTTGGCCGAAATGCATTCGAAACATGAGTAAATATACAACAAGAGAAAAGTATTGTTTTCCTGGGCTTTCCGGGCAGTGTTGCTGATCTAATATCTCAAGCCCAAAATGCAATAAATGGATGGCGATTTCTCTCAAGGTTCTGAGGGGGGCTTTGCTACAAACTCTCCATATTTATCTCCCATCAGCCCTTGCTCTGTTTGCCTCTATCTGAGGCACTTGTGTGGAGGAGATCAGTCAAGAACCTCTCAGATGTCTGTTTGCATTGCTCAGGCTGCTTCTCATGCATGGCGGAGGCAAATCAGCGCTGTCAGACTAGCCTGAAGAGAAATGATACATACTGATACTCAGATTACCTCAACCTCCTGCTCTGCTCAACACAGCCAACAATTCAAATGTCTTAAAGCTTTTGTAGTAGCTGTTTTTAAAGTTTATATATATATATATATATATATATATATATATATATTTGTGCTAAGAGCATCTGTACATCACGGGTCTCGGATCTCAAAGGCGTTATGATTTACTGATGGGATTGCAAAGTTAAAGAAGGTTTCCCAAATATCTCCCAAAAACCATATGTCATTATAGAATCAAAAATGCTGAAAAGATATGTTAAAAATAAATATATATATACAGTAAATATTTTTTCAGCATTTTGGTGTTTATTAAGCATAGATATTTGCAATATACTATAATACACTGTTGTACTATTAGTTATTACTGTATTATAGCAGTGAAAATTATTTTATTTTCTCAATAATGAACAAGAATTTTCCCTAATTGATCCTAAAATTAACTTTATTTTGTTGCACATTTATTTTATAGTGAAATATAATTCAGACCTAACTTTTGTGAGATTTACTTAGTTATAATAAAGTGGCAGGAAATTATTGGGGCGTTAAGATCAAGAAATGTTGCAAGCCAGACTTAAACCCAAATCACCCACATAAGCACTCATCTTAACACATTTGGAGCCACACACCGTAACCTCTGCTCCACAGTTCCAAACCAAATTGAAAGTATCTTACAGATTATATTGTTTGATAATAAGCATAAGCACTAGGAAATTTGCCTGGAAACTCTTTTTCTTTGTCCTCTTGATGTGTTTGTGACCGGCATGAGTCTGAACGGTCCACTCAACAGGAAAATGAACGTTAATTTGAATTTGCGGAGGGACAGTTAGCAACATAATGACTGATTAAACATCATGGATTTCCCCAAACTTTAATCTGGACCAGGTATTCCCATGGGAAAGGGAAACAGATGGTCACACCAGCCGACATGCGGCATGAGGAGAGTGCCGGAAACCGAGTAAATCAGTGACATCACCCTCCATCCCTTCCTCCTATCTAAAAAAAGAAAAAAGAGCGATCAATTATCCGAAACCCTCTGATGAAATTGGAATATCCATTAGCAATATCCACAAGGGCAGTGAAAGATGGCCTGTCATTTAGGCTTTAGCTAATGGCTTTGTAATGGTTCCCCTCACGACTTTTGTACAGCGGGCTGGAATGGGTCGGATGAGTCCCTGGATATCTAGGCTTACCGAGCCCTCCCATTGGACGAGAGCCAGGCAATGCCATTCTCTTATTGCCTGCTTTTTTGTATTCTTTTCTGCCTCCTTCAAACTGGCCTTTGGGGCCCTCTCGCCTTCGTTTAAAACTTTAATTTGCCTCCCAATGCCCAAACAAACTAAACAAATGTACATAAGCCAACCAAAGACAATCAGCAGAGCGAGCAGGCAGTCTGGAACAGCCACCAAGAAAAGAAAACAAACATTTTCTCTTGTTGAATTGAAGGTGTTGTGCCTGCCCAGTGCATGTTGACGGTTCATTTCTCCATGGCATTATCTCAGTCTTCCCTTATGGAACAGCCATCTCAGGGGGAACGGAGCTATAGCAGACATGCTTTACTGAATGCAAACCAGAGTTCCTCTCTGAATGTTAATAAACCTCTGCTTTATGAAACCATTTATATTTTTAAAGAAAAAGTCACATCTTAAAGCAGGATTTAGCATAACCACTTGGGAATTCTGTCAGTATAATGTGTGATTCTTCTAAAAAGTGTTGTCAGCCCCTGAAACACAAAGAACGTGAAGAAGTGAATGGAAAAGTAATACCTTGTTTTCTTCTAACCACAATCATAAAGGAGCCAGAATACTCTAATGTTTATCAGAGAAGAACAGGACGCTTGCAGAGAGGGGCATGGGTCGTACAACACAAGGTACATGTGCAGTAAAAGAACGGGAGCGCTCTCGGGTGGGGCGTACTGGATTTCACGGGGATAAAAAACCCACACCGCACTTAAGTTCCATAAGGATGTCTCTGTTTCCCCACGTTTTCCGAAATGGTGCTGGTGCCAAGCTAGGGAACCTGCGGACCTCTTTCAGAACCGCCCCCACATTTCAACTGGCTGGAGAGACGAATGTTTTCATAGCTGGCTTCGTTTCTTAAACCATAGCTCTTAGCATTTTTTAAGAGTCTTGCAAGTGTCCAAAACATTTTATCAATTTAAAGCTGTTTTCCCACAAGCTGGGAGATACCTTTGTGCTGTTACAAAACATCAGCACGCTTGGACCTTCGCCAGCTAGATTCAAGGTTGAGAACGAACTGCTGTTTAATTAAATGCACATCGCTGTGGGCGTTTCCAGTATAAACAGTTTGTAAATGAAAACGGTAAGCTTTTGTTTGATCTAGTTTTGTATAACATCAGTCTTGCTAGACTGAGGAGTAGTTGTTGTTTTAAAAACATTACTTGATAAGGATATTCTCCCGCCCTCTGTTCTCTGATGTTGTCGGTTAATAGTTTGAGTTCAGTAAGGTTTAGATTAGAGGGTTTTCTTTTCTGTCCCTGAACACCGTTTTTCCTGCCGTTGAAAAACGTGAAACGGTTCCAAATTGGGCTCTGGATCCAGCACCCTGTCATTGGAAAATGGGGTTTGTTTGTCCTCGTCGGCCTCTCCACTCTTGTCCATACACACAAATTCGCCGGGTGATCGCATTTTTGTGTTTGCACATCTGTGTCTCCCTCTTGCACGCATGTCTCACTCTCGTTCCATCTGTCCATCTCTCCACCTGTGTGTAGAAACATAGCAAAGCAGACATTCCTAGAGACTTTACAGGACAACTTTATAGAGATGGACATACTGGCCACAGCTCGCCGCGACGGCGCTTACACTGATGGGTATGTTGCATGATCTGACCGCGGCTGCCGGAATCTGCTTTGCCATGCTGCATAGTGGTACCTGTGCACACTTGGTTCTCATTACATAGTGCAATTTGTAACACTATCTAACATTTTCCATCACTTACTGTATGAATTGCATGTTTTTTTAAACATTTATTTTTGAACACCAAACTAACAACTTTTCTAATTAACCCTGAACACATTAGCATTATTTGCTAATAAATTGTTCATAAGGCCAAGTGCACATTACAAGACAGAAACCTGCTACCTTTATAGAAGTCATACAGATTTGTCATGGCATGAGATGGAACAATTATGGTAGAATTATAATTTTAAGTGAATTATCCTTTTAATAGCACTTTCAGTGGACACAATTTATTCTTAGAGAGTCTCATCGTTTTATAGCATCAGTTTTTTTTTCTGTCATGTTTGTGACATTTAAGGTACAAACTTAAAGAGATAGTTCACCAAAAATTGAAAATTGTCATAATTTACTCACCCTCAAGTTGTTCCAAATCTGTATGAATGTTGAACACAAAAGAATATATTTTGAGGAATATGGGTAACCAAACAGTTGATGGGCCCCATTGACTTTCCATAGAATGAAAAAAAAAAAAAAAAAAAAAAAACGATGGAAGTCAATGGGGCACATCAAATTGAGGGTGAGTAAATGATGACAGAATTTTAATTTGTGGGTGCTACCCCTTTAATGCTAGTCTTTAATTGGACAGGACAATTGAAAGAGAGACAGCAAAATAAATATATGGATGATAGTAGGGGACAGTATCGGGATAGGATATCGGAGCATATTGGAATGTGTCTCACAATTGCATACACTCTGAATCATTTCGCTGAGCCTTTTGGTCGCAGACGAGTCAGACTTAAAACATGAAGAAGAGTCAGCTGAACAAGCTTCTGTCTTGTAGTGTGCGCTAGGCTTAAGAGTTTTTTTTTTAAGTCTGTTCTTGTACCTCATTAGGCTAATGTGGTTTGTTTCTGAGTTTCCCCTCATCCGGTCAGTACAGCTTGACAGCAGTTTTCCAAGTCAGTGACTCCACCATAGATTACAACACCTGCTAACTAACTAAGCTTTTTTGAGCTACAGTAGCATCTCATTTCAAGAGAACTGGCCACAGTGAATAACCTGTCCTGATAATGTACATCCTGCACTAGCTCACATCTTCTTGACACACGCACCCTTAAGGTGAATTACAAGTCACTACGAGGGCTTGTATTAACAAGAGTCCACTGTGGTCACTCGGGCTGTAAATTAAATTTGATATTGATTAAAAATTTCGATATAACGCACCCCACGGGGCACAGTGTGTCTCGCTGCCAGCCAGCACTTAGAGGTGGCTATGGCAACAGCTTGGAAAAGTGCTTAGCGACAGCAGTACTGACCAGTGCGGGAATACAAACCTACACACTCTACAGATACTGTTTAACATGATGAGAAAACACTTATCACACAGTGCTCTCCAACGGCTCATGTTTTTTTGAACATAAGCAACAGCATTTTCTGCGTCTCTGCAGACACTTTCTTTTCAAGCCTGGCGGGACCTCGCCCTTGTATTGCACTTCTCCCGGCTACCCTTTGACATCCAGCACGGTATACTCGCCTCCACCCCGGCCCCTGCCACGGAACACCTTCTCACGGCCTGCCTTCAGCTTGAAGAAACCCTATAAGCACTGCAACTGGAAATGTGCTGCCCTCAGTGCCATCCTCATCTCCGTCACCCTGGTGTTCCTCTTGGCCTACTTTATTGGTAAGTTCACCATTCTATGCCCTCATTCACCCTTAAAACTGCATCAAAAATGTGACCAATATAAAAGATGGCTTATGGGTTTCTTTTTTTATGCTTTAACCCTTAAACGCATACGATTATAAGGTGCTGTTTCACTCATAGTTACCGCAGGCAGAAAACAAGAGAATAGGAATTATCATCAGCTAAACTTGAAATGGTTCAGCGATTTACTGCAGAGCAAGTACTGAACGCAATCAAATATTTGCGTAACTGTCACTTGATGGTGGATCTGGTGAAGAAGCTGTCAGCGATCAAAATATTGATTATGAAGATGTTGAAAACGATAGTTTTGAGAATATGTTTGAGATCGCGAATATGCTGAATGCACTGGGAAATTAGCTCTGACGAGGACAGCGATAATGGTATAAAACTCAAACTGCTCTAACTGAACCTGTCCAAGCTCCAAAAGGTAACAAAATATGCTTTATTTTTATTATTCTGTAATTGTTACTCTAATTTCAGGAGAGTTTTATATTATTGCGACAAGTTGAGATCCATCCGTGTTAGATATAGATCCGGGTTAAAACCAAAAGCTTGAGAGGGGTTTTGCTACTCTTAACTGGTTTACCTGGTCTGCCAGGTAACCAACTGTTATATTCGTTATATGTACTTGTTATACTGTTGTCCTAAAGGCTGAAGCAATCTTTTGTCATTTAAGCACTTCTTCTCTGAATCCAAGCTGCTGATGGTAATCAGTACATCTCCTCACTGAAAGAGACTGATATGACTTTTGTGTTGAATTTGAGCTGTTTCTGCCTTGTGACAGAGTAGTGACGCATATAAAAATGTTGTATGTGATTCACTTTTCAATCATTTGAAAGCTCAGCTCCAGCAGATTACAGTGAACATTATTGATCTCTCACATTGTTAGGAAATTTCAATGTCCCACAACTGTATTCAGCTTGGTCAGTGAACCAAATCAATAATGGACAACAGATTAAGTGAGATATGATTGAGCCATACCAACAGTTTGATTTGATTTTTCCTGCGTGGTTAACAATTCTGTAGTTTAACAGTGACATAGAATCAGTAACTTTCTGTGATGCATTGTTTGTACAGCTATAAGTTCTGGACTATTTTATTCTGAACATAGACTATAAACACACCTGAGCTTTACTATGATGCAGACAGTGTTACTAGGTGTCTGCTAACAATTCTGTTATGTGTTTCGTATAATCTCATGAAAGAAGGGGAATAGCCAACATACATGTGAGAAAATAAGAGCTTGTCTATAGCAGTTCCAAATAGTGTGTCCATTGCTTCAAGAGTAAATCAATAATAACAAAAATGTTTTGTATAACCCAATATCTTTTAGAGGACAGACTGAAATGGGTTTGCATAATTTGTGTCTGCTTAGAATTTAAATTGTTCTGTGTAATCTAACACAGAGCCCCGCAAAATGAAATAATAGTTTTTGAAGTTGAAGGGGAGGGGGGACACTGAGTGCAAGTCATTTGCACAAGGTGCATCCAAATGGAGAGCTCACAGATGTGTTTTCATTATTAAAGATAAAAACAGCTTTCCACAGCTTAGGCACTGATAATAAATATGCATTGCAACAGAACTAAAGTGAGCTCTAACCATCCATCCATCCATTCATCTATTTTTGTCTGAAAAAAAAAACTTAATTGCTACTCTGTGATTCTCTACATTGTTTTGGAACCTAAATTAAAATTCTGTTAGCTGATAATGCTAATTGCTCAGCTTTGTTCAAAACGCTAATGACCAGCCTACCTTTGAAGCATTTTAAAGTAATCATATGTGCTTTGTTTTATGTACACTATTTATGTGGTGTGGAGTGACTGACCTTAGTAGCTGCTTTACGTAAAATGTTTTATATCACTTTTAGGAATCGTTTGGATTCTGCCTTAGAGGGTAGCATGTAGGTAGTATACAGTGTGGCAACATGCAATGTTTTAAAAGAGATCCGTGTTCCAAAAACTAGTATGCTGCCTAACTAGAAGGCATCATAGACGTGCTTTAGGCGCGAAGGCCACCAAACAGTAGGCAGCAATGTCATGCTTTTTTCAAAGATGCCTCATTATGCCCAGTGTTGAGGTAGAGAATGCATTGGAAAAAATGTGTCATGCTATCTAGAGCTATTCTTGAAAAGCCTGTCTAAAAAAGGCAACAGTTTATAGGAACGAGCTCACTATGTTTTTGGAACAAAACTAGATGCTATTGTCTACATTAAAGGCCTAAGCACTGAGCTTAATGAAGTTGTTATCTGAGTTAGCTGGAGGGCTAGTTAAGCTCTGACCTTGTTAGGAGCCTTGCAAAGCCCACCAACCCGATGTGTCTTAATCACTTCATGTAATTACAGACACCCCACCCCATCCTAACCCTCTTCCAAAATCAAGCTCATCTCCCTGTGCACCTCAGGTAAACACGCATGAAACTGTAGCTCACCCTGAGAATCTGGGATTCAATCAACAACAAGGGGTCACATTTAATTAAAAGCTGATGAGAAAATATATTTAATTTCAAGTGCAATTAATTATGTAGGCCTGTAATTGGTAACTCTAGCTGTGTTGTCTAATGAACCCAATTAAACCTCCTGACAGATGTTTTTGACTTGCTGCATAGTTTTGCTATTCTCCCCCCCCCCCCCCCATTCTTTTTTGTGTAGTTTGCAAGAACTGCTTCCTTGAAAGGAGTGAGATCGCAAAATTGGGATTCGTGTGCCATTTTCTCAGTGGTGGCATGCTCATTAAGAAGGCCATTATGTCCTCGGCATCTGAAGGTCATCAGCTTCCCTCTGTGTTCATTTCTTAGCTTGCTGGGCCCTCATTTTACCTCCCAACATGCAACTTCACTCATACCCACAAGACACTCACTATAACTGTCTATTGACTTTGAAGTGTCAATCTTTTGTTTTCTGTCCCTTTTTCTCCAGAATAACAACAAGCTAGATGTATTTTCAGTTCTACCCTCATCAAAGTATATTTTTGTATTGCATGTCATGTCAACCCAGGGTATTGGATTGTTTTTTCTGGTGTACTGGTGGTGTTTATCTTATAGAGTCTTATAGAGGTTGTGTCACTCCAACATTTTGGCTTGTGGTAGCCTAAATTATAATGAATAGACTTTTTTGACCTAAATATGAATTACTTTGTAACTGGGAAGTTAGGTCACAGTCCTGCTCAGCCACCACGGTCTTCTTGAGCATAATACTTTGCACCAGGTTATCCCAGGGGAACTTTCTATACAATTAGTGTTGCATCTCTGTGGATAAAAATTGACTTGTATATTGGCAAGTTACTATTAACTGTCTGCCAAATCAAAGCTGTTTTATGAAGCCATTCTTGGAAATTGCGTTCTCCGTGGCCAGATTGGAGTGTAGATATTATTCACTCCTGACAGATTCCTGTAAGCTTCAGAGTGAAAGTGAAAAATGACTTAAGACTTTTTGATCTACTAACTTAATGATGATGTGCATTTCACTGCCTCTCATTTATAGTCAACAGTCTGAACTTGAAGTGAGACCAAAGGAGGGCACATAGAAAAAAAGGAAGTTCCACTGGGAGTTTGTGTGAAAAGATGAGGCACTCCTGACTGGGGAAACTTAACTCTCAAGAGTGCTCTCCAAGGTCTCACTGGTTTGTCTGCAGATTGATTTCTCCTACATGTGATTTTTAGGGCTTAAAATCCATGTGTGCTCAAATAAAGCAATCCACAAAGACCTGAAAGATAAACTAAAAAAAAAAAAAAAAACTTTTCAAGAACAAACTCTTCACTGAATGAAGTAGTCTCCCTAAACAACCTTCTGTTTTAATCAATGTAAACTCCAAATTCCTACTTTTGTTGTGTGTAAATTAAGGGCACTCCTCAGACCTGTCAACTTGTTTATCTCACTTTAGTTTACAAAAGAGGTGTCTGGTATCTCCACATCTGCCTTTCTGTTTTTTAGAAGTTTCTTGATGAAGATTCAGTCGAATATGAGATGGATGCCCAAAAAGTGCTAAAGATCTTGCACACCAGGATCTCTGCAGGAGGGGTGTCAGAGTAATTAAATGGCTAATGAGAGGACTGAGAGATGCCGTGTTCAACGCTCATCCATTCAAGTGTCTAAGGGGAATTAATTAACCATATGCTTGCTAATGCGCCCTGTCCATTCTATGATGGATGAGCAAGAAATGGCATTTCTCAACCTGGGACTACCCTTCCCACAGATACCAGCACTGTCCTCGTTTTTGACCTGGGATAACATGTTTTTTGGAGGTAAATGTGGAATAGATGGTGTCTTTTGTTGTTGTCTGTTTCTCAGGAGGTGTTGCAAAGGTTTCAAACACAGAAGTGGAACAGTAATGAGCCTTGTGTTCCACTCAGACTGAAGCAGTAGTTTGTTCAAGCTTTCTGCTTCCTAATTGGCTTGCACGAATCTGCCAAAGTGGCCTGCCAAAGCAGAGATTGCAGGGTCACTTGCATTTCAGCACGGCTGCCGTTTTACTCTCAACAGGTCGTGGGGTCTTTCCACTTGCCGTTCCAGCGAGGCCCTCATTAAAAACACCCAGTTTAGACTGCTTCCACCTATCCCTGCTTTGCTCTCTACTCATGGAGCATGAGTGACAGCTGAGGGAGAGAGAAAGAGACTGAGTGAGTTTGGATGATGGAAGAGTTTGGGCTAGGCAGGGGAACATATTTCATAAGCTGGACTCTTTCCAACGCACTCTGGAAATCATAGTTACCGGGACAGCTCGTACATAAATCATAATGAGATTTGGTAGCGGGGGGTGGCCAGGAAGTGTGAGGTATTTTACATCCGAGCTAGACAGTAGCAAAGGGGTCCAGATGGAAGATGGGCCCCTTGAAGGAGCAATTACTTGTACATTTGGAATGACACCTAGACCCATGATGCCTTAGATTCAATTGTCCACCCTCACTGCCCATGCGCCAACTGCACTCCGCTTCCTCCCACAGAGCCACAAATCAACCAGTGTGCTGCAGAAAAAGAGAGTGAGCTAGAGGAATGCCTTACTCGATCTCGGGTGATGACAAACCAAGCCATCTGTCTCGTAGCGTGTCTGTCCGCCTTTGACACAGTCAATTCCAGCGGTACTGACGGGGGCGGAGGCGCCCGGTCGTTTGCATTTATATTGTCTCTCAAGACAGCCTCGACTTTTTATCGCCTCCACAAATGCTCTCTTGCAAAAGTAACGGCAACATTCAGATCTTTCGCCAGAATGGTCCAAATCTGTCGGAATGCAATCAACAAAAATGCGCGCCCTGCAATTTTCCAAATGGCTATTGATTGAGTAAGCTGGAAGATGGCCACTTTCATCCGCCATGGCAACGCCTGTCAAAGGCTTCATCTTTTTTCAGGCCACATTTTCACCGTTTAGTAAATGTGGGGTGGTTACCAAGTAATATGGCTTTAATTAATGGCCGAACATGCAAAGGGATGCGAAGCAGAACTCTCCATTTGTCACGATTAGTTTGATCCGCAGTCTGTGAGCCGTGCACTGGGCTTTTAAAACTGCCAATTTGATGCTTCTGGTTAAGCTAGGGCAAGCACATCTTTGCAGAATCTTAAGGATCATTGATTTTACAACATGTAAAGCAGGACAGAGGATATCCAAGCAAAGGCCCAATGAAGTAATTAGACAAAGCTCTTTGTTTTTCTTTGAAAATGAATTCAGACACATCTTTCCCTCTGTAAACTCCACTCCAGCCAATCAGCCCTTACTCAGTGTGGCATTTCCCTCCTAGTTTCATTATTAATGTACCCAACAGTCCCCCACCACCCAATAAGAAACAAAGTGCCTCCACTACTTTGTTCTATTTCTAGTTATGTTCTTTGCACAGTTTTATTTTGAAATAAAACCACACCCAACACCAGGAAATGATTTTTATGATGCTAAAAAAATTATTGATGAATTGCTTTGTTTCTATGGAGTCCAGTGCCAGACGTTTCCTGATTCTTTGAGATAAAGTTCTAGTCTGTCTTATTTTTTTTTTATAGGGTTGGACTTCTTTTTTTTTGTGTGTGTGTTTTTTCACAGCACTTTATATACCTCCAAAGGGTGTGACATTCAATGTTTTTTAACAGGGTGTTTAAGTTATGAGCATTGCCTTATGAGCATTGTCTCGTAAACACCTCATTTGAAGTGGTATTGTAAAGTTTTTTTGGTATTCTTTAATCTAAGAATCTGCTGAATCATTTTAGTGTTCTTTCACACAAAAATCAAGATTGAGTGGAGGTTAGGTAATTATGCCAGCTATATGTTTCTTTCAGAAATGTTTTGACAGAAGAATAAATCATTCATTTAGACCTTTTCCCACCCTGATTGAGACAAGATATTTGCTGCCACACAAAACAAATACATTGTCACCCCTCCGAAATATTGAGTGGAGCGGAAAAGTAATTTTAGCCCCGAATTGTCACTACGGGTTGTCAAGAGAGTGTGGCAGAGAAAGCCACTTGTGCAATTTGAAACCAGCTCTGTACTTATGAAGGAGAAACGGGAACTCATGTAGGGAGACAAATGGAGCATAGGAAAGAGGCTCGAGATCATTTGTTTTATCTACTCCGACACTGCCATAGTCCACCATGGTTGGTGCCGACAGCAGTTGTCTTACATACTTTGGCTGTATCCCAATAGGTATACTATCAGTACTATAAGATGCATTATAAGATTATATCATCCAATGGCACCCACATGCGTATGTCTGTTAAGTCCACACGACCATAGGGTGTCATTTTTCATTTTAGGTTTCAGAAGGGTGCTCGCGAGCTCCCCCTTTGCAGCATATATACAACCTCGATGCTCACTTTTGCCAGACTTCTAATGGAGTCAAAACGGCATTACATCACGAAAGTGTAGACTTGAAGGAAGATCTCGAGGGCATAGGGTTCCATTTGGGACAGGACCTTTAACTTCCAACCAATGGTAGAGCCAATGTTGCTAAATCAGGCTGGTCTGAAAACTCAAACAAATATGTTTTGATAGTGCCTCCAAAACACAGTGTTTACACTTTTGGGGGAATAACCCTATGAATAACTTATAGTTGTCTCTGTATGTAAGACTTTGGTAACAGAAAATAGTGTAACAGTTGCAAAAAACACAAACAGTGTTTAATGCATGTTAGTGAATCTGTCATACTGTTTTACCGCATACCCAACAGTGTGTGCTTTCCAATTACCAGTAAACTACTTAGTGGGAATTGGTATGCAGCCCAGCTTCACAAGCTTAATTAGATTCTTTGGTTATTTACATCATGTGCTTAGAACTTCCATGTTCCACTGTGTAAGAAAGAGCTCCAAAGGCCTTTTGTTGGCATTTTATCTGCTGACTGAAGACTTCCAGGACAAGGTTTTTCCTGGCTAAGCTGGTCCTGACCATTCTTGTCCTGGTGATCCATCATGCCTGGCCCCTCCTTCCCTGTTCACTGCGCCATCAGAGTTCATCCCAATGGTTTCTTCTTTTGTTGACCTTGTGAAATATCGCTGTGTCTATTGGTGCTGCTCATGCGTTCATCCATACCTCTTGTTGTGTTCCTGCTGACTTGATCATTTCCTTGTCTCTTTAGCCACTGGGGGGTATTTGCAAAAAAAGGTACCCTGTGGGCTCTGGCTTTTCTGTCTGTGGGTTGTTCAACATTTATTATTATTTAAAAAAAATTGCCCTAAATGGACAACTTATTTTTAGTTATTGTTTGTTTACACAGTGCCATGGAATATACACCACAGTTATTACTGATGCTCAATTATTATTAATGGTTCTTATTATTATCAATGTTGAAGCAAGTTTTTCCTGCTTAACATTTTTGTGGAGATCATGATTTTTTCATTAATCTTTGATGAATAGAAAGTTCAAAAGAACAGCATTTATTTGAAATAGAAATCTTTCTTAACATTAAATGTCTTTACTGTCACTTTTGATCACATTTTATTTATTTTTTTCATTGTTAAAAAAAAAGTACTTTCCCCAAACTTCTGAAGAATCGTGTGACACTGAAAACTGGGAAAATTCAGCTTTGATCACTGGAATAAATTATAATAAGAAATAAGAAAATACATTGCAACAAAAACAGTTCTTTTAAATTGTAATAATATTTCACACTATTGCTTTTTCCCCTGTATTTTTAATCAAATAAATGCAGCCTTGGTGAGCAGAAGACAATACTATATATACTTTTATACTGTGTATACAAAACTTATATATGCCATATATGTAGTTTGCCTACATTTTGCTATATAACATATAACTTTTATCTTTAATTGATAATTAATGAATGTCCATTCTTTAAATCCAACAACAGCGATGACATCATATTTGCATATTAATCTGCAGTCTGCTGTGGTTCTCTTGGTGCTCATAAACTCTGCCAAAGATTTATCAAGTCAAAATATATTTATTTTCTTACAGCCTTGGTTTAATTACGCCACAGCCTTTAGGATGTTCATTTTCTGATGCAGTGTCTATAGTATTCCTTAGCGAATCTAATTTAATTAACTAATGTACAGCAAGGCACATGCTTAGGAATCACTGCTCCAACAGACGTAAATTTACCATCTGGTGCCGCTCTTTCTCTTGCAGCCATGCACCTCTTCGGACTCAATTGGCATTTACAGCCAATGCAGAGGCAGATTTACCAGCTGACGGAGGACAACACGAGTGGCCTTCATCTGCCCACAGATCTGGGCTTGCCGCCTCTGGGCAACACTGGTCTAGAGTTTCCGGATCGAGGAAGCAAAGATGACGGTATGTTCAAATCTAATGGTTTAAAGTCAATATGAAATCACAAATGACTGTTTACTTTTGAAATGCTTGTTCCTGGTGGTTTTGCACATGTGTTATTGTTGTATGTTATTCTGGCGTTATTCGCATTTGGATTTGGCTTTATTCTACACTGGGGGGAAAAGTGTTGAATAAACAGTTTAAACTCAGAAATTATAGTACAATTGTAAATTACAAACTAATAAATGCAACATTTTTAAGTGGAATTAATTAACTGAAATGGTATTCTCTTGTAAAATGTACTTCAAAAATCTTTATATAGAACTTCCAGTATAGAATGTCCAGTTAACAAGTTCTGCCCTTCATTTTTTGTTAACTATATTCTATTTCACGTGGATAAATGGATTGTAAATGCTGTTTCATGTTGACTTCTTTGAGATTTGTTAAAAAGCGATCCCTATTATGGTGAAGATAAATAGCAGCCCTGATGTTAAAAAGACAGCAGCTTGAGAAGTTTGGTTTGAAAAAAAAGTCTTTCAGCCTTGATTAACCTTAAACATTTTTTTTTTTTTGGCCAAGCGTTTGAACTCATGCCCTTCATTCATCTCATATCCGACAACACATTCCAACATTTCAAGCTAATTTCCTGCCAGATTCGCATGAACTCATCTCCTGCTAATTTCGCTCCGTGCTGGCCAGTATTATAACGTCTTATTTTTGATTTTCAAAGGATCCAGGATTATTTGTCAGCCAGCTCCATACTGTGACCAGTCTCAGTTGCTTGCCATGAGATCTGCATTACAATCCAATGAAAGTTGCAGGGAAAATGGGAAGGGTATTATTTGTTCCTGGAAGAACGGATGGCACAGCTTTAGGGATTGAGTATCCAGGGGCTCAAGGCAGATTAGAACTTGCCCCATCCAAAAAGCCATGCATTCCTTTCATCTCCAAGACTGGACAAGAGTTTTCCTGGCAGCGGAAGAAAGCAGACACTAACCCCCACGGTCATGGAGACAGAAGTTCGTACAGTAGGAAAAGTTATCTTTTCCGTGAGCACTACCCATATTTAGCCATTTGATTTGACACAGGCTTCGGACAAAAGGTGGGAGATCAGACCATTACCATATACAGTAGATGAGTCACCAAGACCAAGTCTTTTTTCATTTAGCAGCTGGCAGAGAGCGAGCGAGCGAGCGAAACCACAAACATGCAGGCCGTGGCGGTTCCTCCGTTTGAGTGACATCTGCGGCTGAGGGGAAATCAATAGGCCCAGCTTTTTAATTCTGACTGTCAGAGTAACATTGTCATCAGGAACACAGCAAATCAATCCAGCATCACTGTGCTTTACATCCCTGGTATTAACGTAAATTAACACTGTATCAGAGAGGTCTAGTTGCACATCAGTTCAATTACCCATAAACATGTTAGCTGGAAAGTGCCAGTGAGACATTGTTTAAACTCATGCATTCGCCATTAGGGCTGGTACGGTTACTGCATTACCGCGGTCATGTGACCCCTACCGTGGGTCTGAGCTCGTCACCGTCATCACCGCAAAAAAATAAAAAAATCATAAAAATAAATCTTCATAAAACTTCATCACTGCATTTGTCCCCACCACTTTTTGCCAGGGTTGATTGTGTCCCCACCACTTTTGAAACATCTCGCGGCACGGATGTACCAATACAAATAAATGAAACTTCTCCAGTTAACTCTAGTAGAGCATTCATTTTGTTCGTTTGTTAAATTAGAGGCGATCTAAAATGTGTTTTTTTTAAATCAAGTGACCAAAGTGCTCGTTGCCGCGGATAAAGTGTTCTGTTGTGACTCGCACATAGTCTTCACTCGGACGCGGGTAAATCACAAAACATGGTGCTAATAGCGGTTTACCGGAATTCTGCGGGAATTTCTTGCTTTTCAACCGCGGTAAGAAAGAATCCATACCGCCCCAGTCCTATTCGCCATACTTTACTCCTTGCTCCATTCGCCAAACTTTACCAAGCTTTACTCCTTGGGCCTGTGATTGGCCATGTGTGGGTGAATGTTATTTCAACCCAGAATAATAAAAAAATATTCTTTATTACAGTGGTCTCAACTGCTTTGGCCATGGGACCCACATTTTCCCATGATCATTGAGCCTCAACTCTTACAAACTTTGTATTCAAGATTTTTTTAAATGGAACATATCATTTCTTATTTTTTGCTTTTTTCTTTAACTTTGTGTGAAATAATACCCGGTCATGTTCTCAACAAGTTTCGCAAGTTCTGCCAATGGCGAAATGCGGCATAGCTGAATTTTCACAAGATGTGTAATTGCGACTGATGTGGTAATGCGTTATGTGGAGGTGGTAAATTGGAAGACGGGAAAGCGTGTCCTGTCTCTCCAGATATGGCAAATTGCAAATGATTGACTTTTGAGGAGACTGCCATCTGCTGTAGCGCGTGTAGCCCGACGCGAACGCTGCTTGCGAGTCCTCTGGGCTCTCTTTGCAAGGATGTCTGCTTTTGTCGCCATCACTGCGGAAATTGGCCAATCCACCCGAGTGAGCAGATGTTGCTCTTTCCTTAGGGTCCAATGAGGAGGGCACATCAGCATTAGGTGCAGGGGCATTTTCTCCAAGGATGCGAGGGTGGTACTGCCTCGGAAAACATTCTGATGTGTAAATAATTGAAAGTACAAAAAATAAAACAAATAGATAAATCACTTGGTTTAATGCCGAATCAAATTCCAAATCAAAATGAACTTGAATTGACTTGAAACGATCTGTCACCATAATTGCACTTGTTCTGTTTATTGAAGTTTTGAGAACAAATGTGCATTTAATGATATAAAAAAGTAGTTATTTCCGAAGCAATCCAAAAAAAATTGTTGAAATTTTAAACAAATATTATTTATACAAAATGTTGAGTTTTAGTACAGGCCTAAAGTGAAGTTTCAGCTTTACGGTCTATGGTCAGTGTGGCTATTTGTTCCTGATGTGATGGAAAATCAGCAAGAGGGTCATTCACCCAGTACACTGACCCTCTCCTCGCACCATATGGTAGATATATGAGGCGTCAGGCTGACTGATAGATCTCATTTTCCACAGGTAAACTAGATGGCTTTTTCCCGGAGGACAGCTTCATAGACATGGGCGAGATAGACGTGGGCCGCAAAGTCGCTCAGCTGATCCCGCCTGGAATCTTCTGGAGGTCGCAGGTCTTCATCGACCACCCCATGTACCTCAAATTTAATGTGTCTCTTAGTAAAGATGCCTTGGTGGGGATCTACGGGAGAAGAGGACTGCCTCCGTCGCACACACAGGTGGGTCAGGAAATGTAGTTTATTCAGATGAATATTTAAACAAGGTTTATTATGCCTTTTCATTTAAATGTTTGGATATTTGTTTGTGTTTTGCCATTTTAATAATTAAAGTAGAAAGAAATGACAAAAAAATATAAGGGCAAGAGGTGAACAGGATCGAGAGACTTCATTCCAGAATCAAAACCACTTGTCTTAAATGGAGTATGCATGCTGACCGCTAATTGTTGATATATTTTTTTTTATTTTTAAAGCTGAATTGCGTAGATTCTGTGGAACTAGATGTTCCAGAACATTCCATCTGCCATTAGTCAAACAAAGTGCCACTCTAAACTTAAACCATTTGTTGAACAAATGTTGATATGTATTTTAACATCGAAACAACAAAACAACCCTACAAACGCTTGTCCTATTTACGTTAAACGGTATCAGAGCTTTTTTAATTAAATCAAAAATGAGTCATTCCAATTTTGTTTGTCTCCCCAAACGCACATTCATTTGTCAATAATAGAAGTAGCATATTCCCCCAAGATTTCATTTCATTTTGTTGCATATCGTCTGAAAGACTCATCTCAAAGGCTTTGACATAAACTGACACTTAATTATAGTATCACACACAGAGCATCTCTGCCTCTCATTATTGATTTGGTTCATATATGTGCAGTGGTATTGTGTCACTGGAAATCACTCCAAGACCTTGGTTGATAGACTATTTTACGTTTTTTCTCCTCTTAAATTTTCTGCAAACAAATTTATTTTGTAAGACTGTTCCTTTATAGCACATGTAGATACAGTAAGAAATAATGTGTTTATGAGGAGGAAAATAAAGTCTTCAACTGTTATTGCAATTTATGGCTTAATGCTACGCTATGTCTTAATTTCTTACTTGGCTTATGAACAACTGTCAAACAAGAATGCCAAGGTCATATGTCATACCAAAAAGAAAGAAAAAAGGAAACTATATTTTACATTACTGTTCAAAAGTTTTCATATAAATTAATGTTTTTATTCACAAATGATGCATTAAATTGATCAAAAGTGATAGTAAAGACATTTATAATGTTACAAAATTTCTATTTCAAATAAATGCTTTTCTTTTTAACTCTGTTCATCAGTGAATCATGAAAAAAATGAATAATGGTTTCCACAAAAAAATATTAAGCATCACAACTGTTTTCAACCTTTGATGATAAAAAGAAATGTTTCTTGAGCAGAACATCAGCATATTAGAATGATTTCTGAAGGATCATGTGACACTGAAGACTGGAGTAATGATCCTGAAAATTCAGCTTGGATCACAGGAATACATTTAAACATAAAACAGTTATTTTATTTAATTAATATTTCATGATATTATTGTTTTACTGTATTTTTGTGGTGAGCATAAGAGACTTCCTGTCAAAAACATTCAAATCTTATCGAACCCAAACTTTGAAACAGTAATGTAAAGAAAATGAAACCTATTTTATTGTTTTTATTTAATTATTTCTGTTATTTATAGTATTATAATTAGTTCAAATGAAATAATACAAATGAGGATTATCATGAGATTCTCATTACTGATATTTTTTTGCAATATTTACTTGTAAACATAAACAATGATATTAAAATCAGCATGAATAAAAGGCAGTACAAAAAAATACTTCCATAATTTTTTGTTCAACTTTTTTTTTTTTTGCACAAATATGAATCCGATTATGACATGAATTAGAGGTAAACAGTACAGGTTTGAGGTGTGAGATTCAATGCATATATTTGCATATATTGGTACATTGTGAACAGCTGTCTCTTCACACCTAGCATTAGTCCTGTTCTCGCATTCTCAACCTGCCCTTAGAGACCAGGTCCTGTTGGCTCCAGCGTGTAGGACTTATCAGCTCCTGAAGGCTCATGTGTCAGTCCTAATGCTTGTTTGTGGTCTGTCTGTCTCTCCTTGTCTCCAGTTTGACTTTGTGGAGCTGTTGGATGGCCGTCGACTCCTGTCGCAAGGGTTTCCAGGTCTCGAGGGTCCGCCTTTTCCAGCCCAGCAGCGGAGCCTGGTGCCACTCACTAGTCACGATACCGGCTTTATACAGTACATGGACTCAGGCATCTGGCACTTGGCTGTGTATAATGATGGGAAGGAGACGGAGCAGGTGTCCTTTCTAACAACTGCAATCGGTTAGTACAATATTAAATGGCAACGACTAGAGCTTTAAGCTAGAGCTTAAACTATGCTTTAAAAAATGCAATATATATATGTTTAAATGTGCTAATGGTATTTTTTTCTCATGTGAAATATGTAAAAGAATGTTTGGATGGATCTTCAGTGATAATAGCTATGTTTTCTGATGAACACAGAAGTCTGATTCACACATGTTTGGGCATGTGACATATTCCAATTTGGCATTGCCAATGAAAACCAGCTTTATGCAAACCTGCCATTGTAATAACAGTTTCTAATCTCTTGATTTTCTTTTTCTTTCAGTTCCCATTCACTGGAATGGGATTGACATTGTAATTTTATTTGTGTTGTTAAAGGGGTGGTTCAGGATTTTGGACATCGGACCTCATTTCCAAGTTAGCCTGGGTGTTGTTTGTCAGTGGAGACAGTTTTCAACATTTTTCATCCAGTCCTTCCAGTTGCATAGTTCGCCGGTGCTAGGCTAGCGTGAGTCAACGGTATCTTCTAGCCTGCCATTAAAAACTGTTTTACCCATTCCACAGTACACCAAAAGCAAATAAATTATAACACCAGACTATCGATGTAAATGTCTGTTGAGAGAATAGTGTTCGAAATGAGGTCCGATGTCCAAAATTCTGAACCACCCCTTTAATTTCAAACAGATATCTGAAACATGCATTTTCCTAATGAAATAGTAGTCCTCTGGTAGTTTAGATTTTAAGTAGTAGTCCATTAGTAGTCCAGATTTTGAAAATGATTTCCCCGTAAACCTCAGAAATATTGAAATCAAAAGAAATCAAATACCCACACGACCCTTTTGTTTGTCAAAAAACAGCAAGTAATTCATCTGTAGATTTTCCCTTGGGTCGATCTTGTAATCAGATGGCAGTAAAATCATCAACCTCATGTTCCTATTTCAGTCAAATATAACATCCAAATATGGCTCAAGTCACCATGAAATGGACATATAAGGACAGGTGGTCACTTAGGTTGCAGCCAAACAACGTTCTAAATTCATGTAGCCATTGCAAGCCAAAGCAACCAACGAAACTATAAATTACTTTGACCGACAATCTCCACCTTGAGATTATCCACCAAATAGGGCGTATGTCACCATGATATGGACAATAATAAGGAAAGGTCGTCATTTAGATTGCGGCCAAAATTATTCTTGCTTTGGTGCTTCTTCATTGACATGCCATTTTCCAAATTGAAACTACGTTCTCAATTAATGTAGTCATCATAAGCCTAAACAATCTAGAACTGATATGACTTTGAGAGACAATCCCGGCCAAAATTATCCAACATTTTCCCCCCAATCAAAATATGAATAAGGCATTGCTAGAAATCTTCACCTGCACAGTGGTACTTGTCAGAGCTTACCATCACTGATATTCCCTTTTTTTTGCATTGCGATCTCAGCCAGCCCAGACCTCTACAGAGTAATCAAGGTGGATTTGAATAAGAAAGATTGCGGAAATGAGCAGTGCTTCTCTATGCCTGCGTGTGTTCTTCACTGATGGCTCGTAAGACTCTTGTTAGTTTTTGAGTGGCTCCCAGCGAATCCCGCTTCCCATTTGCTGTCTATTTGCATAGAACACAGTGTCCTTGATTCAAAGCTTCTGATTGACGACCCTTCCATTCCCCCATGCATATTATTGGTCATTATTTGATCATATTCACGTGCAATTCTTTTTTGCTGTGAAAGACTTTTCCCTTCCATCCTTTGCCATGCTTGATGGAGGCGATTTTGATTTTGTCCTTTCCGTTCCGCATCCTGAAAGCGGCTTTGATTAGCATGAGTGCGTCAGGAGGGAGGGCAGAGCTCAAGGCCGTCGTGAGGTTTCAGCTTTCGTAGAGGTGGCAGCTGGGAGCTGTTCTCACATGCTCTTTAATTAAACGCTCCTGGGCCATGGTCCATCTGCGACGGCAGGGAGGAGGGGTTTGCCAGCCTGTCGATCGATGCGAGTGTGTCTGCCACACATCCATTTCTGCAGTTCAAGCTCATTGGGGGAAAGACGGCACTGTGCCCTATCACCCCCAGCCAGGATGGAATACGATACCTTGTATGCGAGACATGACATGGTGGTTTAGGGTGGCAAAGGATGAGGAGAGAAAGAGCCAGTCTGTTTATCCTGTGTTCGGGTGCTCTTCAATGCAACCTCCATTGGGAGTTTGTTGGCCATCTGCGGTTCAGGGCCAAGACGGTGGGCTTCAGAGAAAGAAGGCCTGGAATAGGAGTCATGCCTGAGTTGATTTGATTCTGAGCTGTGGTGGTGATTGAGATTGAGAGGGTGAGAAAGACTGAAAGAAAGTAGATCAGGTGGATGGCGACCTTCAGCGGGATTCAAACTGCATCCGGTTTTCAGTACAGAAACACTAAATACGCCCTTAGTAAACACTGTCACTGAGGCTTTTTCAAAACATTACACTATTTGTTTTGGCTTCCTGGCCAATGGCACAGGCTCAACCAGTGGTGTGAGATTGGGGCGTGGCTCTCTGTTTGTCTTGACCAATCGTAGATGAGAAACTGTTCAGGAAACAAGACATCAAAAAATACATTTTTGTTTTGACAGTTGGTCACTAGCAGTGCACACTTCCGTAATATTATTCATTTATGCATTTATGTGAATAATAGAAAAGAAAAAGTGATTGCAAAGAGATTTTTAATATTTCTATTTGTCTCTCATAGATTGCAGTGAGATTAAATATATTGCAAATTGAGACTCTTAAGTCTCCTGAATCTCAGACCATGGTAATCACACATGACATCTGTAGAGTTCCTGAAATTATCTTGACCTTGTTTCAAACTGTGCAATCAAAAGTCAGATTTCAAAATGAAAATTTCTTTTAACAGTCTTGCAAGGCAAATGTAATAATACTATACAATCCGCATTCATTTTATAGACTTGACATCTCAATGAAATCTCCGGAGCTAGAAGAGCAACCTCCAAGCAATACTTCCACCGAGTACACATATGCCGTGATCCATAAGGGACCTAAAGTTGAATATCTCTATTGTTCTTGCTCTTTCTCTCTCTGTGAAGCTCTATTTTTGTTTCCTCCTTTTTTTTTCTTTTTTTTTTTGCCTCTCTCACCATAATTCTCATGACTCCTCATTACGGAGCTACGGTATCCGTCCCATGCGCGACACAGTCTCATTTGTCCCCGCCATGTGGTCTTCTGTTGTCAAAGTTATCAAGGATGCTTCTCTTGCTGTGGCTTGCTGATTGCTCTCGTCCCTCGGCCTTCAGAACAGCCGACAGGCCTTCAACAACAATTCTAATATTAGATGTTTATCACAGATTGAAGCCAAGGACAACAGTAAACAAGAGCAAACAGGAGTAATTAATGTCAGATCAGTTCAAGAGACTAAAGGTGATGTGTGTAATCATTACTATTGCTTAATGCGAATGTTTTTTGAGAAAATCCAGTGCCAAAAATGATTTAATTTGAATCAATTGATGTTAATTCATCTGTTCGGACCAACACAAATCTTAGTATGCCATTATTTGGACCGTTTTAGCTCTAAATTTCTAAGTTCTATTGCACTGGAAAGAAAACTGGCCAACCAGTAAGAGTTGTGTTTTAGGTCACATGCCCAGAACAACTGCTGTTACATAAAACATGTAAACACTGTCTTCTCTGCGACAAGCTGGTGTCAGAAATAGAAAATTGCGCAGCGACACCTACAGTACTTTCAGCGAGTGATCTGCATTTTCATCATCACATTTTTATGATGAAGACTTACCTGGGTGTAAACAGCTCTTAATCATTATTTGGGTGGATGATAAAATGGCCGACAAACCTAGTAGACTTACATTTGAATGAGAAACCCGAGCCATATGTTGAGAACAGAATATCATAAAGGCTTTTGATTGGAAACAATAAGCATCCACCCAGCAGTCACCCAGTGCCACTAATAGCATGGAAATTATACACTTCTCTTTATGGCTCATATAGGAAATATGACGACCAGACAGGTTAAATACTCTCCTTGTTCTCCGTGTGTGACAAAAGTCTTTAAAGCATGAAGAAATATTGACACTTTTTCATGGCTGGACACAGACTTAAAGATGAATTTATATTTGACAGTTTTGAAGGGAAGTGCAGGTCTGGACTGCATGAACTCAGCCGTATCAGCCATAGTGTCAAAAATGCTTTACATGAGAGTGACAGCGAGAGATAGATTGTAGAGACTTTCTTGACGGACATTAAGCGAAAAAGCCATCTCGTGTATAATTGAATCTGTTGACGTAAATACAAATGGCGAAGACTTAATTATTTGTAGGGTACTATACACCTCTACATTCCCGTCTATAGGCACCACAGGCTTTTGAGAGACCTGTATGTGCCCTAGGCTTAGAAATGGAGCCTGGAAGCCATCAAACACCCTACCGAAGTCTTTATAGGCTCGAGTGTACCAGGGGATGGCCAATCTGCCAGCCTTTTCCTCTCACATCAAGAGACTTGTGCCTTTAAAATTCACTCAAAAAAATTCTCTGCGGCACAGTCTAGTTACCGCCCTCTCTCCTTCTTTTCTCCCCCCTTCCCTCCATTCAGCTTCCCGTCTGTTGCATCCTCTGCGATGATTGACTCTCTTGAGGAAGGGGAAGGCTGTGTCCGGGCTCACATTTCCAGCCCTTTGTCCGGCACAAAAGCATCTTTGTCGAGAGAACTCAACCACAGGCGCACCAGTGACTCGCGGGGATCCTAAGAGAGGGAATATTTTTCACTGCTATTTCATGTTTAATTCAGGTTGCGTCTGATTTTAGCTGCACAGAATCGTGTGTGGATTTGCCTCAGTACAAAAACGCAAGTTTATCACGTCAGTAAATTTACTGCATGTCGTCATTTAAGTTCACAATGAGCAAATTTGTCCCCACCGCTTTATGGAATAATATGTCTAATACAGAGGAAATTGTTCCAATTTTCAAAAATGTGCTTTTTTTTTTCATGTGCTATAATAAGTGACGATCTAGCACAAATTTGTTTTTTTAATGCTTCTCTGTGCCTCCGTTGCAGTTGTTATCAGTCACAGAAAGTGATTCATGCTTCGCATTTGGTAGTTGATCCATGTGTTTATCCACTAAGCTACAGAATCCCAGGACAGACAGCGGCAGATGTAGCAATGAAGTTATCTAATAAAAAGTCTTTAATCGGTCATCAAGAATGACTTGCTCTTGAAAAAATAACTTGCTATCAAGCATTACATTATTTTTTTTTAACGTACTAATGTCCTTGTTTGTGTGTCAGTTTAGACTTGGAGTACTTTATTACAGACCTGATCTATGTATCCATATATTATATAGACCCTTTATGCATATTTATGAGCAAACTAAATCTGTGATTCCTTGATCACTGAAGACGGTTATCTAAATGCTTCTAGATTGCTGTCAGTGTGAACAGACGATGTCTACCAAGAATTAAGCACCACTTCTTCACACCAGGAGTCTGTCTAATACATCCGCAATCTGTAATAAACCCCTTTTATATATACTCCTGCTTAAGTCAGAAATCTTGTAATTGACATGTCGACATTCCTCGCATTTAAATTAGCACGCTTCACTGAAGGAGGGTGTTAGATGGAATTTCCATTAGCCGTGTCACTGGATGTGTCATGCACTCATGTTGGTTTTTGCAATGGTCAATGTTATTGCCGTGTCACAAAAGCATCTACAGTAATTACAGAGAGGTCCTCATTAGGCTGAAGCAAATTCGTCAAGTGGCTCCACTTGAGTTCCACTTCACCTCAGACCTGCTGGCTAACAGAACACGTTGTTTACTCCTATTCATGGAGAAAAAGTAATGGTTTTTTTTTCAGATCAAGTAATCTGTACTTGATTAGAATTTTTTTGAAAATGATCACTTTTTATTGGCGACCATACATGAATTTGTTTAACAAAATGTTGTTATAATATTAGTCAAGCTTAAAGGTGATTTTAGTGTCACTATTTTTGCATTATTAAAATTATAAACATTTTGACATTTCCTTGAGCACCAAATATATATATCTCTGCCTAAAACTCACCGCATTCTTTGAACCAATATTTCTATGTTGGACTGATCGGAATGATCAAACAAAATGTGTTTTGAAAGTGTTTACACTTCTTTTTTCTTTTTTTGATATATGAAAAAAAAAAATCATCTCCAAAAGACCTCAATGTAAGCAACCTCCGTTATTATTCTAAAATCAAAATAAGTAACAACACTTTATTATCAGTTCTGTCTTTGAGCTGTTTTTCATGTTTCATTTCATTAATTGGCCTGGGGATCGAGTTTTGAGTTCTGAAAGTTACAGTATGTTTTCATAGTGAACTCATATTTTGAAAGATCAAGGAAAATTTGATCCCCCACCCCACCACCACCCTCATATGAACCCTTTTAAATTGAAACGGAACCTAGAGTACAACAGGAAATTAAGCTTTTTGCACCACATTCTCTAGGGAAAGAAAATAAACTGAATCCAGCAGGTGAAGCACTGGTAAATGTGTGCGTGTCATTCTGACAAACATTGATGACATTCTCTTGCAGACTCTATCGATGACTGTCCTAGTAACTGTTTTGGAAATGGAGACTGTGTGGCTGGAAACTGCCACTGTTTTCCTGGCTTTAGAGGACCCGACTGCAGCAGAGGTGAGATTTCTGTTTACCTACTCCTCCATTAGCCTACTTTTCTCTGTTTATTACTTTTTGTCCTTCATCCCTGCAATCATTTCTGTTGCACTCTCTTTGTCATACACGCATTTTCGGTTTCTTACCAATATAATCATGGTAGCCATGTTTTTCAGCTATGTATAAGCAACTGTCATGAAATAAATTATTGTACTAACAATCAAATGAAATTATTTGTGTGTGTGTTTGTATGTATGCATGTATGTATGTATGCGGCCAAGCGATACACATTTGTAATCTGATTAATTACACGAAGTGGCGATTAATTAATTGAATTAATCGCACATCAAATTTGGCTGAGAAATTACCCCCAAAAGATAATTTTTTAAAGTCATTATTGTGTTAAATAAGAAAAGTATCAAATAGACATTACAAAAGTAGCTTCAGAAAAAGAAAAAAGAAAACAGAATTGATTCAACAGAATTTATAATAAACTTTTAGGCCTTAAGGGACTGGGTGGGTAAATGATGACAGAATTTATATTTTTGGGTAAACTATACCTTTAATGTTTTTTTTTTTATTAATATGGAGAAATGAAATATTTTTGTTGTAATTAAATGATACTCTAAATAAGAAACTAAAACTGCCAGTAGGTGGCGGTAAATGTCTAAATGAGTAAGTCATTGAATCATTGGTTTGCCTGATTGATTCGCTCAAAACGTCCATTCATTTAGAAATTAAACACCGTTGTGTGTTGCCCTGAGATTATAAAATCAATGCTTCATGTTCGTCATCAATCAACTGTATACAATGTAAGATGACCTACGTAGGTCTGCGTTAAATGGGTTAATTGTAACATACTTTTTTCCATAAATAATTAAATGAACGCGGTAAATTGAATTAAAAGTGCTTCATATGTAAATACAATATATATATATATATATATATATATATATACACTCTATATATACATATATATATATATATACATTTTGAAGTCTTGAAAGGTGTATATATATATATCACTTCAAAATGTATGCATTAGGGTTCATGGGAACAAAAAGTATAGTCGCGTTGTTACTGTGGTATTTTGCCAGACATCAAGGTTACAATTTTGGTTCTCTTTTGCCCTGTCACTTTAACATTGATTTTTCATACATGAATTCTGTTCTCTGCTGCTGTTTGCATGTTTCTTGTGTATTCTAGTCTCTGATCATTCGCTATTCAGAAATCCCTTGTCCATACATAAAACTTCCGGATCGATGTGGTTTGACATACTTTTACTACTGTAGCTTTTGCTGCAGTGCTCATATTGATTTCCACACAGACATGAGTTGAGTCCAGAAGGCCAGCCCAAGCTACATTTTGGCAGCTCTTTGACATGTTGTGTATATGTGTGTATTCTTTCCAGCGTCCTGTCCGGTGCTTTGCAGTGGGAACGGTCAGTACCTCAAAGGCCGCTGCATGTGTCACAGCGGTTGGAAAGGATCCGAATGTGATGTTCCTACTAACCAGTGCATCGACATAACCTGCAGCGGACATGGCACATGCATTGTGGGAACTTGCATCTGTAATCCAGGCTACAAAGGGGAGAACTGCGAAGAAGGTACCAGAGTATTTAAAAAAAAAAAAAAAAAAAATTTTTTTTTGATAGTAAAGTTTTTTTTTTTTTTTTAAGAAATCCGTAAGGATGCATTAATTTGATCAAAGACATATTATAATGTTACAAAAGGTTTCTATTTCAAGTAAATGCTGTTCTTTTGAACTTTCTATTCATCAAATAATCAGGAACAAAGAATCACCGTTTCCACAAAAATATTAAGCAGCAGAACTGTTTTCAATATTGATAGTAATAAATGTTTCTTGGGCAGCAAATCATTAGAATGGCATTAGAATGATTTCTGAAGGATCATGTGACACTGAAGACTGGAGTAATGATGCTGAAAATTCAGCTTGGATCACAGGAATAAATTACATTTTAAATACATTACAATAGAAAACTTCCCCGCTTTTGTCTGGTAGTGTATGGTTAATATCACCGGCCTCACACCATTATACAGGCTGTAATACATTATACAATGTCTGAGCTATTTTAGTGTTGCTGTTGCCCCTCTTTTTTTTGTACACCAAATTTGTATGCACCAAATCAAACAGAAATGGAGAAAGAGGCATGTCTTGGCCTTCTTTTAGTATGCAAACGTACCCTTCTGAATATTTAAGATGGGCGTACATGACCTTCGAGTTTTCGAGCAGGCCCATAAGTATCCGACTCGTCTCGTTACGCCTTGGAAGTCTCCTCGCTCCTTCACATGCATTATGGATACTTCTGAGGGTCCAAAGCAATCCATTAAGAGAAGAACAATTCATTTGGGTTAAGATCCAATAAGTCAAATTTGCACCGAGAAGCCTGAACTGAGACTCCAGCAGCCCGTCGACAGGGGCGACCGAGCTGTGAGGAGATAAGATTAAAGTAGCCAGTGTGTTTGGCAGTTTTTGAAGGCTCTCATTTGAAGATGAAAAATGATGTGGGCGATTTTGACAAATGGTATGTTCTGACTCTTCTGACCCCCGGCAATTCTATTTCGGGTCTCACCGTTGGCCGTTGAGGAAGAGAATGCCGACGCTGGCCCTTTAACGGTTCTACCTTTCTTCAACGCGACCTTCAGGCGGTGATGATTAATTGCCAGGAGAGAGGCTCTTGTCATTTAGCCTATGATCTCTGTGCCTTGTTCCCAAACCATCTGCTAAGAGACCCGGACTCCTGCTCATCTATAGGAACGGCCTCTCCACCCATTTGTGTCATGGTAAAGGGAGTCGGCAATGTAGCGACCCCATCCCTCCTTTCCCATCATGTCCCAGCTGGCCTCATGTTAGCCATCTGTGAGGGCACATTCTGGTTTCACACCTTCATTTTCGCATAGTTATACACTACCCTACAAAAGTTTTGGAGGCGGACAGATTTTTTTCCAAATGAAATTAAAAGTGTCAGTAAAACTTTTACAGAAGTCTATTTTAAATAAATGCTGTTCTTTTTTTTACTTTTTATTAATCAACGAATCTTAAAAAAAAAGAAAGAAATCAGGATTTCCGCAAAAATATTAAGCCAAAACTGCTTTAAACATTGATAATAATAAGAAAAGTTTCTTGAGCTGCAAATCAGCATTTAGAATGATTTCTAATAGAATGAGGATCCTGTGACACTGAAGACTGGAGTAATGATGCTGAAAATTCAGCTTTGCATTGCAGGAATAAATTACATTTTAAAATATATTAAACATTGAAAACGGTTATTTTAAATTGTAATATATATATATCACAATATTACTGTTTCTACTTATTATTAAAAAAAAATCAGTTCATGATTTGGAATTTGAATAGGCCAGACCCACAGAAATATGAATTGGAATGACGACAAGACACATTTACTGAATAGTAATTTAAAGAAATATCAAATAAATGCATTTAAAAAGAAAGTGTTTATCCACAATAAGTTATTAAATATGATAAAATAAACAAACTTTATGTATTAATTTGTTCATTCATTCTTTTCTAGTATTCTAGCAATCTAATCTTTGTTTGTTTGTTTTACCCTTTCAAAGATCATTTGTTCTATCATTCTGTTGTTTATTTAAGCATTCTATCCTTCATTTGTTTTAACATTCTATTGTTCATTCTATCATGCTATTGTTTGTTTTAGCATTCTGTTGTTTGTTCTAGCATTCTATCATTTGTTTGTTAACATTCTATTGTTCATTCAAGAATTCTATTGTTTGTTTTAGTATTTCGTTGTTTGTTCTAGCATTCTATTGTTTGTTGGTTAACATTCTATTGTTCATTCTAGCATTCTATTGTTTGTTGTTTTTAGCATTCTGATCTAGCATTCTATCGTTTGTTTGTTAACATTCTATTGTTCACTCAAGCATTCTATAGTTTGTTTGTTTTAGCATTCTGTTGTTTGTTCTAGCATTATATTGCTTGATTGGTTTTAGCATTGTGTTGTTTATTCTAACATTCTATTGTTTGGTTTGTTTTAGCATTATATGGTTCGTTTTAGCATTCTATTGTTTGTTTGTTTTAGCATTATATCGTTTGTTCTAGCATTCTTTTGTTTGTTTGTTTTAGCATTCTATTGTTCGTTCTAGCATTCTATTGTTTGTTTGTTTTAGCATTCTGTTGTTCGTTCTAGCATTCTATTGTTTGTTTGTTTGTTTTAGCATATTTCTTTGTTCTAGCATTCTATAGTTTGTTTGTTTCAGCATTCTATTGTTCGTTCTAGCATTCTATTGTTTGTTTGTTTGTTCTAGTATTCTATAGTTTGTTTGTTTCAGCATTCTATTGTTCGTTCTAGCATTATATCGTTTATTCTAGCATTATTTTGTTTGTTTTAACATTTTATTGTTTGTTTATTCTAGCATTCAATCATATGGTTGTTGTAACATTTTATCATTCCTTCTAGAATTGTAGCATTCCATCATTCGCTCTAACATTTTAGCATTCATTTGTTTGTTTTAGCATGTTATGTATTCATTCGTTTTAGCATACTATCGTTCCATCTAGTTTTCTAGTTCAGAATGACATATACATTCTTTTGAATTTGAATTAATACATTTTTTATTTTGTTCAAATTCAAATTGCCGTTGTGCATTCTATTTGCTACCTTAAGTCAAATTCAGGAATTGAATTGGAATTTAAAAGGCATTCTCAGTTCTAAACGGTGTGCAACCCTGCTGCCTACATTTTTCCCCTTTGAATATCCCTTTTCACGTATGTCATTCATATTTCTTAAATGGGTTGCAAAAACTGCAAAAGTTTTTACTTTATTTTAAGAACATCCGTCTTGTTTGTTGGGCGTAACTGATCCTAGTTCATTCAACAAGGATTAGAAATGAATTAAGTGTAACATGGGTAACAGTAAGCTGAGTTTTTTGCCCATGGGCCATTGTAGGTGTCCTTGTTTGCATTCTGTCACGCTTGGGTTTGGGTTCACAGTAAGTGGGGGGGACCACATCCAGCATCGCTTTTCAATTTAGCAGAACATGCTCCGACCGCGCCAGTCTTTTCCCTTCCTGGCGCTGGGAGGAAATCTCATTATCAGCAGCTTGAGAAGTCAGAGAGAGAGAGCAACACTCTTCCCACCTGCCAGTTTACTGCACGACAGCGAATGCTGCCATTTAATTTGACCGTTTGTAAATCCTGTTGCTCTCAGGGTTTTTAGAAGTGTCAGGCCTCCTCAGACGCGGCTGGGCATGCGGCACCCTCTCTGCTACAAGAGCTAAACCTCTAGAGTCTGTCTCTTGGTCTATAGGATAGATGAACAGCAGGGGACACTGAGCTATGACAGTTTGATGTGAATACATGCAAGTTTGATATAGTGTGCTTGTCTTTGATGATGAGTTTGGTCTGATGGGGAAATGGTATTTTGTTATTTTTACTTTTGATTTCTGCTTTGAATTAGCTATGTGGAAAATGTCAATGAATACCTGTGCTGTGTGTTTTTGTACAGTGGACTGCCTGGACCCGACCTGCTCAGGGAGAGGTGTCTGTGTACGTGGAGAGTGCCACTGTTTTGTAGGTTGGGGAGGTCCTGGATGCGAAAGTCCACGTGCTTCATGTATGGAGCAGTGCTCTGGACACGGGACCTTCTTGGCTGACACCAACACTTGTAACTGTGACCCCAACTGGACCGGTCACGACTGCTCCACAGGTCAGTACAGTGGCGGAATGATGAAATGTTCTATGCTGTTATGTTCACTTCCCTATTTCAGTCTTGTTACTTTGTATTTATTCATTTATTTAGCTTATTATGGTTTTAACTAAATGAGAAGGAAGAATCATTTAGTTATTTTCATTTATGTGCACCAATCAGTGTTATTTTGATATTTTTCGACTATTTATTTATTTTTCTATTTTATTTTATTTTACCATGTGCATGGTTGCCAGATTGAAAGTAGTAAATAGTTGCCAGATTGAAGTAAAACACAGGCAGAAAAGGTGTTCTTTTAACAGAAAAGCCTTGATTGGGGATTTAAACTCTTGAGATCTGGCAACCGCAAGCATGAAAGCTTGTAGAACAGACTTGTGCTGGAGTCTGTAAAGTTGCTGTCTGTAAAATGTTTTTTTTTTTTTCCCAACAAAAATAAAGGGAGATTTCTAACTAGATTTTAGTCTCAACTTGTATTGTTTAATGACCTTGGTGTCTCGTCATTGTCTCGTCAACGAATATTTTTCATCATAGTTTTCGATAACGAAATATACTGAAGTAAATCTGAAACACTATTAAAACATGTCTTAATGCTCTCATACTCATAAGTCGCAAGACCAATAAGAAGTACAAGAATTGGAATAAAAAAAAATATATTCTTCTTGGGCTTGGATTTAATAATCATTTAAGTATCTCATACAAATACCTGCCTGATCTGATCGTATAAACTATGTGTGTGTCTGTACGGGGGACAGTGTTAGCGTGACACTAATCTGAAGGGCAAATCGTACACCTGTGTATGTGAATCTCTCTTTGTGAGCGGCTCATCACATATTTCTGTTTGCCTGTGCACAAACTGATTTCTGTTAAAATCTTCTAAACCCTCTAAATGAAACTTGATGCAGCTTATCGTTGCTAATCTTCATGCCACCTGTTGCCATGACAGCGGTGACTACAGGTGTCAGGGTGTAATTTCATGCTTCACATAATTTACCTCACTGTTCTAGGCTCGTGTGATTGAGAAAATTCAGAGAAAACAATATATGCAAAGTGCTTCGGTAAACGCTCAGTCTATTGGTCATAATAGAACGTTTAAATTAGAAACACTTCAAAGACATTTTTTCTTCTGAATTAAGCAGCCATTTCTAAACTCGGTTGATAAAGTTAGCACCGTTTCATTTCCTTTCTTTTATCCCATCAAGAATAGGCAGTTTGGTCAAATTCTCCATGGTTTCAAAACACTTAAGTCCCCTCTCCTCAACCCCTCTCACGGTCATGCCTGACCACTTTTTCACCGAAATTTTTCCACATTTGAGCAGTTTCAGTCACGCTAGTTAGACCTCCATCAGGAGGCGGGGGTGAAACAGCAGCGTCTGATACAGCTAAAGCAGTTTAGCACCTCATACCGGAGGACGAGAGCCAGGTTCTCTCAGTGACCTGTGGAAAGCGTGCTTTGATTTCCCCTCAAGCTGGTACACTGATGTCTTCTTACATCACTCTGGACAGAAGTCTCACACCTGCGGTTTTGGTTTAGTTCACGTGAAAGAAAACCTTTAAAATCCTGACTGCAGTACATTTTGAATCTGGGAGAAACACCTAAACTTTTAACTAACAGAAGTAATAAAACACATGTGCATTTCATATTCTCAGCAAACAATCTGTATCGGACGATAAATGCAATTATTTTGCTGATGATTATTTGATTATTTTGGTGACTCTAAAGCAGGCTCTATTTGATCCTTTGAATCACCTTAAGTTCGAGGCAGGGTTGCCAGGTGTGCTGTTTTCCCCCATCAAACATTATTTGAAACATAAACATCCGCCCATCCAATAATCACAAATGATGTCCTTTTATCACCAAAATGGCGTTTCGTACTGTAAAACATCTTACATGTTGTTATTATCTTCAAAATCACATTCTTTGAGGTGCATTCTGGGATTTTTTTTTAAACAGCATTTTAGGACTGCTTTACATTCGCTTACCACAGCAACAGAAAAAAGTTGTCTGCAAAACTTAGCTCAAGGATTTAAGCATGATTTTTTTAGGATCATATACCAATAAACTTTGTAATTGTAAATCATTACATAATTGTCACACATTATTTGAAAACATTTCGAGTTGGAAATAGACTTGATTTGTTTACTTATCGGAGTCTTTTTCTGTAACGCAGGGCAGAAAGCCAAATGCTATTTTGCTACACCAGTTTCGAAACAGGGACATTTATTATTAATATCACTCAAAGTGCTCAAAAGCAGTGATGCAATATTGTTATTTTGGTCACTGCTATTGCAAACACCACAAGGCTTTGAGAGATCAGAGAATTAAGGGAATTTTGCTTCGTGAAACTTTTGAAACTATCTGTGAATATGAATTTCACTTTAATGCCAAGCAGACAGACTGACCTATTGTGTAATCCGAGGGATTTGCTGGAAATAGCCATTTAAAGCCTGACTTCTCAAGCGAAAGATGCAGCAAGACTAAATTATTAAGATACTTGTACTCTTCTGTGCTGGCCTGTGCAAACTGTGAGCTTTGGTATATTATTTAGTTGAATAAAAAAATGTTTTTAATTAAATAAAAAAAATAAAATGTAATTAATTTAAATATAAAATAAATTCAATTAAATAAAAAAGTAAAGTTCCGGTATATTTACCCCCTTGGCAAACATCTGTGAAACCATTAGCGGCCAATTGTTTTGTTTGCTGCACATTTGATTACATTAATTGCAATGGTAATGGTTATAACATAAATGTTGGGGATAAAATAAACGTTATTCCACAAAACTAAACGAAGATACGGCCACTCCTAAAATCTGAAAATCACTTCCTCCCTCTCTGTCACTCCTGCTTTTCCCCCCTTTTTTTGTCTCTGTTCTTTTGGTCACTTCTAGTAATTGAATAAGAAAGCTTTCAGCTCTAGTATGTTTGCAGGCTGGCAGCTCCAACACATTCTGAAATGAGCTGTTGCAAATAATCAAGATCTGCATCAATTAGTTCTCCTCCTCCATTAAAGGACGCACGCAGGAGTTACCCAATTATTGTACGACGTTCAAGGCGTCTTTGCCCTGCAGTGAACCATTGTGGGAACGATTCACAGATGGTATCATCCTGCCACTTGGCTGCTGTGTTACCTTTATGAGAATCGCTTTGAGGAACACCTTTATGAGAAAACGATATTCGCATTATCATGTGAGATGTTTTTGGAGAGGCAAAATACTGGGCGAATTAAAAGAGGGACACTAAAGGAGAGTAAGAAAGAGAGAAAATGAGCAACTGCGTGTCTCCTTGACAACTTTAAGCAATGAAATGCCATTAGGATGCCTCTAATTGAAATGTTGCATGTGAAATTAAGGGCATTTACATAATTTAACAAAGGCCCAGTGTTGTAATTAGCATGAGGGAAGGATTTTTTTTTGCCTTCAAGCTTTTAAATCTGGTAATGCCATGTTATGGTTTGTGCCTGAAAAGACTAACTTAACTGTTTTATTTGCAACAATGACATAATGCAGAGTTACATTAACATAATTGACTCGTTATTGGCCTATAAGCGACCTTCTTTCTGGCTCCCTTCTGCATAGATTTGGATAATTAGACAACATTACATAACCACTGTTCTACACTTTGAAGAGGGCTCTCATTTGCATAGCATAAAAATATTTGTTCTTTTTTTAATTATTTATCTGTTTATTGTATCCACCTTTTAAAATCGTGTGTGTGTGGCCTGGTAAATCCTACATTTTGGGGACAAATTGCCCCTACAAAGATGGCAATATCTAAAGTCTCAGACCAAGTGGGGAAATTGTTTTGGTCCCCATGAGAAAAACGGCTTGTAAATGACACAAAATGAGTAAGTGTGTGTGTGTGTGTGTGTGTGTGTGTGTGTGTGTGTGTGCACGCTATTCTACAGAATTGCAGGAATGTTTTTAATTTAGTTGATTTATTTTAGCATTTTTGTTTGTGGTTAAAATTCATATAAATCTACAAAAATGTATATAGGTCCTGTAATTGATCACCATTTATTATTATTTTTTTTTATATTTTTGAAGTACAAAAACTCCATGTTATCTTTACAAATAAAAATGGTAAAATATGGTTTCAAATAGTTTTAGATGAAGTATAGGTGGACATGTCGAAAGTATACCATGTTAACTACACTTGATGTTTTGTGCTTTATACCACATCTTTATCCTTTTTATGCTTCTAGAACTTTTTCATTTTGTCAAGATTTCAAACTCCCTAGACATGTAAAGCCAAACCTTCCCAAAACCCAGAGGCAGAGACCATTTTATTTGTGAAATCTCAAGTGTTACATTTAATTTGTGAATTTACTCTCAATTATTGTCTCTCACAGATCTTTCTTTTATAGAAAAACAAATTTTGCCACGCTGCCTCAGCTTTCACCTCATTACTTATGGAGTGAAACGACTTCAATGATCCAGCGTGTGTCTCCATTTCTAAAGGAAGTCAAAATTGGATTTTGTTCTTTGACTTTTCTTTCTTCTTTCTCCCAAACAAAAGAAGGAATTCCCCCCAAAAAAGTAGGAATCAAAAAGACACAGCAGAAAATCTGCCCTGTTAAACCTCCCACAAATCCTCGAACCCCAGCTTTGTAATGGTCTTATTAGATTGGTATTGTCCAAAAGGGATTGCCCCCTTTATGAGGTGCAGGAATTTCTTTTCACTACCCATCAGACAAGGTAGTGGAGCGTGGCCATCCCATCACTGACAATAACTCCTGGATTTGCTTTCTCTTTACCCCCTGTCCCGACTCCTCTTGGCTAACACCCCTTCTCCCCCTGTCCCGCAGAGCTGTGCGCAGCGGACTGTGGTGGACATGGCATCTGTGTGGCAGGAAGCTGTCGCTGCGACGAGGGCTGGATGGGCGCCGGGTGCGAACAACGGGCTTGTCACCCGCGCTGCAGCGAACACGGGACCTGCAAGGACGGGAAGTGTGAATGCAGCCCGGGATGGAACGGAGAACACTGCACCATCGGTAAGGAGCGTGGGATGAGGGTGGAGTCGTGGCGGGGGGAAGGTGTGAGAGAAAGCATGCGTAATTGAATTTGTGCAACCTGGCATAGCATGAACAGGTTTGCTCAAGGATATGAAGCTTGTCTTCATGCATTTTAATGTGGGAATGTGCTATGGTGTCTTTTCATTTCTACTCATCTTTTCCCTCCTTATTCTCTTTCTCGTTCCATTCGATTAGTTCATTTTGAACCCAAACATTTGCATTGCACGAGCTGAGCAGTCACTGGAAAGGCGTTCTTTACGTTGGGGAATTAAATTGCAGAGCAATTTAACAAATAAAATATTTTAAAATATTCATTATTTTTGCAATTCCTTTTGGTAAAGTTATTGTTTAAGTTACGTATTTCGACTTTAGTTTTATTTTAACCAAAATATACCAATATATTTGAAAAAATACAGTTGGAATTTGAAAAAATATACCAAAGTATTTAATCACATTTATTAACACTATATATCTTACTGTTTCATATTTGATACACAATTTACAGTGCCTCTACATTACTAACATGATCTCAATTTTGCAGGAAAATGTTTTACACAATCTATTACATTCTTTTTATCATTTTATCGATAGTTTATACTTTTTGAGCAAATAAAAGGACTTTTTGTATAATTGTACCACATTCAGGTCGTGAAATCTGTGAAATCATTACTGTTTTTTTATATAGTAAACTTTTACAGTTTACTAACAATATCAAAACTTTTATATTGCAAATATTTCACGATGAACACTTACTGGAATTAAGCAAATTGGCTTTACCTGATTATCCTTACATATTTTTTTTTCTCTTTTTTTTAATCATGTTAAAATGTGATTATCAAATATGATACATCAGGCCTTTGAGGAACGTTTATCTGTTCATCTCTCAATCATCATATGTTTTGTCCCCCACAATAAAAATCTTTGCAAATCTTTGATCATAAAACAATAAGATTTTTTTATATCATCTTATTATTGGGAGTATTTTTTTAAATTCTGCTATACTGTTACAAAGATAACATTGATTTACATTACAAGTTTTTGGAATTTTATCTTACTTTTTGGCCATATAAATATCAGCAACTGCACCAAATTACATAATTTTAATCAGAGATCGAAACTGACCAGAAATGAGATGTGTGAGCTGCATATTCTCATATGTCATAGAAGCCTGATACTTAACACAAAATGGTATTTTAGTATAGTATTTTAAAAAGAGTATGTTATTGTCAAAGCATTTCAGCTTAGGCACCATGATGATCATAATTTATACTTTTAGAAATAGATTTAGTCTAATATTGGTTTCACTGCACAATAGCACACAACCACATAAATGGAGAGAAGCCACCCTTCCTTCAGTTGAGCCAGGTATATTAGGTTGTTCCATGGTCAGATTTTAAGATTCCTAGCATGGAATATAGCTACATGTATACACATTACATTTATGTTGTTTCGTTTGATCAGTTTTTACAAATATTGCAGTCAAGCTTATTATCCTCTTAAGCTATTGTTAGTTTTTTTCTTTAGATATTTATTTAAAAAACAATTCAATCCTTAAGTTAAGTTCAAAGTTAAACAATGACCATTTGTTGAAAGAAAATATATATTTAAGTATTTAAAAATATTTTAAAAAGTTAAGGCCCTGTATTGTATCTTATTGTAGGCCTAACCCTAACCTCCCCTTTAAATCAAAGAGCAGTGATTGGTTGATAAGTGTTGCCCCTAACACTAACCATAACCCTAAAATCTGATGGTTGATTGGAATGTTTTTTTCAGAGTAAATCACATTAAGTGTTCTTAATGGGCCAATAAAAAGTCTGTTCTGCGAGACTGCATTTACTAGTGTGTGTCTCAACATCAGTGTCTCTCTCTGTTCTATTTTTTTGTTTCTCATCCAAGCCTCATCTACTTCTCTGTTAAAGGAACCACATAGACTGATTCTGTCTATTGTTTCTGTTTTAGTTTTTTTTCTCTAGCTGTAACTTTTGACTGAGTTTATCAGTCAGTGACCAGAAAAAAAAGAAGACTACAGTAACAGCTCCTCACAAAAGCAAAGCAAAATAATCCATATTCTATTGTGATCTTATGAACTTCCTATTTCAGTAAAACAAGAAATCTTCTAATGCAGGGGCGTTGTAAGGTTTTTTTTGTTTTTCTTCCCGGGGGCAGTACACTAGCAATTTGTCTTTTAATATTTTCTTGATGCATAATTGATGTTCTTCATACATGCACCATAGTGAAACATAGCGTCCCAAAAACAGCAGGGACCATACATTCCCATAAAACGTGCCGTTAAAGATGGTAAGTGTGCCGGTCCATGATGTAATGTACAGAATGATCAACAGATGATGCATTGCTTCTCCACTGCTGGATTGTAGCCTGGCCATCTCTCATCAGTGACATGCTCTTTCTTTATACGCTTTATACATCTTACACCTCAAAGATGTAACAAATTTATAAAATTAGTAACTTATTAATTTTATTTATAAAATAAAATAAAATGGTAAAATCTTCCAAAACGTATATTGAAAAATAATGCATTATACAAAGATTCATAACACTGTGTCCTAACCAGACGCGATGATAAGATTTCAGCGCCAAATAATTTATCTGTCCACACTAGACGCGACGCAACTACAAGAAGCGTCAATCAAAACCCTCAGCCTATCAGAACAGCGTGTGTGCGGAGTCTCGCCCCAAGTGCACAGAACTAGAGAGTAATCTTGACGGCACTCGCAAGAAAATGCATAAATAGGCTACATAATCAAATTCACAAATATTACACCATTTAAGCATTATTAAAAATACATAGGCTACTGAGTTACTAAAACTATCATTGTCAAAGACTACACTTGTTTGTTCACAGTTTGACCATTCTTATTTCCATTTTTTTAATTTCAAGATCTGAGGTGAATTTTCATTGTTGCTTTTACAGCTACAAAGCTGGGAGCACTACATGATATTCGAAGTCACATTGCATGCTTTTAACATTAAATAAAGCACTTAAACAGTAACTAAGATTATCATTGCCACACTTTGTGTTTGTTGTTCCAGCCTCGAAGTTGCAGAAAAATAGAAACCGTTTCTAAAATAGATTAGACGCGTGTCGCGGCTGGTTAGGACAAAAACTCTGATTAACATGGAAA
This sequence comes from Meda fulgida, assembly GCA_030578275.1. Lineage (NCBI taxonomy): Eukaryota > Metazoa > Chordata > Actinopteri > Cypriniformes > Leuciscidae > Meda > Meda fulgida. The sequence continues at coordinate 26,898,475 of CM060630.1, read as the reverse complement.
ACATACCTTTTATTGCACGTCTAGTTAGGACACTAACTGCATTATCAACCACCAATCATAAAGCTATATAATATTCACTGTATACTCATTTTTAAATTTTAACGTTTTTTATTTGTTTTTTACTATTTTAACTACTAACACTTTCCAGAAAGTCTGCATCCAATTCATTGTACAAATATTCATACTCCATTATCAACCTCCATTCATAAAGCCGTATAATATGCATGTCCAACATAAGGCATTATGAATAGCTTTATAATGTGTTGTATATACAGGCTTCATAGAAAATGTTACCAAAAAATCTTACTCCTGCAATACAAGTACTGATAAACTGAGACTCTCTACATTTTTCCCATCTCTCTCTCTCTCTTTCTCTTCCCTGTCACACCATACCTTTAACTCTCTACCAGCCTGTGATGTGATGTTTTGCTTGTTGCATGTTATTGTCTTTGCAATCGCTTTTGCAGCCCCTCTGTGTTTCAGTAAACTTAGATGTCTCGAGCAACCAGCCCATGCCTCTAGCTGTCTGTGTCTTGTCATCGAAGCAGCACTGTTCAAAACTTCCTTTATATGTCCTTTTCTTTTATCTCCCCCTAAAGCTCACTATCTGGATAAGGTAGTGAAAGGTATGGCACTCCTCCTGTCCTATCTTTTCTATCATTTTTCCACCAACCCGTCCTTCAAAAAGCTCATCTTCAGGGTTGCACTCGTATTTTCAATCAGCCCATGCTTCATGCCTCACCAACACAGTCCTTGTCGAATCATGCTGCTGTTGTACCTCCACATCCAATAGGCTGCTTTGCCATCTCGCCACTTAGCACCTTCACGCCCTCTGAGTGGGCGGCACGAGAGCCGTAGCGTCTCCTTAGCTGCCGTATCCCTGCTGTGGAACTCAGGGGGATGGATGGCCCACAGGATCCAAGGAGGGAGGGCTAGCGGAGGTTCACGGACCTTGCCAACCGGCGCCATGCATAATGGATGTTCAGTGCAGCTGTGTAGCACAGCAGAGGGGGTTCGAGAGGAGGGGTGTGGGGGTTCAGAGAGGTGCTGAAGCGGCAGCCTCTCTAATTAAAGCATGCTATGCACCGGTGCTGCCAGAGCCGTGAGCTGCCCACACCCCCTACCTGCTCGTTGTCTTTCCCTTTCTTGTCTCTGGTTTTCTTGCTCTGTGAGCCACACCCCTTCCCTCCCTTTCTCCCTCCATAGAGAGGCAGTGCGGCAGGCGTGAGCTGCAGGGGGTCGCGCAAGGCGGTTTTGTGGCCCTCCGGAGCTGTTTCAGCCTGATGCGCGGGTGCGCTCCACAGGGGCCTCTCTCTGAAAGGGCTGCCAATTAAGCTGAACTGCTGCCAGCAGAGCACAGATCTTTATTTATTTAGCTCTTTAATAAGCATTCAGAACAGACCATTCAGACGTCTCGCCACTGTAGACTGTGCAGCTGTTTGTCTGTTTGGGTGTTTAAGGAGCAACCTGCTGTCTACTGGTCAAGCTCACCCTTTGCTTGTTAACAAAGCATATAACTGTCACTGTCTGCCTTGCAGCACAAAAAGATTGTCCTTACATCGAAGTGGGGTCAGCTGGAGACTGTAATTGTAGGTACAACCTTGTACCTACGAAATCTCCTTAAAAAAAAGACAAGAAATGGGATTCAAAGATCTTGGTCGGGATGCCATCTGTAGTCCTCTTCAAAGTTTGCACTTTGTGACAAAGAGTAAACTGTTGAGTAGTACTCCGCTGTGAATTATCCAGCTTTAAGGATACATTAAAAGCGGCTGCAAAGGGACACCCTTCTGTGCACAATGGGACACGCTACTGCTTCTGGAGGTCCACCTTTCTGCAGAGTTTAGCTTCAGCTTGATCCAGTACAAATACCTGAAACTTTTGTGCATCTGTGAAGACCTTGATTAGCTAGTTCTGGTGTGTTTAGCTTGAGTTAAAACTAAGCTCTTAAGGAAGGTTCTTGGACAAGAACATGAGACTGCAAGTTACCAAGATTGCCATTTGTGATGCATCACCCGTGAGTGCCATGACATTGTGCTGATCTGTGCAGCTATATTATAATATAAGTCAACATTCCAGCCCATTCTTGATGGCTTCTCCATTTAGGTGCAGACTTACAGTACATGCTATGGCAAGGATCGGCTATTCATTTTTTTTTTTTTGATGATACTAAATGTGCTACATATATCAGTTATTGAAGCACAGCTGTCTTGGAACATTGAGCACATGATGCATAAAGCCTGGATGAAAACACTGCATACCATTATGCATTGAGCCATCTTTAGAAATTATCATGGCTTTTAGAGGCATCTCAGATTTCATTCTTATCAGGCATCCACCACCTTTCTTTCTCTATACCAACTCCCACTCTCACTCTCTCCTTTTCCTTTAGTCTCTATGATATTCGAGTAGTGGCTGTGCTAACTGTCGCTGACAAAATAGGTCAGCTCAGACATCTTGGAGAGCAGCTCTTGGCTTGTAAAAAGCATGTCTGAATTTTACATTTCGATGGTGTAGGGTTTCTTGCCTTTTTGTCTGTGTTTTCATCTTAGGAAATAGAATTGGACAGGTAGCTGATAAGTGGTAGGAAGGGGAAGATGATACAGATGACAATGACAGACATTTTACGCTGTCGAATTGAACATACTGTGTCTGTAGGACCGTGTGCCCACCTGTTCCATCAACATCCTGTCAGCATTAACCCCCCTGTTCAAGCGCATCCCTGTGAAATCCTATTTTCAAATGAGTCATGACATTCTACATTATAGATATATAACAGAATATGGTTCTGTTTTTTACCTGGAGCTTGTGGTTTTCACATTTAAGATTAGTCTACTAACTAAAGCTTAGGTTGTTGGTCTTATTTCCCAAGATATACTGTGTACATATTGCATATTGCATTATACATATTGCTGTGTATCTGGTTATGATCATGTTTTTTCTGAGTTAGATTTTGCTTCTACCTATGTGTCTCATTGTCTTGCTTCTCTTTATTGCTCTCTCTTTTACTCTCTCTTTCCTTTAGAGATGAGTTCTGCATCTATTGTACAACACTAATGAGAATGTATTGATCTGGCTGAGCTCTGCAGTATGAGTCTGCCTCTAACTGATACACTGTTTTAAGCCTTTATATCCTATAATCACCTGAAGTTATCACTGTTATTACTGAAGCACTCTTTTGACCCATAGCCCTTACATTTTAACTTTTTCATCTTGGATAGAGTAACTAGGCTTTGCAACGGTTTGTCTGTTACAGTGCAATAATTGTTTTAGTAAAAAGTGCCCTTTCTAATGTGTCTGCTTTGCTTTTGTGTGCACAGAGGGCTGTCCTGGTCTGTGCAATGGTAACGGCAGATGCACACTGGGTAATAATGGCTGGTACTGCGTTTGTCAGCTGGGCTGGCGGGGAGCAGGCTGCGACACATCAATGGAGACAGCCTGCAGTGACAGCAAGGACAATGACGGAGGTACAACACAAACAACATGTCTGCCTTGACATTTATTATGAAGATTTAATATACTCTTCTCTTCTCTACCTTTCTTTTTTACCCCTCTTTCTTACCCCCCTTTCTTCTCTATCATCCCCCCGTCTACTGGAGTTGTTTATTATGCCTGTGTAACTTAGGCCAGTAATAACTGTGCGTGTAAACATCCCTCCCCTGGCCTCAAGAGGCACTCTAGTGACTGACGCTAGAAGCTGTGGTCTTTTTAGCGTGGACCCTCCCACGCCGAAGATCCCAGTTCGAATCCCGCTCGGAGTGGGTCAAGTAGGACCGGTTACATTTGGTGCCGTTGACTCGGATGTGAGTGAGGTTTGGGGGGGTTAGTGTAGTGTAGGCTAGTAAGAGCTGTGCATGTAAGCCTCACTCCCCTGGCCTCAAGAGGTGTGCTAGCGACTGACGCTAAAGTCTATAGGGTTCTTGTTAGTGCGCCCGCCTCCCATGCCAAAGACCCCAATTCAAATCCCGCTTGGAAAGGGTCGAGTAGGACCGGTTACACATGTATTGCTATAAGTATGTTACTGAGAACACTAAGATCTTGAGCACCTTTATTGAGCTAAAATAATGTAGCTATTTAAATAGCTGTGGAAATTATCTTTCAAGGCCTATCTACAGGATCTTTCCTGTGGATGCATGAAGCTTTGGTAGAAGAGTGAGTTGTTTAAGTAAAAATCAAAGGCTTCAAGTTCCCCAAGCTAACAGATAGACATACCAAGTCCACATCATCTAACCTCCATTTCCCAGCAAGCATCAGCTTAGAACCGACCTCCTGCCAAGCCTCTAAATCAACGGTACCCTCGTCCTGTCACGAACCGCACTGTTTGCTCTGAAGTGCACAATCTTCAGGGAGATTACATATCATGCTTCTGCTATAGTTGCCATACTCTACTTTTTAGCACTGACTATCATTTGATGTAGCTACAAGCCTGGTGGTGTTTTTGTTACAATCCTAAATAATCACCTTTTAGAGATTGACAGGAAGAACAGATTGTCAAGTCAAGTCAAGTGTATTTATATAGCGCTTTCACAATATAAATTGCATCAAAGCAGCTTCACAGTATCAATCAAATAACATAACAATGTTTGTTTCTTAGTGGAAAAAACATCCACGTTTGGTAGGGCTGATCAATGGTATTAATGCTTGGTTAATTAATTTGAATATCCCCAACTGAGCAAGCCAAAGGCAACAGTGGCAAGGAACCGAAAAACTCTATCAAGTGACCTACTGGTGTTCTAAAACTCCATCAGGTGACCTAATGGAGAGAAAAAAAAACCTTGGGAGAACCCAGGCTCAGTCGGGGGCCAGTTCTACTCTGGTGTTTATGAACTAGAGGCCGGATTTACAGTAACTGTAATTTGATACAGAATTTTGTTTTATTTTATCACTTTGGGGTGGGTATGCGAACCGGAATCACAACGTTTTATCTGTAGAGTGGGAAAGGGATCCTCCATAGGGAGAGGCTAGTTGGCACTTCAGCACTGCGTTGTCATCGGGTCCAGGCAAAGCTCCTAGTCAGATCTGGATACGGCCTGGATCCGGTAGGCTGCGGGAAAACCTCGGGATAAACAAAGACACTAAAATTAGCGTAGATGCCATTCTTCTTATGATGATGTAACGAGTACATCAGGATTTAAGGGAAGTGTTCCCAGTTCCGGCTGACCTAATCTATGCAGCCTAGCATTGAATTATAGAAGTCTATAATATATTATGTGTATGCTAGGTCAAAGAGATGTGTTTTTAGTCTAGCTTTGAACTGACAGAGTGTGTCTGCTTCCCGGACAATGGTAGGAAGACTGTTCCAAAGTTTTGGTGCTAAATAGGAAAAGGATCTACTGCCAGCAGTCGATTTTGATATTCTAGGTATTATCAATTGGTCTGAATTTTGGATCGCAATAGACGTGAAGGACTATAATTCGTTAAGAGCCAATGCAGTGTTGACAGAACCGGGCTAATATGGTCATATTTCCTGGTTCTAGTAAGAACTCGAGCTGCAGCGTTTTGGACCAGCTGTAGTTTATTTATTAAGCGTGCAGGGCAACCACCCAGTAGAGCATTACAATAATCTAGTCTTGATGTCACGAAAGCATGAACTAATTGTTCCGCATTTGTTAATGAGAGCATATGTCGTAATTTAGATATTTTTTAAGATGGAAAAATGCGGTTTTACAGATACTAGACACGTGACTTTCAAATGAAAGATTGCTATCAAAGAGCACACCCAGGTTCCTAACCAACGACGAAGACTTAATAGAGCAGCCATCAAGTGTTAGACAGTATTCTAGGTTATTACGTGTGGAAGTTTTTTGTCCAATAATTAGAATCTCTGTTTTTTCAGAGTTTAGTAGTAGGAAATTACTAGTCATCCAATTTTTTTAATCAGCTATGCATTCCGTTAATTTTGTGAATTGGTAAGTTTCGTTAGGTTTTGAAGAAATATACAGCTGAGTATCATCGGCATAACAGTGAAAGCTAATTCCATGTTTCCTAATGGTAGCATGTACAGAGTGAACAGCAGCGGTCCTAGTACTGAGCCTTGTGGTACGCCATACTGAACTTGTGATCGATAAGACATCTCTTCATTTACTGCTACAAACTGATAACGGTCAGATAAGTATGATTTAAACCATGCTAGTGCAATTCCACTAATGCCAACATAGTTTTCTAGTCTATTTAAAAGAATTTTGTGGTCAATTGTGTCAAATGCAGCACTAAGATCAAGTAACACTAATAGAGAGATACAACCACGATCGGATGATAAAAGTAAATCATTTGTAACTCTAATGAGAGCTGTCTCAGTACTATGGTGCGGTCTAAATCCTGACTGAAAATCCTCGCAGATATAATTTCTTTCAAGAAAGGAACACAGTTGTGAGGATACTGCTTTTTCTAATATCTTTGACAGAGAAGGCAGATTTGAGATCGGCCTGTAATTGACTAATTCTCCTCTTTGTGAGGGTATCCAGCCCAGTAGAAGATAACAAAAATACATACACACACCTAAAATGACGATAAGCCATAGAATACCAATCAGAAAGTGCTAACACATACACTAGTAGTAAAGTAGTCAATTGGCAGTACCATTATGACGTCTGAAACAAGCAGTGATGCTTCTACCAGGAGAGGCGATATTTTTATAATCTTGTCCATCTGGTCAAAGAGGTTCCACAAAGTAGAGAAATAGCGGAAGAGGGAGAGAGAGAGATATTACAGAATAAGGGATGACCCACTTCAGCACATTAAAGGGTTCCTCTCAGCGTGGCCTGAAGTCCTGATTTATTTCAGCTGAATTACAGGAGGGAGAGGCTGAGTTGCCTGTAGAGGTGTGAAAACTGTTGGAAAGAAAAAAACATGAAGGAAATAAGCAAGACTAGTTCTAACTTACTGCTGTAACGCAGCTGTAGGGCATAGAAAGCCATCCAACATAGGTAGTTATTTCTTAGAAGTTTTTGAGATCCTGCTAAGGGATTGCCCATGTTCGTTTTGGGATGATGAAATCTTTTTCCTCTCCTTTAAAGATATCAACCTAGGGGAAATGACGTTAGCTTGGACAAAATAAGCATACATTTCTGGTAACCAGGTCATACCTGATTTAGCTGATTTCTGTAGCATTCATTGGTACCCACTGGAGGAAGGTGCCTTGGTTTGATTTGTGTCTGAATAGCTTTAATGAGACACTACCCCCTAACCCTACTGTGAGTGAATCTGTAAGCATGTCACCTTGAACAAGGTGGTCTACCACATCTAACCAACTTGATGAAGATGATTCACCATAGGAAACCAAGTTCACAAGATGGTAGTCCATCAGATCAGCCACCTAAACAAGCTTTGTCCTGCTGGGGAAAAAAAAAAAAAGTAAAACCAGCCACCATTTTAAGTGAAGGCAGTTTACAAGCAGATGAATACATTTTCACTTGCATCAAAATAAGTAATTTTTTGTGCATTTAATCTGGTTAATGGAATCTGGTTTTTGACACTACATTACAATTATTGAAGATTAAAACCTCTCCACCCTGTCCTCTCTCCATCAGATGGTTTGATGGACTGCATGGACCCAGACTGCTGTTTGCAGGCATCATGTCATGCTACCGCTCTGTGTATGGGCTCTCCTGATCCACTGGACATCATCCAAGAAACCCAGATCTCTTCCAGTCTAAGCACCCTGCAGTCCTTCTACCAGCGTGTCCGCTTCCTGGTGGGTCGGGACAGCACCCACGTCGTCCCTGGCACCAACCCCTTCGATGGCATGTAAGTGTTTCAGTAGTAATGTTCACAATTTTTCACAGTTTCTTGCAGTTAAAGTTCTCTTTTCCATACTTATCCCAAATCTCAATCCACTGTAGTGGTAATATTTAGATCAATCAGTAACTATAAGCAGATGCTGTCAATCCATCTACTGCGCTTGTTCCTGTAAACAAACAGGGCATGGGGCTCATCCCAAGGTGCCCAAAGATGTTTCATATGAGAGAACAGTGCTGTCACTGTGTTGTCCCATGTGACTTCTCATCTTTTGCCTCCATTTTGTGGCATTCCCTTTTTATCTGTAAACAATACCTAGAGTAAACACCACTTTTGCATTTGCATCCCACACATGCACTGGTCTCGTTCCTGTCTCTCTTTCTGTTCTCAATTGAAATGAGCACACAAGATGTTACTAGAGACTTGGGAAAAAGTTGTGCTCCTTTGAAATGTCGTAGAGTATCCCCGCATTTCTTTTCATGAAAGCAGAGCTGACATTTCAAAGGCCAAAAAATGAAAACGTAACAAGCAAATGAGCATCTTTTTGTGCTCTCCACGGAGAATGTCTCTAATGGTGTTGCCCAGGGTGCATTGACGTTTTGATTCTTGTCTCGAAGAGGTCTTCGATTCACAGCCTTCTGTTTTTAGGCCTTGTCTTGCTTTATTTCTTTGGAAACTCAAGTGGAAATTTCTTTTGGATCAGTGAGCAGTCCTTCCCTGGGCTCTAGTGAGCAGGGTATTGTTTTTGCATCTCTTAAATGGCCATTTCCCAAAGTTCAGCTCAGACTCTGGACCGAATGGCCTTTTGCTTTGCGCGAATGACTGAGCCCCTGGCAAGTTCGAACTCCCTTTGTCTAATCTGCGCTATCCTAATGAGACTCTGATCACTTCAAAGCTGTCCAGTGCTCTCCTTCATGCACTCATTTACTGTGTCCTATCTGCCAGACGTTCTTCTGTTGCATAAATCACGCTGCCCTCAATCAACTTGTGTCAGAGTGTCCAATGCGCATAACCTCATGCAAAGATGAAACATTGGACTTTGTTTGATAACGCCTTTTGTGGACATGTCAGATGGTATTCATGAAATGCTCTTGTAATACTATGTGACATTTTCCCAAGGTGACATTTTTGCAACGCTCGGTAGGGAGTCTCCCGATACCCTCTTCATTATTTCAAGATGAGGGTCTCGGCCTACCCTTCGTCACCATTATCTCCCAAGAAAAAAAAAGAGGCATAAATAAATAAAAGCTTTAGAAGTCGGTCACCAGCCGCAAGATTGGAGACCTCGATTCACCTAAAAATATCAGGGCTGATATATTATTTATTACCTTTTCATTCCTCTGCTTACTGACAGATATGAGAGAGGCTGACAGCAGCCCAGATGGACCTTTTAGACACCGCCACAGTCAGTCTAAAAGAGCCCCTTGCCATCACCTGATCAGGCCTTTTTATTGATTTCACAACCACCTCTGCATGCTAGGAGACGTGTCAAAATGGTCTTCTGACATATCTGACCACAAGAAAGCAACAAGGATGGGAATTATCAAAGTCACCTATCATCCCTGTTTTACAAGACTCACCTTTCTGAAACTTTCCGAATGTTCTTCCAATATTTTTTAGCCTTTACAGCATGTGCTCTGTCATCTGGATCCCACAAAGGAATAAATGTGCATAGCTGGAGATGCACTTGGGTCAAGTAGTTTGCTTGCTGCATCTGAGTGTACTTAGCCCCTTTTACGATCGTGTGGAGATGGTGGAGGGGGGTGGCTTGAGATGGCCCATTATTTCTCTCCATTTAGCCTATTTAGAACATGTTGCAGTTTCTGAGAAAGGGAAGAATACTGCTTTACAGATGTCATTTAACAGAGGGTGCATATTTATATTTAGCCTCTCATGAAGTTTTCTAAGTAATTAGCGGTGCTCGCTAAGGCCTTATTCCATGGTTGTTTACAGGAACAAAGGCTGTAGGTGGATTAACAGCAATTGGTACCAGTGATGCTAAATTGTGCTTTTGCGTGGTTGCTAATGCTTAGCAATGTCCTGACAGTGACCGTAGTGGCTTGTTTTAGCATTAATGTTAGCATTACAGTGGTAAAGAAGCTTTCTGTAAGTATTATTTAATAATTATTTTATTTTAATTTTTTTTTAATCCGCTTGAGCACAAAGTGGTTTGCAAACACTAATTTAGTCCATTAGCTGTTTTTAGCCTTTGCCAAAAACATGGCATTTAGACCACTGTGCATGTAAAAAAAAAAAAAAAAAAAAAAAGGTTCATAGTGCTCCCAGACGCTGCCTCTCGAGAGAGTTTAGCATGCTTTCTTTCATTGTTATTTGCAATGTCTTTTCTAATATCAAGGCAGACGTGGCCTACAATTTGCTTCTATACTCTAAAATTACAGTTGTCAACGCAGTGCTGATGGTCTACAGAAGGTGGTATATCTGCTGTTTATTACTTGCCCGTTTCTCTGCCGTTCTTGCTTGAGATGGGGGTTTGCTGAATAAATTAACTTAAGATTTTTTGTCTAGACCTCTTCTCTGTTCCTCCTTTCTCCATTATCTTCTTCAAATCTGTTTAATGTCAGTATTTAAATCATTTGTCGTGGAGTTGTTGAATCAGCTCAGCATATTTAGCCGTGGCTCAGAGCCGACAGTTCCACTCAGTACACCCTGTGAAAACTTGCGTTGCTGCCCCTTCAGAATGAGAATACTCTAAATCAAACTGTCATCTTGAGCAATGTTGTAGATAGACAAAAGCTTCACACATATCTCTCTCTTTCTCTTTTTCTGTCTCTCCACCCTTTTATTTAGTGATCTTTCTTTGTCACTCCCACTCTCCTTTCTATTCTACATGAGTTCGCTCGCAGTCTGATAATAGCCATTGCGGCGGGGCTGTGCACTTGTGCGCTATCTCTGCTAGCTTTGTTTACAGGGACGCAGAGCTGAGCCAAGGACTGCTGAAGGTGAGAGGCTGCTTAAATTAGCATAAAGTTAGCCTCCCTGGGACAGGGATATTGTTGGGTCTGTGATCTTGCCTGCAGTAAGGACAGAAAGGGGCCAGCCTCTTACACACCATGTTAATTGTTCCGCTACCTGGCACTTGTTTAATGCCTAATACTTTCGTAGAAACAGCCCCAATGTGTAATTTCTTTTTCTCAAGTTTTTTTTCTTCAAACTAGCAGGTGTGTACTTTTTTAGATGTTAAAATACTTTAATATCATATTTTAATCTACATTTTTATCCCAATTTCAACAATTTGCCTATTCTTTAATCAAATTAATTGCATGCAGAGTTTGACATTAACACCCGCCAAATGCGGGTGGATTTCAACAGTGGCGGGTAGCACAGTCACTCCAACTAGCCACTTTGGCGGGTTGAATTTTGTATATAATATATACATTTTTCAATTGTAGTCTTTTAATAAAGGCATCTGAAATAAACTAAGTGCAATGTAGTGTCAAAAATGTAGAGTTTTCGATACATATCGATACTGAAATATCTGGCTTAAATTCTGGCGTAGGATTTGTAAATGTACTAATTTCTGCAGGTTTTGATTACACTGAAAGTGCGTGCACATAAAGCCATCTCTCAGGGCTACTTTTTTTTTCGCCTGCTTATTGCGCTTAAATAGTCAAATACACACAAAAAAATGTAAGAATGTTGGTCTTGGCAAGTATTCACGTTAGTGTTGGGCGATATGCTCCATTTTCATATGTTCCTATCGTCAGCCTGTGAGATCGGCGATACACGATATTTTCGTGTGGGGGGCGGCACTTAATTGTATCTTATATCATTAACTTGCTTATGTATTTGCTTAATCAGGCTACTTCATTTTATATATGAGAATATTGTTCTATTTTGCGAGCAAAGGTGGAGTGTTTATTAATAAATAGGGTTATTTCCTGTTAGTAAGCTAAAAACATAGCCTAAAAATGTGTTTCTGACTATGTAGCCTACTCAATTTATTATGTTTGTTGTGATGTTAAATAAAGCATTAAAAATTTAAGAGTATTTCAACATGTCAGCAGGAAATTTACAGACACATATCCTCATGTCGTTACAGATGCGGCATTTAAACTGTATTCTGCACAAGATGAGAACATTTTTATAATTTCTTAGGGTCAAGAAAGAGTCGAGTGTGCGATAAATTTCCTCCTCCTATACCTACCGCAAAAAGCTTGCTCTGTCTGACTGCACTTCTTTCCTGTCATAGCTATCTTATGCACTTCAATAAGCCCAAAGAAAGCAGGTTAATGTGTTTAAATGCTAGGAGAAAAATCAGTAAAAAGTCGATCGGTTTATGCTTAAGCTTATGACTGGACTCCGGAAAAGGAAAATGGGTTAATGCGTTATCAAGACCACATGCATTGTTGGCTTATTAAACATAATTGAGTTTAGAACGTGCATGTAAACGTGCTTTTGTCATCTGTCAGCGAATTCTCTCAGAGACACCGAAATTAATCTACCTCAACAAAAGCTGATAACGGTAGGCCTATATAAACCATCTTAATTTACTGGCTTAATATTTCACTTGAGGTTCGTCCATTAATGACAGTGAAAAAAAAGCTGCTTTTACACATAATTGATGTGTGCTGTGTTCAGACTGAAAGACTAAATAAAAACTAATTTGTGATATTATTATTATTATTACTATTGTTATTAATAATATGTAATTGTATTTTTTGTGTTATTAGCATCATCAAATGTTTTGTTAATGTAAACAGTTGAGAAAGAAAATGCATGTGTAACAGTTTAATGGATCCATGCGTCAGGTCTTAAAGTGACAACAGCCTAATATATCTGCTGTCAAGTTATGAGATGACATTACAAATATCTATATGGCAGGTTTTCCCTATAGTATTGGTCAAATTTGTGGCCAGTGAAAATGCTAAATTTCTAGTAACTTTGGAAAACCACAAGCCACATAGGCTGGTGAGCAAAAAAAAAGTAAATGTCAAACCCTGATTGTATGTATCAATAAAATAAATGATACTGTTATCATACATATGAATGTGAATAGACTACAAAAATGTACAGCTATTTTATTTTATTTTATATTTATTTTTTTGCATTTTTTTTTTGTCATTCTTAATCTCCAGCCGGAAGCCTGATTGCATGAAGCCTGATTAAAAATCTCTAACATGTGAGTCTTAAGTCGTGTCTAGCGGGGAGTTGTTTTGCACTTGTTTAGGATTTTAAGAAACTGTGTTTGACTTTTTCATATCGATCAGTAAGTCGGAGCTCCTGTGGCAGACAGATAACATCAGATAGAGGCAGTTTTAAGCCCAGATATCTGCTGTGACTGAAAGCACTCATACCATTGTTCTCTCGAACAGCAGGATTGACACAAACACTATCCCATTTTGTGTCTGTAATCTATTGCATCTCAGACAGAAAATCCCGCTGAGGTTTCCTCAGAGCTGTTGTATTCATTCAATTTATTATGTGTTTACAAATAGCATCTGTTACATTGTAACACCACACTTTTTTTTTAACCCCACAGTCATGCCTGTGTTATCCGGGGACAAGTGGTGACTTCAGATGGGACTCCTCTGGTCGGTGTAAATATCAGCTTCATTAACAAACCAGCCAATGGGTATACCATCACCAGACAGGATGGCAGGTAAGTTGCAACATATGATGAAATGTGGGTTAGCAATTAAAATTATGTATATTCAAATTGGATTTTTTTATGTCACCATCATTATACATGCACCTTTAGCCCACATCTGTGCACTCTAACTGCTTTCTGTATGGCAGAATGTTGTATAATGTGCTGGAGGTTTTATCCCCAGCACACCGGTGCGCATTTTGCCTGTTTGCTTGGAAGGTGCTTTTTGTAGCCATAAAAAAAAATCTTCCATCTCCCTGCCTCTCTCTATTTTTTTCCCTCTCTTTGCTCGTAAACACATGGTCTCCCTCCCACAACAGCCCATCAAGCCCTGCAAGAACAGACTCAGTATGGCATGAAATCACCGATAAACCTGTTTGCTTGCTTTAAAATGGGAAAGCTGTCTTAAATGATTTTGTTTGATTGTGGTTTGTACTATCCTGGTGCCTTTGCTTTTTAAATTACTTCTATCTTCACTTCCAAAGAGGTCCCTCTGCTACTCTACCAACCACTAGAGTCTGATTTACCACGTAACATGCAGTGAATATTCATGTAATACAAAATTAAGCCTGAAGTCAGACTCTGGAAATCCTAAAAGCCATCCATTATACATCTGACTTGATGTATTGAGAGTCACTTACGCAACCCTGTTTCCCTGAAGGAGAGAGCTGAATGCTGTGTCACATCATCAAGAACCACTGAGCATAAGAAAATAAATAAATAAAGTTGTCCTCCGAAGAGGGGGACAAAAGGTGGGAGAAAAAAAAAAAAAAGAACCACTGAGCTATAGGCGATAGACTTAAAAGATGTCACATGATAATTATGTAGTGGAAGTGACACCAGTGTAGTGCAAGATTCAATCTGTGGAGATTTTCCAGCAAACAAAAACATGTTCAAAGAATGTTTTGCTAAATTAAATTATTTTCAAGTTTTTTTCCATGGGAATGTTACTTTTGAATGTTCTCTGAACCATCTGAAACAAGTAGTAAGTACTAATGTAAAAAAAAACGTGTGTGTCTATATATATTGTGTTTACTGGAAAAGTGATTGTTCACAACTTGAGAGAACCCTGTAGACAAAATATGTAACACTTTACAGTAAGGTTTCATTTGTTAACATTAGTAAACTACATCAGTTAACATGAACTAACAATGAAAAATATTTCTAAACCATTTATTAATCTATTAATGTTAATCTCAACATTTACTTATACAGGATTTAAATCAAAGGTTGTATGTTTACATTAAATAATGAACCTGAACTAACTTGTACCTAACTTGTAACAATGAACGGTTGTATTTTTATTAATGTTAACATAGATTAATAAGTACTGTAACGGATGTATTCCTCATTGTTAGTTAATATTAGTTAATGCATTACCTAACCGTAACTAATGGAACATTATTTTAGAACGTTAGCTACAAAATTCTGAAAACATTCCCTGTTAGCTGGGTGAGTGGAACCATGTTTTTTGGCTGATTGATTACCATTTGAATAACCACAGTTTTACTACAAATATCATGGTTAAACTATGGTTAATTGTGGTTACCATGTTTTAACTATAATAACCATGTTTTTTTTGTGTGTGTGTGTGTGTGTGAATGTTAATTGTATTTAGCACCCAGGACTATATTCTGCTGCTGTGTGACCGTAGCCTTCGTTCAGTTCAGTGGACTAAAAGTGTATATCTTCGACCTTTTTGGGGTCTAACCCATTGATCTGACAAACCCCCTGGGTGAACACTGCGTCCCCTCAAAGTGTGCACTGAAAGGCTGAATGCACTAATAAAGTGTCACCCATGCCTGAGGTGTTTGTGTGATTGATAACAGGCCTGTGAATCGCTCATCGATTGGCATGGCAGCCTTTAGGGCTGTCTGTGTGCCCGTGTCATGGTTATATATGTGTGAGCGCGTCTCTCAGCACGTGACTAGCTGGCTAGCTTTTACTGCAGATTAGCGTCTGCTCTACGGCTGCATAAAAACACACACACACGCTCTCTCGCAGACACTTCCCAACCAACACGCTCAGTTCAAACTCCCACAGCGCACAGACAAATGCTCACATTTTAGCAAGGGCACGACAACAAGGGCAAAGCAGACCTTTGTTTATCAGCCGTGCCAATGAAAGCTCTGTGAATGGCCCGTTGGGATATGTAGTTGAATTAATGTTCAAGCAGCTTGAGGTGTGACTACAGATGCACACCGCATCTATGCCAACCTCGAGAACAAAGACACCGAGTACAGCGCATTCTACGCGTCCACATATCACGTACTGCTAATCAGCTGTTTGCGTTGTAGGCGTTTTTGGCAGTAAAGTGCATTTGTGCTTTCATGTCTACCAGAGCGTGTTGTAAAGGTGTGTCTCCTCATGACGATACACAAAAAAGAAGATCAGAGTAGCATTCTGGATTTGAACACAATCAGTCACCCAGCAAGCCGCATACACGCTAGCCAGCATATAGCGTCCCGTTTCGTTTCTGTTTAGCGGTGTCAACAACAGAGCTCTCTGATCAGAGCAACTCTATATGCAGAGCGCGTGCTGCCATTGTAGCGCTGTTGTAAAGTTATGTTAGCGCAGACAGCTCAGATCAATAATACTTTACCCTTCCCTTAAATGTCATTTCCCCTCTCACCTCCTTCATCAAAGCGCACCGTTCCACCACACAACAAAAGACGCTCGCCGGCGTACGCACGGCTACTGCAGCGGCAAGGAATCTTGCCAGTTCATTGCTCAAAAGAGAATAACGACACCACTCATTCATGCTGATTTTATTAATGCAAATTCAAAAAGCACAGTGTATTAGGCTGAGCCAATAGTTCATTGTATTCCAGTCACATTGTGTTGCTGCCAGATAAAAACCGTCCCCACTAACTGAAGCCGAGTCCTTTTCAATTGAATCCTGTATTTTGGAGAAACATAATGAATTACAACCTTTATTAAGTCTGGTTTTAATGGCAGTGCAGAGAAACGGTGAATAATGTTGATTAAAATGGTAGTAAATGGTATTGTGAGAGAATGAAATTGCATTGTAATTTTATTGAATGGGAAATCAAAGCGCCATTTTTAGGGCAGTGATGGTTGGCATACTTAAGCAAAGAACTGTACTTAATAAATCAGATCCACTCTATTAAAATCTGATGCGTTTATAAAAGAGATAAGTAGTCAGAGAATTACGATGTGATAAGTATAATAGGGCAACTTGTAAACGATTAATGTTTGTTAAAGTAATAGCACACCTAAATATTAAAAGCTCTTTCATTAGAACAGTGATAGTGACCTTGCCCTTGTATAAGGTTAGAGATTTTGGTCATTTGGGTTCAAACACTAATTTGCTTCAATGCAATTCACAAAAAAAACACACTATTAAAACAAACAAACTAAAATTCTGGTAAAACAGCACACCTTTAATAAACATTTAACTATTTTTTTCATAAGCTGTGCATTATAAGCAGTATTGTAACTTTTTTTTTATCACTTTTTAATAATTTTTTTGTGGAAGAGCACTTCAGTGTGCTTTCCTGTAGGGGTTGAACATCATTTATGTGATTTGAAGTCGAGTCAATGTCGACTAGTCGCTGATGATGTCATTAATGAACGAATAAGCCTGAACCTTGAGCTGAGACACGGGTTGCCCTGTGCACAGCTATTGCATATTACCCAGTGCTGCCCATAAGCCTATTGCTCCTACTGTACATACTGTAACTGCTTATTTGTATCAGTTATTTTGTCTTCGGGTCGTTATATTTCTCACAGATTTCTGTTCGTTCTAAATCAGATACAGATAAGATATAGTGTTCAGATATCATGTAAAGGTTACATGCATATGAATGCATTAAAAAGAGAGTGATTGCATGTGAATTAATTCTACCTGTCAGCGGCTCTCTACTAATAGTGAAGCTGTGGGTTTTAGTTACTAAGAAATTTATTCTAGAACTTTTCAGTTTCTACGCTATTTTATTGATAACTCACAGAACAGTGTTGACAATAGATTTCTGCACTACGGAATGTTTCTGTGCGAGTTACTGTCTGTACTGTATGTGTGCGTGTTACAGTGCAGAAGCGCATTAGTTTAGAACTGCTTACGTGTATAATAAGCTGTTTAAAATGTGCATTAACGTGATACATTTTGAGCATCCAGATGGTACAATCAAACATATCTCGTGGAGCGCTCTCTAAGCATGCATTTATTTGTCATTTTAACTGTTTGGAAACGGAGTGTAAAAGAGAACTTCAAAGATATATAATCCTGTTGCGCCCTCTATAGGCTATGATCAGCGACAAGTCGACATCAAGCTTAAAGTGCACTTTTTCTATGAATTGTGCGTTTTTTTCGGATAAAAGCATCTACCAAATGTAAATGCTCTCAGAAGGTAGTTAAGAAATTGACATTATAAATATATATATATATATATATATACGGGCAAGAGTTACTTATTTTGGCTGGGGGTTTTGCTAAAGGGAAGAATGGTGACAGTTGTTCCTTGTGGGGCTTGAACCTACAACCATACGGTTTCCAACCCAGATTGTGATAAACACAATTGCAAAGCTCTGTCTAACCGAACATGTCCTCTCCGTTTCAGCTTCGACCTGGTGAGTAACGGGGGCGTGGCCGTAGCGTTGAGGTTTGAGCGTGCTCCGTTCATCACTCAGGAGCACACCTTGTGGCTGCCATGGGGACGTTTCTTCGTCATGGACACCATTGTAATGCGACACGAGGTCAATGACATCCCAAGCTGCGACCTGAGCAGCTTCACCCGTCCCATGCCTATCGTCCTGCCTGCCCCGCTGACGGCGTTCGCCGGGACCTGCAAAGAGAGGGGCATCGTCGTTCCAGAGATTCAGGTGATGAAAACCGATCATTATGAGATACAGGGAGGAAGGGAAAAAAAGGGAAATATTGTGTTTGGTTTATCTTATAATGTTACCAGAACTATATGGGCGTGGCAGTATAATAATAACAATGCATGAATATTATAATTTTAAGTGTAACCAATCAAATCCCAGTTCAAATTCCAGTTATTAAAAATGACATTTCATAGTTAAAATTTGCATGAAATAAAAATATACCTAATGTATTTTTAAATGCATGTTATTGGTCTATTTGTAAATGATTTATTCATGCATATATTTATTTGTATTTTTTTTTTTTACCTCATAATTCTTAATCAAAAAACTCGATCTTCCAGACTTCTATCTAATGACGAATGCTGGACTTCTCCAATCATGTATTCCGCTTTAACTCCGCCCCTTTCTTACAGGGATTTTTACTTGCAGTGCAATTTACATTGTAGAACAAAATGTCAAAGGATAGTCAGTTATGTTACAGTTACAGTTATGTTTACCACTGGCTTTTATTTTACACATAAACCGAAAAAACCCACAGGAAAATCTCAAAGGAACCAATGGCGAATTAGTCTTCCGGGTTCTGACGTCATCACTGCACTCTATTGACTCACTATTGACCACTCAAGCTCGCACTCAGTCTCCGTCCTACTTTCTTTTGTTTTTTGGTGGATAATCCATTTTACTCTAATGGAAGAATAGATCTTTGCTGCTTTAGTTTTATCATGACTGAGATGCATTGTGAATGCCATTTTGTTGCATTTAAAAAGCTTGTTTTATTAAATTTTTACTATATTTTTGTTTGTGGTGATTTTAAACTTTAAAAGGGTTTTTTAACAGATTTATTCTTGTCTGACACTTGCAGACAGTTCAAAAGTGTACTGATGTCTCAGACAGATATACAATATAAAAAAAAACACTTTATTTCAGACTAGTGCTGTCTCTTAATGATGTTCTGATAGACAGCAGGGGCAGGTTTTGGGAAATTTACGTCAGAAGGGAATGGAGGAGGCTCTGTCTCAGGTGACAGTCCTGTGATTTTATCTCCTGTGTGTAATTGGGCAGAGATACACAGTCCAATTTACTACTCCAGACATGTTCTGAAGAACGATAATTACATTTAGAAAGCAGCATGGAAGCTTTTTGAGTCTGAGTCCAGGAGGAGCTTTGCAGTCGGTGCTGGAAAAAAAAATCTGTGTTTTGATCTTGAGTGACAGGTTTTTTGTGTGCGAATATGTGTATGATAGTTTCGTTGTGTCCAAGTGTGTCTTCAGGTGTGTATGTGTGTGTATATATATATATATATATATATATATATATAATTATTATTATTATTATTATTATTTTGTGTGTGTGTGTGTTTTGATATCTGTGTGCCACTTTCTTAATTATTTTGTCATTGTCTTTGGTTAACAAGATAAATGAGTCAGCCTCACATGCATTCTGCTGTCTGGGCTATTAATATCGGCACAAATCTGTCCCATCCCAAATCTTGAGGTGGGTTATTCACACACACGTACTGTACATATGCATCTACACACACCCACACACAGAGTTATCACAAGTTTACAAACAGAAACGTCTATGGTGGAGCTTTTCTTATCAGTGTTTATTGACGCTGTACCGATCGACTGTGTTTATTGGTCGGCTCTGTGCCTGACTGTGATAAAGGAGCGATACTCTGAGAGTTAATGAGAGGTGTGTGTGTGTGTGCAATGAGAAACCTCTGAGCCACTGAGTCTGTTGATGATGCCCGTGTGACCTAGATGTATGCATTGCTTTACACTGAGTAACATGTTCACTCAGAGCAATTCAAAAGTTCCTGGGTCACATTTAACCCCAAAATCAAAAGGAAAAAAAAAAAAAAAAAAGATATATATATAATTTTTTTTTTCTTTTATATATATATATATATATATATAAATATAATTTTTTTTTGTGGGAAATTGTATTATTAGAAAACTAGCTTATTTCAGATCTAGGAATATTATCTGCCAAATCACCTACTCCCACCCCGCTATTACAATAATGAATATTTTTCATTATTTACATGTAATTCATATTAATTTAATTAATTCATTATTTATTTATTCATGCTTTTATTCAGCAGTGATGCATTAAATTAATCAGAAGAGACAGTAAATACATTGAATAATGTTACTTTTTTAGTTTTTTTTTTAAATAAATGCTGTTCTTTTAAACTTTATATTCATCAAAAAATATGGCAGGACAGCTGTTTTCGACTGATAATAATAAGAACTGTTTCTTGAGCAGCAATGATTTCTGAAGGATCATGTTTTTTTATTGTAATAATATTTCACAATATTTTTTTTCTGTATTGATCAAATAAATGCAGCCCTGGTGAGGAAAAGAAAAGACTTTATTCAAAAGCATAAAAAATATTCCGGACCCCAAACTTTTGACTGGTAGTGTACTATATATTTAATAGATTTTTTTTTTTAATACAATAGCTTTTTTTCTTGTTTTTTTTAAGGGTAAAATATGACCGATTCACCCAATATTTTTGCCACTGTATAATATAATGTCTCCTGTGAAGAAATTAATTCATTCTCATTTGCGTAGATACCGGAGATGCTAAATAATGCAAACACTTCTCAGCAGGGTGCATCTCCCACAAAATTAGAAGATTTGTTACTCTTGGCTCTGTTTTGTTGTAACTAATATCAACATTTTCACCTTCTCCCCAGACCCTCCAAGGGGAGGTGCAGATCCCAGGTACAGACGTGCATTTGGGCTACCTCAGCAGCCGGACGTCGGGGTATAAGTCCCTCCTGAGGATCACTCTGACCCACTCCACCATCCCGTTCAGCCTGATGAAGGTGCACCTCATGGTGGCTGTCGAGGGAAGGCTCTTCAGGAAGTGGTTCTCAGCTGTGCCCAACCTCTCCTACGACTTTGTCTGGGACAAAGCAGACGTCTACAGCCAGAAAGTTTATGGGCTGTCTGAGGCTTTCGGTGAGTTGGGAATGAAGTTGTTAGTGTCTAATTTCTCAAGGCTGTTGTCAGTCTCAAGCTTAGCAATGTTTTTCCTCTTCACTCATGCTAGTGTCCGTGGGTTTTGAGTACGAATCCTGCCCGGATCTGATCCTCTGGGAGAAGCGGACAGCCGTCCTCCAAGGATACGAGACTATTGCGTCCAACCTTGGCGGCTGGAGTGTGGACAAACATCACGCGCTGAACATCCAAAGTGGTGAGTTAGTACACACAGAAAGCCCTGGCCCTGGACTCGGATAAGTTATATCATTCATTTACAGTATTGCACTTTATAAAATACAGATTGTTTTAAAGCAGATTCACCTTAATATACAGCAAAATAACAAAGTTAATGTAAAATTCTTCAATTATGAAACAAATTCAATTTGAGCTAAAGCAGCTTTAGAGAAGATAATAGTGCCATTATTCAGCTCCATTTAGTTCAGTTCAGAACATTAACTGTCAATGTTGCAGTGTATGTCAATTATAAAACAAATTCAATTCAGCTATAAGCAGCTCTACAGACTGCAGCAGTGTCATTATACAGTTTAGTTTGGTTCAAACGTTGTTCTCATCCAATATTGTCATTGCAGTTAAAACGATAATATCACTGAACATTTATTGTCTTTCAAACCCCAGCTCAGCGAGCCAAAACCATTATTTCTATGACAGGACCTCATTGGAGTTGGTCAATTTTCTTACTGTTGCTGAATTGTCTCTGAAATCAGTGATTGCATAAACTGCTCCATTTCAGTTCCTGTCAAGTATTCTTTTGCTAGCGCACAGCTGCACTTATCTCAGGAAATGAAGCGTACTTGTAGCACAAGTGTTAGGAACGCAGGTGACAGCTTGGGCTGTCACTAAAACCCAGCGCTGTTGACATGGGGACTTCCAGTCAAATTTGCTCAAATTCTTCAAATGTCAACTCTCTCTCTTCCTTTCTCTTTTCCCAAGTGACGGTTTCATTTACACTGTAGCTTCTTGTAATGCCATCCATTTAATTGCCTCTCCTTGGCTCCATACTTATGCAGTGATAGTTTTCATTGTCAGACTTTCATTTTTGTCAGACCCTGCCAAACAAATGTGTAAAACTTAAAGAAAATGAATCGCACTCAAGTAAACTTACAAAGTTTCCTTTCATACACCTGAATGAGACTTTTCATTTGTCTGGTTTTGGCAATAAAAAGTCATTTCTGAATCATTATTTCTGAAAGTAAGTGAATTGCTCTAACATACAAAGGTTTAAACTGCTCCACGTTTATCTGGAATATTTTGACAACAAAAGCTTGTATGTTACTTATCAGTGATTTTTATTTTTTTAAAGACTATTTCAGCAGCTAAATTTCCTCAAATTGACAGATTTTCTTCAAAGCTCCAGGGAAATGCCTTGTTTCCATTGTACGCCTTTTAGGCAGTTCATTTTCGAGCTTGATTTGAATAAGCCCAGTAAACCCATCTACATTTCTAGCCAATCAGCATGGACGGCCTGAAAACGCTGTTATTTAACATCTCTCAAAACACAGCGTGGTTCAACAGGTGCTCGGGGGGGAAAGCGCTACAGAATGAAAATGACTGGAAATTGAGTTTCACGCACTTTGCCACTCTGCCCCTTTTGAATGGCGTTTATGGCGAGCTGTTCTGCATCTGAGATTCATTGAGACATGCAGTGAAAATTCAGATTGACTGTGATACTGATAATAAGAGGAAGTTCTTTCCTGCTGTGACTGTGCACTTTTACACTTGTACAGAAGCATCTGGCTGTGCGAGAGAAAAACACCTCCT
Organism: Meda fulgida; assembly: GCA_030578275.1. Classification (NCBI taxonomy): domain Eukaryota; kingdom Metazoa; phylum Chordata; class Actinopteri; order Cypriniformes; family Leuciscidae; genus Meda; species Meda fulgida. The sequence goes on along the minus strand of CM060630.1, from coordinate 26,875,515 downwards.
TCCGATAAATTAATTCCGGTCTGTATAGCACATCTTGGCCTTGTTATTTAGCGAAATCCTTTCTCAAACGCCGGCAGCCGTCCTGTTGCTCTGTAACAGAGAAAAGCTCCATACAAATACATTTAATGTCATTAAATTTGAGCAGAATTGAGTAATCAGATTTAAAACCCCGGCTTCTCATATCCGACAAAACCTGTTGATTTACTGCTGAGTGAATGCAGTTCTGAATGGATTCGTGTAAATTTCAGTGAATGAACAAAATACTTATGACATCTCCCTCTTTGTCACTCAGGTATCCTGCACAAGGGTAACGGCGAGAACATCTTCATTTCCCAGCAGCCCCCGGTCATCGGAAGCATCATGGGTAACGGGCGAAGGCGCAGTATCTCCTGTCCGAGCTGCAACGGGCTGGCGGACGGAAATAAGCTGCTCGCACCTGTAGCTTTAGCCTGTGGGTCGGATGGCAGTCTGTACGTGGGGGATTTCAACTACGTCCGTCGGATCTTCACCACAGGAAATGTCACGAGTGTCTTAGAGCTCAGGTTTGGCATTCTGCATGTGCATAGATACACAAACATTCGCCTAACCACCAATGACAAATTGCTTTGTAAATCTTAGTTAAGTTGCTCACAAACCAAAAGGCATCTTGGAGCTTTACTCGTATAGCATATGATTGATGCTGGCTTTTTACGTTTAAAGTTCACACAAAAATGACAATTTTGTTGTTGTTTCCTCATTCCAAGCCTGTCTCACTTTAATGTTTGAAAAGACTGACCAGATTTGTTCCATAGAAGGAAGTAAATGACAGAATTTTCATTTTTAGGGGCACAGTTTCTTTTAAATGTAATGCTAAAATCTAATCCACCTTTCCTTCGACCCAATTAGCACACATGCATCTCCAAGACATCTGTTAAAAAGTTAATCTGGTATCTGGAAGGTATCACTTAATTTTGGGCACAGTCATCTGGTAATTTTTTTAAGAGAAATTTTGCATAGCCTATGTTCACATAGGCTACAGTACATTCATAAAGACACATCATCCACCTGGAAGCATTTTAGAGATGTATTGGGAATGAACAAACTCTTTATAAATTACATTTCCAAATGACATTCACAAATTAAATGGATGTCTAGGCCAGAGGTTTTCAACTGGTTTTGCATCAGGACTTAGATTTACGCTGAAAATTTTAGCCTGATTTCTTGGGAACTGTTTTCTTATCACAAGCCTTTTTTATCCTAACTATATAGAATTACATGGTTGGTTGAATTGTATTAAATGCATTTAGCATTGTTTTTTCATATCATAACAGACTGAGACACATTTAGGCCTGGTCAACAATCCAGTATGTCTGCTGTGCAGGAATCCTTTCTATTTGTTGTGATGTATGCTTGTAGAACTGTCTGTAGTAGTATACTTTTACCACTCTAACCATTTCTCTGTACATTAAAGGGAAAGTTCATCCAAAAATGAAAATGCTGTCATTAATTACTCACCCTCGCGTCGTTCCAAACCCGTAAGACTTTCATTCATGTTCAGGATTCATGTTTTTGATGAAATCTGAGAGCTTTCTGTCCCTCGATTGACAGCTACGCTACTACTACTTTGATGCTTCAAAATGTTCATAGAGAGATCGTAAAACTAATCCATATGAATTGAGTAGTTTAGTCCAAATTTTCTGAAGAGACTCGATCGCTTTATATGATGAACAGATAAAATGTAGGCTTTTATTCGCATATAAACATTGATCAGCGAATAAGTTGAATAAGTTCATCATATGGATAAGTTCATCTAGATTCATATGGATTAGTTTTACGATCTCTTTATGAACTTTTTGAAGCATCAAAGTGGTAGTTGCGCAGTTGTCAATGGAGGGACAGAAAGCTTTCGGATTTCATCAAAAAGATCTTCGTTTGTGTTCCGAAGATGAACGAAAGTCTTACAGGTTTGGAACGACAGTAGTTAATGACAGAATATTAAATTTTGGGTGAACTATCCCTTTAATGCATAATTTAAGGACTAACTCTGTAAGCTAACCCTCTTTTCTCCACTTTCTTCTTTTCATGCTGCTCTCGCTAAGTACAGAAATAAAGATTTCAGGCATAGGTAAGAGCTTTTCTAAAGAGTAATACCATTTGTTATGATGAATGAACATCACTTAAATGCTCCTTTTTTGATATACAGTTGCTTTTGTAGCTGGCTGTGGAATGCGCTCAGTGTAGGCGTTTTCCTTAAATTAAAGTGTATAGAAGTGCATTAAAACACATCCTCTCCAGATAGCAATAAAAGGGGCAGTGGTACGACTGAGCTTTGTGCTGTAGATCTACAGAGACCAGTTTGATGCATGGGTAAACTCTGGGTAAACATGGGTAAACAAAGTGGGTTACCACATCAGTAAAAAGGCCTTAAAGAATTATGTACATTGAGGAAACCAGAGTCAGGGCACATCATTTGAAATGTCAGACAGAAAGATTGAAAAGCAGTTACAAGCTTAGCATAAGACCGGTATCAGCGTTTTAAATATTTCTCGCCCTCAGGGGACTCAGCTTCCTTAAAGAATATAATTACCCAACCCTATCCATTAGAAATACCCGCTCTGCCTTTCCCACAATGCAGCGTGATATATCACCCGATGACAAATTACACATTCAAAGCGCCGTCGGATCTGAATACACAGTTCGTTAACATGTTTGATTTGACAAATGGCAGTGGGGTATCGAGGAAAAAAAACATCAGTCATCAAACTTCGATCTAAGCTTTCAAATATTACACACATCCTCCCTGTGGTGCTATGAACCCTTAATATAAGATGTGTGGCACAACCAGCTGTGTGTTTTGACAGGCATCAGTGTGACAGCTAGCAGTTTGATGCTCAGGTATGACTGACAGGATATGAGAGGTTTCTCTGAGAGAGGTTGGTTAAACCCAGAACACCTGCGAGTTTCAAAAATGCCCTATCCTTCATGATGAAGCCTCTGTTGAACCTTGCGTCGTCAGGTCGTGACTTTCCTGTGGATGATTCCATCAAGACAAAGGGTGGCGTCACACATCATGTTGCTATTAGATAAGGGCACGTGTGCAATGCTCCAATACATGGCTAGTCGTATACTGCATATATGCAATGCCAGATAAGCGCTGTACAGTTGGTTGGGAAGATGCATCCCAGGGGCATGAGGGAGAAATGCAAGGGGGAACGAAAGTGATGCTCTTTCATGCTGCCAGAACTTTCGACATGATCTGGCATATTGGTGTCAATTGCTTAATGAAAAGAGGTGAGACCTTGTACTTTAGGACAGAAGGGCCCAACTTTCCTGAACACACCTTCCTGGAACTTTCTAGTAATCCAGAAATGATTAACTGGTTCAGGTGTGGATAATTAGGATTGGAGCTCAGCAGCGCAGGACAGAAGACCTCCAGGAACAGGATTGGACAGCCCTGAATCTATTAGGGAATTTTTTTTCGCTAGATCGCTGATTAATTTTAAACCTTTTATTAGGGATGCACATTATATCCGCCAGCATATCATTGTTATCGTTGTTATGTAATGTTATCGTTATTTAATTATATCATTAAGAAAATTTGGACAATATATTTAAGCTGATAAATAATGGATTATTTCCTTCAGCTGAGACAATTCAGATGTGCAAAATTCGCTATGATGGTTTTGAATTGCTTGAAATACTGTATGATTGGAATCACTTCAAAAGAGGAAAATACAGTTAAGTGCAAAATGTTCTGTCAGATATAGGCTACATAAAATTATAATGAGAATATTATTATTGTGTGCTTGGGACATGGCTTTTAATGGTGAAACTTTTGTTTTGTGATCAGGCTTTCAAAAATAATATAACAATTTGGAGTTAGATATATCGGCCAATATATCGGCTTTCAAATATAAAGAATTATCGGTGTCTGTATCGGCCAAATTTTTTAAATTGGTGCATCCCTCCCTACCTTTTGTCTCTCAACTCCCTCAAAAAGGATTTTATGCGTTTCTATCCATCAAACAGTTTGACAAGTAGCCTTAGGGCCCTATTTTAACCATCTGAAACGCAAGTATCAAACGCGAAACGCAAGTAACTTTGTGGGCGGATCTTGGGCGCTGATGCTATTATACCGGCGGGATAAATGACTCTTGCGCCCGACGAAAATCTAAAATGGGTTGGTCTGAAGTAGCTACATTACTCATGGGTGTGGTTTGGCTGTAACGTGAAATAAACCAATCAGAGCGACATCTCACATTCCCTTTAAGACCAGGCACGCTTGTTCCATGGCGGATTGCTATTATAACGCTCGTCTGGGCCGTAAAACACAGAGAAGGGACATTGTATGGGGATGGGAGAAACCCACCCAAATTAGCTTCGGTTAAACAGGCGTATAATAATTTGGGTAAATGTGTAAGCTATATTATGCCTATTTTTTCACATCTTCATGGACACCACAATGATTTCCCTCATGTGGAATATTTTTCCTTGTAATTATGTATGGTTTGCAAAAATGGCAACTGCCACGTCTGTGTAGATGAGAGAAGCAAAGTGTATGCTTAAAATATCATCTGAATATCGCGCCACTGACTTTAGACTAGGTTTTTCCTGGTCAGTGGCGGAATTGTTTTCTGGAACTGCAAAATAGCACCAAGGAACGTTTGCGCCGGAAGAAGCCTCCTCTTTTCGCTGAACCGCCCCAGGAGCGCAAGTTCATTCCCTAATTTACAGACGTGCGTCTGTGGAGGGAAAAGTCTGCTGTGCTTCGGGTGCAAAATAGGAATGATACATGCATCAGTGTACAAAGTAAATTGCGCTGGGTGCAAGATAGTGCCATATGTCTGAAAACAAGTACTTGCTGTTGTGTGCATTAATGTAAAAGATCTTCTTCTATATTCAGTGGTCTTATTCTGAGTAAATACTGTAATGCCCAAGCTGTAGATTGAAGAGAATATTGCTGCGCAGTTTATCAACATATTTATTGCAAGCCAGCTAGATGAGCAGTAACACATCCATATTTAATACTGCAGACCTTTAAAGCAAACTCCATTTCCCTCTTCAGTACTGAGGTTTCTTACCGTGATAGTTACACAAGAATGCAAGTGAAGTATGTTCAGCAGGACCTCTATTTGTAGGCCAAGCATTCACATTTCACATAGAGTCGGTTGTTGGCCTTTGGGTCACTCCATGCTTTTCAGTGTTTTAGTAGCCTCTGCTTTTTTGCTTTTCTGGACCAGGTTTGTGTTGTTCTTTTGATTGTAAAAGTTGTGCTTTAGCTAAATCACTCACCGGAACATGTTCTAATAATTCATTTAAGAAATAAACATTTGTAGAAACGACTGCTGAAAAGGCCAAAGTCATATTTGTAACCAGAGAAGAGCAGTCATCGCTGTTTGTGTAAAAACAAATAAATGCATCACAGTGTATATGTATGTGCACACAGACGAGAGAATAAGGCTAGACCATGATCTCTCTGACATACCTACTGACCCCCTTTCCACAAGTCGCTCACCTCCATCGTCACAGCAACATGCTGAAAAATCCAATTATCCTCCCCAGACTGGCTTTAGTCGTTGAATATAGATGGAGCCTATGAAGGTCATGATGTTCTCCTCATCACAGAAAGTACAATGCCGTGTGCTTCCAATAACACATTGTATAACACAGGCTTCTGGGACTGAAAAGCATCTACCCGGAGTGTCAAACTCCCTGGCAGATTCTTGCAAAATTGGATTGAGATTTTTCTTGACAAACCTGTTTTACCTTCCTTCCTAACCGAGGCCATCATTCAACGCGGTCAGCTGTCACACGGTGACATGCTGGCCCCAGGTCAACCAAAGCAGCCTGATTCCAGCCATCTTCTAGAAGGTCAGTTGTCGGTCTGAATAATAGATCGAAGCTGACAGTGCTGCAGACCTGGCACTATTCCTTTCCACACTCTCGCATTGGCCACTGGGATTCAGCACTAACAGCCCCAGAGTTATATGACTGGGATTTGTTCAATCGGTTTTGAATGCTTATACGAAGACAGGTTTTGTGTTAAATATGATGGCATTTGGCAGATGTGTGTTGTAGCATTTGCTATGGCTTGTCATCTCTAACCTAGCCCTGTCTGTAGAGAATGTTTTTAACCTCATGTTTTTTGTTCTCTTGCGGCAACTATGTAAAATTTTGAATGCGGATCCTGAGACAGGTTGGTTGTTAGTAATGATGGTATTTCTTTCGAATAATGCTGAACTTATTTGTTCTCTTGTGATCTTTCTCACTTTGGATTTAAATGTTGCTCTCTTGAGACAAATTGGGTGTTATCAATAATGGTATTTAGCAGATGTGTGTTGAGGACTACCATAGACAGGTGTTGTGGCTATTTTTTCAGCAAATTTTTTCACTTAATGCTTTTATTCGCTTGGTGTCCACTTGGTAGGTTTTTAGTGTTTATTCAAGACAAGTTGGGTTTAGCAATAATGGTATTTAGCAGACATGTGTTGTAGCATTTGCTTAGGCTATTCATCTTATGAAGAATGCTTGTCCCTGAACATTCTCTTGCAGTGAACTTTCTCACTTTGCTAGGTTTTGAATGCTGATGCTTAGACAAAATTGGATGTTAGCAGTGATGGTATTTAGCAGGCGTGTGTCATAGCACAAGCATGTCATCTTGCGAAGCATGCTTTTTATGTAATGTTTTGTTCTTTTATCATGATCATGAGCACTTTTGCTGTGGCTAGTTATCTTGAGAGTGCTAGTCCTACATTAGAGTGCTATTACAATATATATTATTCACTTAACATTTTCACTTTATTGCTGTGACATTTAAGTTCTGAATGCTGATCCTTTGATAGGTTGGTTGTTAACAATGATGGTATGTACCAGACGTGTGTCATAGCACAAGCATGTCATCTTGCGAAGCATGCTTTTTACGTAACATTTTGTTCTTTTATCATGACCTTTCTCACTTTGTTAGGATTTGAAACCTAAGTTTCCTAAGTCAAGTTGGTTGGGAGCTATGATCGCATTCGGCAGACATGTCGCATAGTGTTTGTTGTGGCTAGTCTTCACTAGCGTACTAACACAGCCTGACCAGCAAAGTTGCATTTTTTGCAAAGAGCAAATTGTTCAGTTAACATTTTTGGTGTCTTGAATGACCTTTCCCATCTAAATTCTCGTGCTAGATTTTAAATGCTGTACAGAAGTTGGTTGTTAGCAATGATAGTAGTTGGCAGATGTGTATCATAGCATGGCTAGTCAGCTTAAGAATGCTTTTTACTTAACATTTTTGTTCTTGTTCTGTGACCTTTCTCACTTCGTTCGAAAATGATTAACCCCTCCAGGAAGACACCATTCCAGATAGGCGAGAGCATTTCACACTTTTTTCTTCTGACATGAACAACTGCTGAACTGCTGACAGTACTGTAATTTCTTGCTTTTCACTGTACTCCAGCTGATAAAAATTCATGAGCTTGAAGAAAAGCTCGTAGGTAGTCAAACTTTTCGAACAAGCGCTAACCTGTGAAACTGGTGCAAATTATCCCAATTTCACCACAAGCGGTCTTTGACCACAGATGTAGCCTTCAGCGGGGGTACAATTACAGCATATCACAGATCAACTTGAAAAGTGTAAAATTGCAGTCCAGGTGCCTAGACTTTCTATCGAATCTGATTATTGTATAGAGAGGAAACTCTATATTTTGCCTCCTGATTGGAGTTTTTTTTTTTTTCACCAGAGACCCTCTTTCGTCTGATTGGAGTTATTTTGTTGGGCTTTCATGTTCTTTAGCCCCCTATGTGGTGAGGGATGACTTTTACTGTCCAGCATTGCTGTATAATGGACTTTTTTTTTCGGCCTGTGGGCCATTTTTGCTCCAGGAATACATAATGTGTTTAGATAACGGCTCTAGACCACATGCATCTCCCGATGAAAGTTTCCCTTCGGGGGGGTTTGGTGACATACCTATTTGAATGCACAATGGCAGCACATTAGACACTGGGCCGACTGTACTAACCACAGGCTTTACACACATTACATATGTTTCTATATTTGGACTGAGAGTACATGCACACCGTAAAAGATTGATGCAGAGAGGACATGGCAGAGACATCTCTAGCTATGGCAGTGGATCTGTCAAATGTTGATTCTTATTTGCAGTGTACACGATCTCTCACTGCTAATTCCCATCTCTGAAGTTGTTTTTAACACATAGATTTGAATGTGACACGTGATGCACATTTCAACATAGTTCAGTTGCATCAGTATCATTTATAGAATGGATAATTTCAAGGCACATCATGGCTAACAATGTAGAACAGGCTCCCGCACTTTATTGTTACTTTATCCTTATAATTAGATTTAACATTAAGGGCCGGATTTACTAAACAGGGCAAATTACCGTGAGGGCGCAATTCCATAAAAGCGGCAATGGCAGTGGAAAATTCTGCGCATGATCCACTGGGCGACACGCACATTAAAGAACATAGACGCAGTCAGATCATTTCCATAATGACCAACGTAATCTAACAAGAGCAGCGCAAATTAGCGTCTGGTTTGAGACATAAATTTTGAGTCTGAAAGAGAAAGTCCTACAAATGCATATGCAATAAAGTCAGCCGCAAAAATAACCCTATGCACGCCTTTTCAGCAATAGTTTTTCACTGTGTCTTTAGTAAATCCTGACAGTAGTTTTTTAATGCCAAAAGAGGGTTTGCGCTGACTCAAGCTGTTAGTAAATCTGGCCCTTAATAACATTGAGATACTATTATAGGTTTTTATATATTTTTTTCAATTAGTGTTTTATTTTGGATTTTCCATTTTCACTTTAATTTTTGTAATTTTCTTTGTCGTTTTTATTAGTAGTTATTTTTTTATATAGTATATCGTGTTTATTCATGTTATTTCAGGTTTAGTTTTAGTTATTTTATTACATCAATTGAATCTAAATGAAAATGAGAAATGTCGCTTTGGCAATTTTTACAAAAATAGTAATATACGTTATATATATTTTTATTATTTTTTTTTATTTTTTTTTTAAGTTAGTTAACATCCATTTTATTTCAGGATTATATTTGCTACCTGAAATAAAATAGTACAAATATTTATTTATTTATTTATTTATTTTAGTTTAGTTTACATCTATTTTATTTCAAGTAACAAAAATAACCCTGCTTTACACAAAGTTTTACACCACAATTGACTGTTTTTCTTTCTTTGTTTTTAGCAACAGCCCTGCACACAAATATTACCTGGCTACTAGTCCCGTTTCGGGAGCCCTGTACCTTTCAGACACCAGCAGCAGGAAGGTGTTTAAGGTGAAGTCTCTGAACACAGTGAAGGATGTGGCAAAGAACCTAGAGCTGGTGGCAGGCACAGGCGATCAATGTCTACCCTACGACGAGACGCGCTGCGGGGACGGAGGCAAGGCCGTAGAAGCCACACTTACAAACCCTAGAGGTAAACCTCCAGACATCTGAATAACAGTGTTGACATTTTTCAGGAACAGACAGTGATTTTGCCATTACTCATTCAATTTTCCCATCATTCCCATTAGACTGAGCAAATTCCCTCAAAGGTGCTGTAAGCAATTTCAGCTATTTTGCCTCAGCCACACATACTCTCTCCAAAATGAGCATTGCTTCCATATATTCATACTGATACAAGCCCCGAGCGTCTAAATTGAGCAAACCCCAAAACCACAGCATGAAATTGATAGCAAAACCTGTGGTTTGCATACACTTGTCAGTTTGTAGTATAAAGGGTAGCCTTCCTCCTAGTAGTGGTGTAGTACTCGAGTCCGGTTTCGAGACCGATTTCTGCTTTCTCGGACTCGTCTCAGACTTTTACCTTCAAAGACTCGGTCTTGACTCGGACTCGGCATTGGCGGTCTCGTCCCCATCACTAGTTAAGGCAGTAACGATATACCAAACCTACAATTCGGTTCCTATCATGATTTTTTATTTTAGATTTAAAAAAAATAAATCATGTTTTCGGTGCTGATGCAGTGGTGACGCGTTCATGCATCAAGGGTGGCGCTCCCAAGTATCTTAAAGCTGCCAGAAAGAACCGGCAAAAGTAATGATTATGAATATGTCAAATATAGCAAGGAGATATTTTAATTGTTTATTAATAAACAAAGTTTTTCAGTGTGTCGGCTTCAAGATGAAGTTGACGATGCTGACTCGCAATCTTCAAAGTAACGCGCCAGAGAGAAATGCAGATTTCATACGGATTACATAAGCAGAGAGCAGTCTGTTTTTCGTTTTTAAATGTTCAGTTTAAAAGTAGACATCAAGCTTTCTATATATTTCTCAAGGCTGTGAGGCAAGTACATTATAGGCCTACGCTGAGTTTCGGTTCATTTATGAGACGAGAGTCCAGTTCACACGCCGGCGACTCCGTGCCATGATGATCGATTTTCTACTATACTTTTTATTTATTAAATCCAGACAATTGGTTGATGAAACATTAATTAAAATTAAGATACAATTAATAAAAAAACGAAATTTACTTTAAATAAAGGCTTTGTGCTTTCTGAAGTCGCTTTCAGAGCTGTCATGTCCGTAACAGAGAACTGTCACGTCCATAACATCGTTTTTTTCCTCATAAATGCGAACACGAAAAATAAAATAAAAAATAATATTTTATGTTCTGTGGAAGCCGACCCTTCTTCATCCGGTTATTAGCCTACTTTTGTTTGGCGCAGTGTAGCCTAATTCGTAGAATTATTAAAACATATTTTGCCACCTAAAAGTTAAAGATTTGTTGTGTCACGATACGTGTATTTCGCTCAAATTAAATATAAAACGCATGTGTAGACTGATATTTTTCTAATGTCTTGACTCCTTTATTAAGGGGGGTATGGATATATAAACAGACGTTTCAGTATTAAATGCATTTTCTGATAATTTACATTTCAAGTTTTGACTGCACCTCGCGTCCATAACGCTGAAATTGCCCAATTTTAAAGAATTTATCCTCAACTATTTTTTTGGTGTAGGTCTGCGTATTTTATTATGTTAACTTCAAATAATTCTAATCGTAATTTTAAAATGTGGTAGCCCTACGTCCAACACATCACACTCCACTGTTATGGTGGCAATTTCAGTAGATTTACTCACTAACATTGTTGTGGAAACACAATAAGAATGGAAACTAAAATATGGTAGTATCGTACAACGCATATTCTATCAGCTGCAGTTCTGGCGCCTCAGTCCCATACACTCAACGTACATTCATATCACATGTTAATGCCGCGGTAGAGTTACATTCACAGGACATTGCACTTATTCGCAATCACAAAAGTTCATTATTTGCTCGTGCTTTAAAGCTATCCCGGGTAGACATTTCATTGGCGTTCTGTACATGATGCACTTTTTCTGAGCGCGTGCTGAAGTTCGCGCGCACTGTCAGACAGCTCCAAACTGGATTTGTGTTGGGTCAGACCCATCTGATAGCGATGGGGGACCGAGACCGAGAGAGCTACATAAAGCTACATGGAAAAAATATGCACCGAACAAGCCACTTTGAAATTTTGCAGATGATGCATGTGGTAGAGATTTTTTTTAATGATAGTAAAAGCATAGTCCATATTAAGATGTTAAGACTGCTCCTCTAAACAATTCCCAATCTATCTTAGTCTGTAGGCCTAACTGTTGATTATTAATTGGGGTGATATTAAATCATGAATATCAAAACTGACATGTCGAGACAAAATCTCAGACTCGGACTTGCTTCCTCAAAGACTCGGTCTTGACTCGGACTCAACTGTATTTGAAAACCAACGGACTCGGTCTCGACTCGGACTCGACCCTTCAAAGACACGGTCTTGACTCGCACTCGGCATGGAGTCTCGTCCCCATCACTACCTCCTAGTGTAGCATATGTAGAGCTTTGAGGGGAATTATGGGGGGCCCATATTGAATTCTTTCCTCCATTTTCACCAACATAAAGTAATAATAATATAATGACAATTCGATTTGCTAGTCTATTTCGTCATCTGAAATTGAAGAAGCATTTGTGACAGAAGCCATAATTATCTCAGTGAAAGATGACGCACACAGTCACATGTTTCCCTTTGTCATCCGCAGTGTCATTGGAAAGATTCACATGCTCTTAAATAGCTTGAACAGCACCACATGCTTCTCTCTTCCCCAGGATGCTCCATGCCTGGTTCTTGTTCCTCAAGACATAAATAATCAATTTATCACATGGATATTTTATTATAATTTTGGCTTCCTGTTGAGCATGTTGATGCTGTGAAAAATGCATTTGTTGAGAGATATCACCTTATCATTCCAAATTTACAGAATGAACATGTGCTTTGTGTAACTTCTTCTTGTTGTTGTTTTTTGCACCACATGAGAGAATTTCACTGAAACTTACACGGGTTATATTTCACATTCAAATCTAAAGGAAAGAATAGAAAACTGTATGTGTCTAATAAACATGGTATTGTATATTATGATTATTGTAGGCTCTTTTATAAATTGCTTTTGTTCCTCTTTTATAGGTTGTTTTGGCTAAAAGCATTTGATGAATGCATAAATGTAAATGTAATTTTGCACAAAGAAAAAAAATCGCATTTAAAAAATTAGGCATATTCCCTTCCTCCCTTCCGTTATTTTTTTTTTATTTTTTTGCCACTAGTGATTCTTATTAGGTTTCATTATGTAATATAGTAAATTTAAATATATAATTTTTTAATATGGTAATGGTAATTGTAGAATTTAATGGACGTGAAAATAGATAGATAGATAGATTGATAGATTTAAATTTTTGTCATTTTTTTGCAGCGATTGTCCTCCCAGCAGAGATCCATTCCCTTTGTCTGTCTCTTGTCTCCAGGCATTACGGTGGATAAGTATGGCGTGATCTTCTTTGTGGACGGCACCATGATCCGCCGCATCGATCAGAACGGTATCATATCCACCCTGCTGGGCTTCAACGACTTGACCTCGGCACGACCCCTGAGCTGTGACTCTGTGATGGACATCTCACAGGTGGGTTTGTCGTCTTGTGTTCCCTCTGCAGCTTTTTCACCCATCCGCCCCTTTATAAAGGCCAGTGCATGGCAGGATTTGTGAAAGGCCAGCGCAGCGACGCTGTACCGCCACCATGCTTGGTGTAGTCGCCATGTCAGTCTTACTGAGGGTGAAGGGTTGCAGCTGACAGCCTTTTAGGGCAGGTCAGGGGGCTTTGTGTTGCTGTGGGTCCCAGTAACCCAGATGTTGGCCTGCAACATCCAGTTTTAAGCTGACCTACAACCCTCCATCCCAAAGACACGCTCACAGCGGGGTCACCCTAGGCGCTGTTAACCAATCCAAATGTTAACTGTCACCTCGGGCAAGGACACTGCCCTCACTGCGATTTCTAAAGCATCAGTTAGGATTGTGACACAGCCCTAGAGGTCCAGACTTTGGTCGCTTTAGTTTTCCTTAACTTTCTCCCAGTGTCAAGACAATCAACAAGACCTGCGGTTAAAATGACAAATGAAATATCTTCCCTTTTTTTTTTGTTTAGTTTGACCGAAAATAAGCTTTTGCCTTAATTCTAAAGTAAACCTGTCTATCATTCATTTGTTTACCCAATGTTATGTTTTGAATCTAGCGTTCATGGGCAAACTGGAAAAATTTTCACAGCCTGTATATAATTACTAGATATCTGTGCACTCAATCATTACATAGAACTCGGTTAGTCTGTGTTCTATCTTCCTTATTTGAAAAGTGCAATCCAGCTTTAAAACTCAACTCATGCAGTAATTTTCGAATCAGTGTCAGCCAGTAGACAGGTAATGATAGATATTTAAGCAAATAGAAATCATCAGTGAGTCAAGGTTGTCTGCACTTATCAAGGGTGCATTTATTTGATAAAAAAATATTGTGAAATATTATTACAAAATATCTGATCTTAACCCTTTCCCCGCAATTGTCATTGTTTTCACTGTTATACGGTAGGGGGCGCTATTACACATCTTCTGAAAGACTACTGAATCTCCAGATTAAAACGCAGGTGAAGAAGCAGCAGAAATAAGCAATAGCAAATGTAAGCAGATGCATATGTAAAATAACAATGCCCAACATTAAACCGCATATAAATCAAAACTGCTTAATGTTCCTGAATGAAATGTCGACCCAGGACGAGGTATAGGACTGTGAAGGGTGTTGATGCACTCAATCTACTCCATTTATGTTTTGATCATCGTTCTGAATCTGATCCAGACGTAGTCTTTGACAAAAACATGATTTTCTCAGCTTTTTGCTCAAAATAGTTTTTTTTTTTTTAATTAAACTTACCCACAGTTTAGGGTTGTTAGAAAAGGAATGCATCAAGCTAGAATAAAAAGAGGCTGTTCTTTCTCTGTTCTTATTTAAAAGCAGAGGCTCTGTGCTTTCTTTTGATGTATTGCATGTTCAGAATTCATACAACAAAATATTGTAGGGGCCATGAAACTTGTGAAAATGATCAAAAACGCTGGCGGTGGTTGGCAACTTTTTTTCAAAATTGCTGGCGGTGAAAGAGTTAAATTTCAGCATCATTACTCCAGCCTATAGTGTCACATGATCCTTCAGAAATAATTCTGTTATGCTGATTTCTTTTAAATGGTAGTGTACATTTTATTTACAATTGAAAAATAAAATTGATACTAAATACTTATTGACAAATTAAAAAAAAAAATTATTGAAATAATAAAAAATAGGCTTAATTTTCTTTATTCAAAACTACATTTTTTTTAAGCATGGAATTTCTTGTTTTTGTGAGATTCACCCTACAACCAATTAAATTTGAGATGCATCTTGACAGTTCTCACATTTGATGACTCTTCAAAACCACAGTTTGAAGATCATAAATTGTATGAAGTAGTCCAGCACTGTATTCATCCTTCAACCTTCTAGTTTTGCTTACATGTATCAGTGCAGCTTACGTTTTTGCTCAATAATGCCTTTTCTGCCTGACTGAGAGGCTGTGGAGCACGGGGGAGACGACCTCCATCTGCACCTCAGAGAAAACACACACACACTCACAGAAAGACCACTGCAGTCCTGGCCTCAATGATGACAAATCACACCAGCTTCTGCCAAAGACACTCAGACAGTAAAAAGCATCCATTAAAAATTCATGTGCAGCACACGCTCACTGCATCAAACACACCGCCGCATTACTTAAGCCTTCTGCTGCCACACTTTTGAGGGCTCATCTGACTGCCTCTCATACGCCGCCTGCCAATTCCCACCTAGATCCAACAGAAAGCATCATATTAATGGTGCCGGGTGCTGAGTTCATTAACACGTGATGCTCTTTAGGTCCTGATATCTCCGCTTCCAATAAGACCCCATTGGAGGCTCCAAATCTGTGACGGCTTTATTCCTTCCCACTTACTATTCAGATCTTGCATTCAGAGCACACCTCGCATTATGCTCCAAATCTGTTTGCCTTTCGGGCAGCCAAGGCACCCTGCACGAGCACTATGAATTTGAGACTTGCCAAGAATATTTCTTCACAACTATTACTTGAGCTTCGAGAATAAATATTCTCCTCAGGCTCCGCTGAAAGTAGAAATATGGTGATAGTCTTGGAGGAATGGAAATGTCGTTTTAGTTTAGTGGTGGTCTGGGGAAAAATCACTGGGCTTTGGCAAAATCGCAATCCCACACTGCGCAAAATGATTTTCTTACTCAGAGTTTTTGTGTTGCTTTCCACTACAAATATCAAACATTCTTACATCAAGATGCATTTTAATAAAAGTACTTATTTTTTTTTTTTTTTTTTTTTTTTTTTTACAAGAAAATGCTATTTCAGTCATTCTACTTAGACATGTCATGTTTAATTCAGTGTTACTTGCAGTTTCTTGTAGTTATTTTTTAAATGTACTAGTATTTTCTGAGTGAAAAAAAAATTTCAGCGTACATTACTAAGATATTAAATCTTGTTTTCTGAAAAATCTGTCAGAATTTAACCAATATAAAAAATATACCAGTGGGGTATGAAAAATAAACTTAATTCAGATATTTTTGAGTAAGATTAGCTTAATGTCAGATAAGTGTAAAGTTCATTATTATTATTATTATTATTATTTTTATTTTATTTTCAGAAAAAAAGTAGACCAAGTAAATCTTAATTTAGGAATGTTTAGATATTTGTACTGGAAAACAAGACAAAAATACTTCAAACCAAAAATCTGAAATCAATAGGTCACATGCTTATGTTTGCTTAATATTGCATTTATTTAAAATAGAAATCTTTTGTAACATTATAACTAATCACTTTTGATTAATTTAATGCATCAACGCTAAATAAAAGTATTCATTTCTTTTAAAAAATACTGTAAGTTGAGAGCTTGAGAATATTAAATTAATTTTAATCCACATATTTCACACATGTACATATTGATTCAGGTCATTGTAGTATTTCTAGCTACTTAAGTGTTCAAGGTGGGCGGAGCTTAGCGAAAGGTCAATTTAACATCTTGTTTGCTACTTCAGTTCATTTGAACTTGTGCACAACCCTGTTATCTACAGCAACGGCTGGTCCAAAACAGCATGTCTTCAAACTAAGTGAGTGATTATTTTCCCTTTTATGACATGAATCAAAACTGATAAGAAAAGTCACCGTAAGGACTTCTTTTTGAAAAGGCTGTTTAAGATGCAAGCTGGCTTACATGCTTTCGGACAAGGTCAAAGCTGCATGTTCTCATTACGCCTGCTGCAGCGTATGTTGAAGGATTTAACGGCAGATGTTCTAGTGTTAGATTTATGAGAGTGTGAACCGTTTATTCTCTCTCTTTGTTAGTGTGAAAGTGTGAGGAGTAGACAGAGAAATAGAGATGATACATCCTGTCTGTCACTCACAGGGGTGTCTCACACACACACAAATATTTAACAATTACTGTTGAGGAGAAAATTAATTTAATAAACAAAGAATGACGCTGATAGCACAAGAACATCAAGACATCTGTTGTTCTGGTGTGTTTTAATCTGGAAGGTGTCTTTTTTTTATTTCCTTTTTTTTTCATGCAATTATTTCATTCAATGCCATCTCCCTTAGAAATCAGATGTAAGTGATTGTGTTTTATAAATATATTGTGTGTATATATATATATATACACACACACACTTGGATTGGACTCTTGAGTCTTCCCTTTTAAAAATGATTATTTGATTTGTACACAAAAAATGGCACTTTAAAGGATAGTTCACCAAAAATGATGTCATCTACTCACCCTCATGTCGTTCCAAACCTGTGAGACACGATCGTTTCATGTATTGAACAGTTTTAATTTAGGCTTTTATTCACATAACTCACACATCAGTTATTATAAACGGAAGATCAAGCATGTTCACTTGAAGTGAAAGAACCAATGAGGTTCATTCTCATGTTACTCAGCACGTTTGAGCATCTAAAAAACCAATGAGGTACAGTAGCATCTTGAATACTGTCTGTATGAACGGTCAAGCCCGTATTCTCTTATCATTAATCATACCGACAGTAACCGAAGTAATATTACAGATGGCGACATCCATAAAACTGAAAAGTCTTATCACTTTTGATATGACGAGTCCAATCGTACCACAAGATAATCCATCAAATCTTTATTAACCGACAGCAGTTTTTATATCTGAGCGCGTAGACCGACAGTGGGAGCAGCTTCGGTGGAGAACAGTGACTGGATCTAAAACCTTCAGATGATACACAGCTCATATCTCTGTCGCTGTAAAAAAAAAACACACTTGAATACCCACAAGACACGATAGACACGTTTGTGCCGCGCAGAGCCGCTCTCACACTGTAAGACGTGACAGACAACTAGTTATCCAGTCCGGTTCCGTTCACACAGCGCGTGGTTTCCGAGAAAACTGCGAGTCCTGAAAATATACTGGTGTGAGTTCAGTGATGGAATGCAGTTGTCACTCCCATAAATAACTGGACTGTGTGTGAACATTTGTTGTTTGTTATATGAAGGACTCACATAGACTGTATTCTATTGCTGTGTGAACATGGCCAAAATCTGAAAATGTACTTCCCCTCTGGAATGGCCTTTCTTATCTGGTGGACGTCGGTTTGAAGGCTTGTGAAGAACATCTCCTCTGACTGTCATGCTGTGATTTTTGAGCCGAGTAGAACACCCACTGTTTAACATCCAATCAATTTCCAGGGGGAAAAAACAAGCCACACCCTCTATTTTTCTCATCCAATATTTCACTGAGAAAATACGTCACAATACTGAAGGAAAGTCGGTTGCAACTTCCAGTTCACTCTGACTTTAAATAAACGAAATTGCACCATGATTTGTCTTATTATATTAATCCCTCTGCCTTGATAAGAGATCTTGATATGTCACGTGTGTGTGTTGTAGGTTTCAGCTCGAGGGAGATATCACTGACCGATATCGAACAGAACACGGTGACTCAGTTAGGCAGTGAGAGTCTTCTTTCTTCAGGTCTTACTGGGACTTAATCGTATCTTAAAATCAATCCTTGGTGCTACTTAAGCCATGGCAGTGGCTGTGGCCAATAGATTACTGCAGACCACCATCTGTGAGGCAGTTTGATATAGATCAGCTCAGGCTGCGGGCATCATTTCCAGGAATGAGGGCAGAGTGCTGTATTGAGTGCTATGTTTTATGTTGTTGAGGACTTATCGGACAGTCCCGAATCTTTTTGGACACTGAAATCCATGCACTTGTGAGACCAACTACAGTATATGTTGTGTCCCTGGTTTTTTAACAGTTATCCGTTTATGGTTCCCCCATTTTTATTTAATGCTGTCTCCGATGCATTAATTTAGGTCTCTATTTGTTATTGGTTATTGGTAGTATGCATTTTCTGTTGAAATCTTCAGATTTTTTGTTGTTGTTTTTTTGTTGTTTTTTTTACTCCTTTTTTCTGACTAGTTATTTGTTCATACCACAGAAGTTAAGACATATATTCACAAACTTGCATTAAAAATACAAAACAACAGTATGCACACTCTTCATAGTCATCTAGCTTTTTATGCATTTGGTTTTTATTTCCAATAAGATTTATGCATTATGTCATGTGAAAAATGTAGCGCTCCTGTTTAAAATGCAATACTACTGATTGTTGCATAATACATGCTGTTTCACAAATGTCTCTTTTAAGAAATAGTGAGAAATATACTATGCATTACTGTAACCCTCTGTTTCGTGCAAAAATATTACCCAGAACTCCTAACCAAAAGTCCATTGTTCAGATCTAAATGACTCATGCTTTCTAGGTATGTTGAATTAATGGATGAAATAGGATTTCTGTGAAGTATTAAAGAGTATTAAAGCTGAATTATATATTTTTTATTATGAAGTGATTGTCTGAGTCTTTAAAATGAGGTTTGTAGCCATTTCTTTTTTCATCTAAATACCACATCTGGTTGCTTGTCTCTGATGGAAATGTCAGCATACCATTTTTCTGTCTCTTCAATTACAAACATTCACATTTAGGAATCTATTGAGAGAAAGTAAGGAAACGTTGAATGGACTACATTAGTCATGCTATTTATGTAGCTTTTCTCACTGCTCCATAAAAACCGACATGTCCAAGTCGATGGCTCCAGATTAGTTTGCTACTTTTAAATAATACTTTTAATATTATGTTCAGCTTGGTAGCTTTTTGTTTATTCTCGGAGTGCATTAAAAGCATCTTTTAATTAGCCTGCCTTGTTAGCATGTCAAGAACACTATTGAAATAAGACTCTTCATATTCGGCCCCTAAGAGAGCGATTACGGTCCCTTAGTGAAGAGAGGGTCTGTGCAAATATACCAGATTCAATCATTTTTGTATTAAAAGCCTGCTGCATTATTTTCAGAACAATAAGTCATAATCTAGGCAGCCAGGCAGGAGGCAGCGGTCCTGTTTGATAAGTGTTCTTGTGTGTTTGAAAGGTCCTGTTCCCCTGCCGCTGTCGCTTTCCATCACGAAATTAATAACCCAAAGCTAGAAAAAGACATCCATGTGGAGGGCTAACAGATACGGGGCAAGTATGCCACGCGTCCACTCCTCCTCACCGCTGCGGTTTAATCTGATCAGTTGACTCACTTTCTCTCCCCCTCTTCTCTTTCTTATCAGCAATTAAACTTCCTTTTTTTTTTACTTTCATGTTTATCAGATGAACAAACCTTAATTCAAGAACTGTTTGTGTTCAGAGGCAATTCTGACCTGTTCAAACTTTTCTTTTTTTTTTTGCTTGTCCTTTATCGATGTCTGGTATTTCGGTTATCAATTCTTGCCTTGATAAATGTGTTTTCAGATGTAACAAATATATGTCGCATTATTTAGCCTAGTGATGCACTGAAATTTCAGCAACTGAAAATACTTCGCTGAAAAAGTTTTTTCGGTTTCAGTCTAAACCGTTTTAGATGGCCAAAACAGTGACGGGACCGAAATTAAACAGTGACGTTTGATTAGCGTTTAACATAGCTAACATGATAGAAAACATGTCAGCTATGTGGACACTAGGGCTGGATTGACAATATATTTATTTTGATATTGAAAGTATTAAACAGTATTTGTAGAGTACCTACCATCCAAACTAATTTTGACGCTCTTCAAAGTGGCATGACGGACCTCAGTGCCTTCAGCGGCATGTGAACAAACAACATAATCTCATGGCAATTCGTAACTTTTTTACGTTTTTGTGCGAATTGGTGGCTAATTGGATTGGGTTGCGACAGATCATCTCTTCCTCTTTACCACTAGTTACAGCACAAAATAAATATGGATGAACATCAGAAGGTATTTTGAAAGATACAGTTCGGAGATACTGAAATGTATCATGTCACATGTAATCGCTTCATCTTTGTTTCAACCGTGGAAAGACGTCAATAAAACAGCTTACCTCAGAAAGCAATTTAATGCTGTCAAATCGCTTAATCACATCTAACATAAAAGTTTGTAAGTGTGTGTGTGTGTGTATACAGTACATATATTAAATAAAAACAAACTTTTATTGTAGAATTGATTAATGGGTTAACAGCACTAATATATGTACAAATTTTCATGTTAGATTCGATGAATCATGATTCACCGATTTGACAGCACTATATTTAATTTAACCTATTCTTTAGTATTGCATTTATTTTTTAAAAAGAAGTGTTTATTACAGCCACCAATTTTATTTCAACAAATATATATATATATATATATATATATATATATATATATATATATATATATATATAATTAAAAAGTTGATATAAATGTGCAATTAAAAGTTTTTATTTGAGTGCTGATTAGTCTATTTAATAAACTTGCTTAATTAATCGATTATTAAATACACTTTAATTTCATTAAATGAAAAACTTTTAGCTAAATTAAAATTATTTTATTTTTATTTCCCATAGGTGCGTCTAGAATGGCCCACTGACCTGGCCGTCAGCCCGATGGACAATTCCCTTTATGTGCTGGACAACAACGTGGTCCTGCAGATCTCAGAGAACCATCAAGTGAGGATTGTGGCAGGGAGGCCGATGCACTGCCAGGTCCCCGGTCTGGATCACTTTCTAGTCAGCAAAGTCGCCATCCACGCCACCCTGGAATCCGCCAATGCTCTCGCTGTCTCCCATAACGGCTTGCTTTACATCGCCGAGTCGGACGAGAAAAAGATCAACCGTGTCCGACAGGTCTCAACCAATGGGGAGATCTCTCTGGTCGCCGGTGCCCCTAGTGGCTGCGACTGCAAGAACGACGCTAACTGCGACTGCTATTCGGGTGATGACGGCTACGCCAAAGACGCCAAGCTAAACGGACCCTCTTCGTTGGCGGTTTCACCCGATGGAGAGCTCTTCATCGCTGATCTGGGTAACATACGTATCCGATATGTCAGGAGGAATAAAGCATTTCTCAACCCGCTCAACATGTATGAGGTTTCTTCGCCGATTGACGACGAACTCTACCTGTTTGATGTGAACGGTAGTCACATCTACACTCAGAGCCTGACCACTGGAGACTACTTGTACAACTTGACCTACTCTGGCGAAGGTGACCTGAGCAGCCTCACTGACAAGAATAAGAACAAAGTGACCATTCGGAGAGACACAACAGGATTGCCGCTCTGGATGATGGGTCCTGATGGCCAGACGTTCTGGTTCACTATTGGAACTAATAATGCGCTGAAGAGTGTTGCTGCCCAGGGTCAAGAGATAGCCATGATGACTTATCACGGAAGCTCAGGTCTGCTGGCCACAAAAAGCAATGAAGATGGATGGACTACCTTCTATGAGTGAGTATTCTGGAAATTCACTGATATACTATGGCAGATAATCTTTCCATACATGGGGCATAAAGTGCAGAATACACCATATATTTATATATTTGTTATATATACATATATGTATATTTGTTTTTGCACCCATGATTTTAATAAGTCCTGTTTTTGCATCAGTTATAACTTGTAACGTGTAACTGTGGATAGTCAGGCATAGACACCTAGGCCACTTAGTAATTCCCACTTGCTAATATAAAGATGACAGCTATTCATCAAGTTTACTATTTTATTCCAATTACCAGTTAAAATTTTAGATATGCCTATAGGCCCACTCACTACGCTCCTGTAACTGATTCCAGATTAACTAAATGTAATCCTTATTACTACATAAAATGATTTTGACTTGACCCTCAGTCTGTATAACAGAACAGAAAATGTTTACATTAATACTTATGTAGTGTATTCATTAGCATTTTTTCTTTCGTGTGACCTTGACTGTAAGCAAAACTCATTTAAAACTACTTCACACACATTGTTTGCTTGTACTGTTTATTTTAATGTACAAATGCTGCTTATTTGATAGATAACCAACCATAAGTGGCATCGCCTTAAGCAGTCATTTTTTCAAGAAAGTTCAAGTTTTTGTCCTTTGTTTTGGTCCCATGCTGTCATATCATTTGTTTAATCTCCCTTTGCCAGGTGAACAAATGGCAGGCAAAGTACATTTACTCAATAATTGCAATTAGAGAGAAAGAAAAAACAATCATTAACATCAAGAATAGTCGCTCTGTTTTTGTTTTTTTCATTCCCAAGCAATTAGATCTGTCTAATCCCTCAGGCAACATGAGGTCGTCTTTGGTGATAAAGAAAGCTTGGTTGTTGAGTTTTTGTTTTTGTAATATGTTATATTTTGCATAATTAACTTTGAAGGTCAAGCTGCCATCTGAGGGTCAAAGTCACTGTTGTACAGCACTGGAATAGAGCAACCTAAACAATTTGTCTGCTCGCTGCGAGGAGCGGCACATGCGGTTTATCATCTCTACCACCTGAATTCATTAAGTCCCAGTGAAGCGTGTTCGCCTGCGGACGCTACATCGGCCAGGAATCCTGCAGACACTGTACAGCGAGTAGCACAAGCATAACAAAGAGATTTGCTACCATGTCCATCTAATTCTCCTCATTTTATCTTTCCAATTTTTCTAATAGCCTAAAAAGCCTATTGCTTATGTTTGGAAAGTCTTCCGATTTTCAAAAAAAAAGATTTTTATGGATTCAAATGGATTACTAATTGTGGAATGCCTGCATTCTTAAAAAAAATAAAATAAAATAACATTTGAAATTGTATCAAAGCTACCCTAAAATGATCACCTCAAAAAAAAAGTTCTGTCATCATTTATTCACCCTCAAAAACCTGTATGATTTACTTGCTTATGAAACACAAAAAGAGATTATTTGTTTTTCCATCAATCCCAATAAACAGATATTCAGGCTTTCAAGCTTTAAAAATTATGGTATTGCGGTTGAAATTCACCTGTAAAATACGAAAATAGGAATTTTAATTGTAAAAATGAAGCAACATTTTATTCCACAAAAAATGAGGATGAAAAGTAAGAAAATAAAACTTAATTTGTTAACATGACTTAACAGTGAACAATACTTCTACAGCATTTATTATTATTAGTTTGTTAATTTACTAATACATTTTTAAGATCAAAAGTTGCATCAAAAATTGATAAATGTAAGAGTTTATCATAAGGCCTCCCACTTACTTTTACCATGGTAACTACTTACTTCCACAAAATGAATTATTATATATTAGTTACATTTTTAATTGGAACGTTTTTTTTTTTTTTTTTTAAATCTAAATTAACCTAATTAATTGTAAAAGTGTCCTTGAACTTTGGAAACAGTGCTATATACATTAAAAAAATAGTAGTAGTAGCAGTTGTACAGTAATTAATAATGAATTAATCATTTTTAAAGTGCACATTCCACATCATTTAGCTGTAAATACTGTATGCTCATGTACTCAAAAAACATTACCAGTCAAACGTTTGGGGTCAGTAAGATGTTTCTTGAGCATCAAATCATAATATTGGGATGATTTCTGAAGGATCAGAACATAAATAATGTAAATGCAGCCTTGGTGAACATAAGAGATTTTTTTTCAAAAACCGTAGTGTATGCTTTGTCACTACCTTGACATTGTTTGAAAAGAAAAAGAAGGAAAAAATCAACTACTAAGGGACTCAGATGGACATAGACATTCACATGGTTGTTTACGAGTGCTTTCTTCCCGTGTTTTTGTCACACAATTTGAACAGCGGCCGTGACTCAGTGGTACATCTTGACCAACTCCAATCCCAGGGTGCTTTGAGGCGATCAGTTCTCCATGACTACAATAGACTACTCTAAAAGGAGATGTTTGGTCACCAAGATAAATCAGTCTGCACTTACTGCACACTCAGCCTTCTGAGAGAGCGCTCACATGGAGGCTGGCAAATAAAAAATATAGGGAGGAAAGGAACAAAGTAGGAGAGGAAAACAGAATAATTTAGTTTGCTTGCCAAAGAACAAAACAAAACCATTGTGGGTCGACTGCAGCCGTTCACGCCTCTGTTTGTTTGCCACCACCCAACCTTATTTACATTCTTCTTGAAAAAGGTAGCAGCAAAATATGACATTATTTTGTCTTTCACCTCTTTATTACCACTACAAATGAAAACGGAGGAGACTCATTTCATTCTTTATATGGCACAGTGAATTTTCTTCAATGTGTAGAGCCTGTGATGTTGGTACCACGGTTTAGATGGCCAAAACATCTAAACAGGACATCTTGGTTTCAAATCACAGTGATATTTTGTGAAAGTCTTGAAGAATTTTTTTTTGAGCATTTCCAACAAATCAGATATTAGCTTTGAAGATCTTAGTGGTTGTTGTTTTTTTGTTTTTTTCGCAGACTACTTGCTGCTGTCACTTGTGTTTGGACGAAAGATCTTTTTGCGGTACTGCTGCTCTACCCTCAGTTCTCTCTCACTCTGTCAAATTTTCATATTGCATTTTATTTTTAGAACCAAGCCATTTTAGATTGCCCATTTCAGATTGCCCAAAGAATTTGACTCAGTAGCTGTTTGCGATGGTTGGTTTGAAGGCAAAGTAGTCGTGTTCTTAAGGGATTGTTCACACATAAATGAAATGTCATTTTCTCATCATCATATCTTTCCAAACTCATATGACTGACTTTATACTGCGGAAGACAAAATAAGATATTTTGAAGAATGAGTTAGGAACCAAACATTTTTTTCTCAAAATATCTCCTTGTGTTTCACAGGAAAAAAAAGAAATGAGGGTGAGTTAATGATGACTGAAGTGTAATTTTTGGGTGAACTACCCCTTTAAAGCTGCAGTATGTAATATTGACTGCTAGAGGTTGAAATGGGTACTACAGTCTAAATACAAAATATTACAGAGAGTTGATTCCCCCTCTTCTCCTCCTTATGTGGGTTGCCAGATTGAGGACATGCAACAGGAAAAAGTGCAATTGACAATAGTGCCTTTCACACAGCAATCCCTGGAAATTACCGCAAATTTCCAGAATGACTTTACCGGTAAATACACAAATTTGCTGTTCACACAAGCAATGGCGTTCTGGCTTTTTACCAGTAAGAGACCATTTACACATCAGCTCCAAAATACCGGTAAATTCTGTGATGACAGTCATAGGAAGTGATATTTAAACACCGCGCCGTTGTCTTGTTCACACATATGATCTTTTACCTGTAATTTACCAGTAAAGACTGTATGTATGAAAGGGGCTATTGAAGGGGAACGAGCACTTACACTGCAAGTTGATTTATCCACGTTTTAATATGCCTCTGGTTGCCGAGGCTTTTTAGGTCAGGTTGAATCTCTGACCCAGTTCGTTCGCTGGCTTCCATGGCTACAATACGCTGTGTTTCCCACCAACTTGCAATCCGGGTGTCGAAATACTATTGGGTGAACTAGCAGTGGGTTTGGATCACACAGACCAAAACAAAAATGGACATTCCGACACGGAACGCACATTAGAATTAGAATAACTGGCCGTAGCATTGGTTTTTTTTTTTTTTTTTTTAGAGAAATGAGTATGTGAACTTAGTATGTTTCCTAAAAATCTGTAAACATATTATGGTACTTTTATGCTTTAGTATAGTACAAAAACTAAATGCATACATCACCTTTAAGGCTAAGCACTCAACTTATGAACACAAGCCATGAGGGATACATTCAAATACAACAAGCTTTTTGGGAAAATTGGGAATGTAGAAGTTTTTCATAGTGTTGCTTAACAAATAAGGTCAGTTTTGTTTCAAAAATTGAAGTTGAAGAGTTATTTTTGTGGTACTGCACTAAAACCAGTGGTAAACAGTTCCATAAAGCCAGAAAGTACCTTCAATCTTTTTCCATTATTGTCCAAATTTTATGTTTTTCTACAATTACATTTTTCCTTTCTCTTGCTTGTACAACTCATTTTGACAGTCTCTCATTAGAAACCCAGTCCTGCGTTCGATTGAAAGCCACAGTTGGTCTCATTAAAGACCCGTTGAGTCATCTTTTTTCACACTCCTTCCCGTTTCTCTCTATCTTTCATAGGTATGACAACTATGGGCGTCTGACAAACATGACCTACCCCACAGGCAGAGTGAGTAGTTACCGGACTTATTCAGACAGTACTGTGCGGGTGCAAACCGAGGGCTCCAACAAAGAGGACATCACAGTCACCACCAACCTCTCGGCCTCGGGTACCTTCTACACACTCATGCAAGGTAAGAATATCTGCAAAGCCCTTATTCAACACATCCCAGGGGACAAAACTTTGGAGTTGGGTGAAGTTTTAACCTAGACGCAATGAATGCAGGGCATTTAAAGGGATAGTTCACCCAAAAAATAAAATTCTGTCATCATTTACTCACCTCCATGTCATTCCAAAACTGCATGATGTGATCATACTTGTTAAGCTCCAAATATGAGATTAATCATGATAACTTTAACGCTGTGACTGAATCATTGAGTCTGCATTGAACTCAATATCCGGTTAAATAAATTGTAATTATAATTAACATTATTACTGTTTTTACTGTATCAAATAAATGCAGCCCTAGTGAGCATAAGAGACTTCTAAAACCTTATCTTACTGATCCCACAATGTTAAAGTGTGTATTTCAATCTGTGTTTAATGTTTTGGAACGACATGGGGTGAGTAAATAAAGGAAACAAAGGAACAGGTCTCCAAATATTTCCGTTGTTCACTTTTACACTAGAAACTTAGTAGCTGTACGTGTAGTAAAATAACTATGAGGCAAAATTGATATGTTTGTGGGAAGCAAACAAGCCTCTTCGTAAAAATCAATGAAGGCATGAGTGTTTGTATTTCCTCTAAAATCGCAAGACCGCCCACTCATGAAGACAGAAGTCCTGATTGATTTCCTGTCCACCACTTTTGTTTTTTCCAGCCTCCCTTTTTCACCAAGCGTCTGCCTTTCCTGTCCGTCTCAAAAAACCAAATCTTAATCACTTTGGCCCTCGAGACAGAGGGGTGTGGTTGCGGTCAGGGGCTGTCGTTCTAGCTTGTGATTTTCCTTGCATTCTTTGGCATTTTGATATCCAGTTTTTCACCTAACCAAGCGCTCCATCGATTCCCAATAAATAGCTTTGAACTCCCCGTGCGCTGCTCTATTTCCTGAGAAACTGTAAAGATTTCTCTGCGCTCCTGTGAGCGTTTGATTTGAAGGGCCGTCCTACTCCCCTGGGTTTCGATTGGTTTACTGAAGACTGCATCTGAGAGAAGAAGGGCATAAAGTTCTGCTGGTGTTGTTATCCTAGACTAAACTAATGGTCACCTATGCATGGTGACCTTGTCCAGGACATCTGGCGGAGAGAGAGAAAGAGGGCGCCCTGCCAAACGCTTTGCTGCTAATTAATTCACTATTGTCTGCTTTGTAAACGGAAACCAGTTTGGCTCTTGCTCCAACACAGAGTTTCACACACGCAATCTGGATATGCATTTCTCGTAGGTGGTGGTGACCTTGTGCTGTCTATTGACTTTCCAAGGTTGTGTGAGTGTGTGTTCGATTTCCAGGTCGTACGGTCAGAGCTTTTTTCAGCGCACCAATATTATTACTTGAAAAAGCCATCAAAAGACAAACATGCCAGAGCTGCTTATGTATTTGAAAATAATATGATCTGGTTCACACAAACTCACTCTTCACAGACAATATAAAGAGGACAAGACAGACTACTTTTGGAAAAATAATTTGTAGAAATCTCTCAATATGCAGGCTTTAAGAATGGAAGTCTTGCCTTTCAATTAAAAACAGACAATCAGGGTTTTTAGCTTAAAGACTCTATAGCTCAATGATTCTCAATGCCATGATGCTATTATTTCCGATTTGTATGGAAGCCTGTTTCCACTTCAGAGTAAAAAATACATAGCAAGATATGAAATGGCAAACAACATTAGTTATGTTGCGTTTACGAGAAATAGTTACATTGTAAGATATGAAGTTACAACTGCTACAAACACCTTCATGGTTAAGAGATAAAAAGTGTCATTGCAACAAAAAGTTGCGTTTATGAGAGAAAGACACATTGTGAGATATAAATGTGTACATTCAAGATAAAAAGTCACATTATGACAAAGTTGCATTAATTAGAAATGGTCACATTATGAGTTATTAAATCGTATTTATGAGATATTAAGTTGCAACTGCTAGAAACAATTGCAATTGGGTTTACGAGAAACAAAGTTGCGTTTACGAGAAAGTCTCATTGTGAGATGTGCAACTGCTTGAAACAAATTAATGGTTACGAGATAAAAAGTATCATTGCAACAGAAAGTTTTGTTTATGAGAAATAGACATGTTGTGAGATATAAAAAACAATTTATGAGATATAAAGTTGCAACTGCTAGAAACAAGCTCACAATTGCGAGATATAAAGTCACATCGCAACAAAAGTTGCGTTTATGAGAATAGTCTCATTGTGAAACATAAATTTGCAACTGCTAGAAAAAAGTCACAACAACAAGATATAAAGTCACATTGTGACAATTAAAGTTGCGTTTACTAGAATAGTTACAATTGTGCAATTACTTTTACATGTGTATTTTTTATACTCTAACATAGACCACAAACACTTTTGAAAATTTGTCATTCCTAACAAAGTTAGATGTACGTACTGTGTCTTGTCTTAAAAAGACGTGTCTGTCACAAACTCTCATCAGCCAATCAGGCTTTCATTGCAGTTAATTGGAATAGTATAATTTCTTTCTAAATGTTATTCAATTCATTTTTAACAGAGAATGAGTGTCCTGTACCCCCTAGCAACATGTTAGCTTCACATGCTGGCTGGTTATATGGCTGCTGTCTGCTCTTCTTTTGCTGAGTAATTAATTCCCTTTGACTAGTAATGAGAGTTTCATCAAAGCTTTCACTGACATATTCTCATTTGGTTTGTCATTCTTTTTAGCTGTCTCTCTCTCGTTTCCTCCCAGTCGCTGTCTTCCCTCTTTATTTCTCTCAGGTTTACACCCCCTTCTCTCACCCCCTTCCCACTGTCTTCCATCTACCATGTCCCTCCAAAGCGCTTAGCGAGACCACCTGGGGATGGAGACGGACAGTTTCAGATTTAGACGCATCTCAGTTGCCACAGGCAGGCGGTCTCAGCTATCATAGCTTTCTGCCTCTCTTTTGCTCTCTCTTTCTGTCTTCTGAGGACAGCTCAAAGCCTAACTAGACTTTGAATCATCCCTTTGTTTCACTGACTTTCTGGTCTTGTTCAACAAACAATAGTCTGGCCATAAGTTTGGCCACCATTTTGATGGAAATACAGCATGTAACCAACTAAAGGGTGGATAATCAGTCACAGTTAAAGGGATAGTTCACACAAAAATATTTTTTTTGTCATCACTTACTCACCCTCAAGTTGTTCCAAACATGTATGAGTTTCTTTCTTCTGCAGAACACAAAAGATGGTATTTTGAAGAATGTTCAAACAGGTAATCAAACAGTTGATGGTAGCCATTGACTTCCAGAGTAGAAAAACAATATAATGGAAGTGAATGGCTACCGTCAACTGTCTAGTTACCCATATTCTTTCAAATACATTACATTGTGTTCAATAGAAGAAAGAAAATCATACATGTTTGGAACAACATGAGGCTGAGTAAATGATGACAATTTTAATTTTGGGGTAAATTTTTTTTTTAGCATTTACTGATGCTTTACTCTGCCAGGGTGAGTAAATGATGACAGATTTTTCATTTATAAGTGATCTCCTTTAACAGAATTTCAAATAGCAATTCTCAAGATGTTTTTGCAATATACATGAGAATATTTTTTGCCTTTTAAATCGTAGATCAAGTCAAAAACAGTTACTACATTGGTCTGGATGGCTCCTTGCGTCTGGTATTGGCCAACGGCATGGAAGTGTCTCTTCACACGGAGCCTCATCTGCTGTCAGGAACAGTCAACCCAACCATAAGCAAGAGAAATGTCACTCTGCCCATCGACAATGGACTCAACCTAGTGGAATGGAGACAACGCAAAGAACAGGCGCGAGGACAGGTCACAGTATATGGACGCAGACTCAGGGTAAGAAAGTCACAGAATTTCCTTCCACGTTGAAAGTGGATTACATTTGACAGTTTTATTTTCTTATTTGTACATGAATTTCAGGGCCTTAGTATTTGGAAAATGCTGGCAGATCTGTGCTGTTACTGGGAAAGGGTCTAAAAGCAAAGACAATAGGCAAAATATATGTGTGTGTGTGTGTATATATATATATATATATATACACACACACACACACACATATATATATATATATATATATACACACACACACATACATATATTTTAGTATTTCTTACTGTACATATATATACACACATACACTACCGTTCAAAAGTTTGGGGTCGGTAAGATTTTTTATGTTTTTAAAAGAAGTCTCTTCTGCACACCAAGGCTGCATTTATTTGATTAAAAATACAAAACAAACCCAGTAATATTGTTAAATATTATTTCAATGTAAAACAGCTGTTTTCTATGTGAATATATTTTAAAATGTAATTTATTCCTGTGATCAAAGCTGAATTTACAGCATCATTACTCCAGTCTTCAGTGTCACATGATCCTTCAGAAATCACTCTAATATGATTATTTGATGCTCAAGAAACATTTATGATTATTATCACAGTTGACAACAGTTGTGCTGCTTCATATTTTTGTGCAAACAGTGATTCCTTTTTTTCAGGATTCTTTGAAAGTTCAAGAGAAAAGCATTTCATTAAAAAAAAAATATTTTGCATTATTATAAATGTCTTTACTGTCACTTTATATCAATTTCATGCGTCCTTTCTGAAGAAAAGTATTAATTCTTAAAAAAAAAAAAAAAAAATTGACACCAAACTTTTGAACGGTAGTGTATATATATATATACTACATCGAATTTCACACACTTTTGCGTCACCATATGCACGCGGATTTCCCCCCACATAACGCTCGTCTAAACACACAATAAAAAGTGATAACTCAACGCCAGTTTTGCATTGTCTCTTCAGATCGTTTCCGTGTAAACATAGACTTAGAAGATGCTTTTATCTCAAGCAATTTACAAAATAAATCTAATCTTGTAAAGTTGTATTTTCAGCTGATTGTCTTTAAAAGAAACATGATCTAATCTGACATTTAACATTACAGACATTGAGTTGAACAAAATTGAGAAAGAATTTGATTGTAAACAACACCTAACAGAAATGAAAAACAAATCCCTGCAAAATTTAAATTTATGCAGTTACATTGTCAATGTACTCTATGGCTGTAGTTTTTCATGACTGATTGACATTTAAAAGTATGTATTT
The DNA here is from genome assembly GCA_030578275.1 of Meda fulgida. Taxonomy (NCBI): domain Eukaryota; kingdom Metazoa; phylum Chordata; class Actinopteri; order Cypriniformes; family Leuciscidae; genus Meda; species Meda fulgida. The sequence goes on along the minus strand of CM060630.1, from coordinate 26,843,434 downwards.
AGGGTTTAATGTAATAAATATCAGTCACAATGTTATTATATTATACATTATTAATTTTGTTGCAATACTTAGGCCTGGATTTACTAAACAGGGCAAATTAGCGTGAGAGCGCAATTCCATAAAAGCGCAGATGGCAGTGGAAAATTCTGCGCATGATCTACTTGTCATAACCCGGCTCAAAGGCCATGACAAATTCAAAGAGGACGCGAAGAATTACCAAAAGTAAACATTTATTGTAATAACTTAAACAATAAAACTAATAAGTAACAGCAAGTAGCTCGTGTTAGTCAGTGACGTCAGTGGTGTAAATGTGGATGAGTGACTGTTGCAAAGTTTGAGTGTTGAAAAATAAAGGTTTCAGAACATAATATAATCAACAACAAAACAAAGATGCGCTGCTGGCAGGAGTGAGACCAGATCAGAGAGAGAGCGAAAGATTCAAAGGGCCGGAGTATTTATCTTCCCACAGCATCTAGCGCAGGTGCTCCCAATCTGGCGCTGATACCTTCAAAGACAAAAGGGAAACAGTGAACTGCCCAACACCACACAGCAAAACACTCAACTATGCATGGCCGTCACATACTCGTGACACACACATTACAGAATACAGACGCAGTCAGATCATTTCCATAATGGCCAACGCTATCTACCCAGAGCAGCGCAATTTAGCGTCTGGTTTTAGACATGCTTTTTTCGGGGCGGTAAATAATGGCGCAAATACCAGTAAATTGATTAGCGCAAACCTGATTTAATAACCTTGCATGATTCATTTAAATACTCTCCTCCCATGAATTTTCAGTCTGAAAGGGAAAGTCCTACAAATGCATATGTAATAAAGTCAGCCGCAAAAATAACCCTATGCACGCCTTTTCAGCAATAGTTTTTCACTGTGTGTCTTTAGTAAATCCTGACAGTAGTTTTTTAACGCCAAAAGAGGGTTTGCACTGACTCAAGCTGTTAGTAAATCTGGCCCTTAATATCTTAAAACTAAAATGAATTATTCCTATTGTATACTCTTTTCATTTTCAATAATGCATTTGTATTTTATTTTTATTTATGAAATGTGGAATTGCTCGTGTGTTTTGCAACACTTAATGTTTCAGAAGCTCACATTGGCAGGTATTTGTGCACAGGCCCCAGTGTTACCACGACGTTGTCATCTGTTCATCCTGAGTTAATTTTACGCAGGCACAGTTTCATACCTCGCAGTCACACCTCCACGCAGCCGTTCTTCTGAGCACAGAGGCTCCTGTATTTGGAGTAATTGCTTCATGATTATAATCTCTATTGTCTCTTGTCGTCAGTCTCAGAGTCACACACGCTGCGCCTGTCCTGTAGACAGATCACTTCGTATCACTGTCCTGTAGACAGATCACTCTACGGCTGCCCTGTAGAGTCTGGCCAGGCCGTACTGGTCAAGAATCTGCTTCCCAAGGTCAGCTCATGCATGTAAGCATGTGCTAGTCTGTGTCTCAGTGGACTATTCATCATTCAGCAGACATATTTCTCTGACCCTGAGGGCTGGGGTCACAGCCTAGGGCAAGGTTGACACTCTCGAGATCAAAACCCTGAGGGTTTCTTCAGACTGCATCTGATATCTTCATCATTCTTGTGCTGCTAGTAATGGGACCACCTCACAGCTTTTGCAAGATGATATATGAGCATTTATATACACGCTACCATTAAAGTAAGATTTTTGTTGAAAGCTGTTAATACTTTTTATACAACAAGGACACATTAAACTTATCAAAAGTGACATTTGTAATGCTACAAAAGATTTATATTTCAAATAAATTCTGTTCTACTTCCTATTCATCAAAGAATCCTTAAAAATGTATAATGGTTTCCATAAAAATATGAAGCAGCACAGCTGTTTGCAAACTTGATAAGCAACTTGAGCATCAAATCAGCATTTTAGAATGATTTCTGAAGGATGATGTGACACTGAAGACTGGAATAATTATACTGAAAATTCAGCTTTGACATTGCAGGAATTTATGACATTTTTAAATATATTTGCATAGAAAACAGTTATTTTAATTTTTATAAAATTGAACTATGGAATCTATCATCTATATCATGTGATTTAACTCATGTACATGATTTGTGTACTACTGAAATCATCGAGCGACCTTGAGTGACATGGCAAGCGATATTTCATGGGTGGATGAGTGGGTGAATGTGTCAGATTGTGTCAAAAAGTGTAAGTGCGCGCACACGTGTGTGTGTGTGTGTGTGTGTGTGTGTGTGTGTGTGTGTGTGTGTTTGTGAGAGGGCTGTTTGTCAAGCTGATGAGAAATAAGGGCAGAAAAGAGAGAGATTCAAACTGAAACACTCAAATAGGGAAATTATATTACAGTGATTTCAATCATTCTTCCATGTGTGCAATCATATACTTTCCCACAGTTCAATTAATAAAGCATCTATGAGGCGTCACACTGGACAAAAGTTACTGGACATAAAATCCTTTTATGATATTGTGATGCACAGCGATCCATTGAATTTTTCAATTTGTACCCAACCCTATTGGAAAAATGGGTCACTAGCAGCCCGGAGTATTGCTGTGGTCACATGTCCTTCACAGTGGCTACTGCACACTATCAGGAACAGCTGCCAGGCCACCAAAATTATCCTTGTCTCCATAGCAACTACATCTCCTGACAACAACAGAGCTTTGGAGATAGTAGTGTAAATTGTCCTCTCACAGCGAGCCCAAATCCAAAAAAACCCTGAAGGCTTAAACACAAGGCCTCGACTGACAGTTCTCTAAATGTTTGCTTTACATTATTAGAACGGTGTCCTATACTCCCTCCATACAAACAAAGCGAACACGTGGGCAAGTGTGTTTGCTGAAGGATGCGACAAATCGCACTGAGCAAACAAGATTACAGTTCTTACCACAGCAGCGGACGGGGGGGGGGGGGGGGGGATAAAAATGAATGGCAAAGCGGCAAGTAAATATTGGATTGGAAGAACAAAAGCCTGAATATTAATGACAGTGGAGAAGAAAATCAAATGTTGTTTAACAGATTTGTTTACTTTTTGAATATGGAATGGAAATTTCAATTATTGATGGTGATTTATGAAAACAAATGTTGCTTACAAGTGGTTTATTCATTGGCAAAAAGTGCATTACTGACAGTCCTAAGATATTCTCATAATTAGTCGAGTTGTGGAAAAAAGTGTTGTTTTTTTGTTCCTAGTTTGAATCGTTGTTTGTTTGACAAACAGGAGTCGGGTAATCTCAAAGAAGTTGTACTTTGATCAGCAAAGCATGCATATTTAATTCGGCTGTCAAAGAAACATGGTGCGGGTCTGTCTGACATTCCCCAATAGTGTGTGAAATATACAATAACTTTTAGGTTATTTTTGATACTTTTTTTTAATGGAATATTTAGATGTCATTTTCAGAGTTCAACCAACAAAACATTAAGAATAATAGAGATCAATTCACCCAAAAATTTAAATTCCTTAAGACTTGTACTCTGTATTCCAAGTTTTCTGAAGCCAAACTATAGCTTTGTGTGAAGATGTAATCAAAAATGTAAGCTTTCATTCAAAAATCTTGCTTTGAAAATGTTTCATAACTCATGGCCAACATTATTGTGAAATATTATTACAATTTAAAATAACAGTTTTCTGATTTAATATATTTTAAAATGTAATTTATTCCTGTGATGCAAAGCTGAATTTTCAGCATCATTACTCCAGTCTTCAGTGTTCAACTTACTGTTTGTGATTTCTGTTTATAAGCATCTAAATTAGTGCCAGATTAAAATATTTTGTAAATGCTGTTGAAATGTACCTTATTAAAGTACACCCCACTTTTGTCTTGATGTCCTTTATGAGGGGTAACTTAGACACTCCTTCAAACCCCTCTGTTTTTCCCACCCTGCCCCAATTCGATCCCCTTCCTCCCATCATATCTACTTTCCCAGTGCTGAGCCCGTTTAAAGGAATGTCCAATTTAAGACATTCCCCTTGAGTGGGTTTCCATTCTCCAGAGGCCCAGGATCTCACTGCCAAAAGAGCTTTTTTTCCAGCCCGTTGGGCCTCTGTTCAACCAGAGCCTGGCATGAGCAGCCAGCCTTCCCTTTCAATCTCTCTTCATTTTTTTCCTTAAGCTTGTCGCTTCAGCCCCCTGTCATTCTACACTGGACAAATCGGCCCTTGACACAAGTTATCCCATCCTTAGAGCCATAAAAGCATTGGAACGTGTAGTAAATAATACTAAACTGAATTGCTTAACCAAACGGAATAGCAGAAATAATAACTGTTTGAAAACAGGTTTTCCAAACATTCTCCCTGTCTATATAATGTTTGGAAAACCTATTTGAAAACAGTTATTATTTCTGATCAGAATATAAGTTCATATATGAGTTTTTTTCAGGAAAAATTCTCAATCTCGGCATCATCTCGGCATCTGAGAGTGAGAGAAATGGGGGCCGTGTTCATATCAGTGGGTGATGCTTAAAGGAATGGCGAGGAAAAAATATATGCCCTTTATTCTATCAACCTCTTTGTTCTTTCACCCCCACCGGGAATTCTCCTATTCATAAGCTGCTTGCTTTTAATGTAAAATAATCCTCTCTATTAGGTATTAGTGACATTAATTGGCCCCAGTGTAATTGTCCCTTCACAGATGAGAGCTCCCAGCATGCCCACGAGGAGGAGAGAGAAGGAGAGAGAGCTTGGTTGTTGCTCTTCCCCCCGTTCGCCATACCACTGGACCAAAGCCAACAACAACTCACAAAATCACTTTAAGACTCTGTTAAGCTTTGCCAGCACTGAGTAAAGCCGGTTGCCAACGTACCTGATGAGAAAAATCGAAATCAATCAAGGAGACATTACATAGAGAAGAGATATGGGGAAATGAGTATTTGATTATAATGCATTTTATAGTCTGCTTGGCCCAAACTTCCAGATGGTTATTTAGTCAATAGTCATTCAACCCTTTAGCCATAATACCACAAAGTGGTGCGCTTGGAGGGGAAAAAACAGCTGGCACAAATACAGACTCTAAATCTGTCTTAAAAGAAAAAATTAAGGCATATTTAGAGTTTGCATTCATTCCAGGCTTCAAATCATGATTTGTTGCTACAAATAAGCATGCTTATTACAAATTTTAGCCAATTTTATTATTATTACGCTACTAAATGTAGAAAGGGGAAAAAAAAGTTTTTGTTTCAAAAGTTATGTGAAAATCGCAAAAGTGTAGATTTTTTTCTTGGCCTTTTTATTATTAATTGCTAACTTTCAATCGTATCCACCAATATCTAAATCCATATCACAGAAATAAAGGTTACAATTCATTGTACCAAGAGTTCTAAATATAGAAAGGGGAAAAAAAGTTTTTCAAAAGTTATGTAAAAATCGCAAAAGTGTAGATTCTTTCTTGGCCTTTTTATTTTTAATTGCTAACTTTCAATCGTATCCACCAATATCTAAATCCATATCACAGAAATAAAGGTTACAATTCATTGTAACAAGATTTGAAGGTATTGAGGTCTTTAAATCCTGGATTTCCCCCCTGCATTGACCTGTGTGTGCCTTTGGGATTACCAGCCATGTAGGACTAGTTCTCAGCTCTGATCTTAGCATGTGCCGGGGTCAGAGGGGTCTGCGTATTCGAACTGAGCTGAAAACTCAGTATCACATCATTTAAACAGTGTAGTGAGCTTTGAATTTTTAAACGTAGATGAAAAGTGTCATATTTTTCCTCCTCCTGCAAATACAATTAGAGTGGTCTACCCCTCAATAATTTCATCCTTAAAGGCATGGTGAATGATTATACAGAGCACTTCTCTCATTATATTTGTTTTAACATAAAAAAAACAAAGAAAGCAATTAATTAAAAAGCTTTTGTCCTCTAGAGGTTGACAGTAAAAAGTAATTTTAGTAAATCGTAATGAGAGTTTCAGAGAAGACACTGCATCTTACCATGTCCACATGTTGAATTCAGAAGCCTACAGTAATCTTCCTATCTCTGTTTGTTTGTTTTTTGTAGGTTCATAACAGGAACTTGTTATCCATGGATTTTGACCGCGTAACCAGGACCGAGAAAGTCTATGACGACCACAGGAAGTTCACCCTAAGGATCCACTATGACCATGCCGGAAGACCTACACTGTGGGCTCCAAGTAGTCGACTAAACGGTGTTAATGTAACCTACTCACCTGGCGGCCACATCGCCGGCATCCAGAGGGGCACTATGTCGGTCCGAATGGAATATGACCAAAATGGGAGAATCATCTCAAAGATATTTGCAGATGGGAAGTCATGGAGCTACACATACCTTGAAAAAGTAAACATCTTTATCTAGAAAATTATCAGGTTGAAAAATAATTATCTTTTGTTCTGTAGACGTCTCTTAGTTGAACCCTATTAATTTGTTCCATTAATAAGCTTTAACCTTGCATGCTTCAGCTATTTTTCCTTTCTAATGTCAGCTTGTGTTATGCATTGTTACCACACACAGCTTGACAACTTCTTCGTTCTTAAAATGTCACTGTCTTGATAATTAGAACCGATATCTGAGAAATGCAAGACCTTACAGTGTAATTTGGGTTTAAAAGTATTGATTATAAGCCCTGAACTCACTCTATTTAATGTTTATTGCAATTCTAAAATGACCATGTGCTGGTTAGATCAATAGCCTCAAAGTAAAAAATAAGAAGAGCTGCTTCTTGTTGAAATATAAACTCCAGTATATCTTCCCACTGACCTCCATATAAGGTGACATTATTAAAAATGGTATCGGAAGGGGTGGGGGGTATGATGACTTAATCCTCGTTAATGAGATTTTGCCCTTCTTCATTTTTCTGTCAGTGTTGTAGAGCAGCATATTTATAATTTTTATTTACCCTGAAGTGAATTCTGTGACACCCTACAGTTTGTTGTGCAGTTAGTCATGTGGTGCAATGTGACTCCTGGGTACTTAGTGACCTTCAGTTTCACTGGGTGTAGAATTTCACATTTAACAGTTTGAAGTGCTCTAAGAATGTGTTGGGAATTACAATGCTTCATTAAATCAGCTTACTGAACATTGCTTTGTCATTTTCCTTTGGCAGTCCATGGTGCTGCTGCTATACAGCCAGCGGCAATACATCTTCGAGTTTGACAAGAATGACCGGCTCTCTTCAGTAACCATGCCCAATGTGGCCAGACAGACCTTGGAGACCACCCGTTCCGTTGGCTATTACAGAAACACATACAGACCACCTGAGGGTAATGCTACAGTTTTGCAAGATTACAGCGAAGAAGGACTGCTTCTGCAAACCATCCACCAAGGAACGGGGCGTAGAGTCATCTATAAGTATGGGAAACTCTCCCGTCTGCTAGAAATACTTTATGATACAACACGGATTGCGTTTTCTTACGATGAATCTGCAGGCATGCTGAAAACCGTGGGGCTTCAAAGCGATGGCTTTGCGTGTACCATACGCTACAGGCAGATTGGACCGCTCATCGACAGACAGATCTTTCGTTTCAGTGAGGAGGGCATGGTTAACGCCCGGTTCGACTACAACTACGACAACAGCTTCCGGGTCACCAGCATGCAAGCAGTCATCAATGAAACCCCCTTGCCCATTGACCTCTATCGCTACGATGATGTCTCAGGCAAAACGGAGCAGTTTGGCAAGTTTGGAGTAATCTACTATGATATTAACCAGATCATTACCACAGCTGTCATGACCCACACAAAACACTTTGATGCCTATGGACGAGTTAAAGAGGTACAGTATGAGATTTTCCGTTCGCTGATGTATTGGATGATGGTACAGTACGACAACATGGGGCGAGTGGTGGCAAAGGAGCTTAAAGTCGGTCCCTATGCAAATACCACCCGTTACGCATACGAGTACGATGCTGATGGCCAACTCCAGGTGGTGTCCATCAACGACAAGCCTCTCTGGCGTTACAGCTATGACCTAAATGGAAATTTGCACCTCCTTAGTCCCGGTAATAGTGCCAGACTTACACCGCTACGCTACGATATTCGGGACCGCATTACTCGACTAGGTGACATTCAGTACCGGTTAGACGAGGATGGATTCCTCAGGCAGAGAGGCAATGATTTCTTTGAGTATAACTCTGCTGGGTTGCTTGTTAAAGTCTACAACAAAGTTAACGGATGGACCATCAAGTACCGCTATGATGGCTTGGGCAGGAGAGTTTCCAGTCGAAGTAGCCAAGGCCACCATCTGCAGTTCTTCTACGCAGATTTGTCCAGTCCCACCAGAGTCACGCACATGTACAATCACTCAAGCTCAGAGATCACCTCACTCTACTATGACCTTCAGGGCCACCTCTTTGCCATGGAGTTAAGCAGTGGGGATGAGTTCTACGTGGCCTGTGACAACATTGGTACACCGTTGGCCGTATTCAGTGGTGCCGGTCTCATGATCAAACAGATCCTGCACACAGCTTTTGGGGAGGTGTATTTGGACTCCAACCCAAGCTTCCAGCTAGTAATAGGCTACCAGGGTGGCCTTTATGAGCCTCTTACAAAGCTTGTCCACATGGGTCGCAGAGATTACGATGTTCTTGGTGGCCGATGGACCATACCTGACATTGATGTTTGGAAGCGGCTCAACAGCAACAACATTGTGCCCTTCAACCTCTACATGTTTAAGAACAACAACCCCCTGAGCAACACCCAAGAAACCAAGTGCTATATGACAGGTAAACACATACTTTTTTGTAAATGTTTTCTTGAAACACACTGAGGGCAACATTATTTAATACATCCGTCCATCCAAACCCCATTGTCCTGTGTAGGGTCACAGGGATGCTGGAGCCTATCCCAGCGTCTCTGGCCGAAGGCTGGGAGGATTATTTAATAGCCTGTAAATCACTTCAATGTTACATTTTACTTTCAACAACCTAAAACACCATGAGCACATGGTGCCAAGAATCCTCCTTGCACTAGAGTGATTATTTTTCAGGCTCTCGTCCCAGCCCCAGCTTGGGGTGTTCTTGCCTCCACAAACACTGCTTGTGAGCAATGACAGCACAACAAAGTCCCCTTTGTTCTTCATTCAGGTTGTTCCTCTGAAATATCCCATCAGTCTTTGCTTCCTCAGCCTGTGCGGGAGGTAAATAGTGGTGAATGCTCCCCAGTGTTAGACAAATAACACAAAGGTATCCATGGAACTAGAAGCTAGGGGCTGATTCACTTTTCTCTCCACTTGAAAGCGAAATTGCAGCCTTACTCAAAGAAAACAAAATATTATAGTCACATTTGTAGTCTATAACAGTGAATGCATGCTGGTTTTTGACTGAAATCAAAGCCTTGGTTCATGCCCTTGCTACCAAAGGAAATGAATACTATAGAATCGTATCAGTTGTTTATGTTAGAGTAGCTGTGTTTCAGTGTGTTCCTCTGTGTATTTCCTTTGCATATCCTCTTGAAAAGATTAGTGGCAGGATGAGCCCTTGTTCTCTGAAAATTCAGACACAAACAACCCTGCCCCTAAACCATACATTCAACAAAAGTGAACCTTGTGATAGTTTTCCAGAACAATGCTTACCTTTCATACAGTACATCACCGCTTAAAAAAAAAAAGACTATGCCTGGTTTCTTGCTTATGTTGTGTATTTTATACCATTTCTCAAAATGCAATGCTGGTGTGATTCATTTGTTTATTCTTATGGAAATCTGGTTGATTAGCTTTGCCAGCTAAGTTTGGCTAGCAAATAGCATGTATGTACTGGTACACTGACCAGACCAGAACTAACCGGCATACTAGCTTGTGCTAGTTTTTGCTTGTCTTTGCAGCAAGGTATAGCATCTGTATACTAATATTATGGTGGACTAGCTGTATTTCAAGCTCAGATAAATACTTAGCCGCTAGGTTTCACCCTATGTCATTAAACTTAACTTTGAAGAATGAAATCTGAAGATTCGGCTGGATATTAGATGTACTTGAGTGGGCCGTCAGCCTTTTATAATTGATGGCGTTGACATTTTCATTCCTCTCTGAAGTACAGTAGGTACTTTCAATGTCCTCAATCATATTCATATTTAAAACGACTCTTTCAAGTGACAGCCTTAAATAAAGGAGCAGTACTCAGTGTGCACTTCATTGCTAGTCATGTTTCTTCTATCTATGTCTAATGTGTTTGATGTAGCAGGGAAAAGTCACTAAAAAGGATAAATACAAAAAAAAAACATTTTCATATTATAGAAAGGGTGACACATTTGGTCACAGCATGAAAGATGTATAATTATCAAGTGCACCAGCAGATCTAAAACATTGAGTTTCTCACATGCTGGAAGAAATTATATCAGAGAGATTTGGCTCTTCCTGTGGAGGATTAATCATATTTAGTCCAGTCTCTAAAACTACTGTTGCCTGTAATGACTGTGGGAGCTTATTTCGAAAAGGAGCTAACTTGGCATGTGTCCTGATTTGCAATGAATTATGCTTTTGAAATGTAGTTCACCCAAATAGAGTAAATTGTTATACAGGCATTGTCAGTGAGTGTTGCAGTTTCCTTTTGCTCTGTTGTAAGTTTACTTCATTGCAGAATTTCTCTTCCAACAGATGTTAACAGCTGGCTAGTGACGTTTGGTTTCCAGCTATACAATGTCATCCCTGGCTACCACAAACCTGTCACGGACGCCATGGAGCCGTCTTACGAGCTCATTCACACTCAGATAAAGACTCAAGAGTGGGATAGCACCAAGGTAATTTATCCAACAAATTTCTCTGTTTGTTTGCCCACCTCTTTAAAAACACACCTGGCCTTTGCCTTTAACTTCAGACTTTATTTGCAGTAACTTGACCTTTCAGTTTGCCACCTCCCTGAGGAGTCCACAGCAATCAACCCAGATGCTTGTGCGAAAGAGCGTGGCCTCTGCTCTGGCTCCTCGAGCCGAGGCAAAGGGGTCAAGCTAAAGAGCCCCTGTAATAGGACTGCCATTAGGGAAATTCCCTCCAAATTTCCTCCAGCAGCAACCATTGATTTCATCTCAGTCTTTCACACTCTTTAGCTCTTTAAATGATGTTGTCGCCCTCTCTTTCCTCTCTTTATGCTTCTTTGTCTCAATGCTCTCTGTTTTTCTCAGTCTCAGACATGCACTGATTATCGAGCCTCCTTTAAGCCATCTGAATAATTGAGAAGCTGGTTGGACACGGTGGCGGCTCTTTTGGCGGTTGTTAAGGACACCTTACTTCTTGAGCTCTCCTAGCTGAAACAAATTTTTCTTCTGAAAGAGTGATGGGTATATAGAGCTGGGCTGAATTAGGTGACAAATCAAATACTTTTTGGGAAGTTGACATATCCTTTGGTTTGACATGCTATACACCAAAAATTGTTAAACATCATTTAGCAAATTATATATTATATTATATATTATGTATATATTCAGGGATTGAAATTAACACCCACTAAAAGCGGGTAAAAATCAACTGTGGCGAGTAACGCTGTCAAATCACTAGCCAATTTGGCGTGTTACTTATTAGGTTTACTTACTTTGCTGGGTAAGTTTGTGCTTGCCAAATCTGCGCAGATTTAGCACAAACACTCAACGTGAGTCATCGTGATATATTAAATACCGTGTATTGCGCAGAATCTGCGCATATCTGGCTTACTTGAACATGACCGTCACTACGCAACAAATAACGGCATAGTGTTATTTAAAAATATGTTATATATACATATATATATATATACATATATATATATATATATATATATATATACATATATATATATATATATATATATATATACATATACATATATATATATATATACATATATATATATATACATATACATATATATATATATATATATATATATATATATAAAATAAAAATAAAAAATATATACAGGTCCTTCTCAAAAAATTAGCATATTGTGATAAAGTTCATTATTTTCCATAATGTAATGATAAAAATTAAACTTTCATATATTTTAGATTCATTGCACACCAACTGCAATATTTCAGGTCTTTTATTGTTTTAATACTGATGATTTTGGCATACAGCTCATGAAAACCCAAAATTCCTATCTCAAAAAATTAGCATATTTCATCCGACCAATAAAAGAAGTGTTTTTAATACAAAAAAAAGTCAACCTTCAAATAATTATGTTCAGTTATGCACTCAATACTTGGCCGGGAATCCTTTTGCAGAAATGACTGCTTCAATGCGGCGTGGCATGGAGGCAATCAGCCTGTGGCACTGCTGAGGTGTTATGGAGGCCCAGGATGCTTCGATAGCGGCCTTAAGCTCATCCAGAGTGTTGGGTCTTGCGTCTCTCAACTTTCTCTTCACAATATCCCACAGATTCTCTATGGGGTTCAGGTCAGGAGAGTTGGCAGGCCAATTGAGCACAGTAATACCATGGTCAGTAAACCATTTACCAGTGGTTTTGGCACTGTGAGCAGGTGCCAGGTCGTGCTGAAAAATGAAATCATCTCCATAAAGCTTTTCAGCAGGTGGAAGCATGAAGTGCTCTAAAATCTCCTGATAGCTAGCTGCATTGACCCTGCCCTTGATAAAACACAGTGGACCAACACCAGCAGCTGACATGGCACCCCAGACCATCACTGACTGTGGGTACTTGACACTGGACTTCAGGCATTTTGGCATATCCTTCTCCCCAGTCTTCCTCCAGACTCTGGCACCTTGATTTCCGAATGACATGCAAAATTTGCTTTCATCCGAAAAAAGTACTTTGGACCACTGAGCAACAGTCCAGTGCTGCTTCTCTGTAGCCCAGGTCAGGCGCTTCTGCCGCTGTTTCTGGTTCAAAAGTGGCTTGACCTGGGGAATGCGGCACCTGTAGCCCATTTCCTGCACACGCCTGTGCACGGTGGCTCTGGATGTTTCTACTCCAGACTCAGTCCACTGCTTCCGCAGGTCCCCCAAGGTCTGGAATCGGTCCTTCTCCACAATCTTCCTCAGGGTCCGGTCACCTCTTCTCGTTGTGCAGCGTTTTTTGACACACTTTTTCCTTCCCACAGACTTCCCACTGAGGTGCCTTGATAAAGCCCGCTGGGAACAGCCTATTTGTTCAGAAATGTCTTTCTGTGTCTTACCCTCTTGCTTGAGGGTGTCAATGATGGCCTTCTGGACAGCAGTCAGGTCGGCAGTCTTACCCATGATTGCGGTTTTGAGTAATTAAAGAGGCTGGGAGTTTTTAAAAGCCTCAGGAATCTTTTGCAGGTGTTTAGAGTTATTTAGTTGATTCAGATGATTAGGTTAATAGCTCGTTTAGAGAACCTTTTCGTGATATGCTAATTTTTTTAGATAGGAATTTTGTGTTTTCATGAGCTGTATGCCAAAATCATCAGTATTAAAACAATAAAAGACCTGAAATATTTCAGTTGGTGTGCAATGAATCTAAAATATATGAAAGTTTAATTTTTATCATTACATTATGGAAAATTATGAACTTTATCACAATATGCTAATTTTTTGAGAAGGACCTGTATATAATATAATATATGTATATCAACAAATATATTATAATATAACAGTTATTTCATATGAAATATTAATTTAAAAATATCCACAAAAAATAATGAAAATATATATTGTGGTATATTGCATTTTATAAAGTCAATCATACCATGCTATTGTTATAAAGATTTTCATATCGCAACCAGGTCACACTAAATGCATCTTTATAGCACGCATTGTGTTTATCGTGCAATTTACCAGCAATTACCGTGCATATGATACGCAAGGGTAGGTTTAGTAGTGGTCTGGGGTACATGTATTACACGTTTGGGTAGGATTAGTGTTGTGGGGTGCGTGTGTATTACACGCAATAAAGTGGGTATCATATGCACGTGAAAACTGCGTATCATATGCACGTAAAAACTCATTTTCGCATATAAATTGCATGATAAACACAATGCGTACTAAAGAGATGCATTTTCATGATATCAGGCTGCATATAGCCCACCCCATAGGACCATAATTGATGTGCAGTTTCATTTTTTTTTTTTTTTTTTTTTTTACTGATGTATATGGAAAGTTCAGTCCCCTTGTTAATAAGGGCGTCCATTCCAATGTGTCAAACAGGATACACAACCTCAAGCTATCAAACTATATAATAAGCAAGCATTTGAAGCTGAGTGCCATGGGTGTGCTTCAGACATGAGATATGACATTTTAAATGTACTGTGATGGAGCTATTTGAAGCCATCAGCCTGCCAGGTTTCATATGGCTTTAATACATTCAAGGAAAACTGAAGTATCCAAAAAAAAAAAGGACTTTCATGTTTTAGACACCCCAGATTTAGTTTTTATTTAGTTGAGTTGTGAGGGTAACCTCTTTTTCGAGAGTTTTGTTAGATTTTCATGACAATGCTGAACCAACTCTCAACAGAGCCTTTCTTTTTCTCTTTCTCTAATAAATTCTCTTTTGGGAACCAACCATTATAATTTAATCAAAAGCACAGAGTCTTCTCTCGTAGTGTGCTCTTGCACACCATTGTCAGGGAATGCATTTAAAAAGTCTCAATCAATTCAGCACAGAATATTAGGTCTTATTGTGGCCATTGGATCCAACCATCAACTCCAGAGTTTAGCGATCAAAAACAAGACTCTGCCAAATGTACAATGGGAAAGTAGACTTTTCTAGTGTGACTACTTCCCAAAAACCTGTGAAAAGTTTTTGCAATGGAAGGTTTGTTTCTCTGGGAGTGATGTGGGCTGACTTCAAATCAACTTGGCCACAATACAAAGATGCAACGATGGACTGGGCAGCAATCTCAATCCTCCAGGGAGACCCCCCTCTATCATGTTCCTCGTAGGGTTCCTCTCCTATGGGAACCTTAGAAGTGCATCCAATAGCTCTTTCAAGGCGCTTCTCAAAGGAAGAGCCTAATTCAATTCCAAACCCTTGCTTGAATTTTCCATTTCAAATGTTCAAATGTATATGTTTTTTTTTTCTCTCTACAAGACAGTAAAAACTTTTGAATGTTTACTCTGAGATTGAAACTTTACTGTGGAAGTGAGACCAAAAAAGAACAGTTTGTGTCCCACAGCCTTTTGCATAGTCATATTGAATTACCCATAAATCAGCTCTCTCAGGCTCAACGCCACAAGCAGATATGTCCCCCTTGTATTAGGGTGCAGTAAACAATTCTAATTGCCAACCAATTAACTTTTTTGGCAATGTAATTGTGGGGTCATTTATGGGCTTTTAAAGCAGCTGCATTAAAAAAAACGACTAATGGCCCTTGCAGCTGCACTGCTGCTCTTTTGAGAGTCTGAAGTGGGTTGTTTATACCATAATGCCCATGTTACATTTACAAGACCTGCAGTGCATAGTATCTAAAGGCATAGAGGAAATTACCCTTCATTACTAATAGCCTTTTCTCCTCCGAATTTGTTTTTATAGGTCAAATTTGCTATTTTGCAACTATTAAGAAACCTACGACCTACACAATAACAACTGAAGGAGGGGTGACCATGTGAATCTCAAATAACATGATTTATGTTTCACCCTAAAAATGAAAGGGGGGGGGGGGGGAGAAGAAATTATATTTTGCGTAAAAAAAAAAAAAAGTGACATTAATTTAATTACAGTTAAGCACATTACTTCTCCACAAGTTCCCATTAATATGATGTCCTTAACAAACTTTAATTAAAGACAGTACAACCATGGTGTATACATTTCTTTTTTTTTCTTTTTTTTTTTTTTTGCAGTGTTAAAAGGACTGAAGTTTTCAAGCTTCTAAAACGACAAAATCATATCATAAAAGTATCATAAATGTGGTCCATACAACTCATGCGCAATGTTCAAAGTCTTAAGTCATACAATAGTTCAGTTAAAAGTAAAAAAAAAAACATGACCGAGAATCTGTAAGATTTGTTAAAAAAACTCAAATGATTCCTTCACAAATCAGACATCACTACTTCTGACAAGGAATTTAGGATTTAAAAATAAAGGCAGAATTATTTGTATTTTATTTTATTTATTTATTTTTGTGAACTAACCCTTTAATGTGAATTTAGTGGTTAAGTGCTTAAATGACATAAAGGCTCAATGGAATTAATGGTTGTAAAATGATGCCTTTTTGGTAATTCACTAAATACAATTTAATATAAATATGATGTTTTTTCTTTTGCTTTTGGTTGAAATATGACCTGGACTTTATGAAATAGTAGCTTTATGAGATTCACCTGCCCAGTGCTGTGTTCTCACTCTTAGCCAGCACTTCCTTATTCAATTGGAGGTTTGTTTTTTTTTGTTTTTTTTTTTGAGCAGGAGTTGTTCTTCTTACACCAAACATGATGCATTTAGCGCTCTGAAAATTTCCAGCAACAGGATAGTGAGCGCTGCCTTTTTATCACTCTTTTTCTCCTTGCCGTTTGGGTTTTGAAGCCATGTGTTTGAGAAGTGAAGAAATGTGCTGATATCCACTGGATGTCCACAGATTGATCTGGACTTGGATCAGAGCCCTGCACTGATAGGCCTCCATGCTGTCAGACTGCCTGATCAGTGCTATTTGAATGATGCAGTATTTTTTATTTTATTTTTTAAAGTCAAATTGGTAGGTTTCAGCATAGACGGCCAGCCGTTTATCTCTCTGTGCCCTGTGAACTGTGCCCAGAATGAGAAGGCTGGTGGAGTAAACAAACATACGAGAGGTCTACGGTATTATACCTCTAAGCTAGGGATTTTATTCTCTTTTTTGTCAGCAAACACTTTTAATACTTAAAATATCTATTTGAAGTACCCTTGAGATTTTCAGTTTTTAAGTTATTTTTATTAAGTGTTTTATTTGTTTTATTTTAAATAAATATTAGTGCTGGTCAACGATTAATCGCATCCAATATAAAAGTTTGTGTTTGCATAATATATGTGTGTGTACTGTGTATAATTATTTTGTATATATAAATACACACACATGCATGTATATATTTAAGAAATATTTGCATGTAAATATTGTATATATATTTATACATAATTTATATTATTTATAAATATTTAATATATACATTTAAAAAAATCTTAAATATATACATGCATGTATGTGTATTTATATATACAAAATGATTATACACAGTACACACACAAATTATGTAAACAAACTTTTATTTTGGATGCAATTAATCGTTGCTCAGCACTAATATTTATTTAAAATAAAACAAATAAAACACTTAATATATAATAAAAGGAGGGTCCACGCACACTGTCCATGTGCAGCCCAATTTTTGTTTACAACCGCGCATGTGCAGTGACTTGAGCGCTTGAAAACAAAGTCCACGATAGTGTGCACACGCCGAACGCGTCTTTCACGTCCAGAGGAGTAGACTTTAAGAGGCTCGCTCTCTCAACAGAACGCGGAATGTGAAGGACCTTTAATCTCATCACTGTCTAGGTCCAGAAGAAGCCATTCAGACATTATAGAGACCTTATGTGTTTTCTTTTTTCTTTTACATGTTCAGTAATTTAATCTGTAGTGAAGGGCGACACTCAGCAGAGTAAAAGGAAGGCAAAGGGAGAGATGGGGACATGTACTCCGGGGCAATAATATCAGATAACACAAGAACTTTGTTCCAGTGCCAGAGCTTCAGCTGGACTCTGTTTCTCCATCCGGCCAGGAGCCCTGGAGTCTGATACACAGAACTCGTGATTTCTAGGGCTAGTACCATCCATCTGCATGCGTAGGTCCCTCACGGTCATCTAAATCTTCTCTTGGGGCGAGGATTTCCCGTCAAGTCACATTAAAGGAGAGGTTCACTTATCACTGCATTATTCTTGTCCTAAAGAGAGTCTTGTATTAGTTTCTTTTCAATATATTATTGGCTTGTGGCAATAACTGCCTGAAAAGTACCATAAAGTCACTTTACTTCTGTGAAAGTCCCTTTTTTTATTCTAAGAAGGAATATTTAATGTATTAATGCACGTTTATTTCTTAACTTCCCCACACAGACTCGAAAAAGAAGTGATGCCATTTAGACACTAAAAAGATGCTTTGAAGAGAGAACTTGACCTCCTCAGAAGTGGTAGTTCTCCACAATTGATCGTGAACTTGTGTACTTATAAAAGCATTGCATTTTTATTCATAAGAATTGTTGAAAATGTTTCACATTACAGAATCTAAATGGGTTGTGAATGCGGTTTAAACCACAGCTGATGATCCTTTTTAAATACTGCAAATGATGCTTTAATAAAGAGAATCTTGAGAAGAACTCCAAGCCCTCTTCGGAAGCTAGCGGGAGGTAAAAATCCCGGGAACCAGTTTACTCCCTTCAGACAAAAAGTTATTTATGTGTTGAAGAGTCAGATGGAAGATATTCAAAATAAATCACATAATTCACAGCCGTTCTCACCTGAACATAAAATAGAACGAGTTGTGTTACGTACAGGAAAGGTGAATGTTTGAAGTGTTAATGAAGCAGCATGATTGTTGCGTGAGGGGAAAGTTGAGCAGCTGAACGTGGGGGTAAGATGAGTCTCCCGCTGAGATCACCCGTCCTGCACACGCCATCAGGAAATGTTACTTACTCCCAGGAAATGGCAGAAGCTGCCGTGAAGGCGGTGGGCGCAATGACGCCTGCCACTGGAGGAGATAACATAATGAATGTGAAAATCACACGCAAGGATTGACAACGTACAATGTTTTGCTGAGATGAACCATGTCATAATATGTCGCATTCGATCAGTAGCACTAATGTTGTTTTGGAGATGCAATATCATACGCTCAATGTACACTACCAGTCAAACGTAAATGTTTTTAAAAGAAGTCTCTTCTGCTCTCCAAGTATGCTTTTTTTTTTTTTTTGGATATTGTAATATTCTTAAGTATTGTGACAATTTAAAATGACTGTTTTCTATTTAAAATATATTTTAATATGTAATTTATTCCTGTGATCAAAGCTGAATTTTCAGCATCATTACTCCAGTCTTCAGTGTCACATGATCCTTCAGAAATCATTCTAATATGCGGATTTGATGCTCAAAAAACATTTATTATTATCAATGTTGAAAACAGTTGTACAATTTTGTTCAGGATTATTTGATGAATAGAAAGTTCAAAATAACAGCATTTATTTGAAATAGAATATTTTGTAACTTTATAAATGTCTTTACTGTATCTTTTGATCAATTTAATTCATCCTTGTTGATGAATAAAAAAGTATTGATTTCTTTTATTTACCCCCCCCCCCCCCCCCCCCCCACAAAAAAAGAAAATCGAACTGACCCCTAACTTTTGTTACAACTTTAATGTTTAATGTTACAAAAGCTTTCTATTTCAGATACAACTGTTTGTTTGAATTCATAAAAAAAACTGAAATAAAAATGTAAATAACTGTTTTCAACATTGATAATAATGAGAAATGTTTCTTGAGCATTAAATCAGCATATTAGAATGATTACTGAAGGATCATGTGACACTGAAGACTGGAGTAATGATGCTGAAAATTCAGCTTGGATCACAGGAATAAATTACATTTTACAATATATCCACACAGAAAACAGCTGTTTCAATCAAATAAATGCAGCAATTGGTGAGCAGAAGAGACTTATTTTAAAAACATCAAAAATCTTACTGATCCAAAATGTTTGACTGGTAGTGTAGTCATCCAGAATGACAATGAAATCCACAAAAAGTTGATGGCAGGACACTCACAGGGTTTTGTTTGTTTCTTTGCAGTCCATTCTGGGGGTACAATGTGAAGTCCAGAGGCAGCTGAAGTCTTTCGTCCGACTGGAGCGTTTCGGCCAGATCTACGGAGCGAGTGATTCCGGCTGCCCTCAAACCCCTCTCCACACGCTCTTCGCCACAGGGGGGTCGCTCTTCGGGAAAGGTGTGAAAGTTGCCATCCGGGAGGGCCGTGTTTCTGCTGACATCATCAGCCTGGCCAACGAGGACGGACGGCGAATCGCTGCAGTCTTAGACAAGGCAACCTATCTGCAGGATTTACACTTCACCATTGCGGGATTGGACACCCACTACTTTGTCAAATCGGGACCGGTAGAGGGAGACCTATCTCTGCTGGGAATGACGGTGGGCCAGCGCACACTGGAGACGGGCGTTAACGTAACCGTCTCGCAGGTCAACACGGTCCTCGGCGGGCGTTCGCGCCGTATTACCGACGTCCAGCTGCAGTATGGGTCACTGAGCCTTAACGTCCGCTACGGCAGCAGTCAGGACGAAGAGAAGGTTCGCGTACTTGAATTGGCGCGCCAGAGGGCCGTGGCTACCGCGTGGGCTCGCGAACGCCACAGACTTCGGCAAGGAGAAGAGGGCTCTCGAGTTTGGACGGACGGCGAGAGGCAGCAGCTCCTGAGCGCGGGACGCGTGCAGGGCTACGAGGGCTTCTACATTGTATCGGTCGATCAGTTCCCCGAGTTGGCCGACAACGTAAATAACGTCCACTTCTTGCGACAGACTGAGATGGGTCGCAGGTGACATGAACGCAAGGGGAACCCGTGCTCGGACTCAGCGTCCGGGACTTCTTGCCAAAGACAAGTTTCGTTTGTGACCATATTATGTTACTTTATTTTTATGTTGACTGTGCCAGACTTATTTTTTTAATACATGACGTACATGGTTGCAAACAGTTGCACTGTTTCGACAGCAGAGTGCCCTTCTCTCTTTTGGTAATTCGTAAACCCTCTTCGTCCTGCTAGAAGACGGCGTAGCCTATGGCAGTGTCGGCGGTTTATTCGGTTCTGCCTTCGTGTTTTGTGGGTTTGCTCAAAGGAATAGAGGAAGAAGGCTGGTAATGCATTATGCTCACTGGCTCAGCCTGCTGCCAGACGAGCAGATTGTTGTTCACGAGCTTCACTCCACTCTGCCTTTTTCCCCGGGCCTCAGCCAAGGAGAGACCTCTTTTAATCGCTTCTTTTTATACTTGAAAGCCTACCGGCTGTGTCATACTTAAGCCAGGACACTGGTCTATGCGGCTCAGACACCTAGCTGAACCCATCTCATTTTCAAAAACTTGCTGTGGTGTCTTGTAATGTTTTGGGACTGGGTGGCTTGCTGGAAACATCTATTTTTATTATTATTTCTACCATTTTGACCAAATGGCTTAAAACACATTTAGAAAGAGAAAAGACGAATAAAGAACGCCACTTAAAATCTGAAAAATTGACAAATTTAGTAAATAAATGGAAAATAGGTAGCCCCATGGTCTTTAAAGATGCTTGTGAAAATGAAATCGACACTGTTTGGAAAAAAAGCTCCAAAACCTAGTGATCTGCCCACCTAGACAACAGTTTAAAGGTTGATCCTGATGCAACAGCTGTTAATGGTTAGGTAGAACATTATTTGTTCTTCAAGGCAGTGAAGCAAGTATAAAAATCCAATGAGGTGAGAGAAATGTTGATATTTCTTTTTATTATTCTTTATATATTTTATTTAGTGTTCAAAATCTGAACTAATTGAACACTTATCCAATATTTTGTCCTGTGCTGTTATATGCACATAAGAGTACTGTGCATTTAGCATAGCAACATGCTAACATCAAACTATTGGAACTGATTCTCTGCTCAATGCGCAATTTGTGTGCACATCAATCACTTATGAGGTTCCATTTTGTTAGGATGCCTATGAAGGCAGCTCCCTATGTAGGCGGTACACAGCAAGGCAGCTCGCTAGGTTTTGGAATGAAGCTACTAAGACTTTATGAAGAAGGATTGTTTTTTTTAATAAAATAGTTTGAGATCAACGTGTTATTTTATGGAAACATTCACAATACACAGTATAATAACAGTTGTGAAAACATACAAAAATGTGAACATTTGTCCCTTTTATTGCTAATTGTTGTACTTGAACAATGTTTGAACACATGGAATAAAGTCCAGAGAGTTGGTCGATTCAGTTGATTTGTTTTCATGGGGAAAAAAAAGAGTTTCATATGGAGCGTTCCTAAGAATGACAGTATTTATTTTAGTGCTGTGTTTTTTAGAGGAGTATACGTCCTCATGTTTGTCAGTTAAATAAACGCTTCAAGCATAAAGCGGCATGAATGCTTAAAAAAATAAGCACATTACTTAAACGTGCACTCAGACTCATTTTCTTTTTTTTTTTAAGAAATGTACTTCGTGCTCCAAGCACTGCACATCGTGGTAAGGAAAGGTGACAACCCCTGTGAATAGCCTTTGCCCCGAGGATCTCCCAAGCATGAGGCGACGTCGTGAGTGCTCTGAACGTGAACGTCTGCAAGCCAAGCTGCCTGAAATGCGTAAAGGCCTGAAGGTGCGTCGTTTAGAGGTTCAAATGCACGACAACCCACCATCTGGCTATGTGAACTTCAAAGAGCATCTATTTCTGGTTGGATGATGTTATATGTCGGAGATGATGCTCTTCGCGTTAGCGTTCGGTGTTCGCTTTCGCTCTTGGGGAAATCACTTTGGGATGGTCACGAAGATGAATTGATCAAGTGTTTTAAGCATATTAATGTATAATATTGTCAAGCATATTTTGGTTTCTTTTACTGTCAATGAGTGCAGTGGCATCATGAGTCTGACAACATCGCTGTAATTAAAAAGAACAACGCTGAATGAAGGAAAAAAATACTTGTGTTCAATTGCACTGAAATGCATCGCGAGGCTTTTATTTTATTTTTTCTAAACTTTCGGACTCATTTGGACTTTTCGTTTGTTCTCAACACTGTGTTTCTAAATGCTTCTCTGAACATGTAAATAAGATGAGAAGAACTGGGCTGTAAATAAAATGCAAATGTAGATACCTTTTAGAGCTACAGCAGTGAATCTGTGTAGTCTACACGAAAAAAAAATAAAGAATATTTTGTGTTTACATTTATTTCACGTCATTGTGATTTGCACCGCAATTTTTCTTTTTTTTTAAGAAACAGGTTTCCCAAACACTCCGTCTGCTGCTGGTTTGCATTGTTTAACTTATTTTATGTGAAAACTATGGGGATCAAAAAAAATGAATTATGACTTTATTTTTCACAATTTCAGCAATTTTGTCCCCTAATTGCAGCTTTATCGCAGTTGTGACTTTATGTCCTGCAATATGACTTAATATGGTCCACTTGCCACTTTTTCTTCATAGTCTTTTTCAATTGAGACTATTTCTCGTAACTTAGACTTTATTTGTCATATTTGATACTTAAACCCCATGGTTTGCCTTAATTTCATATTTTAACCTTTGACATAATTACTCTATAATTACTCTTTTTGCACTATGATCATATAATAAGTCAATAGAAAGATAGGCTACAATAATTGCAGTTGATTTTACTGTATGGGTCAATGTCACACTATATAATATATTTATGACATTATATTATGATAGCCCTGCGTGCACATTTTAGATATGGTAAATGTAGGTCATCAAGATAATTCATGAATGCAGACCTGTGCTTACTGTATGCTGCAAAACTATAGAGATTAGCATGTTAGTGCTAGTATGGTTCAGAATTCACATCGTTTACATTTAATATTCCTGGATTACTCTATTTTACCCGAGAGCTCCAGCTTGAAGGATTTCTGATGCATGCAAACACTGAATCCAAATATCTCCAAACAATGTGGCAGCCAGGGAGGAAAGTACACTGTCTGACTCTATTTCATGTCAATTTGCTTCTAAAGTGGAACTGCAAATTAATGCCTTTAATGTGGAATTTGACGTTAAGTGGTTCTGGCATCTAATTGTGCATTGTTTAATGAGGTGTTTACAATTTTCGGAAGTTTTGCACAAGTGATTGAAATATTCATACAAAGCAATGAGGTTGTAGAGGAGGAGAGATTTACACAAAAACATAATAAAGCACCACCAAGTCGTTGTC
Source organism: Meda fulgida (assembly GCA_030578275.1). Lineage (NCBI taxonomy): Eukaryota > Metazoa > Chordata > Actinopteri > Cypriniformes > Leuciscidae > Meda > Meda fulgida. Next base: position 26,819,684 of record CM060630.1, on the reverse strand, counting down.
ATTTTTATAAACATGAATGTATGAGTTATAATGTGTACAGTGTTTTAGCACTATTGCAACAGATGCATTTTGAGTACTTCAGAAAGAATACCAAAAGTTGGATTGATATACTTGCCAGATAGCCTTAGAATATGTATCTCTGTGTGCGAGCATCAGTTCTGAAAACATGAGTCGTTTAGGCATGCCAATAAATACACCAGTGCATGGGAAAGCATTACATTCAACAGTAGTGAGAAACCATAAATAATAGATGAATATCTTCAAACATGTCCAGATGTATGTGTTGCTTAATTTGTTCCGTGATGTTTTAAAGTACATTTTCCAGCTTTGGGCTAAAAAAATTACTTAAAAAAATACCAGAATAAAACTATTTATATGACTACTTGTACTGTAAAACAACCAGATTACAAGCGATGCTAGTGGTGGGTGGCAAGACTGTTTTGAGTATAGAGAAACAACAACAAAAAAACATAATTCTAAGTGTTTTTCTGATGCAAGACTTTTATTTTGAAAGACATGCGTGAACGCTGTTGACTCTTCTGTTAGATGCAGTTTAGGTAAATTGTCCCTGAGAAAAACGATTTCCCCAGTTTCACAGATAAGGCTTAAGTCCCAGTCTAAACAGTCTTTTAACTGGAAGTAATTTGCACTAACATATCTTAAAATATATCAGTGCCATTGTTTTGTCTCAAGATGCACACCAGTACTGTTTTTTTTCTCGGGCATGGTATTAAAAGCTACTTAAATGTCCTAATTGAACTGAGGTCTAATCCTGACTTAATCTAAACACTGTCTGTGAAACCAGGCCTTTTTCCGGATTCAATAAATATGGAGGCATATAACTTCACTATAAATAAATAACTATATAAAGAGCAAGTTAAATCACGAGCATATACAGTACATCGTCGTAGTTACGTTGTCAAATAGTATGTCATGAAATTACAAAAAAGTACCAATAAATGACGTAACTAGTGCGTCGTGTGTCATCTGGGAAGGATTTGCATGCAGGATCAGCAGCCGCCTTTTACAGTTCCTCTTGAACCAAAACAACGAGCTTATGCTGCGTTCACGCCATGTCTTAATCGTAATTACGAGATGGCAAGTAGTGACGTTCTACCTGAAGCTGTTCTAATCCTCAGACTTGGATTTATGTGTTTCTATGTCAACACTATCAATGCTGAAATGAATCTGCAGCAGTCAGACGGTACCAGTCACTGCTCTGTAAGTGGTTTACGTATTATTATTACGTATTACGTTTATTATTATAATGTTTTGTGCTTTGAGACATGAGGTAGTTTAACGCCGTCTCTCGTGACTCTTTGCAGACTCTGATCTGACTGTGTGTTCATGTGTTTTGGAGGAGGCATGGCTTTGGAGAAGCCCTGAAGGGAGGGTGGGATCTTATGCTTTTAAAGCTAGCTTGCTATTGCTAGCCTCTCCGAAATTGCCTACCCTGCCTTTAATGACCTTGGGAAAATGTGGGTCCCATGGCCAACTCGTTTGAGCAACCATTTTAGCTCCCGCAAAGAACCTTTGAGTGAACAGTTCTTAAAAGAACCATTTATTTCTTGTTGTAAAGAACAATGTAATAATCTGACGATCTTTGCCAAAGAACCTTTAGTGCACTCCAATGGAAAGCTTCCACGATTGTTAAAGGCGATTGTTAAAGGTTCTTCATGGAACCATAGATTCCATTAAAGATTATTATTATTTAAGAGTGATATGTGCAAATACAAATGCAATTGTAGATTGCCTTATAACATTAAGAATGGATAAGGTGTCACTTTCCATTTATATTACATATTGCTGTATGTGTGTCTAACGATAAGTGCAGTATTCAAGTGATTGACTATTGTTTCTGAAGCTCTTAGTCAGAAACCTGTTCACAAATGAAATGATTTTAAAGTCAGGGCTCAAGGCTGAGATATAGTTTTATTCCAGGACTTCCTCTTGCTATCCATCTGTTCCTACTTGACTGCAAATTGAACCTTGAGAGAGTGTTGAGAAAACATTAGACAAGTGGGTACTATTAAAATCAGTGAAGAACTGATTCCATATGCATGCCTTGAGAGAATTTTTTCTCCATAAATACAGAACTTGCATAAACCTGATTTGTTCACTTTCAAAAGAAAGTTCAAGAATTTAAAGTCAACATGAAACAATGTTCACAAACCATTTTATGTCTGTGATCTAATTCCAGACTTTAGTGAAATAGTCAGCAATAAAAAGTCTTTATCCATATGAATAGGTTGAATTGTAGGTATTATTGACACCATTAATAACTTGCAGAGGCAAAGCAAGTTATTTAGAGTTTGATTAAATTAAGACAACATTTTTCTTTGGAATAACATGCACTGGTTAATCTATGAGTATTAAGAACTAGAGTCCATTTTCATGTTGACTTGATAAAAAACTATTTAAAATATGATGCAGTATTTTCTGTATAAAATTCTATGACCTACAGTATAGTATCCGAGATATAGAATCTGGCTTATAGCACAAGTCGAGTTCTTGAACATTTTCCGTTACACATCAAATACATCTTCCCTTTATTGCAAGCGTTTGATGTTTCCTAACCACTGCTGTCCCACAATGCACTTGATGAAATGTAAACAGAAATTAAGTGTAAACTTAAGCAGAAACATGCCGGTTTGAAGACAAAATGTAACCTGAGATCTTTGAAAGAGCCAATCAGCCACCTGTCACTGACAAGCACAAAAGAAAGAAAAAATAGAAAAACCAAAGAGAACTTGTGTTTTTGTTTTGTGTCCAGACGAATATTAAGAAACAGGAGTAAGATGGAAGGAGGGAGGGAGATGTCAACACTCATTTTCTCTCATCTCTTTATGTCTCTTGTTCCTGCTGTCTAGTTTTCACAGGTCAGCATGAGGTCACATGATGCTCCTGCAAGAAGGGACACGTTTTCCCTGACAAAGACGTTGCCTGAGGATTGTCTGGGTGAATGTCAAACTAGAAGCACTGCAGGAAGCAAATTAGCTGCCTATTTATCAATATATCATTAAATTATAGCCCTAATATGCTATTTTAAATGTTACTAATTTTGTTTTGGAGATCTCCTAAAATAGATTTACATGCATCCAAGGGCAAAAACACTTTAATTTTCACTTTAATATACATTGCAGCATTACCTCTGTCCTCAGAGTCTGAAACGGTTCTAAAAGGATTCATTCTCTATAACCCCCTCATTTCCGAGAACCTACTCTGCTCTGATTGGTCAGATGAACCAGTCTGTTCTGTTGTAATTGGTCAATCGCTTACTAGGGCTGTCAATATTTGTAGAATAAAAAAACAACAACTGCACAATCGAATGCAAAAACCATGCGAGACATGATGAGGACGTAACTGACCCGGTTTGTTTTTGTTAGCTTCCAGTATCCTGTACACCGCAGCGTTGTTCATTTGGTTGCAAAGTAATTACTTATTCAAAATAAGTATCTGAGTATGCGATCTCGGACGCAGCTAATAACTCCATTCATCGTGCATTTTGATCTATGAAACTTTGCAGACTTTTTATGCTCACAAACAGCTAAATAACACACTACATGAAAGGTAATATCTAAAAAAAAAAATAATAATAATAATAAGCATAATGGGGTACTCACCCAAAAATGATCATCATTTACACGCCCTCATGTCGTTCCAAAACCTTTTTGATTTTCTTTCTTCAGTGGAACAAAAAAGACGTATAGTTCAGCGGAATGTTGAAGAAGGGAGGAATAGTGTTAAAGTGGGTGTTGATGTTGACGAACATCTGGACAGACGGACAGTGAAGGGTCCTCAGCTGTATGTTGTTGTCCCCAATCCCCCCACGTTCCTCGTGACAGGTGCTAACAACGCCAGGGCCCGAGAAATGTCCCTGTGCCATGTCTGTAAACCCAACTGACATTGTGTGTGTTCGCCAGTAAGACCGACTTCACACATTATGCAAATCATATTGACAGCATAGCTAATGCTTTTTATTAAGCTAATTAGCCTTAAGGTCATTTCTGTTTTTGGCACCAAGGCTGGACTCTAGGAAAGTAGAAAACTAATTTGGTAAGAGAGACAATGTTAGCACAAGGTTTAGAGCCTTTAAATAAAGGCCATTTTTATCATTTATCAATGTTTAATTCCATTTTGTTGGTATTAAAGGGTTAGTTCATCCAGAAATGAAAATCCTGTCATCAGTTTCTCATCCTCATGTCGTTCCAAACCCGTAAGATTCTTGTTCATCTTTGAAACACAAATGAAGATATTTTTAATGAAATTTGAGAGATTTCTGTCCCTTCATTGAAAGTCTATCACCCAAAACTCTGACAGTTTAAAACATTCATAAAGAGTTCTTCAAATAAATCCAAATGAATCAAGCAGTTTAATCCAAGTCTTCTGAAGAGACACGATCGCTTTATGATGAACAGATTTAATTTAGGCTTTTATTCACATATAAACATTTATTTCAGCTAGTGGGCCAAAGAGACATTTCTCAATTTCTTTAATTTTGACTTAATGTTCTAAAATAACAGTTTGGTTTGGTTCACGTTATAAATCTCTAATCTCTAAAATTGCTCATTTTCTTCTGTGGAACACAAAAGACGTTTTGAAGAATGTTTCAGCTGTTTTTGTCATAGACTGATAGAGCCCAGACTTTTTATTGTATGGAAACCAATATTTGTCAAAATATCATCTTTTGTGTTCTGCAGAAGAAAATGAAATGGGTGTTTGAAAAGGATATTTTTGTGCGAACTTTCTCCTTAAATTTTTTTCATCTGCCTGTAAGTGCTAATCGAGATGCTGGATTTCTTTTATATGAAAATGAAATAAATGTGAAGATTTTCTTCTGCTAACCTTTTGTATAAAATGAAAATCCAGTAATTTTGTGCTTTAAAAAAACAAGCTCCACTCTTGATGTACTTCTGCATCTAAATGGCTCCTGGAAAATGAGTCCAATCTTTGCACTGGCTTAAAAGGATTCTTGACACAACCTTTTTCTATCAACAGCTTTCTACGTGACTGGCATGATATACATAAAGTGAGTTGCACATCCAGTAATCAGCATTCTGAATTCAGAAAGACTACCAGAATTACCTTTCTATGTGTGAAAGCTTGCCATTCATCTTACACACTTGTCCTCTTACATGTTCACTTTTCAGGGTTGCACTAATTTCCAGAGGTTTCAGAACAACAGATCTTGCGTCATCAGGCAAGCACGGCATATTTGAGAATATGCATATGTCAAAATCGTGTAGTTTGGGAAGAAAAGCTGTTTAGATACCCGTCCGTGATCACAGGGGTTTCAAATGCCCATTACACTCATATAATACATCAATATGAGCAGTTTGCAACTTCAGAGCGGAGTTCAGTGCGTACGTGAGATTAAAATATGATACTATTAATACAGTTAGCATTGTCATATTCCGTTCAGAAATGGTCCTATCAGTCTCCATTAAGCTCAATTTCTATGAGCATGAAAAAGTTTCAGACTCACACTTTTTTTTCTAGCATATCCTGTAAGGATAGAAGGGTTATTTAAATGAATAACTGTAGCAAAGACCATGAAATTTGATCTGATTTTTATTATAGAATATATTATCTCAGTTCTAATAAAATAATATAATATAGCTAATAAAAATACGGATAAATGATGAAGCCGTACAAGGCCCCAGGCGGCTCTGGGGTTACATTCTCAGTCATTTAAATGTGTTAAACCCAGTTCTTCTGAATTTTAACTGCATTTAGGCTCTGTTCCAAAGACTAGCGAGCTTCCCTGCTGTCTGCTGCCTACACAGGCATCTGCATTCTGACTGAGCAACTCTTCCATCACCCACACATCACACAAATAGTGCTCTTCAAATCAATCGCACAAGAGACTCGCAGATTTCAGTTGAGCATGTTGCTAAGCTAAAAACATTTTAAGTGTAAATCACTAGTTCACAAAGTTTTGGAACAAAGCCTTATTCAGATTCAGACATCACTGAGGTTGTTCTTCTCTCATTTCTCTATGCAAATTTGATTGGGCTGGTTTATTATGTCAATAGCGAGCCACAATGTTTTCAGGATTATCTTCCAGGGATTTCCTCAGGTTGTTCCAAATCCTATTGTACAGGAACGTGCTCTCACAACTAAGGGTGTTTCAAAAGGTACCAAATGTGCTAAAGACATTCATAGAGAATATTAATGTAAAACAAAACAAAAATCCAAGATCCTAGACGAAGCAATTATAATAAATACGGTTCAACATAGTTACAACATGTACTGCTATACCCAATATTTCTATATGCGATCTATTTTTATACTTCTTAGAGTATCATGTTTTTAGCTTAACAACAGGCTAACGGCAAAGTCTATAGTCTGCTGCAGGGATTATGTATTTTTGTTGTCCAAAACCTGGAAACTCATGATTTTTTAAGCTTTTATGTGTCTTGAAAAAAGCAGTTGCTATATGGGATTTCAGAGGTTGTTGGGGACATGATGTCGAGCGACTGCGGTGTAGTTCGTTTATAGCCTAAGGTTAGCTTTTTATTTCTGGTGATTGTATTTGGGATTCAAAGTTCATAAAAAAGCTTTTTTTTATATATAATTCAAAAGCTAATGGAAAAAAATCTATTGGGTTTTTGTCGAGGGAACCAGTGTGATCATGCAAACGTTTGGGTTGGCCCACAAAAACACGTGCAACAGTCCAATCAATCTCACATGAAAACAGCGTAACTACTTTACGAGGTGCCATTTTGGATGAATTTGTACGATGTGAATCATGCGAAAATGTAAGATCTTTACAAAAAAAAGCATGAAGCTCCTCCCCTAAACTGAACAGCCTGGGTTTAAACAAATCATAGGAAAACATACGGACAACATTGTATAAATTCGTATATAAATTAGCCAAATGTAAAATAGCTACAATTGCCATGAGATTAATTTTCTTCATAGGGGAATAAAAAAAAAATGTTCTCAACAAAGTTTGTTAATTGGTGGTATATGCTTTCGTTGAAGCCATCAGCCTACATTCTTGAAATGTATTCTTATTCTTTAAACTGTTTAACAGCATAATTTCTGATGAAAAACTATATCCATGTTTCTGCATAGATATCGTCACCAATCAGATAATCAAAACAAGCAAATCGCATCAAATGAGTATTTAAGCCCCGCCCACTCCCATGAAGTAAATGACGTAACTGAGTCGGTCTCCCTGCGCTCTCAAACCACTGAAATTTGTATGTAGCCTAGGCTATATGCATATTTTGCAATAAACGTAAAATATATATTGTTTCTAAAGTCAACATCTTAAAATTTCCATTGTTTTATTTGTCGTTCACAATGCTTCTTTTCCTCATTAACACCATTCTTTAACCTTAGTCTGATTTTCTAATTATTTTTTTTTTATTCAAATCAAACTTTGTAATGTTGTAATTAACCTTGTAGCTTGTTGGTTTGTTTGGTTTTACATGCCTATGGGAACCAAAGTCTCTGGAAAAGTGGCCGGGCACTGTTGCACTCGACTGAAATCCGTTGTAAGTCTTCTTCTTGTGCTTCGGGTGAGGCGCGCCATTTAGAGCGTTCCAAATCCGTCACTTGTGTTCCAGTTCAGTTGGGATGTTTCTTAGAAAGCTCACTAGATTTTGGAACAGAGATTGATTCACTACACACACAACACTTACATTATAATTTAATGAATTACTGTTGTATCGGTACACAAACAAATTTGCTATTTGTGTCTATTACTAAATATAAAATTGGGCCATGATGCAGTTTTGCCAACAGCTCTAACTTTAGTTAACATATTCCACATGTGTATTGAGGGTACTCTTCAAATTAAGCTCTGGTGAAGGCCAAAGCTCTGTCATTTATATTTGGGCTAATTAGTGAGGTGTGGGTCTTGTCTTATAAATAGAGGCAATTACTCATGAATCTGTGTGGGGCTGTGCACTGAGGGTGAGCTCTCGGTATACATGATGTTGCTTACTCTCTGTGTGTGTGTGTGTGTGTGTGTGTGTGTGTGTGTGTGTGTGTGTGTGTGTGTGTGTGTGTGTGTGTGTGAGAGACATGTCCCCACAAGTATAAAACCTGAGATAACCTGCATTGTGGGGAAAAGCCAGCAGTCCCCACTGGGGAAATGGAGTAATAAACAAACCAAATTATGTTGTTGTTGTTTTAAACATAAAAATACAGGACGTTTTCTGTGATGGGTAGGTTTAGTGTAAGGGGGAGATAATATATATTTTGTATATGTCTATGAAAATTCTGTGTGTGTGTGTGTGTTGGGGGTGTATAGTGGCCTCAAAAAGCATTTGGGCACTGCATAACACTCTTAAAAAGGAATAATGAATGTCAGTGCATTAGATAACGCAATATCAAACCAAGTGGCCGATAATTTAGGGTGTGTTCACACTTGTAGTTCTGTTTGCTTGGTTCATTTGGTCCGGACCAAAAAATAATAGCCTAATAATAATTTACTGCTTAGTGTTCGCATGGCCATTTTTAACACCGAACCTAAAGACATAAGGATATGTTCAGAACCTGATTGATGTTTAGATTTTATTACATATATTTCATGACAGAATGTCCAAAACAATGCTGTGTGCTGGGTTAAATGTGCTCGCTGTATGAGGAATTCTGACCAGCTGAGAACTCGTGAAGAGCTTATAAGATGTGTAAAGGAGTCCAAACAGTGGCAGGAATTCCTCCGTCACACACACAAAAGAAAATTTGCTGCGAGGAGACGCGGTTCTGATGCTTGGACCGAACTGTGATGGGCAACATCGCGACTTCAACGAGAAAATACAGGTAGCTGTGCTTGAGCATACGGTTCTTTTTAGGCTCTCATCTTGACATCATGTTCTGTTTTTGGCTAGTTTACATGTCTGTGGTCCGTGTTGCTTTCATATTTCATTCGACCCGCACCAGAGTTCGCTTGGAAGCGGACCGACAAAACGTCACAAGAAACCAATCAGGTCAACGAGTGGATCTCTGAGCTGCTGTGAGTGAGTGGAGGCGGGGCTAATTAGCATATTCATAGAACCGCGTATACTAAATGGGGCAAAGGTGTAGAGTTACATTCAAGCTATTTTAAGGCATGCAGATTGAAGGATTTTTTTTTTAAATGTCATTTTTGTGTTCAAAGATGAGATTTAAGGGATACAATTATTGACTGTAAGGCTGAAGGGGGACTTTAAGGGAAGCAGAAGTTGTCTGTATGGAAGCTTGTTTTTGCCACGGAATAAAACAATAAAAAAGGAAATTGTGACATTTTATCTCACAATGACTTTTATATGTAGCCTATTGTAAGCAGCCTAGTCTATTACTTAAAGCAGCTGAGGGCTGCTGGACGGAGCTTGTTAATGGAAGCGCACGCTCGGGTTGTTATTCACTGCAATGTCCACACACAAGTTAATATGCTTACAATGTAGATTTATTTTACCATGACTGGTCTTCATTTCAAGTAAGCAAGAGTCCAACAAACAGTCAATAAATCCACAGTTCCAAGTTCTTCACCAGAACAGATTTCCTTCTGCACAGCGTGGCGTAGCGGTCAAAAAACTGTGCGCACCTTCCCTCCAGCAACACCTGTCACCTGAACGAAGGTTCCCACCTATCTTCAGTAACCAATTACCCAAAGAGAGACCCCTGGACACACACTTGCATTACAAGGTTTAAATAAAGGCAAAATGGCTCTTACATATATAAACAAACAATTATTACTTTTTTCTCGCACTTGTTTACCACAATTAGAATTTTATAACTTACAATTGCAAATTTTTATATCTCTCAGTTCTGAGAAAAAAAGTCTGAATAATGAGATGTAAAGTCCCAATTGTGAGAAAACATCAGAATTGTGAGATAAAAAGTAGCAATTACCTTTTTTATTGATTTATTTTGTAGCGGAAACAAGCTTCCATAGGCGTACATCTCAGCCCCTCCTGAAATCTGCAATATTTTCCCCCTTATCAACAAAGTTTTATCCTTAGAGAAATGAATAGTGATTGCATCATTTATAATATTCTAATTGCTTTGACGTTATTGTTGTGACCTTGTTATCTCGCGGCTTTGTTTCTAAAGGCGTTGTCTTTTTCCCTCACCTCAAGACCTTGTTCAAGCGTCCCTCTGCCAAAAGCTCCTGAGTGTTATGTACGGCATATTTTTCCCAGTCTAACACGAGGGCATATGGCCTGCTTTATGAGCATGATACTGCTGTAAATAAGACCAATGCCACAGTGCTGTGCTTTAAGCAAACCGACAGCAGCAACGATCTGTTCTTTACTCTCTGTGAAGGGCTGGCAGCAGCAGACGCATATGTTCTCTTGAACTCCTCTGATTTGCTAAGAACAACTTTGCTTTTTCAGGATATCGTTTTTTCTAATCAAAATGCAAATTTTAGCCAACCTCTCTGTTGGATTAAAACAAGCTCACAGTGATTGGTAACGATTGGTAATGACCTTGACATAAAAGTATAGGTCACCCAAATAATATGGGAATATGTGAAGTGAAGCGACCATCATCAACCTTTTAAAAAAAAGACGCAAAAGTATCACAGAATGGTCTGATGCTACACGTGTCGTATGTTGTTCTGGGGGTATACGATAGGGTTTGGAGAAAAATAAACCAAAGTTTAATGTATTATTTAACAAAAATCCTGACCTTGGCCGTTGGTCTCGTGCATGACGAAAAGCATGACATGAAATACAATCCATCTCAGATCTGTCTATTTAATGTCTGCGTTTACATCTACAAGATGTATTTTTTAGAGTGTTTGCTCATCTGCAATACATCTCTGAGATGTCTCCTGTCAGATGTCCTATAGACATCTAGAAGATGTCTGCTAAATGTTATGGTTTAGAATGTATGTAAAACTGCTCTTTCTAAGATGTTTATCAGATGTATTTACACAGCAGATGATTTCTAGATCTCCAGATCTTTAGCAGACATCTTACAGACGTACATGTGCTATCTGGGAGCGTTGCATTCGTCGCAATAAGAAGTTATCGCGTTCACATCTGTCTGTCAACTGTCATCTAACAACCGGAGTTCCAGTCTGAGATGTTCAACTCTGTGAAGAAAGTACACGGATACTTTTTGGGGATTTCCAGAGCATTGTATTTCATGGCACGGTTTTCTTGGTCTTGATTTCTCACAACTTGTGTGTTTTTTCTGGATGAGTCAGAGTGAACTGTGGCGCTAATAGAGTCTTATGGTCAGGATTTTCATTAAATAATACTATTAAATAATATTAAATTTAAGCTTTTTTTTTTACCTAACCCTATCACATTTGTATATCATACCCTAACATTTGATTTAGATTTTTAAGGCATTTGATTTTGAAGTATTTTATCTACTGTGACTTGCTACAGAGCCAATTACTCAACTACAAACCCTGGATGAAAATATAGTTCTCTGTGAAATTTTTATTTCGAAATAATGCAATGCTAAATTAATTAAATATGGCATTGATTAATGCTAGAAAAACGTTCACAAAATTATAGTTTTAACCCCACCGTATCATTTTAGTTAGAACATAAATCAGCGTCACATTCAAATAACGTGTATTTAAATAAAAAATAATAAATATAATTTTCCATTTCAGTCCACTTCAGGAAATTGAATGCTATTTTGCATTTATTTAATTTAGTAAAAAAAATCTCATTATTTCCAGCATAACAATCCATTGATGATCGTGTTCTCCAGAATCATTTTTTAGAAAGTTTCAAAGAACATCTTGTGCTTCAGTGGAACCAAGAACACCTGACCTTCGGTAAAAACATATCACTAATTTACTTACATTTCATTAGTGACCTAGAAATCTGAAATTCTCATTCAATTTACACAATGTTTCTTTGTTTATTTTATTTTTTACTAAAACTTTTGTAGTAAATTTCATTAGACTTTTGAACCCCTCTGTACCATTTGCTGTTTGTGAAAGTATTTTGTCTGTCTTGCAGAAGGACTGCTTTCGCACAGATGAAAAATATCCTTAATGAGGGTACAGTTGCCTTACATTTGACCTCTATTTGTGAGTTATTAAAATAACCAGCACAGTATGATATAAAAAAAAACAAAGTTTGGAGGTCATTACAAAGAGTGTAACCTGCAGGAAAACTGTGAAAATGAGAACTGAAGAGCATTTGAAAGAAAGTACCAGAACTTCCACAAAAAAGATCTCAAAGGAGACTAGTGAAAGGTCAAGGGTCACTCTTCAGGATCTCCAGAGAATGGAGTAAAGGTGCAGCAGTCAACCATATCAAGAGCTCTGCATAACACTGACCTGTTTCAGAGGGCGGCACAAAAGAAGCCAGTTCTCAAAGAGATCCATGTGAAAGCATAATTTTGCATAATAATGACCAACTTACGGCAAGATGTTTTGTGGTTAGATGATATGCATCAGTAATATGCATCATGGCACAAACCCCGTCCACACTCTGAATACTAAACCTTCATCCCATGATATTTTGAATAACAAGCTGAGTATTTGAATTTTACCACTCTTTCATGTAAAAGATGTTTCAGATGCTGTGGGTTAAAACCCATGATAAAGTGAGCTCGATCCAGCTATTTCCGATGATGAAAAGCTGACAGGAAAAAGAGCAAGACGCAGCAGAGAGAAAGCAGTGTAATCGGCAAATTGAAGTCCCACTTTCCCTTATCAGCTTCTCGAAAACAAAAGGAACAAATTGATATGTTGGAGTTAAGGTGCTGCTGTAAAGATATTGGGCCGCTCCTGAAGGATTTGTCTAGTTAAGCTCATGAAACATTAAGCAGTGACAATTCCATAAGATCAATAGAGCGCACCCGCTCTTCTCCGCTGCCTTTGTTATTCTTTCCTTTCGTTTCTGTCCCAAGATGTTTTTTTGTTTTTTTTTACCATTTTACAAAAACTTCCTTCAGAACCAAGTCAGTTAATTTGCATTAATCTGAGATATCATCTTTTTTTTCTTTATTAATTTAATCTAATATAGAAACATGACTATTTTTATGTCTTTGAAAGAAGTCTCTTATGCTCATCAAGCCCGCATTTATTTGATCAAAAATACAGAAAAAAATATTTTGTGAAATATTATTACATTTTACAATAATGGGTTTTCTATTGGAATATACTTTAAAATATAATTTATTCCTGTGATCAAAGCTGAATTTTCATCAGCCATTATTCCAGTCTTCAGTGTCCCGTGATCCTTCAGATATCATTCATTCCAAGTTAGATTTGACATTTAAAAAAGTCACAATTACCTTTTACTAATATACTTTATAAGCTTAAAGTATAATTTTGTACAATTTTAGTATAATTTGTATGTATAGCCTAGTAATATAGCTTTATCTGGTTTAGAAAGAGTAAGTGCACTATTCTTCTGAATTCAGTCTGGAAAGATTTTGTATTTGCTTTCAAACAGAAATTGCAGTTAAAAAAATGATGTTTGTCAAAAGAATAAATCATTATTGGGTACTTATATTATAATTATTATTTTGACTATAAGTATGTCAACTAACTATCATTAGTTGAGTATATGTCTGCTAGGTTAAGATTCGAGTTAGAATAAGTGGACATGTTGAAAGGGAGGATTTCTGTTGAGGATCCTCACAATAAAGAGTTAGCAGATATTAAGCAGACAGTCTACTAATACTCCAATGACTGCTGGTTGACATTTAGTTTCAAAGTTACCTATAGTCAGTAGTGGACTATCAGAAGAAAGTGTTACATTAGTTAACTCACTTTATTATAGTATTATTCATCTACTGTTAAAATTAATATTATTTAATGGATCTCAGCTAACAGTTTTATTATTAACTATACAACATTTGTATCCACAGTATCAATGGCTTTTTAGATAAAGTATTTGTAATGGCAGTAAAAATATCCAATGTAATATTTAAAAGAGAAACACATTTCTGGGTGTCAGTGAAGGGGTAAGCCTATAAGCCATATTTTAAGCAGTCATGGGGATTGACGGAAAAAATTGACAGACAAAAAAGTTGGGAAGCTCATATACATGCATGCTTGCAAAATCACATACTTCCCTACTAGATAGTTGGCGATAGCATGTGACAAAAGAAGTATGTCTGAATTCACAGTAGGCCTACTCATAAAATAATAGGCAAAAAGTACCCAGATGACTTACGACTACTTCCGCTGAGATTGTGAAGTGTATATGATGGACACTTTACTATCCCATGAGGCCACAGGAGAGGATTTGTGAATGGCAGTGAAGTGATGTAACTGACCCTGGTAGGTCACATGATCACGACATGTAGTATGTCCAGATTACATTACTACACAGATTCATGCTATATAGAACATACTTTTTCAACAGTCGTGAACTAATTACTTATTCAAATTAAGTAGCCTACATATTCGAGAGTAGGCTATGCGATTTCGAACGCAGCCATGGTTAAGCTAAAACAAAGCTAACAAAGCTAACAAAACTGCAGTTTAAAACTTAAATCAGTCATTGATTATGTTATCACTAAATTCAAAACTCATTCCTTTTTCTTTTTACTCTTTTTGTGTACACATTTTTTGTGCCTATAAAGGACAAAAGCTCTCAGACTGGGCCTGATCTCTGTCAGGTTTGGGGCGAGAGGCATCTAAAGTCTATCCCTCGGATGACATCACTATTTTGGCTTCATCAGAAGTAAACGAACAGCGTGACGTGAAATCAATGCTGCTTACGGTGCACATGCATATCGTGAGCTGTGCAGGAATTAATGATAAGCCGCTTGAATTAAGGGCCAATACAGCTTGTAGAGTCGGTCGGGAGAGAGGCGAGGACACTGCTGAGCTCCCAGCTTTTAAAACAAGATCCATGTTTGTGTTGGTTAATCACATATTGATTCAGGCCGAGAAACAGAGAAATAATGATGCCCTGAACTTGACTACAGAATGTCTCTCTTTATCATTTGCATGCATATACAATAAATACAGAGAGATAGCCTAATACTACCTAGATGTTGGAATTTGAAATAAACAGCTAGACCTATTGCCGAAAGCAACAAACATCCTACAGTCACAATCCTTTTCTTTAGGTTAAACTTTAGCTAATGCATCACAGATTCATCAAATCTGCTGTAAAAAAGCAAACAAAGGTAGCCTATAGATACATACAATTATATAACATGCTGTAAAAATAACATTAGCATTGCCTTTGGTGAGATGCAGTCCTCAGAGACCCTAAACCTGCATTAATAATTCACTGCTGTAGATGCTGAGCTAATAAATAAGTAATTAAATAGATTTGTCTTGTGAATGGCTGATCTTGTGACTCCCTGCATAGCGGACTGATGGAGTTACAGCGCCATCTAGTGGAATAGATATGGTTTCGTGTGAATGTGAATCTATTACACAGGAATAAGCGCGTTAAGGGCCATATCATGATTTTAAATAAATTAACGAATTCATTAATTCAAAATAGATTAACTGAAACCCCGTGAGCCTCAGTTTAACCGATTTGTATAATTTATTACTTTATAATTTACATGACATGCATGGTTACATGATGCACCATTGATCACTTTTTTATGGCAATAAATTGCCATGACCATTCCAGTATTTTATTATTACTGGATAAGGATTTGAAAGAAATCAAGAATAGCTGGGTTTATTCACTATAGGAAAAAAAGTGTGCAGACTTTTAACATTTACAATTAATCTTACAAGTAAATGTGCTGTCTTAAAAAGCATTCCCAGCAGCAAGCTAGTTTAAATTGGATAATCTTGGATAATCCCCTAAAGTAAAAGTAGGCCCATTTAGAAGCGCACAGCTGCACTGACCTTTACAAAAGTCTTTAAAAGATTGTTATTGTAGGCTATGACAAGGCCCATTCACACCACGATAACGGGTGTGAATGGGTCTTTAGGTGTGCTGGGAGATTTCAATTGTAATTAATTTTAAATTGTTATTCTTGCTAAACACATATCTTTCAAGTATGAGCTTCGGTTACCTTCTGAAATTTTGTTTGGTCAGTCGCGAAATTAATCTCTGTATTATTAAAATATTTGTAAACAGCCATATGTGGCTTTGGCGCTACTGGAATGTAATATGTAATTCATGTAACACAGCACGCCAGGAAGGCTTTTTTTTTCTTGCTAAATCTTTTTTGAACCGGTTCTTTTAAATGATTCGTGGAAATGATTCGGACACTTTATTACTAATCTACTGCGCATGTCAAATTTCAACCAATGGGATGCTACGTGTTACGTTACTCATGACGTTGATTCGATTTCAGGAAGCGCATGGAGAGCAGTGAATGTCAAAACAGAGACCGACGAGACTAACCAATCGAGCTGTTGTAGAAGTGCATGAGTTTTATCACCACACATTAACCAAAAATAACATCATATCCCATTTACTGGACGTGAACTGTTTTATTATTCAAAGCGGAAGGAGCAGAGAACATCAAGCTGTGTTGAATCTCTCGCTCATTTGACATGCTGTCGCTCACAGTACAGCGGATTCCTGCTCTCACCACATCATTATTCTGCAGATGTAGCTCAAAATTCCTTCAACGACACTGCAGTCGCATGTTGTCCAAGAAAACGAGAGTATCCGATGCGCTCGCAAGCAAAGAGACAGGATCCCACGTTAGAATACAGGTGAGAAGAACAGTACCCGAAATTACTGAGGTGTTTCTTCAACTTGGGTTCATTTGAATAGTGAAGATCACATTAAAACTATCTTTGAAACATTTTTACCATCCTCTCATTTATTTTTGCTTTTTTTACTTTTATGTGTTGATTTGATTGCGTTTGACCCAGAATTTACTTTTTATTATTACAATATCAATACAAAATTATTTCATATGCATGCACATACAGAGTAAATCAATTTCGATATGTATTGTGTGAATGGCTGTTCCTTCAGTTGCATTACTACCATAAATTTGGTCCTAATAAAGTTTTTTTAAATTATTATTATTTCAAAGTTGGTGTACTTGTTTACCAAAGAGACTGAAGGATCCGCGAAGAGCAGAGATTAAATATTATGTTCACAATAATATTTACCTTTATCTAATATTATATTATTTTACATTACCAATCAAACTGTAAAATTATGCAAAATTTTTAAATATTATGTGGGTGTATATTTAGGATACTTAACAAGACAGAGGAAGCTTTTTACTCCTAAAATGTTTATAATGTAATTTACCCCGCAACAAATATATACAGAAAAAATATTAATTTGAGATGTAGTAGAAAGTTGATGGCGTATGCTTAAACCAGGGTAATTAATTTCAGTTAACTAAAATTAAAACCTATACATTTAAATAAAATAAACTTATGCACCTAGTTAACAATGTAGCATTTCTTAATTTCATCTATTTGATTCACTAAAATAACAAAGACTGAAATGATATAGACATAATTTAAAAACGAATACAAATGAAGAAAAAATAAAACCCACAAATTTACTAAAACTTTAACTAAAATGAAAACTAATTAAAAATATTAATTTTAACACTGGTATACACTGTTGGAGATTGTTAATGGACAAATGTATGTAGCGAGATGCTTAAAAAAAATCCACAGCGCAGAAAGTGCCCAGAGTTGAATAAACGGGATAATTTTTTTGTATGTGAACATGTATGCTGTTCCTGCAGGGCTGGGTTCGATCCGTCAGGCCACAGAAAGACAACCTCTTCTTACATGTGAACGATGGAAGTTCATTGCAACCTCTACAGGTTGTTGCCAGCTCACACCTGAATACCAGGTGCTATTCTGTTCATGTGCAATTGTGTATTTAACACTCTTGAATGAATATGAATTACTATTTCAAATGTCATGAAAGTCTTGATATATACAGTCACTTCAAAGGTTGCTTGGAAAATTAAGCCACACAAGTGTGTTTGAATGTCATTGCATTAAAATAACAATCCAAGTGACATTTATTTTAATTGTATTTAAGCACAAGCATACTTTTCAAACATTTTTTTTTTAAAAAGTATTCATTAAACAATAAAAAATACAGTTCCAAGTTAAAGGTAACTTTTTGCCTTCTATTGGTTAAAAAACAAAACTTTAAAAACATTATTTATTTTGGTTGTGCTTCGGCTTTGCATGATAAATATGAAAATGCAATTGTGTTCAAATCATTTTTTAGGCCAATGCAGATATGTATTCTTGATATATCCTCCCTTCTTGTGAAGAGACCTCACATTTGGCTGTGCTGTTGACATCACTGGCACATTAGAGAAGAGCCCAAATAAGAATCAGAATGTGGAGTTAAAAGCTCAGCGCATTGAAGTGGTTGGAGAATGCAATCCTGTGGTGAGTCTTTACATTTAAATTGAATCAGTCAGATAAAACTGATGAAAAGTGATAAAGTCATGAATAGGTCACACCTGCTATAGTGACTGTGTATGTCTGCCCTAGGACTTTCCTTTCAAGATCAAGGAGCGTCATTCTCTGGAGTACACCAGGCAGTTTCCTCACCTCAGATGCCGAACAAATGCCTTCAGCTCCCTGCTCAGGATACGCAGTGAAGCTACAACTGCTATCCAGTCGTTCTTCAGGGTAATAAAGTCACTTTAAACACACTAAGTTTGGTCAGTAAGATTTACACACTAAGGTCAGTAAGATTTTTTTTAAGGTTTTTGGAAGATGTCTCTTATGCTCACCAAAGATGCATTTGATTATTGCAAATATTATTACTGTTTAAAATAACTGGTTTCTATTTTAGTATATTTTAAAATGTAATTTATTCCTGTGATATTAAAACTGAATTTTCAACTTTATTACTTCAGTCTTCAGAGTCATATGATCCTTCAGAAATCATTCTATTGTAACAAATGTATTGCCAGAGACAATTTATATAGAGACATGTCACTTCCTCAATCCTCAATACAACTATGTAGGGAAAACCCGTAACGCCAAAGATGGCGATTGTATGCACATGTCCCGCCCCTCCGGCTGGAAAGCCAATCGTCTGCTTTTAACAGTCAAGCCGGGAAACATTTAAGCCTATCGTCTGGTTCCACTGACGCATGCGCACAGTTGAGGTTTGCGGCAGCGGAGAAGAGAACCCTTGCGTATGCGTAGTAAAAGTATAACTTGTGGGGAAAAAGGCATTTTAAACCTTATTTTGGGGCAAAGTCATCAAACTTGTTCAACGATTTTTATCAAATTTTACCGCTGTTTCTATACATGCAGTTGTTATGTCCCGGTGACCAGTGAAAGTGCAGTTCTGACTCTCTGCCCATTAATTTAGATAGGAACCTGGTCTTGATAGTCCGAAATAGCTGCCCGGAGGCATTGCCAAGATGGCGGCCGAGTGGCATGGCTTGCCTAAAAGGACTTTGGTATTGCTCATTGATAGTTAAAAGTGCAGTAATTGATTTCGGAGAAACACTGTTGAAAGTGGATCGGACTGAGCAATCATGATGGGAGAGAAGAGCGCATGAGCCAATCAGCAAAATGGGGTGTGTCCACTCATGATGGGGGAGGAGAGATTTGAAGAAAGACTAGAAAGAAAGATGGCTGAGAGACATTAAAAAAGAGAAAAGGTCAGCGGAATATCACTGGGAAAAGGAGAATTATGATCAGACAAGAGTTTTAGGAGCCGTGTTAATATTAGAAAAGTTTTCCAGCGCTGGAGGGACTGAAGCGGGAAGGCCTGAAAATGGACGAGGTTGTGTTGTTTCTTCTCTATACATGAGTAACATTGGTTTTGCTGTTTCACAGAACCAAGATATGCTGTTGTTGTAATGTTAGCTTGAGGGTCATTGTTTGTCTGGAGCTGCTGAAGATTATCAAGCAACTCGTGCTTGTACTTTTGCGTGCTATATGTTCATTTTTTTGTGCTTCCTTGTCGTTTGTATGTCATCTTCAGCTATGATAAAGAGACATCCACTCTTGCATTGTGTGTTTGTGCATTTTGGGGGCGGAGCAATGAAGGGAGGGGTGTGTTTGTTTGGGTTGATTTAAAATATCAACGACTCTCAGAAATCGCTTACTGCACCTTTAATGTTAGTTAATGCATTAGCTAAAGTTTTCTAATGGGACCTTATTTTCATACAGAATTAATTATCATTCTTTAATTTATTCTATAGACATTTTAATCCTGTATAATTTATACATTGCAAATGAGTGAAAATATAATTCTCACGCAGATTGTATGTGAACACCTCTCTCGTAGATTTATTGTGTTAATTGTTGCTACAGGAGAACGGTTTTGTGCAGATACACACACCAGTAATCACCTCAAATGACTGTGAAGGAGCTGGAGAACTCTTCCAAGTTGAGGTGCATCTCAGATTTAGATCATTTATATGTTTTAGTATGTACTGCTTAGTTAAAGTGTGAACTGTGAGATGTAGCAACAAGCAAAATGATATTGTTCTAAAACATGGTACGTGAATACTTTTAATTCCTCTTTGAATCTACAGTAAATGATCATTCTTTGTGTTCTCTAAAGCCTGCAGGTGATAAAAAAGACTCAGATGACCCCAACCCACATTTCTTCTCAGTGCCAGCGTACCTAACAGTCTCAGGACAGCTACACCTGGAGGTGATGGCAGGGTAAAGCCAAAAACACTTTAAACACTCGTACACACTATGTATCAATATTCAAAAGTTGATCTTAGATTTATTTAGTTATTATTAGGGATGTCATTTGATTAGGAAGTTTAATTGTTGTATTGCATATCAATATTTGCTGAGAATTTTCTTTTTTTTTTTAAAGAAGATTTGCCCATAATGAAAAGAATTGAAAAACATTACTTTATTGCGGCATTGAAGAGTCATTGAAAAATGTATTTATGATAAATCAGATCTGTAGCTTTATGAGAATCTTTAGCTAAAGGTGAATGCTAAACTATTTTGTGATTGCTGGTTGTCTGTTGCAGGGCTTTTTCAGCAGTGTACACATTCGGTCCTACATTCAGAGCGGAGAACTCTCAAAGCAGGAGACACTTGGCAGAGTTTTACATGGTCGAGGCAGAGATTGCCTTCACTGAGTCACTAGACGACCTGATGAAGGTAGAAAACACTACTCCTCACTCATTGAATTAACATACACTGTTAAGCAAATTATTATGTTTTGATACTGTGTACAGTAGGGATGTCCTTATCCCTCGATACAATCCGAGTCATTGAATATTGAGTATCTGCCGATAATGAGTCCTGATCTGATACTTTCTCAGGGTACCCGCGGGTCTTAAAAGCCTTGAAAAAGTCTTGAATTTGATGATCTCAAATTAAGGCCTTAAAAGCCTTGAATTTAGTATACAAAGTCTTGGATTTCGTTACAAAGGTCTTATTTAGTTTTTACCAAAAGTAAAGTAACTGCAGTTTGACTAAAAGTTGACAAAAAATGCAAAGACTTTTCGTCAACTACAACTACAAACAGGATGACTCAAATGTGATTAAGACCAATAAGCATTTTCATCTGAAGACTAAGACTAAATCAAAAATGGCTGCCAAAATTAACACTGGCCTACACACACGTGCGCGCTACAATGCTGTTGCGTATGTATTAAATATGACTGATATATAATTCAATATATATTTAATTCAAGTAACCTCCTTGTACATAATTATTTTCTAAGGTTTAAAATGTATACAAATTTGACATTTTCCCCTCATACTTCTGTCGGAATGGGTACGAAGTTGGCATTGAATTTCATTTGAAATGGTATTAAAAAGGTCCTAAAAAGCCTTGAATTTAAGTTGGAGGATCCTGGGGGTACCCTGCTTTCTATTTTTAAAGAGCTTGGTGCATATTAAAGTTATTAAAATCAATCCAATGTATGCAGGGATGTGCAGGTGCTCAAATGTTAGAAAGGGGCATCTACTGTATCACTACGGAGATATATATAACAATTACTATAGTAATTATATTTATAGGCCTAAAGACATTGGTAGATTTAAACATCTGTTGCAATGGTAGACATTGTAAAAAGTGGTGATAAGGTTAGGAAGCATGATGCTTAATGCCGGTCTGTCAGTCAAGTCCGGAGCAATACGCAACCCATAGCAATGCGTTATGGCAATGACGGCAGATAAAACAATACATTTTATTTTACAAACTATAAATATGTTTTGCTAGTACTCATCTGTATTTAAATGTCAGAAATATAAAATAAACATTAAGGTTGACATTCTCACTGTTGTTGTATAAAATTAATTATCAAATGTAAAAAAAAAAAAATTTGTCTTTTGGAAGCTGCATTCTTTTTTAAGCCTGTTTCTTATTTTCCAGGTAATGGAGAATTTATTCAAGGTGACCACAGAGCATGTGCTGTCCCATTGCGCAGAGGATGTTGAGTTATTCCACAAATATATGGCACCAGGACACAGGGTAGAACAAACTATACTATTATAGTTATAAGTAATAAGAGCATTGAGAGTTTCTCCACCATAACGGCTGTAATAAACTGTTTCAACTCCTTTGAACATCCTCAGGACCAAGTGGACCTCATGTTGAAAAGGAAATTTGATGTGTATGTATTATATTTCAGTTTAGTCGGCCTTTCACGATTTTTAAATCATTTTACTTTTTAAAATGGGCCTTGAGCTTGGGATTAGGCTGAATAAAAGCTGTTACAAGTAAGAATTCTCTTGAAAATAATGAATTGTTTTAATTGTGTAACTGTGAGCTCTGTGAACTATACATTTTTACACGCCTCTTTCTTTAATCGACTTGTATTTGCTTTCTACAGCATTTCTTACACTGAGGCAATAGACATTTTGAAGAGCAGTACACAGAACTTTACATTCAGTACCGAGGCAAGTAAATTACTATACATAAAGATGCACTATATATGAAGTAAAATAATGTGCATTATCATTCAAAAGTTTGGGGTCCATAAGAAATTAATACTTTTATTCAGCAAGGATGCATTTAATTGATTAAAAGTTACAGTATAATGTTGCAGATGATTTCTATTTCAAATAAATGCTGTGTCACGGTTTCCACAAAAGATATGAAGCAGCACAACTGTTTTCAACATTGATAATAATAAGAAATGTTTCCTGAGCATTAAATCAGCATATTTGAATGATTTCTGAAGGGTCATGTGATGTCTTAAATCTTAAAAAAAAAAAAATGTTTAAATTGTAATAATATTTCACAATTTTTTTTTATTACAACAGTTTTTACTTTATTTATGATCAAAATGGTGAGCAGAAGAGACTTAATAAAAATTAAAAAATCTTACTAACCCAAACTTTTCAGTGGTAGTGTATAATTCAGTTTGAGATTATTTATTTTTTATATATAGATTGAATATAAAATTGTTTTAAGATTATCTATTCTTTGTCTTTGACATATGCATTACATTAGTGGGGCTGTGATCTTCATACAGAACATGAGAAGTTCCTAGTGAAACATTGTGGAAACGTCCCAGTGTTTGTCATTAACTATCCCTATGAGCTAAAGCCTTTCTATGCCCGAGAAAACCAGGACCAGCCCAAGCACACTGTAAGAATGAGCTCTTACCATCAATCTTTTCTACATGTGGCCCTGCCACGAGTTTCACTCAGATTTATTGTTAAATATGATTCTTTTTTATGTTTGAAGCCTATAGAGTAAATGCTAAATATCAAACGGGGTAAAGATGTTATGAGTTGTAGATATCTTTTAATTCAGCATGTCCATGAGCCCTATTTCTTCTTTCTTTTCCTCACCTCCATGCGCTCACTGCTCATTCAATCATTCCTGATGATTTCTTTGGACAGGCAGCTGCCGTAGACCTCTTGGTGCCTGGAGTCGGGGAGCTTTGCGGTGGATCCCTGAGAGAAGAGAGAATAGAAGTTCTGAGCCAACGACTAGCACAGTAAGAATGATAAAACGATTCCTCTTCGTATTGATATAAGTAATAAAAAGTAAAAAGTGCGTGCCGATCCGTGGTTGGAGAACGGTATGGTTAATTTTCTTACAGAGAACCGTTACACCTCTAGTAGGGTCACAGAATTCACTCCTCCACCGGAATGCATGAGTTTTATCACTGAGGTGCCATGCAAATTTATTTTTTACAGTTGTCCCCATGAAAAACTATTACCATCCGAATAATGTTGAAAACTTTCTGCTGGAAAATGTCATTAATTGGCCACACTGTTTATCTGTGTGTTAAAAATTGTCTTTTTTTTTTTTTAAAGAGATTTTATTTGAATTTTGTACACAAATACTCAAAATAGAAAGTGATGCTTTCCAGATGATGCACACTTTCACAGATCTATTACTAGGTTCTATTCACTCTCATCCCTGCATATTTTCCCTTTGATCACAGGGCTGGATTGAAGGACACATATGAATGGTAGGTTCAGAAGATCAATTTTTGCATCTCACCCATATTTGTATTCCAAACTGAGGGTATGTTTACACGACAACAATGTCACTTTTTGCGTTTTTCACGTACAGACCTCAACATTGTCAAAACGACCCGTTCACACGGATCTGCAAAAACAAATAAAAATGCTGTATTCTGCTGCCAGGCCAGTAGTTGGCGATGTCACTTTGTAAATAAACATTACGCGGCTATAGACTGAACACTAATACGCATGCGCATGAAGCCACCTATTCACAAATTTATGTTAGATGATAATGGTGTCGTTTTTCAAAATCTTACACTTTAAAACACGCTTTCAAAAGTTTGTGTTTTCAGGCCCCCAAAACACCGTTGTTGTGTAAATGAGCGGTCAAAACACATATAAAGATTTAGTTGAAAACGTTGTCGTGTAAACGCCCTCTGAGAGAGCATCTTTGTGATTGAAAGGTATCTGCAGCTGAGAGAGTTTGGCTCTGTCCCACATGGTGGTTTCGGGATGGGCTTTGAGAGGTACCTTCTGTGCATTCTGGGACTCCACAATATCAAAGATGTGATTCCATTTGCAAGGTTCTCACACTCCTGCCTGCTTTGAAATTAAAGAAAAAAAAATAATTGAATGTGCTTTGTCTTTTTTTCTTTTCTTTTTTTTTGCTTTACTGAGGTTAAATTATCGTTTTTCACTTTTCATGTATCAATTTATTGCGCTTTCTATACAGAGTTGCCGATATTGACAATAACAAATTTTCCCTAACCAGTGCGAAAGAAATTACACATAAAAAACAAATACATACACAAACATAAATATATAAATAAAATAAGAGATAAATAAAACTAAAATAAATAAATGATACTAGAGTTATTATAATGTGCTGCCCTGACCAGATTTGCCTCAGTGCAACAACACATCACTCAAATCATGAGTCCTTTCTTCATCAAGAGGGGAGGCTCAATACTGACAAATGCAAAAAACAGTCATGTGATACAGGCAGGCAATTTGCATCCTCCTTGTGCCTTGCATTTTCCTAATATGGTCAGCTTATATTTTACCACTCTTCATCAAGATTCAATTCACATTTATTGATAATCAAACAGGTTCTAATCAGCACAGAGACAGCATTGAATGGTGCAGATGCACAACAACAGGACAAGTGTATCAGAGTCTCTAATTTAAGAGTGAAGCTCTGACAGGAACCTCTGCGGCTGTTCAGAAGAACTAATCAACTCAAATTATTTACAAAAGTGTTTATTTATTTTCACATCTTTCTGAAAGCAATAGCGCCAGATGCTAATGTTGCTTCTTCAAGCCAAGATGCAAGAGTCTAAAGCGGATGATGGAGAGAACAGTGGATTCAGTCCGCCGGACACACAGCAGAACAGAAGACACTTCTGGAGTGACATCTTACATCTGCAACAAATGAAACACAAATACATTTTATTGCATAAATTCATTACTCTTAGAACAGGTGAGAAAAGATCCAGTTTCTCATTTTTAGGTGTATATTATGAAGTGACTTTTTCATGTAAAGAGCTCCAGGAAACTACATAGAGTTCAATATTCTCATAACATGGCTGTAATTTACCGTCGCTACTTCTCCTGGATGTTTCCGTCTCAGGTCCTTCATCTCATCCTGAGCTCTTGGTTTTGGTGGATTTTTTCATCAAACGTAAAGAGATCTTCTGAACAGATGACACTTCTGGAGTGGCTGTGACCGGTTTTACACCTGGAACAAAAACAGAAAAAGGCTGCTAAATTCATTACACTTAGAACAGTGAGATTTTTAAATTCCTCTTAAATAGTTTTTGGCTCATGGCTCAGTACCTAAAACCATTTGTGCTGAACAATCCTGCCCAGATCAAGCCGACGCTCTGGCTTCTGCTGCAGAAGAGAGCAGATCAAATCACAGCATTCTGTGAGAAAGATGGAGAGACGTCTGATTATTACCACAAACTTTACATCCGCTCTGCTTTCATTATTCTAAGCTGTGAGATCTTCAGGTCAGACACCCGGGACAAATTCCTGCATTGTCTATTCAGTCATCTCCTATAAAGACTATGAAGTTTTGCATTAGAAATGTACTTGAAGTAATAAACAAATCACCTTCTGTCAATTCAGGTTGGTACCAGGTGTTAATATTGATCCTGTGTAAGTCGAAACTATCTGGAAATTTTCCACACAGCATTCTGAACAAGAGGATCCCCAGAGACCAGACCGTCGCCGGCTTTCCATGAAACTCGCCCTTCATTCTATACTCGGGAGGGCAGTACCTAACTGTGCCTGGAGGAAAGAGAGTGTGTCCGGTGTGTGAGTCTCTACCACAGCAAGTCTTCTCAGCATCCATTAGCATACGAGTGTTGAGTTCACTGATTCACAAGAGTTTTGAGAACTAATACCCACCAGAGTAACTCGTGTAAGCAGATTCTGTCAGGAGATCGCCGCATCCAAAGTCAATGAGTTTGACATCGAGTTTCTTAAAGTCGATCAGCAGGTTCTCTAATTTGATGTCGCCATGGTAAACTCCACGACGACAGCACGCATCAGAGGCTAGTGTTGCCGACCACATGATGAGCCGCGCAAACTTCTCGTCAATGCTGCCGCCGTTGCGTCCCACAAAGTCAAACATATCCATGCAGTGCGAGAAACGCTCGAGGACCATGACGTAGAAGTCCTGCTGGTCCTGCCAGTCCAGCAGCTTGATAATGTCCATCGCTGGACCTTTATTGGCCAGGATTGTCAGAGCGACTTCTTTGGGAAGGGGTTTGGGATGATCAGGCTGGAAGAAAGAAACATAATATGATGTCAGATGGTTTTAAACAGGGATTTAACTATTTTTTCTGCTCAAAGATCACTTATACTCACAATGCTGATACATTCCATGTGTTTCGTCTTTTGGATAAATTTCACTGCCACCTGATGGACGAAACAAAAAGCAATTAATGTGTGTAGAGATCATATCATAAATTCCAAGCAAGAATTGAAATCCTAACAGGTCAAGAAGAGCCATAAATAATGAATATATGATACAGTAAGATGTCTTGCATAGGATATAAAGTGAGATATCAAAAGGATGAGAAATAATTCAGATCAAAAACAATTTGCTGAACTAGAAATGTTAAGTAAAAATAAAACAAGTCAAACCTTCAGGCCATCCGCCAAACGAGTGCCTTCATAGACAGCACCAAATCCACCTTGCCCCAGCTTACGGCCAATTGCATATCGGCAGCAAATGTCGTCTGTTAAAAGATGAAGAGACGAAGATGATGTTTAGTGGTGCTTTGCAGATATTGTGAGATTATTGATGGGGACTGTGGCAGGAAACTCACCCTCAGGTCTCATGTTCTCTTGGTTCTGGTCCAGCTGTATCGTCAGAGGAGACGTTTCACCTGCTGTCAGACGGACTGGAGCGTCGTGGACTCGAGTTTGAGGCTCTTCTTGCACCAGAGGCTCAGCAGCGGGAACGACTTCAGGATCATCGTCAAGAGGTTCCTCGAGATCAATGACCTCTACAGATCTAGAGATGGACTGTAGAGACTTTTGATCTAAAGACGAGAATATCAGCACAAGAAGTTAGCTAGCAGTCCATTAACTGGTCAAAGAAAATACTGATTTTTGGGAACAGCTATTCTTTAATATTAAAATAAATTACCAATCGTAATATTGATTTTTAAGTCCAAAGTATAATTTTATGGATTTTTATACTTTTTAATTAATTTATAATAGAGGGACAGTTAAAAAGTCTGTTTAAAACCATCCTATAGGGACAGAAATGTTCCCGTTACTTAAGTTAGGTGTAAATTATGAAGTGACTTTTTCATGAAGGATATTAAATATTCTCGAAACATGTTTGTCAGTTACCGTCGGTACTTCTCCTGGATGTTTCTTGATCCTTCATCCTCTCACCCTGATCTGAGCTCTTGTTTTTGGTGGATTCTTTCTTCCATCTGAAAGAGAGACTCTTAAAGAAGCCCACTTTCTTCTTCCTCTTCAGAAGAGAGGTGGGAAGCTGGTCTCCCTGTCCCTCAGGCTTCTTCTCGTCAGGCCGATGATGGAGATCGTGAACCTGCTCGCTATCCGTGAACGGCTGTACTCGTGAACTTCGGTGTCCCATGATGAATCGCTGTTGTGTATCAATCACACTAAAGCAGCAACAAACTCAGTAACTGAGTAAAGTGTGGAGAGTTGGCGTTCTAAAAATAATCGAACTCTTTATGACGACATATTGGCTCAGGCGTAACTGAGGGAAAAAATATGTTGTGAAAT
This sequence comes from Meda fulgida, assembly GCA_030578275.1. Taxonomy (NCBI): domain Eukaryota; kingdom Metazoa; phylum Chordata; class Actinopteri; order Cypriniformes; family Leuciscidae; genus Meda; species Meda fulgida. Next base: position 26,791,186 of record CM060630.1, on the reverse strand, counting down.
GTTTCCTTTCAATTTAAGGCTATATAAAAATGTCACGGCATGCACATGCTTACATAATTACATGTGAATCTAATGACTATTACTTTAAAAATATGATCAATTGAACAGCACAGTTAATCAAACGGGTAACGGATAAAATATTTGAAAAAATAACATTGTACTGTTATGTTGTAGCCTAAACATGTTATTGGAAATAAATTTTAGGAAATATATCATTTGTTAAATACATGTTGTTGAAAATATTAAGATTAAGTGAACACATCTTTATACAAGTAAATAGGCTATTTCAAAACGTAGGCTAGCCTGTATCGGCTACTGTAGCAGCAAGAAAATAGTAGGCTATAGCCTATAACAAAGCAAATCTTCCGTTGTGTATATACAATATAAATATATTCATATTTATTTAGATATTTTACGAATTACGTGAGACATGGTCAAAAGTAAAAAACCATAGCCTATATAAGCATTTTTCATTGGTTAAAACGCAATGGCGCATCACATTTTTATATAGCCTACTTTAATTCTTGTGTGTTTAAAGGTTAAAAATTCAATAGCCTACGCTTTATACTTTTTTTTAATCTTCTCACGACGATATTCAGACAATAACTCAATGCATGCGATCAAAAAATGCCAGCAAATTGTTCTCAACAAAATATCACGGGTTTTTTTGTTAAACAAAGCAAACGAATGCTTTCTGTGACCCACGTCTTTGAGAATTTCTTTACCTTGCCTGCTCCTAATATCCTAATATTCACCCAAATTTGGTATGCCTACAGTAGCTATATTTATAGCTATAAGCCATCTAGATAAATTTGCTTTAACATAAAATATTTACCCTTCATGTAAAACAATTAGGCTACTGTGACAAAAATCCAATAAAACAACAAGAACATAATTTTCGTTTGTGTAGCAATCGGAGACAATATTTGACGGGCTCTTTCCCATTCACTCTCATTTACATTTGTGATTTTCCTTGTAATATAATTTTCTGAAGATTCACCATGAATTACTGAGTGACGAACATTTCCCAAAATTTTCATAATTTTATTTATAGGTAGCCTTATTGCATGATTAATAAAATGTGATTTCCACGAAATAATTCACATCTGATGTTGTTTGTCTATAATGCCTGCTACGCAGTGAGAATCATCTCAAGACATTTTTTTTCATTATCTACAAGCTTATAGGTTGTTAAATATGATTATTAGGCATATGAGCCTAGGCTATTTTTTGCATTCGGCTAAATGTTGAATTTAAGAATCTAAAGTCAATTTAGGAGTCAGTTTTAAACAAACAAAAATCTGTATGGCCTTCTCAACCTTTCCACTGTTGACAAAGAATATATATATATATATATATATATATATATATATATATATATATATATATATATATATATATATATAATTTTTTTTTTTTTTTTTTCAATGAAGCCAGGTGCCAGGGCTGTCTAAATACATGTTCTTTTTCTGACAACTTTCTCCATATGTAGCCTATAATATAAATGCATAATTAGTTGTACAATTACATACAGGTCTGTCATAAAACACTAAATCTGTCTATAGCTGAAGTGAGATCCTGCATTTCGTACATCTGTCCACTAGATCGTGTGTTTCTCAAAAACATGAATAGGCTACTCTCGTAAAGTTAGTGGCCTATATAATTGATTATTAAATTGTTTAATTATTAATGTTTATACATGCTAGTTTTCATGACAGGGTTCAATATAAATATTTTCATCTTACTACTGGAAAGTAGTTTAAGTTTCACATGATTATTAAACAGCAAGCACAAACTAAAAGATGCAGCCCTTCTGGCCCACTCAGTGTCCGAATTCACTCACTCGTTTCCGGTTTATTGGGTTTTGTGTGTCAAGCAGGTTCTGTTGAGCTTCTGTTTATGTCCCCTGATATTTATATGCGAAATAAAGCCTAAATTAAACCTGCTGATCGTTAGAAAATGTTGACTAAACCAATCCATATTAGCTTTATGAACTATTTGAAGTGACAAAATGGTTGTTGCATACACTGTCAATGGAGGGACAGAAATCTCTCAAATTTTAAAAATTTGGGAGAACTAATCCATTTAAGTGTTATTTTTAGTTTAGGTGCTACGCCATTAAATGTAAGGGAAACTTAATGGGAAAATTACACTTAAGGTGCTTAAATTTATGCAACTGGGCACAGTTCTGCTATTCATAAATACTAGTTGTATACAATGAGGATGCTGTATAGTCACCGGAAATAGTGTCATTAATGTGTAGTGAGCCAGGGTCCTTACATTGCCCGAATTTGTGTATATGATTAACTGATTCGTGACCAAGGGAACAAGGGATCGATTAATTACTTGATATGCACCCTATGTCTAGGTCTACATATTATACAGAGTGATTCCAGCCTCTGCCAGAAGGGGTCAGTGGGGCTTTGGGGATGTTCAGACTGCAGGACTCACAGGGAGTGGCCCATTATCTGCACTGTCAGTGTGAGCAACGAACTCACATCAGCCTGTTACTCATCACAAGTTCACAACAGCACCGGACTGCCCTGGGACAACAAACTGACAGCGAGTAGTTAAAAAGATGCAAGTTTTATGTTTAACACCTTGAACTAGCACACATGACATCATAGTAGCTTATAGTAAAATCTCAAGAATATTATACATAAGATGGAAGGACTACTCTATTCACATATTGTTTTAATATTCAAATTTTATTTTAGCATAAATTAAATTCGTAACTTGGATGGAAAAATTGCAGTCTATTCCAGTGTTTCCACAACAGTGGACATTTTGGATGTCTCTCTTAAGGTAGGCTATATTTATATGACGATGTAGGCCTACTAAAAAATAGAAATGTTTTTCTTTCGCTTTTTTCGCCTACAGACGACAAAATTGTCAAAACACCCGTCACAATGATCCGAGAAAAACGACTAAAACGTTGAATAGTCGGCGATGTCACTTATAAACAAACAAACAAAAAAACCACTATGCACTTCTAGATGCAACACGTAATGAACATGATGTCACCGTTTTCAAATACTTGCGTTTGTGTAGTTTACACAGAGACGATGATGGTATCATTTTCAAAAACGTGCACTTTGAAACCCGTTTCAAAAGTTTGCGTTTTCACTTTTCAGGCCCCAAAACGCTGTTGTCATGTAAATGAATGGCCAAAAAAGTTTTACGGTTTTAGTTGAAAACGGCATTGTGTAAACAGCCCCTTAGCTGGTGCTCCTATTTACAGGTCGAACGAGGCATGATCGCTTAGGGAAACATATAAAATGTATGGTGTTGCCAGCACTCCATTACCAGGGTCACTTAGAAGTCATTTACACGACACCATTTTCAACTAAAAACGGAAAACTTTTTATGCGTTTTGGCCGTTCATTTTCTCGACAACAGTGTTTTGGGGGCCTGAAAACGCAAACATTTGAAAACAGGTATCAAAGTGCAAGTTTATAATACCAATAATACCATAATCGTCTCAGTGTAAATTACATAATAGCATATTTGTGAAAATGGTGACATCATGTGTTCAGTCTAATGCATGCAAGGCAACTTCGGTCCTGCAGAGTTTAGCTTCAGTCCTGATAAAAACTCAGCTGCCTGTATCTATCTAGTAATCCTGAAAACATTGCCTTGTTCAGGTGTGTTTAATTAGGGTTGGAGCTAAACTCTGCAGGACAGTGGCCCTCCAGGACTGAAGTTCCCTATCCCTGGTCTATGGGCTCATAGTGTTTTTTTTACAAAGTGACATCACCATCTACTGGCCTGGCAGCAGAATACAGCATTTTAGTCATTTTCATTAATCCGTGTGAATGGGGATCATTTTGACAATGTTGTCGTCTGTCGTCTGTTGTCGCAAAAAAAGCAATGAATGCAAAAAAGCAAACCTTTTAGTTCTTAGTACATCCTTGGCATGTAAACATGCCCTCATTCTCAGCCTCAGACATTACTCCTGACCAATGGACCGTTGGCGGCACGTCTGATGCATAAGACACAAAATTGGAAACGCTTTGGAAGTTTCAGTCAATGAATTCTACAGGATTTTTGGGAGACGTGCGTGTCGCGTTTTTTAATGGTCCACCTGGAAACAAAGCTGTTGTGACGCCAAACCCCCTCATGGAAGAAGAAAGCATTGCGTTTACAACAGTGATAATGAGCGCTTATCAGGATCAACTAAATGTTAGAATTTCAAAAGTAAGTGATGTGAAGACATCCAAGAGTGACTATACATTTTAATGCCCCTAAAACAAAACAAAATAAACTGTGATTGGTTGCCTCTGGGCGGTCCTTGACCAATGTCAATATCAACATAGTGGGGTCCAGAGCCCATTAGCAGAGCAGGCCTTCACACCATTTGAGAAATCCATACTAGTGTCTGTATTGGAGGAGGAATAGAGGAAGAATGGGAATAGGACAGTTTACAGACATAACTGAAAGCATTTGTATCGCTAATCAACACTTTGGAAGTATACAAGTGTACAAGCTTGGGAAAACTTTGAATGAAGGTGAAGTGAAGTAGATCTCATCTCAGTCTGTGACTTTGTTTACACAGCAGACTGCATGTTTTTCAGATCTGATCTTTAGGACTGACTGTTCATGCTGTTATCAGTGAAGTGATTAAATTGGATCTTTTTTGTTCAGAGTTTCCATTATCTACATAAGTTGCCATAGTAATGTCATAGACATCAGTCTCCACGTCAAGTATGGATGATCGTACTGAAGCAACAAGTGCAATGACGTAACAGTAGGAAAGTATGGATTTTTAACTTTGCAAGTTAACAGATACTGTTTATAATAAGTTGTAATAGTTTGTATGATTTAGGCAGTCTCAGTTTGTGTACTGTTGATGAAGAATAGAAATAAGGTTAGCCAGAAAATGCTAGTTTGGCACTAGTCAAGTTCCTAAGAAACAAAAGCTAAATCTTATTTTTAATTGAGATGATTAATGGTCTAATTGTTTCCGCTTGATAAAATGTGTTGAATTCATTTTGGTCAAATAAAGTATAATATCATAGAACAACACCACAAAGGACAGACATCTCAAATTGACCACATTTGACCATTTTACTGGCTTTGCTTGGCATATTGCTTCACAAAATCAGCACACACAGCATAAATTAATGTTAGTAGAGCCACAAGTTCATTCTTTGTACATCTTTCGCCCACCTGCAAAAACACATAATAAATTAATAAATTAATTCACAAGCGACACAGAGTTGAACAGAAATGCTATACAGAAATATCCACTCAATGAAAGACATTAGTAGTTTTTCTCGTCTGGCCTGCTTTGGCCCCTTAAACTACAGCATACGTTCTACTACAGCTCACACACAGTATTATATTCATTTACTAGTACTCTCCCATAATAATACATTACATTTTATTTTCAGAATAGAAAAAGACATTAAGAAACCAATTTCAGCCTGTAAGTTCACTTAAACGTTAATGAACCTTTAAGGCCAATGCCAGTGCCGCTAAATGTCCCACAAATTTTAACATCATAAAATAAGGTCAGTCTTGTAAAGCACATTTTTAAATAACCCACTGAACTGATGAAAGGATGTGGATCTAACAGACAATCTACGCAAGGTATATTTAACAAGTCCAGACCACTTACTGTACAACCTCATATGCAAAGTTTAAACTAACTTAATACAAAATGGTTTTGGAACATGAAATGATGTCGAGTTCAAATGCAAAAAACCCCTCCTAAACTGCTAGAATTGAAGTATTATTCGGAGGTCCCAGCCCACCATAAAATACTGAATGGAATGACAAATTCAACAGTCTTCTTGACTGAGAATGAATATGGCGCTTTTTTCTTTACCCCTATGCTTCAGCAAGCACATTTAAATATAATTGCATTTCTAGAAAATCTCCCTAACCTTAAATTATGCTAATATTGTTGTATTATCACGCATTTAGGCTGCTGAAAGAAATGCGATCATACTCATTTATAAATAATTAGCACTGTTGTCCAACAAAACAGTGTTCTAACTCCACAGCTAAACCAATGTTTACAATGAAATAAATGATCACAGTTTAACAGTGAAGTGTCATTTCTGTGCCCCTTCCATTATGCATTATGTTCACATTAACCAGCCAGTTTGCTGAAACTAGGAAAAGTTTATATTTGGAAGTCTTGTGCTGTAATAACTGAGCGTTTGCAGATAAATGTGAGCGTGTTTATCTGTCCATACATACATCCCCTCTGACGAAAACACAAAGGAGATTAACAAATGTTTATGTATTATTATACAGATTTTGTATATGTAAGTTTGCTCTAACCTATTCCATAATGACAGCCAAGGAAGAGATGTATTATAGGGAAAGATCACATTATCCCTTATCAGATAGCAAGCCAAGTAAAACACTGTTATAGGGGCCGTTAACATTAAACCACTTTCAACTAAAATCGGAAAACTTTTGGTGTTGTGGCTATTTACACGACAACAGCGTTTTGGGGGCCTGAAAATGCAAACTTTTGAAAACGGGTTTCAAAGTGCAAGTTTTTGAAAACAATACCATTATAGTCTCTGTGTAAAATGTAAAAAACGTGAATTTGTGAAAACTGTGACATCATGCACATGCGTATTACATGTTCAGTTTATAGGCGCGTAGTGTTTCTTTACAAAGTGACATCGCCAACTACTGGCCAGGCAGCAGAAAACAGCGGTTTTAATCGCTTTCACGGATCTGGGTGAACGGGTATCGGTTTGACAATGTCAAGTTTTAAAAATGCCATCTACACACAAAAAAAAGCAAAGGAAAAACATTTCCGTTTTTAGTACATCATTGTCGTGTAAATGTGCCCTTAGTACGTGTTGCCTTAAAAAAAGTCTTTAGTTAAGGAGGATCTGTAACCATTGAGACATTACTGGAAGCCTAAAGGAATAGTTCAACCAAAAATAAAAATTTTGACATCACTTATTCACTCTCATGACATAAAGGCCCGTTCGCACCAAGAACGATAACTATAAAGGTAAGTATAATGATAACTATATTGGCGTCTGCCACTTTAAATGATTAAGCTCTTTAAAGTCGGATGGATTTTGATTGGCTGTCAATGTTTCTATCATTCATCAGCTGAAAGTGATTCCAACAATGTCATTGGTGGTGCAGACTTTCCAATTCTTCCTGAATTAAAACGATTATTAAAACTGTATAGTTATAGTTCTTGCTGTTATCGTCCTTGCTGTGAACGGGCCTTTAGGCCTGTCACGATATGAGATTATCGTGGCCAAAAGAAATCACAATATTTCGTGATATCTACAGTATAGAATCTTTTAAATATTTATTTTGTGTTCTCTCTTTTTTGGTAAATGAATCATACTCAAAATATGAGTGTAGTGAAGCAGAGAAAGTTTGTAACAATAACTATAGAAATGCGTACAAAGATCTGAAAATGACCTGGAAGAACCTCTGTTCGGCACTTTCTTTTTTCCGCAATCCAAAAAACTCCCACACTGGTGAATTAACTTTTTTGAGAATGTTTGTCGTCTTGTTTTTTTCTGTTTCGTGATGGGTGGCAACCAGCATTAATGTGGAATACTGCCACCTACTGTGTTGAAGTGTCAACCTCATAGTTACTGGCACTGGATTATTTACGATATTGTCATATGTGCAGTATTAACATGAATATATCCTTTTTTTTATCCACACCAGTACATTACATGCAAGAAAAAAAAGAAGGCTAAAGGAATTTGGAATGACAGAATTTTCATTTTTGGAGTGAACTATCTTTTTAAAGACCGCATTTATAAAAAAGAAACGCACCTTTAGATGTTGCATGCAACCTTTGAATTAACAATGCGTAATATAAGCAAACTCTACATGTCTAAAATGATCTGAGTTTGGTTAGATTTAAAGGGGTCTAGCTTTGCATTCAACATAAGCCACTACTCATGTGAACCATTGTCAGACCAGATCTTTTAATGCAGAAACTACAAGAATCTCTTTATAACTTTTCCTACATTGCTTGACTAAAAATTGGAAAACAATGATAGTTCTCATTGATGACTCTATAAAAAATTGCAATGGCAAGGCAGACCTCCATGATTTCAGAAAATCTTTTGTTTGAAGTGCTATTCTGCTTTTGTAACACTGTTAAAGTTGAAGTGTGTAATTTCTGCACACCTAGCGCCACCAAACAGATTCGAGGTTCTCTGAACACTCGACCTGTATTGTTCAGGCTGGCCTCGAACTAACGGCATTGGTTGAGCCAATGTTGCAATGCCAGGCTGGGTTGGGATACTCAAACGAACAGAGCAATGATAGAGTCACAAAGTCTACATTTTTCAGGGGGGATCCTGACTACAAATGGCTTACTTAAGCCGCTTTTCCACCGCCGGGCAAAACCGTTCTCGTTGCTTAACCGTTCCATTCCATGCCGATCCGGCCCGCCGGAACAGATATGGTTTCATTGTCCACTGTGGGGCTGATAACAGAGCTCTTTGGGATTTAATACAAATGCGTCAGTCGTTGCCTTGAGTTTACTGACGATATGAGATGTAAATAGCGACCACATGGAGGATGATCAGATATTTCTGTTTTAAACTTGTTAGCCGAGAATGGTTCGTAATCGTGCCGTACCAAACCAAGCTCAAGCGGAATTATAACCGTTGCTTACCATTCTTAGAACCATTCAGCCCAACGGATGGAAAAGCAACTTTAGTTGTCTCTGAATTTTTAGCTGTGATGAAAGTATTTTAACATTAAATATTTTGTACACATCACCATTAACTAGTTTTAAATACGATTTCCAACACGTCAAATACCACAGAAGATTCACTACTCATAGTACTTCATACACTCACAGAGAGCAAGTGGCTAAAGTTTGGTTGCACTGAACTTTGAAAAGTCTAACATGCATGGCATGACAGTCCAGGAGGTTCAGTGGGGGTTTTTGTCTTCAAAAGACCAAATGAATTGGATCTATGGCTTTAGTTGGTGCATCATTCGCTATTTTGTCCCAGGCAAGCCACTTTGGATCACGGTGTAACGGTATAAAAGCATTTCGAGTGACAGGGAGAAACACATTCAGTGGGAACATTTGAACATCATCAGGACTTGATGCCTTTAGCCGGCTCGGTTGACTGTCGCACATCTGTCCACTCCTGCATGGTGTTCTGAAGCGCCTGTGTCTTCTCTTTGTCCACTTGGACGTAGTCCACTTTTTCATCTGAGGTCACTGAAGAGGTGGACGGCTATAAGAAAGATAAAATATGTTATAGATTGTGAAAGGATGTGAAGTGATGCTATTTCTAAGATACATTTTATTAACTCTTTCCCCGCCATTGATGGAATTTTCCGGCTTTCTGTGTTTTCACTGTTGTACAGTAGAGGGCGATATAACGTATTTTTTGAAAAGTACAGAATCTCTGGATCAAAATACATGTGAAGAAGAAGCAGAAACAAGCCATATAATATGCAAGCAGATGCATATGTAAAATAATGCGATCGCCAATATTAAACAGCATACAAATCAAAACTGGCGAATGTTACTGAATGAAATGTCGACCCAGGACGAGATATAGGACTGTGAAGCTTTGATGGACTCGATCTACTCCATCTGTGTTTTGATCATCGGTCTGAATCTGATCCAGATGTATTCTTTGATAAAAACTTGATTTTCTCAGCTTTTTTGCTCAAAATATTGCTTTTTTTTTATGAAACTTACCCACATTCAAGTGTTGATAAAAAAGCTATTTGATAAAAACAATATTTTTTTCCTTTAAAAGCAAAGGGTCTGTTATTTCTATTGATATATTGCATGTTTAGATATTCATACAACAAAATATTCTGAGTGCCTTCTTAAAAAGTGCTGGTGGGGATAGAGTTAATATTATTAAATAGTATTACAATAGTAATCCATCTTTGGTTGTCAAATAATTCCAGGTACAGTTCAATCTCAACCAATAAAATTTCATGAGGTAACATCTATCCATCGTGGAAGTCTATTCTGATTAGTTGATAACTTCTGACAATGAGGCAAAGAGAATTAATTTCGAAAGCAAAAGATTGCACAGTGCACAGGAAACAGTTTTAACATGTTATCTTCTGCTTTTGGCTTAGCATACTGAAGGTGTCCACAGGGGACTCGTTTTGAGCGCTTGATGATGACCTTTTTAGTTGATATAAACTCAGTGTGTTAGACATACCTTTCTGTGTGGGCTAGGGGAACCAGGTTGAAAGTCCAGGGCCAAATAGTCCACATTACCACAATTCCTGGGTGCAGGACTGCTGGTACCACTCATCGCTGGGGAGGTAGACACTGGGTTTTGCTGCAGAAAAAAACATGTTATTTGAGAAATAGCTTGAGACTGAAAAAAAACTTGGTACTAACTACAAGGTTCTATCTCCAATGCACATTGATGCCAGTTCATCACATCCTGAGTGAATAAAATGCTAAACCTGAAGTCATTCGCTCACCATTGCCACATAGTTCTCCTCACTGTCTGCAGAATCAGTGCTGGTGATGCTCTGGGTTGAGATGGGACGACAATGCTGTGACGCAATGGAGTTCAAAGGCCTGTAAAGAAAGCAAAACTGAATCACTCAATGCACGATTAATCGTTAAAAGATCGATTGCATGGAAGCATTATTCGCTTTTTTCATTTTAAATGGGTTAAAACTCTGAGAACAAACTTTATAGACATCTCTAACAAATTTTTAGGTGTTTTAATGCAGACTGTTGCGCCACTATTTGCCTTAACTTTTATGCTGTTATTGAATGAATGGCATATGATTGGTTGCATGGCGTGCATTGCCATGACGTTGAACAAAAACAAACTGTGGTTGTTTCACTTTACATGTTAGTCAGATGACCTCTTCCTTGTCTTTGGCCATATAAAGTGACTATAGAGCCCAGACCTCATGCCGTCAGGCAAAAGCTACACGATATATATATATATATATATATAGACAGAGAGAGAGAGAGAGAGAGAGAGAGAGAGAGAGAGAGAGAGAGAGAGAGAGAGAGATTAAGTGTGTGTGAATTATCTGAGTAACTAACTACTAAGAGTGAAACTGTAAACTTATCTGTTCCAAGAACAGCGCAGTTATTACCTTGCTAGAGAGAAATGTTATTATAGTCAAAGTTGTTAAACTATTTTACTACTAATAACAGCGCTAATAACACGTTTCTGTGCGAGTGTGTGTCCTTACTATATCTGTATGTGTGTGTGTGTGTTTGACAGTGTTGGGAACGTTACTTTAAAAAAGTAATTAGTTATAGTTACTCACTACTTGTTCCAAAAAGTAACTGAGTTAGTAACTGAATTACTCTATAATAAAAGTAACTCGTTACCAGGGAAAGTAACTATTTGCATTACTGTTAAAAAATAGTTTTTTTAGCAGTTTTCACAAGTCAGTTGAAATTAGTAGAACAGAAGTAGTGCTTATATTGCACCTTGAAAATGCCAACTTTTCATCAGATTGCCCCTGACTCGCCATCTCTGCTGCTTCGTCGAATCTCTGTTTAGCTGTTGTGTGTGTGTGTGGCGCTTGTGCTGGCATGTGTGTAAAAACACTGGATCTGATTGGCTACCAGGAAACATAACTCTGCCTTAGCCAATCATAATCGCTTACCTCGTTATTAACCCACCTCCTCACTAGCTGTGTGAGCCACGGGGTGCGTTCGGATTACAGTTTATTCAATCAATAGCCTACATAGTAACCTTTACTGTCTATAATAGTAACGCACATAGGCGTCGATTTCGGTGGGCACACGTCCCCACCAGATTTCGTCATGAGTCATTTTGTACCCACCACTTTTTGAAACATTGAGGCATGATGTTAATACAAGTAAATAAAACATCTCCAGTTAGCAGAGCATTCATTTAGTTCGCTATTAAATAAGAGATCTAGCGCTAAAATGTGTTGTTTTTGAAATCAAGCTGAGCGCTCGTTCCCGCTGCTATCAGTTGCATGGATAGTTGTTCTTTTGTGGCTCGCGCGGTCACGCACAGTCTTCACTAGGACGCGCGCTTAAATCTATCGCCGTTGTGGAGACTATTCGTTCTGGTGAAATCACAAAATAAAATGCACACAAACGTGTCCCTGCTGAACTTAATTAGTTTTGATGAGAGAGAAAAAAACAACTATACAAGTGTGGATTCGAACCCATAACCTCTGACACGCTTGGTAAATGATCTACCACTAGACCACTTAACTCATATAACATTTGCGGATCGATCGATTTATTTACTAGTTGAGCAGGGAGGCTGCACAGTTTGACAAGTTTGTACCAGCATTTCTGAAAATGCAATTCCGAATGTGTCTCTGTCCCCAGCACATTTCAAACCAAACTGACGCCCGTGGTAACGCACCACATTTAACGTCCATTAACGTTAACGCCGTTGTAACGACGGGAAAAGTAATTAGTTAGATTACCCCGTTACTGAAAAACTAACGTCGTTACCTAACGCCGTTCTTTTAAACGCCGTTATTCCCAACACTGGTGTTTGAGTAGGAAAGAGAGCGGGAGAAAGAGAGTATGTGTTTTCCGTAAATAATAATATGTGATTTTGTCACACAAAAAACATGGAAATAATTTGTAATTTTTTCCTATTGTTTCCTATATTTATTTTCTTGGTCAGTGTTGTTGTGGGTTTTGCTTATTTTGCTATTGTAGGCTGTAAAGACCTTATGAAATCATTTGGCGAATTGATATGGAACTGTAATGCGGTAAAAACCTGCCTGGAACTACTTTTGCCGTAGGTTTCCCTGAAAATAATTGCACACCTTAGAACGTTTATCAACCCACCAGAATCAAGCATTCAACAGGCCCATAGTATAACAACAAATAACCTTTTTAATAATTTGATCATGGGTATGCTTGTAGATTTAATTTATTACTGCAGATCCTAATAATAGTACTGAAATGTTGTTCTAAACAGGGAGACACTTACATTGGTCTTGTCCAAGACATGGTGATGGGGCTCTTGAAGGGAAGTTCATCAATGATGCCATTGTTCCTTAAGTCAAGAGGTGTTGGTTTTGCTGCAAACCAAGACAAACAATCACCTTTGTTTTATGTAGAAATTATTTGTGCATAAAAATTGCCCAGTTAACTAATCTATTCTTGTAATCTAGATTTACAGGTTTTAACCGAACACTAAATAAACATTGTAAGTTGTGCTTGTGCCGCCCACCTGTCCGGTTAGGTTTAAGGTTGCGGTTGATTGGTGGCGGTGTGACGTCACTGAGTCGGCCGGGTCGGAGACATAGTGATGCTGTGCTGCCTTTCCTGGCTGGCAACGTTGCTGAGAATCCTGGGAAGTCAAAATGGTGAGGACCTGGGCTCATGGGAATGTAATTATTTTTAGGACTGTCAGCCAGGGCAGCACTGAGAGGGGAGGAGGACGAGCCGGGATTCATGGGTACATAGTTATCCTCAGAGCCGGCACTATCGGAGCGGGTCAATGGGGCTTTAGTTCTCTGAAAAAAAAGAGAGAAGAACAATCCAGCTTACACAGTTTCCAGATCAGTGGTGGAAACCACTGTGACACACACCATTTGTTCTTGTGTAGTTTGAATAGACTTGTTATTGTCAGTTTGTGACTCTGTGAGTTATGAGGTCACTATCAGGAAATGGTGCCATTTGTGTCTTTATGACTTACTACGGATATAATTAACAGAGTACTGAACTTAATCGCATTATTTAAAGTTAAATTTCCTTTTTGTGCCTAATTTTTGAAAATAAGGCACAATAAGGACATTTCAAATCTATCAAATAATGCGGTTAAGTGACCCTTCACATGTCACTATTTTCTTGTGAATGACCCTAAGAAGTAGAAATGTTATATAAGCTGCTTTACCAGGTAAGAGCTGAAGCCATCGTTTACAGACTCCACTGACTGACCAGAGTTGTTGAAGTAGACTGGCCTCTGGTGACTGCTGGTCTCAAAAGAAGATCCTGAAACACAGGAGTGGGTAAGAGAAAGAAAAGAAAAAGAAAATCGATGTAAAAACAAGTCTGCCATGTGATCAGCAGTTCAGGGTGGGTGGACGGTCATAAAAAGCCTTGAGCAGTTCATTCTGTTCAAATCAGACCAAGCTTTTTTATTCCTACATAAATTCTGCTTTCACACAAATGTGTTATTTGTGGCCATTTCTTCATATGTCGTGTAGCATGGCTAGCAAGCACAGGTGTGGGAATTAGGCGAGGATGGTCAAAAGGTCACTTCCTGTTCCTGCAGACACACTAGTCTGGCCTTGCTGAGCGCAAACCAATTTGTGTCTGCTGTTTTTCTCTCTGCTTATCAGGCCGGAACAAGCCATTCTGGGGCTGCCTGCATGGCTTGAATTTCATTAGCCTCCTAGCAGAGCAGAATAAACCTTGACCAGATTGCCTCTTGGTTTCAAATCAGGCGTACACGTTCAGAAAAGAACAAGAATGAAAGTTAGCGGAGAGGTAAAAACAATATTAATCGAACTGAAAGATTAAATTGGCCAGCTGCAAAGTGTAGAGACAACAGCCTTTATGTAATGAGTTCATAAAGCTGAAAGAGCATTTGAGAAGAGGACAAGTCAAGTAGAGGGACAGGAGACGAGACGTTCAAATAAACAGGCAAAAAGAGTAGAGCAAAGACAAGAATGAGGACAGGAGACAAAATGACACAAGATGAGAATGAGAAGAGGTCAAAAAACAGAAGATGAGACAAGAGAAAATTAGAGGAAAGAAGAGATGAAAAGAGAAAAGAAAAGACTAAAATAAAATGAGAGGAGATACTGGACAAAACGAGAGGAAGAGGACAAGAGAAATGACAGAAAGAGAAAAGATGTGATTAGACGATTAGTGAAGAGACGATGAGACAAGATGAGAGGAAGGAGAAAGCAAGAGGAAAGGAGAGACAAAGGGAGAAAAGATGAGATGAGAAGAGACAAGACAAAAAGAGAAAAACAGAGGCAAAATGAAACAAGATGAGAATGAAACAATAGAACAGACAAGATGAGATGAGACGAGACAAAATGAGAGGAAAGGAGAGACTAGGAAATAAAAGATGAGATGAGATTAAAAGAGAAAAGGAGAGATGACAGGAGACTTCTTGTCTCCTGTCATGACTTCTTGTCTCTCCTTTCCTCTCTCTTTCATCTCCTCTCATTTTGTCTTTTGTTAATTTTAGTCTTGTCTCTTTTTGTCTCATTTTGTCTAGTATCTCTTTTGTTTTGCCTGTTTCTTTTAGTCTGGTCTCTTCTTGTTTGTTCTCTTCATGTCACTTTTCGTTTCTGTTCTTGTTTTGACTCATCAACCTTCTCGTCTCAGACATACAATGAGAGGACAGGAGAGAAAAAAAACGAGAGAAACTAAAAGCGAAATGAAGAGAACAAACAAGAAGAGACAAGACAAAAAGAAAAAGACAAAACGAAAGGATCCTAAACAAAATGAAAGGAGATGAGAAAAGAGACAAAACTAAAATAAACAAAAGATAAAATTAGAGTAGATGAGAGAGAAACCGAGAGGAAAGGAGAGACAAGGTGAGAAAAGGGAAAAAGAGATGAGAGGAGACAAAATAATACCAGATTAAAACAAACAGACAAAATGATTGGAGATACTAGAAGAAAGGTGAGATGAGAGGAGACACGATTAATAAAATAAACAGATTTAATAAAACTGAATCAGATTATGAGTGTAGTACCCCTGTGAAGCTTGATGTTCTCCACCGCCGGCAGTGTGTTCCTCCTCGGGATGACGGACACCGTGGAGACCTCTCCGTTCTGAGCCCCCACACACAGCGGGACGCCCCACCGTGTCTCTGAGCCCTGGCTGGGTTTGGGAGGCCTGGGAGGAGGAGCGTTTGTGGAGTCAGCACTGGACGGCATCAGGGCGTTGTGGTTCTTATCAAACGTGCGGGGGATCTGGTACACAGAGCCAGGATTGCTGGGTGAATCATAGTTGTCGAGGGCCCGCTGCTCATTGGTTTGAGGGGCTGCTAGAGTGTTATTGGGGGTCTTATAAGTGTAGACGTCTTCAGATTCAAGCTCTGATGGCCCTTCGGAGCTGTAACCCCTGGGCAGGACATAGCAAGCGTCACGCAAGTCAGTCCGCAAGGGGGCCTGCTGATGCTTGCCGGGTTTGGGTAAACTGTAGAAACCGTGAAGCTGGGCGCCCATCCCGTTCAGACAGTGAGAGAAACCATGAGAGAGTCTCTGAACCGCAGAGTCACTGCCCACCAGAAGACTGCTGCGCGAGGCCTGCGAGAAACTCGCACTCCTGTGGGACCAAAAAGCCCATTATTTATGAGAATATATTTATACAGTCAAGCATTATTTTCTCACATCCATAACTTCTGTCACAGCTCAAACACATGAATAATCTATATTAGCCAAACTATTAATAGCTCTTGCTATAAATAACACTGCACTAATTAAACATTCAAACGTTGACAAGGCAAACTACAATTATGACCAAAAGTGATAGAAAGTTTGACATCTTCATTCTTTAATCAAATATTGTTAAAAATATTTCGTAAGCATATTGCATAATTGTGCTTGGAGTCAATTGTTTTATTACTGATAACACATTGAAACATGCCAAACTGTGTGGACATAGTTTATGGCCAGGCTGACATACAAAAACATTATGACAACCAACGAAATATATATTTTTTTTTTTTACAGTGTAGCTTTAGTTTGTTAACCTTTAACCAAGTTTAGTGTTTTGTTCTTCCCTCACATTAAACATATTTGACATTTAAGGTATTTTTCTCATATTTTGATGGTTTAATCAAACTTGTAGGGTCATTAAAAACAAATATCACCTCCGGACATCTATTTTGGTCACTACTGTATATTTAAGATATTGAACTGATCATAGGTCGAATATTTTAATATCAACCACAATATAACACCCGTTTCAAAATCTCATTAAATGAGTAAAAGTCTATTAGCTTTGAGGTCACATTACCTTATTATGTTGCTTAAGTGTGTATAAACATATACACAAATAAAACATTTTTTTTGGATTTTAATTTCCTAAATTTATATGCACTTTATTTATCACACTACAAATGGAAGGTCAAGTTGAGCACATTGCATTATACAGTATTGCATGCAATGTGAATGTGCTGTGTATGCTGCATATTTTGAAAATGTATTAAGTCATACGGGTATCCCATGCAGCACATTTTTATACTGTATACAGATACAAGTAAAGAAAAAATAAAAGAGTATGTGTGTAATGTTAAGATTCAACCACTGGAGGCAGTGATTCTCAGTCTCTCAAATAACAGATGTATTCTGCCTAGCTCAAACTGTTTTTTTTAACAGTCTGCTGTGTAAATCCAATGAACGGTCAGTATATTAGTAAATGATGGAGAGTGTTTATGACACTGTATTGGTAGTGAATCATGGACATTCCCCCAGTAAAACTGGCATGACTGGTACACATGGGATAAAACAGAATTTGTTTTCTTTCTGCAGGTTTTGAACTTATGGGATAGGTCAAATATTTGTGTGAAGAGACTTAGTTTGTGAATGATAGGTATAGTAAACATGGTTTGATTAGTGGGAGGCATTACAGCACACCTGTTTCATTTGGCATTATTTCACTGGGATTACAAAGGAAGAGAATCAGGGTGAAATGACTGATGAGCACATCCTGTAAGTGAATCCTTCTGCAAACACTACAATACGTCATCGTATTTGTAAGATGGTCTCATAGGTTTGTTTAAGGTTGAAAACGATTTTGCTTATGACTCAATAGCATTAATAAAAATCAATATCAATATTGCTGTAAAATCTTCTTAATTCCCTTAATTACAGATGACAAGAGTTAAAACCAGTATAGACTGGTATGTCTGTACTGGTTTTAAATGCAGTTCATATTTTACCCCAAAGCTAAATGTTTTTTGTAATATTATTTTTATGGCAATTAAGCATACTTATATCATTTCATAATGTGGGAAATTACTATAATGCAGAAAAAAAAATAGTTCAGCCATGAAAGGCTGATAGGTCCTTTGCATTGCAATCTGCAAGCAATCTCATAATAACTGCATGGCACAAGCTGATTGGCCTCTGCAAATCCTGCAGCCAATGAGATTGCTTGCTCAACATTTAAATAGTCTGGTTCATTGTTTGCTGTACCTTGTTCCTCTGAAACCCTCCACCTCCCCAGCTCCAGATTCATATGTCTATTTATGCAGCAGCAGCATATTTTACATCTCACAGCAGTGTGTCTGTGTATCTGCGATATTGCATATGCAATTTTTTACATTTTATGGCCCATTTTTTGTGAGATAGAGGCATTTAACAAATATTGTTTTCGTTCTGTTATATGCCCACACCGGAGCATTCCAATCCAGTGACATCAACAACTATTTTCTGTCATAATGGTTTATCAATATCCTGCATAATTTTCATGACATTTTTGATTTATGCAGGGTTCCCTAAAGATCATACATCAGTACATGACAGCTCTTTATATGAAGGATGATTTTGCTGGCACTGCATGGATGATTATGTGAGTGAGTGGAAGAGTCAGATCCTTCTGCTGAGATGCTTGAGTGAACCTGCCGATCTCTGAATCATTGGAAACACTGATGTGCATCATCATCATCATTATTATTATTTTAATTTTAAATATATTTCTGTATATTTTGTATGTTTTTAAATATAATTAACAAACACGCTTGTTTATTTATGTATATTCTGTTCTAAGGGAGTCACACCACAGGACATTTTATAATCTGAACTAACCTTGCCTGTCCTAAAAAAGATCTGATATTTTAACAGACTTATTGACGTTGAAATATTTGTTGGTTGCACAACTTGATGTTGCTAGTTTTTTTTTTAATTAATAAGCATTTTAATTTTAATACAATCATGTTTTTTTATAATAAATAATAATATAGATTATGCCAAGGTACTTCTAGTACTGAACACAATATCTTGTTAGTTTTTTTGGTCTGTAAGCTATAAGGGGTGTAACATGAGCACATCCCCAGACATCATGGCTCTTACCGTGCACTCTCACTTTTGCGGCTCATGCATTGATGGAGGAAGAGGTAGTCCTGAGGAGCACTGTTAGACAGAGGACTATGGGAGTGGCGTATAGGCATGTCGAATGTGAACAGCATTGGCTGGCTGGAGTGGGCGGGAACAGACGTTTTACGTTCACCAATCAGTGGAGCCAGAGAGCCACCCAGATCATTAGCCAAGGATCGGGAAATGTGGGTGGTGGATGATCTCTCATCTATAAGAAGGAACAAGAAAAACAGACCTTTAGGAATTTATACAACCAGTTATGCTTTCATTTTAGGACACTGTAAGTCACCCCATAACCCCTGGGGCGAAACCAAATGCACAAAAGCAGCAGGACATTGATCATCTGAACATGAGATTTTCACAGTATTTGATTTATTGACCCTGAGCAACATGCTGCTTTTTCAGATCTATGAAGTCCAATAACAGAAGCCAAATTTCGTTTATTTTCCCGCATTGATCAATGAAGTCAGGAAAATAAGTCGATTGAGGGTCGTGGGCAGTAATATCCATGTATGTATTCAAATTGTTCCATCAGGTTTCACGAGGAGCAGGAACAGCATCGTACAGAAGACTACAGAAATGATCATGAGCTGCAAGTTAAGACACTTGATCAGTATCTGTTTTTCTACGTCATCGCAGCGCTATGTGAACAGCATGGCCTTTGCTTTGGGCTGTTTCTCTGTGACATCCATGATTTGTACTGTATGGGTTCGCTAAAGAAAAATCTCAGGCCTCTGGACTTAAAATAGACCAGGCTGTGAGCCAAAACCAGGAAGTGCATATGACCCTCCTCCTACTACCACTCCGATCTGCCCCTGAGAAGGGCAGAGAGTAAGAGGGGAGAGAGAAAGACATACAGACAAAGAAAGGGAGACAGAATGAGGAGGTACTGGTAGAGTAGGCAGAAAAGCAGGTCTACAGCACTTGTGCTGTTGAACTGCATACTTGCTGCAAAACTTCTATCCATATATCCTGGGAATTGGTGGGCATATTAGACACTGAACTATTCTTCTGCGTTTTAAAACAAACTAAGATTACAAAGGCAGCATTCTAACTCTGCTAACATTCGTCACGCAAATATCACTCCTTGAAGTGCATGAGTGCCTTAACTAACACATGGTTTATCTCAATATAGTCTGACATTGGCATGTGGCTAAGTTAACGTGATACTCTAATAAGCACAAAAATACATAACACAGAAAAATATGGAACACCAAAAGTGTGTCCCAATCTGTGTACTTGTACACTATTCTGAGCCATTCTGTAGAATAAATAGTGTTTACACTGAAAATTCAACAAGAAAAAGTGCACTTTAATACCTGGATGATGCACCTATTTAACCGGAAAAACAAAGTGTGGAATGTGGACGGTTCATGCATCAAATGTCACATCTTTCCTTATGTAGCCAAAGGGGAGGATCTATAAGACTCTGATGCTAGATGACAAAATATCCTTACTAAGCTAACATAATACTCTAATACGCACAAAAATATTGTACATAGCACAGACTAAAATGATGAAAGACTGAAAGAGATTGATGTAAACATTTTTGATAAGTTAAAGTAATACTCTAATAAGTACGAAATTGCACAGTGCACGCAAATATTGACTTTCAAAGTTTTCTGTTAGCAGGTTGCAAAGCTAACGTGTTACTCTAATAACTACAAAAATACATAGCACACACAAATATAGAACTACAAGTGTTTGACGTCTGCATGTTGCATAGTTATTGTGATACTCTAAGCACATAAAATACATTTTACATATATTTTAGATTAACATAAGCACATAAAAATATTGCATTGATTAGCATATTTGTAGGTTGAACTATGTATTGATACTTTGTAGGAAGGAATTCAGGTTGATTGGGACACGTTTTGCAATTGAGATGAATGGGAAAAAGTGTCCCAATTAACCTTAATTCTTATGTTTATTAAATACCGGTAATATTTAATTCGTCTCTGTCGTCCATTTTGTTCCACTGAGTATGTTGCAGTCCATTCTGGGATTGCTTTATCTGCAAAGATGCATGCTGCCAATTTGACCCAAATTAGGTCTTACAATGCAGCATAATTTACAGTTTCAGCAGTCTACAGTTTGAGACCGCTTTAGATTTGGTGAGGCCTTAAGTAGGCAGCACTAGGTAGGGTTTCCAAACCAAACAATAGATGTTACAACTCTTCTCAGTTCTGGTTGGTCATTGGGGTCTGACTGCAATGCACATGACAACAGTTCGGTACAGAGGATAGGAGTGATTTTGTGTCATAAATAAGGTCACATCACTGCCTGGGGCACAGGAAGCGATGCACAAAGAGAGAAGACAGAAGATAGTCTTTCTTTTTCCCTGTCTTTTGGACAACAGAGCACGACCAGGCCTGGCCACAGTGTCAGGGGTCTGCTGAAGGTCAATTAGCCCATTGTTTCTCAGGAGCCCAAAGCTCCCAGGGCTACATGGCGTAGCTCTCATCTAGTTGCTTCAGAGTGCTCTGTATACGCGCTCAACCATGACAGGGAGCTCAGAGTCCACTAACCGCCATTACTGTATTGATTTGGTGAAGGAGAGCACTCTGTGACCCTCCTCTGAGAGAGGGGAAAGTGAGATAGGGGAATGAGGTGCTCAGATTGAGATGGTTTGCATCTGTCACGTAATACAGACTAATGCAATGAGGTAAAGGCATTTAGAGCAAGGAATGGCACACGGCTGTGTTGTGTTTGATTATCTTGAAGCTAATGGCAAATAGAATGACAAGGTATAGGGAACCCAACCCATCAAGGATCTAAAGATAGAATTAGGATGAGTAATAGGCCTTCTGTTACGCATCAGCTTGACCAAATAATGCCGGGTTCAGACTACACAATATCAGCCCGATATTGGCACAATCTGCTTGACGTAGAGTGTCATGGTGATTCATAAATGACAATAGCCGTCGAGGCACAATAATCAACCATTTAATCTCGTATAGTGTGTCAGTCAGTCAGCGACGCTTCGCGTTGTCATGACAGAAAGACTAGCTAATAAATTAATGTTTAATTTTGTTTCTGTCCTACATAACGAGTTCCATCACATCTGTGATGTTGACCAACACAGCTTTCAAACATGATGGTATTGGTGCTGCTAGGTGGAATTATGCAATTATGCAATAGACTGAGGAAAGGTTCGTGGAGCTATGGCAATGGCAACAATACTCCTACTTTTATGACGGTTCATCGAGGGACTACCATGACAGAATGAAAAAAGATAAATGCTGGCGAACTATAGTGGAGGCGCTTCAGCAACCCAGTGAGTACTGGAATTAGCATTTAGCAAGTACAACCATTGTTTGTTTATGCTTTTGTTTCTAGAAGTCAGCCTCTAGTTCTGTCTTCTCGATGACATTACTCACATTGTTAAAGACGGCAAAAGATGACTGGTCAGGAAGCAATGTGTAGTCTGACATACTTCTTATCCACGACATGAATTTAGGAGTCAAAATCGTATAATCTGACACAGTGACTATCTTAACATACGAAAATATTTTGTAGTCTGAACCTGGCATAAATCGGGTTCCCTTTCATTAAAAAAAAAAAAATAGAGAAAAAAAACAGGTGGTTTTTAAAGCCGCGATAAAATGGAAGTCGCAACATATCTTTTCTTCCATTTTGTGATGTAAAAAAAAAAAAAAAAAAAAGGTAGGGCGGGGGAGGGACTTGGTTCTATTCATAGACTTTTGATTGGATGGAGGCAGATCTTGTAAGAAAAGGGCGGGGTTTAAGTGTTTAAATAATAAATAATTGGAGAAGTCCTGTGTATGTCACCAATCTTTTTCACCGTTGTATTGAATTATGACATTTTGATCGAAACCCTCAACATCAAAAATGTAAAGCATAATAACATGCATTTAGAAAATAGGGGATTTTATATCTATACTTTTGGTTAGAAGCATGGAGTAGGTAGCATATTTTAACGTTTAAACGTCATTCATATTTTAATTTATTATTTATTAAAATAGCCATATACTGTAGGTAAATGTTAAATACTCTTCAGTATTTCAATCAAAACACTAAAGCCCCGTTTTTGGTAACAATGCTAATATGCAGACAAGAAGCAAAAACATCCAGTCATACAGTATGAGAAGAAATGTGAATATTTAATAATAACACATTCAGGCATTACTTTAAAAAAAAGTTAATAAAACCTTGTTTTGAAACCTTAATGAAACCTTGTCCATACGACAAAGTCCACATAAGACCACATTCAAAAAGCATTTTATTTCTTAACTTAAATTTGGAGATTTTATATCTAATAAATGTATAATATATATTTTTTAAAAATGACATATTTATTGTTTAGATTTACAATAATTTGAGATTTTATAACATATTTTTTTACATATTTTATTATTACAAAAAATGCACAGAATTAGTTGTTCATTAGAGATCTCCCCATCTGAGCCCCAATTTAGCCTATACACCATATTCTGTCTCATTCGTAGGGCGATCACAATTAAATACAATCAGTTTGCTGGGTTTCAGGAGTCCAAAATTAGTAGGCCCGGTGTGGAAAGAGGGACAAGGCAGCCTTTATCTTGATCTCATTTCCTGTCCACTACAAAAGTCATCCAAGGACAGAGGATAATGTGATATACATTGAATACGAAATTAGGCATGACCTAATGATAAAATTCGTTCTCAATGTAGGAGGGATGCAGGGGAGAAAAAGGAAAACACGTTCAGAGAGGCGAGAGGTTAAAAACGAAATGCCATTTGATCTCGGAATGATTTCTGTGCTCCTCAAACACCCACATTACTATTAAAACCAAAAAAGCTTATCTCTCCACAAGTGATATGGATATAAGGATTTTGGACGGAGTGATCGGCTCAATTTATGCCTGGCTGGTTAAAAGTGAAAAGCAATTTCCCTAACAGTGTCTGTGAGAGACAGTACTTAAGGAAAAGTGCCTTCAGGGGTCGAGGGCAGAGTCCAGAAAATTGACTTTTGCACCACAACCTATGGCCAGACAAAACAGACTGCTATTGTCTCCCGGGTCCCATGAACACTCAGACAATACGTCAAATCCCAAATGGCATGCCAGGAACCATTTGCATTCCCTAAATTGGGAGAATCCATTTCTTTAATGAGATTGACGTCAGCCCTTAATAGCATCTCTGGTCATTTTGGGGTTACTCTTCAGCATAATGGAATGGCTTATGAGGGAACAACAATACTGGTGGTGTTATGATTCATATGTGACCATCCATTCAGCCTTCTAGTATGTTAGTGCCCATTTGAGTAATCTCAGTAGCTGTATCCAATCCATTTACTGAAGAACAGGAAAATCTATGCTGCAAAAAATGCATCAGAATTAGTGTTGTCCATGTGTTTGACATTTGTTCTAACCCAAAACATTAAACTTCTACACATTGTCTGGTAAGAGATTTGGCGGACGATCAAACGGGCGGAAATACAGTACCATAGACTCAAATTATTTAGGTATATTTAGTACAACTTAAGCCCAATTGACAGCACTAGCACAATGTTGACTATTATAGATGACTTCAATCTGACTAAAAACAACCTTCAGCTAATTTAAATGGTATCATTTATGGTCATTAACTGGTCCAAGTTGGTCCAGATGGTTGATCAGCTGGACTACCATATGGTGGGGCTGTGGTCGACCTGTTTGACCATTTTGGTCAAGCTGAGTTGGGCTGGTAAACCACCACGGACCAACAACAATCAGCTACCAAAAACCAATGTGCCAAAAACCACCTTATGCTACTACGCCTTTGGTTCGGGATGTTGAACATCATGGGGAACGTCATGGGGAACAGGGAAGCTATAACAGAAATATCCACAATAATTTCATACATATGCTGCTGAAAAAAAGGAAATAAAAGAAAATAGGTTGACGAACCGACAGAGGGGTTAAAATGAGCATCATGTCCCAGTATTAGCCCCTTGATCACATTGCCCCAACCCCCTCTCATGCCTCTCTGCATCATGTGAGCCATGCCTCTGACCACACAGCATTGTCAATTAGAATCAGTAGCTTTGACTGATCAATTGGCGGGACAGCCGTGCTTTGTCAGGCCTAATAAATCATCTGGTTTGGGGTGATTTCATTCCTACAGGAGCTGCTGCCCAGGGCGCCTCCAGTCTATGCTGCATTTCCTGCAGATGTAGTTACAGTAGCAGCATGTGCTAAAGCTAAGAGATAAACAGAGGTCAGGTGAGAGCCAAAGTGCACGGCCGGTCAAGTGCATTGCAGACAGACAGACAGTGTTTTATAGACAGACAGCACATGCACTGGGTCAATTCACTAAACGGTGGACTATTGCTTGCGTTTTATTCACTAACCACCATAATCCAGTTTAACCAGGAGCTATCAATGCTGGTGTAGCGAGGTGCCATTTGTATTTGCATTTTCTATGAAAATGAGACATCAATAGTCACTTTACTAATATATATATATATATATATATATATATATATATATATATATATATATATATATATATATAAATTAAAACCCAGCACTATTTGTCAGCTGTAATTAACATTGCAATTGCCTATTCAATTATAAATTAACAGGTCACTTAGTAATCTGTACTATAATTTTAAATTATCATTTAATATATAATTCCCCTTAAAGGCAAAACATTCCAAATGTCAGAACCATACTTTTTCAATTAAATTTGGCATAGCTATAAACTCACACTTTTATTTTGATGCATTTTTTAATTATTATATTTAGAATCCTCTATTTCCATTTTAAAATTACATCTCAAGATTTTGTTTCCCAAAGTATTTTATAAAAGTACTATATAAATAAATAATATTAAAAAAGAAAAATATAATGACCTAAATAAATAAATAATAAATACTAAATACATCTTAAAGCAAAATATAATTATAGCAATAAAGAAATAGATAAATAATAATTTAATTTTAAAAAGCAAACTATAATTAAAGCAATAAATAAAGAACTTAATTTAAAAAAAGCTAAATATATTTACAGTAATAAATAAATAAGAACTTAATCTTAAAAATAAATAAATAAATCAAATAAATAATATTAATAATAATAACAATAAAATCTGAGACTACTTTTTGGATGACATTACCAATCTCTTACTTGTAATATAGAGCCCTTTTAGGATCTGAGCAAATCCCAATAGATAAAAAAAAAGTCAGCCCTCCATTTTTCTCACTGAATATTCTGTTACACTCTGTCACATTATGGAAGTCAAATGTGTTGCAAAAACAGCTTTGCTTTGGATTTAAGCAGAACCAAAAAATAACGCATAATTTTAATCGTCTCATCTTTTTTATTTAATGCACTGTGGGCCGGGTCTTGATGATCTCATTGTGTTTTCAGCAGTATGTGGTACATCCTAGCAACCCTATGTTACAGACAACATGACTTGAAGTACATTCTTGAAGTAGAGAACTGGAAATTGGAAGTCAAGGGAGCAGTAATTTGACAGGAACTTCAGTCTAGTGAACAGTGTCCTCTATCATCCCTTAAGTATAATCTTGAGTGGGAGACTTTTTTGCCATCTTGACACCTGGCATAACATCTTCAAATAGCGAAACCAGAAGCTCTTTTTTTCAGCATAACAGTGCGAGTTCCACAATAACAAGCCCACGATGTTAGCTGAACAATGCATACGACTACTGCAAGTAAGCTTTGGAGCAGATGCTACAGACTAATGGGACCAGCGTCATCAGAAGAGATGCATTTGTTTTCAGATGTTATTGTCTGAACAAGCCTCCTTTCATCTCATCTTTGTTTGGTCAGGAATCACAAAGGCTTCGTGCTGAGGTGGTGGCTTTGGACAGATTTCTTTCAGGTTTTCTTTGACGTTTTGGTTGGCCAGCAATACAGCCGAGGGGTAATTAATCAACATGGACAAAGTAAAGGAAAAGAGAAAAGAAGTAACGGACGTTAGGAACTGATTCCAACACAAGGCAAGACACGACTATTGAGATGCTTGGCAACTAAAAAAGGCAACTGTTTATGTGAGAGTATCAACAGACAGAGAAGTCCTGTGCCACACACAGTGTGTTTTGACTGAGCATAAGCTCGTGAATGAAAAGGTAAACAGAGTAAAATGTGAGAGCTGATTCTGACATGAAGTGCATTTAGAGGAAACAGAGTATAGATAAAGAACTTTCTCAGTGTGTACTTACTGTGGGTTGCTTAGTCTCTAATAATGCTAATAATGTTTTTAAGAATGTTTTTTAGGAACAGGCTCAGGACATGCTCGTTTTAACAATTAAATTATTTAATTTAATTTAATTTAATTTGCTGTAATTTAATTTAATGTAATTTAAAGATGCTCACTTATACTACTACTATTGTAAGCATTTTTAATTCATTTTAAATAGTTTTCAATTAAAGGGTTAGTTCAAATGAAAATTGTCATTAATTACTCACCCTCATGTCGTTCCAAATGCGTCAGACTTTCATTCATCATCAGAACACAAATTAATATCTTTTTATTTAAAACTGTGAGATTTCTGTCCCTCCATTGACAGCAACTACCACTTTGACGCTTCAAAATGTTAATAAAGAGATCGTAAAACTAATCCATATGAATCGAGCGGTTTATTCCAAATTTTCTGAAGAGACTCGATCGCTTTACATGATGAACAGATTTAATTTAGGCTTTTATTCACATATAAACATTGATCAGAAACAGTGGGGGAATGAGATCAGTACACAATATAGCTGGGAACGAACCCAAATCTCCCACTTGAGAACCATATCTTATGTGTCTGAATCATGTTCACTAATAGCTAGGCCATTACTTTTAACTTCTGTGGCTAAAGAGAAAGTCACCTTTCGATAAACATACATTTTGCTGTAGGATTTAGCTGTTTTCTCATTAATTCAGCCTTCTGTAAGAGGCCAGGTGTCTCTTTCGCGGAGAAGCGAATAGCAAGAGCTCGGTGACGTAAATGACACAATGATTGATAGAGGCTCTCTGCTCTTTCCATTTTCATTTTGACTCACTTTTCATCCACTCCCGGTAGCCAAGACAGATTTACATAAAGATCTACGAGCACACCGCGCACCGAGCAAAATTACATCCCTCTTTTCATTTTTCAGTGACATAAATGCGATAACTGTGTTATTTTTTTGAGCGGATGATCTCATCGGGCATTAACGTCCAAGGGTAATATTCCTGAGAAGGTGGACTCTAGTCAAGGCTCTACGAAGACTCTACGACTTTACATAGTTGAAAAATGTCCCAATTGCTTTGTCTGAAATGGCATAATCTCTGAGTAGTTACTTCTTTTGTGCATACTTCACAACCGCTAAAAAAGTATACTATATACTATGAATGTATGTAGTATGAATGTAATCCGGATACTGCATCAGTCATGTTGTCATTATCTTGTGACCAACAGTTGTGTTCCTTCACTTTCATTCACAGCTCCTCTTCTGTGGCCTTATGGGATAGATAGTAAAGTGTCCAGTGGATGTGCACCTCATAAGCTTGTAAAGTAGGCCATCTGGGTACTTTTCGCCTACTGTTTTATGAATACTTTGAATTAAAACAGACTATTTTCTATATTCATTTTGCCTACTATAGAGTAGTGAAGTAGGCTTATTTGGATGCAGCCAATGACTCAGTTTCATATAATCTGATTTTAACTCTGGCTTTTATGCTTATAAAATTGTGACTTACAATTATACTGTATAACATGGCCAACTGTATGCTGTAGAGGTCTTCAAGTATAAAAAGCTATTAAACATGAAGTTTGCACTTTTTCGATGTGAATTTCTCCTACCTCATCTTAATATGCAGAATCATCTATAAATAGGGCCCTATGAAAACCATACCCCCCCCCCCACCCCCCCCCCCTCCTCAAAATCTGCTCCCACCAACCCCATATTTAATGGATTCTGGATAATTTATGAACAACTTATTGAAAGTTTATAAAAATAACATATTAGGGCCCTATAAAATCCCAATTTTTTTTCTTGATTCCATTTGAATTGTTTCATTAAATGTTAATAATCAAAAATCATGTCAAGTCAATTGAATTCATGAAACTTTAATAATTTAAATATGTATTAACATTTTTACAAAAATAGGGCCCTATGTTAATTAATGTTAAACAAATTAATGTTTTAATTTGACAGAAATTTTGTTGTCTGCCTTAATTGTACTGGATTTATGATTTAATACAATTTTTTTAAGTCAAATTAAGCCATAAAACATTAACAATTTAATTAAGCTTTTAAAATGTAATCAAATTAAAATATAATTCATTTTATATTTTTGCAAACAAAGTGCTGCACAACAGAGGTTTACGGTTAAAAAGAAAACTAAATAAAAAATTGTGATATTCCTTAAAACATTCCTTATTATATTGTTATTGTTATTATGATTATTACAATCAAATTGATATATTTGTTAATCATTTTATTTCATTAAATTACAACCTGAGGCATGAAAACCTGGCCCGCAATCCAAAGGATTATCGGGTCCCATCAGGCTTGGATCGGGTAACAGACTTCAAGTATGCTGCTATGGCGATGAGCATGGGGATTCTGGGATGCTGAGCAGCAGTCCTCGGCAGAGCACTGAGTGGCATCAGCAATCTGACCCCAAAGCAGCATGGCGTCTCGTTATTTCAACAAAAATCGATAGGATTGAAGGGCATTTTGTGTGTGTATTTGGGAGGGGCCGTCCTCATGCTGCACTGGGGTGGGTTGCCCTTGTCTAACCTTGGTGTTTGTCCCATGAGCAGCTTGCCATCCCATCCCCATGCACCCCAACCAAACCCTGACAGACAGATCAGAGCATCGATAACAGCCTTCTGCTGCCACACCATCCCCCACCAGAGCACACAGCCTTCCACACACACAAACACACACTTGTGTTTTATCTTGGTAGAAATAATCATTTCGTTTTTTTCGTCCATACAATGAAAGTCAATGGGGTCCAAACATTGACTTTTACTATATAGACAAAAATAGAAACATTCTTCAAAATATTGTCTTTTATGTTCTACAGAATAAAAAAAAGCCATGCAGGTTCAGAACGTCATGAGGGTGAGTAAATCATGACAGAGTTTTCATTTTTGGGTGAACTATCCCTTTAAGTAAAAGTGGCGCATCTTACCCCGCTCCCCCAACTGTCTTAATGCCCAACCCTACACACACGCATGCTAGTTCAGAAACGCATGAACAAAGAGACATACTATTCTTTGCGTCAGCACAGGGAGGGTATGGCTCTACATTAGTCAGAAGCTCTTGGGTAAACACATACTGAGAAAATGAAACCTGGAGGCAGACACTCGGGCAGACAGATAAGACTCACGTCACACTTAGGCGCTGAATCATTGTTTTGACTTTGCAGAGGGCACAGCACTGCAGTCCTCAACTTCAACCACCAGTGTCTGCTAGACAAAATAACTTACTACCCTACTCATCCAGGGAATCCCCAAAGCTTCCCAAAGGACAGGGATTGAAATGTTACTGTTGTTCTTTTTCGCCCTTTGATTTAATGCTAGAATTTAAATTCCTATGAATAAAGGGAGGGAAAACTGTTTTTGTTTTTGTAGGTTTAATCACCTCTCCATGTCAGGCAGACTTTTTCTTTCACCCCAGACTATCAACTAGTTTTGCTTATGTTCAAGTTGTGAGTATATCTTGATAAAACGCAACAGGGACAGACATAACAACACGTTAAACAACAAAAGTGGCCTTTTAACATATTTGAACACGTGTATGAAACAAAAAGTAAAAAGAAAGTTATGCAAGATGCCTGAAGGCACATTCCTGAAGCATGCCATTATTCATCTGTAAGATCTACAACTAGATGCATCGATACCGATATTGGGCCTGACACAGCGCTAATGTACTCGTACTCATTAAAATGCTCTGATAACAACAATCAATACCATACAGCATGTACTTGTACAGTACTTGTGACAAAGAAACACATTTTTTGGTTTCTCTACCCCATATATTTAAAAATTAAAAATGCAATGAAAATACAGGTATCAGTTTCGGCGAGTACCAAAAATCGGTATCAGTATCAGCCTAGTTCTGGAAAAAGTGGTCTCAGTGTATCCCTAGCATTAAAGTCAAACACCGTTCACAACCAACTGTACTAGCATAATCTGATGTGCTTATGGGTGAAACAGGATATTTAATGGGGAAAAAATGTAGGACTTGATTTCATACATTGGGAATTGATTAGATCGTGAAAAGTGGGCGTTACAGATCGGTGTGGTTGAAAAATAGAGAAAGCAAACAATTTGGTCACATATGTGCAAGAAAAAAAAGAAATGTATTTAACGTTGAACAATTATTTCAGTCAACTGTTGAACGCACTTTCACAAGACGATCAAGGTTACATTTGACGTAAATGTAAGTGCGTTGTATGTATTGTGAAGCTTACGTGAGAAGTGATGAGGAAACACGTCACTTCTCGCACAAGCATTACAATGCATAAACTCAACCTTCTCATAACCGTGCATATCAGTTGGCCAGTAGTGATGATCCGTTCAAGTACAAAATTTGACTACGGTATTTCTCTCAGACGTATCTTTTGTTTCACTTCAGTAGACATTGGGATTGATTCAATAATAATTGCATGGATTATTTCATATTTGTACACACAGGAGAACTTCTCATGAAAAATGTCTGCCTAATTCACAAAGCGCACATAAGCACATGAATTTATTCTTAATCTCGTTTAATGTGAGTGAATTGGAGTGCACAAGGTAAGTAATTTGCAAAAAACATGCCCAAACCATCTCCATATAAGAAGAGCACCAATTGAAGAGCTTACATATGGGATGGCATGAGGGTGAGTGGGCGGACTAACGCTTTAACACACTTCCCAAAACTGGAGCCATGACAAATCAAAATGGAGGTCGTTTAAAAATTCCAACATTTTTCCTTCACTGGTATAATCGAAGATCAAATCAATGAAGTCATCCTTAAAAAGAGCAAAAAAATTCCACCAATGTCTGCTGTACCACCTACACCATTCATAGCTGGCATGGATGAGACTTGTAAGAACAAGTTCAAAGATCTCCCGCTGTTCAGCTACTACAGAGACCACAACCTCAGAGATCAGCTGGGACACTTACAGTGTGGAAGAGCTGCAGAGATTATGTTTTTTTCTGTAGGTCACCCCATAAGTCAGCGTCACCCCGGTTCACTCAACAAAAAGACTGTTCTATTGGCTTTTGGATTATTGCAGAAAATCAAACCTAAACGTTTGATTCTTCCATGTTTTGTTCATCATGATAATATTCACAAATGAACACGACTTTTATGAATTATGAAGCCTAAATACATCCACCAGAAGTAAAAAGCTGAATGTAGGCTATAAACTAACTAAAGCATGACGTCACCACCAAAACGTCACCACCATTAAGATTCCAACAACTCTTTTAGTCTTTATTTAATAAACATTTTCCCTGAAAGTTTGAGTTATGAGTTTGTAAGAGCATGATTATAAACACAATGAGGCTGTAAAAGCGGACTATAACTTTAACTGTTTAATGTAGTTTAATGTCCCAAACAACCTCTGTTCTAGTTCCATTTAACCACTTGTCAAGACAAGTAAAAGCTTTAGGGGGTATATGTTTTATGTCAGAATAAAACGTGAAAATATCTTTATCTTGTGTTCTCCAAAGACCTTATTTCAGGCATTTAACCAAAAACCTGCTCAAAAAGCCTATTGATTTAAATACAATGGAACCGGAAGTGCTAAAATGCTAACGTTTCTGGGTTTTAGCCTACAAAAATACATCATCCCCTGCAGAACTCTATATAAATGGAAGACCAACATACAACTAAAAATCAGTGAGTGCTGGAGTGACATGAGGAGAACAGATGTCCATTCTCCAGTGGCCAGACACTATACTGACACCAGTCAATCTGTTGGACCTGAAATTCTTTGGAAACTCACACGGACACAGAGGGGTGAGGATATTGAAAAAAGACTTTTACAGTGTGAATATGTATTGTAGATGGATTTATGATATGAAATAAGAAACTCACTCAAGCTTTCATGTGTACATTCCTTGCATGCACTGTATAATGCTTCTCTAAAGATGTCTAGCTATATGTTTTACACTCTATCCTAGGGATGTGCACGGGCCTTTCCTAAGAGGAGGCAAGGGAGGCATCGCCTCCTCAAAAAATTGGAAGAGAAAATAATCCAAAGTACACAAGACCCCTCCAATATTATGAAAAATGCCATTAAAAGTTCTAGGGTGTGCCGTGGGTTTGGTTTGATGGAGGGTAATAGAGAATGAATGGGTAAAAGTCATGTGATAGGAGACAATGCCTACATCACGCTATGATTGTCTCTCCATGCTATATATCCCGTCTCTTGTTTTTCTTGGTGTTCGGCATCCTTAAATTCATCAAATAATAGAGTTAATGGGAAGAATAAGTGAAAATAATAACCCACTTAGATATCACCGCTTTATGTAACGTCAAAATCAAACCTGATATGACTGAAAACAGAATCTGAGGGTTTTTTAGTGAGAAAACACTAAGACTGATCATCTTAAAACAAGTTGACTATTAAAAAGCAGAACATCAGTTCACGAATAAAATAGATGTAATCAGAAATCTGCAACTGCATTCTTATAGGTATTATTTAGTAATAAGTGTAAAAATGCTTAAAACTCAAGGAGAAATACTGGTTTTAATAAATACAATTTTAATTACAGTTATGGTAAAGATACAACATTACTTACAACATACAAAAAAATACAGTACGTTTTTTGTATGTTTACAAAAACAAATAAATGCTGTCCTTTTGAAATAGAAATCATTTATAACATTGTAAATCTCTTTACTGTCACGTTTGATCAATTTAATGAATCCTTGTTGAGTGAAAGTGTATATATACTGTAACATTTTATATTAGTACTAGTATAAAGATAGATCTACTGTAGATAAGTTACCTCTGTACTACTGAAAGCCCCATTTTCATTTGCAAAATTTCCATTTTATCTAGTCATGGCTGTTATGTGACATTTCAGTCATGTGACATGAAATTAGCTACGCTTGATACACATTTGAACGATCAGCCACACACATACAGAAACTAACAGTCTATTTGCACTTGACACACTTTTGTTTCATCCCCTTGAAGCACCACACGAGCAAGACAAGTCCCAAAAGCTCCGGCAAACAGACACAATGCGCTGCGGGCCGACTATCAATGCTAACTACCTCTGAGGCAAACTGGGCTCTCCCATTTTTCATGCTCACAGCGCAGCTGACAACTTGATACTTGCTTGGGGAAAAGAGAGGTCGAGCGCAGCATTTATCTGGGGAGGGGAGGAGAGCCGCTCTGATCTACATTGCAGTTGCGGTGTGTGTTTTATTCTCTAAGAGACTGTGGCTGCATCTCATAAAAAATGGTTCTGTTTCAAATCAGCCTTTTACCATTTTAGTGAGTAAGTGGATGTGAGCATATCACTGGACACAGTGTGTGTGTATGTGTGTGTAAGAGCACAGAAGGTCATGAGGCGGCTGGAGTTTTCACCTATAGATCTATGGACAAAAAATGTGTGTGTTTGTAAAACTGGGTGTTAATGGGTGTTATGTGACAAAGGACATTCTAAATCAAACCCAGTAACATTTTGCTGTTTCGTCATGAAATCAAAATTGACATTTATTTTGTTAGCGCACATTACTAGTCTCGTGATGAACAATTAATCCATGCAAGATAATACACAGACGAAATGCGTTGAAGTAAAACCCCGACCTCTATTCAATATTCTGTTTCACTTGGAAATACATCACAACACTGTAAAGTTGTTGCTGTAAAGTCGGTTGCAACTTCCGGTTCACAGGGACTTTAAATGATTTTATATTATTTTTATATTAGTACAAGTATTTTTTAATATTTTTTCTTGTCATTTTAATGTTTTTTTATCTTTACAGCTAATTATTTTATCTTTATTCTCTCCATATTTTTAGATTTTCATTTCTTAAAAAAATAAATAAAAAAATGTGTGTGTATATGTATATAACTATATAAAAATAATAATAATTATTTTCTTTTACAAAAAGGGTGAGGGTGTATTTGTTTTCGTGTGACCCACAAGTCAAGTGCTGCTGGCTGGCCTGTTGAAAAAGGTCAGATAAGGCTCTCATGCTTTGCACGGTGACTGCCAAAAACCATGCATGACTTTCTCATTACCAAGACCATCGACCTCTATTGCTCATCGAGTGAAAATGTACACACCTCAGTGGGTGGAAACTGATCTTTTTAACAAGAAAACATGGAGCAAATAATACAGTGACATCTAGGACACTAGCTGCAGTTAATGTACACCCCCTAAAGACCACGTATCAACCATCAGACATGAATAATACAAATCTTTTTGAAATTAATTCAAGGGAGAATCTGTTTAAAAACATAATGCAACTTTTGAAACTGGCCTAGATAATAAAGATGACATATCATTTAAGTCATAATTGTGTATTCCCACACCCTTTTACCAATACACTTCAATGACTTTTCTATGATTATTCCCATTGTTCAAGAATAACATCACAAACACCAACATTTCCGGCCTCTTGGTTTGCTTTTCCTTTATACCAAAAGGTCCATTGGGTGCAGAATGGCCCCAAATGTTATTAACGTTTAATGAATAATAACCGGTAGTGTCTGGATTGATATAAGCTGGATACTTCTGGATTTGCATCACACATTCAGTTTCACATCAGAAATACACAAGGCTTTATGAGAAAGAACCTATTAAAGGAAGCATTCACCCAGATATAAATATTAACATCTATAAATATTGACATCTTGTCATAACTGGATGAGAAACTTGACCTCATCACTGACTTCAAACCTGGTGAGTAAGCAACCAATATGATGACCAGATATTCATTTTTAGGGTGAACCATTCCTTTAACTGTGCAAAGAGTAGCAAAAGAATGGAAAGCATTATTTAACTATATGCTATATAAAAACTATATGCACTGTCCTGAATCAATGAGAAATCTATGCTTTACAGTACATCCATGATGTAAACGACTGAGCTGGTGAACCAAAGAGAGAAAAACACCACATTACTGTATGAATGGAGTTCTCAATTATGTTTACATTTATTCATTTTGTAGACGCCACCCGAAGTGACAGTGCATTAAGATTTGTCAGAATGTGCATTCCTTGGAAACAGAAAAATCTTCCGGTGTATTATACAATGTTTGTTTATTGCTATGTCATTTGGCAACTTTATTTAAATGTGTTTTATATATTGCTATTATTCATTAACATATTATTTTATTAATATATAATATTTTTAATAATTGTCCCGCCAACAATTCTGTCTTTTATTTGAATATTTTTGTCTTTTATTACATCTATCTATCTATCTATCTATCTATCTATCTATCTATCTATCTATCTATCTATCTATCTATCTATCTATCTATCTATCTATCTATCTATCTATCTATCTGTCTGTCTGTCTGTCTGTCTGTCTGTCTGTCTGTCTGTCTATCTAACAAAAAACACAAAGTCCAATAAAAACAAGCAGTATTGGAAGCAGCACCATGCAACTTTTCTACCTTAACCGAATAGCTTCAGAGTAATTGGAATGGTTATATAACTTTTTTCGGGTTGAATGGTGGTCGTCTCGCACCCCCCTATCGCATGTGAGCGGA
The DNA here is from genome assembly GCA_030578275.1 of Meda fulgida. Lineage (NCBI taxonomy): Eukaryota > Metazoa > Chordata > Actinopteri > Cypriniformes > Leuciscidae > Meda > Meda fulgida. The sequence continues at coordinate 26,754,530 of CM060630.1, read as the reverse complement.
AAAAACACACTTCCAACTTTGATCCGGCAACCCGCCGGCCGCAGCATCAGGAAGTGTCACGTGAAAAAGTTGCATAGTTCTGCTTTAACTGTCTCTAGAATATACATACAGACATACTGTATACATAGTTTATAATTTACAGTTCTGTATTTTATCGTAAATTAAAAGTGTACAGATCACAAACACAAAGTCCTTTTTATGTCAAAAACAACTGTCTCTAGAATAAACACTAGCGCTGTTCCTGCATTGATGGGCAGCGTTCACTCCCTTTTCTTTAACATAAGAGGAAAAAATCAATAATCCTTTCAGACACTCCATCCATTTGGCAGGGCTGGTCCATCCCAACTTTCTCAAATGACAGAGAAAAGCGATGGTGGGGGGGGGGGGGGAGGAAAGCAATAAGAAATGGTATCAGGTTACTTGTGATTGTATTCTATCTGTCGTATCATCAGCTCGGAGAAAGAAAGAAAAAATAGCACTTGCTCCAGATGAGAGCACTGTTACAGTAAAACCACATAGATAATGGCATGAATACACTACGGTAACATTGCCTTTAGGAGAACACAGATACATGAGCTGTATTGGTCAGAAACAACCCCAAAGTGTTGATTCTGAAGGCATAGATTGATATGATTCTCCTACCGGGATGACTGTCCTCTGATTGGTTGAATCCACACAGTTGGCAGATAGAGCGAACCCAGCGGGTCATCTCCTCCTCCGTCTCTGCCACCAGGTAGAAGGTTCTCTCGGCCGTCTTGATGTCGAACACAAAGCTGTCCTGGAACTCTTTGCGTTTGAAGGTGAGTCCCGCGTCCACCTGCTCGCAGCAGTGCAGGTCGATGATGCGAATGGGCTTTTTGGCATGGTCACTCTTGTAGTACTCGAGAACATCCGGGTCTCCACTCATGCGCCCGCTCCGCAGGATAAACCAGCGCTTCTTCCAGGCCTAGAGAGACAACAAGAACAATGATGCAAGAATGATTTAATCATGTTTGTGGTTAACCAACTATTCAAATTTAAACAGTAATAAAAACACTAAAAACAATGTGATTACAGTTTAAAATGTTTTCTATTTGAATATTTTTTCAAATGTCATTCATTCCTATGCTGATGATTTTTCAGCATCATTACTCCAGTCTTCAGTGTCACATGATCATTCTAGAAATCATTCTAATATGCTGATTTGCTGCTCAAGAAACATTTATTATTATATCAATGTTGAAAACAGCTGTGCCGCTTCATATTTTTTTTTTAGAAAACTTGATACATTATAAATGTCTTTGCTCCCACATTTGATCAAATTAATGCATTCTTACTCATTTCTTACTGACCCCAAACTTTAGAGTATCTCATTATAATAAATTATAATAATATGTATAATGATTGTATAAAATATAATAACAGTTTACAAAAACAATTTCATTATTTAATATACAGTTTTAAATTATAAATCTACGTTATATACAACAACAGTTCAAAAATGTTATGATTTTAAAACAATGTTTTGAAAAACAGCTTAAAGTATTGTTTCAATTTCATAAGAGTGAGTGAGTTCATTTGAATTATTCCTGTGAATAACAAAATTGTGGCATAAAAATCAGAACTAAGATATAGGCACTGTATTTCACCTTTAGTGACAAAATGCTTACGGGTATCTATTTTTATTATTTTGTTTTATCATGTTCTTTTTTCATTATAGTACATTGCAATTTCTTGTCTCATTGTACTGTTAATTTCAGTAATAATACAGAAATATTCAACTACTGTTCAGAATATGAAGCTGGAGTGAATTCTCCTGAAAAGAACAGTTAAAATCTTCAGTTTGTGCTTAGTTTTCTCTGATCAAAACCAAGATTGGGTTGTAAGTGTGTTTCTGTGGGTGTGTTCCATTTGTACGTGTGTGTGTGTGTGTCTGTGTGTGTGTGTGTGTGTGTGTGTGTGTTTGTGTGAGAGAGTGGCTTATTTGAGACAGGTGCTACTCCCACACAGTTTCCTGCTCAGATCGAGCTTTGAGGGGGAGACAAACACACACTCAAAAGTTGTGTTTTATGCTGACTTTCCATAGACATAATGATTTTATACTGTACAAACTGTATATTCTATCCCCTTAGACTAACACTACCTTTAAACCTACCCATCACAAAAAATTGTGATAAAGAAATTATGATTTATAAGCTGTTTTCTCATGAGAACCAAAAAATGTCCCCACAAGGACAAGGATTTCAGATTTTGCCATCTTTGTGAGGACATTCTGTCCCGATAACGTAGGGTTTACCTGATACACACACACACACACACACACACACACACACACACACACACACACCCTCCATTATGACACCATTAATAATGGAATGCACACTCGTGCGACTGAGTCTACTGTTTGATGATCCATGAAATATTACGTGCCACACATGCACACAAAACTTTCTCAGCAAATACAAATACAAGGATTCCCACTCATACAAACACACAGGTGCTTCACTCGTAGTAGTAGGGAATTTCACTGATTTGAATGTAAATGGATTCTGCTGTAACCACATAAAACAGAAAAACTTTGTAGGTCTAAAGATTAATTGAGGAATAAAATCTAAATATATAATATACACATATAAGCTTATACTACAGTTACCACATCTCAAGACAATGTTCAGATGAGAGAGAGAGAGAGAGTGAGGGTGTGTGTGTGAGAGAGAGAGAGAGAGAGAGAGAGTGAGAGTGTGTGTGTGTGAGAGAGAGAGAGAGAGAGAGAGAGATTAAGCGTGTGTGAATTACCTGAGTCTGTGCGTCTCTCAACAGTGTTATTACACAGCGCCGTTATTACCTTGCTATAAGAAATGTCATGTCGCTTTTATATTGTTAAACAATTTTACTGATAAAATCGTCAGATCAGCGCTGACAACTTGTTTCTGTATGAGTGTGTGTCCGTAGTACTGTGTGTGTTTGAGTGGGAGAGAGAGCCAGAGCTGATGTAGGCTTAAGGACCTTTGAAATAACTGAAATCATTTGGAGAAGCGATTTGGACATATTATCCATGTGTTTCTCTGGAAAAAAAAAAAAATTCCACACCTTCGAACGTTTGTCAACCATTCAGATTTAACATAACATTTAAACAGCCCCCTAGTACAAATTATAATAATGCACAACTGTATATTAGATAGATAGATAGATAGATAGATAGATAGATAGATAGATAGATGGATGGATGTGCACTGTAGAGAGTTATTTTGGCACTGACAGAACCAAGTACAGAAAGAAACAGCCGGATAATGGAAAGAGGCTCTGTGGCCCAATGCCAAAAATATACTTCCGCCCCATATCGCTCGCTCGCTCACTCACTCACTCACTCACTCACTCACTCACTCACTCACTCACTCACTCACTCACTCACTCACTCACTCACTCACTCACTCACTCACTCACTCACTCACTCACTCACTCACTCAATCACTATCTCTCTCTCTCTCTCTCTCTCTCTCTCTCTCTCTCTCTTTCTCTCAGTGGCTCTTGCTGACACACAGGATCCCACAGGCTCTCTTTCTTCCATCAACACACACACACACACACACACACACACACACACACACACACACACACACACACACACACACACACACACACACAGACACACACACACACACACACACACACACACAGACACAGACACAGAGCCACCTCCGCCACCAGACCAGGGAACCAAGGACACTGTTTCCACTAACCACTAAACCCCCGCTCTTCCCGGTCCTGCATCCAGCCTCACTGTCCGACAGGAAGCGGAAAATGGATCCCACTACACATCCTGTGTTTTCTCAAGCCTGCTGTTGACCTACCCTTCACATCACTCCTCTCACTCCATTCAGCCTGTCGCTCACAGAACAGAACACTGGCACACTGCTTACTGCATACTACCTAGTACACCAGCAGACTGGCTAGTATTTATTTTTTAAATAGTATGTGGAATAGTGTGCAATATGCAATGGTTATGAAAAGTTATGAAAAATAGGAATTCTATTTGGTCATCCAACAGAAAATTTCTTAAACACTGAAAAGAGTTCTCCTTAATATTTGGCATGTAAAAAAATGGTAACACTTGTCACTGTTACATTACATACTGTAGTAATAACTATAAATTAAGCATAATTACATGCAACTAACCCTAAACCAAACCAAACCAAACCAAACCCTAATCCTATAGTAAGTATAGTAATAATTTCTTAAATGTATAATTACAATGTCACAAAGACACCTCAAAATAAAGTGTAACCAAATTTTATTTTGGAAAACTATTAATTTGAATTGGTTGTCCAACAGACGAATTGCATACTGTGTACGGTGAACACACTGTATACTACAGAAATAGTAGTTTTTGTAGCATACCACAATATGAGCATTATAACATCACTGCCTGCCACTCATTTTCTGCTGTACCCTTTGAATATGACCGCTATCAGATCACTCAGAAGTGAGGATGTGCTGGCAGGAAATTAACACTGGCTCCAAATTTAGATGCAGTTTAGTTGTAAATATCTGAGAACTGAAGTTCTTTCTGCTCTCGTGTGATTTCGGAGAATTATAAAAAAAGGAAAACAAGTTTTACTTATTACTTGCGTACACTTGTACACATGCTTGATCATTTTCTGTTTGACGATCCATGAAATTTTATGAGATGCACACTTCCTCAGCAAATATACACAAGGGTTTCCACTCATGTATAAACACACAGGTGCTTCATGGGCAGTAGTTGGGAATTTCCCTGTTTTGAATGTAAATTGATTCTTCTGCTGTAACCACATGCTACAGAAATGTAACACAATGATGAAGTTCACAATGGTCATTTTCATCAACCACCCTAGGGATAATGTGAATGGTTTATTTTGCAACAATGGCTGTATAACTGCATAAGTCTGACATAAATGGCTACTTACAAAATAAATGGAAAAAATGGAAATTAAATATTGATTTGAAATTATTTTAGTATGTGAGAAGAGTGTGGCGTGGATATTAGGAGTATAGTAGATTGGTTATCATAGAAATTGTTATAGTTAAGTGGACATTATTAGGGCTGTCAACAAATAAATAAAAAGATAATAGAATTAATTACATGAACATGACATGGGGTTAATTAATCAAATTAGAGATGATTAATTAAAAGTAGATGAAAGATGAAACAGTTACCGGTTTGATGATTAACTATGATAAAATTCTCTACAGTTTGTATTACTGGCTTACATTTTTAATTATCATTAAAGCCATCTTTGATTTACCACGATTTGAAAGACTCTCTGTAAAATACTACCCAGTATTAAACGAAGTTAAGCAACAGTCTCGCACAGGCGGCGTACGTTTTTATTTATACTGTTTCATAAGCGCCACCTACTGTCAGAGAGTGAATCTACATGTTTTATTCAGCCTGTCTAATGTTTTTGTTCAGACCAATGTCAAATCGGACGGAATTTTGTGTATACGCTGTTGTACAATTTAACCAGTTGATGAAAAATAGGCACATTTTGCACATTCTAAAATTTAGTGTTTATGAAAACCAAACAACCAAAACAAATTTCCATTTCTCTTTACTCAACTAGTACACAAAGGAAATTATGCAGAGTTTAATGACTGCATAAGTATGACTAATTATCCCACTTCTTATATGGGAGTTTTAGTTTTCTTATCTTATATTACCAAATAAATAAATGGAAATTAAATGCTGATTGGAGTTAAAACTATATAGGTTATTATTGTTTGAGAAGAAAAATATCTATTCTTAGGACTACTTTTAAAGAATAATTAAATATTATATATATACATTAAATTAAATTATATATATAGGCTATATATAAATAATAATTAAATGTTATTAAATAGTATTATATATTATGTATGCATTTAAAATCATTCAAAGACATAATTGAGGCAGAAGACACACAAATAACAAAATAACATTGACCAATCAGATTATCAGAAGAGATCAATATTCCAGAGAGCTGCACTACTAAAAACCTGTTCAGATAAAAATCTATTTTTTAACCATCAGACAAGAGCAAACCACGGGCCAAGAAACAAACCCATCTTTCCATGTCCCCTGTGCTTATTTATTTCAGACTGACAAATGACACGACAGACATTACTGTCAAAAAACAGAATGAAGATTATGGGAGCAAAAACAATTTATCAACCTTATCAACTCACTAAAGATTAAAATGGCAAGACATAGACATGGGCAACTGGATCCTGTGCAGTGTTTGATTACTTAGAAATTGCAAATTCCAAGTTATATGACAAAAATGGTCAGTAACGTCATCTATTGCATTCCACATTTAAGAGAGCACCTTTTAAACGTGTGGGAAAAAAGCAGCCAGGACATTCCTCAAATGTTGTCCTTTTGTGTTTCACAGATAAAAATGTCAAACGAGTTTGGAAGGAGTGGAATGAGGATGAGTAAATGATGACAGAAGAGAAACGATCTTTACTGTGATAGTGTTGTTTACTGTATCCGCAGCATAACACGTTTCACTTCCACTTCAATCACTCATTTGTATGGATTGGCTAAAATCAATTTTAGTCGGATTTTCTAGAAATACCTCAGCTAGGTTAATCTTTCTTAAATGATGACAGTTTAACTGGACTTGGTAGATTAGTGATGGGCTTTTGTTGTTGTTCGAACACATCCGTAGTAGATCCTTGTTTGTGGTTTTTGGTGTGGCAGCTTTTGTGGTATGAGAAGCTCCGCCCTCAAAAACATCTCTGGCCAAACCCATTCTCAGCAGGGCGCAATGAACTCACATGACGTAACATTCACCTGATGACACACATGTACACACAAAGACACACTCCTTGCCGTTAAATTAATTCTGTAGACTATACATCCCAGTTTTGTTCCTTCTAAACAATTGATTTGTTTTACGTGAGAGCAAGTGAGTGAGTGAGTGCAAAACAGGGATGTGGAGAGGGAGATGCAATCACTTTAGTGCATCTCACCCTCTTCTCGTTTGAATTTATGGCACTCTCATGGCTGTAACATGACTAAATGAGATTTGGAACAAAGCCCAGATCAGTTGAAGGAGGTCTGCATGACTCAGCTGGCTCACAATACCACATTTAGCACATACTATATGTCACAGATGGTCTCAGATTAGTACAGCCTTTTTTATGTATCTTACAAGCACTGAGATTCTCCATTTCTAACCCTTACCAAAACAAAACTTAGTTTTTATTTTCTTTCATATTAAAGGGATAGTTCATCCAAAAATCCATGTCTGTCATTATTTGTTCAACCCTCATGTTGTTCCAAACCCATATGATTTTCTTCTACCTTGAAATACATAAGGAGATGTTTTGAAGGATGTTCATCTGCTGCTCTTTTCCCTATAATAAAGTGATGGTTCCCACGATTGATAAGCTCCAAAAAACAAAGCAACAACAAAAAAACTACAGCACATGCATTATAATCCGCGTCTTCTAGAGCCAAACAATATATTTGTGTTACAAATAGACCAAATCTAAGATGTAATTCACTGAAAAGCAAGCTTGACAGCCGTGGTCACGGTTCACTGTCATTGTAAAAGAGCATCTTCGGCCCTGTTTACACCTGGTATTAAGATTCGTTTTGGTCGATCGGATCACAAGTGTGCGACGCTAAATACAGGTGTAAACGGGGTCTACAACGTTTTGAGCTTATCCACTTTCAATCACTTGAGGAAGTCGAAAAAGCATTTGACGGATTGCTTTCGTATAGTGTAAACGCTCATGTGCTTGAATGTGTTCGTTTGATCCTCCCTGGATCAAGTCATTGTTACCTGAAAGCGAGAGCTTAGCATTGACCGCCCATGAACCGTGAGGAATGGTGGAACGGTGAACGGGATTTCATCAAGTAAAACATGATGTGCAGGATCAACTGGAGCAACATTCCAATCAACCAATCAGATTTGAGGGACAAGTTTCCAGTTTATGTTAGCTGTAGGCTTACAACCAGGGTTATGTGCTTCCACATCAGTGTTATTCACATTTCATTTAAATATTCCCTCTGATTTTAAGGATAAGTTATGGTAAGGTTAGGTTTAGGGGTGGGATAGGGTTAGGACTATGTTTTCAGACAGAAATGTTCTATATTTGCATTTATTTGAATTAGTGAATGTCAAATCTATTAATTGCGATTAATTGCATCTAACATAAAATGTCGTGTATATATATGTGCGTGTATATAAACGCGTGTCTGTGTGTGTGTGTGTGTGTGTGTGTGTGTGTGTGTGTGTGTGTGTGTGTGTGTGTGTGTGTGTGTGTGTGTGTGTGTGTGTGTGTGTGTGTGTGTGTGTGTGTGTGTGTGATTGTGTGTATACTGTATAAACACACACACACACATACATATATTGCAGATGAGGATAAGCTATATTAATTTATAAAGAATGATGACAGTGATCATATGACTGATGTTTGACATGTTACTAAAGGTGACAGTAAATGGAAAATGTAATGGCATGAATCCAGAGGTTCATTATGGATTGGACGCTCCTCCTGCCAGCAGCCCGGCACACATGCCGTCTTAATGAGACTAAATGGAATCTGCGGCTCATCATGAAATGGGTTCTCTATGTGGGATACATTCTAAAATAATTTCTTAGTCATCCAAATGTTGGATAAACCCCACACACCGAGGTGAAAACAAGCGAAATCTGTTTCAGATTTGTGTAAAGGAAACATCGAAAGAAAAGGGAAAATCTGAATTGTTTTGAAAGAGTCACCTTCTAAAATTAGATGCAAAAAAATCCCTTTTGTTTATTCTCTGACCAAAGGCCTTTGTCTGTTTTGAGCTGACAACTCACACAAACTCTATTTATAGGGAAACCAAACAATACTGTAGGAGAAACAAACAAGACACTCGGGTCATCTAAAGAGGAACTCAGGGAAGCTCTAACAGGGGATGGGAAACAAATCAAGAGCAGATCAAAAGTGCACTGAGGGTAATGAAAAGATAAATAGTATTTTTTTTTTTAATGATATCTGAGGATTAAATATGGGTTCATATGCTACAATGTTTGTGTTTATGCAATAATGTTTGTGTTGGTGACAATGTATTGTGTGGGGTAAATGATTGTGTTTACTACAATAGATTAATACATTCCTATTATTATTTATTAATACAATATATTAATTTGTATTGTAATTTTACAGCTGAAATCTAAAATATTACTATTGTAATATTAAACTGTAAAATAAAAAAATATAAAGTATTTAAAAAATTATAATATATTTATTTTTAGTAATTGTTACGTTTTAATTTAGTAATATTAAAAAAAAAAAAATATATATATATATATATATATATATATATATATATATTAATATTTTATAGCCATATTGATATAAATCACAACATTTTGGCCAACAAACAGGCTAAGCAAATTTGGATTTTTTTCTAAAATCACATTTAAAATTGCAATCACAATTTATTTTCAGAAAAAAAAAAACACAATTAGACTTTTTTCCTCCAAATTGTGAAGTCCAAGTTATAATTATAATTATAATTATTTTATAACCAAATTGATATCATCACAAACTTTGTCCAAATTATGCAGCCCGACAAATAAGCACAACAAATCTGGATTTTTATTTAATCAAATTGCAAATCGCAATCACAATATTTTCAGAAAGAAAAAAAAATGCTATTTGATCTAATTATTATTATTATTATTATTTTATAGCCATATTGATATAGTCACAAAAATGCACAGCAAATCTGGATATATATATATATATATATATATATTTTTTTTTTTTTTTTTTTTTTTTCGCATTTGTCATTTTTATTAGTTTTTTTCCCTCCAAATCATGGAGCCTAATTATTATTATTATATGCATTTTTGTTTTAAAATTTCTTAGGACATTTTTGTTACATTGTATTATGTCTTGTATTTTTGCATGACAAACAAAGAGCACCATAAAGAGTACAGTCATCACTACCTGAAGTGTCCCACCTGTAGTACCTGCTCCATACACACACACACACACACTCACAGCTGAGCAAACATATGACCGTTGAGCTGCGTCGCTCATCTCGACTCTACTTATATAAAGGTCAGGCCTCAGTAGCACACAGGGGGTTGGGGGCTTTGTTTTAAAGCAGACAGTGGCGGTTTGGACAGGTAAACTTCGGAGCGAGCAGCTGCTTTCATGTAGGTCACATGGGTAAATCCTGTTGACTCCAATATTGCATCTCTTTCTGTCTCATTGTCCTCTCCACATACTCTGATCAGAATCTTTTCAGAATTTAAATTACTGAAGCTCACTCATAATTCCTTAAAATGTTCATCTGACATGCTGTTGTCCATGCAGCAATCGAATCTCTGTAACCACAGAGGCAACGGTTAATCGATAACAGGGTCACATGACAACACACATTCCAGGAATGAGAGACAGAAAAATAAAGAGAGATGTGTTAAAGAAATTCTCAACAGACAGGGCAGACACAGATGGATGCATAAATTCGTATGAGGTTAGAATTGTATCGTAATTCCAATGTGAATAGATTGTCAACCACAAATAAGTGCAAACAGATTCATAAAAAATAAACAAATTCACAAATAAATTAAAATGGGATTTTTAAATATGCTTTTATGTCAGAAACATACTCTGCCAGGCATCAGCAGCTGAACTAAATAAATGTTTTATTCAAAATATGTATTTTCATATAAAATTATATCAGCCAGTTAAACAAACAAATCAATTAATAAAAATAAATTCTTAATTTTTCATTTCAAATATCATAAAAATCACTGACAGTTAAATAATATAAATTAATGAATAGTGAAAAAAAGCTAAAATATAGGGTTATTTTAGGATTTTTATACTATTATTGTATTTATTAGTATTTTAAATGAGCTTTCATAGATTTTCAGTTTAATTCTAAGTTTTAATAATTCTGTTATGGGGTTTGGGAATTTTTTGTATCTATTTATTTTTATTTAATTTTTTTTTTTTTTTTTTTTTGTCATTTTAGTACTTAACCTTAAACTCATTTATTTCAGTTAGCTGTCATGGCAACTTTTCACATTTTTATTTAAGCCTTTTAAGTTTTCCATCATATATTTGCATTTTATTTTATTTCATCTTTATTTGAAGAAAACAATTTGTAAAAGTTTTTGGTATTAATACCAATTACAACACTGGTTTATTCAAAAATCATATCTGAACAAGTTGAGAAGCTCTACCAGTAAAATAAAACAATACTAGGTAAGCATGAACAAATGTTTCTTTCACAACACTTCTATGTAAATAACATAAATAGCAGCATAAGACTGTGAGAGTTTCACCATCATCATTACCACATCAACTAAGCTGTGAAGCACCAGATCAAAAATAGGTTCTTGCCTGGATTCTCACTTCTAGGGAAAGAGGGAGTTCAAAAAAAGTTTCAACAGAAAAGCAAAAGGTTCTCGTGTCACTAAAACAAATACCGAACTCCCACATAGTATTTCTTGAAGAAAGAGGAAACAAGCACTTTATGTCTGTCTACATTATGCAAGGCTGTTAAAAGCATTTTTAAAATATCACCAGGAGCATTTCTGAGGCCAGTGATAATGCATCCCTCAGAAGTGTGAACACTACAGTTAAGTGTGAATTAACACAAATCACACTGCCTGATAACTAGCTGTCCTGTACTGTATTGTATAATGCATTGTATTTGTCACACCGGACACCCACAAACAGGACGTTTAATGACTATTTGTCTTTATTATCCCTCTTATGCAAAAGTTTTTACAATACCGACCATTTTGACAGTTGCTTTAGAACTTGATAAAACTGCTTTTAGGAGGCAGCAGGCAGTTAGTCTTGCCTTTTCATTGTGTAGTTTATGTTTTTCCTCATCTTTTTTCCGTGTCTTTTTTTTTTTTGCATACGAGGAACAAGCATTGATTTGTGGCTAAAATCTGTTGTACTGGACTTCCCCCCCCTTCACACTTGTTTTAACAGACATGTCTAGTAGATGTTTTGCATGCATGCGCACCACAGATATTTACTCTACAGGCAACTACACACACGCACATGCACACGCACGCACACACACACACACACACACACACACGCACACACACACACACACACGCGCACACACACACACACACACACACATGCGCACACACACAGCTGGATGTGACTGATTCAGGCTAGTTCCTGCATGCTGAGCAGGTGTCACATCTCTTTGTTTACACAAGTGACATCAGTTTATGACACTGGAAAGTCGTTAAAATAAACTCAGCAATGTCTCGGCGTGTGACTGTACGGTCTAAAGATGGCTCATCATTTACATATTGTCCTGAAAGTTAATGTACACATGCATTAAACATAAGACGTCAATAAAACATCTCTTGTAAACAACGTCACATATTGTTCCGTTTACGTCCGAAAAGCCATTCATTGTCTATAGTAAGCAAGAAAAAATAACTCTAGACAAAAAATAACACCCAATGTCAATTTAATTCTTGACCCAAAGTCCAAAAAACACGAAAAGAAATGTTAGAAAGAATGTTCAAGCGGCTTTTTTCCATAAAATGAAATGAAATGATATAATACAAAAGTCGGAACAGGCCTCCCAGTCCCACTTTAGAATCCTGACACCTTCAGACAAAATGTTTAACCTCCTCTTTCCTTCTCCAGCAGCCGAGCAAAGAGGAAGTTAAAAAAAAATTCTGAAGGTGTCAGGATTCTAAAGTTAATGCTTGAGAGTTTTACTGCCATTCAGACTAAAACTCTAGTTCCCTAATAGTCAAAGCAGAAATGTTTTTCAGCAGCTGTGTTGCGTACAATGTATAGATAAAAGTCCTTAACCTCACACGCTCAGACGTTTGCTCATAAGCACCTCATAAGGATATCAAAAACATATATCACAGTAGATACCAACATACAGGTCAAGGCTTTAACTTCGGCTCACTGTTGTTGTACCAAGCAAGTACAGTAGGGCTTCTGTTTGTCATATTTTATGTGCTCTGTTGATCAATGTTTATACATGTAAAAAAAAACATAAATTAAATCTGTTTATCATATAATATTATCGTTTCTCAAAAAACTTTTATTAAACCGCTCGACTCATATGGATTACTTTTACAAATATCTTAATTTGTGTTTCGTAGACGAACCTAAGTCGTTTGGGTTTAGAACGACTTAATACATGATTACAGAATTTTCACATTTGGATGAACTGTAACTTTAAAGGGCACCTTTTTTATTTTACCTTTCCTTTAGTGTGTAATATAGCTGTTTGTACATGTAAACAATCTGCAAATTTGCAAAACACGAAACCCTCGCCAATGGGAATTTATAACAAAGGGAGTTATTAACAAAAAACACTTGCTTGAAACACCGTGTTTGTAGTCCTGCCAGCTATGTTACCATGTTACACATTTACATAATGCTAGTCTACTGGCTGTTTTAGCTTGCTGTGTGAGGCGGAAAAAAAACATATAAACTTCCAATAACGAAGCCAGATATAATAGCTACTGTTTACAGAAGACTCAGGAGATTTAACTTGATTATGGAGGCATTACATTTTGAACACACTCTAGGTGTTAGACAATTCACAACAGACTGAGCCATCTGACCAATCAGAGCAGAGTAAACCAATCACAACAGACTGAGCCATCTGACCAATCAGAGCAGAGTAGACCAATCACAACAGACTGAGTCATCTGACCAATCAGAGCAGAGTAGACCAATCACAACAGACTGAGTCATCTGACCAATCAAAGCAGAGTAAAACAATAGGGCACTAATCTCCCAGTCGATTAGTCGATTATTGGTCGATACGTTCTGGCTCGACCAAAATTCTGATTGGTCGATTTTTTGCCGCGTTTCATTTCATCAGTTTTGCTGCGTTCATTTCATCAGGTGGAAAGCACTAATTGCTAATGGGGGTGTTTTCAGAGCACCCCTGTTTCACAGGTAACCGTCTGTCAAAAGTTAATAGTCTATTCGTGTCTCAGCCGCGAAGCTGCACAGAGCGGCTGAAATTATAGTGTCCGTCAGTTATTATAATACATATGACAAAAACAATTGTCTAAATTATGTTGCATATTCCTCAAAAGTTCTTGTGATGATATCACTAGTTGACAACATAGTACTATTTTTGGAAATCATAGGCTATAATATTGCGCAGGTACACGTGATGCAACGCTACCAGAGCCGACAGACTCGTGTGTCAGACTCATTTCAGTGCAAAATAATTAGGTCAAAAATGTTTTAATATACTGCAAATAGCCTACTAGTTTTTTATGTTTATTTATAATTCATTTAGAAGGACAACAAGGCTACCAAGTACTGCGCACAGTGTGCAGCTAATACATTTAACGTTTTTTTCCTAACGTCATTTTTAGTCGATTTTTAGTCTGAAATTTCAGGACTTCAGTCGAACAAGATTTTCTTTGGTTGATTACAGCCCTAATTGCAACAGACTGAGCCATCTGACCAATCAGAGCAGAGTAAACCAATCACAACAGAATGGGCCATCTGACCAATCAGAGCAGAGTACAACAATCACAACAGACTGAGCCATCTGACCAATCAGAGCAGAGTAAAACAATCACAACAGACTGGGCCATCTGACCTATCAGAGAAGACAGTGCTTTTCAGAAAGGTGGGCTTTAAAGAGGTAGAAACTAAAACTGAGTGTTTCAGGCAGAGAGTGAAAAGAATGTACAGTATGATAAAAATGTGTTTTATGAAATCATGTAAAAGCATTCTAGGAGAGCCCAAGCATAATATGGGCACTTTAAGATTTGTATTCACTGGAATAATGGGGTCTAGGCCAAACAGACGGCGTTCAAGAAGGCATAGCTTTCTCCTGGCATTCTCTCAACCAATATTCATCCATCAGACTACAAGATGGTGAAGCGTGATTCATTGCACCAGAGAATGCCTTTCCATTGGCGTTGGAAAGTTAGAGTCCAATGGCAGCGCACTTTATGCATAGTAATGTGAGCCCTACTGATAAGGGGGAAAAAACTGCCTAAAACCAGACTCAGCTGGTTTGTTATTCTCAGCTAGTCCCCAAAACCCCTCTAAAACTAGCAAAACAGACCATCGTAGCCAGGTTGGGAGTCCAGAAAACCAGCTTAGGCTGGTTTAAGAGCAGGAAGTCCTGCGTGCAGCAGATCAGCCATAGAAACCCAGCTCATCTATGCAAACAAATCTATGCAGTCTGGAACTCAGTAGTGAGTGTTGACTTTTACGCGCACACAGCGGTCTTGTGGTCGAGCTGTTGCTCCTAGACATTTCCATTTCACAATAACAGAACTTGCGGTTGACCTCGGAAGGTCTTATTTGTTTGGAAAGGTGGCATCCTATGACTATCACTTTGGTGCACCCCTGAATTCTTTACTAAGGAGTTTGCAGTAGCTGCACGTTTGATTTCATGCACCTGTCAGAAATGGATGTAACTGAAATAGCCAAAAGCATTAACTGAAAGCAAGTGTTCACATTCATTTGGCAATGTAATGCATGTATGTACATCCTGACTTGCAAGCCAATGGCCAAGCTTTCATATCTGGGTCAATAAGTCAGCGAGTGTACAAGAGAAGAAAAAAAATCTATTGAATATTCTGTTTGAATGCATGTACCAAGCTTTTAGAAATGTACTCTTTGTATTCATATTGCTTTCAAAAGTTTTAGGACATTTTCTAGACCATTTTCAACAAAAGTTGAAACAAAAGTACTTTTGAACTTTCCAATGTTTTGGTATGTATATATCTACAGTAGTAAACATTTGAAGTGGATCAAAACCTTTCCTCAAAGTTATACATGAGTTACAAACAATACGCGTTCTTGTCTTAGGGCAACTTTGATGAACTTTTTTGATCCACTTCAAATGTTGACTACTGTGTGTGTATATATATATATATATATATATATATATATATATATATATATATATATATTATATATATATATTGTTTTTTATTTATTTTTTTCTAATAAAAAAAAGATTACATTCTACATAATAAATCCCCGCCCCACTCCTAAAAAATTCAATAAATTTTTATTCCGAATGTAAAATTATGTTGAACAGTTGTTTTCAACTTGTAAGCATTTTGTATTAAAAATAAATACATTTTATTAAAAAAATTAGCATTGTGTCATTGGCGTTTCTGGCTCTTGCGTTCTACTGCGTCATGACATTTGGGATAAGCAGACAAAAAGAAGAGTGATTGCATTAACTTACTGAAAGAGAATCTCATAGCTCTTGCAAAGAGAGAAGGACATAAGTGCAGATGAAAAAGAGAGCAAGACGAGAAGCGAAAGACTGACAGATTAAAGACAGGGGACCATTTAAGCTGATTAGTCTTATTCTGCTTGATGAGCCGAGCTGCAACTGCAACCTTCTGCATTCATCTGGCCAATAGTCTCTTCGACAAGTCGCAGAGCGCCAGCAACCATATCAAACATTGAGCCCTAATGAGCAAAAGACACATGCGTCACCTCTGAATGAAGCCATTGGATGCTGATAGCTAGATCCAATCAAACGCATTTAATCGACTCCCACTCGAATTCGAAAAAGGAGTTGAAACTCAAAAGCAGGGGTTGAATGCGCGCCCTGATCAATTCATAAAGCCATGCATGAGAGTGTTGAGTGACAGCAAAGCATTCTGGCTCATCAGAACTCTTTGTGTCACTTCCTCTGCTCTCTGCCATCTGTGCTGTTTTTGTTTGAAAGCTGAACTAGAATCAGCAGGGCACACTTCAGTTGGGTTCGACTAAAAGCATGACAGCTTTCTAATGAGGAGAAGATGTGCATACAACAGCCGCCTGAAATCTCTCTTGTCTGTCAGGTTGACTTCATCCGAGGCAGATTGTATCGTACGTTAATTTGCCCTGCCGAAAGAACAATCGACTGACGCAAGGCTGCTGAGGAGAGAGACACTGTCACTTTAGACTTTAAAAGGTTGAGCTTAACTGTTACAGTGGACCACATCCTCAGTCACATAAAGAAACCAGGCTGACCTGTGCATGCTGGATTAAACTGCATGTTGTGCAATAGGAGATGTTGAAACCAAGCACACCTTTGATGCGCATTGAAAGTTGAGGAAAGATGCTTACAACATGCAGAACCGATGGACGGTACAATCACGATTATGTTCCATATCCTTGGCCCTTTGTTTAATCTTTCCCCGCCACTGATGAGATTTTCCATCATTTATGACGCAATGTTTCCTCGATATCGACGAGAGGTTTTTCAGCCAATCCATGTTTTCACTGTTGTAAGGCAGGGGGCACTGTTGCGCGTCTCCTGAAATAGTACAGAATCTCCAGATCCAAAAACATGCGAAGAAGCAGAAACAAGCGATAGAAGCATTTACGCACATGTAATTAACACGATCATCGAACAGTAAACTACATTTAAATCAAAACTGAATAACGTTACTGAATGAAATGTCGACCCATGAAGTGGACTGTAAAGCTTTTGTGGTGTTGATGGACTCGATCTACTCCATCCATAGGCTATATCGTTTTCACATATATTTAAAAATCGTACTAACTCCAAACTTTAGGACAATAGTTTAAATATGATCAAATTGTTCCATTTGTCTTTTTCCTATTTCTTAAATATTCAACTAAACACTGTTATAAGGCAATAAAATAGTATTATATGAAAGAAAATATAGCACTTCTATCAAATATCAGTCTGTTTTTTGTTTAGTTTTTTGGCTTATTGTTTTTTTAAACTTTGATATTTTGAATGTCATCGATTAGAGCTCCATTTTGTGGCATTAGCTGCCATAAACAAAGCTTCATATTTTACATGTTAAGTGCAAGCAAAATACATTATGCAGTGGTGCAACAGCATCAACCATTTAAAAACTTCACACCCCATTTTGGCTTGATTCTTGATGCAGATAAAAACGTTAGAAATTCAGGTTGCTCACAGACAACAAGAATGATTAACCAGTCCATCAGGAGTGTGTGAACTGATCCACACAGGGAGAAATGCAACAGGCTGCCTCTGCATTTCAATGGTGGGTGATAATGATTTAACAGAATCAGTGGGGAGTATCACAGGGTGCTTTGTTTTTACATGGGCACACATTTACACATCAAATCTGCAAGGCACTACACATGCTTGCTAACATATTAGATGTTTTAAAGGTGCGTGCAAGTAACTTTTAAATTTTCAAGATTAGGGGCCCTATTTTAGCGATCTAACCGCACGTAGGGCATGTCCGAATCCACCTTTGTTAGTTTAACGGCGGCGCATGGTCTAAAAGGGTTGTCCATATTCTCTTAATGAGTAATGGGTGTGTTTTGGGCATTACGTGCAATAAACCATTTAGAGTTTAATTTTCCATTCCCTTTAAAAGAGCGCAAACGGTTCTGCTCATGCGTAATGTTAAAGTGCGCAAGCAGACCATGTACGGGACAAGCCGGATTCCACAATATCTTTATGTACACAATAATAATAATTTACATTGTAATCCTTTTATTTTTAATATTTGGCTAGTTTGTGTGCTGCTGCGCGTTCCTGTGTGTGTGTAATAAGTAGAGTGTACGCACATTGTGGACCCGCCTATAGGCACACATTGCAAACGGGCCATTTAAATAACAAAAAAAATACTGTGCCATTGACTTTAGACCAGGTTTTTGGTGGTCAATGACGCAGTCTATTTCAGTTGCCTCAAAATAGCAACACGCCAACAATGCGCCTGAACTTGTTTTCAGACCAGCAGCCCATGGGCGCACAGATGGGCGCAAATAAATTTTATATTTAAACAACGTGGCGCAGGACGTGAAAATGATAACTGCGTCAGGCTGAAACTAGCAAAAAACACTTGCGTCGCGGCTGGGTGTATGATAAGGCCCGAAGACTTTTTCATACTGGTTTGGTTTGTTTTTGTGTGATGCTACATCCACACCACTAGAAGTCAGTATAGGCTGTTGTTATCAGTCAATGAAACGAAATGTAAAAAAAAGGTGCATTCATGCTATGTCGGAATTACTGTAATTACGAGATTCTGACTTGTAAAAAGCGTTCACGTCCTCGTAGAACTCGTCATTACAACTTGTAAACTGTGAGATCTGACTTGTTCACCTGACCACTGCAACATCATGTTGAAACACTCAAAATAGGAGTCGCTTCAACAGTATAATGCAGTCATCTTCAAAATATTTCAGTGTAATAATTTCAACAATTGACTATTGTTAAAGGTAGGGTAGGTAATTTCTGAGAAGCTAGCTTTAAAAGCATAAGATCCCAGCCTTCCTTCAGAGCGTCTCCAAAGCCACGCCTCCTCTTAAACACATGAACGCACACAGCAGAGTCTGCAAAGCGTTACAAGAGACGGCGTTTAACTACCTCATGTCTCAAAGCACAAAACATTATTGTAATGTATGGATGGAAATACATGGGTTGACAGGCAGGTAGGACATCCTATCGGACCGAATGCAATGATTGGACAGAAAATCTTTGGTCCTGAGACTTCGACAGAAGATATATGAACATGATTTAATAGTTAGACACGTCTATTATTGACTTCTTTCAGGATGTGAGGAGATTAAGCCAATATAACAAAATGTGTTTATCAAAACAAGTGCCTATACCTTTATTAATGTCTTAATAATGCAAGATTATGCATAAACTACAGTTTGATGTGGCCAGCACAGAGTATAATGTCCTGCTATATAAACAATTCATTAATATATAAATAAGGCATCTGCATAATGAATGTTACTTGTTTTAGCAGTTGTGTCTATTTTCTTGTAGTTTTGTCTCACATTAAAGATTCAATTGATTTATTACCTCTTAACTTCTTTTATTGTCTTACAGTCAGTGATAAGTATAAAAAAATATTTAATGCCAAAATATGACATATTACATTACAAAATGACATCATTCACATTGATTTATGGGAGTGAAAATGGGAAGTTCTTAGGGTGATTTTCATCTACACAATTCTGAAGAGAAATCCACCAATCTGTGTCTTGAAAGGTTTATACATTTTCTCTAAAAATCAGCTTGTCTGGAGAAAATGAATGGGATTTTTTTACTTGTGGAAGAGGAAGAATAGATAGGATATTTTTTTTACCTATTTTTCTTGCTCATTAAGAGTTGCACCACAGATATGACAAACGCTTTCGAACGCAAGTCCTTCCCTAGTTGTGCTTACAACCTTTTTAGATTTTATCACGCTGAAGTAATTTGCTTGTGGGGGTTATATTTCATGCAAGCCTGTGATAAGTAGCTTTAGGTAGAGAATGCTTTGTCCTGAAACCGCGTCTAAAGTAGATGTGCTAAAGCCAGTGCTTCCCCTCTCCAATTATGACCAAGCAGCACAGAGCACTTTTAATCAAACATGGCCCTCGCAAACAGGAGCTCATCCAATCGCATACGTCATCCTTAATACGATGACATCACTTGTACGGGTGCCCTCAAATGTCAAAACAGATGACCGTTTTAATGATCAATTTTCATAATAACTGCTCATCATCTCCAAGCATAATCGACTAATAGATCTAGACAAACCCCTTGAGCACTGGAACATTAGGAGACAGAAAACATTGGGAATTTCTGTCCATTTCAATGAACAATTTTCTGGGAAGAGATATTGAGGTTATAAGGGTCATTTCAGATATCAATCGATACCAGTGTAGCATCATCATCATATTGCATCCAAAAGCCTTTGTATCCAATAGGGCTGGACTTTATAGATACAATTATATATTTATTGCTATTTTACGCCTTTAAAAAAATTAAGTAAATGGTAATTAATGAAAATGCATAAATAGTCTTCCAAAGAATATTCATAATGTTTGTCTGAATACTGAACACACAGGCAGCTATCTGACCAAAATTGTATGAATGTCCTAATGAATTATAAATAACATCAGCATCATTTACACAAGAATATCAGCAAAATAATTCAAATACTTCTTTCACGATTACTTACATAATCCGATTCATCTTTTAGCATTCATGAGACAAACATGATATAGATGTTCATTTCATTTGTTTTATATCAACGTGTTCTTAACAAGTCATAATTAGTCAGCATACTTCACAAATTTGGAAGACTACAAACACATGCCAAAGACTTAAATTAATGTCACCCAGTTGTAAATTAGCTACTAAAACAGGCAGCAAGACACAGTAGAGTTTTTGAGAGACAGTGATAAAAGGCCATATTTTGACATTGAGTTCTCTTGGGTTCGAACTTCTTCAAGCCCAAAAAGGCACTTTATATAAAATAAAAGACACTGAAACTTATTTGAGTCAGAAGATCACAATCAGTGGAATTTGATTTCCTATGATGAAAACACACTTTAATTTAGTACTCTAAAAAACAGCAGACAAGAACCCTCAAACACATCCCACTCATTTCCCCTCCTCATGAGACCTCGGGCTGAACATTTCCTGTAGGTGCCATCAGAGGAAGTCTGGAACATGCTACTGCTGCTGTTGAGCTCTCAGCTTATAACAAACAGGTAGCTCCAGCTCCACAGGACATGCTGAAGGCCAGGCTATTTACTATATAAAGATCCTCCATCTCCACTGTAATTTCCTGGTTAAGAGAGGTCAGAAAAAGTGTGTCAAATAAGAGGCTTAAATAAAGGAAGCCATAAGCCATTGTGGATAAATTATGTAATTTATATCTCAAACTAAGTAAGCTAGCGGCATGAAGGAAATAATCGTCATTCTACTGTTTTATCACCCAGCATGGTGTCATGATATGAATGATATAGATATGGCACTGGTCCTGGGTTCTTTCCTCAATGTAAAGCTATTTTTCTCTTCATAGAAAAAGAGATTTTTCTGTTCGTAGCAGAAATGTTGCGAAAACAATTTAAAGTTCAATACTTCAGTGATGATTTTGTTCTCTTGAACACATGGGGTGGAAACTGTGCTTTATTCGCGAATGTTTTATGCGAAATTCTGCAAAATGTTCATAAAGAGATCGTAAAAGTAATCCATATGAATTGAGTGGTTTAATCCCAGTCTTCTGAAGCGACATTGAACAGCGAATGTACATAAAGCACTCAAATTTGATAAAGCGAAGCTCAAGCATGCTTGCTTGATGCCAACAAGGTTCCTTCTCTCGTGTTACGTCAGCACGTTTGAGTTTCCGCAAGAACCAAGAAGAGGTGCCTCTTCAGAAAACTTGGATTAAACTGCTCTATTTATATGGATTCATTTTAAGATCTCTGTATTAATCAAGAGTTTTGGGTGAATAGACTTTCAGCGAAGGGACGGAAACTCTCAGATTACATAAAAAATATCCTCTAATGGCTTTGGAAAGACATGATGACAGCATTATTTTTTCAGATCTGGGTGAACTATCCCTTTAAGGATTGGTCCCATTCACACTTGCAATGTAAGTGTCTCGCTGCAACCAAGATTTTTGATTTTGTTTAAAGAAAAGTGGAAATACATGTTTGTATTGATGATCAAAATTATGCCTGACATGTTTATTAAGTTATGCAAATCCTGGAATATTCCTTTAAGGTAAGGGGTTTGTTCAAATCTCTAGAAAGCACCACTAGCTGAAGAAACTGAGTATTGCTGAAGTCCCAGGCATGGAATAGTAATCTATACAGGCTCATTAACTCAACCCGAGAGGATTGAGCTGAGCGTCTCCCAGCACTCAAAGGACATCCAGCTGTCTGCAATTTGGGTATTGAGAGCAAATCCAATGTGTGTCAGAAGATCTGGAACAAGGAGAATGCCTGTTTGAGCGTTGGTTTGTCCATCAAAGCAGGAACTGGGAGGTGTTTGTCGCTGACCTCGGAGGGCAAGGACTTCCCAGCGCTCCTCTGCAAAAACAGCATGGGCGGCAGCTGACCCCCACCCAGACACAAAAACAACCTCAAATGCACATGAAGTACACTTTCCAGGCGACAACACAGCGTGGCGAGGACGTTTGGAGTAAGCAGAGAACACACAGCAGTCACCTTCCCCCGATATGATCATGCAGGAATGTACCGATGGATTATGCAAACAGACATGTTTGGGAGATGATGTCAGATCAGGACCAGGAGAATGGGTGGTACCAACTACTGCTAAAGCTGCCGATACGCTCATGTTACACAAGCATACGAGATATTCTCACCACCTCTTTCTGCTCAGGCGCTTTTAATGGCTATAATGATCCACAGATTCAAATGAGAGCGGACACAGAGGAAGCCAATGGCAGTTGTAGGAAAAGGAAATGAGAAGCTGTGGTGGGAAATGCCAGAATTGTCCATTTCCGACCTTCAGTTTTATTGTAGTCAGTAGTGACACAGCCTTTGGCACAGCTTCACAGATTAGATGGGCAAGTGGGACAATCTTACATCTTTTTTGAATATCACAAAAAGTACTGTCAAGTACGTACATGTCCGAGGCATATTTCAGCTAAAAACCTAGCGTTTTGAAAATAGGACCCTTGCTCTTATATTAGGATAATTTTATCTCATTTCTGTATTGAAAATAAATAAAAAGTAATTTTGAAATTAATTTAATTTTTTTTTAATTTTTACATTTATACTTAAAAAAATCCCCAAATACCTAAATATTTTAGGTCAAAGAAGTTTTCTGACAGAAAAAAATCTATAATTAGTGAAGGTCACTGCATATGATGAAGACAGTGTTTCATAGCTATATATCAGCAGTGTTCAGTAACTTGGATTATTATTTATCTCATACACATTGTAAATGAGAGATGCTTTTGTTTTGTCCCCAAATATAGAACCATTACAAATGTATTTACATGACATTTACATGGCCATTGTATACTATACTTCTATAATAATGACATAATTAAATGAAGATAAATATCATAAAACAAACTAGGGCAAATACATCAACTTACTCCATCAGTTTTCAACTGTTGCTACTAGGCTGTAACTGCCCTGGGTGTTTGCCATGTGTATTTGCATACTATTTACATGACAGGATTGACGTTAAGGAGATACCCTCTAAAGCGTGTATTTACCTGTTCCATTTTAAGGACAGCTGAACTTGCATGGAAAGCTTGTTTTTTTACTATGAAAATAGAATATTTATTTGAAACCAAGGTAAACAAGTTTGAAGAATGGAATAGCAAGAAAAATCTAAAAGAACGGAATAATGAAGTACTAACCATTCCATAAAACGTTCACTGAAGTCTCACAATCACTATTGCAAATGCATTAGTCAAATTCCCTTTGTAATGCCTTTACCATGGAATTCAAAAGAACCAAAGACACTTATAGGCCAGCAACAAATTATATGAGTTGAACACTTCCTCAATCCAAAAGCATGTGGAAGGATTTAAACCGATCAATCATTAACCAGCAGCTCTAACTGTCCAGTTCTTTTTCTCCTAAAAAAACACCTTACAAGAGGAATGCTGAAATACTCAGCTGCTTAAAATATCTCTCTACATGAGGATGTCAGTAATGTCAGATGACAGCAATTCTGTGCCCTTAATGGCTGTCATTGTCCAGCACCAGCATGTTTAAGTGGAAGGAATTTTTTTTATATGGGACTATTAGTCCTTTTGGCACAGGCTTTTCCCTGTCCAGCTGATTGGAGAATGTCTGCAGAATGTCCATATCTGGCTTTTTTGTCCTTTTGCTATGTGGACAGAACATTTTTGGATGCAAGACCTCAAGATCATGATGTCCGGCTCGTGGACAAAAAGAATAGTTCAGGCATTAGTGAAAACTCTGTCATTATTTACTAACAGTCATGTTAAGGCAAACTTGTTTGCTGCTATTTTTTATTAAAGACTATTATATTATATTATATTTTTTAGATGGTTACGCAACTCTTGATATACAACAACAGCTCAAGACAACAACAAAAAAAAACATCAATAAAGCACCATCAAATATTTCGCATTCTTACCAATTATTCTGAAAAATAATCATGTTTGCAACCCAGGTTCATTGGAAATATGTACCTGTGGCAACATTTATGCAAAATGATATTATGTAGCTTCTTGCACAACACTGAAATGTCCAGTGAAGTGGCGCTAAAAGTGGTATATAAAATATATCTCATGTAGAGAGATATTTTAGTGTTATCCGAAACAGATGAACTTGAATCTCTTTGTTGTACGTATTGTATGTGGAAGTTCAAAAATGAAATGGTGGCGCTAAAAAACGTGTTAAAAAATAACGTACCACCTACACTAAACCTAACCGATAATGTTATTGCTAACAAGAGCAATCACCAGATAAAAATGCAATTGCTGATGCACCTGTGCTATTTTAGCCTGCTTCTACAAGTCTTTGGGCTCTTTCACGGAGTGTCCTGACTCATAATCGTGAGCTCTGCATCGCAAACGCTGTACCAGGTGAGCTACTGAGCAAGTTTACTACATTCTGAAATACCAAGTGTATACATATGGAGCTGGTTGCGTAATGTATATGTCAAAATGTATTAGTTTACAAATAATTCACTATAGTAAAAGTGCTTTGAGATCATAACATACTATTGTGCAAGTAACCGTGCAAAAATATGTCTTTATTAATAGATATTCTGCCCCTGTAATTTTAATTTGTATGAAAAGGAATCAATGTTGTTGGTGTTTTAGGCCCTTGTATACATCTGGAATAAAGATGCGTTTTGGACGATCGGATCACAAGTGGACGACACTAAATACAGTTGTTAACGGGGTCTAAAACGTTTTGAGCTTGTCCACATTCAATCACTTCCAGAGGTAGTTGAAACGGATTCAACCGGATTCATTCGTAGTGTAAACGAATGTGTTCGAACAGCAACAAAAGACTGTCTACTCTCCATACTGACCTGATAAGTAAACATTATGGGACCTGCACTAGCCAGACGGGATTTAAACTTTGTCAACTGAAGATCTAAGTTCGGTTAGAAAACAAAAAACGCACCAAGCTCATTGTCCTCTCGCCATACCTGATTTATAAAACACACTCACTGTGTTCGGCTGGTCTTGCGTCTGTCAGAGCAGAAACGAAAGCTGATGCTCTCCGTATGTTTTTCAGTCATCTCCGGCATGTTAATTTGTAAAATACACAAGCTTATTTCATCCCTTAGATCTAAAGATCTGAAAAAGCCCATATATTTATCCGCCCACAGACCCTCCCCACGAAGAAATCAGGACAGAAGTGGTTGAAAGAGGACAGAAGAGACAGATTAAAACACCAGGTGTAAACGGCAATGTGTCTACTTGTGATCCGATCGACCAACACACATCTAAATACCAGTTGTGAACAGGGCCTAACTGTTCATTTCAGCAGGAAACTGCAGTGAAATGTACGCACTTGTTATTTTTTGCAGGCACATTTTTTTCAATGAGCCTATGTTGAATTTTTGAGCAAACTATTCCTTTAACAGTGTTTTTTTTTATTCAAGGAGTATTGACCTTCACTTATAAGGTAAACATGTGTCTGCTTTTCCTCTTCCCAGCCCCAGCTGCCCACTTATTTTGACATGAGCAGTTCCTGTGCAGCTCCACATAAGACAGGCTGCTTTATGTGGAAGACAATGAGGAAATGACCTAGCATGTGTGCATCTGAGGACATGCAGATACGGGCTCTCCCAATGAAATCGAGAGAGAAGGAAGGAGAAAGAGAGAGCGGGAGAATGAGATGACATCATGGCAAAGTTAGGTAGGAGGATGGAGAAGTCCTGTAATGCAACACTGTAGATAAACATGAGACAGCTGTATTTATGAGATCTAAGACCGAAGACCTTCCCAGCTTTTGTGCGGGACGTATATTCTGCTCTGGCAAACCGGAAAGCAACAGTCTCCAACGTTCAGGCACCAAAGAAGGATGTAAGGCCTTCACATATCCAACGGTCCAAGGTTTCCAGTTCACAATAATGCAGCAACTGGCTTCTAGCAAACTAACATCAGCTGAGAGAGGGGCAGTAAACAGTTTCTGCCCTTTTAATAGGAACAGTTGAGTAGACAGCTGTCCAAAACAGAATTAGGAGACAGACGGTGTCTCTGTGGTGTCTTCAAACCCCATTGTGCTCAGCTTCTTTAGTTCAATTAAGTCCAGATTATATTAATCATAATCTTACTATAAAGCAGGTATTATTGGTGGTCATCCAAAATAATAAATGTGTGTGGTTGTGTGTTTTAATGATAGTTCATGAACTAGTTTGTCTGTTTTACATGACAGATGCTAGTGCAAAACAGGCTGCACCTGCTAAGGTTGGGATAACAATAAAGACTACATTGACCAGGGCTGTGTTTCCCAAAAGCATCATGAGCCTAAGTGGATCATAGAGGCCATTTGTGGCAATGGTTCTACGATTGACTACGGCTTATGATGCTTTTGGGAAACGCAGCCCAGGCCGATTAATATTTGGCTAATTTGAAATTACATTGGCAAATAATCAAGTCCTGACTGAGATACAGTATGTTGGTCTATTATCAGCAACGGCAACTAAACATGCCGGCGTGACCAATAAACAGCAGTTAGTTCCTCCTTGTGTCAATTCTGAAATGTAATGACTCCGCGTTTTGGTTTCAATACTTTTAGTGTACTGCGGAAATGTTGTGTAAAATAGGTATTTATTCGATTTTTAGCAATTTTGTGTCTCACTTGTCATCATTAAAAATGCACTCGGTAAATTTTGTTAACGTTCAGGCAGCTAGATTCGTCTTAAAGTGTTTTGGACTACACTGCCACCTATTGGTCTGGATGCATGAAGTTTAGTCTGTTTAGCAATTGCTGTTTACTAACTGCTGCAGTTTCATACCACACTTTTGTTTTGTTCCTTTTTCATCTTATCCTAGACATTAATGTTATGCTTGGTAAAACATAATAACTGTTAAGAACATTGTAAAGAAGAACATTTTGTCATTTGCTTAACATGGCATCACCCACGACTCACGAGTGATGAAATGCTGATAATTTATTTTCTTTGTGTACCATTACAAAAAATGTACTGACTGCACCTTTAATTTGTGTAATGTATAAATCAGCTTTCTCTCTACCGCCCTGCTGTCCAGATATTGACATAATGGCCTGCATTAAAATCAATCAGTTGGCAGCATTTTGATTTTAGAAATAGTAAACAAATGTCAAAATCTCAAAAGTCATCATTATATGACTATATAACAATATAGTGGCAATCAGAGACCCTGCTTTATTATTGCACCTTGCTATTTTATATATGATATTAGATGATCAGAATATCAGGTTCATCTGCTAAAAAAAATGGGGGGAAAAAAAGCTTGGACGTCTGTTTTGTAGGTTTTAAAGGGTTTTGGGCACTTGTTAGCTGTCCGACCAGTTAAATGCATGCGTAACCAAGCAATACGACCACCTAGTCCAGCCTAACCCAGCTAAGACCAGCAAATCATCTAAGGCTGGTTTTGTTTACCAACAAAATTGTCATAAAAACATAGAGAAATGCATTTTGTTGACTTGTTAACTAATGTTCATCATTGCTATTTATTTCATGAGGACGAATAAATTGCAATCTCAGAGAGTTGGTTAATAAAAGTTAAGTTTTCTGCATCACTGTTACTGCAGCCAACATATATAAAGCACAACATTCTGACATTAGAACACTTACATATCTCCGCAGCTTCTTCTCGGGTGGCGACTTTCTCAACCATCCCTGACAGATGATTTCCCCTCCGCTCATTTTACAAAAAGAAAAGGGAAAAACACAAGCACAGCAGTAATATCACTCTGAAGTCCTCAGATGATGCGGGTCCATCTATGTTGAACGCGTGTCGAACTGTGAAGGGAATGTAAATCTGCAGCGCTGCGGCGCGTCATTTAGTGATGATGGGACGCGCGTCCTCTAAGCTCAGCCGGACTCACTGTAAACACTACGCGCGAGAGAGACGCTTGACGCGAGATAACGCTCGAGCAGTACGAAGATTTAGGAAGTACTGTTGTTTGTCTGCTGTTTGTTTTCCCACTCACGCACACGCACACCACGCCCACTGAACTGAAGGGACGGGACTCTCTCTCTCTCACTGTAGGGATGAAGCGAGACAATGAACCACAAGAGTGGAGTTCACTGTGCCGATGCCGGCTCACACATATAGGCTGGTTAGTTTCGAGTACTAGATTGCAACGCTTTTGTGCACTTTTAAGTCTATATAAAGTGTGTGAGCATCTGTCAAAAAAATCCAATTTACTTCAAGGGATATGGTCTAATGTTATCAAATGTGCCTCAGCAGATGGCACTGAGTGTTTCCCCAGGATTAGAAACAGCCGTCAAGAACTTTACCGAGTATGAATTAGTTTGAGAAACACGCCATCTAGTGGACAGATGTACGTCATGCAGGATCTTACTACTATCAGCTATACACGCGCTTCATGTTAATAACCTATGATTATATTACATATTTAAAAATTACATCCCCAAAAAGGGAACGTGTCTTTAAACAGTCTATGAATCACTGCTTCGTTCAAAAATATGGTCAATAGGGGTGGAAATGTTGAGTAGCCAACAGGCCTATAATGTTTTTCTTTACATTAATCGACTTTAAATACATAAATTAATCAATGACAAATATTAACTGCAGTTTGACCACCTCAGATGAGCGGTAATGCTTGTGCACATTCGACAAACACGAGGGATGTGTCCGCAGCTGTCTGTGATTGATAGATGCATTTAAGTTTTTTCTTTCTTTTTTTTTCTTGTTGTTTTATGAGATTTTTGTGGGTCAATGTATTTTTTATGCAGGCCATTTCTGCAGAAATAAGATTAAGATGTAATTCTATAATCATTTCAATGACATAACATTACACATTGTTCTGATGTTGTTTTTTAAATTCCTCAGGTATATGAACTAGATATGTCGTCACAGTGACTTTTAGAACGTCGCTTATTATTAAAGCCATGTAACCACACTTTACTCATTTACTGAGTTTGTTGCTGCTTTAGTGTGATTGATACACAACAGCGATTCATCATGGGACACCGAAGTTCACGAGTACAGCCGTTCACGGATAGCGAGCAGGTTCACGATCTCCATCATCGGCCTGAGGAGAAGAAGCCTGAGGGACAGGGAGACCAGCTTCCCACCTCTCTTCTGAAGAGGAAGAAGAAAGTGGGCTTCTTTAAGAGTCTCTCTTTCAGATGGAAGAAAGAATCCACCAAAAACAAGAGCTCAGATCAGGGTGAGAGGATGAAGGATCAAGAAACATCCAGGAGAAGTACCGACGGTAAATGACAAACATGTTTCGAGAATATTTAATATCCTTCATGAAAAAGTCACATCATAATTTACACCCAACTTAAATGAACATTTCTGCCCCTATAGGACGGTTTTAAAGAGACGTTTTAACTGTCCCTCTATTATAAATTAATTAAAAAGTATAAAAATCCATAAAATTATACTTTGGACTTAAAAATCAATATTACGATTGGTAATTTATTTTAATATTAAAGAATAGCTGTTCCCAATAATCAGTATTTTCTTTGACCAGTTAATGGACTGCTAGCTAACTTCTTGTGCTGATATTCTCGTCTTTAGATCAAAAGTCTCTACAGTCCATCTCTAGATCTGTAGAAGTCATTGATCTCGAGGAACCTCTTGTCGATGATCCTGAAGTCCTTCCCGCTGCTGAGCCTCTGGTGCAAGAAGAGCCTCAAACTCGAGTCCACGACGCTCCAGTCCGTCTGACAGCAGGTGAAACGTCTCCTCTGACGATACAGCTGGACCAGAACCAAGAGAACATGAGACCTGAGGGTGAGTTTCCTGCCACAGTCCCCATCAATAATCTCACAATATCTGCAAAGCACCACTAAACATCATCTTCGTCTCTTCATCTTTTAACAGACGACATTTGCTGCCGATATGCAATTGGCCGTAAGCTGGGGCAAGGTGGATTTGGTGCTGTCTATGAAGGCACTCGTTTGGCGGATGGCCTGAAGGTTTGACTTGTTTTATTTTTACTTAACATTTCTAGTTCAGCAAATTGTTTTTGATCTGAATTATTTCTCATCCTTTTGATATCTCACTTTATATCCTATGCAAGACATCTTACTGTATCATATATTCATTATTTATGGCTCTTCTTGACCTGTTAGGATTTCAATTCTTGCTTGGAATTTATGATATGATCTCTACACACATTAATTGCTTTTTGTTTCGTCCATCAGGTGGCAGTGAAATTTATCCAAAAGACGAAACACATGGAATGTATCAGCATTGTGAGTATAAGTGATCTTTGAGCAGAAAAAATAGTTAAATCCCTGTTTAAAACCATCTGACATCATATTATGTTTCTTTCTTCCAGCCTGATCATCCCAAACCCCTTCCCAAAGAAGTCGCTCTGACAATCCTGGCCAATAAAGGTCCAGCGATGGACATTATCAAGCTGCTGGACTGGCAGGACCAGCAGGACTTCTACGTCATGGTCCTCGAGCGTTTCTCGCACTGCATGGATATGTTTGACTTTGTGGGACGCAACGGCGGCAGCATTGACGAGAAGTTTGCGCGGCTCATCATGTGGTCGGCAACACTAGCCTCTGATGCGTGCTGTCGTCGTGGAGTTTACCATGGCGACATCAAATTAGAGAACCTGCTGATCGACTTTAAGAAACTCGATGTCAAACTCATTGACTTTGGATGCGGCGATCTCCTGACAGAATCTGCTTACACGAGTTACTCTGGTGGGTATTAGTTCTCAAAACTCTTGTGAATCAGTGAACTCAACACTCGTATGCTAATGGATGCTGAGAAGACTTGCTGTGGTAGAGACTCACACACCGGACACACTCTCTTTCCTCCAGGCACAGTTAGGTACTGCCCTCCCGAGTATAGAATGAAGGGCGAGTTTCATGGAAAGCCGGCGACGGTCTGGTCTCTGGGGATCCTCTTGTTCAGAATGCTGTGTGGAAAATTTCCAGATAGTTTCGACTTACACAGGATCAATATTAACACCTGGTACCAACCTGAATTGACAGAAGGTGATTTGTTTATTACTTCAAGTACATTTCTAATGCAAAACTTCATAGTCTTTATAGGAGATGACTGAATAGACAATGCAGGAATTTGTCCCGGGTGTCTGACCTGAAGATCTCACAGCTTAGAATAATGAAAGCAGAGCGGATGTAAAGTTTGTGGTAATAATCAGACGTCTCTCCATCTTTCTCACAGAATGCTGTGATTTGATCTGCTCTCTTCTGCAGCAGAAGCCAGAGCGTCGGCTTGATCTGGGCAGGATTGTTCAGCACAAATGGTTTTAGGTACTGAGCCATGAGCCAAAAACTATTTAAGAGGAATTTAAAAATCTCACTGTTCTAAGTGTAATGAATTTAGCAGCCTTTTACTGTTTTTGTTCCAGGTGTAAAACTGGTCACAGCCACTCCAGAAGTGTCATCTGTTCAGAAGATCTCTTTACGTTTGATGAAAAAATCCACCAAAACCAAGAGCTCAGGATGAGATGAAGGACCTGAGACGGAAACATCCAGGAGAAGTAGCGACGGTAAATTACAGCCATGTTATGAGAATATTGAACTCTATGTAGTTTCCTGGAGCTCTTTACATGAAAAAGTCACTTCATAATATACACCTAAAAATGAGAAACTGGATCTTCTCTCACCTGTTCTAAGAGTAATGAATTTATGCAATAAAACTCATTTGTGTTTCATTTGTTGCAGATGTAAGATGTCACTCCAGAAGTGTCTTCTGTTCTGCTGTGTGTCCGGCGGACTGAATCCACTGTTCTCTCCATCATCCGCTTTAGACTCTTGCATCTTGGCTTGAAGAAGCAACATTAGCATCTGGCGCTATTGCTTTCAGAAGGATGTGAAAATAAATAAACACTTTTGTAAATAATTTGAGTTGATTAGTTCTTCTGAACAGCCGCAGAGGTTCCTGTCAGAGCGTCACAGAGATCTACTGTTAAGTCAAAAAAGTGATCAGACATGATGTTTTGCTGGTATTATGTAATTACTCGTAATTGATCAATTAAAAAAACTTTTCTACATCACAAGATGGAAGATTCAGTCTTAGAAGTTCAAGAGAGAAAATTTTAAATTGACATATTGCACTCTTTAAATTGAATTTTAAACCTAACTTTACATTAATTGACCTATTTCTTATTTAATTCCGTAAAGAAATTTTTTTATTTTAATTTGCAGATGTAAAATTGTATTAAGAATTTATCAATATTGGTCATACATAATGTAGGTGCAGGAAAGGTTCAATGTCTTTTATTTTAAATGGTCAATTCTGGTTTATTGACATGTCAATTGGGTATAATTTACCTGTTAATTTTGCAGTGTGCGTATGGAATGAAGGAAGGGGAAGTAGCTGGGATGCTCACTTTCTGTTGTTCCATTTTATTTGATTTCTGTTTATTTTCCGTTTTCTACCTTACTGTCTTCTTTCAACATGTTGCTATTCATTTCGATATTGTAATTAAAACCTAATACATTTTTTGTGAATTTTAACCAGAAAAATCTTATTTTTTTTAAATCGTGCATCACTAGTTGTTCCTGATATCAGCATATTCACCTTTGTTTTGTTGTTGTTGTTTTTTATTACAGGGACCAGATGCAACTGGTGAGTCCTGCTGACTCAAACTTTCATATGAGTCTCTTCAAACTGTTTTTTTTTTTGAGAGTGTTGTACCAGCATCAGCAAGCTGTTAAGATACACTGGACGAATATTCTATTCATGAACATGGTATAATAATTTCCATCACTGACTACTGATGGTAGTTTTTTCCGTAACAGTTTAGAATACTGTTTCTTACTTACTGCATAACTAATAGGGAATTATTGAAGAACTAATAGGTAATTCTTCATTAACTACTGCTTCACAGCTGTTAACTACTGAGTAAGATGTGTTAACTACTGAGTAAGATGTGTTAACTAATCAGTATGTAATAGAATTTTATGATTGTGTTAAGTAACAGTTAATAAATCAATAACTAATGAATTCTGTCATACCTCCTGAAGAACTACTATTAATTATATACTAATTAAGGTTCAAGAAAAATAACTAAGAATGAACAGTCATACAAAAGTGCATTGAGTTGTGACCTTTCTTATTAACTAATGTTATTAATAGAAGTAGCAATTTTAACAAATACATATAATGTTAAAGTTAAATGTTTCCCTGTGTGGTTTTGTGAGTGTGTTCTGTAAGAAATCAACTTCAGAAAGGAACCATACACAAGTGCTTTGCCATAACTAAACTCAGATTAGTTTTATATTGTATACAGTTCTGAGTGTGTCTGTTTTCCTCAGCATAGAATGCCATTGAGTAAATTCATGTATTTGAGGGACCGACTGAGGGAAACTGAAAATATAGGGAACTTTTTAGTAAGTAATAAATAATTATTAGATAATTCTTCAGGAATGACTTAGAACCTGAAACAGTATTCTAAAGTGAAAATATAGGGAACCCATTAATAATTAATAAAGAATTACCACATACTTCTGACTAAAATCAAACTTAAAAAAAACACAGTGAATGTAATGTACATTATGATAAGTTTTGCTAATGAAATAAAAAGTTATTTGCAGATCAATATATCCTATAGGTACATGTGTGCACTTATCTCTCTTATTAGGGCTGAAGAATGACTAAAACTGGCTAGAAAAAAAATCGGTGCTTTTTTTTAACTTTTCAAGTACTTTAAAAATGAATTACCTTTGTACTTTTACTAAGGTAATTTTTGAAAATTGCCTAATTATAATTTTCCTCTTATTAATTAAATTATTTTAGTAATATTTTATTGTGGTATCTGTACTTTTACTCAAGTACTTGATTTGTGTACTTCATTCGCCACTCCACTGCTAAAATAAAACGGATTATTGTAGTAACTACTGTGTATGACTGTTCATTAGTAGTTACTTCATAGTTATTTTTCTTGAACCATAATTAATAATAGTTCTTCAGGAGGTAGTTCTTCTACTGGGGTGCGTTTCCGTACAACGATGTAACTCGCTGCTTCACTACCATAGTAGAAGAATTACCTATTAGTTCTTCAGTACTTCTTTATTAGTTATGCAGTAAGTAAGAAACAGTATTCTAAAGTGTTACCGTTTTTTTCTTCAGTGCATGGAAAAGGAAAAAAACAAACATCTTGGAAATTACAGGTATGTTGAAAAGGTACTGTTTCAGGAATGGCACAAAGGTGTGTGACTGTTCAAGTCTCTGCGTTATATCAGTGTACTCAGTAATGTGCCTTTGACCTTCGTTATGTATATGGATTACGTTGTGTTGTAAATAAAATACATTCAAAAAAGCCATTATTTTAATCTCCTCACATTCTTTCGTCTAGTTCCACAGTCCCATTCACCTTGATATAGGGCCATTAGGGGAGAGTCTTTGTCTTCCCAGGTGTGAAAACATCAATATTAATGAGCATTTACACCTGGGATACAGCCTTTCTAACAAAAAAAAAACATTTCTTACAATTTTGAAATCAATACATTGATTTTATGTGAGTAAGTGAGTGAGTGAGTGGGAAGGATTATTTTCACATCATTTTGAAGCAAAAATTTTAGGCTACAAGATCCAGTTCTCAAAAGTCTTGTGAACAAATATTTAGTAAGGGTTTTATGGCCCTATTTCAGTGACTTATTTTCAGTGTCTCAGAAATACAAACTCAAATCACCAATTGCATTTTATTTTTGAATTTGACAGGGACAATTCATTGTGACCATGAAAATGAAATAATTTCATTTTAAGTTTTGTCTCATAGGCCTATATTTTGCTTACAGATTCTATAATGAAATGGTTAATCTGGTTTTAATTTTTATCATTTAATTGATTTAATTGATTTAAAATTGGCAGAAAATGCCTTCCATATGGCAAAGCTGTAATCGTTTAAGCAAACAGAACATGCTTATATATTGGTGTGCATAATTAAAGGCTATAAGCTTAAAATGATCTAGTTATCCGAAAGTCTCAAAAAACGATTATTTCAGAACTCGTTATGCATGTGCAGTCACAGAATCTAGTTGCATTTAGTCAAGAACATAAAAAAAATGTTTTCACGGTGCATTCACCTTGCATATCTCCACCTACTGTTTGTTGTGCGTTTCTTCTTTTTATCTCTTTTCTTTTCATATTGGGATGCACTTTTAATTAAATATTCCAACCTAAAGTGACTAGCTATATCCCCAGTAGCCTCGTTTTCATTATATCGATCTACTCTATGTCTACCCTCGCAAGGAATTTACTGTAGCTTTAAGAGCTTTGGTTTGCTCAAACAGCTGATGCAGTGATGATGAAACGGTGACTCGCAAAGAACTGCTTGATTTAGTTTAGTGTATAGGGCAATGGGCATTATGCATTAAATTATATTGCATGTGCCATAAACAACATCCATACAAGCACAGATACCGCAGCTGGGATGCGTCTGAAGAACATGATCAGTTCAGCAGATCAAATCACACTGACCCTCGGACTGTCCCTTGAGGAACTGTCTACTGCAGCACTGGATTTACAGAGGAAAGCATGCTGAGACATGCTTTGGATCTGCTCAATGTCATCTACTTCACTTTGCGCGATTTCAGCAACTGAAAAACTAAATAAGGTCATAAAAGGTAAGTTTTTATTTTTATAACATCACGAATTCATTCAGTATAGGCTATATCCAGCAATAATGTAACAAAATAGCCACACTAGGAGGAGAACGTGATACGTTATGTTCGAGAAATTGACAGTGTTTGCAATTTTAACTGTCATTTGTTGGCATCTCCTTAAAAAAAAAAATTTTTTTTTTTTACCAAGGTTTAGTAATGTTAGTGTATTGGTGCAATGAGGTTCTGTGACGTCATTCGGTATATCCCATACTGCGTCATAACCCCTTTTTTATATATGATGTTTGCTTATTCTTTAGTATTTTCCCGTTCTCTGCCACAAAAAAAAACCTCCTTTCTTGTGAAGAAAACTGCTAAAAATGTTGCATGGTGACATGTTTTCACTCTGACTTTAGATGCATTCAACATTTAATACCCAACTGTCAGTGCATAGGCTATAGGCTATGTACATAGGCTATGTAATTTATGGGATAGGCCTGTTAAACAAACTGTATTCTTCAAAAAAAAAAAGTTTCAAAAGAGTTTGTGAAAGTATGTGTTTTATTATGTTTACAATTGTAACTAATGTGACACTTAACAGTAAAAAAAAAATCACTCAGTGCATGGCTGAATAAGACCCAAGTTGCTAATAGCATAGGCCTAATTTAATCATTTTATATATATATATATATATATATATATATATATATATATATATATATATATACATACATACATACATACATACATACATACATATATATATATATATATATATATATATATATATAATTAGAAAAGGGGAAAGATACAATGCTTTCAATTTTACAAAATTAGGTAGGCTACCTTATTTTAGTGTTTCAGGTTACTTAGTAATAACAGTAAATTATGCATAATTACAACTAACCCTAAACCAAACCCTATTCCTAACCCTATAGTAATTATACATGTTGTTCTTTAATATTACTCAGTACTTAAATGTATATTTACACTCTAAAAAAGGATACCTTAAAAGTTTAACCCAATATTAAAATTTGGTTGATCGGTTAAATTAGAATGAACCTTGCATGATCTGAGATAATCTGAACTTTCATTTAGGCTATAGTTGTTTAACTCTATGCAAAATACATTAAAAAAAATGTAAACCCTTCAAACTCAAAAGTTTGGTCATAGATATGCTTAATGTCAACCTAAAGAATAAGAAATTATGTATTTGTATGTTTTATGTATGTGCTTATTATTATTGTGTTCTATATAATATAATAACGAGCTAAATGTAATTTCTTATTGTTATAGTGTTCCTGTACGAAGTTTATAATGTATATTACGTAGGACGAGTTTTTTTGCCCAAGAGCATAACACTAGACTAGAGGACTTCAACTCCCAGCATTCATGGCGCGCTCAGTCAGAGTAAAAAATCCGCAGATACACAAAACACAATAACACATACAGCCTAGACATTAATAGAAACGCTCTTAAGAAGGCGTTATAATAGGTGATGCTGTTTTATGACATTATACTACTTTCTTTCTTCCAGAATCCTTATTTTAAAACACTGCGCCAAAGCGTGACATCTCTCTGGGACAATCCGTTGCCTGAACACAGCGAGCCGTTTATTAAACCGCATCAATACTTCTCAGTCAGGACGAGGAGGAGGAGGAGGAGAAGGCGGGTCCAAGCGCAAAACACGGCCACACGGAGCTTATAACGCACAGGATGGGATGATTCTTTGAGACTGAGACCAAAAGGTCGGAGTAACAGTTAAATCAATGAATTCCCAATGCGGAGGATTTTCTCCCGAAGATAACAGTACAGCATTAGCGTAAGGCTCCATGCTGAGTGATCGATGAATGTCTGCGCACGCGAATAACGGCAGTTTGGCTGAAAAGCAATGGCAACCATTCACGACCCGTGGTAAGTTAAGATGAATTGGTTTAGCGGCCGGGTTGTTGTTGTTGTTTATGACTTGAATGAGACCGCTAACTATTCAAAACTACTCTATATCTCATAGTCTATTGTTATTACGGTAATAACATCTTCAACACGACAATTAACCAGTTATCCAGCCTAAATTTGATATTCCTATCTAATAATACAGTAAATTGGTAGCATGTGAATTGTCACTAGATAGTGTGCATTGTACATATTATGCCCCACCCTAGCACACAAATACATGATACAGTCATTGACCCAATGGGACTTTAATTGGTTGCCCTACAACAGGTCAAGATCTAAAACTAGACACAGTATCACTCACTTGTGTTCTTGTACTGTAGTAAAATGTCATAATCTGTCAGATGGGCAAAATACAAATCCCTTCAAGTTCTGCCTGTTAGAAGTGCATTTGGATACAGCTCAAACTTGATAGCCCCTAATAGGTGTAATTTGATTTTTAACCGGTGGCAGGATCCAGGCATTTCTGTTAGGGTCTACACCTGATCTATACAGGGTTTGTTATTGCGCATGAAAGTATCATCAGTCTAGGCCACAAAAAAGCACCCAAGCTTCTCCTTTAGATGAACAAAAATAAAGAGATCTTTGTAATTGTGTTGTTTGTCAGACCCACTTTGTCTTAAGACAGAAACTCTTGACCCCACATTGAGAAATAAGAATTTAAATTGAATGAGAAAAAAATATAGAAAATGTCATATTTTCTTTAGTATTATTATCATGATGCCCAGATGGATCTCGATGGATGTCCAGTTCACATTTCATTTTAAAAATCAAGGATCATTAACATATTTACTTTGTAACATTGACTTTATAATTCTCATGAGATTTTTATTATTTTAATATAATTTATAGTTATTTACTGTATAAGATAAAAATACTGTATTAGTCACAATGTACATGAACTATGTATACTAACATGATATATAAATATGTTATACTTGAAATGGTCTAGTTTTTTCCCACATTGCAATAATGACAAAAAATTGTTATTTGTAATTTTAGTTCTTTCCCCCCCAATATTTGAATGAGAATTTGCGGGAAATGCACTTTAGTTTTTATAAAGACAACAACACCGCAATGCACAGTAAAAAATAACATTTATTTTCTTAACAAAAAAAAAAAAACTTTTTCAGGTGAAATATGACCTGAACATGAAAGGTTTGGTGAGATTCACGACTGTGAATAGTTATGGGTTACAATATTTCCTTTATGATTTTAGGTTGCCATCGGTGATAGTCTGTCATGACTATCTAGGCAAGAGGGTCTTCCAGGTTCCCCCGTCTACAGTGATCAGGTACATCAAGACCCTGATCTATCAAGAAACAGACTATCCTGTTCCTCAGCAGCAGCTGTTTCACAATGGAAAACTGGTGAGTTGGAAACTTTTGTAACATCATTATCTCATGTGATCACAATCAACCCCACAAAATACACAGGTTAATAATTCACCCAAAGAAACTGATTTAAAAGTGGGCCAGATGCCAGATTGTTTAAATGTGCTCCATTGTGCTGTAATCTGTGTGCAGCCCAGGGTAAGAGCTCATGATAGTTCCCAGTGTTTTGCATTGTATACACAGCCAAATCCACAGCGATGTTTGTGCCTTTCCACTGCACGGATCACAATACAACTGCACATACAAATAAAATCTATTTGGATTGACTTGTATGTTGCGGTTTCTACTTTTGTGTTCACATGAATGTATATTTGTGATGAAACATTTAGAATGAAACATTTTTATTTTTTAATAAAATGGAGCTTTCCCAATAAAGATTAAACTGGTGTGTGGTATAGACCTTATTCACAGCAGCACCGTGTTTGATTTTTAACAGGAACAGGAACTGTGGCAGATGGCTTACGTCCGAGATGTCTTATGATGGAGGAGCAGGGAGATATGGATTTTAAGTTCAAAATACAGGAATTGTAGGGGTGCAAAACGTAACAGCTTTGGCTTAAACTCAAAGAAAATACAGGACAATGGACAGAACTAAACTCAGGGATTAAGGGCATGTTTACACGACAACAATGTACTGAAAACGTTTTTTTGCGGACAGATGACAACATTGTCAAAACGATCCCTGTTCACACAGATCCGTGAAAATTACTAAAAATGCTGTATTGTGCAGCCAGACCAGTAGTTGGCGCTTATAGACTGAACACGTAATATACGTATGCACATGATTTCACTGTTTTCACAAATTCACAATTTTGGCGTTTACATGGAGAAATGAATGGTAATAGTTTTCAAAAACTTGCACAACTTGCAAACGTTACCCCCATAACGTTGTTGCCGTGTAAATGAACATGCATGAAAAGTTTTCCGTTTTTAGTTGAAAACTGTTGTGTAAACGGCTCCTTAATACACAAGATAATGACAAACTTAACCAGAACCAGTTGTGCAACATAATTAGTAACCATGACAACCAATGAATTGTGGGAACATGGGGAATACAGGAAACAGGAGCAGAACACAGGAAAACAAGGTGATATAAACTAAAAGCCAAATAAAACAGAACATAAACCTGCAATACAGTATCAAAGTCACATGAGGTTTTTGATGTACATCTTGGCATGTATTCAGTAAATGGATATTTTTTAAATATTCTTTCAAATCTTGTTATTAATGATATCCCACAGTTCCCATAAATCATGTGGTTGGAAACCCAGCTAATGACTTAGTGTAGGCCAAAGTGGTGCAACTATTTAGTGAAATTGCCCCTTGGATTTCAAATATAAATCAGAAAATATGATGAAAATCAGATAAGATGAAATGTATTCTCTAGTAAATGGAATCAGAAGCTTTATGCACAAGCCAAAGTTTTTCTTTTACTTTTCCAATGACCAGGTCAGGCCTCAGAGCCTTGTCTCTTAGCTTGAAGCGGGAAGCGTCCCTGAATGATGGGAGCAGGTGGGAGATTATTCCTCGACTCTAAGTATGTCAGACTCAGAAAATAGCCTGGAGAAAGCTAGCTCTCAGAACTCAGCTAACATTCACACTACCCCAGAGGACCAGACAATACAGCCTGGTCCAAATTTATTTAGGAAATTTCCTGTGCCAGTGTTATGGGTTAGTTGAGATGTATCTGCCTATAGTCTGATTTTGTGTAATCATAAACTGTGATCACTAATCTTGGCATCAGTCCAGCGTCTCTAATAAGTTTGGGAATTTTTTGCTTTTGGTAATTCTTCCTTGATGTGCCATGACAAGTTGGTTTCTTCCAAATGTCCTCTTAAAGAATTCAATTTTTCCCCCCACAAACCATCCTAGGAAGATGAACTGCATGAAAATATGATGCATTTGATTTTATTAATTGCTCTTATAGTTGGTTAAGGGGTTATTTGCCCAATATATGTTTTCACAAATTATCTTTAAGACTGCATGTGATTGTGTTTACAACAGTAATATGATCATTTCTTTACATGAGATTTTGAGATGTTCAGATTATATAACATTCACACAATTAATGACCTCTACTCCCTGTCTGAATTTATTGACTGACAGAACTTTACAATACTACAATATTGCTTATCAGGGGCTGTTTACACGACACCACTTTCAACTAAAAACAGAAAAATGTATGCATGCATAATACAGCGTTTCAGTCGTTTTCACGGATCTGTGAACGGGGATATTTTTGACAATTAATGTTGTTGGAAAAAAATTTCCGTGTCGTGAAATGTACCCTCAGTGTTTAAACATTCACAATACATCAGTGAATGGCTTTTAAATGGTATATCAATTATATGTGACTAAAATGGTCAATATAAACATATTAAGCCTGTGCCACGAATTAAGAATTAAATCCCATGATTTAGCCTAATTTGTGGCTGTGTTTTATTAATTCGATCCCTCATTTAGTTGAATCATTGACCACAATTTGTTTCCCTTTTTTTAGTTTAGTTTAATCAAATTAGCACAATGTGGCCACAATTTACCTAAAATGAGGGAACAAATGAACAATTTGGGGGTACAAATTCTTAGTTAATGGCCTTAGCAATGCAATTTCTTTTCCTGCATGTCATGTGCGGGGCTCTGTACTAAAAAATATTTTGATTGATTTAACAAAATCAGTCTTTTATTTAATTAATGTGATTTTGGTTACAATATATTTTAAAGTCTCTTTATTACAGTGTAATAAAGTTTTTTTGGTTTGGTTTAAAGATTAGTTGCATGTAATTATGCACAATTTAGTGT
The DNA here is from genome assembly GCA_030578275.1 of Meda fulgida. Lineage (NCBI taxonomy): Eukaryota > Metazoa > Chordata > Actinopteri > Cypriniformes > Leuciscidae > Meda > Meda fulgida. Next base: position 26,711,945 of record CM060630.1, on the reverse strand, counting down.
TATACAGTAAGTACAGAAGCTCAGGGCTCTGAATTTGCCGGGTAGTCTTTTCTTCTGGTCTCTGCATACACCTGATCAGTGTGTGCTAGCAGAAGTGCTGATCAGTGTGTGTTTGCAAAAGCTGATTCCACCATGATTAGCTGAAGACGGCAGTCTCTGTCTGAACTGGCACAATTTCAGCCTTGAATAATCAACTAAAAAGGGTGGTATATCTCAGTGAATTATGGGTAGGCTATGTGGACACCTCAGTGCAGTTTACAGAGGTTCATTGCGGACTAAGAGTTTAATAGATGGAGGGGGAAAAGCTTGAGAAAGGAATAATCCATAGCCTATCCTTTTTGATGTAATTGTTGTTCCTGGTTTCATGCTTATGCACAGCTCTTCACCTCAGAGTAAAGTTCTTTTAATCTAGTTCATATGTGGTTATGTGCCTATATCACTTATTTCTTTACCTATATCACCTATTGCTTATTAGCAGGCTTAGAAATTAAGTTGCCCTTTTATATGACACTGTTTTTAACTAAAAAACTATTTCTTTTTATGTGTTTTAGCCAGTTATTTACTCGATAACAGCATTTTGGGGGTCAGAAAATGCAAACTTTTGAAAACAGGTTTCAAAGTGCACGTTTTTGACAATGATACTGTTATCATCTCTGTGTAAACTACAAAAATGCGAATTTGTGAAAGCGGTGACGTCATCCGCATCCGCATTCGTATTACGTGTTCAGTCGTAGTGACATCGTCATCTACTGGCCTGGCAGCATAATATAGCTAAAGATCCTTGTAAACGGGATTGGTTTGACAACGTTGTTTGAATGTAAAAAACGCAAAAGAAAATCTTTTCAGTTTTTTGGACGTTGTCCTGTAACTGTACCCTAAGACAAACCACTAACCATTTTAAACTAATGTGCATGAATGATGCCTCAAATATTGCAGATTGTTTTGGAAAGTTGTTCTTTTAATACTCAGAGTGGTCGGACTTACAATGTTTTGCTTAACAGATAACAAAAGGACAAGGTATTCCAGGAGTGTACCAGACCATAGAGACCATGATTATCATTATCAGTATTTTAGTTTGGGGTAGTAAGCAACTACCCAGAACACCCTAGCATTGTGGAAGTGACTTATGGATGCATCATTCCCATTTTCTTCATAAAATGCCCCAAGAATGATTAACTATATTTTACATAAAATGTGTTTTTCCTTCTTGTATAGGTTCAAGATTTGGTTGAGATTAGAAGCTTGGTGCCACACGGGAGCCATGAAATAATCATGACGTTGCATGGACGAGGCCCGAGAGGAGGAGGTAAGGCAGTTTAGGTGCAGGGACACTTTATTTATCAAGACATTTAAAAACACAAAATGGACAAAAGTATTTGGAGACCCATTTTAGTAAATGAGTTTGGCTATTTCAGCTACAGCACCCATTGCTAGTAGACATAACATTAATCTTGTTCAAAAAGCCTGTGGCCAGTTGCATGCTAGAACTAGTCTGACCTGGGTAATCAGTCTTACTTTTCAGATTCAAATTAGACCAATCTACTTTTTATTTTACAGACATTATGAACAGTCTTAAAAAAAGAATTATATAACTAATGTGTAATACTAGTCTAAGCAGTTTGTGCAACAGGCCACAGGTCTATAGATAAATTGTTTATTGGGTCTGGTGTGGACGAACTTGACTGGTCTGCACAGCTGAACCCCACTGAACACCTTTAGGATGAATTGAATGTTGACTGAGCAAGATCCCATCACCCAACATTAATGAACTCACTAATGCAGATCCCTACAGATGCACCCTGACATTTAGAGGAAAGCTATTATTCACTGAAAATCTTGACATCTGCCCGTTCTTCCTGGCAGGCTCATTAGAGAAGCAGATATATCTCATTTGTGACTGAATCATTCATTTTGGATGATCTGTTCACAAATTAGAATTGATCTAGTTCTCAAGTTCAACTCACTGAGTGATCCAGTCAAAGTGGTTAATAGCTCATTGGATTCGAAGATTATCAGTGAATAATGACATAAATTTAGCAAGCTTGTAAACTTAAGTCCCCATTTATTAAACTGTAAAAAAGTTAATTATTCCAGATTTTCTAGGTTTTGAACGATATAATAAATTATAGGATGAAGGATTATTACTTTGTTGTTTTTAGGGGTGAACTGTCCCTTTAACAAGCATTTATTGGAATGATGTTCACGTATCCACATAAATTTGGCTGTGTAGTTTTATAGTCTTGCATTAGTGTGTGTGAAAGTTACTTGTGCTGCATTTCTCATAATTTGTTCTTTTGCAGGGAGGTTTGGCCAGACTACACCACCGTTGGTTGATTTTTTGAAAGATATTTTGAGAAGATATCCAGAGGGTGGACAAATTCTAAAAGTAGGAATATATGACATAAAAATGTATGTAAATGTTCACTAAATGATCAAGTTATGGCATTTGTCATTATATCCAGCTTCAAAAGTTTCCTGCTCCTCTATCATGGTTACTTTAGATTAAGGTACCCAGGATTTTCTTAGAAATCAGGCTTTTGCATATTTTGCACCTTGATCATGGAATAACTTACAGAACATGTTACAGCTTAATCATTATGTTACCATGGGAGAGTTTAAAGCTCTGCTAAAAAATGTGCAATTGAAGAGTGTAACTTCTATTCATAAGATGGATTTGAAGTATATACTGTATTTGTAGTCCTTAGTATTAATGTTTTATTTTTGTACTGTTTTTTTTTGTGTGGATTTTTACAATTTTGTTTGTATTTTTAGGATTGAGGAGGCACATATTGAGGCATTCGTGTAGCAAATTACACCTTGTACAAACTATATACTTTTTAAGGGAAAAAAAAACATACATTTTCCTATATTTAAGTCATGACCTGTTACTGTTCTCCATCCTGTTGAACAAGCTGTGTATGAGAATGTATGTCAACAGCTGTATGACGTGTCTGTCATACAGGAGCTGATTCAGAATGCAGAGGATGCTGGGGCCACTGAGGTCAAGTTCTTGTATGATGAGACAGAGTATGGAGTGGAATCACTGTGGTCACCTGATATGGCTCAGTATCAAGGTAATGCAAATATGCTGATCAATTGCAACATGTCCCTTCGCATGTTCAGTATTATTCCTGGCAATATGCAATAAACAGAGTGAGTAGTTAAAACAGGTTTATAATCTTTAAATACAGTGCTACATTGATTTTTTCCCCCTACAGGAACAGCGTTGTATGTCCATAATGATGCCGTCTTCACAACTGAAGACTGGAATGGTATTCAGGAGATTGCACGGAGTAGAAAAAGAGAGGACCCTCTTAAAGTGGGAAGATTTGGTATTGGATTTAACTCTGTTTACCACATAACAGGTGAGAAAAGTATGTTAATATGATAGCTGATGCATAACATCAACATTTATATTCATGTACAATGGAAAATGTATATTTTAGGTGCATTCATGTGGTGTGACATGAATGTTTAAAAATACAAATGTTCCATGTAGCCTATCAATAAATATCAGTTCATGAAATCTGCATGCATAATAATCATAAATGAATTTGCAAAATGTGATTTGAAATCTTTTTAGATGAAGTACATCATGACATTTTGCAGAAGTTCAATGCTCCAAAGGTTAATTTAAAAAACATTTTATTTCATGTCACCTAATTAAATTATTTTATCTAATTTGTGATATGCAGTTCAGTAGGGTAGGCAAAAATAAAGGACCTAATGGAAAGTAGGGCCACCCTATATCCATAATTTTGTTTACCCATATATCTTTATATATGTGCATATGCTTACATAGTTCATTATATAATTAAAACTTAATGTTTTACTATTCTACAAATGTTCCATCTTTTTGTAGATGTTCCTAGTATATTCAGTGGGGATCAAATTGCGATGCTGGACCCTCATCAGATGTTGTTTGGAGTCCATGAGTCTGGCCAGTGCTGGAATTTGAAGTCTGATATTAAGGAAATATCCGAGCTTAACGATCAGTTTGCCCCTTATTTTGGCCTGCTCGGTAGCTCAGAGAAAACCATTAGAGATGGCAACTTTCCAGGAACACTATTTCGTTTTCCACTCCGAATGAAACCCTCACAATTAAGTAACAACATCTACGATAAAGAGAAGGTTCTGGAGCTCTTTGAATCCTTCAAAGTTGATGCAGACACCGTGCTGCTCTTTCTAAAGAGCGTGCAGAAGGTCTCTCTGCATGTACGAGAATCAGATGGAACAGAGCGGATGCTTTTCCAGGTCACAGCAAGTGATATCCAAGAAGATGATATGGAGGGGCCCAACTCTTTGAAAACCCTGGGACAGGCTATAGATAGCTACAGTAATGGTGTCCTGAGCAGTTCGGTCACCTGCGCTACCTACCAACACTCCATTGAAGTGCGGGATGAAACTGCCAAAGAGACTCAGAAAACCACCTGGTTGGTGTGTAATGGTGTGGGAGGGCGAGGCATGTGCGGTGAACTGGATTCTCTTGCTGATGATCTGAAGTTCATCCCAACTATTGGTATTGCCTTGCCCCTCACCCTAATTGATGAGGACAAGGGGGCAACTAATAGTTTCTCAGGACGTGCTTTCTGTTTCCTCCCACTGCCCCTTGGAGAAGAAAGTATGACAGGATTGCCAGTCCATGTTAGTGGTTTCTTCGGCCTCACGGACAACCGCAGGAGCATCAAATGGCGGGAGGTGGACCAGTGGAGGGACCCAGCAGCTCTTTGGAACGAGCTTCTCATAGTCACGGTCATCCCAAGGGCTTACTTCACACTCATAATGGAGACCTTCAGACGAATCCAAACAAAAGACCAAGATTTTCCCCTTTCCCCGAGAGGTATTTACGGAGCCTGGCCTGATCCAAACAGAATTCGACCTCGCTGGAAACCTATTCTTGAACCCCTCTTCAATGACTTGCTTCAACAGCCGGTCATCTACTCGCTCAGCGAAAGCTTGGTCCATGTGGATGAAACAGTGTTCTCAGACCTGGACTCCAGCATGGACTACACAGAGACTATCATCAAATACCTCCAGAGCTCAGGGATGATGCTGGCTCAGGTTCCAGCCTACATTGATGCAGTACTGACAATGTTTGTCTCCAAGCCAGGTAGCCTAAGGAGAGTGACCCCTTCTTTTGTGCGTCAGACTCTGAGAAAATGTCGCCATAGAGGGCCCTCCAACGAGAAGCTGCTCCTGCTAGAGTTTATCCTAAGCGATGCCTGCTACAATGACCTCATTGGACTGGAACTTCTGCCTTTGCAGGATGAGACATTTGCTGTGTTCTCATCTTCTGTGACTGACAAAGATGCTGTCTACATTGCCTCACAGGAGTATCCAAGGTATGGGGAAACATTTGTATTGACGTACTTGGAATTGGTAGTGTTCATTCGTAGAATTATTTCATTGCTATCTAAATGCTATCACATCAAAACAGGATTCAGCAAAATTTGGAATTTGGAGTTGGAATATAAATTGAGTTGGCCACACACCACAGAATGTAGAATTTAAATTTGAATGACAAATTTAATTCCCTGAATTCCAACTCAGACACAACAATACTCCAATAATTAATTTTCCCTAATCATGCACATTTTCTTCTTTAATAATATAGGATTTTAATAGAATTTTTAATCAGATTTTAATTTTGTCATACAGCTTAAAAAACGTAAAATAAGTTGTCTTACGCAACAATAAATATTATTTAAACTTAAACTGAACATTTTAAAAATAAATATTTGACCTTCTTTTACTATGGAACTTGAAATGTAAAATATGAAATTAATTTAATTTCCTTCATTTTTCAAATTCACGAAAAGCATTCTTGATTCAATTCTGAATAACATTTATTCCTGGATCCTGACCAAAACTTGTAAATAGAGTACATTATGTGATAAACATATTATTATGAGCTTGATTTTTCTTGGCAGGTCCCTTTATCCAGGACTGGAGGGAAGATTTGTTTTAGAAAGCATTGCCCCACATGTCATGAAGAGCCTGAAAGAAGCAGCCAAAAGCAGAGGTAGACACCTGCTCATAATGCCACTCTCATACTCTTATCCAGGGCATATGGAGCATCTGCTCACAATTCCATTCTTCTGTTGTAAAATGTAATCTTGTTAATGCTTAGTTTGCTGCAGGGAGTGACATCTTTGGGCTTCATTGCTTGCTATTACGGGTTTCAGAATTTTGAGTTACACTTTTTCATGCTTAACCTAGTACATGCAGGAAGAAGAAAAAAACGCTGTCCATAAAATAAGCAGAACCTATGAATTCTGCCCTTAGGCATCATTTTTAGCTTGACTTAGTGTATTTGAGAGTAGTAAAAAGTACATTTTTTAATCTCTATTTTTAAGGATTAAAAATCGTTGTCTTTACATTTTTGTACGGCTTATGCTACAATTGGCCATAGGACATGTCGTTGACGAGGACATTAAAATGACTGTTGACGAGAAGCAGCTTTCTTCCTCTCTTTGCATAACAATACAAGATTAGGGCATTTACACAGGATACATTTGGTTGTGTCATGTCTCACAGTTTTTTCAGCATCTCTGGCCTTGTGTTGCATTTTTAAAGGGAAAGTTCACCCAAAAATCTTATGTTGTTCCACACAGACCTATGTTTCTTCTGCACATCATAAAAGGACACTCTTAGCAGAATGTTCATGCTGCTTTTTCGCCACACACTGATATATCCCATGTTTAAGCCCTTTTAGCATGTAGATGCATCCTGTAACAATATTACCATTATTATTTTATACAATCATATAGTAGGCTAATTAATATTACATAAACATTATTGTTGTGTATAATATTTGAAGGTGCTACTCCCTCAGATACTGTGTGTATTTTTGTGATACTGTGTGTATAGGACTACCTTAAATAATTTGTATATAGAGTGTCTGCCTCATTGTAGCCATACATATTACTTTACAACACAGAGGTGGTATCTTAAAAACGTATCTTATTTGATCAGTATCAGCAAAATGCATTGCGATGTATGCTTCTATAGAATATGTCATTATTTGCTTCATCATTTTTATTTTCTCTATTTATTTTTTTTCACATTTATCCGTATTTTTGCATTTTAATTTATAGTTCAACAATATCTTTGGGGTTGTTCTGGTAAGTGCACAATGTGTTGTCTAATGCCTGTAGAGCTGTAGTTCCCATGGCTTTTCTGGATACACTACTTATTCACTAACATCTCTGTATTTAAATAGCCCATTAACCATATATCAAAACAAAACATACAGTACTAATGCATTTAATAATGTAAAATGCTTATATTGTAATATTTTTACGTGTTAATGTGTTTTTATTTTATAGATGCAGTTTGTTTTGACATTTATAAAGAAATAAAACTTAAATGCACCAATTCAATCAATCAATTGCAAGTGGTAAACTGATAAATGTTTACAAGAACTAACATATGGACATGCATGCGAACATCAAGAATTTTCCATTACTTGAAGCCTTTTTTCCATATATTTATGCAACCTTAACAGCTAAAATTAGGATATATCAACTTCTAATTAGAATTTTTTCAACTATTTCTAGCATGCAAGCCATTCTGACGAGTTTATCTGAGTTGTGCATTGATTGTAAATGTTTTTGAATGTTTTGATTATTGTCTCAGTAGTGTTCTTTGAAGCTTTAAGTGTCTTATAGAATATATAGTTGCAGGAAAAAGTATTTGAAACCTTGGATTTACCTGCATTTCTCCATAAATTGTTAATAGAACAACAGAAGACAAACAGCCACAGTTGTTTAAGCAGACTGTGTTGATCTATGTATGTTGTCACATTTTATGAGAAATCTAGGTAAATCCAAGACTTCACAGTGTTTTTCCTGAAGGTATATATACAATCTGTTATTTTGTCTTAAACCAAGTGCAGCTTACATCATTGTTTTTGTGCTTTCAGGGAGGCCTTGCACTCAGGTTCAAATGCTAACCCCAGAGAGATCAGCACGGCTAATTAAAGAAGTCCTTACCACAGCATGGCCTTCTAGAGATTTTGCAGTTCAGTGGAACCTTGGTGATCAAGAGAAGAATCACCCCTCAGCATCTTGGCTCAGAATGATTTGGAAGCATCTCTACATTAACTTTCCAGATGACCTTAGTGTCTTTGAAGATTTGCCTTTGATTCCAAATGTGCCACTAACTGACACCTTGGATTCTCTAGAGCTACTGCGCTTGAAAATTCCATCACCCATTTTTCTTGTAAACGAGGAAGAGGGCCCTCCTTCGGAAGACTTACTTGAAGTCATGAAGAAGCTTGGCTGTGTTATCCTGAAGCAGCTTGATCCTTGCTTACAGCATCCACTCCTGAAAAATTACATTCACCAGTTATCACCAAGCACCCTACTGCAAATTATGGACCGATTTTCTTCATCCCAGAGATTAGCAAGCCAAGTTGCATCTCTCTCTGTAAAGCAGAAGATTGCATTGAGAGGTTTTTTAGCCAGTCTTACTGATGTCACAGAAAAAGAGAAACGCATAATCCAAGAGCTTCCCATCTTTGACAAAGTTGGACAGAAGTCCAAAACAGACCCTTCACCTTTTACCTTGTTGAAAGGAGCCAGAGTATTACATCATACCGCCAAGCATCCATTAGATGTGAAATTGTCCATAAATGTAGTTGACTGCAGTGATGAGGCAACCATCCGTCTAATGCGGCTGTTGAACTTTGAGCAGGTGAAAAGCACTGAATGCCTAAAGGTGATAATTCAGGACATTGAGAAAGGATTCTACACAAAAGAGGAAGTCACAAAAATCATGCTCTGGGCTCTCACTCATTTGTCTTTTCTGAAGAATGAAAACAAGGCAGTAATTAGTTGGCTTTCTTCTCTGAAGTTTATTTATACCTGTTCAGAAAAACCTCATTCACCAACAGAATTTTTTGATCCGGAGTTGGAGATTTTGCAGAACCTTTTCTTCATGGAAGAAAAGATAAGGTTTCCCCCAGATGAGTATACATCATCTCCTGATGTCCTTCATTCACTGAGGCAACTGGGGCTGAAAAATGAGGTTCAGCTAAGTGAAAAGGATGTGCTTCAGGTTGCCAGAAAAGTTGAGGAGTTGCAAGGAAACAGCAAACCAGAATGGGATCCCATTTTAATGAAGGCAAAAACACTTCTTACTATCCTAAACAAACAGACAAAGTTGGTAAAGTCCTCTGAGGTTCAGACAAACCTCCAAAAATTGAAATGGGTACCTGTTTGTAAAGACAGACCCCTGAATTACCCAAAGTCACTTGCTTGGAGAGGTGATTCTTGCAGTATTTCCTCTCTTTCGGAAATGTGTGATATTTCTCATGCTGTGCTTGTTGGTTCTTCGGTTTCCCTGGTGGAACGTACCTCTGCGGGCATGAAAAAAGCCCTGAAGTTGTCATTAGAGCCTCAAGTAGAGCAAGTGTTCCAGCATTTGAAAGCAGTAATTGACTGGCACAGATCTCAAGCGTTTACCACTGAGGACTGGTATCAGTTTCAGCAGATCTTGTTTGAGATATATGAATTCATGCAAGCCCATTTGGAGGACGCAAGGGAAGCTGTCAAGTCTCTGCCCTTTGACTGGGTTTGGACAGGGAAAACCTTTGTTTCTCCTGGACACACAGTTTTAAAGCCCATATCAGATTTGGACCTCCAGCCTTACCTGTACTCATTACCAAAGACTATTGCAAAATTCAACAAGCTTTTTAAGTTATGTGGCTCTATTGAAGAAGTTGTTCCCAGCCATGTGTTTGAAGTTATCAAAACGATCAGGCAAAGGTGTGAGCATGACATGACAAAAGAAGAGAGCAAACGCAATGTCCTACTTCTAATAAATATTTTACGGTGGCTATACAGCAGTCAAATATCAGTAGATACTGACATGCATGTACCCATTCTTTACCACAAAGATCCAAGCAAACTGGTTATGAAACCTATCCACGAATGCACATACTGTGATATCAAAGTAGAGGATTTGAATGACTTACTTGATGACGTTTCAGAGCCCATCATCCTTGTCCATGATGACATTCCAATGAAAACTGCTGAATGGTTAAGAGTTCCATGTTTGAGCACAAGATTAATTAACCCAGAGAATCTTGGGTTTGAACAGTCAGGCCAAAGAGAACCTCTAACTGTGAGAATAAAGAACATTCTAGAGGAGTACCCATCAGTGGCAGATATCTTCAAAGAGCTTTTGCAGAATGCTGACGATGCAAATGCCACTGAATGTAGTTTCCTGATTGACATGCGAAAGAATCTTGAAATCCGAGAGAATCTGCTCGACCCTGGCATGATTGTTTGTCATGGCCCAGCTTTGTGGTCCTTCAATAATTCTGTTTTCTCTGATACAGACTTCCTTAATATAACCAGGCTGGGTGGGTCCATGAAAAGATGTGAAGCTGACAAAGTGGGCAAATTTGGCCTAGGGTTCAACTCTGTTTATCATGTGACTGACATACCCATTATCATGAGTAGGGAATTCATGATCATGTTTGATCCCAACATCAGTCACATCAGCAAACACATTAGAGACAAGTCAAATCCAGGCATCAAAATCAACTGGAGCAAACAGCAGAAACGGCTACGGAAGTTTCCCAATCAGTTCAAATCTTTCATCAATGTATTTAACTGTCAACTTCCACTGTCACAAGAGTGCCCTTACAAGTATGATGGGACGCTCTTCAGACTTCCTTTCAGAACTGAGCAGGAGGCATCTGTAAGTGAAATCAGCAGCATTTACTACAATACCACTGACATCTACTCTCTTGTAGATGAATTTAGTATCTGTGGTCACCGGCTCATTCTCTTCACACAGCATGTTGGAACAATGGTCTTGAAATATTTGAAATGTGAGGAGCCAAACCCTGCTGCTGCGCAGGATGTGGTCACGATAAACAAGAGTGTGTGGTCTTCCAAAGCAGCTTATGGTCCACTAAGTGTTCTGAAATCTGCTGCCAAAGTCATGAAAAAAGTTGCAGCCACCAGCAGAGTCCCAGCAGAGGTCCCCAAGTCTGGTTGCATCATCAGAATTGTAGTGGAGGAGTTCCACAATGTGTTCCGACGCATTGTTGACCTTCAGTCCCCATTGTTCAGAGGTTCTGAAGAGGATCCATCGTCCTACTTTGAGATGGCAGCTAAAGGCACACAAACTAAGAGACTTACAGATGACATGCCACAGAAGGGAGTGGAAAATACAAACTGGCTTATCTGTTCGTGCATGGATGTTACAGAAGCTCTGAAGTTCTCCTTGAGTGATAGTGGAAAACGCCTTGGTCTGGTTCCATGTGGAGGCGTAGCAGTGCTGCTTTCTGAAGAAGACAATAGAAAATGGACTGTAAAGACAAGTGCAACACCAATTGGGGAAGTGTTCTGCTACTTACCCCTTAGAATCAAAACTGGCTTACCTGTGCACATAAATGGTTGCTTTGCTGTTACATCAAATCGCAAAGAGATCTGGAAGACAGACACAAAAGGACAATGGAACTCTATTTTTATGAGACATGTGATTGTCCAAGCATACTTGGCTGCACTTAATATGCTGAGGTCAATGTCAGAAAATGGGGAATTATTGGACTACAGCTATTATGCAGCCTGGCCTGACCCTGGAGTTGTCCATGATGATTTCAGTCTGATTTGTCAAGGGGTTTATCAAGAAATAGCAAAAGGTGTTGATGATGACTGTGCAAAAGTCTTTTCTGATGGGAAAACCTGGGTGTCAATCAAGGATGTCCGGTTTTTGGATGACACTTTGCTTTGCAGACCAGATATTGGGTCTGCTGCTTTCAAGATATTCTTAAAATACCTCAGAAAGTGTGGTTCCCAAAATCTCTGTGCTGTTGAGCTGCCAGACTGGGTCAAGGAAGGCTTTGATGATGCTGGCTGTAAAGGAAAATTGATGGAGAACACCCTGACAGAGACACAGTTTTTCTCAGAAGTGTTCTTCCCCCATATCCAAAACGTAGATAAGGAACTACGCGACCCTCTGATGTATTATGTACTCAATGAAAAACTTGAGGAGTTTGCATCCATACTGAGGGAAACCCCATGCATTCCATGTTCAGGACCATCACAGAAGCTTGTTTTGCCATCTCGACTCATACATCCAGAGGGTAGAGTAGCCAAACTGTACAACGGTGAAGATGGAAGGTTCCCTGAAGGAAGTTTAAGAGACTATGCCAATCCAGTATGCTTGGTGAAGCTAGTGCAGCTGGGTATGGTCAAGGATGACCTTTCTTGGGAGGACTTGATTGAACGGGCTGAGTCTGTATTGGCTCTAAATGAAAATGACCACACGATTGCATGCCACAGAAGCAGTGTAATCCTTAGTCTCATTGATGAAAAACTAAAAATGAGAGATCCAGCAGCAAATCAGTATCTTGCCAAATTACAAAATATCAAGTTCCTTCCATTCTTGACAAAGCCAGCTGGATTTTCACTTCCATGGCATGGAAACAATTTCTCCCAATCTACCATGTTCTCCGCAAAAGAGCTTTTTACAACAGACCATCAGGACACTGTGTGTTTAATGAAGCCTATTCTGAATGAAAATTCCCCTTCCTTTAAAGGATGTGGTCCTATCTCACTGGCTGTGAAAGACTTTCTTGGATTGATAAAAAAGCCAATGATCTCATTAGTCATCAGCCAGCTGAAAGAGCTTTCAAAATCCTTTGATGGTGTGACTCTGTATCAAGAGAACATAACCAATGCTTGCTACAAATATCTCTATGAAGAGTTGCTACAGTCCAGTGCTGCGAAAGAGGAAATCATGGAGGAGCTAAAAACATTCTCCTCAATTCTAGTCGAGAACACATACGTGGAACCATCAAAAGTAGCATTTCACTTAAACTTTGATGCTGCTCCATATCTTTATCAGCTTCCCAACAAGTACAGAAATAGTTGTCGGGAACTTTTTGAAAATGTTGGAGTTCACCCAAGCTTCACTGTTGAAACATTCTCAGCAGTTTTACGGCTGATAAAGAATGAATGTGGGAGAAAACCTCTTACTGAAGAAAACTTTCAACTGTCTCGTAGAATAATTAGTGAGGGAATATGGAGCTTGATCCGAGACAAAAATCAAGAATTCTGCCTAAGCAACTATGGGGAGATTCTTCTTCCTGATGGCAATTTCACACTACAGCCATCAAAATCACTTTGTTATAATGACTGTCCTTGGATTAAAGTTAGGGACACGACCGTTAAATACTGCCATGGTGATATTCCAAGAGAGGTGGCAGTAAAGTTGGGGACCGTTCCAAAACGTCACAAAGCCTTAGAAAGATATGCCTCAAACATCTGCTTCACTACCCTTGGAAGTGAGTTTGGTCAGAAGGAGAAGCTTACCAGCAGAATAAAAAGTATCCTCAATGCTTATCCATCAGAAAAGGAGATGTTGAAAGAGCTTCTACAGAATGCAGACGATGCAAAAGCCACAGAAATATACTTTGTCTTTGATCCCAGGACCCACCCAACTGACAGAGTCTTTGATGACAAATGGGTTCCCATGCAAGGGCCATCACTCTGTGTGTACAACAATCAACCATTTACAGAGGATGATATTAGGGGGATCCAGAATCTCGGAAGGGGCACCAAAGAGGCAAACCCTGGAAAAACGGGGCAATATGGCATTGGATTTAACTCAGTTTATCACATTACTGACTGTCCGTCTTTTATCTCAAATAATGACATTCTCTGCATCTTCGATCCACATGCCCGTTTTGCACCTGGAGCAACATCTGTCAGTCCAGGAAGAATGTTTAGAGATTTGGATTCAGACTTCAGATCCCAGTTTTCTGATGTACTCAACTTATACCTTGGAAATCACTTCAAGTTGGAACGCAGCACAATGTTTAGATTTCCCATACGAAATGTCGAAATGGCCAAAATCTCAGAGATCAGCTCAGCACCTGCTTCAGACAGAATGGTTCAAAATTTCCTTGATAAAATACGAGCAGATGGTGCAGAACTTCTCATGTTTTTGAATCACATGGAGAAAATTTCCATATGTGAAATTGAGAATGGGACTGGGGATTTAAAAACTATTTATTCGGTGACAGCAAAAATCTCAGATGGTGATCGACTAAAACGCAAGCAATTTCACGCCTCAGTTCTGGACAGTGTCTCCAAGAAAAAACAGCTGGCTCAAATTCCAGTGCAACAGATTACCTACACAATGGACATAGAAGACACAGATGGTAATTCTACGACTTGGCTGATATGCAACAGATCTGGATTTTCTGACATGGAGAAGGTATCTAAGAGTGTAATTTCAGCTCACAAAAATGAGGACATAACACTCTTTCCACGTGGTGGTGTTGCAGCATGCACCAGCCACAACTACAAAAAAACACACAGAGCCTTCTGTTTTCTTCCTCTTTCTCTGGAGACTGGCCTGCCTTTTCATGTGAATGGCCATTTTGCTTTAGACTCTGCCAGAAGAAATCTGTGGAGGGATGACAATGGAGTTGGTGTGAGGAGCGACTGGAACAACAATCTAATGAAAGTGCTAATTGCGCCTGCATGTGTAGAACTGCTAATTCAGCTGAAACGTCGATTGTTTCCAGGCCCTGACCCCACTATGACAATATTTCAAGGAACTCCAATGCATGTTGTCAGGGATATTTTGAGAAAATTTGTATCTATCTTTCCTGTAAACAGACTGGACATTCAACCAGATTGGTATTGTTTGGTAAAGGCAATCTACCTTTGCATTCATGTAGACTTGAAAAGACTACTCCCTGTTGTTAGAGCACCCCATGTTGATAACGCTGATATGCACTCTGCAATATACATCTCCTGGGTGAACACATCCACCTCAACCAAAGGCAAAGCTTTTTTTGACAACTTACTTCAGGATGAGTTGCAGCATCTTAAAAACACAGAGTATAACATAACCACAAGAAAATCTGTGGCAGAAAATGTTTACAGAATGAAGACCATGCTCCTGGATGTTGGCTTCAACCTAATCTACAGCTGTGATGAGACAGCCAGTCTGTACTTCTGCCTTGAAGATGCTGGGATTTCAGTCAACTATGTTACACCAGAGGATGTTCGCAGCTTCCTGCTGACATTCTCGTCTCCAGACACATCTTGCCAAGTTGGAAAGCTACCATGTCGACTGCAGCAGTCCAATTTCAAGCTGTTCCATAGTCTGAAACTGCTGGTTGACTACTGCTTCAAAGATGTGGAGGAAAATGATATAAACATAGAGGGGCTGCCACTACTGATGACAATGGACAACGTTCTGCAAGTGTTTGACTCCAGACATCCAAAGTTTCTGAGCAATCATCATGAGCTTATTGCATCAAGGAAGGAACTTTTCATGCACACACTGTACATAAGGTACAGTAACATCCTTCTAAAGGCAGGTGTGGCTAAGACTTTTGACATAAGCAGTTTTGGAGATCTTCTGGGATCTGCACTTCCCAGAGACTGCAGAACAAGGAGCTCAGTAAAATGGAAGGAGAACTTTCCTACAGAATCTTGGCTTAAAAGTGCATGGCACTTTATCAGTGAACAACTTGCAACCAAGGATGACCAGACAGAGATCAACCCCACATTTGAGACCATTCTGGACATCTTGAAGGATTGGGCACTTCTTCCAGGAATCAAATTTATGGTGTCAGGAAACAAATTGGTTGTGCCAGAGCATGACGTTTTGTTACCCCTGAGCTTAATCTTTGCAGCCATCTTTCCAAATGGACAAAATGACAAAGTCTTTCATACCCTGATGAAGGGAGGATGCTTTCAATTGGCCGTGAATAAAATATGTGCCAAAGAGAGTCCTGTCTTGCCTCTGTTGGCCCAGCATACAGCAAATATAGACAATCCTTCCAGCATACTTCGAGCACTTGAGTATATGATACAGATATCAGCGTTCAAAACAGCAAGTTTGACAGAAAAAGACTTTGAAGCACTGTTGTTGTACTTCAACTGCAATTTGACTAATCTGACACAGGATGATGTACAATGTCTGAAACTGTTGCCTTGTTACAAATCTGTCAGTGGACGGTACATCTGCATCGCAAACTTCGGAGCATGCTATGTTCTAACAAAGACCATTCCCTCTGCCGACATTGAAAAGTGGGCACACAATACATCCTCAGCCTTTCTCACTGACAGTCCACAGCTGAAAGAACTCTACAGCTTTCTTGGGGTCACACCAATTGATGACCTTGAGGTGTACCTGAAACATATCTTTCCAAAATTTGACATTTTATCACATGATGCCAAAATCCAACATGTAATCTATCTAAAGGAAAGGTTATTGGCAATGGAGGAGCCATTCAGCATCAAGGATCAGCTCTTTGAAAAACTGGAAGCTCTGTCCTTCATTCATGACTCCACCAGTAGACTAAAACCTGCCAAAGCCTTCTTCGATCAAACAGTTAAAGTGTTTGAAGTAATGCTTTCACAAAAAGCCTTTATTCCCAATGATTTCTTCAGAAAAATTGAGCAGGTGTCAAAGCCAAAAAGCGGGACATCCTTTTTACCCTCATGGATAGCATTCCTTCGTAAAATCGGCTTGAAATATGTAGTATCTCAACAGCAAGTTCTACAGTTTGCGAAAGAGATCAGCATCAAAGCTCACACAGAGAACTGGTCCAAGGAAAAAGTTCAGACCATTGTTGATGTACTCCTAACTCACATTTTCAATGAGAGAACAGATCTGTTTGATGGAGCATTCCTCAAAGAACTCTCTATGATACCATTCCTATGCCCAGACCGTGCACCAACTGAGCTTGTTCGGCTTCACGTTCAGTACCAAGAAATGAATGGCACCGTCCCTCTAATTCGCTTCAATGGATCACAAATCAATCCAAAGTTCAAACAAACTGACATCATGCAGTTGTTGTGGACATCTTGTCCTATACTACCAGAAAGGGCCACCCCAGCAAGCATAAAAGACCAAGAAGGAAACACACTGACCAGTCAAGAGCAACTTGATGTTATTTTGACCATGTTAAATGTAAATGTGGACCCACCATTGGAAAAAGTCATTAGCAATTGCAAAAACATATGTAGCATTACAAACTTGGATGATGACACAGTCAAAACACGAAGCAAGGTCTTGAGAAGCATTTATGAATTTCTGAATGCAGATAAACATGAATTCCGCTTTCAGTTACGAGGAGTAGCCTTCGTCATGGTTGAGGAGGGTTGGAAACTCCTTAAACCAGAAGAGGTTGTCATTAATTTGGACAATGAATCTGACTTCAAACCCTACTTGTACAAACTTCCCCTCGAGCTTGGTACATTTCACCAACTTTTCAAACTGTTGGGAACTGAGGACATTGTTTCAACAAAACAATATGTTGAAGTTTTGTGTCGGATTTATAGAATTTCAGAAGGCAAGCAGCTTGACCCAAATGAAATGAGAACAGTGAAAAGAACTGTCTCAGGGCTATTCAAAAGTCTCCAGAATGACCCAGTACAGATCCGTAAAGACCTTGAGAATCTCAGAGATTTGACATTTTACCTTCCGAGTCATGATGGACGATTGGCCAAATCAAACACATTGGTCTTTGACGATGCACCACACTTTAAGAGCCGAATTCAGGGTAATGTTGGTGTTCAGATGCTAGTTGACATGAGCCAGTGTTACCTAGGCAAAGACCATGCCTTTCACACAAAGCTTATCATGTTGCTTCCGCAGAAACTGAGGCCCAGGCTTCTGAGTAGTATCTTGGAGGAACAACTTGATGAAGACTCACCAAGAATGTGCCAATTTGGTGCCCTTTGCTCCCTGCAGGGGCGGCTTCAATTGCTTCTGTCTTCCGAGCAGTTTATCACTGGATTAATTCGGATTATGAAACATGAGAACGAGAATGCATACATGGTGAATGAGGAGAAAGCAATACGGTTATGCAAAGCACTGTGTGAGGGCTTAAAGGTGTCTTGCTTTGAGAAACTACAGACTACATTGCGAGTGAAAGGCTGCAGCCCAATTCTCCACAGCCGTAGTGAAACTCTTGCCTTTCTTAAAAGATACGGAACAGCTGTTATCCACCTCTACATTCAGCATTCTGACAGCAAAGACATTAATTTTCTTCTTGCCTTGGCAATGACCCTCAAGTCAGCTACAGACAACCTGATTTCTGACACCTCCTATCTTATTGCTATGTTGGGTTGTAATGACATCTACAGAATAACAGAGAAGCTAGACAACCTTGGTGTCAAGTATGACACAACTGAACCCTCAAAGCTAGAGCTTCCACTACCTGGTACACCCATACCTGCTGAGATTCATCATTTACTGCTCATGGACCCCATGAATGTCTTTTATCCTGGAGAGTATGTTGGTTACCTGGTAGATTCAGAGGGAGGTGATATTTTAGGCACTTACCAGCCAACTTACACATACGCTATCATTGTTCAAGAAGTGGAACGAGAAGAGGAGGAAAGCCCAAGTGTCCTCGGCAAGTGCTTTCAAATTGACATTGGGTACAGTGAGTACAAAATTGTGAGCTCTCTTGATCTGTATAAATTTTCTAGACAGGATGATAGCACCAATATTCGAGATGGCACACCAACTCCAACAAGCCCCTCGGAGGGTCATTCCCCTCGTTCCAGAATGGCCCCACCAATTTTTCCTGGAAAGGAAAATCACAGGGCTCCTCCAACAAAGGCTTCCCCCAAAAAGATCAAACTCAATGCATTACCAGAAATTCTAAAAGAAGTTACTTCAGTAATAGAACAAGCTTGGAAACTTTCTGAAACTGAACGCAAGAAGATTATCCGGCGCCTGTACTTGAAGTGGCACCCTGATAAAAATGCAGAGAATCTTGACATCGCTACAGAAGTCTTTAAACACCTACAGAATGAGATCAGCAGGATGGAGAAGCAAACACAAGCAGAGCAGACGACTGATAGAGGATCAAGGAGACCTTACTCTTCATCTTCCACACGATTCCAGTCAGAGAAATTCTCATTTCAGCGATTTTACACATCATGGAACCAAGAAGCAACAAGCCATAAATCGGAAAAACACCAGTTCCGAGGACAGTTTACTAGCTATTCAGGCTCATCACACTCAAATCGCTTCTTTGTACCACCATCGTTCAAGTCTGTTGGTAACCCTGTGGAGGCACGGCGGTGGTTAAGGCAAGCAAGAGCAAACTTTTCTGCTGCAAGAAATGACCTTCATAAAAATGCCAATGAATGGGTATGTTTCAAATGCTACCTGGCAACAAAGCTTGCATTAATTGCAGCAGATTATGCAGTCAGAGGAAAATCAGACAAAGATGTGAAGCCCACAGCACTTGCCCAGAAAGTAGAGGAATACAACTCCCAGCTGACAGGGTTGGCCAAGGATGTAAACATCCTGGAAGGTTATGGTGTAGACAGCCTGAGAACTCGCTACCCTGACCTATTGCCCTTCCCTCAGATTCCCAATGACAGGTATACTTCGGAAGTAGCAATGAGAGTAATGGAATGTACAGCTCGGATAATCATCAAACTTGAGACATTTGTCCAGCAAAAAATCTGAATGTCAGCATTAGACAATGCAAAACACTAACAGATAAATCAACAAAGCAGTGGTTGTGCAATATAGACCAGTAAATATTATAATAGTTATAACAGACTTTTTAAAAGTAAAATGATATATCTAGCTGGCATTTTTATTTTAACAGTGCCACCTCTGATGCTGTGACCCATGCTTATTATCGCGTACATTTGCTCCATTTCTCTGAAAGGTTGCCTGAGCCTAAAAAAAGTGTACGCTATTATATTTAACATGCAGCAGTGTACATAATGTTCCAAAGCATAGAAATATCTTTTATTATTTTAACTACATTTATTGATTATTGTTGTTCCTTTGTACATTATGAATACCGATGCTGCTTTTTTTATCTTTTCTAGAAATGTATTTTCCTGCCATAGTCATTAAGTCGATGGTATTGTGAATTATTAGCATGAGTTGCACTGCACTTTGATGTAAATAGCACTTGAGTGATTGTAGGCATTTGAATGAATGACACCTGAAAAGTTATCATGTGCAATCAAGCAATGACAGGTCAGTCAGCTCACGGTTCCTTTATGGGATCTTTATCAGTGCCAGTAATTCATATATTGTGCATACAACTTTTTCTCAGCTGGTAATTGACATTCAATGTATTCATACATTTCAACCTAAGTGTGATATTGATATCAGTGCATAACCTAGACATAAGATATAATATGACTGTAGGTTCAAAAGTGTTTAGTGGTGGAATTGTCTTGTTGCAAGAGTTATAGAATGAAATAATGAAATTTATTCCATAATTTCAGCTTTATCTCAATTGAACTAAATATATGCATACATTGTTGGCTAGGGGAGCAACGGAAAACTTTTTTTTATTTCCCATACGAGGATATTGGTTGGTTTAGTTTCAGGACATATTACTATTTAAAAAAAATAGAGACACTAAAAATTACATTTTCTCTTGAAACTTGACATGTCAGTTAACTGCTGTGGCTGTACACATACATCATGCATATTTCCTCAGAATCGTGTTGATTAAATATGTATTTTCTATTATTTACAATGGGAACCTCTTGTCCTCTACTGATGAGAATTTTGTGCATGGAGTTCTCTGAAATTTGTGTAAGAGGAACAAACTGTAGTGTAGATGCTCATATGGTGCTCAATGTCAATGATGTTTTTCATCCATTTCCTTTGTTTAACTGTGAGAAAGAGTGAAATTAAAAACTGGCTACTATGTTTTGACAAATACCCTTTCTCATTTGTCTCAGTCTTATTATTTCAAATTACAGCTTTGTAAGTTTGAGACCCACTAACAGTGGGAATATTGGTTTGTGCATATTTAACATGTTTAATAATCAAGATAGATTTTTTGCTGATGCTATATCTCATAAATTATGCAAATACTTATTTAAAAAAAAACTATCCTGCATTAAGTAAATCTACTGTTCATATAAGTCATAGTATCAGGTAATAATAATTTTCACAAGACAATATATATCTTTTTTGTATATTTATTGGACATAAAACATTCTAAGTTTAATGATTTCTTTGGTTAGTTAGAATGAAATTACATTTCAAACATTGAAACATTTCATGTGAACAGCAAATTTACACGTTCATGCATGTTTGATAGTAAACTATAATAATTCACTTGAAATATGTAAATCTCAAAATGAAAGTTTACCTGTTTGAAAAAAATACATCAATCAAAGTATAATATACAACTGATGTATAAATCTGATGATCCCCTGCCAATATATATATATATATATATATATATATACAAATTATCACTCTCACCCTTTCCATACAGTACATACACAAAACAGTTCTAGAAAAAAGAAACAAATCCCAATGTTTCAAGCTGCCATAGGGATTATTTAGCATTTTTTATAACTAAATAAACGATGCCAAATTTGATATCAAACCATTGCATATAGAATTCAAAATCCAAGAGCACTTCATATCTTACAACAACACACACCAGAGAATTCAATTTGATAATATGACAATGCTTAATTGAAGTGGGATTTGGTGCTTCTGCTGCTTCAATGCCGCTGCTTTGGGATTGTGGGTAGTGTAGTTCTTGAGTGGGAATTTGCTATTTTACAAAAATGTTGAAATCAAACTGACTACAGAAGCATACAGTATATTATCACCCTCAGAAGAGCTCAAGGCACGACCATATCAATTTTTAATGTTACCAATTTATCTATTAATGAGTCTTCTTTAAACAATAACTAGCTGATATTCAAAACACATAATTTGGTTATTTATTGCACCTCAAAATTATATTGCATAGGATGTCAGCTGTTGACCAGCCCCTTTATTGCCCAGCCTAATTTTGAAAAAAATTACATAACAGAAAAAAAGACAATCATTTTTTTTATTTACAGTATAAACTACACCAACCCAATCTCATGAGAAAATTGAACTATTTTATGAGGTGGTAATTTTGCATGAATTCCTACAACGTGATTTGTACGGAACCATGTTTTTTTGTTTGTTTGTTTTTTTTAACGAAGGACCAACCTTAAACCTACCAGTCAGTGGGGCGTAAGCAGATTGTACGGAAACATACAAATGAGATCGTATGGATTCATATGAATTAACCACCAAACGTAAAATAGTTATGAATTGCTATGAGAGTGTGTTGTATTACTACACATATCATTTTCATGATGAAACCCCAACCAACAGATAAACGTACCCTCTAGGCCAGGCTTGGGCAACTCTGGCCCTATAGAGATCCAGAGCCCAACCCTAATCCAACACAACTGAACAAGCTAATCAACGTCTTCAGGTCCTACTAGAAAAGTGTACGCAAAGTGGATCTCACCTGCCTATAACTTTCTAGTAGGACTTGAAGACCTCGATTAGCTTGTTCGTTTGTGTTTGATTAGGGTTGGAGCGAAACTATAGGAAAGTGGATCTCTAGGGCCAGAGTTGCCCATCCCTGCTACAGGCTAATATTCAGTAACAGTGGTTCCCAACCATGTTCCTGGAGTGTCCTCAGCACTGCACGCAAGTAAAGACTCAAGTTATATGCATCCTGTCACTTAAACTGCCATGTCAGTCATCTTGTCACGGTTAAAATCCTCCATACTCAATTTCCAACTGTATCAGTGAGAAATGTATTAGCATCTGATCTGCCAGTTGTGTGTCTTTCATGCAGAGAAATCGAAAATGATGCATTTAATGATAATTTGGTCAAGATAATGACCAAACGTACCTTCAAAGTTCATACTGCTGTTGCAGATTAAATATAATGTGGATAACACTGAATAAATATATTTTCGCCAGGTTATATACTGAATATTAATCATTCAAATCCCATATCTAAACCTCTCTACATAACCATCGGACTCACACATCCGCCATGTTTGTAGTTTTTTAACTTTTAACTTTATCTGTGTTCGTCTAATTGAATCCTCGTCCAACATGCAATGGGTTGTGGGCAATATTAGCCGTTAAGAGTTTGCACGGATCTGCACTTCGGAAAAAGTAGATCATCCTTGCAATCCTCATTTCAACATACTACGATTTGGGACAAATTCATTCTAATTTCAAATACTATTTAGGATGGATAGTCTGCGAACTTGGAAGCAGAACAAGACCTCAGATGAGTGTTTCAGATAAGAGACAAAAATGTGCAGTGTTGGTGGTAATCCAGGACCAGTGTTGGGAACAACTGTTCAGTAACATATAATACATTTTAGTAATTAAATTAGTGTTTTTTTTTTTTGTTTTGTTTTTTACCTTGCACAGAGACAAGTACTCTATGGGAGATTTGTTACTACTGTTTGTATTACAGACAGAAGCTCATTCAGCAGTCCTGGTGC
This sequence comes from Meda fulgida, assembly GCA_030578275.1. Lineage (NCBI taxonomy): Eukaryota > Metazoa > Chordata > Actinopteri > Cypriniformes > Leuciscidae > Meda > Meda fulgida. The sequence goes on along the minus strand of CM060630.1, from coordinate 26,688,645 downwards.
TCGCTGCAGGTCGAGGAGACGCCAGCTCTGGAGAGGAACAGTTTACCGCTGGGACAAACGCACACCTCAAACATATCGTACATTTCCTGAGAATCACCTGAAGTTCGGGCTTCTCCCACAGGTAATGTCGGCAGGCGAACAGATTCAGCATCTAAGATCAGCTGAAACATACAGAAACCCCAATTATGAGGCATTCAATGAAATAAGGATTAACACTTAATATTCACTTTGGGTCTAAATACAATTATTTTAAAGGGTTCATGACACGAGAAATCAAATTAGCCTTGATCTTTTGACATATCCTGCAAGTTTCACTGTTTCTAATATTGTAGATCTAGAAACAACATTATTCACAAAATATTCCAATATTTTACCAGTGGTGAACTCGTTCGTTTAAATAATAGTAGGATTCTAACTCAGTAGGAATATTTAAATTTCACCCTTTAAAAACAAGGTTGTTAATTTTACAGATACTGTTTGTGTATAAAATTTACATTTGTGTCCTATCTCAAGCTACTCTACTGTCTACTTTTGTCAAATCTGTCATGTGTCCACAACATCGAATCTGGCCCCGTTTGAAAAAGTTTGGACACCCCAGGGTTACATGAACCTCGAGGATCATATTTCACAATACTACAAAAATTCATGTCATGACCCCTTTAAATAAAAGTAATACTTCTATCATTAACAACCATTTTAAAAGGAAATAAGGAAGAATAAACAAGAGACTTTTGCTAAAGTCTACTGTTTATCATAAGAAGAAGACACAAGTAGTCTCACATGTGTTCAAACTAGACATGTTAATGTGTCAGACTGTGCGCAGATTTGCTAAAACACCAATGTTGCTAAATAACAACAATAAAAAGTCCTTGAATTCTTTCAAAACCAATTTCTACGAGTTATGCTAGATCAGGAAATGGTGAGTAGCTCCATCCCTCATTAAACGCACATGAAAAATCTAACAAAAGTCTTCAGGATTCCTTGAAAATCAGAGACAGGTGTGCTTACCAGTCCTGCAGTTGAGTGCAGCAGAATGTCAAAATGTGCCGTCACGTCAACATTTCCAGTCAAGGCTTTGACGTGAACGCCTTTTGGGGCATCCATGCTGAGAGAGCGTGTTGGAGACTCCAGTCTTAAATGACAGGGGAATGCATTGAGCAGTTACTGCGTTGAACAGTGCATCGTTTGGACACAAGATGGCCACAAAATACAAAATTCATACATGGAAATTGGAAGGAAACTGCATTATATTTAGACCTATTTGGGAAAGGCATTTTTGGAAAGAAAAAGAACTAAGCACTAAACTGGTTTGTTGACAACCAGATGCCTTCATGACTCAGGTCTTAGACATCAAAGATCACAGCTGGTTAGTGCCCTGTTGGAAACTTCTATAAAAGTTATACTCAGTACCATTACTTTTAATGGGCTGACATTTTTAAGCAATAATGTTTTTGAGGGGGTGGGGAGACAAATATATCACAGCATATCCAGAGACAAACTTGGAGCAAATTATAAAAAGCTAAAAAGCTAAGTTAAAGTTAGCTGGCTAGTTTTAGTTTATAAGCAAATAAGTTTAATAACCAAAATCCTTTATTTTACAGTAATGGCAATCCGTATGGGAAGAGATGATGTTATGAATTACGTGGTGTATGCTTACTTTAGCTCTTTGTTGAGAACTGCTTTGACCAGAGGAGTCTTAACAGAATGCTCAAAGAAAGCTCCTTCTGGACCTGTCCAAACACAAGAACACTTACAATCATACAAAGAACGTGTAAAAACCACTCAGCATCAGATGTGACATTTCATTAGAGCAAATAATCACATCATTGCAATTATTGAACAGAATACAGATTATGACATTGGACAAATACTGGTGTAATGGAAACATGTCCAGGTCACTATTTCAGCCTAAAAAAGCCTCTCTCTCTCCCTATATATATATATATATATATTGTACCATTACTTTTCTGCATTGTGACATTATTTTCAATTAAATTCAATTATTTTTCAGTTAAAATCAGCATATATTTAAGATGTGTAACAAATACTACATTCATGCGTAAGCAATGTACAATTTAAATAATAACATAATTTTTTTCACATCACAGTAATGAGACTTGACATGGAAATTTGCTAAATTTTGCATAAAAATTTTCAATAATAGAAAATAACATAAAGGTCCTGAAGCAGCGTTCATAAAGTAAAATATAATTTCTTCTTTTGACTCTGGGGTGAAATATGATTTAAAGAATGGTCTTGGCAAGATTAATAAAAATTCACCTAAGTATAACAAAAATAGAAATAGCTTTAGGCTAGTTTGGATGAATAATATTTAATCTAGTGTGTAAACCCATTGTGAATCATGAAATAGTGGTGTTGTTAAGGCCTGAGCTGTTGTTTGTGAAATCTCAGTTTTAACCACTGTGTTAAAGCGACTGTTTCATACGTTAAATACTAACTTGGCTCTTCATACATTTTAATTAATATTTGCAGTAACACAAAAAAGTGGAACAGTACCTTTTTATCATTATAACAATACTATTAATACACACGCAGCAGATCATCTTTTTTAAATTTTTTATTGTACATTATACATGTCTAGTTTCAGGCTCACCTGTTACACGGAGCTTTCCTTTTCCCACAACAGCTCCATTTCCATCTGCATAAAATAAATTTTCATCATGGTTTGAACTGATGTTGAAGTGTTGGCCAAAACCCTCAGCCTGACTGGGACCTGCGAACAGAATAAAGGAGAGAATGTAGACAAACATTACACTTTTTATCAAAAGACAGACATTAAGTTTCATTAAATGTCCAGTTTCACTCTGAAATATGTTACATTATGAAAGTAAAACATGTTGTGAATGCTCTTTCATGTTGCGGCTGTGCTATTAGACATGAGGCATGTTCTGTGCGACCCACTACATTAAACAAAATCATGAACTCAACCAGTAAATATATACTATGCATAAACCCAGACAGCAACATAGTGTCGGCCCAGATCCGGCCCACATCAGGACCGTGTGGAATCCACGTGTACCGGATGTGGGCCAACACTATGTTGCTGTCTGGGTTTAATATATAACCAATAATACATTTTGTATGTCTCATACCTACGGACACACTTCCTGTTACGTCACCATTGGCATTGCGGGCATTGAGCGTCACATTCTCAGAGGAGTGTACCAGAAGAGCTGAATCCTGTTATGAAGAGAAGAATGAGCAAAATGGGGGACTAAATCAATCAATCTATCTATCTATCTATCTATCTATCTATCTATCTATCTATATATATATATATATCTACTTGTACCTCTCTGGAGTCGATTTCCTGGGTATAAAGAGGGAACAGAAAGTCTGATTCTCCCTCCAGTCTCAGCCCGTCTGCATTGACTTGCAGGTATCCCATGCCTTCCTGAAACAGTCAATAACACAGAGAGCTCTCAACATTCGTGTGACTTCATGCAACATCACAACTGAAAATGCTCATCTAAATATTTAGGAATACAAATATGGATTCATATTTCTATTGAAAATCAATCAAATATGTGATCTAAAGTGCTTTGAGTAAAGTCATCTTACTGTATTGAACCACATAACTCGCAGGATCCAGATCGTAAGGGCAAAGTTCACCACCAGGATGATCAGGAGAAGCAGAACAAACAGATAGAGGCAGCGTTTCCTCCAGCCGTAGATGCCTATCATGTAGATGTACTCAGAGACTGAAGCCAGGGTCCCAGAGTCATCTGTGGTGGTGAGGTACTGCTCACGCACCATCTGACAATCAACATTAGTGCTTAACTCATTCGTCAAGAATCATTCTGATTTAATAATACGTCATGCAACTCTATCAAAATTTAAAACTACAATTCATGAAAATACGCAAGACATTTTTACAACCTGAACTAACATACTTTGTTATTAAAGTCTTAACTTGGTAACCTTGACACGCTATGATTTTTGTTCATCTATGCAGTTCACATCATATGACTTTGATAAACAAAGGTTTTTCAAATATTAATAAGCATTGAGGCAGTTTTAAAAAAAACTCTTTCATTCTCTTAATACCAGGTGTAAATGAGGCATTTGAGTATGCTAAGTATGCTTGAAAAGACTTTTGATATACTAAAAAAGTACACTCATAATACTTATGAAAGGGGAACATTTTCAATCGTCAACATGGCAAAATAAGTGCGCCTTCTAAATAAAATAAAACTTTCAGCATAATTTCTCCACATTACTCTAATATGCTGCTCAAGAAACATTTATTATTACTATCAATGTTAAAAAACAGTTGTGCTGATTAATACTTTTGTGGCAACTGTGATCATTTTTTTCAGGATTCTTCATTGAATAGAAAGTTTAAAAGAACAGCAATTATTTTAATTATAAATATTTTGTAACATTAGAAATGTCTTTACTGTTACTTTTAAATTTAATGCAGCAGTATTGAATAAAAGCTGGGGGAGGGGGGGGGGGGTTCAAAAAAGGAAAATCTTATTCTTAAAACCACATTAGCAACTGTTTAACACAAAATACTTGAAACCAGCACAGCATCAGCCTCATTTATTTGATAAAATTTACATTTCGTTATTATATATGCTGTTTTCTGTCAAAACAGTGATCTTTGAGATTTTGCACAGCATTTACTTTGAATCAAATGCTGAGTGAACATGCTACTGTCAAATGAAGGAAAAACTGAAACAGCCTTCATGTCTCCTCATGGCAATTCATCCAAACATTCCTTGGGTTTGGACTTGCATGATCCGATTTCTTTCTACTCCCATTTAAAACATAATTACCAGCCAGAAATTACACATTTATATGATATCAATGGCTGCAGAGGATCATTAAAGTCCTACAAGAAAGTAAACATCTTGACTCCACAAGTTGCTAACAGACAGCCTTCTTTCTCTTTCTCTCTCAGTCTCTCCCTCAGGACTTTTTTCCATTAACCCACCCTACTGATGCTCTTTCACTGTTTCCAGCCTCATCCAAGCTGCCAAGAGAAGAAATTACAGCAGATCACAGCCTTTCCAAACCACCGGAGTCTGACTTTGTTTTAAACAGAGATTCCAAGATCCTCGTGGTGTCAAAGCCGGACCTGATCAAATATCGAGCGAATCCAGGAAGATTGAGCTGGCGTGATATTGCACTGTTTCTGTGGAGTTCTGCTGGAGGATAAACAGTTATGAGGTGGGAAAACCAGTTCTCTGAGGAGCCCAGATAAGAGCTTGTGGAGAGAGGCTGTGGGCAAACATAACAAGCTGTATGAAGTTCTCCCCACTCAGTCTAATCTTGCAGCCTGCATAACTCCAGTGCGCCGTAATGCCTCGGCCCTCTAAAAATAGGTCCCAGGACTGTGCTCCCATTTTAAAGGGGAAAAACAGCCAAAGTGTTGGAAATAAAGATCAGAGTGCAAACATTATGATTGAGAATTTATATTTTCAACCTCAGAAGTCTGAATATTTCTTAATTTCAATGGCTGATGTTATGATTTTGACAACATGAAAAAATGGTTAAAGATACAATGCTGTGCAAAAGTAAGTGCACCCTATGAAAAGTTGTATTTTTTTTAACATGTGTGGCCATTTTGATACATACATGGATAACGTTATTGATTAAATATTATATAATTTAACACAACAATGGTCATTGTTTTGGCAAAATATATTGTGATCATAAACAGCTTTCATTTGCCTTTCATTCATTTATATCTCTAACAATTCCACATATTCTGGTCATTCAAACATTATTAGTGATGAGAAACAAGAAATATATTTTAAAAGATCAAGGCATGATCAAGTCAAACTTGACTAAAATAATAAGAGTTGAACTTAAAGTGTGGCTTACCCTTGCTGTTTACTGTGACCGGACACACTCCTCTTCAAGCTCAAATCTGCTTGTGTTGCGCAGCAGTGCTGGAGTCCTCCGATCCGTCTGTCTGTCAAACCCTCAACAGCTGCCTTCCAGAAATCTGATTCTGGATCAGCCTCAGTGCGGACACCCTCCCCAAACCTCCTTTCAGGATCTCACATATCCTACAGAGATCTCTACACCTCGCGTTACACACATGCGAGACTTTACTGAACACTTAATAGTGGATTCATTAGCAAGCCTCAAACACCAGTAGCTGGTTGTGTTGTTTCTCAGGAAGAGAGGGAGGGAGGAAGGGTAGAGCGTGCGGGAAGAAGGAAAAAATGACTGTCAAGAGATCATTTTCTGCACTTGTTTGACTTTAATGCATGTGAGTCACTTTGTAAGCACGAGCTCTGGATAGGAAACTAAAGTTAGCGGCTTCGCTCATTTGGGATCTGCTTGTCTGTTGGACAACGAGTCTTGCTCTATAAAGGAGTATTAATAGATGCGTCTCTCTGCCAGCTGCAGCAGTGGCTTCAGGCTTGTTATGCACTGAGTTTTATGTTGTATCTCTAACATAGTTTGTATAGATTAAGAGTCAGAATGGTCCTTATGAAAGTGGTATAAATCAAACCCCAATTAGTTAATCCAGAGATGGAACTAGGAGCTCCACACTGTTATAACAGGGTCCCACCACCGCAGGTCCTTAAAAATTAAATTCAGTTAGTATAAAAATTCAGGTCGAAAAAGTCTTAAATGGTATAAGAAAATTTGAAGAGGTCTTAAATTTGAGGACAGATAAACAGGAATTGCGAAATGGCTACGTTTTTTTGGCTTTTAGTATGAATATGTTCGCCATACTGTTATCTATAAGCTAGTGAGCTCCAAAACAATAACAGAATTTGCATTTAGAAGATATAAGCATTCAAAACGTAGTCTCTCACTTCCACAAATATGGATCAATGATTTTGATGACATCACTCTGCACTTTAGCTCCTCATCAGATTTTTTGTCCAATCAAATGCACTCTAGAATCCTAAGCATCCTGCCCACTGCATTATAAATAGACGCTGAAACTGCAGCGAAAATCGTTCACTCTTCACACATTTACGAATTTCTACTTGACATATAGTGCACTATATAGGGGATAGGGAACGAATCATGTAAAATGTGCTTTCCATTGGGGCGAATGAAGGATGGTTTCATGAACCGCTGCTGCTCCGGTCCACAAACACTATAGCACAGAGCGGATCATATGTGCGAGATGGCGCAGACCAGAACAGAGATCGGACCCATTTCAATTCTGCATATAATGCTACATTTTAAAGCAATATGGAGGCGATTAGGAGGAAAAACAGATAGCGATTAGGAGGAAACTGCGGCTTTACCGAGCTTTGATATAAACTAAACGCTATTGGCTATTTAAAAAAAGGAAGGAGCTCTTTGATATGTCCCACCCTGTCTTCCAGTTTCAGCGGAAATTACGTCAATACATTGAATAACGCTGCATATTTCAAGGCACTTCAGTGGGCCGTTAATGTAATAATTAAACCTGAAACGGCGAAGATTTAATTGTGAGCGGATGCATGTTTCAAAGTAAAAACGTGGAGCTGTTGCAAGTTCTACAGGCTTGGTATCAGAGTATCAGAGCACAATCAATGAACATGCAGATTTATGCCAAGTGATTGCTTTGATGTACTGTTGATAAATTACGACAATGCTTATGGTACTGTTTATATCATACATGTGTAACCCCTCCACCCGGGTTCCACCCCTCTACTAGCTGGCCTCCCTTTGCAAACTCATTGCATTTCTAGAAAGTGCAGCTATAGGCCTACAAGACTTACCAGGGTAACTGCTATATTTCTGATATTCCATAAGCTCCACCTACTGGCAGAGAGTGAAATTGCATTTTCAAAACAAAACAAAAATCGAAATATTTTTTGAAAGAATGCTCACTAATATCAAAAATATTCTTAATAAATCTAAATCATTCTAAAATGCTGATTTGCTGTTAAAAAACATTTATTATTATTATTATCAATCTTGAAAACGGTTGTACAGCTGCATTTTTGTGGAAATCAAACATTTTGTGAAAATGCTACTTTTTTCAGGATGATGAATATAACGTTCAAACCAACAGAATTTATTTGAAATAGAAAACTTTTGTTACATTCTAAAAGTTTTTTTATTGTCAATTTTGATCAATTTAATGCATCTACGCCGAATAAAAGTATTAAGCATCCTGAATGGATAAAATAAAAGCATCTTAAAAGGACGCTGATGGGCAGAATGAGAAACTGTAGGGCTGTCGAAGCTTACGCTGGATCGCACATCCTGTGGCTCTTTCTGTATTCAGGGTGGAGGCAGAAGTGGGCAATGATAAGGCAAACAGCAATGATAAGACCACATCCATCAATATCTGACCCCTGACTTCCCTCAGCCAGCAAAGACAATGACGGGTTTCATCTCGCTTTTATTTACCATTCAAAGCTGTCTGTAGCAAACAGAATGTATAATAAAGACCTGACTAAGCCCAGTGTTGGAAATGCTCAATAGAAGGGAAATATCTGAATAGACTAAAAGGTAAAGACTGTTTCTCGTAAATGTGTAAAGAAAATTAGCAGAGAGCAAATTAAAATCTAACAGAAAAAAATGAGTATTCATATAATTCCATAACTGAACATCTAAAGCTGAAGCTAGCCTAAACCCTTTTTGAGTTGAAAGTATACCAAGAGCACAGCCCTGACATTTTAAAGTGTGAAAATTAATGTCTATGTTCAATTAAACATTGACAAGAGCTTATATCCTCATATTGCAAGCTTCGCTATGCATAAAATGTGCAAATTGTAACATAATTAGACCTTAAACCAAAATGTATTCTATAAAATAGGATGAATTCAGTTTGATTGTGACATTTTTTACCATCATCTCGATGGCAAAAAGTGTCACAATCAACTTGAATTTACCCTAAGTGTAGTACTAACCTGATATGGGTCATTAAAAGCAGGGAAGGCAATTTTCAGAGAGGCTAGCATTAGCGAGCTAGCTTTGAAAGCACAAGATCCCACCTTCCCTTCAGAGTGTCTCCAAAACCAGGCCTATTTCAAAACACATGAACTTACACAGCAGGGAGCAAACAAAAGCGTCACGAGAGACTGCGGTAAACTACCTCATGCCAAGCATTGCAATAATAATGAACGTAAAAAACTTAAAGAGCACCTGTATCACCTGCAGATTCATTTCGCCGTTGATAGTGTTGCCATTGAAACGCATAAATTTGATTAGGGTGGCCAAACGTCCTGTTTTCCCAGGACATGTCCTGTTTTCACGTCCTGTCCTGGCCGTCCTGGCTGTTTTTTTATAAAGTGATGAAAATGTCCTGGTTTTCATTATTTTTCATTGGGCCATTAAGAAAGAAAAACAGGATAAAGAGGAAGAAGAGAACTAAAGATATGAATATATTTTGTTAGTTTTTTTGTTATTTATTATTTATTTATTTTTCTAATACAGAAGAGACATTATTTATATAATTATTTCATTCATTATATTTGAAACCTGTCATAATAAAACATGTTGAGTAACCTCTGAGAAGCCTATCTGAATTTGTGTCTTTGGTTATAGATAGTATTTTGTAATGTAACAATTTTCTATCCATACAGAGGAGGCATAGCCTACTTGAAATGTATTGAAATTAATAAAGGTATCTTTGAGTAAACTTCGAGTATCATTTGAGTATCTCATTGCCGGGCCGAGTGTCCTGGTTTTCGGTAATCAAAATATGGTCACCCTAAATTTGAGTCATGAACTGTTCCGAGTATAACGTCACGAGTTTCCGTCTCTTACAAATTACAGTAGTTATGGTGAATGCAGCATAAGCTCATTGTTTTGGTTCAGGAGGAACTGTAAAAGGTGGCTGTTGTTTCAGTTGTGGTGCTCGGTGACTGAGTCTGTCTAAGTCTGTATATCATGAGCAGGTACGAGGATGTATGGAAAAACATATGTAGGACATTCGGACCGAATGCAATGATTGGACGAACATTTTATGATCTTACGCCTTCTACAGATTTTCAACTAGGCAGCAACATGAAAAAAAAAAGTTTCTGGAACAAATCACATACCGTGCCTTTAATTGCAATGGAGATTAGTCTGATATAAAGCATTTTAACGATTACTCTTGTTCAAATTTTTATATATATATATATATATATATATATATATATATATATATATATATATATATAATTTTAAATTAGAAGTAATAAGTAGACTATACCTGTCCGTTAAGTTTGTTTCTTAATTTGCTCTTTTATCTCTGCTCAGAGAACACGATTCAGGGCATGAAGAACAGAAGGTCATCGGATGAGTGTCTTGTCGTCTTTCTTCGTGCTTTATAAACAAGTCAGACCATTCAAAATACTGAACTTACATTGATGCAAGAATGTTCAAACGATTAAATAAGAAGGTAGCATATAGCTAAGCATTATATAACTATTCATAACTGGGATTATTTACATATTTCACTAGCAATGTTCTAATAGTTCGTCACCATTTCCCACGAAAGTTTACATTGCCTCCAGAGGGCGCGTGGGAGCTCAGAAACACGAATCTCAATTCAAACGGCATGCAGATTTTTTCTTCAACATGTGCATATTAAAACGTTAAAAATAATGAATTAAAGATTGGTAACTGAATTAAACATTTAAATGTGCACAAAATATATCTTTTATATTAAATATTTTTTTATGACTCATCAGAAACAACCGTGATTAGTCCATCCTGAAAGCGCGGAGGAAAGTAACAGGTACCATGTGACAGCACTTTCGCCTTAATCTTCTTCAGTAGCGGTTTGGATAATAATTTACACCGTAATAAAAATGATACTGAGAAACGAATGATAAATTAAATACGTTAAAATAACATCATTATTACAGGAAAGATGCTGGAAATAAAACATAAGCCTTGGCCAATCAGTGCATTCGGTGGGCATGGTTTTATGGGAAATGTCGTTTCCAAAATCAAACTATAAACAAATTAATTCAACCCTTTACAAAAAAAATACTGCATGACATTACTATTGTTGTATAATTTGTGTATGCGGTCTTGCTTTGTCTGCCTGTTTACTATTTTGTATTTTTTTTCTACTTTATTTCCCCAACCCACAAAGTCACATGACTGCCCCTTTGACAGGAAGAAAATGGCGATCTTCAGTGTATATGTTGTAAATAAGGCTGGTGGACTCATCTACCAATACGATAATTATGTACCTCGAACTGAAGTCGAAAAAACGTTCAGCTTTCCTCTTGATTTAGTTTTAAAGATTCATGACGAGAAGGTAGTTGTGTCATTCGGACAGCGGGACGGGATCAGAGGTGCGTGTTTATGTGTCTGCAAACCATCCCATATATTGATACACATTTGTAGGTCAGTTACCTTCTTTTCTTTTGAATTATATTAAATGCTTTCTTGTGTGCAGTCGGTCACGCGCTTCTTTCCATTAACGGAGTGGATGTGAGTGGCAAGTACACGGCTGAAGGGAAGGAGATACAGGAATATCTGAGAGATCCTGCTAACTATCCGGTGTCCATCAAATTCGGCCGACAGAGACTCTCATCCAATGAGAAACTCATGCTGGCCTCAATGTTTCACTCGTGAGTAGATTTCCTTAAATACAAATAATTTATTGTAATGTTGTTTCAAACCTGAATTACTTTCTTCATTGAAACACAAAAGGCATCCGCATAATATCATATTTATTATTATTATCAATGTTGAAAAGAGTTGTGCTGCTTAATATTTTTGTGGAAACTGATACATTATTATTTAATGATTTTAAAGTTCCAAAGAACAGCACTTATTTTAAAATAGAAGTCCTTTGCAACATTATTTTTTTTTTTAAAGAAACTTACTGACTTTAAATTTGTGAACAGTAGTGCAATATATAGATAAAACATTATCAGAAGAATAGCAACCATACATTTTTCATCAAAATGCTGTTATGCATTTTGAAACTGACTTGTTTTTATTAGATGTGTCTTTTCCTGTCTTTTCTAAGGCTGTTTGCCATTGGATCACAGTTGTCGCCTGAAGTTGGCAGCTCTGGTATTGAAATGCTGGAGACGGATATGTTTAAACTGCACTGCTTTCAAACACTCACAGGTCTATGTTTTCTTATGTTGAAATGACAAAATGATATGAAAGGTGCAGTGAGCGAATTCTGAGAAACACTATTGATATTTGATATCAACCCACACAAACACACCCCTTCCTTCATTGCTCCACCCCCAAAATGCACAAACACGCAAAACAAGAGTGGATGTCTCTTTACCATAGCTGAAGCGAAGCATAATAATGCTTTGCGAAAATGATGAACAAATGACAAGGATGGACACAAAAATGAACATCCAGCACACAAGAGTACATGCACGAGTTGCTGTTCCAGACAAACAATGACCCTCAAAACTGTCCTGTTACTACAGCTAACATTACAACAACAGGATATCTTGGTTCTGTGAAACAGCAAAACCAATGTTACTCATGTATGGAGAAGAAACAACACAAACTCAGCGTCTCTCCAGCACTGGCAAGCTTTTCTAATATTAAACTGTGTCCTAAAGCTCTTGCCTGATCATAACTCTTCTTTTTCCAGTGATATTCCTCTGACCTTTTCTCTTTTGTAATGTCTCTCAGCCATCTCTCTTTCTACAGTCTTTCTTGAAATCTCCCTCTGGCTTGCTCTCTCTCCTCCCCCATCATGAGTGGACACGCCTCCTACTGCTGATTGGCTACAAGTGTGTTGTGCTGCTGGGTTTCTCAGAAATCGTTTTTTTTTTTTTTTTTCTTAGAAATCACTTACTGCACCTTAAGTCATAGAGTGATGTGTTAATTTGGTGCCAAACAAAACCAGTGATCCTGACAAGGACTTTTTTGTATCTTGGCAGGCATAAAGTTCATTGTATTGGCAGACCCTCGGCAGTCTGGCATCGATGCCCTCCTAAGAAAGATTTATGAAATCTACTCAGACTTTGCACTGAAGAATCCTTTCTACTCCTTAGAGATGCCTATCAGGTGTTTTTTATTATTATTACAAACATAATAGATTTTATGAGCTTTGCATGCAGTTCAATTTGATGCAATAAGGTTGTGTATAACAAAAAATATGCATGATTTCTTTCAGATGTGAGCTTTTTGACCAAAATCTAAAGATGGCTCTGGAAGTAGCAGAGAAAGCTGGGACATTTGGACCCGGATCCTGAACTGGACTTGCATTGAGTGTGTTCATCCACCTGACAGGATCTCCAGAAGTTCTGCAGTCAAACCTGTCCAGAGAAATGTTTCTGTTGCTGGCATAAGGATTTAACTCAGTTTAAGACCACTGTAACTGGCTCTTTTATGTTCTTTTTTGAAATTAAGTCCCACATTTGAGTGAGACATAACCTTTGTAAATAATGTACATGGACAGTTTAAGTTTGTAATGTGATCTTGCGCAGAACTTCTAAACAAGATGGAGGAGCTCAACATGCTCAATATGTTTTATCGAAATATGTTTTTTGGTGTCTATCCAAATGAAATGAAATTTACTTGTAATTTGCGTTCTGTCTACAGACAATAAAAAAGTCCACTGTATCTTGGATCCGTTTCAGTCCAAAAGTTTAAAAGAAGGTCAAACAATATTATTATGAATTTGTAAATCTTTTATTTATATAAACTCATTTCATTGTGCTTTCATTGTGCATTGAACAGTCATGTGATATAACTTACGGTTAGCTCACGTATTTCATCATACACATTACATGATTTTGTATTACTACATATACAGAGGTAGGACCAGTTAAAGCTCTGAAATGGATAAAAAAGTACAAGAAATACATGTTATTCTAATGGATTTAATGACTTTAACATGCCTTATTAAACAATTAATTTGTGAGTTCTGTAATGTAAGTAAAATGAACAATGTAAAATACTGTTGTCCGTTTTTAAAATGAACAGAATAAATAATGTGCTTCTGAAAGTGACACAACATGGTATCCTATTTTGTACATTGGTAAAAATGGGAATAGATATCCACATTGAATGCACCCATTTTTCATAAACACACAAGTTGAATCCTAGACATTTTCAGCAATTTTTCATTGTGCCCTTTATGCCGTATCTTAAAGACTAGTGAAAAGACTTAAATACTCTGTTTAGTCATCCTTCACGCTTCCCATCTTTGTGCGTATATTTCGGAGCAGGAAGTATCCAACTGTGGTGACAGTACAGGCTACTTCTGCTACCCAGAATGCTGTGTTCCAGCCATAGTGTTTAGCAATGGTGCCAAATGGCAACCCTGACAGGAATCCGCCAACTGCGGGCAAAACAAACACAAAAGCACATTAGTATTCTTTGAAATAGGCAACTGGCTATGTAAATGTAATGACTTTTGGAATGCTAATTTGGGTTGGGAATCGGATACTTGTTATAAAATATAAAATTTCGATTCATCTTATCGATTCCTCTAACATAACTATAAACCATTCAAGCGCAAGTAGACCAGCGCACTGTTTTCTGTGTTGTACACTTTCAAAGCGTGCTCACAGAAAGCCGCCTCTTATACTGACTATTCCGTGTTTATTTGCACTTGAACGGACAAATACACACAAAGTTAAGTCAAAATATCCTTGTAAACACAGTGTCTTAAGTGTACGTAAACAGCTGACCAAAAATCGCATGTGTAACAGTATATTGGATCCGTGCAGCTCTTAAACTGACAGCAGCCTAAAATTGTGCGATTGCTGATTTCTTTATTTGTTTACTTGTCTTTAATAATGCTTGACATTAGTTAGGGCTAGTTGTTTTTGCTATGGTATTTAAACCATAGGCAAAAGTTCCTTGTACAGCAGCTACACTGAAATGTTTTTTTTTTTTTTACCTTATTGGAATCGATGAAAATCGCAATCAATAAGCAGAATACATACTCTAGAGAACAAGGAATAAAAGTCCTAACACTGATGTTATTACGGCTTATTTTATTCTACAAGTACCTGACAGATAAAAACATACTTGTAGAATAAATTTAGCAGCAAAAGCATCAGTGTGGACAAAGGACTATCAATAAAATGGAGAAAATGGTCACCGTTTGCCATCAGGGCAACAATGGCATGAGAGGTTCCACAGTAGTTCGATGGAGCGCTTTCATTCGCAAGAACTCCAAACAAGGCAATCGGTCCATAGGAGGAAAAGCCAAAAGCAGCACCCAACAAAAGAATCCAGACCTGTGTGTAAAATTATAATGAAACCAGTACATTACAGACCCGATAAATGCAATTTTCTTTCTAGGTTAAATGCAGTTTGGGTAGGTTTGTCATTTTTTTGTTTATCTGTTTGTTTGTCACAACATAATTTGCTAATTGCTAGTCATTGGAAGGTGGTACTAGGGGGAGGGACATTCTCCTCTAGAAGCATTTGATTGGACAAAAATATGTGTAGTACAGGATGAGTCATCAATATTATCTGTCCGTTTTGTGTAAAGATACTGAACTTACATTTGAGCTGTGTGCTGTGACAGTAGTGCGGAAGAGGTACATGGAGACACACATCCCAGCCATCATGGAGAGCAAGAGCCCATGGCGAGGGTTTCCATACAGATGCAATCCATGCTGCAAATACAAGAGAGAAAAATCCACCACTTTAGATACACTACTGATCAAAAGTTTGAGGTCAGTAAGAAATTAGTACTTTTATTCAGCAAGGACACATTAAATTCATCAATAGTGACAGTAAATACTTTTACAATGTTACAAAAGATTTATTTTCAAATAAAAACTGTTCTTTTGAACTCTATTCATCAAAACATCATGGGGACAAAAAGTATATTGTGGTTGTACTTTATGGCTCATTGTTTGTCATGCATAGTATTTGGATTTCATTTAAATAGATATTGGTAGAATAAACTCACCCTTGAAACGGCCCTGTCTGACAGGAATCCTGCGGCTAAACTACCCAGCAGTCCTCCCATCTCCAGGGCACTCATAAAGGAACTGCCTGTGAAAATCAGCAGCAATACACATTTTTGTCCATAACCCAAAAGTCTCATCACACACTTAGCAGGCTATTTCTTAAAGAGGACATATCAAGAGAAATATAAAATAAAATTGTATTATGAAAGTATCTATCAAAACATAATTTAACTTTTAGAACTGAAAATGTATTCATAGTACAAAAAGCTGCACCTATCTGTGAAAGCTTATTTCTGCAACAGAATAAAAAAATTAAAAAGGTAATTGCCACTTTTTAATCTCACAATTCAGGCTTTTTTTTTCCACAATTGCGAGTTTATATATTGCTATTTTGAAAAATGTCCCTCATAAATCTGTTTATATCTCACAATTCAAAAGTTTTTCCTCATAATTCTGAGTTTACATCTCGTAATTCTGACTTTTTCCTCATTATTCTGAGTTTACATCTCACAATTCTGACTTTTCCCCCTCATAAATCTGTTTACATCTCACAATTCTGACTTTTTCCCCTCATAAATCTGTTTACATCTCACAATTCTGACTTTTTCCCCTCATAAATCTGTTTACATCTCACAATTCTGACTTTTTCCCCTCATAAATCTGTTTACATCTCACAATTCTGACTTTTTCCCCTCATAAATCTGTTTACATCTCGCAATTTCTGACTTTCTCATAATCTTGCAATTATGCGATATAAACTCAGAATTGCATGGAAAAAAAGCAATTACCTTTATTATTTTTTATTCCATTGAAGAAACAAGCTTCCACACCTTTAAGACCCTCATCAGGTCACATTTGAAGTCTACACCGAAGCCAAATACTTTGGACCACACACAGTACCCATTAGTGCTGACTGGCCCATGTCCTGGATGAGGAAAAGTTGTCCCCAGTCAGTGTAAGCAGTCTTCACCCCAAACACCACCAGATAGCCCAACGATAACACCCACAGATATGGAGAAAAGATGAACTCTTTTAAGGTGCTTTCATTTTTGCTGGAACCTGAAATCAAAAGGATGCATCAAATCTACAACTCTTATTGGAGGAGAGACAGAAAAGTCCATTGGTTCAACATGAGTGACCTTCGACAGAAACAACATGAATTAACACACAGACACAGTAAAACACACCCCTTTGTACTCTGTTTTGGTCCAATAGTTCATTCTTCAAAGAACTAGTGAGTGAAACCTTTGATCTAATGCAGACTTCCACAACGTCATAGAACAGCAATGACCTATATAAGCAAAACCAGTCATAGTAAAGTATGACAAAGTATAGCAGACACCTGAGTATGGGAAATTATTACAACATGAAGCAGTATTCCCATTCCCTATTTCCTACTGATATAAAATGCACATGCATGAGGATTGTGAAGTCTTCATACCTCCTTTGCCTTTCTTTGCACCAGCTTCAATATTAGGCAGGCCGACTTCACTGGGCTCATTTCGGATAATGAGCAGACAGACGAAGGACATGACCACACAGGTCAGGCCAGAGATGGACAGCGTGGACCTCCAGCTGTAGCTTTGGGCCATCAGTGTGGCAATTATGGGCCCCAGACCCCCAGCCAAATTCATACTACAGGACAGCACCGCCCACCAGGTCCCAAACTGAGATGGCTCAAACCACTATTGAAACAAATCAATTCATTTTATATGTAGTACTGAATCTGAAATATATCGGTATTATATAAAGTATACTGCAGTTTAAAAAAAAAATCTAGTTTTTTTGTCAAGTATGCATTAGATTGATCAAAAGTGGTAATACTTTACAATAAGGTTTTATTTGTTGAAGGGATAGTTCACCCAAAAATGTTAATTGTCTGTTAATTTACTTTAGGCCAACCAAGACGAAGGTGTCAATATGCGACAGGAAGCTCGCGCTCCAGACTGTCATGAACGCACGCGCTCAGGACAGTTTGCCAAGGATGTGAATTACAGGTAACAGTATTTTAAATGTAACCTGTCCTACTCAACCCGGCACCAGAATAACCGAGTCCCACCTCACTAATGAGGTTTAAATACTCAGCTTACTGGCTTACGTCTGTTATATAAATAATGTTCAGTTTCCTGCACAGACCAATCGTTTCGCTCTATAAGACCTCAATGTATCGTCAGGAGACACGGGGATTCTTTTTGTTTTGCCTGTATGTGTTTTTTTTTTACTCTCAAAGTGATGGTAGCCATTGACTTGCATTATATGAATCACCAAGGACCGGTTTCAGCTAAAAATCTTCTTTACTGTTCTACTGAAAAGAAGACAATCTGTGTTAATGTAAATTTCAACATTTCTTAATACATTAAAATCTTCATTGTATGTGTGTGGTCGATCTTATGACATGGTAAACATTTTGTCACTCTTTCCTAAAAATATGAAGCAGCACAACAGTTTTCAACATAGATAATAATTATTTTTAAAAAAAAGCTAATATGCAGCAAATCAGCATATTAGAATGATCTTTGAATGATCATGTGACACTGAATGATGCTAAAAAAAAATTGCCTTTGCCATAACAGAAATAAAGCATATTATAATATATTTGATATTTTAACAATATTACTTTTTTTTACTGTATGTTTGATAAATTAAATGCAGCCTTGATGAGAATAAGAGACTTCTTTTAAAAGCATTAAGCCCCAAACTTTTTTGTTCTCCAATAAACCTTTCAGCGAACAGTTAAAGAGCCATTTTTTTTTTTAGTGGGAAGAACATTTTAATAATCTAAATAACCTTTTTCTCTATAATAAACATGTTATTCAATGGAAAGTTTCCATAGATGTTAAAGGATCTTCATGGAACCATCAATGCCAATAAATAACCTGTGTATATGCATTTCTATGTACAATGCAAGTCCATACTACAGGAACGGATCCATACCTTGCGAAGTACTTTTGCACATGGTGGCCATCCTAGACCTTGACCCAGTCCATTCAGAAACCACAGGCCTGAGAACACCACCACCGAGGAAGACTGAGCGAAAACCACGTTGATGCCGCCAACCATAAACAGCCCAATAGAGAAAAGCCATCGTGCACTCATCTGATCGGACAGCACACCGCTTATGAACTTGCTTATGGCGTAGGCCAGCGATTGACTGCTAGTGATAAGACCTGCAGTGCACAAAGAAATAAACATTGATTAGACTTCAGAAGAAAGTGATTACAATTCAGAATTACTCAAAAACATATGAGGTTGCAAAGATTGGACAAACGATAAATTCTTTATGCGTTATCACTCTTCATTGGCTTATGAACTGTAAATTCAGTGATTAGAGCAATTCAATCACTGTGCTGATAAAGTAGATCCGGGGCAACACACCAAAGCGGACTCACTCATTTTAATATTGTTTTATGTGGTCGATCTCATGACATGTTAAACATTTTGTCAGCAAAAGGATGTATTTGCTGTTCAGAAAAAAACACTGGTTCAGCTTAATCAGCCCACATGTATGAAATTCATGATAACGGAATATGACATGACAGGCCAAATTTGTGTGTAAATGTTGCTACTTTTATTACAGTTTATTAAATGCGATTTATATAATCATGACTGACATTTAAAGAAAAAAAAACGAAACTATACATGCTTTTCAGTTGCCTATTCTAGACTGTAAGACATAATACAGCTTTTTTTTTAACAGGGTGGAACGTGAATCTGTAATATATTATCTGATACTTTCTGATATTTAATTAATTTCTTTGATGAAATTTCAGATAGGTAATGTTACGTAACAGGGTGGAATGTGTATGAGTGGGAATAAACAAGATATGTTGATAAAACACCAAAAAGATCACAACTGAAAAGCAGCATTGACATATGAGATGTTTTGTTCTATTTGAATTTCTCAAAATAAGATATCACATCAGGGGAAGCAATGTCAGTGTGTCAGTTTAATCTTTTACACCTGCATTTCATACTAACAGGGTGGAAAGGAATATTGGAGATATGTAGAAAACATACTGAACATTAGCATATTTTTTGGGGGGGGGGTTTCTTTAGATTTCTACATGTTTTTGAAAGTCTCTTCTGCTCACCAAGGCTGCATTTATTCAGTAAAAACAATACTATTGTGAATGAAATATTATTACAATTTAAAATAACAGTTTTCTATTGTAATATATTTTAAAATGTAATTTATTCCTGTGATGCAAAGCTGATTTTTTAGCATCATTACTCCATTCTTCAGTGTCAGATTCAGAATGTGCTGCTCAAAAAACATTTATTATTACCATATTATTATCAATGTTGTTTTATTATTATGAACAGTTGTGCAGCTTAATATATTTGTGGAAACAGTGCTACATTTGGAATACTTTAATGAATTGTCACTTTTGATCAACTGAATGCACCTTTGCTGAATAAAAGTATAAAACAAACAAACAAAACCTTTTTAATGGTAAGGTACATTACTGTTGAGGAAAATAAAATCATTTATTTAACATATCAATCAAGAGATTTTTTATGCAATCTAACATCTGCTTAATAATGTAATTTTATAATATTTGTCAGTTCATTACATGAGTTTTAATTAGAACAAAAAAGATGACAGTCTCAAACATGTTTTCTCTATTAGAAATACATTATCAATGACTTGTAGTGTACTGTTTATTCAAATACCGGTATGTGCATTATCTTCTGTTGACATTCAGCTAAATCTGAATAATAATCCTTTTGGGAGCTTTTTTTTATTTCAAGATGATTTGGGCACTGAATAACACTGCCTTAGTGCCTCCTGTCCATTGTTTATCATACTCATTTACTGTAATTCCAATGAATGCATGTGTAATATGTTATAAACATGAGTGGGCACATGACAGAGAGGTAAGACAAAGTACAAGCTACTAGTTGCACATGCTCACCCAGATCATCCTTATCCAGTGGGATCTCCTGCATTACAGAGGGCATCACGAAGGAAAATGTCTTCCGGTTAAAGTAATACAGCGTGTAGCCCACAAACATGGCCAGGAATATAGTAGCTCGGTAGTAGCCATATCCACTCTTCGCCATGGTTGGCACAACTTTAAAAATGATAAGGAAGGAAACGTAAGGGTCTTCTTCAGCTCGACACAGTTACCAGGAGCATCTGAGGGCTATGAACTCACGAGTGTGGATCTGTGGAACATGAAGAGCCGGTGAGGTCCGGGGAAAGAGCTGTAATCAATGGCAGGGTTAATGGTCAACCTGGCAGAGATCTTTGGAGTGTTCTCCGGCAAACAACTGTCATGGGACGAACTGTTAAATACTCTACTGAACTAAAACGTTTCCTTTGCAAGCAGGTCTTCTGTAGCCAATTTTTTTTTCTATTTTATCTACTTTGTTGTTGTCTTAAACTTGTTGTGAAGAGGGTGTTTTTGAAGATCCCCTAATCTGAGGAGTTTAATGATTGACGCAGGGGTCTGTATGTGACAGTTTATAGGTTTGACTTTGGCGGCGTGTGTTGTGTAAGATTGCACTATGGTTGTGAATGCTCTTTAGGGGTCAAGCACCAAATGTGCACCACCAAACAGCACAAAGTTGTCTAATTATAACTGTGTAGTCTAGAAAATTCTTGCTGAATTAAATGTATTCCTTTGAATCTGAGTAGATTTTACAGCCTTTTAAACACTTCCCTGCTGAGAAAAAAAAGGTAAAACCAGCCAAACCCAGACAGCAACATAGTGCATGTACCAGATATGGGCAGGATCTGGGCCGAACGATGTTGCTGTCTGAGAAGTTGCCTGGTCCAAGCCTAGTCAAAGCTGGTTTAGCAGACTGGTTCTAGCCTCTTCTTTAGATGATCGGGAAGGTCTTAGCTTGTCAGGCTAATCCATCTAAAACCAGGTCAGACCGCTATAGGATAAACAAGTGCGGAGCCATCTTTAGAATATTTTCTTTGAACTTCTGTTTTTGCGGTCGCTCTGTATATTTCTATGGCATCACTGTTGAGGAATAATGGTGAAGTGGATTTACTTATTGTAGAGTTAACGAAAGTTATCACGAGCATTGTAATGTTTAAAGCAGACGTCATAACAAATGTCAGTAGACCATGAAAATTTTAAACGTTCATAAATATGTTAGATCGCTGTGGAAAAGACAGCAAGCGCAGCGCTGAATAGGGGCAGGGCTACATAAGGTCCATAGGTGTGGTCACATTAGCAACATTTCAGTTAAATTTCGCAGTATATGTATAGCGGTGCACAGGTCACACAGAAGTTTGAACGTTTGTTTTCACACAGAAAATTGACGTTTTTGGGCTTTTAGTATTATGTTAGCCTTACTGTTATCTATAACCTATTGAGCGCCAAAACAATGACAAAATTCACATTTAGAAGATATAAGCATTCAAAACTTACAGTCTCTCAACTTCCGCCAATATGGATCAATGATTTTGATGACATCACTCTGCACTTCAGCCTCTAATCAGATTTTCTGTCCAATCAAAGGCACTCTAGAATCTAAAGCATCCCGCCCCCTACATTATTAATAGACTGAAACTGAAGCTAAAATCAGTCACTTGTTCAAAAATTTAAAAATGTCTACTTGGTGAATGGCACACAGTGCACTATATTGTGATATTTCAGCAGCATCCAAATTTGCATACAGTACAGTAGCAACCTATAGGGCCTACATTTGGTTTGAAACTTGATTTGTGACTGTTGTTACTGTCATGTGACCTATGGGATCAGTTGTGTCGCTTCACTGCCTTTCACATCTCCTCTCCCGTGGTCACATGGGATAGTAACCTAAAGTGTCCATCAAATGCACACTTCAAAATCTCACGTAAGTAGTCGGTCATCCGGGCACTTTCTATGAATTTGATGTAGCCTATAGTATGGCTCTAGGCATATTCAGATGCAGGGAATGTGAATGCACCAAAATGGCCTGTCAGAAATTTTGAATTTTGACACTCAATACTGCATTTTACCATATCAACACATAACCTAGCAACATGTGCTGAGCCCATCTGGTCAAAAATATAACCAAATTGCAATTCATTTTGATTATTTTCGCTTAG
The DNA here is from genome assembly GCA_030578275.1 of Meda fulgida. Lineage (NCBI taxonomy): Eukaryota > Metazoa > Chordata > Actinopteri > Cypriniformes > Leuciscidae > Meda > Meda fulgida. The sequence continues at coordinate 26,665,797 of CM060630.1, read as the reverse complement.
GCTAACACTCTCTGTCCGCATTTATAATAATTTAAAAGTAAAAAAATATAGCCTACCAATTTATCCTTGGTCACTCATATCTGTCCACCAAATTTGAATTTGAATGAAAACTTGGTGTTTATATATATACTGTAGCATCCTGACTCCATCTCAGTTTTTTTGGGAGGGGGGGGGGGGCAACAGCGCTTCGTATTGGTCATACGTTTAAGCAATGTAAAATCATATGGACTGTATGTTCAATCAAATGTAGCATTTTATATCCTATTTGTGGCCACATTGCAGCTTGCAGAAATGCTTTGTGTTTAACATATGCAGACCTGACTGTATACAACATACGGGTATTTTTCGTTCTAGGCTACTAATCAAGTTAAAAGTTGGGAAATGCTGCTGCGAAGTGCGCCGTGAGCTGGTCTGAGACTGCAGCTCGCCAACGTGGCAACACAATCAGTACAACAATCATCCACTAGCTAACCTGCAAGTAACAACAATGTCGTTTATGTGAGTTAAGAGGTTAGTATAATGGTAATGTAGAAAAAATCTGATAACTGATAATCATGAAAATAATAACATGCCTACTTCCGTGAACAAGAGGTTGCCTTTCGGATGTCTGTTCCAGCAAGCAAACACTTTTCATTAACCCTTTATTCACGACCAAACCATGTCGATCCGACACACGGTGCTTAAATGTTCATGTTTTTTCTTATAGTCAGACATTAGTCGATCTCGTCTAAATGTTGAAATGAAATACTAGTCAAACTAGTATCCTAATTCAGTCCATTGCTTCCACCTATCGGACGAGTTACAGTAACAACTCAAATTAAGTTTTATAAAATCATATTGTTCGAATATTCTGCAGTGTTTTTATTACATGAATTGTGGATTAACACAAACTGTTTACTGGTGGGCAAGGAGGGTGCAATATGCAATATATTTGCAATATAAATGCAAATATTGACATTACACTTGCAGAATTATGCAATTGTTTTTACAAGCTACACATAGTGACATTTAAAATGATACATCAAATGATCAGTGATAGCCTAATATGAAATTATAAACAAAATATGATGTACACTTCATCACTTTTACGAGTAAAAGAAATAAATAATTTTAACAGCAAGAATGCGTTCAATTAATCAAAAGTGACAGTAAAGACATTATAATGTTACAAAAGATTTTGGTAACACTTCATTTTGATGGTCCACTTTAAAAATTCTAACTACAGGTAACTTTGCAACTACATGTCAACTTACTCTTATTAGAATATTAGTAGACTGTCTGCTTAATATCTGCTAACACTTTATTTTGATGCTCCTCAACAGAAATTCTGACTATAAGTAACTTTGCAACTACATGTCAACTTATTCTACTAACCCTAAACTAACAGTCCACTACTCTAATGAGTTAGTTTACATGTAGTAGATGCAAAGTTACTTTTAGAACTTTCCATTTATCAAAGAATTCTAAAAAAATTAAAATTCCACAAAAATATTAAGCAGCACAACTGTTTACAACCTTCATATAAGAAATGTTACATGAGGACTTGTCATAATCCCAGCCTGTGTTCCCCTTGTGTGGACTTTTATGTTATTCCGGTTCTGCACCATGTTCTGTAGTCCTCTGTAGTGTTTCTTGGTGATTAGTTCTTTGATTGTGTGTGTGTGTGTGTGTTGTTTGCCAGTTACCTCTTGTAAACCCCAGTCGTTCTTCATTCCTTGTCGAGGCTTGTCCTGTTGGATGTTATGTTTGGTGCACTCATTCGGTTCCCTGTGTTGGATTTGTTATTATTATTATTAAGCTCAATGCATTTGGATCCAACTCTCCTTTGTTTTTGACTTCACACTATGAAACAGCATTTAATCAACATATTAGAATGATTTCCAAAGGATCATGTGACACTGAAGACTGGAGAAATAATGCTGAAAATTCAGCTTTTCCATCACAGACATTTTAAATTGTAATAATATTTGACTGTTTTACTATACTTAGTATACTTAGCAGCTTAGTATGTATTAAAGAGACAATCCCTCTGAATCCCCCAAAATCTTGGCACAATGGTGAAGATTCATATCTAACCTCTTGCAAAGTATGAGACCTCAAACCTCTTGCCCAGATCTGTATCTAGTCTACACTACCATGTGTGACAGTAAAAAAGGCAGGGCAATAAAGCACAATATATGAAGTTTACATAAGCGGGGAGATGACGAGGATGATCATGTTTACCTTTTGTTCTACTCAAGCACAGCATTTTCTGCAGCAGCTTCTGAATCTGAATCTGTTTTTGGATCAAAAGCTTTTAAGGATGGTCTGCTAAATATTCTGATATAGGTTATAAACATTACATTTGAGGTTTGGATTGTTATTTGGAGGTATAATGCAATTGAAGATTGCAACTGGTTTTGTCTTTTTACATTTTATTTCTCTATATTAATGGTTCAGTCAGATCATTCTGGGAGCAGGAAAGACTGTGGCTGCATTTGGTCTCGTATCAACTTAGACTTCGTCCGAATATTTCTGTTATGGTTTGTGATTGTCTTCTACACCTTGTTTGGGGCTGCTGTCTTCTCGGCCCTCGAGAGACCTTCAGAACTGGAGGCACATTGCAAATGGAACAGACAGATGGCTGAATTTGTTCAGGATCAACAGGTTCCTTTGGAGGACTTGCGTGAGCTCCTGGGACACTATGAGGGGGCCATTGCTGCCGGGATTCAAATGGAACCACGAACACCACGGTGGGATTTCTCAGGAGCTTTTTACTTTGTGGCAACTGTAGTCAGCACTATTGGTATGTCTGCTCGAGTGAATCATGACACCATATCTATCTATCTATCTATCTATCTATCTATCTATCTATCTATCTATCTATCTATCTATCTATCTGTCTGTAGACTGTCTTTCTTTTTCTATCTATCTGTCTATCGATCTGTCTGTCTGTCTGTCTATCTGTCTATCTGTCTGTCTGTCTGTCTATAAAAGTACATACATTTAACTTTCCATGTCATCTAATTGAAATTATAATCATTGCAATTATAAAACATTATAAGTTGTAATTTAAACATATTTTTGAATTTGGTATTGACCTACAAACATAATTATCTTTATTGAAATAAAGTCTATTTATAATCTGAATAACCTTTTTTCTCCATCCATGCATTTGTCCCTGTATTTGAAGAAGCTAACTAATATTTCTCCCACCTTACAGACTCCATGTAGTAATTAGCTTTGGAAGAAACAGCATGTTCACACACTTCAAGGTAGAATGGCTGTTTACACGTGATAACCATCTTGAACAATCTAGTTTGATCAGCCACTGAGCTTATCTTTCAGTGGTGAAATGGCAAGAAAGTCAATTTCCTGATTCAAATCCCCAGGGCTCAGATCATAATAGCTTTGTAATCATGGACAATGTCCAATGTAAAGTGTAGTCTGTAAATATACAAAATTAAATGCGTACACGTCATCTTGCATGCATAACACAACAAAAGATTACCTCAAGATTATCGAACAATACTCAAGGCTGATGAAAATCTTGATTTTGATGTTGTAAAACCATAGACTGTAAAAGGGTAAAACTATAATTTCACTTTCTTGTAATTCCACTATGTCAAATTCATTGTTTACAGGCTATCATTCTGCTTTTATGAATTCAGGAACGCAATGTACTACTCTTAGCATTTCTATGGCAGAAATAAAAGTATGTATCCATTTGTGCATCCATATCAGGTTTTGGGATGGCAGCACCTGTTACCCTCAATGGAAAAATCTTCCTGATCTTCTATGGGCTGATAGGTTGCGCAACCACCATCCTATTCTTCAACCTCTTTCTGGAACGCATGATAACGCTGATTACATCCCTCACGCGCAGATGTCGAAAGCAAAAACAAAGGACAAAGCTGAGTAAAAAACACATTGTCCCACATTTAAACACACAACCAGAAAATGGAGACGGTCAGGAGGACTGGAAACCTTCAGTTTACTATGTAACCCTCATTTTGGCAACAGTTACACTTCTGGTGAGCTGCGGAGCATCGGGCCTGTACTCTACTATGGAGGATTGGAGCTACCCAGAGTCCTATGTACTTCTGCTTTGTGGCTTTTAGCACAATGGGTTTCGGGGACATGGTGAGCGGACAAAAGGCCCATTATGAAGTACGTTGGGTCTACCAGATAGCCAACTCTCTAATGATCATCCTTGGTGTGAGCTGCACCTACTCTCTTTTCAGCGTCACCGCCATCATCATCAAGCAGATGTTGAACTGGGTTTTGTCTAAGCTCTTCAGTCTGCATTGCTGTCGGTCTCAGGGCTGCTTCTCCGTCGCTGGTCTCAAAGTCAGAGAACCGGCCGATCAGCAGATCCAGAACACAAGCAACCATCCCGGCATCTGTCGTGTGGTCAAGGCCTCTCACCCTTCCAAGAGCAAGTGTAAGTGTGTCAGCACTGCAGTAGAAACTGTGTGCCAGAGCCTGGACACAGCGAACAGCTGCCCGACCTCTGAACATGAAATCACAGATTCGGAAAAACTGCCAAAGTATGATGCAGAGATGGAAGTTTTCAGTGCTGTCAGCAAGAACTGTCATCGTCATCATCACAGCCAGGATATGAGAACACTGTCAAATCATAAGCAGCAAGAGAAAATGCAAAACAATACTGGTAATTCAAGTAAAAAGGATGGAGAAATACAGTAAAACCTGTAAATGCGTTTTCATTTCTACCGTAAAACTTCAAATAATAGCCAAGTCCCAAATAGACGCCCGTCTCTTACACGCCTGGTGCAGTGACAGGTTTGGATAAATAAAAGCCGGTCTCAAATAGAGGCCTGGTCTGTTTTTTAGTTTCGGGTTGTATTTAATCTTCTAAAACCCGTCAGATCGTCTGTTTAAGCCAGTTCTATGGTGCAGATTGCGCACGCAAGAGAGCCCTGCGCATCTGACAAGCGCCGCGACTATGACAACTCGAGAAGTATAATGATATTCTCAATTCATTCAGTTAACGGACGGTCTGAGGTAAAGTGTTCAGACTGCAGACTTAGCAACGATTCTATTTAACTGTACAGTACAATCATAACATAGTATTTTATCTTAATTTCATAATGTCCTTAAACAAAACAATATTGCTGGCCATAAACTGAGAAAGTGCGCGTCCGATGTGCGATATCTCGAGCTATCCTTTTAAGTAGCCTACTGCGTTAGTTGTGTTCTGTCTTCCGTTTGTATTTCCACAGCATGAAGATAAGATCTTATTTATGAATGAACCACTCATTTTAAAATCTTCCGAGTCTACTTTAAACATTACTAAATCCACTTCACGACCTAATTACTCTTCGACAGCGATGCTAAAAATATGCAAAGCTACCGCAAAAACAGAAATTCAAACACAAAATTCTAGAGATGTTTGCACGCTTGAACACGTAATATGCATCCTCGTGATGTCAACGTTTTCTCTTATTTGCAGTTTTGTAGTTTACACAGAGATGATAACTGTATCATTTTCAAAACTTGCTCTTTGATACCCGTTTTCAAAAGTTTGCATTTTCATTCCCCCAAAATGCCGTTGTTGTGTAAATGAACGGCCAAAATGCATAAAAAGTTTTCTGTTTTTAGTTGAAAACGGTGTCTTGTAAATGGCCCCTAGAACTTTACAGTAAGGTTCTGTTAGTTAACATTAGTTAACTACATGCATTAGTTAACATGAAATGACAATGAACTTGTAAAGTGTTTATGAATCTCAGTTAATGTTCATTTTAACATTTACTAATAGCTACATTATTAAAGTAAAAAGTTAATGTTGGTTAATGAATCTGAGTTAACCTGAATTTATTTGTTGATTGAATATAATTATGTCCAGTTATTGGATTGCAAATAATAAGATGTATGTATGTAATTTCAGTTCTGTAATGACAACTCTCTGAGTGTTCGGCATGGTAATGGATATAACAATGTTGATATATTTGGTCTAGGCAGAATATATGCTACACTGCTGCTGCCAGTATTTATTTCTGCTGCCTTCTGAAGAGCAAATACGAGACTTGCTATTACCAATACACACACGACACACAGCTGTGAGCAAGTAAGATGCTGCTGCTGTACAATATAGCATACATTACTTACCAGTAGCAGATCTATACAGGTGGAGCTGGGGAAGGTGGAGGGTTCCTACAACTGCGCTGCAAACTGCTACAGTAATGTTGACCAAGTATTTGAAGGTTGAGCAGCGAGCTCATTGGCTACTGATACAGCAGGAACCAATCAGCTGTGCCCTACAGAGAATGATGTGATTGCAAGCAGATAGTGATAAGGACTTGTATAGAAAATCTTGTATAGAAAAAGTAAATCGATTACAAGTTCAAAACCAAACTCCCAGTGTTAAATTAACACTGCCAGTGTTTATATAATTCGTTTGAAATAAAATGTAAAAATGGTGATGTAATAAATGAAATTATGACATTTTAAGTCATGATTACGAGATGAAATGAAAAATGATGAGATGAAGTCGAGATTATGACTGTCATAATTTCGATTTAGTAGCTTATGTCATGATTTTAATGGCTATTTGTCATAAATATGGCTTTTTAAGTCATAACTTTTAGACTTTTCATCTCACTAAAATTCTTCAATTACAATCAGATAAAAAAATGTATCTGTCAGTGGGTGGCATAACGTTGGCGATTCATCCTCACACTCATAGCCTGTGACGTGTGGCAAGTCGTTTTTTTACTTTTGTTCATTCTCAAGATATGAGTTATTGATATCAACAATTTAATTTTCATTAGTTAAAATGGTAATTTTTTAAATCAGGAATTTTATTTCCATTTGTTATTTCGGATATCTGAAATGCATTTCTGATATGAATAATTAGCAGAGTAATTCCAGATATTTAAAATGTCTTTCTTACTAGTAACAATCACATTCATGATATCAGAAATCAACATTGTCACTAGTGAAAATCTAATTATTGATATGCTATAAAAAAAATTAACATTGTTACTAGCAATTCAATTGTTGGGATCAAGAACAGACATTTGCCCAAGTAACCACATAATTATTGATATCAAATTTTGTATTTTTTATTTTTACTAGAATTGAATGTCTGAAATTTGAAATTCCTATCAAGAATTCGTATTTCTGCAGTGATGTCATTGTTGTTATCAAGAGTTAACATTTTTACTAGTGGAAAGTAATTCCTGATATCAAAAATGGCCATTGTTACTAGTAGAAATCTAATTCCTGATATTATAAGAAGTACCATGTTAACTAGTGAAAATGTAATGGTTGGTATATCACATTCATATCCTGGGAATGAAAAAAAGCATAAACGGCTTGCCAAAGTGATGTGTGCAGTAATAAGATGAGCTGGCGCGGAGGGATACAGTGTGAATGAGGCCAGAGCGCAGCGGCAGAGCATTAACGTTACTACACCTCTATCCCGCGGTGGGTCAGTCACTTGCTCACAGGTCCTGCGTTTATACGCCAATATATAAAACACAACCAGCTCTCTGCAGTTGATTTTACACACATTTACCGGACGGACATTGCTTAACGATGGTGAGTTCAACCTGACGTTTATGTGTTTTCACCCCCCCTGCTAACGGTTTAGCCATTTTAGCATCCTGTCAGAGTTTGACAGCTAATTATGGTTTTACTAATAATTTCGTGCTGTCTTTACCAATATAAAACGTATTAAGAGCGTTTTAGCTTTACTGAATGTGTAGCTATATATACTTCAATGGTATTTATTTAAACAAACGGCTAATTAGCCAGTTAGCGCTATCCAACAGATGCGTATCAACATGTGTGATCTATATTATAAGAAAACCATATACCAATCAATGTGAATAAGGCCAAAATAGATTTTGGAAAGGGATAAATTAACAAATTAGTTCCGTTGCGTTTTAGCGCGTTCCCGCTGCTGCTCTCGCGCCAGCTGAAGTCTGTCAATCACATGCGACCAGTTTCTGTATTAGGTTTCTTGCATATTCTTTAACACAAACTTGCTGTTTTGGTCACATTAGACTCTAGTTGTTGCGAATGCATATGTGAAATGAAATGCAGAGCATGCACGGTGTCTGTCCACAGCATTGACAGTTTAGTGTATGTTAGATGCATTATTACTACTGCGAGTTTAGTATGTAAAGCATCATGCGTGTTGAATTCACGCAGTGCTTCTGCTCATCTCGGTGTGTGTGAACAGTGACTGGCTGCTAATTTTACATGGGCTGAGCTCATTGCCTTTAACAGAAGGATAAGTGTGGGCGTGGTGGTGTAAAAATAACCATCAGCAAAAGCATATGCGCTCAAGTTCCTCATTTCTGGAAGAATCTGAATCGGTATTAGCTTGTTTTGCCTCCATATATTTGCATTGAATGCACGTTCACTAAGTTTGCAAACGTCCTGCGGATTTTAGGCTGTTTGGCTGTTGCATTTGCATGGGCCAAAGTTGCAACATGTAGGGTAGCTGTTGCACACTGGTTGGTCAAAAAAACAAAACAACAAAAACTGCAGTTTAGCATCTTGCAGCCCCAAATGATCATAGCTGTGCAAGGCATAAATATGAATGGAGTGGGCAGTGAGGTTGCATATTGCAGCAGGCTGAACTGCAGTGAAGGATCCTGGTTGTCCCCCTCCCCCTTTCCCCCTGCATTGAACCAAATCATCATAGCTGGTGCAGCAACACGCTGACACTAAATCTGCAGTGCAGACCAATGGCGGACTTAAGCAATAAGCGAGGTAAGCTGCCGCTTGGGACCCCAGGGAATCAGGGGGCCTAAACAAATACCCAGAAGCCTATATATAATATACATTATATATATATAATGTATATTCATGATGTCATCATTAAAGTTTTAAAGTTAGTATTAGGCCTACATCTTTGTGAATGAGGGGATTAGTGGACCATTCCATTGGTACTGCATATGCACAAATTTCCCTGGGAATTTTTGAAATTGTTGCCGCAGTTTGCTCATTAATGTTGGCAAATTGTTGCCCATTGACATACAAATACAAAGTGGCCTTCAGCCACTTCGTCTTGTGCTTGAATGGACAAATTCACATGAAATTATGTGAAAATGCCCGTCTTGCTGAGTATCCGTAAACAGTCGGTTATGGCTTAAGTGAGCGTAAACAGTCGAGAAAGAAACTCATCTTTAACACGATATTCGATCTGGACTTAGCTCTTAAAGTGACAGCAGCTTAATAATCCTGCTGCTGTATAGCCTATGTTTTTAATGTTTTTAACAATAAAGGAGAAAAAAAAGAGGGAAAAAAAATCACTCACTTCTCTTGATTGAATAACTGCTAAATAAAATATCTAGATTTCATTTATACAGTGAAGACTGCAGTTTTATTTTACATTAATTACTTTATTCCATTTCTATACCTGAAAACTACTGTTAGATGGTCGCCGTGATTTTGCCAAGTAAGATATGTTCCTGCATCAACATTCCTGTAGAAAAACTTAATCCTAACCCTATCCCACCACTAAACCTAACCCTAGCTATAACCTATCCCTAAAATCAGACGGAAATGATAGGTGAATAAGAACTGTGTAGAAGCACCTAAGCCTTGTTATAAGCTTAAACTTGAAACTAACTGTAAACCCGTCCTTCAAATCTGATTGGTTGATTGGAATGTTGCTCCAGAATTAACAAGGATGTTGATCTAGGCACATATTCTACTTGGTGAAATCACATTCACTGCTGTTACTGTTAGACCTAACTGGAAAATACTGATTATTTAATGTGTTCTTTTGTATTTATTAATGCTATTGCTATTATTTGTTCTTATTTTATGAATGCCTGTGTACTTATCTCTAATAATATTTGAGATGTATATTAGTTAGGCCAGTTCTTTTTGCTTTGGAATCAAAGTTGGAGTGTAGAATTGAGAAATGTCACTGGTAAATTTAAAATTTGGTCACTTTGGTCACAAAAATGGTCACTTAAAATTTGGTTTCATAACCTTTCATTTTGCATATTTATTACTTTTTTGTGGGGGGCCAGTGAACATTTTGGCAGGGCAAGCAAAAAGCCCAATCGGGCATGTAGAAAAAATTTGCCGTTAAGCATTGTGTTAATTGTTCATTTGTAAATTTAGTTTTTTAAATTTGTACATTCATTTTTCATTATTCTATTTCATATTGAGAAAATACAACATTTACACATTACATTAAGATTTGACATACGGTTAATTTACCGTATTTAATTTTGAGTGTTGTGAGAAAGAGAGAGCAAAATAAAGGGTTACAAAGGTAAAATAACTTGTGTAGTTGGTGAATTGGGGATCCATGCCTGGAATTGCTTAGGGCCCCAAAATCACTAAGTCCACCCCTTGTGTACACACAAACACACACGCTCTTGCTCATCAAATTGGATAGCAACTCGGAGAAGACTCTTGTTGCATGACAAATATTTGTCCCACCATGCTCCACTTAATCCACAGTAATTGCTGGAGTCATTGAAATGCGGTAACGGTCCTGCGACGCGTTGCACAGAATATGTTAGCCGGCAGCAACAGAGACGGCAGCCCACCTGCATCTAAACTAGGCATTTAACCATTCGTGTAGCTGGTCCTGGAGGACATGTCCACCTGAGGTCTGATACGGGCTGCGCCAGAAAGCTGAGGTTTGAGATTTAACATGTCAACCTTTCTCGCTCACCATACACGCGTCAAAGTAGCCGGAGCAACTTTTCTCTCATTTCATTATTTACTCACCCACCCTAGTGTCGTTCTAATGCAGTATTCCCTTCGTTCCTTTTTGGTCCACAAAAGGAGAAATTTAAATATATTTGCTTGTGCTCATTCATATAGTGGCAATGAACAGTGACCAGCATCAAGCTTTTTAAAAAGATGCAGAAGTATCACAGAATGATCCTATGCAAGACATTTCATATATTCCAAGTGTACTTGGTGTATTTGATAGGGTTTGGTGAAAAACCAAAATGTTATGTATTATTTAATGAAAATCATCTTGACCTTGGCTGTTGGTCTTCGGTGCACGGTGGCATGAGACTATGAGACCGTAGTTCACCCTCACTCGCCTAGAAAAAACACAATTTGTGAGAAATCAAGATGAATTAACACAGAAATTAAAACATACTCATCATTGAAGAGGTGTGTTCAAGTCATTGCATATGAATTACGTTTCAATGTTTTTAAAAAAAATACTTAATCGATCCAGGACAAACAAATTTGCATCGTGTCATTAACCCCCATGCCTATTGGAGAACTATAAAGCACCATTTTCACTAACAACTTGACAACGGCATGTTGAGTTTTGCATAGGAAGCTCATACGCATCATGTTCAGAAAAGTCTAGTTCCTCTTCCGCTTTTACAGTTCAAAATTTGATTAGAGCTTGTGTGCTCTTGTTATTGCGGTAACCATTTATATCAGCTGTTTTCTCATTTTACAAATGGTAAGCCAAATGTATTAAAGCTAAAGTCAATGCCTCATATGTGGATGAGTCAGACCCGTGTCCGCTGTATTCTCATAGATCTTTTTACACCCTGTCCATTTTTAGCTCCAAGCTTTATGAATCACCAGTCTTTGAATACAAGGCAGCATGTTCTTCTGATGGCACTTCTCACGCCGAGCTGAATCACGCCAAGTGAAGTGCGTGCACAGATGAATCCTCTCGTCTTTAATAATTGAATAATGAACTCTGTGTCAGAGAGAAGCGCAATCATTTTAAGTGTGTCGCATTCATGACCCCCTAAGTGGCACTGTCTAATTATAACTTATGTGGATATTTTTAAAAGAGTATTTTTATGCACGTCCTTCATTATACTCATTTAGTCAGAGGTGTGTGTGCACTGCAAAACTGGAGCTTGTCTTGTAGTGATGTGACACTGAGCTGATTGACTTTCTCTTTCTCTTCCTCTCTTTTCTAATACAGGCAGATCAGCTGACCGAGGAACAGATTGCTGGTGAGTGAACTCTGACAGTCATCTTCAAAATGGTCACTAAGGCCACCAATGCTGTCTTACACGACATCGTCAGTACGCACAGATAGCAGAAGACAATCACATGCCTATAGAAGCTTATATTGCAAAAGATTGTGCTTATCAATGGGATTATAAATATAACTCTGATCTGAAGAACATGTTAAGACGGTGTCCCACTAGCCTACTCCAAGCAACTTGATTAAGAATGGAAGAGGGTTGACAGACTAATTCACTGCCCTTGATTTTTCTTGAGATTGATTTTCAAGTAATATCAGCTGAACAAACGTCTAGTGCAGTTATTTTCGATCAGGGAGCCGGGACCCACTAGGGGGTGGCAAGATGGCTTAAAATTATTTTCAAAAAGACAAAGCAAATATTAAATAAGCTAAACAATATAAATTGGCTAAAAATATATAAACTGACATACTAATTGTTATTTCAATGAATTCCCTTAGCAACGTAATTTTCATTTCAAACCAGGGTTCCCACGAACTTGGAAAACCTGGATATGTGAGGGAATTTTAAAAGCCCAATTTCTAGACCTGAAAAAAGTCATGGAAATGACTAAGATCTTAAGTCATGAGGATTTCTGTAATTAATATGCATTATTTTCACAAGTTATAAGTTGTCAAGCTCTGAAATATGTTAGGTATAAATTGCAGAGAAGTAGCTATTTTGCGAGTAAAAAATAAAAACGTCTCCCGAAACAACTGGGAAAATCATGTAAATGTACTAGACATAAAAATAAGATAAGAACCATGAAGAACATGCAGTTCTTGAAACTTCTGGAATTATTTTATTTAATAATTTTTAATAATTTTAATAAATTGGTTTGTGTAGTTTTTGTTAATAATTAAAAAAGGTTAAAAACAAGCAGCTTTGTCATTACAGCAGAAGTACCAGCAATATCGTGTCCTTCGAAATCACTGGTCTAGTGGGATGCGGATCTTACAGCGGTTGCACAGACTAGACTGCACTCCTCTAATGTTCATTTTTAATAGTGTGTAATTTGCGGTTTTAAAGCTGCAACTGTGCATAAGTTGTAAGCTGTAATATGAGGATAAGTGGTAAATTATGTTCTAATTCAACGGTCCCCAGGCCGCGGACCGGTACCGGTCCGTGGGTCATTTGATACCGGGCCGCACAGAAAGAATAAATACATTATTTTTTTCATTATCTTTCATTACTGTTTTATTTATTGTCTGAGTCTGAACGATGTGTTATTTTGAAAAATAATACATTTTAAAATAATAAAATCTCTCCGTTACATCTGTCTATGACTCACTCTTGGCGCATAGCAACCCTATGATAGCAACGCTTGTCTCGGTCACGTGATACGTTACCGCTAAAAAATAAACCCACAAGCTAGCAAAATGAGTAAAAAACAAACGTCTCTGGAAAGTTTCTTTGCGAAGGGGAAGTTTCTATGTTCTGGATAAAAGTCATGGCAGAATACCCTGAGATCGCCACAACAGCACTGAAAACCCTGTTGCCATTTTCGACATCCTAACTGTGTGAAGCGGGGTTTTCGGCAGTGACAGCAAAACCAAAACCAAACTACGGAGTAGACTGGACATAAGCAAAACACTTCGGGTATCCTTGTCTCCCATTAGCCCTAGATGGGACCGTCTCGTTAGAGAGAAACAGGCTCAGGGCTCCCACTGATTCAGCGTTATAGTGAGTTGTATTTTTCATGCCCTTTATATTTGTTTTTGTGGTGTATCTTATTTTGAAGGCATGTATAAACATTACCATAGCGACCAGAGAGTTAGGGGGCAGAGAGGATGTTGCTCATTTTGTGTTGGCGCGATGTTACGAAGACGCTGCTAATAAAGTTGCAAGTAGGCCTACACATTGAATTCACGTTTATTATATATATTTAAAATATACCCCAGTTTTTATGCCGGTCGTGTCATTTTATTTTGTTGTGTTTATCCACCACAACTTAAAGGCCGGTCGGTGAAAATATGGTCTGATATTAAACCGGTCCGTGGCGCAAATAAGGTTGGGGACCGCTGTTCTACTTGACACTTGACCATGCTACTTTCACTCTTTTCAGTATACTGTTGGTAGAATGCACATTTTCTTAATGCAAGGAGTGCCAAGATGACCTACTTGCCAAAGTGTGCAAAGAGAGTCAGACTTCAAAAATAAAGCTCCTTTGTCATTGCAGTGTACATATACTGTACTTACCATGTATGTAATTCAAAACAGAGTTCAAGGAGGCGTTCTCACTCTTCGACAAAGATGGCGATGGCACCATTACCACCAAAGAGTTGGGCACAGTCATGCGCTCATTGGGTCAGAACCCCACTGAGGCTGAGCTCCAGGATATGATCAACGAGGTCGACGCTGATGGTAAGACCAGGAACACTTTTGTAACATTCCACAGTCCCGCTGTTCTTTCTGTTTGATACGATAAGTGCCTAATGTTAGTCCATCAAAGTTATGTGGCTTCTTATGTAGCAGATGCTTTTCATCTACATCAATTTACAATACAATACCCTCCCAGATCAAGGGTGTCCAATCCTGCTCCTGGAGGGCCAGTTCAGCTCCAATCCTAATAAAACTCACCTGAACCAGCTAAACAATGTCTTCTGGATTATTAGAAACTTCCAGGCCAGTGTGTTGGAGCTAAACTCTGCAGGATGTTGGACCTCCAGGAGCAGGAATGGACACCCCTGTCCTAGATCAAGCAGGTGTTAGGTGTTTTTCTCATGAGGGACGAGTAGCATTGACAAGGATTGTCATGTGATTATAAGGCTGCGTTTAATGTCAGTTTTCACAATTTACGGAGGTAGACTGTCATCGATTATGTCGTCTTGCCATTCTAGCCCTAGTTTAGAAGTTGTCAGGCTTCTTTGGAAGATCTCAACATAAGCTTGCCAAAGTTTGCAAAGTTCATGGCATCGGAACTTTAAAAGATATTTAAGAGTATTGCCTGAAGCAGATGCACTGGTGCAAGGATATGAAGATAATTTTTTTTTGTTTTTTTGTTAATCTTGTGGTAAATGGCAACAACATGGTACTGTCTGTCCACAGGCAACGGAACTATAGACTTCCCAGAGTTCCTAACCATGATGGCGAGGAAGATGAAGGACACGGACAGTGAAGAGGAAATCCGAGAAGCTTTCAGAGTCTTTGACAAGGTGAGGAAATGTCACCGTTAACAGCAGCTGCCATGAAGTTGAAACCAGATTAAGCACTGAACCGATTCATGAATACTAATCATTAAGTATCTTAAAGAATGTACAAGGTAGATACTTTTGAGCACAAGAACATGCCATTGTTATGCAGCATCAGGTTTAAGCATATAAGGCTTTCTTAAAAACGACAAGTTGACTAATAATTCCAGGAAAACTGTAAGCTGCTAGCGTATGAAGTGTTACGTAAGGACTGTGCAGGTGTGTTTTCCAGACAGTGGGTTAGATTATTCACCATGTGGGCTCAGGCCGCTTCAGGCTGTTGGCATAAGAGCGTGCTTCAAACGGCTTCAGTTGCATTTGGGTTCTCTTGATTGCTACACCTCTTGCTTTGAACTTGGGATGAGCATTTTTTAGCCGGATACTTGAACACAAAATCAAATCAATTAAAACCCCTAAATGTAATCACATTTTTATCATTTCATGTAAACTTATTCAGAAAAACAAGTGATGAAAGTTGACTTCTTAAGACTCAGATATACCTAAAGTAAAATTAAGGAACAAATGGGTGTGAGGTAATTTCGATAAGATTTGAGCAAATAAATGTTTGTTTCAGTGGTTGGAAAACAGCTCGCTAGCACAATTTCTGTAAAAATCTGCACCGGCAGTAAAACACAGGTGGGTGTGGTCCGAGGCTCCACCTTCTTTGACGTAGAAATCTTTTCAGGTTCATTTGTTCACTCAGTCCAGAGGTGTCCAATCCTGCTTCTGGAGGGCCACTGTCCACAACTTAACACCTCACCCAGCTAATCAAGGTCTTACTAAGCATACTAGAAACTTCGAGGCAGGTGTGTTGAGGCAGCTTGGAGCTGAACTCTACAGGTCGGTGGCCCTCCAGGGCCGAGTTTGGACATCCCTGAGCCGCTCTGAGGCCTTGTCCACACTAATTCGTTTTTGTTTGAAAACGCATCTTTTACTCTCCGCTTTCACTCTTCCGTCCACACTGAGATTAGCGTTTTATGAACGAAAACTAAGCTTTTTGAAAACGCTTTCCAAAGTAGATAAATTTGAAAACGGCGTTTTCACATTGTAGTGTGGACCATGAAAACCGAGGTACTTGAAAACGATGATGCATGTTTAGTCATGTGACTCATATTGTGCCGATAGATATTCATGTTTATACCAGGCAAAATGCCCGTTATGTGCTATTCACTTTCACACCGTTTGGTAAAATGTTACTTTGCACATTCTTTATATCACTGCAAAGATGAATGAGAATTTATTTGCATTTGCTGTCCTGCGACAAAATATGAGAGCATTTAGACCAAACATATGGTGACTGATTGCGACCTGGACACGCATCAGTGAATGGTGAGATATTTTGCTAAATAAAATGATCCTGCCAGAAGAATTGTGTGATAACTTTATTATGTCTTCTTCTGCTTATCTCAGTGAGCTTTTATGAGGGTTTAGGCATGCGCAGTAAGGTGAATTTAGCGTTTTCCGACATTTTTGTGTGGGCGAGAAAGTTTTGGAAAACTCTTTACTCAACTCTAATGTATCCAGGATTAATGTAGACGATGCTGGTAACCTACACACATGTAAATAAAGCACACACACACATATATATATAATATATATATAAAATATATATGCGCTTTATATGATATAGTATGGTTGTAATATATCGTGCAGCCTTAGAAAACGTGTAATAATGCGGTTTATGGATTCTCGTCCGTGGAATGCACCACTTAAGGTATTTTGCCGATTACTCTACATGGGTAAATTGCAATTGAGGATTTTTTTAAGTCGAGTACTTCAATTTAATTGAGGAATCGTGACAGCCCTAATTTATAGTACACCACAAAAGAACCTGATGTGTGATGAGGCATAATATTCTCTTCTCAGGATGGAAACGGCTACATCAGTGCAGCCGAGCTCCGTCACGTCATGACCAATCTGGGCGAGAAGTTGACCGACGAGGAAGTGGACGAGATGATCCGAGAGGCGGATATTGATGGAGACGGTCAAGTCAACTATGAAGGTGAGCAGCTGTGGCGCATGTTCCCATTCAATGAGGAAAGTTTTATTGCTTAACCAGAATGACATTTATACACACTTTATTTATTTAGATGGAGGTTGGTCATGTGCACTGTTGTGTGAATTCATTTTTTAGTTTTCCAGAGAAAGTGTTTTGTCTTGCATTCATTCTTTACACCTGCATTGAACATTCAACACATGTAATGTGATGTAATGCAATTCAGTGACAGTACATGGGTGATATATCTAAAAATAGGAAGGACTTGTACCTGTCTTGCATTCCTATTAATATTGCTATTTTGAATACTTAACCTTAAATATTAAAGTTCAAGTGCATTTTTACATTATATATACAGTATTATTTAAAGGTTTAGGGTCAGTTAATTTTTTTGAAAGAAATTAATAATTTTATTCAGCAAGGACTGAAAGAGACAAATCATTTGTAACACTTTAAATGTCTTCATTCATGTTTTTTTTAATTAATCAAAGAATCCTGAAAAATGTTTTTTAAAAGCAGCAGATTATGAAGGATCATGTGACATTGAAGACTAGTATTGATGCTAAAAATTCCGCTTTGCATCACAGGACTAAATTACATTTTAAAATATATTCACATGGAAAACAGTCAAAAAAAAAAAAAAAAAATTGTAATAATATTTCACAATATTGTTGTTTTTATTGTATTTTTGACCAAATAAATGCAGCCTTGGTGAGCAGAAGAGACTTCTTTCAAAAACATTTAAAACATCTTACTGACGCCAAACTTTTGTTGTGTGTGGATATATTTATTTTAAAAGTTTATATATATACTTTGTATTTTTTTAAAACAAGTGATTACAGAAACTTGAAAATGAACTTTAAAATAAAAAAGAAACAGAGAAAATATTTGGCCAAAGGTTGCTAAAACCATGTACCAGCACATTCTTTCATAATAGAAATGAAAATCCATAAAACATTTAAGCAGTCTGTGTCAGGAATCATTAGATTACTATTATCTGTTTCTCTCTTTTCACAGAGTTTGTCCAGATGATGACTGCAAAGTGAAGGATTGTCTTATCCTGTATCTCTCTTTCTCTCTTACATAGCTTGTCCTACTAAGATCACTAAGATCAAAGAAAAAAAATCTAAAGTTGACTTCAGAGAGTATTAGAAGTCAAATTCTGTGATCTCTTACCAAAAAAATCAAAACGAAAAAAATAAAATTCAGAAGCAATTTGTGAAATATACTAGCAGAATTGTCCCAGCAGAAGTGAATGGACCAAGCATAACTGCATGAGCCCTTTTGGAGCAAACGTCTCCAGACCTGACAAAAATTTTGAGGACAGAACGTCTCTTTAGTCGCACACGAGTTGAAGTCCATGCCTAGTACGGCAGCGTTTAAAATGCAGAGAACATCTCCTTTCATGAGTGTTCTTTCATCGCTCCAAAATAGTCAATAAATATTAAAAAAAAAAAACTATAATAATGATAATAATGCTAAAACATTGTGGTAATTAGTCCAGGGTCACAGTGCTGCCTTCAATACAAACTGAGCGGAAACTTTTGCGTGTGACCCCTGTGGTGAAGTCATGCTTTTGTGTATTGCCTTCTCCTTTTAAAGACACGGAACGGAACGAAAACTGGATGTTCATGAAGACGTACATATTGTAAAAACCCGACGTCATACTCATACTCTGCGGTTTAATGGCGCCGTACGACTTGAAGAGTGTCTTTATGGGCTGTAAGGCATGTACTTGGTTGACAGTGGTTATCGTCAGCTGGTTTAAACCTTTATTTTAATGTGGGTTTTGTCTCTGAAGACTTCAAACTTTGTGGGAGCATGGAGATGTAAAGTATGTACAGCAGAATGTGACAGAACGACGCAAATAGCATAACTGTAAAAGTATAGTTACATAGATAATCATAATGCTATCAGTGTTATGCTTTATAAATGTACTGTTCTGCAATATTAACGTCTGGTAAACTTTGCATTGCATATTGTTATTCTAGTTAGGTCTGTGACTTTTGTTTGATTCATGGTCTTGAAATGTGCCATTTTACTCGTAAGCCTCAACTTTCTTGGAAGAGATCTTGTAGTCAACTATGTTATCAATCTATGAATATACACACAAATATCTATACATATTTGCACTTTGGTGTAGATTATACATTCAACCACAGAAGAAGAACCTGCTGCTGCTGCTTTCTCCTGCTCTTGTGGGTTTGTCACACCTCTTGTTATCAAGTGCTCAATTTCATTTGCGCTCTGCTTGCGAGACGGCAGATAAAGGTGAAACTGTCGAACAAGAGTTATTTTGAGGGGTGGATAGACGAGGTGTTGAATTCTATTGCTTGTAAGACTGGTTACTATGAAGGGCTTGCTATTGGTCTCATAATTGTTTTGTTTTTTTCTTGCCAAAACATATTACTCCTGTGGAAGAGCTTCACATAGCATATCTTACTCTATTCTGGACTGTCTTGAGAGTTTCATGTTGGCTGGGTTAGAAAATGAGCGACGGGACGGGGAATACTCAACATGTGAAATCTGTATGGATAATATGTGAAATATGTATCGGTGTTTTACAATAAAAAAATAAATGTATACGTTTATGCATACACTTCTGTGTTTGTTCTTGTTGTCGTATGCAGCTGTGACTTGTTAGGTTTTGTCATTAGCTCCAAGCTAATCTGCTCGCTCACCCAAGAGGTCTTCAGTCAAATCTGACCTATATTTGGGTTTAACTCGAAGGATTGTGCTGGATGGAGCTGTAAATAATCTGGGGTTAAAAGGGGCACATCTCCTTTTCCCATTTGCATAAAACGTGCAAGACAGTGACTTGCCCTCAAGCACCCCCGTAGAACCGGGCCTGGGTAATTGTGCTTTATCAACCAGTTACTTTATTTCTTCGTGTTATGTTAGTAATCTAAGTATGTTTGTCCAAATGTGTTGGAATATATTTAATTGTTAAATGCATTTCAAAAGCAGTTGAATCTTTAATATGACATGAGGCCTTGTGCAAAATTGGTTTGAATCACTAGATTAGTGGGATTTCTATTTGTATTTAATACAATTCTAGCCTATTTGTAAAATTGGGATTTCTAGCCCTGAAAAAGACATGCAGGCTACTCAATCCATGGGTGTTTTTATAACGAATACTATATAAGCCAAGCTATAAATATAAAGTAGATTTTGTGAGCTATATACAGGTATATAAAAAAAAAACTTCTCAACAACTGGAAGAGTCATGATGTAAATTCATTGGTTACAATGAGCAGGAACTCTGAAAAACATTCAACTGCCTCGAATTTAATGATTTAAATAATCATTTTGATTACATTTTTAGTTTTCAGAAACTGAGTGCGTTGAATAGTGTAATGGACTGTTGGGAGTCAAACGAACCAATGCACTAGTTGTGATTGGGAGTGAAATATACAAGCTGGACACAGGATGGTGCCGTTGTTTCAATATTTTGCATTTCTCTCTGTGCACATTTACTTGAAAATGTATAAGATAAAATAACATTTAACTAATCTGACCGAATGAAAAAGAAAACGCTTAAACATTCTGAATATTTTTTTTCCCATCTTAACTCTTAATGAAAAATTCAGAACTTCAGAAGGGTAAAGAACAGAAGAAACCTATCAGATCTGCATGTTTCCTGCCTTCCTGATTGCTAAGCTTAGTCACGACATCACAATGGCTGATGCTGCGTTCCAGACAGGTTTTTGAGCACGTAAATCACGATTTCAAACCACGACTCAAGACTTTGCAGCGTTCCAGGCTTTTTTTTTTTTTTTTTTTTACTTTTTTTTTCATAAGCATGATCAATGCTGTCAAGTTCAGGTTTATGTCACCTTAACATTTCCATGCGGCAATACACTTTCACGACATACTTATTGTTTCAGACACATAACATTGTAATACATAATCGTGTGTATTATCATCATTATTATATTATTATTAATTTGACTGCAACGTTATATTGTCCTAAAGTGTAGTCTCACCGTGTACCGCCTGCAGAAACACTGCGTCTGTAGGGGCTGCCATTGTTCTTTTGTATGGTTTCGCGGGCTATGTGACGTCAGAGCTCGTAACTGGGAGTACATCGATCTAGTACGAGTTCACGGGTGGGAAGTCACGGGTTTGACTGCCGTTCCAGTGCAGTCACGGGTATAAGGTTGGAAAAACACGAGTTACAGGTTGCATGGAACGCGGCATACTTGGGGTTTAATGCTTGTTCAAATCTTTACCATATTCATTAGGAGTGTGGAAATATAGGCCAGTTAAAGGTGCCGTCAGCAACATTTTTTTTATCATATTCAGTGAAATCGACACTATTATCCGACAGAACAACATAAACAAAGTGGTTTTAGAAAAAATCTGAGCTTCTAACTCCACCTGGAGCGTGTTATTTGCTCCCGGTTCATTGTGTCCAAAGGACACAACCAATCACATGCATTAAACATGAAAGCATAATTAAATTCTGATTTGAAAAATCGTGTTAATGGATTTATTTTGTATGTGTGTGAAATCCGTCTGTGATTCTATTGTCGGCAAAATCTCGTTTACATGTGTGCTATTAATAATTTCATCTGAGGGTGCTTTCACTTTTGTTTGAGGGTGCTTAGCACCCTCAAGCACCCCCGTAGAACCGGGCCTGGGTAATTGTGCTTTATCAACCAGTTACTTTATTTCTTCGTGTTATGTTAGTAATCTAAGTATGTTTGTCCAAATGTGTTGGAATGGATAGCTAAGGTTAGCACTTGTTGGGAAGGTTCGTGGTCCACACGCACTGACGAGCACGAACTCGGTGGGAGGGTATTCGTTGATAGTGGGGGAGGGGCATGAGAGTTGTAAACATTCAAAATTTTGCCTAAGTCCACTCAATCTGCCAGACTTGCCGACTGCAGCTTTAATTATTACTCGGCCTTTTCAAGTGTCAGATATGTTTAAGCAGTATTTAATACAGTTATTTGTATAGGCCTATTTCCAGGTATAACGCAGCACGGTGTAGGTGTGGTATATCTGTTATCTTTAGTATACAAATGGTGTAAAAATGGATCCTGTTATACAGTTGTGAAATTTCTGGCAGATAATACATTAGGCTACTTGAGCAACATTAGCTAGAAAATTGCAGTTAATGAGAAATGCTTGTTCACTATCATTCCGGGGCTTAATGGGAAAATAGCCATGACGGCTGTGATGTTGATCTAAAGCACTCCCACTTTGACCAGTGGAAAAAGCTGACGTGTATTTATTGACCCATTGGCAAATGAAAGAGAAAACCGTTTCTTTCTTCCTCCCTGTACAGTTCCCCTCCCCTGATATCACACTGTGTGTAATATGGATTGAGCGGTTTTGGTGTCCATATGCTGGTACATATGTCCTACTCGCCGGTACGTCCAGTGACAGTGTCCAACCTCAACCCTTTTCTCACATTTATACTGCATAAGGCTGCTGTATCCTACTGTGGTATTGTTCTTATGGAAGCTATTTTCTGCCACTGTTTTTAAAAAAAATTAAAACGGTAATTAGGATTTTGAGCCATTCGGCTTCCAGAAATGGCCAGTGACCCTTAATTTAAGCAAAATTGCTTAATGTACTTTTTAAAAAAAAAAGATATTAATGACAGTTTACTATGCTTTAAGTATATTCAATGTTGTCATCTTCCCATGAATTTGTAATAGTGATCATTAAGAAATAGAAATATATCTTTATGTTCAGTTGGGGGCATTTATGTTGTGTTGGCTACTGTCATTATCTCAAATGAACCACTTTCTAGCCTGTAATGTTGGTTGTTTGTAGTTTTTAAGAAATGTAGACACTTGACACATCAGCTTTGAGCATGGCTCATCCAATCAGGATTTGGAGTAGAAATCATTTGTTTTATATTATAATATAAATGAACGCTAACCTCAATGATGCTCCCCTTCAAGACTTCTCTTTTCAGAATACTTACATAAGGTAACAAAACCAACCAAGACATGTCATCTGACCTGGACCAATCGTTTACTATTGGAAAGAATTAGTTGACCTTTCATAGGTTTCAAACACTACACAAATATGATTGTAAATACCAGCAGCTGTCATTGGTGTCGAAATGTTAACACAGTTTGATTCATGACTCTATAAAGACAAACATCTGCTGTGTGCCTGACGTGTCTCACTTCCAATCACACTGTTATCATAAATCCCCATTTGACGGTTGACTCATCTTACCTTTCTTCTGCAGAACAGTGAAAAAACGACGTGAAACAATCAAAAGAAGACAAACCAGAATGATGCAATTTTGAAAATGAAATCTGGTATGAAGAAAATGATTAAGAATATTAAACCGATTCTCAAGAACATTTGGCTCATTTTCAAACATTTCAGCATCGGGATCTGTGCTTTACTCAGCTTTATTCAGAAAGAAACACTGTGCTGAATAAATTAAATAAAGATAATAATGTAATATGACAATAATACAAAATCATTACATTTAACTATTATTACAATCTAAAGGCTTTGGCAATGTGGGATTTGTGGCCATTTAGGAGCAGGAAACATGACACTATAAATAAAGAATTCGGGTCAACAAAGTGTCAAAATGATCCTATTTGATTAATGCAAATTCCTGGTCTTTTTGTTAATGATTCACTTGAATTGTGCAATTTTCCCTTCCTCTTTATTCCCACACTAATCTGATATGATTTTTTTATACTTTGAAGGTTGGTTGCAGTTGTGTTCGCTTTACACTCCTGGGCTGCAATTCCTAGAATCATCATGAACAGGGCCGTCACTAGCGGACAGTGGTGACGTTTCTAGGGGCCCCCGGCCTTAGAGGGGCCCTGCGATTTCTACCGAGGGTGACCCACAACAACACACACACACACACCAACACACACACACACTGGGATTTTACGGGTTCCACACCGGGCAACCCGTCTCGCAAATATCCTGCCTTGATTGCAGATTACACTGATTCCGCCCACCATTATCTGATTGACATAAATTACAAACTAAATCCTGCTGACAAATTAAGTGGCGTGGATAGCAATGCGGGTAGCGTTAGCTTTTCACATGACCGACCTGAGTTCGAATCCACCTTTTACCAAACTTTTCTCCTTTGCCAAACTTCTTTTCCCATCACATATCAGATCAAGTGTTTGTGTAAGTGCTCTGAGAAGTGCGTCAAAGGTTTCTATTAACAGCATGTTTTTGCAGTATTTAGCTTTGTATGCAGACATGAGTGTGTGCCAATCAGATGTTTCATTTAGTCAGAATCCACTCAAAACGCCGGAACTTTTGTTTTGCGTGAGTGCTACACAGCTTTACTGATTATAACAGGAGTTGGCTAGAGTTTTATTGTATTTTTATCATTTTGTTCTTGTGGTTGTACTAAGTGCATGACTATAATGCCAAATGCAGTGTGATTTCCTACAACTGCTTTCAAGCTAGCTGTAAATGTGAACACATCTTTCACAAAGATCAATAAATCACTGATCCATAATAAAACTGCAATTATCACATGCTTTGATCAGTATTCCAAATAGCACACTTCCTATAATTTGTATCTCATTAAAGGGATAGTTCACCCAAAAATGAAAATTCTGTCAGTATTTACTCAACCCGGTAAGACCTTCGTTCATCTTCGAACACCAATTAAGATATTTTTGATGAAATCTGAGAGCTGGATCACTCCTCCATACTAGTCCATAGGCTTCTTCAGGGATTGAAACTGGCCGGCCTCGAAAAGTTATTGAAAACATCGTTAAAATAGTCCAAGTGACTACAGTGGCTCAATGTTAAGTTTATCAAGCGACAAGAATACTTTTTGTGCGCAAAAACAAACAAAAATAACGACTTTATTTCAACTATTCATTTCCTTCTCTATGGGCCTCAAGTCAGTTAAACTAGTATGTTTGCGGAGAGCTATGTCACACGTAGGCTCACTATTGGCCGACGCTGGTCATGTGTGTGATGTGTGTGACGTACAACAACAGAAGCTTATGCTGTTACACTAGTTTAACTGACTCAGAAGGAAATGAATAGTTGAAATAAAGTCGTTATTTTTGTTTCATCAAAAATATCTTAATTCGTGTTCCGAAGATGAACGAAGGTCTTACGGGGTTGGAACAACATGAGGGTGAGTAAATACTGACAGAATTTTCATTTTTGGGTGAACTATCCCTTTAAGTATAATCGGAATTGTTTTCTGCTGTCAATACTCACTTGGCTGAAGGACATGATCATTACTGCATTTAAAATGTGTAGCATTGTCAGGTTTGCCTGCAAGTTCAGTTCTTGATTGCATAGTGTTATATTTCTTAGCTTAATTTCCATGAACTGATTAATTGCTAATTTATTATAAGCGCTCAATGACACCCGAGCTGCTTCTCTAAACTAATGAGCCTCAGCGACAGGCCGTCGTAGCCTGTCCATTCATTACTTCATTACAGAGAGAGACTGTAAATGCAGGACAGCAGCTCATATCTGTCATATCAGCTCATATCTCATAACATATATATATATATATAAGTTTAAGTTTATCAGTAGTACATTAAAGTTGGCATGATATCAAAAGTGGCACTATTATCTTCTCAATGCATGTCACTGGTGTTATTGTGAACAATTCTTCTGTGTGTATTTTATGTATTGCACAAAGTAGTTTGAACAACTGGATGAAAGTAAATGAATCGAAGTAGTTTGAACTTTATGATAACATTATGCTTTCTTCCTATATCCATTTTGTTCTCATCTATTAATTTTTTTTGCATAAAAAATAATATCTTCAATATCTTTGCCTTGCTATTTAAAAAATGTTAGGCCAATAATCAAGTTTGGTTTTATTAGGACATTTCCGTATTTTTCAGCATTATTCTTGTGATATGAAAACAAAGAAGTGCTCGTATTAGAGGTCATGAATCATTTCCTTATAAACCTAAAACATGTGCACCAATCTATGTTTTTTTTATATATATATACATATAAAATGTTACAATGATTATTCTAATAACAGCCTGAAGAAACAGACAAAGACACGTTTGTTTAGGCAGGGTGTTGTTCTTTACTAAGTGTGCATTGTTTCTAGCTTGAGTCAACACAGCAAGAACAAATCCAATGTGCACGAAACAGTATCGACTGTACAACACTGTGCAAAGAAACAAATACAAAAAATATCACATCACGACAGAGCATCAATTCACATCATGCATGCAGACACGGCACGCTTTTAGCGAACATGCTGGACGTGAATTTACACAGGCACTATACAGACTATTCAAAGAGTTTTAGTAGATTGAGCTTCCTTATCGTCCAGAACATTATACAGACTGTTAGAGGGTCATTCTCAGGAAAAATGTGATCCTTTGACGAGATACTGAATTTATTCACATTATTTGCTAGGTTTAGTCTGTTATTCAAACATGTTTATAATTAAACGATTCTATTTGGAAGCGCTTTGAACTGAGCCAATTTGCATCTTCCCATTCAACACCAATAGTTTTTATAGAAAAAACAAAATATGTCACGCTCAACACGTACTGTAGTTTTGCTAAATTATTAGTATTTTCTGAGAATAATTTCTGATTTGTCTTTCTTCCTGCACATGTTCACTGTTACACTGCAATATATCCCTTTCAAAAAACAAGTGATTAGAATAGTTCAACTATTCCTGGATAAAAAAAATATTACTCTTGGCATAAAGCATTGCAAATAATGTGGTGTTGTACAGGGATATTTGCTAGCTAAGCTAAGGCAAGTATTACACATTTTAACTCTGAAACATTGTCAGTGTAACAGGGCTGAAACAAAATAATAATACGTTATTTTTTTCCTCAGTGTAATGTACGATTTATTTAAAGCCATGCACAACAGAACTGAGGGATATTGCCAGATATAGTATAGTCGTTTTTTTTTATTATAAAAAAATGACACTTACTGTAACCTCTTCAAATGAAATATTTCCTGACAGTGACCCTGTAAAGCATATAATGACACTGCTGTCTAGACCAATATCAAGTCTTTAGCTGCAGATAACTTCAAACACAGTCTATAAATTCTTCTTTACAATGACCAATATGTATGGTAAAAGCAAATGTATTTTAAAGACAGATCTCCATGTTTTTAAATGAAACATTTAAGGTGATATCAGTAGCTTCGAGAGTGGGTATGAAAGCAGACATGCATTGTGTAATGATAGTTTCTACATCAGCTGAATTATAAACATACAATATTATGGTCAAATGTATTTACACTACACAGAAGCCTTTCCTCTAACACCTTGTACTAACCAGACAATGTGTTAAAGCGAAGAGATACAATCTCTTCCATGTAAAATTGATTTTACCCAACCCTGATAGCTTGGTTTCAGTTTTGGCAGCTGGGTAGCCCCGTACACATATATCTTATTGGTCCAAACTCCTGTACACAGCTTTTCATTAAACACCAGGGCCCGTATTCATAAAGATTCTAAGAATCCTCTCAGAAAACTCTTAATTTAGCTTAAAACTTTTACGTAGGAGTCTTAGCTTAAGAGCGATTCGGGACCGATCTGAGAGCAACTCTGAGTAAGGAAAAGACTAAAACTTTCATCTTAGTGAAGAGTCGGGGCTGACCCCGTTGCTATGTTTGACACAATCTTTTGAAGACTGTGATTGGTTGGTTGTCCAAGAAGGAAAAAAAGAGCGATTTTAAGTTATAGGGTCTTTTCTAAGGCTTCACTTTGAAATTACATGCGTAATTTTTCCTATTTTACCGTTCACACACACACATTATATATGTGTATATAAATCCTTTTTTTATTTACCATGCTGTTAATTTCCTAAAAGGTATTTGATTGGCTTAAAATGATAAAAATTGTTCCACTCTTTCCAATTACACTGATTGCTAGCATGTCTTTTTAAGTGGTGGTTTGAATGTATCAAACTCACTGTCATCCATTGTCTGCAACATTTCTTCTCCCTCTTTGTCTTTCTGCCATTTTCGCCTCTGCTAAAGAAACTCTTAAGCCTCTTAAAAGTCCTCGTCCGTGTTCCTAACAATTTTGACCTTAAGACCTCTTTTAAGGTTTAAGATGCTTTCTGAATTAGTTTTTTCATTACTTGGATTTTTTCTTTAATTTTAAAAGTAAACACCCACAATTCTAAGAATGTTCTTCACTCACTAGGAGCTACTCTTTGCATTAAGATTCTTTATGAATACGGGCCCAGATATCCTCTGATTGTTGAAACAGTCATATCTCATCTGGATAAAACACAGCTCAAATGCCTTTTATTTTTTATTATTTACATTGTTATTATAGTTAAATTAAACTATCCATTCTTATGTACCGCCATGAAAGAGAAATGTACTTTTTCATTTTTCACAAAAATGCACATTTCTACAACACATCAATCCCTAAAAAGCTATTTAGGTATTATAACTTTAACTAGTATGAGTTCATACCAACTGTTCTTCTCACAACTGAAATTATTAACCTGTTATGTTACCCTTCCTGGTTAGGGTTCTGACATTTTTTAAACTGTACATTTCTAAACCATGAGCTCATTTGAATAAAAATAAATTAATTCATAAAGTGTTTAATAACTTCTGTGGAAATAGTTGTATGGCTTTAGTTAATGTGATTGCTTTAACTGCTCTCCTCAGATTCTGTGAATGAAACTGCTACAAACTGTACATGTGACTGTACAAAGCGCATTAATATTTAATGAGACAAACTCTTTTTAGTTTATGATTGGTTGTCTGCTGCTAAACATCTTCCTGTAACATTCGAGTCACAATGTACATCTTTAACACTGCAATTTCCATGCGTCGATTTTAAAAGTTTGATAGGTTCAAATGTTCTATGGTCGGTGATAATTGGTAAACGAAAGCATAAGTGACCGTCTGTTTTCTACATGTGTGTGGTTTGTCGTACAAGTGCCAGTTCCCCAAATGAGCTTTGGTTATTTGTGCCTTCACATTCTGTTCATATCTCAACGTCTTTGTCACTTGGTTGTTCACCCAAATTCTGTGGTCCACATGCACGGAATATATACATATCTTGTATATACATACACACACATATTTACAAAATATTTCCTCTTCATCACCATGAAACTTCAATGCTTTTATATTTGGTTCTAGTACCACTTGACACATTCAATCAGACTTTCCAGGCTTCCAAGTCTCAAGGTCATGATATACCTCAGTGCACAGTCGTTCATCGAGACCTCACTGAGGGAGGCTGCAGTAGATCTGGCTCTTGATGCTGGAGCTTTGTTTGACGTTTCCAGCCTCCAGGGGGAAGGACAGAGAGCTTTGAGCTGTGGTCTTCACCGCATCTCTGGGGAAGCAGCATTGCAAGAATTCCCGGATGTGGTTAAAGACCGCCTTACGGAAGATGATGAAGATCCAGGGATCCAAGATGGGGTTAAATGCAGAGAAGCGGAAAGCCATTAGATTCTGCTGATCATTCCCAACCGGACTAATAGCGTTCACAAAGCCACAGATCTGAGTTGGGGAGAGAGAGAGAGAGAGAGAGGGAGAGAGAGAGAGAGATTAGAACAGTGGGAGATAAACAAAACACTCGCAAGACCTCCTTTCTAGGGTTGCCAACAGTCACATATTATACAGGAACATAATTGCCTCCAGTATTATTTCCAATCGTGCCTTGCACCCAAACAGCTGAGAACACTTTCGCATTTGAAACCCCAATTTCACAAATGTCAAAGATTAAAATGACAGATCAGAATGGAAAACAAATTGTGAATGTTGGACTTGTAAAATGAGTGCCAATACTATAATGAAGTGTCAAATCTGTTAGAAATCAAATAGCTTTTAAATGTGCCATACAAATAAGCATGTCACAGGGCAATTCATTACAATATACTGTATATATTGACTTGATTTACAGTCACAATTCTCTAGTATTATAATTTGCCTATAGGTGAAAGCCAAAGGGATGTGATTATGCAATTGTGTTTGACACTTAAGTTTTAAAATTCAACAAATGAAGTTGTGACAATTTGTCCAAAACAACAACAACAACAACAAAAACAGCATCTCAAATGCATTTTTGCATTTCATCTTTATAGCCTGCAGACACACTGTGACCACACCATGTTATTTTTGTGTGGTCAATCGTTACCTGTCACCAGTCATTTCTTTCCATTTCAAATGTGATACAGAGAAATGGAGTGTCCCGTATTTTCCCCTGCTGAAAATGGCAAAAGTCTCAGACTCTTGTAGTCTACAAATATTTTGTATGTAAAAAAACAAAAACAAAAAAAACTCACATAATAACAGCACTCTGTGTATAATAATAACCATGTGTTTTCAGGCAGGAGATACTGAAACAAGACAAAACAAGGATTTTTATGTAGCATAGTTTCTGCAGTCTGGAACTGTCAAAAGGACATGATTTCAAGACAAAACCAGTTTTCACTGAAACCTCGAGGAGAAGCACAACATCCCTGCAGAAATTTCTTCCGTTATTATCAATTCCACATTTCCTGCAATAAATATTGAACAGTTTTGTGATTAAGGCTGTGTTGGGGAAATACATGATTGCTGGCATTAGTTTCTGTGTCGCAAGCGTTTGGAGTAAATCTCAATCTGACTTTTTTTCTGACAATCTGTTCGATTGATATCTTCTTTTTTAAACAGTATTAATCACACTATATTACACTGTTTACTGAAAAGTATTATTATATATTAAAATATTGGGTAACACTTTACAATAAGGTTTCACACTTTAGTTAACATGAACTAAGAGTGAAAAATATTTCTACAGCATTTATTAATCTTAGTTTGTTCATTTCAGCATTTACTAATACATTATTAAAATCAAAAGTTGTATTTTTCAACATTAGTTAACGCACTGTGAATTAACATGAACAAACTATGAATGACTGAATTTTTATTAACAAAGATTAATAAATACTGTAACAAATGTATTGCTCATTTTAAGTTCATGTCAGTTAATAAAATTAATGTTAACAAATGAGACCTTATTGTACCTCAATTACTTCAATATTAAATTAAAGATCAAATGATTTATGGAAAATAAATCATATTGTTTAAATCATATTGTTTTTCAACTCTGCCGTAGGAGTTTATCACTGAATGACGTCTTTCTGCCTTCCAACGATTAATGTTTGTCCAGTGAATGTCGTTCATTAGAACGTCTGCATCTGAGGCAGTCAACCATAACATCACTCTTTCATTAGCTTAAAGGTTATGAAGATTATGTGGGCGCTCGTTTTTTTCTTTTTTTTCCCCCTGTCATTTGGCCAAAATCTCACATTACAATGAAGCGCTACGCACAGGCTATTTTTGCATTTACAACGACAAATGCAATCTTCACCGCTCCTCAAATACATAAAAGATTACCTTTTATATATAAAGTGTTTCTTAAGTAAACACTTAAGTTAGATCAGGCATACTACTGGGGTCCTAAGCTGGGACTCAGCACTTCACACCGGCCCTAACCATCAATGTCAGAAAAATCATGTATAGACGATCTAAATGCTAGTGGCCTTCTGAACACGTGAAAAAGTTGACTTTTTCTTTTCTTGCCAAAGAAGAGATTGTTTTTAAGATGATAAAATCTTGGCAATTCATTTAATTTCCCCATATGTGGCTTTGGTGCTGATGCAAAAAAACAAGATTAGAGACACTAAAGTATCAGCTAATATTTAATATTTATTTTCTTTCCTCTTAGTGCGACAACATCTTGCTTCAGGGCTTCATTATATTCAGCCAGATCTCCTAAAGCTGCAGCATTTGTCTGTGTAAATGAATACTGGATGCATTTTGTCAGGACAAATTTGCACTTATCGGATAAGCGCTTCAGGCAACACCTGCTTAACCCCGAGTTAAGACCTTTAATGATCCAGAGTTAAGGCCCCTTTTAACTCAAGGCTATGCAAAGCTTCACACTTATAAATTAAAAAAGGGGATGACATTTAACTAGAAATTCACTAATTTATATATATATATATATGTACACACACACACACACACACACACACACACACGCACACACACACACACACACACACACACACACACACACACACACACACACACACACACACACACACACACGTGCAATAGAAATAGTTTCTAACAATATAAATCTTTACTATCACTTTTTATTAATTTAACACATCCTTGATAAATACAGGTATTAAGCATTAAGGAAAGAAATTACTCACCCTAAACTTGTATGTATATTGTTGAAAAATATTAATATTTTAAATAAATGCTGTTATTTTTTTCTTTTTCTTTTTTTAACCTTTTATTCATCAAAAAATCCTGAAACAATTATCACAGGTTTTAAAAAAATATTAAGCAGGAAAACTGTTTCCAACATTGATAATAAATCAGCATATTTTAATAATTTCTGAAGGATCATGTGTCACTGAAGACTGGAGTAATTATGCTGAAAATTCAGCTTTGCATCACAAAAATATATTTTAATATTCAAATGGAAAAAGTTTTTGTAATATTTCACAATATTATTGTTTTCTTCTTTATTTTTGATTAAATAAATGCAGGCTTCTTTCAAAAACATTAAAGATAGAAATGTTTCCAAACTTTTGACCGGTACTATATATATATACACACATACAGTATTATTATAAATCATAACTAACTGTGAATACTCCCTTTTAAATTATTCTTAATCTTTAATCATTGTTATTGTTGTTAATAATTTATTAACATTGCAATATAATCTAATAATATTTATAATTTTAAATGATTTTTTTTTTTTAAATTGCTATTATTTTTTTTTTTATATTAATATTTTCCCCCCAGCCATAACATGAAAATAATCATCGTCTTGTATCCGTATCGGCCATAATTTTAATATCAGTGCATACCTACTTTTAAAATGACACTATACAATTTCGAGTGTGAAAAGCCCTAAAGTCTTTACAAACGTCATATCTGATCCCAGATACAGTGCACGAAACCAGTAGATCTGAGAACAAGACCTGCACAGTTTCTATTACTGGTTGTTTATATCCATCACGTTCCACAGCTGCAGCGCTGTGATGATGTCATTGTTTATTCCATTATCACAGAAACATTGAGACTCAACACTGACACCTGATACGGTAAAGTACAAAGTGTCCTGGATGCTAAAGGAGCCAAAAATCAACTGCAAAAAACGATTTGTGCCGTGATAGATCAGCACATTGGCTGCTGTCTGTGGCCTTCATCCACCGATTATGGTATAAAACATGAGTAAGCCATGAGTGAGGCCAATGACCCTGTCACTGATGTGTCAAACAATTCACGGTAGGTTTTCACGTCTTCGAGCACATAAATTGCCACCCAGTACCACCAGCTCTGGATGTCATCACTCGTCAGCGATCACTCGTTGTCAAAACACCTCTGCAAACACACCCCATGCATAGCATTCCCCTACATGTCCCTAAGACCTCATATGCTCCTCCAGCACTGTGGGCCACAAATCACGCAATGACGTCTGATGTCTGAGAGAAGAAGCCAGTTGGACTGTGATGTTGAAGTGTCTTTTGGATTAACCACCCAAACCTTTCAAACACAAAGCGACATTTGTGTTTATGCGAATGTGAGCTGCTCTCCAAAGACAGTTTATTTGGAGGCGAATGCGACTGGAAACATGTACAAATGCAAATGATATGTAACCAGTAGTGGTTAATTTGTCCACAAGAAGAAAAATGAACAACAAAACAAACTAAGGTTGGTTTCCCTGCAGTGCAGTCCCTTCGGCTGTAGGATTGCCTAATGACGAAAGAAATGTTATCACGTATGATGGTGTAAAACCAAAAATGTGTCTGTTACTATACTGCTACTTAAACCAATGATGGAAATAAACACAATTAGAATAGCAAAGTATGTGAGAGAGCATTGCTTTAGTGTGACTATATTGTATTGCAATAGGTAGCACTTCAAAGTCAATACCGAATCAAAACTAGTTAGCACATCATTTATAATTAAAATAGTTTAATAATAGTATTTGGTTACACTTGAAATAGTTACAAAATAGATGTATGATATGATAAAATCATATACCATAAATTCAACACAGAATGTATGTAAAAGGTTACCTGAGAGATACAAAGAGAGAGAGAAAGCAAGAGAGATATATAGAAAGTGTAGAGATAAAGAGAGATGGAAGGCATAGAGCAAAAGCAAAGCCCCCAAGAAGAAAGAGAAGAGAAGAAATGAAAAGCCCAGAGAAAAGAAGAAGCAAAGAAAAACGGCCAGAGCAGGTTACAATCTTCTTTTTTTCCTTCCTTGACCATGTGACTGAAACACATTGTGAGACATTCAAACTGACCAATCATAAAATTACAAATTCCCCCACCGAACCTAAGGCGTGACAATTAGCAGACCCCTGACATAGATACATTTTTGCCCTACAGGCCTTGATTCTTTGATGGAAAGTTAAAAAAATTAAAATAATTGTCATGAAACTCTAGATGGCTCAGGCTGATAGGTCCTTAACTCAATTTGCTAGCAATCACATCATTCTCTATAGAGCACAGCTGATTGGTTCCTGCTGTATCAGTAGCCAATGAGCTCGCTGCTCAACCTTGGTCAGCATTTGCTGTAGCAGTGCAGCAAGCTTTCAGAAACCCTCCACCTTCCCCAGCTCCACCTGTATAGATCTGCTACTGGTAATTCATGTATGCTATATTGTATTGTGTGTCGTGTGTGTATTGGCAGTAGTAAGTCCCGAACTTGCTCTACAGCCGCAGCAGAAGAAAAACCAACAGCAGCAGCAGCGTAGCAGATCTACTCTGCCAAGACCAAACATATTACACTGTCATATCCATTACCAGGCCAAACACTCGAGAGTTTGCATGACAGAACGACATTTATTTGAAATATAAATGTTTTGTATTGTAACATTATAATCTGCTATATAACTTGTGCTCCGTTGAAGAAATAAAGTCATACATATGACATTGGAGTGAGTAAATGATAACCGAATTTCTATATTTAGTTGAACTATTAATATAAAACCCTGAGCACAAAGATCACTTACATGAGAGAATCAAATAAGAAGAAATAAAGCCCTCTCTCAGACCCATGAGGTTTACAGCTGCAACGTTTTACTCCTCTATGGCGTTTTGTTACCATATTTATTTATTTATCCACTTCTTGAGTTTCAGGTATTTGGTGTGTAAATTTAGAAAGGTGCACAGACTGTAAAGGAAATCACTTCCCATAAGCAGTGTACTGTAGAGAGTTGCAACTAGAACTGTACAAAACTGTTTTTGTGAGTACCACATTCATATATTTATTAAAAAAAAAATATATATATATATATATATATACACTACCGTTCAAAAGTTTGGGGTCGGTAAGATTTTTTATGTTTTTAAAAGAAGTCTCTTCTGCTCACCAAGGCTGCATTTATTTGATTAAAAATACAAAACAAACCCAGTAATATTGTTAAATATTATTTCAATGTAAAACAGCTGTTTTCTATGTGAATATATTTTAAAATGTAATTTATTCCTGTGATCAAAGCTGAATTTTCAGCATCATTACTCCAGTCTTCAGTGTCACATGATCCTTCAGAAATCACTCTAATATGATTATTTGATGCTCAAGAAACATTTATGATTATTATCACAGTTGACAACAGTTGTGCTGCTTCATATTTTTGTGCAAACAGTGATTCTTTTTTTTTCAGGATTCTTTGAAAGTTCAAGAGAAAAGCATTTCATTAAAAAATAAATAATTTCCATTATTATAAATGTCTTTACTGTCACTTTATATCAATTTCATGCGTCCTTTCTGAAGAAAAGTATTAATTTCTTTAAAAAAAAAAAATTTGACCCCAAACTTTTGAACGGTAGTGTATATAAATGAATAATTTTGTTTCACTGAGACAACCCAAGAAAAACTCCCACAAGAGGTTATTTCCTGTTTTATTTATGTATGACCTACTTTAAACATCTATATGGTTTGTACTTAATCTATTATCTCTTCTTTTGAGGTTTCTGCATTTTCACAAGAGCAAATGAGCTGTTCTTAAAATGTGGGCATTGTTAGACACTACTATTATAAAAAGAGACTGGAAATGAACATGCATGTTTCACGAGAAAACCACACAATAAATGATCTCCAAAAAAAACAGATTAGCCTGGAGCCAATAAACAAACCTCAACCGTGAGAGTGGTCGCCATTACTCATTAGCATGTACCTGAACACATTCCAGTTTGTTTCTTTGTTCTCGAGTCTTTTTTAAATGAAGACCATTTCATGCACTGTAACTGAGACAGCTGCAAGAGGTTACACATCTAAAACACATTAAAGACATCAGTGGTTTTGACAGGACAACAACTACAAAGATAAGAAGAAACCAGAAAAAAAGGTCATTATGGGAGCTCATTTTTACCACAGAGTAAAAAAAAAAAAGATTTTTTTTTTTTTAAAATACAGTCACACTGTGAGATATAAAGTTGTAGTTGTGAGATATAAACTCACAATTCTGGGGGAAAAAAAATAAAAATAAATTCATAACTACAGGAAATAAAGTCGCAATTAAAAGAAATAAGTCTTATTGCAAGATATTGTCACACTGCAATATTTAAAGAAACACTGAGACATATTTGCAAAGTTAGCGTTATTGGCATTACTAAAGATAACCCCAAAATGCTTGAATTCCTCTTCACATACTGTATAAACACAGCACTCTTCATCACCACTTCAATAGTTATCCATCATCGCACCCACCTCTGTTTTTCCATCACTCGCTTCAGATATCATCATTTTCCTTCATTGTCTTCTGCAACTTCCTGCTGGCATTTGTGTACTTTCCCCTGTACTCTCAAGACTCATTACAAACGTGTCAGTAGCTGACCTCACCATGAAAAATACAGTATGCTTTCAGAAAATATAGAGTGATGAACATAATGTAATATATACTTTCATACTGAGGCACTTAAAGTAGTGCTTGTTTAGGTGCTATCAATATTGAACATACAGGGTGAGGGATTTTAATTATGTCATAAACAGTTTTTATATGGGGATCCATATTATAAAGATTATAGAATATCCCTAGGGCATCATCACATTTGGGGGTGCTGGGCATTTAAAAACATTCAGAAACAAATTTAAATGTACTTTTAATTAAATCGTTTAACAAATTATTGTTAATCCCAACAATATAGGTGATCCATTACAGTCTATCTAGTGACTGCACATGTTTGGCTTTAGTATATTACTATTCTATTCTAGGAAAGCCTCAGACATAATGAAACAGCGTGCGGCAGGGCCTGCCCGGTAAATGTCAATATAACTTAAACCACATGTTTCTGTCTAAGTGTCAACACCTTTCTGCCTGGAAGTGCACCATGCTGCCCCATATACACACGCATATCTTCTCATAGCTCATTACACTTACACGGGTTCGATATAAGACGACACCTGACCCACTGTGTGCATCTCACAGTTCCCTAAATAGCAGCAGGTCGGTAACACATCAAGCTTTTCTGTCAGATAATTAGATTATATTTCACTATAAAAGGAATTAAATTAGTCGAAAGACATTTACTGCAGAGTTGAGTGAGGATTCAGGTATATACCATCACAAATGAAGGTGGATGAATGGTCACGTACAAACCAAACTCAACAACTGCCATCGGCAAAACAGGAACTTGTATCCTCCCAGGCCTGTTTGACCACTTAAAACTAAAGAAAAAAATTGAAGAAAGAGATGACCAGGACTCCTTGTGCAATTTTTCTTCCTTCTCTTTTGTTTCTTCTGTTTTTTTTTTCTACCAAGCCTTTCCTGGCACCATTACAAAAGTGGAACATATTTCTATTTTTCTGTGCTGGTTTGCTATTATTTTTGTGCATTGACTTCATTCACTAGCTGAACAGCCAATCAGAGTTCTCTCTCTCACCGAAGGTCTACATGCCAACAGTGCGGAACACACCGAAAAAACTATGCCGGCCTACACTCAAAAATGGCCAGACGTTGCCCGATGGGTGATCGTCAGCTTAGTGTGTCTCTGGCTTTACACAATTAGACAAAGTGACAGTCGACAAATATTTTCAAAAAAAAAAAAAAATTGGAGAATGGAATCTTTATCTTCATCGATCAGTCTTCATGAGATCGGTGTGAAATATTAGGAAAATTGAAATGAACATGCATCTTTCACGAGAAAACCACACAATAAATGATCTCCAAAAAAAACTGATTAGCCTGGAGCCAATAAACAAACCTCAACCGTGAGAGTGGTCGCCATTACTCATTAGCATGTACCTGAACACATTCCAGTTTGTTTCTTTGTTCTCGAGTCTTTTTTAAATGAAGACCATTTCATGCACTGTAACTGAGACAGCTGCAAGAGGTCACACATCTAAAACACATTAAAAGACATCAGTGGTTTTGACAGGACAACAACTACAAAGATAAGAAGAAACCAGAAAAAAAGGTCATTATGGGAGCTCATTTTTACCACAGAGTAAAAAGTGTTTAAAATACAGTCACACTGTGAGATATAAAGTTGTAGCTGTGAGATATAAACTCACAATTCTGAAAAAAAAAAAAAAAAATCATAACTAGAGGAATTAAAGTCACAATTACAAGAAATAAGTCCTATTGCAAGATATCGTCACACTGCAATATTACAAGAAACACTGAGACATATAGGCCTGGTTTCACAGACAGGGTTTAGATTAAGCCAGGATTACGCCTTAGTTCAATTAGGATATTTAAGGAGCTTTTATAAACATGCCTTCGAACAAAACATTACTGGTGTGCATCTTGAGGCAAAACAATATCACCAATATATTTCAATATGTTAGTGGAAGTTGCTTTTAGTTAAAACAGCTCAAACATGCATTTTAGTCTGGAACTAGCTTAAGTCTTGTCTGTGAAACCGGGGGATAAATTGCAACTGATTCGCAATTGAAATAAATACATTTGTATTTCAAAATATAGTCGCACTGCAAGATTTAAAGGCACATTGTGAGATAAAAGCACATTGTGATATATAAAGTCATGGTTATGAGAAATAAAATTACAATTATAAGAAATAGTCGCATTGCAAGATATAAAACCACATTGTAAATAGGGCTGTCGGATCGGGAGTTATTTGAATGAATTAGTTATGGAAAAATAACGAGTTAAAATAATTTAAAGCACCCACCCCAGACCTACGTATATCATCTTACATTTCATGTTTGATTGATGACGAACATGAAGCAGGGCAACAGCTCACTGTGTGATGGAGCCTATAGAATGAGTTAGAATGCCCCTAAATTTTAAGATATAAGGGAAAAAAATGCCCCTGTATTAGTTATTGTCTCATATTTATATCATGATATACTTAAGCAATATGAGTAATGAGTGCAATATCACGAGTGCTGTTTTTGTCCCGAAAAGCACGAGTGCAAAATGTTATATTGATTTAATACAACAGTTCAATAAATAAGAAGTTAAAATTGTGACATATTTTACATATAAGATTGTCTGTTTTTGCTGAATTTTTCTAACAAAAATATTACCTATAAAGCCAGAGCAGAACTGTTGTGCATCTCCAAGCAACACACAGCAGTGTTTCATTACTGAATGAATCTGGCCCATTTTGGCCCATTCATAAAGAGACCAATCGGTGTATGACTTTATCTTTAGGAGAAATTTCTCAGCCAAATCTGATATGCGATTAATTAAATTGATTAACTGGCACATTTTGTAATTAATTATATTAAAAATTTGAATTGCTTGACAGCCCTAATTGTAAGATATGAAAGTCACAAATTAAGACTGTGAGATAAAAGTCGATATATAAAGTCGTGATTATGACAAATAAAATCAAAATAACAAGAAATAGACATATTGCTAGATATAGTCAAAATGTGAGAACATAAATCACATTGTGAGATTTAAAGCCACACTGTGAGATATAAAGCCACATTGTAAGAAATGAAAGTCACAAATTAAGATGTAATTGTAATTGTGGCAATTACCTTATTTTTCTCTGGAGCGGAAACAGGCTTCCGTAGTTTGTGGCCTTCTGACATGTTTTAAGTGATGTAAAAATATAACAGCTTCTTATCTTTATGCAAAACAAATTGTACAGTATGCTATATGACTTATTATCACTGTAATATCTGACAAATGTAGGCAAGAGAAGACGTTGATTTTCTGACACGCTACACATAAAGTTGAGGCAGGAAATTACTTTAGCAGTTTTACCCTCATGATTCATTTCAGTAAAGGAAAGAAGCCAAGCGCTGAGGTTTAATGCGACCTAAATTCTCAGCCGACACACACACGGGAGAAGTCAGCGTTTCTCACCACACATGCTCAAACGTCTGCAGGAGAAACCTTGCCCTGTGTGATAGCATCAAAACATATCAAGACAAGATGTCTCGCCAGCTGCAAAAGTAACAAACTTAAGAAAAACAACACGACCATTATGCATGTTCTAAATTGAAGATTCAACAGAAACATCTAGCAGTCAAGAAAAAGTTTCAGAAAAAGGCCTCAATTTAATAACTGATGTTTTTTACAATGGAACTGAATCAACACTGAATTGACTTCAGCTGAACAACAGTCGAAATACATCATTTTCTTGCTATCACTTGCTATAACTTTGAAACAATCTGTATTGTATAAAGCGCTATATAAATAAAGGTGACTTGACTTGACTCACATGTGTCTCTTCTAGACATTCAGAAGAGATCTCAACAATGTCTCAGACTGTGCTCAGATTTGCCAAAATGTCTGGAATCAAGAGTGTCAAAAATCTCAATATGAACTCAAACATTTCTTATTTAGGAGAAACGTGGTAAAGGTGTTGTATGACATTTTTTTTTACTGTACTAAAGCATATGGCACAATTGGATAGACCTAAAACCAGATCGGATCACCACCATGTAAAGCCCGCCTTAACGTTTGTGATTGGTGCCTCGATTTGGAAAGATTGGAAATGGGCTTTAATGAGCTCTTCGCCAGACTGACTCGCAGAGCAAATCTAAATTAGCTGGAAGTTCGTCTGGGTTTTCCCAGGCTACATTTCAACCTTTATCTGTAAATTTTACATACTGCACCTTTAAACAAAGTTGATGCTTAAATGAGACATACATCAATGATTCCTTTTTCAAGTCAAAAAGTTGAATTCACTACAAACCCTGAAAAGCATGGGAATATCCATGCAGCCGACTGACCTTTCTGGAGCACTTCACATGGTATTCTATTGTCTCATCAAAAACATATTTGAAAAAAAAACCTACAACTGAAAAAAAAGTCCCAAAGGTTGTAGGTGAAATAGTGTATTTTGGAAAATTCTGAATTCCCAAGAATCTTTCGTCACTTACAAGGAAACAAAGGCAGTTCTATCTTATAATATGCTTTGAGGATGAACTTTTCCTCTCAGATGTACAGTAAATACAAGATTTTCAAACTTCCACAGAAAGAATACCACAGGCCCCAAATGTCTAGGGATGCACTGAGGCGCACTGTGCTCTTTATACAGTTAAAACAATTCAACAGATTTTTTTTTATCAGTGAAGTCGTTTTACATACTGACCACATGCCAAAATAAATCAAAAAACATTATTTTCATATTATTTTATATACCCTCAACATCTCAAAAAAGAAAAGGTTCCCATAAGAAATTAAAATAACATCTCTCAACTGTTTTTCCTTGCAATGCACTTGTGTCTAGAGTTACAGAAGAGATCTCAATAGATATGTTTTTCAACAAAGTTGGAAATTTACCTTGGAATATTCATAAAACATTTGCAAATAAAGCACTGTTTCCATTCCATGTGTTCAAGAGAACAAGCATCCCAGAATGACCAAAGCAACATTTGAGATGCTGTGCAATGCATTTGGTTCACTGGTTAGTCTAGTTATCCAATCACATCCTCTGTTGAGGCAAAGTCACATGAGTGTTTTTGTTGCGTATGAAGGGATTTATTCGGTAAATGGGTTTCCATCGTTGAATATGCGCATGTCTTTTTATTCACCTCAATTGAGCGCACACGTTTTTTAATGTGCATTTTCAGAATTTATGTGCATCTTGGTGATTCCATTCACCTTTATTTATGCGACAACCCAAAATTTGCATAAAACATAGCGGATGGAAATATAGCTAATGCCTCAAATTGTGCTCATATTTGTCAAAAAGTCAAACAAGGAGATTTCAATATAAACATTTCTCATCAAACATGTGCTTCTAAGACCAAATAAACTAAGATATACTGCATCACACACACACACACACCTTTAATGCTTTTCTAAACATTCAGTCAAGCCAACATTCAAAGTTTGTTTAAATGATCTTTCTTTTTTATTTATTGTAATCATTGTTCCTGAAGTATGAAGGTCTTAAATGGTGAACACTAAAGACGGTTTAGGACAGCAAAAAACATCAGATCAAAGCATGTACGCAGCCACAGTTACAGGATTTATGTGTGTTTGTTGCTGTTAACCTCAAACAAGCTCTCAATTCCATGCGTTCTCGTGTTCTGAAATGTGACAGAAAGGGATTTATAATGCAATGCAAGAATGTTTTGAGTTCCCAGTGTTGCCACAGGGGGGGCTATAGTGGAAATTGGCATTTTAATTTATGGTAAATGTCTAAGGTCACATTCTCTGTGAGGCATTATAATAATGGCCAAAACAGATGGAAGCTCTGCCAACAGAAACTGTTTTTTGAAAGACATGTTGCAATGCAAAGAGAAACCATGTGTGAGGGAGTTGAAAGGTCGAAAAATACAAGTATTATAAGAAATATTAACTTTAATTTTTAATTTTTAAGAACATTTGCACACAAAAGTCCACATATAAACATTTAAATAGATTTATTGTAGGACTAAAAGTATTGGTATAAAATAGTAAAAACTTCAATCTTGTTACCAAAGGGAATTCCCCCAAATGTTTTCAGGTCAGATGATACAACATGAAAAACAAATGTTATCTACAAATGTTGCTACAGATGTTATCACCTAAGGTATCACCTACATATTCAGGGGTTCAAAAAATTCACAGCCTCTTTCTGTCAGGGTTCTGTCACTTCTGTCTAGTCTATTTCTTGGTTTTGTGACAGAGCCCTGACACTCCTGTGTTGTCTTGTCTGTGCCTTCCCAGCCAGCACAGTCATGTGGGGCCCACATGGGTTTGACGTGGGCTATCTAACTGGGACCCAGCCAGTTTTGCTCCCGGTTTCCATGTAGGCCCCACATGGGTTTGCCCAGATGAACTGAACACTGCTCAGTGTGCACACTACAGGCTGTTAAATGTAACACATATCAGTGTTGGAGTTAATGAGATAATTAAGTGATAGAATAATGATTGAGCATTATTGAAGACACCTAAAGCAGAATCACTGAAGGAGAAAATTGTAAGCCACCGTTATGGCAATCAGTGTTTGCTTTAGTTGGGCTCTTGACCCTTAGACTATCACTTTTAATTTTGTTTTTTCTGCTGTTATTGATTTATAACAGTCAAATGAATAAAGAAATTTTTGATCTGATAGTGTTGGTTACGTTTTGGCATAATCATGCTGTGATTGGATAAATGAAACTTCTTGAGATTATCTAGTTCAACTTGTTAGCAACAGCTTTGTGATTCCACAGCATATGACTATTAGTATTATTTTTAATCCAAATTATTTCATAAACATTGTTCTGATCAAAACACTTTCAAATGAGTTTATTTAGAAACACAGACATCAATAATCAGCCTGTGAATCTCAACAATGGTGTCAATAATAAAATATGTTGCAGTGGCTGCCACCAATCACAACTCATTCATGGCTCCCATCATGCATTGCGGTATGAATAAATTATGATCTGAATTATCTATGTAATTTACTTTTCCTAATTGAATATTCTGCTCGTCACCATTGTTGAGATACATTGACTGAATCTTGATGTCTGGGTGTGCCTAAAAGTAAGATTTTTTTTTTGTAAAACAACTTTTCAAAGAATTCCTTTATATTATAACTAAAATTCTGGATATCTATGCAGAATCACAGTTATGCTGTAACCAACAGCATAAATCACTAAACATAAAGTTCAAATGATGACTGTCATAATATAACCAACACCATTACATCACTTTTTTTTACTTTTTTTTTTTCTGTTCATCTGCCAGTTATAAGTCAGAAACAACAGCCAAACAAAAGTCTGAAGTTAATAATATAAGGGTCAAGAGCCCAACTAAAGCAAACACTGATCGCCATAACAGTGGCTTACAATTTTCTCCTTCAGTGATTCTGCTTTAGGTGTCTTCAATAATGCTCAATCATTATTCTATCACTTAACTATCTCATTAACTCCAACACTGATATGTGTTAC
The DNA here is from genome assembly GCA_030578275.1 of Meda fulgida. Taxonomy (NCBI): domain Eukaryota; kingdom Metazoa; phylum Chordata; class Actinopteri; order Cypriniformes; family Leuciscidae; genus Meda; species Meda fulgida. The sequence goes on along the minus strand of CM060630.1, from coordinate 26,621,401 downwards.
ATTTAACAGCCTGTAGTGTGCACACTGAGCAGTGTTCAGTTCATCTGGGCAAACCCATGTGGGGCCTACATGGAAACCGGGAGCAAAACTGGCTGGGTCCCAGTTAGATAGCCCACGTCAAACCCATGTGGGCCCCACATGACTGTGCTGGCTGGGTTGTTTCATGTGCTTTCATATCTTGTCTTGTGCAGCACACAGCTTGTGTTTTATAGTCCTGCGCTGGATCGTCACTGAATGTTACCTTGAGTATTCCCCTGCCCCTGCCGTGCCGTGCCTTTCTGTCCTGTTTTCCCCCACAGGGTAGTTTTTGTTTTTATTTTCACTTTTATTAATAAACCTCTTTTTCTCCTGCATTCAACCTGACACTTTCAATATTATTTCTCATGTCTATTTTTGTTTCTAAGAATTGAGACTGTCATTCTGAGAAAAGAAAAAAGAAAATAACACCATGAAAAAGATCAGGGAGAAGTGAGTATGTCGGGCTGAACATCACAAACCTTTAAAATATATCAGTCAAATTTAGTTCTCCATTGTTTGTTTTAAATCATAAAAGATCATTCATGAAAACAGGAAAAGCAAAACAAATGTTTGAAACTCCCAGGAGGCAAAAAACAATTTGTTAACTGTACAAACCTTGACTGTATTAAACAGTCAATGCCCTCGTAGTTTCATGAGATATTTTCATGATCTTACAGGGTCAAGCATACCACACAGAGTACTAAACAAAAATGTTCACAATGATTTTAAAAATAAATTAATCCTCCTTACAGAATCCAAGAAAAATATCAAACATTTGAGATTCATCAAAATTCATGAACAACATGTTTGCATAAGACATCAAGCACACATTTCGCTCTTTTTTTTGTTGTGGTTTGTAACAACAGCTGGTGCAGTTCAACAAAAGACCACACATTTTTTAAAAGTCTGCTGTTGGCTATAGACTCTGGTTTTTAATTCGGTAAATCATTTGAATTACAATGAGTGTCAGCTCACGCTCTTTGAAGACAAGGCCCAGACATGCTTTTCCCTGTGTACTGGGAAACTCATGCACAGAAATGCACTCCAGTGAGAACTTCAGAGAATCTACCCTGCATCAGTTACATCACTTCACTGCCATTCATAAATCCTCTCCTGTGGGATGGGATAGTAAAGTGTCCATCGTATGCACACATCAGAGTAGGTCATCCGGGTACTTTTTGCCTACTCTATTCGGACATACTACTTTTGCCACATATTGTTTTATGACTACCATATACTAGGAAAGTATGCGATTTCGGATGCAGCCATTGACTTTACATTTTCACACCCCTAAACATGATACTGAATAAAACTAACTGGGATTGGATGCCTCTGGACAGTCCTTGGCCAATGAAATCAGCTATAGTGTTCAGGTCTTCTGCCATCAGTCTGAAGGTCTGGCGATAATCTAGGGTTAGTAGTATAAGTTGACATGTTGTTGCGAAGTTACTTATAGTCAGTAGAATGTCTTTTGGGGACCATAAAAATAAAGTGTTAGCAGATATTAAGCAGACAGTCTTATAATACTCTGAAGACTGCCAGATTACATGTAGTTTCATAGTTACTTATACTTAGGAGAATGTCTGTTGGGGAGCATCAAAATAAAGTGTTGGCAGATATTAATCAGACAGTCTTATAATACTCTGACAGTAAAAAATTAGATTGGAAAATGTCATTTGTTTATATTTCTCACTTCAGACTCGCAGGTCTCTGGAGTTTTGAAGAAGTTTAGCTCAACAAACACAATGTACCTAATCAAAATATAACGTACACAGACTCAAGTGATCTCGAGCTGGTCATCTGTGTGGTTGGCTCTGGGTTTGGCAATCATTTTATGAATCCTTTGAGATTCATTAACAAAAGCCACAACACCACAAGCCACTATTTGAAAATCCCATTCAATCAGAATACAATACAATAATGCTCACTTTGTGATTCTTTCAGCTTGGTAGGACAGGAAACATCTGTATACAGACAATATGAGCATTAATCTTAAGCCCTTTAGAATGAGATTGTGATTTCTTTTTTTTTATGTGAAGAGACTTTCCATCAATAATAAAAAAAGAAGATTTAATCCGTTTTCTTTTTATTAATTTAGTCAGTAAGGATGTTGCTCCAGCCACTCACAAAGTTCAGGAACACAGCAGGTGAGCTGCTTTTGTTTGAGCTCAAACAAGCCAACATTGAAAAATGGTGTTGTGTCTTTCAGTCCCACTTCCCCTCTTCCCAGCATTCAATGGGGCATGAATAATTATGATTGCAGTGTTAGGATATTTGACAGCTTCCTCTCGGACATGTACAGTATATTTCTAATAGGAAACATGGGATAAAGTTCTACGTACACCTCAATTTTTATATTGTATGATCTGAATATCATCTTGTTTCTTAATTATGCAAGACTATAATTATAGTTTATCGCTAGTGAAAAAGGCCAGAAGGAGCCAGATGAGCTCATGGTAACTAATACCTGTCTCATTTTAATGATTGATTATAAAGAAAATGGCTGGTTTGAAGGCCTGAAGAGAAAAACAGGGAAGCCCAGACCAATTCAGCCATGCAGTTTCATTAATTTCTCAATGCCTATCTGCATATTTTGGCTTGTGTGCATGCAATGAAAACCAGTGATGCATGAATCTGTGGTAGCAGCATCATTGGCCTGAGCAGGACGGCTGTTCATCAAAATATCTCCATCAGTTAGCTTCATGTGGAAAATGGGCACTCCTAAATAACACTATGTTGAAGGGGGCTGCTAACAAAGTAATCCACGTTGGTTTGGCTATTAAATAGAACTTTTCCCAAAGGAGATGTGAGTATTTTCTTTGGGTCACTTTTCCCAGAAAGGTTTCGATCAACTTTGTTAGTTTTATGTAATAGCCTACTGTATATCGCTGGGCCTGGGTTCAATAGTTCCATCACAGACAAGGTTGAATAACGTGGGTTTCATATTACCCTCTTTGGTGTGCTTGAGCATGCTGATATTATTTGATTTCGATTTCTCAATTAGTTTGAAAGGTCACTGTAGCAAGTCTTGGGTATCATTGTGTTCTTCACTGACTCCAGGCCAGCATCTCTAGAGACTCGGTTGTGTATAAGCTTACCTCACTATTGATCTCAGTATTGATCAGTGCTGTCATGGTGGCCATTGCTTTCCTTTAGCTCAGATAATCAAGAGACAAAGAGACTTCAAAGATGGTGAGTTCAGTAATTAGCAAAAGTGGGGCATCTAGTGATTAATTCAATCACTTTAAATGCTTCAACAACATGTGCAAGAACAACAAACAACCCAGGAATGCAAACCACAGCAAAATTATATTAAAATGAATATTCCAGGGTCAGTACAAGTTATGCTCAATCGTCAGCATTTGTGGCATAATGTTGATTACCACTAATACACACACACACACACACTGGTCACTATCCTCTTCAACTGAGGATCTGAAGCACACACCCACACCCACACCCACACCCACACACACACACACACATACACACACACACACACACACACACACACTATCCCCTTCAACTGAGGCTCTGAAACACTCACACACACTGGTCACTATCCTCTTCAACTGAGGATCTGAAGCACACACACCCACACCCACACCCACACACTATCCCCTTCAACTGAGGCTCTGAAACACTCACACACACACACACACACACACACACACACACACACACACACACACACACACACACACACACACACACACACACACACACACACACACACACACACACACACACTGGTCACTATCCCCTTCAACTGAGGATCTGAAACACAAACACACACACACACACACACACACACACACACACACAATATATATTTTGACTCATCCCTCATTTCCTTTTTTCTTAAAGCGAAACTTTTAGGTTACAATGTAAGTGAATAGGGCCAATTTTTGGAGGATGTAGAAGTAGCATTGTGAAGCATATAGCCTAATGTTAATAAATATACTTAATGTTCAGTTAAAAATTCGAAGGTAAATGTTCTCATAATTTTTACACTTAAAGGAGTATTCCTGGTTCAATACAAGTTTAGCGCAATCGTCAGCACTTGAGGCATAATGTGGACTAATCATAAAAAAAAAATTCCACTTGTCCCTATTTTCTTTGAAAAAGTAGCCGTTTCCATCCACATATTTTTATGCAAATTTTGGGGTATCGCATAAAAAACTCTGGATGGAAACGCCAAAATGTGCATAAAAAGAAAGTGCTCAATTGAGGCACGATGGAGACACACATTTACTAGATAAATTCCTCGATGTGCAACAAAACAACTCACATGACTCAAAAGAGGATGTAGACTAACAACAGAGGATAACTAGACTAACCAGCAGTGCTCTAATGTTTGACCAAAAATCTGTATCACGTTTTTTTTCTAGATTCTAGCAGTTTCACAGTAAATCACATTTTTTACTGTCAAGAGTACAGAAAATTTATTAAAAAAAAACATTGTCGGACAAATACAAATTCATTTAAAAAAAATGTAATCAAATCAGTTAAATCAGCTATACCAATTTAGTTTGAAATGTAATCAAATTTCATTGTAATTGAATTAATAATTTAATAATCATAAACCATTTTAGCATTTACTAAGTGAAAAAAGTGTTCTTCATAAATTACGAATGTCCCTCAATTATGGCATCATTTCCAGCCAAAGATTTAAAAATATTTGTTTTACAAGTTAGTAGTTACAGGAGACAATAGTTTAAATAAAGAGCTTGACAAAGTATGAGACAAAAGAAAAATCAAGGTTTTCCAAAATCATTTTCCAAAAAAAAAAAAAAAATGTAAAAGTAAGTTTTAATGTTTAAACTTTCCACACCCATTTCCAAAAATGTATATAAACTCATGTATAAACGGACGGACGTTGTTAGTGGATAAATTAAACTACTGAGGGTGTGAAGAGTGTGTTTTCAGAGAGTTTAAAAGTGCACAGGGCCAAAAGATCCTATAGTAGAAGAAACACCCAGTGTGCCAGTAATATAAGAGCATTAAGAATAACCTAGACATGGCACCGGGCATGTGCCAAAGCCAGTGATACCTACCGCACCACACAGAGCAGGAAATGACACGCTGCCTTTGATCACTCTGTCATCTGAATTTAATTTATTGTACGACTGCTGTCAGATTTAAGTGTTTGCTCAATAAAGATAGACGTTAACCTTGAATTGCATTTGCTGGCCATATTTCAACACTATTAATTCAGTGTAACTGTAATCTGTCACCTGTTTATAAGGTGTAATACATGTTTTTTCCCCAAACTTTTATCGTTTACATCTATTGCAGACAGTCAGCAGTCTTATTGCGTGTCTCAGTCTTATTGTGAAATGTCACACAGTTACAGACAGACTGTGTTTGTTTGAGTTCTCAGTTTGACCTTCATCCAAAAAGTTTTAAATCCCCCCCGGCAGGGGCCTGAAACTGGCTGAAATAAGATTTTACATTTTACAAAGTTATTTTAATTTCCCTTCTTTTTAAGAGAAAATAATAAACTTAGATTTTATTAAACATATAAGGCCATGTGCTTAATCTGTCTTTCTTAAACTGTACAGATCAAGAATGTGTCTGCAAAGCGTATGGTTAGGACTGTTTTTGGTCAAATTTGTATTTGTCCTACAACGTTTTTTTTTTAGGTATGACGTTTAGGACTGTTTTTGGGTATGACAAGTTGGCTTGTCAATAAACGTACATGTTTGATATCTTACAAGCAACGCTAGCCAAATAAGGCAATTCAGGGTATCAAATTTTTTTTTCTTCTCTGAAATTACATGAACCACCAAGACTAGAAACAAGTGTTAAAGGCGGTAGATACTTTTCCTATTTAGCACCAAAACTTTGGAACAGTCTTCCTACCATTGTCGGGGAAGCAGACACACTCTGCCCAGTCTCTATCCCTTGTCCTTAAGAGAACAAAATTGTCACTTCCTGGGAAACAGGGACAAAGTATCAATAATAAAAGTGGATGTTGCTGCATCGAAAGCAGGAAACCCACTGTGAGTCTTTTTTTCCGACATGATAACTGATCATGTCTCAAAGTGCGCAGATGAAATGCATTTACAAACGCTGTCATGTTATCTTGCGATGTAAACCTGGTGTTTGGGAACATAATTATGTGAGACACTTCTGAGGTCATTATACCAAATCATACTTTGGCTCAGCCATTTCAGAATAACTGAGCCAATATTTGAGATGCTGTAGAACTACAATGAGTTTGGTCTGCTGGTTAGTAGTGCTGGACGGAAACCGGTTTCAATATCACGACCGATTTGTATTTTTCAAATACAGCCATGTGCGTAGCTGAAACAGCTGCTTTATCTATATTCAATGACCATGAAGAGCACTTTGTAGAGTCTGTTGAGCGCAGACCTCTATTATCTGGATATACCCTTCTTACACTAATGCTAACAACTTTATAACACAAAACTAACTTTCTTTAATACTGCAAATACCTTGTAAAACCATTTCATTTCGGCAATATGGATGGAATCACGGAATCCTGTCACAAATGGAACTTACTGTTTAAAGCGGATCGTCACAGAATTTCTAGAAAAAAACGATTAAATCTTTACATAAAAGACAAAAATGAAGGCATGTTAAAAAAAAGACAAAAATGAAGGCATGTTAAAAAAAAAAAGATAAATATTTTTGTTTACATACAATCAACCCCTGAAATATAGCCGAAGTGTCTATCTGCAGCTGAGAAATACCTACATATGCAGTTTTACACATTCGGATATATAATAATACTAGAAATATGATCATATACAAATAGGCCCTTTTCTTCTCAGAAAAAAACATGAACTAGGTCTTTTCCAATATTGTGACAGTTCCTTCCTCCTTTACCTCTCTAAAAGTCAAGCTGTACCCTGTGCCTGTTCTGACTGGAGACGTGCCTTACCGTTTAATATTACAAAGGTAAAATATGTCATTTGGGTGGGTGCAAATGCACATGATTCTGAGTCTGTGTGTATGGAAAGAATATCACAATGGTTTGGTTATGTAAACTATTTGCTTTGGATAAAGTATCTAGTGTTTATTTCCAGGCGACAAACAGAGCATCTCATGAGACAAAGGGAATACCATTAGTGTCATCTGTCATCTTTCAATATATTGCAGAGACTGCATGCTAAAGGTGCTCAAACGGCTGAAGGTCATGGTAAAAAAACGGGAGGAATAAAAAGCAAGAGCGAGAGACAAGAGAGAACTATCGAGAGAGCTTGATGCATTAGTGTGATTAATTATCAAAACACAAAGAAACACATTTAATCATATAGCCTAACCTAACCCAAAATCTTCAATTGATTGATAGCCATAGTTATAACTTTTGTTACTAACAAAACCTTTTTCAAAACTTTAACCAAAGTTTGAGCCATATAGTCATTTGTTTTAAGTAGTAACTAGGCTTAGTATCGCTAATTAAAATACAAAAAACGCCTATTATTCATAAAAGGATTTAGATCCACAACTTCAACAGCATGTAGAATCTTTTAAAGTGATTTTAATATGTTCAAAAACAGGAAAAAAAGAACTGATCTCCGAACTGAACTGATCTACTTAGAAACCAATCTATTTTAAAGGAAAAACAGGAAAAACAGGGCTCATCTAATCCAGTCTTCCAGGGTTGTCAAGTTTGTAACGTGCTTCTAAATGAAAAGCTAACACAGACAAAGTAAAATAACACATCAACTGGGTTTACAAAGCAAAGATAATAGCCTTTGTTACGTATGTCCCAGCTCCCCCGCAGCACATACACGCCCAGTGAACTCAAAGAACTACAAATAAACCTCACCTACAGCTCGCTGAATGGGTTGAAGAAATTAAATATATGCTGCTTTTCACCAAGGTTGGCTGATTTGTAAAATGCACACTTCATGTTTAGTCAATCACGTAAATAAACCCCTAAGTATGTGTTAGCAGGAGGCAATTTAAAGGCAAACGATTTTGTTTTGAGCTGATCTTAGACTAAACAACTGTGAATAATTTGCCACCAAATTGTAAAGACAATCTCCATGCCCCATTAAAGCAGAATCATTTGTTTTAAGAGCAATTACAGAATTCAAGCAGGGCTTGGTTGGGAAAAATCCCCCGTCTGGTCAAGTTAAATACAGTGGCAGGATAGCAACGCCAACTAGAAGCCAACATCAAAGTGACTCACTGAAAGGTCACTGAAAATGTTTTTTTTTTTTTTTTAAATAAAAGCTAACAAAAAACAATTGTATTTGAAAATGCATTACATTTTCCGTGATACGTATTAGAATAGGGTTACATCATGAACAAGGTTTGTGCATGGTAACAGTTGTTTATAGATATTGGGTATGCGTTGGATTTTTTACAGACAGCGATTGTTATTCTACATCAAACGGGTTAACAAGTGCCTATTCTACCTTGCAATCTGTCAACATAAATGAGTATGCAACTGTTTTGTAGCGAAGGGCGCTCATACTTTATGAAGCTTTGAGACATTTACAAATCTTGTTTTTAATCAGTGATTTGGAGTTTGTTTCAAAATCTCCAAGTCACATGATTTCAGCAAACAAGGCTTTGAACTGGTTTGAATATTGGTTTTGAACTATTTCAATATTCCTGGTCCTGGAGGGCCACCGTCCCGGAGAATTTAGTTCTACCCCTAATCAAACACACCTGCCTGTAATTTTTAAGCAATCCTGTAGACTTTTGGTTAGAAATGTCATGTGTGTTTAATTAGGGATGGAGCTCCCAGTGGACCCCCAGGAGCGAAGTTGATATCCCTGATTAAAATTTTTAAAAGCTCACCTATGTTTCACCCATGTTTTGTTTCACCATTCTATTGTTGTTTGGGTTAGGGTGTTCATCTGTAGTTTTTGACATACAAGTTTTATGGCACAATACCACCAATTACTAGCATGCCTATATGAGAGCGGTACAGCCTCATAGGACAGAGAGGTTTCCTAAAACGCTGACCACTCACAAACTCTTGTCTGGATAGTTATACAAAAGATCAGGGCTCTTGGAAAGCACTTGACCATGGGACCAGAACTATCTGTTGTAAAATCTCATCAACATCCTCATCTTAAGTAAATAAGCTGGAAAACATTGTACTAGAACACTACAGAGTTACATAAAACAAAAGAAAATGTATTCTACTCACAGTCAGAGGCAAGGAGCAAATGACGAAGATGAAGGTCATGCAGGCCAGCAGCAGTAAGTGGTCCATTTCCTCCTCTCCCGGTCCAAACCAGGTGCTCAGCCTCCTCTTGCGCCCAGCAGACACCACCGAACCCCGACGTGTCAGCTGGCTCCGGTGCATGCGGCAGAGGCTGACGATGACTGAACCGTTGCACAAGAACACTATAGCGATGAGCAGTGCCATGAGCACGGCGTAGGACAGCGAGAAGGTCAGTGTTCTCCTCTTCTCATCCTCACTCTCTCCTTCTGCCTCCATCTTGATGAAACACCACGTGCCTGGGCAATACTGCTTGTGTCGCCCGTATCCAAAGAAAGGCAGCAAGCAGAATACGAAGGTAAAGAGATAAATGAGGAAGAGGATGATCTTAGCGAAGCTGCGGCGTACATGTTTGGAGTAGAAATACGGGTGACTGATGGCGAGACACCGCTCCACTGCCATAGCACAGAGTATGAGCATAGAGGCCAGGCCGAAGAACGTCATGGCGAAGGCGAAGAGTCCGCACAACCGCCGGTCTCCAGTCAGACCCACCAGAGATTTGCTCTGGGAATAGCAAATGAAAACTGGTGGACTGAGTAAACACGTTCCCAGCAGATCTGTCAGAGCCAGGCCTGTCACGAGAATGCAGAAAACTGAGGACTTGGTTCGACGCTCTTTCTGGTGGACACCCAGGATAGCCAAAGCCATGAGGTTGCCAACCACCCCGGCGATAAACATCACAGTGCTCATCAACGGATTCCCATTCACATCGATTCTGGTGATGTTCTCGCATGACTTGTTTGAAAGCATGTTCAGACGGACCTGCCCTTAAACCCTGAGCCCAGACACAGGGATCGGGCAATGGCAATTTTGTCTATCGTGAAAGACTTGCAGTTCCTTCTCTTGAAGGATCTGTTAAAAATAGAAAGTATTTCTTCAGAATCAATATGTCTCATGCTAGATCCCACCCATAGTTGCTTAATAACCCCATTAAATAGGCTGACAGGACATTGTGGCAGGATACTGTATGTCTAATGGTTTGTTGTTTTTAAATAGCCAAGTAAGTTTTAAGTAGGCATTTGTTTATATCACACAACCATGAATCATAGTTATCTGTTTGCTATCAATTGTTAGTGGTATAAGTGGATTTACACAGAGTGGTTTCACATTTTAGAGTACGTGTTATTAGACAAAAATGAGCATATTCAAATATATTTTCATATGACTGAATAAACCTCAAAACAGTCTGATAGAAAAACCTTATTTTAACAAACATCTCAGGTAGAACTAGATCCTTAAGGTAACAACTGCACAATTTTAGAAGGCCTATTGTATGCAGTGATTATCTACATTATGTTTTTGTTGTATGTGAAGTATGGAGAGGTGCAAATGTCTACAAAAAAAAGTAGGATGAAAATGTGGATGTTTAAACGTGGATGTAAACAAATTATATGGATTTAGTACTATTTTGTTATTAATAAAAATGGCTAAATCTGTGACATTAAACACCTTCTCCTTCTCAAAACGGTATTTGTTTCAACTGAAGCAGACGTTATTGTTTGGATCATTCTCAAATCATGCTGGAGAACATGATCATCAGGTTTTGTGCAAACATGTCAAATTGATGAAAGAGGGACAAACCATATATTAACAGATTCTGAAATCATGTCAATTTTTCAATGCAACGTTTTACTCAAACTGCTTTGCTTTTTCACATGTGATTTCAGACTTTTGAAGATCAATGCACAACCGGCATGTCTTACAGACTCAAATGAGTGCATTTGTATGATTTTAATTTGATTTGATTTCAAAAAGCGTTTGAACACAGTTCATAACAGATGCTCCTTTGCTGGACTACTGTTTCTCACTCAAATAATTTCACGACAACGAAGTAGTCATGGCAAAAAAGCATCCATTTTAAATCATCAGTCAGTACGCACCTGTCCGCGGAGTGTCCATCACTGCTGCGTGCGGCCATTCCTTCCAACCACATCACTCAATGAACAACATATATGTATTTCTGACTCTCCAAACATAATATTTTAAAAGCGACGCCGATATGGTATATCTTCAAGCTTCCGTTTCTTCAGTCGTTTGTTCTCTTTTAATTCATAAACTGTTGTAAGTTTAGTTAGTCTATCCAGTTCTAGCCAACCAGTGAATTTAAGGCGTAAACTAATTTCAGACTAGTTCATTACGCCTGAAACCAAACAAAACAGTAATAAAAGCGTTGACTTTCTTCACTCCTCACGCTCGTTGTTGTGAAGGTGGACTAGTAAGGGTAAGACTTATACGACTTCCCTCCTGCGGTTGACAAAGTAGCCGTGAGAAAAAAATAGGAGGAGCATCTGACAGCTTTCACTGCTTCTCACTTATTCAGCGTGAGAGGTCTGGGTGACACGTACGTACCAACATAGATGGTTTTATAATAAGAAAATAAAAAGCTCTGTGGTAATTTTGTTTGGCTGTGATCTCAGGCTGTGAAACCCTTATGGTTCTGAATGGAACTGTTATTTTTAAGAAAGTAGAAGGGAAAGAATTATAGTGTTTTCATCAACTTTTCAAAGATTTGCTTCTTAAACTGCTTCAATGGGCCTGTGGTACATAGTTATGCAAAAGGAGATCCACTGATATAACCGGCCTGATTGTGCCCTGAAATAAAATGAAGTAGCCTACATCAAACTCACAAGCTTTCCATAAATCATGCATGTTCTACTATATGCAGCATGCAGACTGTATTATCTGTAATGTAAATCAGCATGCATTATGAATATTTGAAAAGTACCCTGAAGCCATGAAAAAAATAACCACACAAAACTTTTGTACAGGAATCATGATAGAAATCGTTCCCTTTAGACTTAATGGCCTGCGTTATCAATCCATCCAAAACACTTATGTGCCTCTGTTTACAGTTTCCCCAATCATACTGGTATCATATTCTCTTGTCCTCATAACTGTCCATGTTGATGCCGCCTTCAGATGCAAAGTATTATCTCAGACATAAATCTGAAAAAAAAAAATCTTTGTGTGCTAAAGTGTATTCCTGTATTAACTTAAAATTAAATTTTATGTTCAAAATCCAATGTAAAAAAGAAGCGTGCTTAATTGTATTAAATGTAATTACAGAAATGAATTACAGCTGTAATAGTACATTCTGTAATGAAGACACCTAATATAAAGTGGGGCCAAACATAAATCTGCTTCGATCTTGTTTTTCTTGTTACTTATTAAAAATAGCCTAAATAAAAAAAAAAATATATATATATTGAAAATAATGAGGACTTTTTCACAGTTTACAACATCTGTTCCAAAACATCTGTTAAGATCAAGCCTGTGTCTAACAGCCTGAGTCACGTTCAGGTGCTGATTCACATTGCTTTTGCTGCATGTATCTCTCTTTTGTGTTAAAACCCGACAGACATTTGGCTGGAATTTAGTCTCGTCATACTCAAAAAAAACACTGCAGTTCAGATGACTATCGTTGCTAGACTGCTCTTAGCAAAGCACATGCGCATTTGGAGTGGTTATGATGAGGAATTTGCAGTGAGAAGGTCTACACAGTATACTAATCAAACACATTTTATTGGGAAAGCATTAAACATTTTCAGGTGGAAAAAAGAATTATGATTAATTTCAGACAGATTGTCTTCATCATTGTCTTCTTTTTTCTTTTTTTTAAAGGTGCATTCAGAATCCACTTAGCTCACTTTACCAGAACATGCTTCACAAACAAACACTGTGAGCATTTTAAATAAACAGAAGAGCAGCAGTCAGCACTTTGAACGCTCTGATAGGATCCTGGGTAACATTAAATATTACATAAATAATTTGGATGGTTTGGAGTAAATTGTGCATGAGAGATTCCATTGTCTCTCATTCTTTTTATTGGAATGTTAAACTTTATAAAACCTTTCTTCCCTCAACGGCTCCTCGTCCTTGAGACAACCTTCTGCTTAAGGACAAACCAGATTCCAGTTTGCTTGGTAACCATCCCAGAAGAAAACAGCTAAGAATAGAATATCTGGAATCTTGCAATTAACCCTAATGCACAAGCATATGGCTTGATCTTAAGACTTTTATCTCAGCAGTCCTAAAAATCTAGAATTAGGCTGTCAGTCTCTTCATGGCTTCACCTTAAAGCCTTTATGGAAATGCATTTCTGTGGGCAGAATAGTAAGCTCAAAATTGATTTGGCAAAGCGGATATGAATGAGAAATTCTCAGTGGGGAAAATTTATGACACTGTATTAGTAACACACTGAAGGCAAAAATCATCCAAATAGTGTCATACAAACTCTTGGCTTTGTTCAGACAGGCCTCATCTGCTTCTGTGTTTCATCATGAGGTGAAGATTAATGGAAGATTTCTTCAGCATGCAAATATTTACTTACATACACATTATCTTTTCTTTGGTAATGACTGAGTATTACATTTGCTGAGCCAGATGGGTTTATATATTAGAATATATTGTCATCTGAATAAAAAAATAAATAAAAAAATGCTACTGTAATTAAAATTCCACTGTGAACAATATGATTTATTGCTCTGTTTCGGCTGAAATTAACTTTCCTGAATATGTGCATTATCTCATTCACTAAACTGTTAACTCTCTTCAAATCAGTAATTGAAAACAGTTTTAGTATGTGAATCATAGATCAGTCTCATTGTGTGGAAACATGTAGAGAGCCAACAATAATCATCACTGTCAATGACACAACAATCCAGATTGCTTATTTTCTCATTCTTTTGTATGTGTCCAACTTTAACGGAAAGAATATAGCAGGCATGAAAGTGTAAGTCATTACTCTTCCTTCCCAATAGCTTGTCATGGTGTTTGGCTCCGTCTCGAAAGCTGAATGTGTTTAGATGAAAAGCCTAGAAACAAATTGTTTAGATTAAAAATTAAAATATATAATTTTACATATAATCTGGGTCACAGGAGGATAACACTAACAGACCAAATATGTTTCAGCATATTTGAAATATTGCAAACAAATTGCCATTTGAAAGAAAAGTGAGGACGCGCATTGGTTTAAGGATGGGTCATGTGAATGATGGACTGTCTCTCTGGCATGCATGTTTGTGGAAACATTTCAAAACAAACAAATGTTTCATTTCAAAGGAATATTGATTTACAAGGAAAATCTGGATTGATGTCCAGCAAAACTAAATGCATGCTGTTTAATCGCACACTGCCTGTACCCGCCAACTTGACTAGTATCTTGACTAGATTACGTGAACAACTATAAATATCTAGGCACATGGTTGGTTAATTCACTTTCTTTTCAGTTCCAGATTAACAAGCTTCAAGACAGAATTAAATCTAGAATTGGCTTTTTATTCCGAAACAAAGCCTCCTTCACTTATGCTGCCAAACATACGCTGGTAAAAATGACTGTACTACCAATATTGGATTTTGGCGATGACATTTATAGATCTGCCTCAACCTCTCTTCTGAAAAGGTTAGATGTGGTCTACAACAGTGCCATCCGTTTTGTCAACAATGCCCCTTTTAACACCCACCATTGCGATCTATATGCATTAGTGGGCTGGCCCTCTCTACATACTCGACGCCTGACCCACTGGTACCATCTTATATATAAATCAATTCTACGCAAAACCCCTCTGTATCTGAACTCTCTCCCCACCATTGCCCTACCCACCCGTAACCTGCACTCTAGCAGGTACATCTCCCTCGTAATCCCAAAAGCAAATACCTCTTTCGGCCGTAGCTCCTTCCAGTTTGCAGCAGCATCCGACTGGAATGATTTACAAAAGACTCTGAAACTTGAGAACACCATCTCTCTAACTTCCTTTAAAGCAAGACTATCAGAGCTTCTGCCTGTTTGCTGCACATGTTGACCCCCCCTTCCTATAATTTCACACTCAATTTACCTCTGCTGTGTATTTAATGTGTAATTTGTATAATTTCATGTGTAACTATTTGTTATCTTGCACCTTCGCTTTATCTTGGCCAGGTCGCCGTTTCAATTGAGAACGTGTTCTCTACATGCTCACCATGGTTAAATAAAGGTTAAATAAAATAAATAAATGTTTGGTCTGGAACGGCAGAGTGCAAGAATAATTGCACTGAGCACTTAATACACAACATGTCTGAACTCGTGTCTTCAGTGACTGTTTGTAAAGCTGAGCAACTACATTAACATTGTGGGTTTCCTAAACTTTTTCTGCCTTGTCCCCCCTTTTTTTTAGAGATTTTTTTTTTCAACATTTCGGGAATTTGTTGTGTTGTGTCTTCATCCAGCGTAGACAGCATCACTGATGCCAATTACGGAGTGTCTTTTACACTAAGTGCAAACAGCACGCCTTGTTGGCAGAAGCTATTTACACTAACTGATGACATGTTGGGCCAGACAAAACTATGGAACAAACTATGGATGCTGACTTGTCAACAGCATCAATAGAGTAGGGTAGGATGCGTGGCAGAACGTTTTTACGCAAATCGAACCGAGTTCGAATCAGCCTTTTGCCAAACTCGCTCCCTTACCCATCACATATCATTTATTTTCAATAAAAAATAAGAAAATGTTAAAAAAAAGTTAGACATTAGACATAAAATGTCTAATGTGTGTTTCATAATTTAGCGGTTGGGGTAGGTGCAAGGAGGGCTTTATTGTCTCAATAAGGTGGCATTCATTTAATAATTTACACTGTTATTATTGCATACCGTTTAATTTACAAAAACTCTGAGGTGCAAATAGTATCTGACACTATTTATAAATATCATCCAACTACTATTTACACTTATTGCAAAGAAAACACTGCTATTTTAGTGTATATCTTAGTGTAAATAGCATCTATTGCTGGTGCCTTATAATTAATTCCATTTGCTTTTGCTTTTGTCGTGTTGCTAGCTGGTGTAGATTCATCATCACTTTAAAATAATGGGATAATTTCACACTGAGGTCTTGTATCACCCTGAAGAGGTCTCATAACAATCAGATGAATGTACATGGTTTCTTAGCCTTGAAATCTGTCTGTAATCAACTGCTGATGATTGTTTCACAGAGGAATTGCTTCCCGCAACAACATTTGATTTATGAACATTTGATTTGATTATTTCCGAGCATGAACAACCTGTCAAGGAGACAGTTACTGAGAGACCCCAAATAAAATGAATCTGGGCTTTTTAAAAAAAATAAAAAATAGCGTTTAAATGAAAGCAGAATGTTCTGTTCCATTCTGAAAGCTCAGATCATACTAATCTGCATTACGGCATGTAATACATAGAGGTAAGTAGGTCTGTTTGATCCCTGAAAGGTTATTGAACCAAGATGGTTATAATTTGCTCTCTTAAGAGTCTGTCTTTGTCGTAAAGGGGGTCAGTTGGGAATGACTGGTCCTTTATAGTACAGCCTACTAATTGAGGCCATCCTTAAAAAAAAAACCAGTGAATGTTAGTGAATTGTATCTCTTCTCCATAAACAATTAACCACCATTATAGTTAGATAATGCAGTTAGACGTGCATTGCAGTGCATTTTCAGATGCCAAGAAATATGCAAGACAACAACTGTATTTTTTTTTGTTATGCAACCAATTTAAATCTCATTTTACCAATATTATCGTAAAAATGAAAATAGTTGGCTGTTTGCACATGAATAATATGTGAGGCCATGAAAACATGTCTAGAGTTACAAAATGTCTAGGGACCGACCTGTTGATAGAATAAAGATGTTGACGTAAGAGCAACGGAGATCCAGTTTTTTTTAGTTTTTTTTAGATAATAAAGCTGTGATTGCTATCCTACAAATCAACTGTTTCTTGTTTTTCACTGACATACTTCGTTTTCACACAATATATTGAAATGGTTTATGGCTATTTCACTCTTTGTTTAGTTTTATAAATGTATTCATATTGTAATAATCTACTTTTACATGAAAGTACGAATATTGAAAGTAAAAAAAAATCTAAACATAAAAGGCATTTTAGAAAGTAGCAAAAATTAGGTAAGATGGTAAGACGTATCCCATTTAATACTGTATAAAGATAAACAAATCTGTTTTTAATAAGAATCCACCCCTAGTAGATAAAAGTGCCCATTATTTGGGGAAAAAAAACAACTTAATTTACATTTGCATTGGTTTCTCTTTATTAGATTATTTGCAACCAAACTAAGTGCACTCCAGTCCCATTGCAAATATTTATTCATTTAAAAACAATTTAGTTTTAGTAAATACTTGCTCTCAGTTGCAACTCACCAATATTTAACACATTTAGATCCTAGTTGCAATAATAAGCTAACACAAGGATTTTATCTTAGGAAGATTTGTCAGATTCAAACAGTTTTATGACAATGGCCTCATGTGGCTGCATTTTTATTGACCGTAGAGACACGGGGCCGAATCGGTCAAGACCTGTGCTGATAATAAACACCCCACCTTCAGGTAGGCTGGGAGCCCAGTCTGGGTCCAGAGTGTGAGGTTCAGATCCCAAATTAAACAAGACCAGGAAGTGAACGCAGCCCCATGAGCGCAGGAAAGCTAAAGGAGGCGTGACTGTAGAACTGAGGCCAGAGGATGACATGCTGTCATTGAAGGGAAGGAAGGTGAATCTGCCAAAGTGGAGAGCCTCTTCACGAGCAAGCGACTGAATCAGAGACTGGAAGAGGGCTAGCGGTTGATTCAGCTTTTCCTGTATTTTTGAACAGATTAATAGAAATGGCACATCACAAAAAACGCCATTGACCCATACAAATTTCATTGACTGTTTGTTTTCAAACAAACGGATTCAAAAATGTCAAACTGTGACCACAGCAATGGTAAGTTGAGGATGGTTTTGTCATCTCACCTGAATCGGATTGACCTCATCTCCATATTTGATGACGGGCGTCCCAGGTAAAGTCATGATCAGGACTAGGATGGCTCTCTGTAGCTCCCACTGGACTCGTCCACCCACCTGTGAATGGTGCAAACACTTGTGACATTGCATACATAGCATACAGGATTCTTATTTTGACTTTCAATGTCAAGACGACAATGGTGCCACCAAAATAAAAATATGAATGATTCTGAAGCTGAAAACAGAATTATTTTAGACGAATATGCTTGCACTCAGTCACTGGCTAGATATATTTAAAATAATGCAGGACACTAAAACTCTGTAAACTTGATTTTTTTCTCACACAGTAATTATTACTTTTTTGGGTGGACTACACAATACAGATTGTCACTATCCACGATACACGTTGCAGTTTTGAATGCGATATATTGTGAAACGATATATTGTTACACCCCTAGTTACAAAGGTGACTTGTATTGATCCCGCGTGCAAGAATTAAAAGAGTAAACGTTTAGCGGGAAATATGAATTACTTTCCATAACTTTTTCATGGCTTCTCCTCTTGTTTGTAATTACTGGATGAGCATATCAAGTAAAACTGATTTTTTGAATGTCCATGACATTTTTAGACCTGGATATCACAATTGAAATCTCTCCTGGTATTTCCAAGGTTTCCATCACTGTGAAACCTTGGGTAAAATGCTTTTTTTTGTTTTGTTTTTAATGACCATGTAGAAATACAACATTTCTCTCTGTGTGGAAATATTATCATAGTTCACTAAACCATAAATCAAACTCCAGTGGCTGCCAACAACAGTTGTTGTTTCTGTAGTTAATTAATGCTGCTGATGTAATGTTTTGCCTTGGTGAGATTTACAGTAAATGAAAGTGTTCCAGTTTGATGAGTCACAAAAAAGAGAGACCCTATGTTTTTGTCATATACATTTTCCTATATTCCTATATTTCGATTCCTATATGTCACCCACCTCACAGTTTTATTTCCTAATAAAGTTTGTCCATTGTTTATTTGAACATTCTCTTGCAGTCAAGTGATTTGCAAATCACTGCTAAACAAATAGCTAAAACAAGCCATGCTGGTATTAAGCTGGTTCAGGCCCAAAACCCCTCTAAACCAGCAAACCTGAGTAAACATAGTTTCCTGAATAAAAACTTAGCTCCCTGCTTAACCAAAGTGCAACATTGAAAAAATTAACTAACTAGTTATGACTGTTTACCATATTAAAAAATAAATAAATAAATAAAAAACAGCGAGGGCCAGCAATTCTGCGTATGTTTTGGGAATCATTTAAGTCGGAGAGAAACAGAAGTTAGGATAGAATTTTCTATATATATTCGAGTTGAAACGGCTTCTTGAACAAGAAAAAAATATAGCATGGGACTTGATTTTGTCAATGGGGAACTGATTAGATGGTTGTGGTTTACTATTGGTCGATCTCATGTGAGTGACAGGTTGTCCCGCCCTCATGCCGTAGACACATCATTAGAGAAGAGATGTCCCTGAAGGGAGGGGAAATTATTTTGATTAAAGATTATGAGGCACATTAATCAAATAAAAAAATAATAATGACGTACACGGATAAATACTTTACATTAAAGTAAGAATTTTCCATTTTGATTTCATGGTGACGTCAAATGAATAATTGTGCAAGATCCAGTCCCCTGCATAATCTAATTCTCCTTCAACGCCATATGATTCCATGAAGTAACTTGCGCTGGGTATGATAGCTTACCAGACTAACATGCTAACTATAGAGTAATGATGGGATGTTAGCTAAGCTTACTAGTCAAACAGGGTTGCATGCTAACTCAAAGTCAAAACACTAAAGAGAGAAATGTTTACTTTGATCATATTGTAAGTCATTTGTGGATTTTGCCATTGATAAACTGTTAAAGTCAGTTCAGTGTAATGTCCACTCACGGTCCAGCTCGGCCAGTGTTCTTGTGGCATCTGCAAACTGGCCTCCATGGCCTCAGACACCTCAGCAGCAGACAACGGATGGTGTGATGGGGGGATCACTGACTTAGTAACCAGCTCCACCAGCGAACCACTAACAGTAATGTTGGACAGCTTTAGCGCTGGAAGAGTGTTGCTTGTTTGCCTCACCATCAATATTCTACAAGAATGAGATAACAAGACCTGATTTATGTCACCATGACTTAAATTCAATTAATAAACTTGTTAACGGTCACTGTCCCAGTACTGGGACACTTGGCACACTGTTTTCATTGCCTTTCTTCCCCTTATCAAGTATTTTAGTAATCATCATAAATTAGGTGTAATTCAAAATCTTAAAAATTCACCCTTTGAAATTGGACATTGCTTTACCATAAAAACGCTCCTCCCCCTTGTGGGCAGTGTCATGTTTCAAATTTTATGGTACCAAATTTACATCTTTATTTTATAATCCAATCTTTGTAAAATATATATTTCATATCAAATAAGATGTTCAGTACAGTACAAACTTTAAACTTTTCCAAAGTTTCCATGTCCATGTTCAAGGCAGGGGGAGGGAGAGTGGCGGTTAACAGGTTAATAGACGTCTGTCAAGTTCAATGCACAGGCTCAAATTGAAAAGAGTTAGGCCCTGTCCCAAATGGCACACTTTATATGCACTTTCGGTCTGGTGGACTTATAATGGCTGTCGCGTGCGCGTATCAGTTAAGTTCATGAGACCGTAGGGTGTCCCGTTTGTCATTTTAGGGTTTAGGAGGGTGCTCACGAGCGCTGGCTTTGCGGTCGACATCACTTTTGCCAAGGCCGCGAGTGCTTAGTGCCATTTGGTACAGGGTCTTAAAGGCAACATGAAGGTGTTCGCAACCCATTTTACTACTTCTTTTTTTTTGGAGTTTGTCCTTCAGGAATTGACTTTGAAAAACTTGATACCTTTCGTCATCTTGTGAACTGAACTCATGCATCAGCACGTTCCACTCCATTAGGGTCTGTGAATCATAAATGCACATTGATTTTTATGCAGGCACTGCGTATGCAGTCTATGCCTCTGCGTATGCCTCTAACCACCTGGACCACATCATCAAAAAACTCACACACTTTTTCCACAAAACAAGACACGTCAGTGTGTTTTCAGACAGTTTTACCTTTGCTGAGAAGGCTGCGTCTGTATCACAGATCCCAAACCCTGACACACCATACTCCAGCCAATACCTTAATGAGTACTGGAGAGGGAAATAATATCGCATGAGCAATAATAAACAAGAGTAGACAGAAATATTGACATAAACCGGTAAATCCACACCGGTATGGTGCGCAAGTTCAAAATATACTGGTATTAGCGCTGGCTGATTTTCGCTCCGCAATTGCTTACACGATAACGTTTAGGTGATAAATAGCGAAAATGATTAATTTACACAGTTCAACCAAAAAGGACACATGAGCAGTGGTGTCAGAGTCAGTGGTGACAGTGGTTGTGAAAGCACTATCATGGATTTTTGGACTTTTGATATTGGAGCAAATGGAAATACAAAAATGACATTTGCAGTGCTGGGTGGGTAGTAACTGATTATATGTGATCTGGATTACATAATCAGACTCCAAATATTATAGGCCTATACTTATAGATAATATATATTATATTATGTTTTATAATACTCATAATCAGACCACAGTTAAATTTGTATTGATAACATGATTACTTAATATTCACAAAGTTATAATGTCTGATATCGTCCCCCATACTGAGAATAAGATTCATTACCTGAATGTTCTCTGATGCACCAGACCAAACTTTAGTGTCATTACCCGACTCCTGCTTAAACAGGTCCAGCTCACAAAGGTCCAGCATCACTCTCACACCTGAACCATATGGAAAATCATTTAGATCAGTTGCTATTGCCTTAATATTGCTTACAATGTTTGCACACAAAAATTCGACTTCAATTTGTTTTCACACTACCGCTGTTTCACAAGCACATGTACATTTGCAGTATTTGGACAGAGCTAAAAAATGTATGACTGTCGTTACATTAGAAAGCAAAATGGTAAACCAAGCACACATTTCAAGTACAAAAACTTTTCACAAAAGACATTTGTTAGGTTTAAAATTATAAAACAAAATAAATACTGTTCAACATCAAGACAAAGCATGTGGACATGTTGTGCTTGTCAAACATGGAACATGTCCATATTTTAAGTGATGAATATCTTTGATATATTTAAATGCAATGATTTTCAGACATGGCTTAAAAGGAATAGTTCATTTCGAAATGAAAATTCTGTTTTCATTTACTCACCCTCAAGTTGTTTCAAACCTTTATGAATTTCTTTCTTATGCTGATCACAAAGGAACATATTTTGAAGAATGTCAGTAGCCCGACAGTTGACGTACCCCATTGAAAAAAAATTGTATGGGGCCAGTTAACTGTTTGGCTACTGACATTCTTCAAAATATCGTCCTTTGTGTTCAGCATGAGAAATAAATGAATACAGGTTTGAAACAACTTGAGGGTGAGTAAATGACAACAGAATTTTCATTTGGAAGTGAACTAATCCTTTAAGTGAGTCTAATGCAACATGGTTAAACAGCACCATCTATTGAATACCAAGGTTAGCACAGTCCTGGTCCAACTGCATGCAAAGACAATATTTAATGAAAACTCATTTTTATTATAGGGTGAATGCCAATAAAACCACCAAAATAAAATCAAATACACTTTTTTATAATGATAAAAAAGCACCTGCCTGCTTTCTGGCTTTCTATGATAAGCTGTGTGAATTGTGGAAGCGTGCCCAGACTTTGGTCAATCTCTGTCAGGTTGGCTGGGGATCTGTCATGCTGGAAGAACCCCTCCAGGATCACTGTCCCAACCCCCAGTGACCTCAGATACGGCAGCCGCTCGGACACCCCTGAACGTGAGACATACACCATCATGATGGTCTTCACTACTGCCACAACATGTGCTAAATGTCCTGTGATGTGGTTTGTGGAGATACTTCATTAACACAACACTGACTTGACATGTGGGTGTAATTTTAGGCTCATGGATGGATGGTGGATAAGCGGATTGAATGTTCTGAGATGCATTTTACCATTATAAAAAAACTGATCTGCTGTAAATTATGTTTTTATTAACTTACTGCTGATAAGGCTGACCTCGTCACTGTCTGCAACCATGAAGGGTGCTGGTTGCAGGCGGAAAAACACATCCTTCTGCCACCAGTGTAGTGAAGGATACACAGTCCGTGGGCTCTGAATGATTATTCCGATAGCAGTGCCGAGCATTATCAGCCAAACAATCCAGAAGCAAAGTACCAGACGAGAACGAAACTGTTTCCATTCCGGTCCTCCTGCGCACTTCTCCAGTTCCACTTTGCTCAGGGGTTTCCAGATGTACAGCTGGGGCTGATCTTCTGGGATAAGGAGAGGTACAGTCTCTGACCCATCCAGATCTGTAAATGGAGCTCTAGCAGATGCGCTGCCATAGCCTGGATCACCTTCGACCTTCAGTGTCATCTGGTCTCACTGGGTAATGTTAGGAGCCATTGGAATGAAAAACAATTTGAACAAAACTAAGTTATGCATGTGATGTGTGTAGGTAGAAATATCAAAAGAAAACAACCACAGCACCATATCTTATCTAATTTAATCAAATTTTAAATATTTCAGATTGTTGTAGCTGATGAGAATCCCTGAAACTATCACATATTTCACATGTGCCCCCATCAGTGTACAATATGAAATATAGAGGAGACCAGGTTTGGTATACTTTTCTTTGTTGAATATCCCTGGTGTAATAAATGCTAAGTGAAATTAAAAACTTAATTACAGGGTAAAACATACAAAACCAACATCATCAAATATTTCTTAATTAAAAAGAACAGAAGTCTAGATTAAAAAGTCTAGAACTTGTTTTTGCATCATTAGTCCTTCTTCAAAAACGTGTTTTATCTTACCCCCGGTTCGCTATGGAAATCCTGTTATAGTGTTTATATTTTAGACTGGGCAGGATTGTTTTCGCGGGAAATTGCACATAGGCCTACGTCACTCGTCCGTGCGTGTCTCGTCATATCCGTAGATAGAGAAAGTGTGCTCCGGCTATTTTGACTCGTGTGTGGTGTGTGAGAAACAGAGGTTAGTTGTCACAACGACCGAGAAAGGTTGATATGGAGCAGTTAAATCTCAAACCTCCGGGGTAATCACCAGTTTAAGAAAGTGTCCTGGCCAAAAGAGAACGCGACAGAGCTCGTAATCAGACAAGAATCAGCACTGGCTTCTGTGGCTTGGCGCCTCGGAGATGGAGAGAACTGATGGATTTGAAATATTGTAAAAACGATGCGGAAATGGCGTTTTTATTACTCAACGTGTAAGTAGGTATTTTACTGAACAGATAAACTGTCATATGTAGCTCTCTGTCCGATTGTAAAGGATTCTCTATTGTGAAGGGTCGTTTCGTTATGGTTGTTGTAGTTGTGCTACAATTTTATTTTCAATGAAGTAGCCTACCCGTGTCTATCAAGCTTCATGTCTTCAGCTAGTCAATCCATAATTGAATTCTTAAATTCTTTAATTTAAATCCTTAATTTTCACAGACAAATCTAATTTTCTACACATTTATGTAATATTAATATTAGTAATAGTAGGCTACTGTAAGTATATGTGGAATATGTATTAATAAGGACTACATTCATACATTTTCATAATCGTACAATATAATCTTGATTGACTGGTTCCCATAACTATAAGTTATTATCATTAACTAAAACAATTTTTTTTTTACTTGTATAACTGCTATCAACACATTTTTCATTTCCGATTAGATTAAGTTAAAGAATAAAAAAAGAATATTAAATAAACATTAATAAATGAAATTGAAAACAATATCGACATTTTAAAATGACAGAAATGCAACAAAAATGACTAAACCTTTAACTTATATCAAAATGAATACAGAAAACAAAAAGATGAATAGCATTCAAATAATTTCAATGCCTATTTCCAAATTATTTAAATAAAATTTTAAACTGGGAATGCTATTTGTTACTTTGACAGAAGCTTTGAGATGGTTAAAGTTTGCAACAGATTCAAGACACGTGTAGCACAAATGTAATAGGCTATTAATGCATGTTATTTTATGCTACAACCTTAGTCCTCATGTGTGTAAATGTAAAAAAAAATTATATCGTTGCGTATATATTTCACACGGTTATTTATTAACATTTCTTGTTAATGATGCTGTAAGATGAACACTGTACAATCTGTAAACTATGAACTGTCACACAAGAAAAAATATTTGTCTGTTGAACTTACCAGTTGGGAACGTCTGGTAGAGTACAAGTTCTCTCACGCTCTGGCGGTTCTTTTTGTTTCAGATTATTGTTATGATAAACACACCGTTAGCATTGCCCATGTTGTTACTCCGAAAAACAGGTTAATATTCAGTGCGCTTGAGCTTGACCTTCTTGTATTTAACTCTCTTTGAACTTAAACCTCATCTTTGGTGTTACTATCATAGTTTAATCTAAAGTAATTAGTATAGAGGTGTCATGGTCCATGACACTTCAGTAACACATTCTACAGCATGGATTTTCAAACTTCCCTTCGGACGTAAAGTACATGATGGTACACACACACACACACACACACACACACACAGACACACAAACAAACAAACCAACAAGATCTAATTTACACTTCAGTGTTCTTTCCCAGCTGTTTACATTCACTTAAAGGTGCAGTATGCTATTTCCGAGAATTGTTGTTGAACTGTTTTTGAGAACTGTTTTCATTCATATATTCATTAGACTTTGTTGTCTACCTTAGTGGAAATTTGTCTTCGACTTCTCAGAACAGATATGCATCAGTGACACTACAGTTAAAATTACATAACATTTTTTTTTTTTAAATCAACCCAATCAAACACACCCCTCCCTTCATTTATCTGCCCCCAAAATGCACAAACACGCAATGTAAGAGTGGATGTCTTTTTATCATAGCTGAAGCAAAGCAAAATAATGCTTTGCAAAGATGACAAGGAAGCACACAAAGTGTGCTTGAGTATGAAATGAACATACAGCACACAAGAGTACAAGCACGAGTTACTTGTTAGACGCCAGCAGCTCCAGACAAACAATGACCCTCAAAACTGTCCTGTTACTATACAGTAGCTAACATTACAACAGCATATCTTGTTTCTGTGAAACAGCAAAACCAATGTTACTCGCGTATGGTTAAGAAACAACGCAACCTCATTGTCAATTTTCAGGCCTTCCCGCTTCAGTCTCTATTTTCATAAATTAACGCTTGTCCTAGAGCTCTTGCCTAATCATAACTCTTCTTTTCCCTGTGATATTCCTCTGAGCTTTTCTCTTTTGTAATGTCTCTCATCCATCTCTCTTTCTACAGTCTTTCTTGAAATCACATCATGAGTGGACACGCCTCCTACTGCTGATTGGCTACAAGTGTGTCATGCTGCTCAGTCAGACTGTAACAAATGTATTGCTCATTGATAGTTAAAGGTGCAGGAAGCGATTTTTGAAAAACGTTGTTGAAAGTGGATCGGACCGAGCACCGATTTCAGTTCTGGCAAAATATTATCAAATTCTTTTTGATGCATTAAATTGTTCAGCAGACATACAGGTGAAACTCGATATCGTGCAAAAGTTATAATTTATATGATTATGACTTACAGCTTATGAAAACCCCCAATTCAAAATATTACATGAAATCAATAAAAAAAGCATTTTAAATACAGAAATGTCGGCCCTCTAAAAAGTATAATCATGCATATGTATATAGTTATATATACTAAATATTTTAGTTTCATCTTTTAATTTGAATTACTGAAATACATGAGCTTTTGCACGATTTTCTAATTTTTCGAGTTTCACCTGTAATCTGGTATGTTCGGTCCTGACTTATATATTTGTGTGCTCAAAGTCCAGACTTCTCAAACCTTTGCACATAGAGATCAAGACATTTTGAAGAAACAGTCTTATAACAATCATTATTTCATAACAATATAGACTCATAAAATGACAGAGGTGTACTTTAATAAAAATAAAATGAGACAATTGAATTTATAGTTCAAGTACCCTTTATAAAGTTTTTACAGATGTTAGTTTTACTGCTGTGTACAAGTTCGGTTATGTAAGTCTATGTTCTCTGTAAGTACAGAGCTTAACATCCATAAACAAATACAAGACAAAATATTTATAATACAATTATACATTGAAGTAACTTACATGTTTGTAAATATTATGTCAATTGTGAAGTTAATCGTGAAACAACCTACAAATGCAATGTTACATAAAATGATTTATTTGTAGATTTAAAAAAGTAACAGTATATTTTGTTAAAAGGTGATTTTTTTTTTAAATGGAAATGCTTACTCTTATCCCAGCTACAAGTGGATAGACAATTACTTTATTTATTATTTTTTATTTTATTTACGTGGCATTTTAAAGCTACATTATGGAATGTTTAAGTGTTTAAGTGTTTATTATTAATGATTCATCTGTGCACATTATTCTTAAGTCATGTGCTCTTGCAATTTCAAGCGATAATGATCTAACGATCCAATCAATTCCCTATGGACAACATCAAGGCCCGACCTACATTGTTTTTCATATGTAAGAAGCAGCTTTAGTTGCTTTAAGCCTGGATATACGTCACAATAGGGAAGAAAAGATGGTTGCAACTTCTGTTTCAACAGTGGTTCAACCAATGGTGTAATTTTAGGGTGGGGAAATCTATTTGTTTGACCCATGGCAATGAGGGACGTGTTTAATTGCCTTGTTTAAAATCATCATTATCAAATGACACTTCACCTTTAAAAAAAGTGAAATCTTTATATTTTTCACTAGAACCTTTCCATGGTGTCAATGTTCAGTGCTTTTCCTATTGCACTGGGTAGTTTTGACTCTGATATAGAAACTAGCCACCAGGGTCCTCCAAGAACTACATTTTGCCCTAGGGAAATTTTCCGGCAATAGTTATGAAAACGTTCCTTTGGTACGAAAGCCCCATGAAAGGAGATTTGATATATACACCTCTTCTTCCTGTTTCTGTACAACATTGATTTGAAAAAAAAAAAAAGTTTGGCTAAACAATTTGACCTCTGTAAAGCAGGTGGCACACAAATATCATCCTTACATGAATTACATCTACAGAGATTCAAGGCTTGATTCCATCTTCAGGTTAACGGCCACTAGGTGGAGTCATCAGAACCGCCAATGTCCTTAAATGATGAAAGAGTATTTGAGAATATCAGCATTTTTATTGATGTTTGTAAAATACACCTAAAATCCTATCAAATAAAATGTTGGAGAATTAATAGTTTATTTTGTACGGCCAAAACGTATATGTACGCATTTCAAACACATACCATTGGGCCAAGAGGTCTAAAGGCTGCAGCATACTTCTGATATGCGGCAATTATGCAATCTCTCCTGCAATATAGAAAAAAAAAACAGAGATTGAGAAACACACACACGTATCTCTCCTACATTGCAAAAAAAGATTTTCTTGCTTAGAATTTTTTACTTGTTTTCTATTAAAATATCTAAAGATTCTTAAATCAAACATTTACCTAAGAAGCTAAATGACTTAAAGCTGCAGTCGGCAAGTCTGGCAGATTTAGGGGACTTTTGAATGTTTACAACTCTCATGCCCCTCCCCTACTACCACGAGCATCATCCCATCAAGTTCGTGCTTGTAAATGCGTGTGTACCATATTTTCTGTGAACGTGCCCGTCTCTTCAGCATTGAAGCATTGTTTTCTTTTCTTTGGTTATTTTGGACCTCCTAGCTCTGGTTGATAACCGAGGAATTGGAAACTTGTTAGATTTTCTCTCTGCCGTCATGCTTCGTACAATCCAACACACCTGCGAACTTCAGGCGTGTGCATGTGATATTGTAACGTGCGCGAGAGGGGAGGCGGGATCTGTGGCGCGTGCACAAACTGTGATTGACAGTCAGATCTCACACCCCCCTGCGCTGACTGGACCAGAAGAACCGGGAGCAGTGAATTTTTGCGCATCTATGATCTAAGCGCATGATCTAAAGCGCATGTAGTGCGTGTCTGAACCCACTTTTGCTAGTTTAACGACGGAAAAAATGGTCGGCGCATGGTCTAAAAGGGTTGTCCATATTCTCTTAATGAGTAATGGGTGTGTTTTGGGCGTAACGTGCAATAAATCAATCAGAGTCTCATCTCCCATTCCCTTTAAATGCCAGTTGCACTCATGCCATGGCGGAATTTGCCGAACGTTTCTCCAGAGAGGAACCGGATCTGCTCGTGCGTGAGGTTAAAGCACAAGCAGACCATCTACGGGACAAGCCGGATTGCACCATATCTTTATGTACACAATACGTACCGGGCGTATAATAGGGCCCTACTTAAAATTAAAATTCTGTCATTAATTACTCCCCCTCATGTCGTTCCAAACCCATAAGACTTACATTAATTTTCAAAACAGAAATGGCTCATTTTGATAAAATTGGAGAGATTTCTGTCACTCCATTGATAGCTACGCAATTTTGACACTTTAAAAAGTACATAAAAGAGATCGTAAAATGAATCCATATGAATAGAGTGGTTTAGTCCAAATTTTCTGAAGAGACACGATCAATTTATGAGATTAACAGATTGAATTTAGTTTTTTTTTTCACATATAAACATAAACCGATTCAACCGAACCTGCTGACACTGATGAACAAACCTCATTGGTTCTTGCTGGAGCTCAAACGTGCTGCGTAACACGAGAATGAACCTCATTGGTTTTCGCAAGTTTTAAAGCCTTAAATGTCCTAATTGTACTAAGGCTTAATCTTGGCTTAATCTAAACCCTGTCTGTGAAACCAGGCCATTATGTCATGTTTTAAGCAAAAACTCACTTAATTTTTTGAAAGGCGTTGCCTAATAGCCTATCATATATTACTGTCCAGTAATACTCACTTGCATGAGATTCCTCCACCTGGTGGGAGGCCGGGAATACTTTCAGATGCCAGGAATTTCATCACATATAGCAGGTCAGGTTCCTCATCTTTAGATCTGATCACATTAATGATCTCTAGGTAATGTCAGAGAAAATACACTTTTATATAAAAAGGTTTGACTTTTATTAAGATGGTTATTTCGTCTAATCTAATATGTATAATTGCCTCTTATTTATATAGTGTAAAACCTTTTACATCGAATGAACTGGTCAAATTACCTGCCACTTTTTGTTCGATGAGCTGCTCTAACTCTGCCTCCTTTTGCAGTGCCTCTGGTGTCACCTTGGGGGCGCCATCGAAGCAGATGATGATAATGCTCATGTTGTCTAAACTTCCCTGCAAGATGCGAAGACATTTAAGAATTTAAAACCCTTACAATATAATATAATATAAAAGTGATATTAGAGTAGGTCAATAATACTAAAACACAGTAAAATACATAAATGCACATAATGCAATGCGTATAAATGTTCCGTACAGCTAATGTTAGTTATAAACCAAAGGACCTCTTGGCCTGATCAAGCAGCTGGTTTGTAACCCTGAATATCCCTTAACCTGAAGTCTGAGTCACTCGTAATCGTCTCGCTCTCTTCTTGTCTTCCTTGTAATCATTCTATTTAAAGAACAGTATCTTCATTGAACATGTCAAGCTGAATCTGTGTTTAGGCTTCCTCGTCTCAACATGCGGCATCTCATTATATGATATTACATAACCCAAGTGCCTGTAATCATTTTAAATAATAAAGCTGTCCTAAACTAGTTAAAAAGTAGTTTAGAAGGTGACAGTATTTCTGGCAATTCAACATTGACTTGACATCAGACTTATTGTCGTACTCGTCAGAGTTATTTACGTCATGGGCTAATGACTAGCATAAAATAAAAGCATATTGATGCAGTGATTCTCATAATGTGAGATATATTTTGGTTGAGTGCTTAGTTTTCTGTTCCATCTGATTGGTTTCACGGAACCAGACTTTTGACTACTGGGATAAAGTCCAGTTTACTTTAAAGTTAACCAGTGTACATTATACTCACCCAGAATCACTGACCCAAGAAATATTTAAAGCGACCAACTACAGTCTGTTGTTTTTAGGGTACATTTAGGGGCATGTAAATCTGAAATCAATGATCACTGATTAAAAAAATTACATTTATCTTGAAAATAAAGTTTCAAAAATAAGTTTGCCAAAGGTCATTTCAGTGAACAGTTCTTAAAAGGAAAATTTTTTTTCTTCATGTAAAAAACATTTAAAGGGATAGTTCCCCCAAAAATTCTGTCATTTACTCACCCTCAAGTAGTCCCAAACCTGTATGAATTTCTCTTGCTGAAAACAAAAGAAGAAATTAAGATAGTTTGAAGAATATGGGTAACCAAACAGTTGACATTGACTTTGAAAACCATTGAAAAATACTATGGAAGTCATTGGGGCTCATCAACTGTTTGGTTACCAATACTCTTCCAAAAATCTTTTGTGTTCAGCAGAACAAAGAAATTCATACAGATTTGGAACAACTTCATTTTGGGTGAACCATCCCTTTAAAAACTCTAAAGAACCTTTATATTCACTTTAAAGAACCTTTTGTGTAATGGAAAGTAAATGGTGTAAATGGACCTTTGTTTTTCAGAGTGTATTTTCAATGCAGTCTAGTTTGGACAACAATGAAGCATACTATTATTTGAAATGTTTTTCCTATCCAATTGCGAACTTCCTCAGAACATCCATTAGTATGCTGGTACCTTGCTAAAAATAAAAACCTGTGCACCCTAACGCCAGGAAATCAGGCAATCTGACTGGAGCTCGATTGTGCTGGATTAGGCAACCCAATGGGATCCTGTCACTGCTGATACCAACCTTATAGAGGCAGAGGTCAATGACCTGAGAGCAGATCTCCCTCAGATCATCGCAGACCTGCAGGCGGTTGCGCACAAACGCACACAGCTCCTCATTACTGATGGCGTCCCAGACACCATCACATGCCACTACCAGGAACTCATCTTCTGGCGTTCGCTCCAGCTCGTACACCTCTGGTTCAGGCGACACCAGCTGTTCAGTCTGAGTCCTCCATTCCACCTCCTTAAAGTCAAAGTCGCCAAGGGCGCGGGACACGGCCAGTGAACCGTTAATGCGCTGCAGGGTGACGGAGCCGCCGGCATTCTGGATGCGCTCTTTCTCGCGTGGGTTGAAGGGTTTGTGGTCCTCCGTGTAGAACACCACTTGGCTGTTACGGCAAAGGAAGGTCCGGGAATCGCCGCAGTTGATGAAGTAGATGTTTCGTGGAGATATCATGACAGCGGTCGCTGTAGATCCGCTGTTGTCCCAGTTCTCATTGCGGACCTGGGTGTGCATGTGGCTGTCGATGCCAAGGAAGCCATTTCTGATGCCATCTTTGACATGTTCTACATCCTCGTCCAGCGTCACACAGCCTGATTATACAATCATAGAACGGTCAAGCACAGGAATATCTAAACAAGGTCTTCTATTTGCCTAGTGCCTTTCACCCTACTTGAGCAAAGCTTGTGACAATAAAATAAAATAAAAAATAAAATAAAAATATAGGTCTAAAAACTCTATTAAGTTGACTATTATCATTCAAAAGATTCAAATTATTTGTTATGTAAACACATAATGCTTAGGAAGCTGAATGAAACTAAAAATTAACGTATTATTTTTCACAATCTTTCTTTGAACTTTTCT
Source organism: Meda fulgida (assembly GCA_030578275.1). Classification (NCBI taxonomy): domain Eukaryota; kingdom Metazoa; phylum Chordata; class Actinopteri; order Cypriniformes; family Leuciscidae; genus Meda; species Meda fulgida. Next base: position 26,588,763 of record CM060630.1, on the reverse strand, counting down.
CTCCGAGCTCTGCTTGTAACCTTACGTTAGTTTGTGTGATCCAATATATATTGGATTGGCCTATTAATTGGCCAAAATCTTCCATGTTAAGATGATATGCACTGTTTTAACAACTTTTTATCGATATATTATTTTATTTTTATTATTTTATTTTTTTGCTTTAATGTTTAAGAAACAAGTTTTTGATTTATCGTTGGAAAAACCCACAAAACTAGCTTTAGAAGACAACTAAGCCTCTTCATAAGCACTATATTTTATTTTTGTATTTTTCTCAGAAAAATGATATTCACCAGATATTAACAAACTGCAAATTTTAGTTTGTTTGTCTAAATATGTTTTATTAATATCATAATAACATTTATCATGTTGAAGATACAAAAATGGCTATTCATTTAGCTAAGCATCACTATTAAGATTGCTCATACATTTTCTGAACACTGCGTAAGATATTAAAGCTTGTTTTCAGAGAAAGTGTCTTTGTATTTGTTCTCACTGCACTGACAGATTTTTCATGTTATAATACAAAATAATATTGGTTACACTTTATTTAGTCTTTGTTACCATGAAAATATACAAATAAGTAATGAATATTAGTTAACAACATGCACTTTACTTTAGACTAAACCCTCTAGAACACCGTATATATGGCTAAGCAAATAAATGTCAACAGCTGGAAAGTCATCGGGAAAATTCCTATATTGTGGTGGCAGTTACATTTTCGTCTTTAAATAATAGCTCATCAGCACTAACTCTTTGCATGTACAAATTTCATCCCTTATCTTCAAGACAGTAATACTTAAATCGGTGAGTACCTGTGTCGAGAATAAAATCCAGCAGGTGTTTGGAGCAGTACTGAGCCACCATTCTCCCCGCATGTCCATCGAACACGGCAAAATAGCTCCAGTCTGGCAAGGCCTCGGTCATCTCTGGCATGCAGGTGTGCGAATCCTCCATCTGGGAACGCCAGCCCTGCATACTGGCCATGGCGTAGTTAATGCCCCATTTTGAACCCCCTTCTACCATATCTTTTGCCAAAATGGGCCTTTCTAGGTAGGGTCTACCTATGTCCTCTTCATTTTCAAAGTAGTCATCATCAGCTCCCGACTCCCGACGCCCACCCTTGAAGAAGAAGCTTACCATCTTCTCGGTTTCCTTCACTAGCTGCCGCAGGAATGAGGGCACCTCCATGGTGCTGGCCCGCCTGGCAGTTCTCATGGTCACCCGAATCCTCCGCTTTAGTCTCCTACTGTTCCTCAAACTAATCTTCCTGGTCTTCCGAAGCCGATCCAGCGCCTCTCGTTGAGTTGGAACCAAAAGAGGAGGGACAATTGCTGGACAACCAGTGTGTTAATTAGTTTGTTGTCCTAAATGTTGTCATTTGTGTAACAGCTCTTTCCTCTCAGTTGTTCCCAATGAAATCTGTTGGACTGCACTAATGACATAAAGTCTTCTGAATTCTGGGTGTGTATCACTTTTGCCAAGCTGTGTTCCTTCTCTAGCCCAGTTCTGATTGGCTAATCTATTTATGTTCACTCATCCTCAGACACCACACAGTGTTCTATCTTTCCCTTCATCTGTCGTCTGTATGTTGTCATGTAATCCTTACTGCCTAATGTGCCTGGATTAGTTTGTGTCCATAGATGAACTGAGGTGTTTCATAATGAGCATCCAAACAGGATGAGTTTGATTTTCACATACAATATTGGAAATTAGCGTTCAGTTTATTGGATTTTTTTTTTAATAGTGTGTAACTGTGTATGTGGAATATGTTGCAAAATGCCTATACTGGACAACCTGTTCATACAAAGTATAATGGTGTTGCCCTCTTACATAATGTAATCACTTAGTCATTCAGCTTTTCGCACCATGAGTTTATCCCAGTGTAAAATATTTTAGATATAATTTTGATGTGCTAACCGCCAATGACAGCCACATGTTGTCACAAACACTGCTAATTCACTGTAAGTAAACTGCTATAAATTGTCTGAAATAATAAAATGGCAGTCTGAATGATAATATAGCTGGTTAGTAAGGTAATTCTCCTTATGAGCAGTAGGAACTGGCCTCCTGGGAAAGCCTATTCTTAGAAGGCTTACAGATTACCTGTATTTAAGGAGCGTAGGTGTGTGACATTTGGACTTGAGCCATTCATTCACAATGAGGGATTAAAGTGAGCAAGGGCATTGCACGACCCTGACAGTAAAACCTGCATAACTACAATTAGATAACAGGCACGCCCGCTTCTTCAGAAATTCCCCATGCAACATCAAACGAGTAAGAGTGTGATATGGTTGTGATGAGATCATAGGCACGAAAGCTTCATTGAAGCTTATTGTATGATGATATCGGCTAAGTGTATTACCTGCATATGATATTCTTCAGGTCAATCTTATATTCATGATTTTAAAATAATCACTTTAAATGTCTGCTGAGGAAAGTGATATCTTTTAACAGTTGACGGGATTTCCCATGACAGCGGTGGTCAATGCATTTGTTGGTTGCATCTTATAAGGGGTTGTTTAAGGTCTTAGCTGCTGCCCCCAAAAGCTTACAAATTCTGCGTTCAGAGGATGCATCCATTCCAAGGTCGGAAGACATCAAGGCTCTTCCGAATCCAATATTAGCTTTACTTCCTGTTTTCTGAGGTACACTTCATTTGATCAACTTTTCAAAGGCAGCATAGATATCCTTCGTTGCCTTTGAAATTGCCTGAAAGTTGCGGTTGGTGGTCAGTTTGTGTGTAAGTGTACGTTTTTGACCAACTTTACGTTTTCCACTTCTGTCACACTCTCACCAGTCCACCCTTATACCATTACACAGAAGCACCTCTCTGGACTTTTAAACACTCATTCACCTATTCATTATCACAAGAGGTATAACCCTCAGTTTTGTCACTTCCTTGCCAAGTCTGGTTTTTGACACGTTAAAAGCTAAAATTCACAAAAATATTCCAATTTAAGCTTTGATGTTTGAAACAAACTTAAAAAGCCACTGCTAAAGAAAACACATATTTAATTGGACTTTTGATTCCCCTTTTGATTGACAATAAGTCAATAAGACTTATCTGCACAGATAAATATGTGAAACTCAAAAAATGTTCAGTGTATTTCAGTAATTCAAATAAAAAATTGAAACCAATTTATTTAGTATAACTATATTCATATGCATGCTTATACTTATCAGCGGGCTGACATTTCGGTATTTAAAATCCTTTTTTTTATTGATTTCATGTAATATTGTAATTTTCTGAGATTTTGAATTTGGGGTTTTCATAAGCTGTAAGCCATAATCATCAAAATTATAACTTTTGCACGATATTCAATTTTCGAGTTTAACCTGTGTATATATATATTTTTTAAATAATTAAAAAAAGAACGTTTTGTTTTAAAATACAGTTATATTAAATAATATTTAAATGATATAAAACAAAACAAAAACAGTAGATCATAAAACGCCTTTTATTTTAGTTGGATCTGCATTGATTTGTCTGTATCTGAACATCTGCCACTATGGCAGCGCAGGTTGAATTTTATATATATACATTTTTCAGTTGTAGTCTTTTAAAAAGCCATCTGAAATAATAAACTAAGTGCAATGTAGTGTTGTCAAAAATATATTTTTTTCGTTACATATCGATACTGACATCTGAAACACTTTCAATACTAATTTTCAACAGAATAGATTCACGATACCAGCTCTCTAATTTCTCCAACAGCGAGGGACACACAAACCCGCCTCCTTTCTCTCACTCGTTTCATTTGCTCTGGATGAATATTGTTGGTGTTACGGTGCTAGAATTTCGACGTCGGATTGCTCGTATTGCGCATGATTTTACTCATTCCCTCAGATTTTGTGCTCACACCCAAAGTGCGCGCACATAAAGCCACCTCTATTCTAAATTGAGTTCTTTTTCGCTACTTATTGTGCTTAAACAGTCAAATACTCAAATAATGTCAAAATGCCGGTCTTGGCGAGTATTCAAATTAACACACTCATTTATGTTCGAAGTGAACGGAAATAGTTGTGAAAGAAAAAGCATCTGTAACAGTATAATGAATCTGTGCGTCAGGTCTTAAAGTGACAGCCAAATTATGAGATAATATAAAATCTATATGGCAGTTTTTCGCCATGGTATCGATGTCAAAATTGTGGCCAGTGAAAATGCTGAGTGGCTAGTAACAACCACTAGCGACAGTGCCTGGTGAGCAAAAAAGTTAATGTCTAGTCCTGCCCACAACCCAGAGTCGGCGCCAGAGCAGATCTACTGGAGGGGCATTGGGTCATCAGCTGGGGGGGCACTGCCGCTGCCGTTTGAGGCCCTCGAATGCCCCACCATAGCGCCGGCACTGACACAACCCATGAGGCTTTGGCTCTGCTGAAGGCAGTGGACACAAACAAAAGCTACATTAGAGTTTTAAATGAAGGCTTATAGTGAAACACTGAAGACCTTATACGTTTACAAGAGATAAGGTCTATGTTACTGCATTTATACTCCACGCAGAACACTAATGGATAACTTAATGTTTAATCATCATTGCATTATATTTGTAAATTAATTTTGTATTTGTAAAGTTGATTTCTGGTCCATTGCACCAACCTGCAAACATTAAGGTGTGAGAGGGGTGTTTATTTATTGCGAATAGTAGCTGATAATTTTTTTATTATTATTATTTAAAATGAAAATATTTAAAATAAAATTACTTCAAATGTTTTTATTTATTTAATATAATAATAATAAATTAAAATTGTATTGATTTAAAATGTATTAATTTTATTCATTGTTAAATCTCTTAAGTAATTCATCTTAAAAGGTGCTAATTAAAATAAAATAAAAAAATCATGGGGTTATATTAAGGGTGCAACATGTTCATCCTTGTTAAGTTCAAGCAGATGGAGATAAAGAGGATGTTGATCTGAGATGGCAGAGATGAGCTATACACACATGGATGCATTCATACTGACAGCACACACACACACACACACACACACACACACACAGTGGCATTCTGAGTCTGGTCTCTTCATTTACCCTCTATTGGCTGCAGCAGAGAGCGAGTGAAACTGGGAGGGGCCGTGTGATGAAGAGAAGGGAGGATGAGAGAAAGCAAACAGCAGTGCACTAAGGGAGGGAGGGGTGCATGAGGAACACAGAGAGTGAGGGAGCTGAAAAGAGGGAGCGATTCAGCCGAGGAGAGAGGACTCCAGACTGGATGGGCCCAGCGGTGCCTTGATGGAGCATGGGTCAGGTTTTAGGGTTCTCCCACTGCAGTGAGTCCTTCTTTTATTCCCTTTGTCTATGTATTTCTCTCCGTACGGTATGTAGCTGTTCATTTTCTCTTGCTTTGTGTCTGATGCATCATCTCGGTTGTGTGTTGGCTTTAGCACTCATTCACCTGTGTTTTGCTGGATTCTGCTGATGTTGCAGTGTGCACTAGCTCTGTGCATGTGTACGCAGCATCTGCATGAGACTTGTGCTGTTTACAAATGCTTTTGAGGGATGAACAATGGGGGGAAAATGGAATATTGTTGTTGTTAGTTATTATCTGTCACAATTTGGTGTAACAATGGTTACAATTGGGTTGTTTTTGTCTAATTTGTATTACAGTATGTGCGTGTAAACAACAAATACCGGTGATTACAGCAAATTATATTGTAGTTACACTGAACATTTTTGTATTTATTATCAATATTAAAAAATTGTCATATCTATTCCTTTTGATGGGGATAAGTGAAGGGAATTGGTGAATGTTCTAAACTTTGTGAAACAAAAATACAATATTATGGTTAACTATAACCAAAGCTAAGAAGATAAATGTAAACTAATCACAAATTGAAATTTAAAAAATATACTTTGACCCAATAATGATTTTTTTAAAGGCTCTGCAATTTAGGCCTAAGCATCATAACAAAGTATGTATTTATTATGACTCTAGGCATATGTTTTTTATAGACCAGGCATCACTTATTTTTGTAGAAGGGAGCTGACAAAGGAAACCTCTCATTTCAAGATCTGAATAAAGCTCTGTTGCTTGGTTTGTTTCTTTCATCCCAATATGAAATGGAAGCTCAGAGGCTTTTATCACAGGTCTCTTTTATGGATGTCCATATATTCAAATAGACATGAGCTAGCCTGGTGCACTTTGCAGTAGTGATGGTTTTCTATCATGAGACAATATTTTGGAAGTAAGCTATTTCCTGAATGTGCGAGACTTCCAACTAATTAGCCGCTATAGGTGAATAACTAAAGTTATTTGCACTACAAACCATAGCATTTATGATTATAATAATAAGTTAAAATAATACGCAAACAAATATATATATAAATAATCTTTTTAAATGGGACAAAAAATGACAAGGGATTGCCTTTATGTAGAATACAGAAAACCTTATTATTAGCGACACCGGTGGTCGTTAAGTGAACTGCAACCAGCAAGGTATTACTCGCCCAGACAGTTCGTTCTTTTTTGTTTTTTGTTTATAAGTAAGAAGACTTAGGCAATACCTCTGTAGCAATACCCAGACGCAGTCCACGCTGCTGAGAGCGACGTTTAGATGTAAAAATGTGCTGCGCGCTGCACTTCCATGTCAATAACAAAAATAAACACACAACAAAAATGACAGCGGTGAGAAAATATCAGATAATAAAGCAATTAATCATAGCGATGTTGATATGTTTGCACCAGCTCTGCAGTTGACCGGCATCATGTCGACTGATGAGGTAACTAAAATTACACTGTTGATAGTTTGATTATTATAGGGCTATATTTGAAACTATATAGACTATAGATCTGTCTATGTGAGACTATATTTCAAATTAATCCCTTTTCTATTCATAACACATTGAAATTACAGCACAGAATAGTTTGCCATTATCCTGGACATTGTAAGCATTCGTTTCATAGAACGGAAGAGAAGCTTTTGAGAGCGCATGTAAACTTAACATTTTGATTTTCCCGGCAAAAACGTCCTAAATCCTTCACAAAAAAAATCAGTCTACTGGCTTTCATAGACAACCTAGGTCTCAGATTTTAAGTTTTGTTACAAGTTGTTCACACATTGGCAATAAAAAGTGATTAATTCATGACAATTCTTACATATAGCCCCTTTAAATTGAGCATCATATATTGCTGTCTCGTTTCAGAGGAATTCGGAACAGTGAACTCAACACCTGACTCCACTCCTTCCTGCTCAGATGGTAATATTTTCATATACAGTATATATTTAAATATATGAGTGCTTTAGTTATCTTTGCTTGTTTTCCTGATATCCACATGTTTTTAAGCCCCTGATAATGAACCCTTGAGGCTATTGTATACGCAGTCATAAACATACACCATTTTTGCTCAGGTGGAAATGAGGAGTCTGACTTCCCAGAACTGCAGACAGCTAGGGAATGGTCAGATGACGAAGAAGGCCTCGAGGATGATGAAGCATGTCTCAGTAGCTCATCCGTATGGGGAACGCCACGTCAGAACTCCTTTGAGCTCACCTTCTCCTACATTGCCTTCTCCGAGAGCGATGGCTCATCACGGAGAGACTCGGGGCGCCGCAGGACTGGGGGGAGGGGCAGCCGTGGTTCACTGCACCGCACGGATACTCTGGAGACCCAGGTACTTCCAGACTCCCCTGCTGTGGAGTGGGACCCTCATGAGTTCTTGACTGGGGAGGGAGACGTGGAGGAGGAGAGCCTGACGTGGACACTAGAGCCACAGAGTCACAGGGTGGACGAGTTTCAGGATAAAGACACAGGGACATGGGAAACAACGGAGGAGATCTCAGGCATTCAATCACACAACGAAACATGCAGTCATCAAAATGAGCAAATAACAGGTGCTCATAAAAATTACCATTGTGTGCAAATAACAACAAACATGTGTTTGCATGTGTATGTAACGGACGTAGGCCAGTAAGAGCTGTGCATGTAAACCTCACTCCCCTGGCCTCAAGAGGCACGCTAGCAACTGATGCTAGCAGCTGCAATCTTTAGCTTTCTTCTTTAGCTTTTTCTTCTTTAGAATCAGTGTGTCACACATATAATCTCATGGTGATTAATTGTGGATTATTTCGGCAGTACCACAACTTCATGGGTCAGACCCTTCTGTTGCCACGGAAACCACAGCCACCCTGCAGATGGTGGACCCATCACATACAACACCTCCTGCCATTGGACATTACACTCAGGAAGAACAGATCTGTAAGCAGTGGTGCTCTGCTCTCAACTTATCGGAGGGGCCAACAATTCGCATCCAGATTGCAGGTTAGACATCACTTCCCATTTCTATAATCAATTATCTGCTCTCCAAGACTGCTTTAATTGTCATATTCTTTAGAGCCTGGTAGATTTCTGACAGCTTTTCATTTGTCAATATGTAAAACAGATCCTAGAGATATGGTTTCTCTTGTTCACAAGAAGCGCAGGCTTCCCACATATGAATACAAATGCTTGTGTTTTATTGGAGAATACAGTTTCCATCTCCATGGTAACACACTCCAGGGGCTGCTACCATAATGGGCTGATGCTTCTGAGTGGATTCCTGGCCAGTCCATCTTCATTATTCCACACAGACCAGAAAAAGCAGAGTCATGCTGTCTGTTTGAGCTATACCGCTCAGAACAATTATGGTTGGCATGTGCTTTCTGCATGGCGATTAGAAGGGCGGTGGCAAAATGGATTCTCATGTGCTGTTGTGTAATGAAGTATATTGACTATAAGGAGCCATTTGTGTCCAAAATGGATATTACAGACAGTATTCATGAAATTGACATCATGCAGAACAATCTTCATGTTCACAATGTCAATAGCATGTTACAGTATAATGCATAAGCAGAGCTGATCTGCATAGCAGAACTGGAGCAGAAGAAGAGTAGATGCACATTAAAACATATAAACTGCACAATAGAGATATTTATCAAAACAATGAATCTCAAATGAACTACATACGTGTACATTGCAAAAAAAGATATTACACAAAAACATACTGTACAACAGAGAGCATGCTGACATACAGGCATGCTGAAAATTCATGGTTTTCCGAAGAAAGTATATCCAAAGAAAATAATAATAAAAAATTACTTATAAATAAATCATAAAAAGAAAATAGAAGACCTAAAGTAAAAAAACAACAACAAAAAAAACAGCATATACTTATTTACGTATTTTAGTTTCTGCATTGGAACACAGACTTTCTAACTTCTTTAAGTTTAAAGAAAGTAAACAAGCAGCAAAGACACAAAAACACATTCTTTTCAGGAGACAGTAAATGAAAAAACAAGATTAATATCTAATTGCAGTATTGTGTCTCAAGTAAATGTATCAAAGATTTTAGGAATTTTTACTGGGTAAAAAATGGGATAGTCCTGCCATGAAAACTCTGAGTGGCATAGTAATGGATATGACAATGTTAATATGTTTGGTCTTGGTGAAATAGATCTGCTACGCTGCTGCTGCTTGTGTTGGTATTTTCTGCTGCAGCTGCGGAGCAAGCATGGGACTTGCTACTGCCAATACACACACGACACACAGCTGTGAGCAAGTAAGATGCTGCTGCTGTACAATATAGCATACATTACTTACCAGTAGCAGATCTATACAGGTGGAGCTGGGGAAGGTGGAGGTTTTCTGAAAGCTTGCTGCACTGCTACAGCAAATGCTGAACAAGTATTTGAAGGTTGATCAGCGAGTTCATTGGTTGCTGATACAGCAGGAACCAATCAGCTGTGCCCTATAGAGGAAGATATTATTGCAAGTAGAGTTAAGGACCTATCAGCTTGTGCCATCTAGAGAAACTTTGTATTTCAAAAAATATATAGAATTCTCACCTGTTTTCCAAAAATCTTCCAAAAAATGTGTGTAACTCCAAATATTTTGTCAAATTGCTCTCATAGCTTTTGACCGAATAAACATATTTGCATGTAAAAACCTGTGTTCAAACCTTTTGTGCTTAAATCAGTAAGTTCACACTTCCAAACTTAGAATACATTTTTAACCACTTTAAGCAGACTCCAGACTTGTGGTATGAAAACTTCCTGATAAGCATCCTGTTGTAGATGTTGCTTAACCAATAAGCCAATGAAAATGTGGAAAGGGGGAAGGAAAATTAGGATAGAACAAAGAATCATATTATATATAGAGGGGGTCTAATATCCATAATTGTCTATTCTAATAGAAATAAATATATGAACATTGTTTTATTATGATTTGTCTTTTTCATAAAAGTGGTTGTAGGATGCATACAGTCTAGGAATGTTACTTGTTGAGTGTATGTTATAGATTTACAGTGGTATTACTGGCATTGTTAATTAGTTTAAACTTATCTCAGGTAGATGTACAGTATGTACAATGTATTTGTGAGCTAGTGTATTTGTATCCTCCCACTATGTCAGTCTAACTGCCTCTGTCTTCTTTAATGGGGCGGGCACAATTGTGCAGGTTTATTTTGGGGCAGTTGGGCCAGTGGGGCTGCTGACAGCGCAGGCCCATCCAAAAACAGCTTGTGGGGGTTTCAGAGAAGATCAGGGACATAGACACAGGCCAGAGAGGGATCGGCCCATGAAGACTCCAAAATGACCAGTAAAGGTGAGGGACCAGGAAATATACACACAACTGGTGCTTTCAGAATATGACTGTCAACATAGAGAATCATTTAAGCTGAGTGCACAGAGACATGGGTGAACTTTTATTCCTTTCTGAACCACATAGCAAAGAGTTGGTAGTTTAATCCTGTGCTGTAATTTCAGTTGAGTTTGTTTGAATGGTTTTTGATCATGTGACCCAGAGATATGTGTGGTATTTCATGATATTAAAAGTTGTGTGTTTGTGAACATGATGGAAAATGAATGAAAATGGAGTACTTTTGAATTCATTCAGAAGTTTAACAACCTAGGTTATGTGTGGATGTGTGTTTTATGTATGTACAGTATGTATTTGATGGGCATGATGGTATTAATCTATGATAGGTGGGTGTTATCAGTTTTTATTTACTATCCCTATACTTGATTCTGATTAGCCAATTGCTGCTTTCCCCTGTCAAATATTTTGTACAATCACTGCTAAACCTTAACCGTTGAAAGCAAATTATTTTCCTACATAACTGCTGCTTTCTTCAACTAAAATCAATTATTTCACAAACTTTTATTTATTTGGTAAGTAGCTGTGTAATAAGTGGGATAATGTAGTCAGATAGTCATTACCAAAAAAAAACCTTGTCTAGGTTGCAATTTAGCAATAATGAATATGACCAGCGTTTATAAACATGCTTTTGTCGCTAACACTACTGATATTTTGAAAATATATATTTAATTCAGTCTGAAAGTACAAAATGTGCTCCTTTTTAGAAAGTAGTTTAGAATGGCATTAGTTTTGCATTTGTTTACAGACAGCCAGCCTGAGCTGACAAACTTGCTAAAGCCAACCACATCAAATAAGTCAGTTAGGCCACCTGGCATAACAATAGACAGTTGTGTCTAAAACTAGGGGCTTCTTACACATTACGTTGATGTTATAAATAGTCCATCCACCTGCTGCTAGGTCCACCATTCAGAGTCGCACGACAGACATGAATGATATTAGCTCTGATGGATTAGCCACAGTATTAGCCTGTGAGCTATTGCTTTGCTTATACGAGTCTCTAAAGACAGTGTACAGAGAGTTTTCCTAGTGTATAAAACTGACCTTATAACACTGAGAAGTGATTAATTAAAAAGTACATTTTGATTTTGTGCGGTTCTTGAAGCCCTGAGACTATTAGCAATGGGATACAAGTTGAGTGTTGTCAGCAGGTGCTTTAAGAGACCACTTTAAATTCTTAGTTTCTCTTCCTTCCTACACTGACTAAAAATAGCCGAGGTCAGCCCAAAAGACTCCTTGCAGTTTGTCTCTCTGTCATCAATAACTTAAACCTACCCACCCACTTATTTAGCCTTGGCATTTCTATCCTTTCTTACAAGAAGTTTTGATTCACATTTATCTATATTGCATCCTTACAGTGCTTGCAAAGCATAACTGTATTGATATTCATCTTTGTAACATTCTGTTTCCGCATTTGTTTAAAAATTAGAGTTCTAAACAAAGGTTTGGGAGGAGCTACTGTAGTTAATCTAATCTGGCAAATCATTGCCCAAAAATTTTGCCAATAAAAAGCTGCTTACCTCACTACTGTGTCACTCCATGTCCTGCCTTAAATCTGTGCATTTATTACTAACTTTATTAAGTTATTTTAAAAAAAAATCTGTGGACTTTATACTTGAAAATATAAGATTCTGTTATGCAAAGGTTTGTCTCCATCCATATGTCTCAAATATTTTATGGAGTGCAACAATCGGGTTCAGGAAGTACAAAAACCATTCATTTGCTCCATAGGGGAATTGATTTTTTGATGCTAACTTATAAAACATTAAAGACAGACCTACTGTGAGCCAGAATGTTAATCGGTGGTATATACTTTTGTTAAAGCAATCAACCCACATTTTTCAATGCATTTTTTTAAATAATCATGTATAATCAACATTGCAGTTCCTGGTGAAAAACTACATTATCCATAGTTTTGCAAAAATATTGCCTAATCACGCCAAAACATCACTTTAACAATCCACTCCCATAAGCACTCCATATGCATATTTTCTAATAAGATTAATTTATAGTTTATATTTACACATCCAATTTTTTAATTTTTTTTAAATCAATAGTTTTATATTTATCCATTGTTTTTAATTCGCAATGCTTCATGGGATTGTTGTCCGTTCCCTCATTAAAGCTGTTTATTACACAGTCATTGACTTTTTCCAATTTTCACCAATTTTTTTTCTACAAACCAATGTTTGTAATTTGGTGATTCACATTGTAGCTGGTAGATTTGGTTCATGGATTATGACACTTTAAGGAACACTTGAACTATGCTTGCTGAAAAAGTAGATGAGCCGAGCACATAATTTGCCAAACTAAGACGTGCTTCTGGGACAACATCCTTTGGTCTCTATCATCCACTCAAGGCCCTTTCCCTAAACTAGTCCTAAATGACAGGTTGATAAGAGTGTTAATCATTAAGCCTAACCTTAAGATCTAATCAGTTGCTCTGAATGTTTCAGGGCCAACAAGGATGTTGATCCAAAAACACGTGGGTAAATCACATTAAGCCTCTCATGCAATTTATTAGAGGTGCTCACAAAACCCCAATCCTTAGTACTAATCTTTGACAGGTCCCACATTGTTTGTGATCCAGACTCGAATGTTACCTCTAATCATGTGGCTTGTTGAGGAGAGGCATGCTATTATGTTTCTAAGTGACATTGAAGGCGTACATTGGAGTATTTTGAGATCACTGGAGGAGTAAAATGTCATAGAGACGTATGATGTTTAAGAAACCACCCACAGCACCCTAGCATCCACTCAAATCTAGTTTAATCTGCTTTTGTTTGTCAAGCACAGTCTTTAGGAAACCATTTATAGTCTAGACTTGAAGTTTTAAACCTCAAACCTTTTTCTGCCTCCATGTAGTAATGGACCTGATCTACTGGAAGGATATGGAGCGGACAGGAATGATGTTCACAGGGCTGGTGGTGGGACTGCTGGCTCTGTTCCAGCTGAGCATCATCACTGTGGTGTCCACTCTCTCCCTGGCCATCATCTGCTTCACCATCTCAGTCAGAATCTATTACAAACTGCTGCATGTGCTCCAGCTGGGAGATGGAGTACACCCCTTCCAGTGAGTCTCTTCTCTCTCCTCTCAAGTCTTCTCCAGTTTTTAATTTACTTGATTCCAGATACATTTAGAACACGTCTTTGCCTTAGTGCAAATGGACCATGAACAGCTCATTTGGTTGTAGTACAGTATTATGTGGGGGGGGGGGTCATCTATACCAGTGCCCTTCCATTTTGGCAAGATGATTTTCTTTATTTAAACATTATATCAAGCAAGGACTATCTTCAAGTGATGTGCATTCTCAAGCTAAAACAATATTGTGTAATATGATGGGGTTTAACAGTGCCTTTTGAAAAGTTACAGGGTTGACAGTCTAGTTTAATTTGACATTACGAGCCTTTAGTGTTGGGGGGGGGGGGGGGGCGCATTACAAGTGATGTGAATTACGTAATCAGATTACTTTTTTCAAATAACAAGTAAAGTAATGCATTACTTTTAAATGTACAACAAAATATCTGATGTTATTTTTCAAATAAGTAATGCAAGCTACTTTGTTTTCGCATGTATTGACTGACAGCTCTCCTGTCCCTTGTTGAGAGAAATCAGGAGTAAGAGGTAGAGGCATCGTGTGCGCCTGTGTAAACACAATGGTTATTGTAGTTCTAGACTAAATGTGAGCATGTTGTCACTCACGTAATCAGATTCAGTATTCCTCAAAATTAGGGCTGCACGATTAATCGCAATTTCCATGGAATCGCACTTGAACCGATTTGGCTTATCGTGATATTGAAATCATGTTTAAACAATCAAAGCATTTCAACTTCTGTTTATTCAGCTACAGCGATGATGCCCGATGCAAGCCTTGTGTTCAAAGATCATGACACTGCTAGGTGCTTATTAGGAAAAGAGTTTAATGCTAATATTTCTGTGATACAAAATTATGGTAAACGGGTTGAAATTTAAGATTGTTCTCTACTGATAAATTTAAGTAAAATTTACTAATATACTAGTTTACTTTACTAGTAAAAAGAAGAGACATTTACTTGTGTTCACTTGATTTATATCAATTTTTACACACATAACAATTGACCCTCAGTTGCGTAATTTCCATTGACCATTTCCATTTCCTAATGTTCTTCAAAAGTCATTGAAGAGCTTGGGAATTTCTTTCAAAATATTATCTAATTGTATATATTTAGTATATATAAAATGCTAGCTATGAGATTAGCCTAACAATGGAAAAATTTATTTTATTACAAAATGTATAAAAGGTCATTTCCACCACAAAAGACTACAGTATATTAAACACAGTATATGAAATGTGATGGAAATGTTCCTTGCGTGGAAATATTTCTGAGTTTCAGAAAATAATTACAATATTCTTCTGTGATGCGTGTGTTCATTATTAGACATCATTAGAAGACAAAACGGTTTCTCTTTATTTTGATGGTCCCTTCTGAACATTCTGTTGATATAACTCTGCAACTGCATGTCAACTTACTCTCATTAGACTATTAGTGTACTGTCTGCTTAAAATCTGCTAACACTTTATTTTGATGCTCCTCCAACAGCCTTTCTACTGACTATAAGAAACTTTGCAACAACATGTCAGCGTATTCTAAGCCTACCAGTCTCTACTAATACTCTATTAATACTATACTTTCTAGTAGAGAATGTTACTTCAACAGAATGTTTTACAGGGATCATCAAAATAAAGTGAAAACATTTTGTCTTACATTTTTTTCTAATGAACACACGCATCACAGAAGAATACTGTAATTTTTTTCTGAAACTCAAAAATATGTCCACCACCGTGCAATTTCCATCACCTTTTATATACACATTACCGATAAACTAAATGAATGACCTTATGAGAGTGTGAAATGATTATTTTCATTAGGACAAAAGAGCAACTGAGCAACTTTTGATTTTGAAGAAGAAACTATGGGTAAATGCATCTTCTTGATGCCAAAAAATAACTACATTTAATATCCGGGTTTCAATGTGTAAGAATATGTCTGTGCATTGATGTGCTGCAGGTCCTATCTAGACTTGGACATCAGTTTAAGTGGGGAAGAGGCTCAACACTACGTGCAGAGGGCCATTGTGCTGTCCTGCTCGGCCGTGGACACACTGAGGAACCTCGTCTTTGTGGGAAACCTGTTCAACTCACTCAAGGTACGGCCTGGGAATTGATGGTCTTGTATAAAATTAATTTGTCTATATCCTTAATCTATGTGATACAACAATGATATTCCACATTCATGACAAAGATTCATCGCTCTCTTAGTACTTTAACTTTTTTTTTTCTTTCTCTCTCTGTGACAGACCATCTCTCTTTCAGAAAGATTCACATTTCTAGTTTTGTGCTCTGTAGTGCCTGTCATAAGAGATTCTTTTCATTTTCATATCTTCTCTTGTCTGCCTCTATTTATTACATTTTCATTTGATCTTTTTTGGACTTTTATCTTTCTCATCTTATATTCAGTAGCTGAAGGTGACTTTTTTTTTTCATCCTCCTAAAAAAAAACCCTTAGAAAAACATTTTAATGAGAAACACAATTTGGACATGACAACTGTCCCAATTAATAAAGGTCCTCTACAGAGGACAAAAATGAATGTTCATTATTTCAGGCCTCTCAGCTGTGCTCTTAACAGCTGACACTCTAAATACACTCAAGAGTCACCACATGAAAATCTTCTTTTGACAGTGTTTTGGGGTGTATTTCCAGGCACGTGTGGTCTATATCTTGACATGAAGTGTTTCCCGGACATTATGGCACGGAATTACAGAATACATGATAATATTCCGCATTTTGAGAGAAACTTATGGATTATAAATTGCTATTGTGAGTTTTGAGTTTTACGCCTGAAGAATATTTTGCTACAGTAAAGCAAAGCAGTAATGAACCATTAAAGTAAATCTATTGAGTTGCAGTAACACTGATGTGGATATCATATCTCATATATTAAAGCGTTGGAAGAATTTGATGAGTAATGTTTGAGATCTTTGACATTTGAATGCAGACTTTAGTATCCTGCCAGTCTGAGTGCAGTTTTAGACATTGTTGAGATCTCTTCTGATTCTAGCAGAGACACATATGAGATTACTTGGATCTTTTGCTCATGTGAAAAAAAAATGAAAAGCATTTTTTACATTTAAATACCTGCCCTCACCTCGTCATCGTCGACTACGGTCTAGCAGCACATGGTGGTACAACATTCCCCCTCCTCCTCCCTAGCTCCACCTGTCTATTTCTGCTTTATATTCTGCTTTTATGTTCCTACTTTCACTATTAATACAATCCGAATAAGTCTGGTTTTCATGTTATTTTTAGATTTTCAATTACAATTTAATCATAAATCGTTATGATTTAGTATATATTGGAGGACCAGTCCTATAAAAGTGACCTAACTGTCTTTATCATGTCTAAACTGATAAATTAGACAGCCTAGGACTGCAGAGTCTTCAGCTGAAACTCTTTAACAGTCCTCAAGTTTCGGGGTGTCACAGAGTCACAGGATGACCTGTGTGGTATGTGACATGGGACACATGCGGTCTTATGTAGTATGAGACGAGAGGACACAAGAGGGTCTTGTCCTGAGTGCGGTTTCCAGTTTCAGACTTGGTGACTAGAGACTCTTGACTGAGAGATATAAGAGGAAACATTTTCTCTACGGGCCAGAAGCGCAGTGTTAGATAACAGTTTCACAATCATCACATCTTGCAGTGGATGCGTGTTTTGATTAAGTTCTGAGGTGGCTTGTCGAATCAGATTTGTATACAGAAATATTTAGGAATTGAGTAATAAAATGATTGTTGTTATCCCCAGTTCTTGTTGCTGATGTATCTGGTCACGTTCCTGGGAAACCTCTGCAATGGCCTTACCTTGCTCATCATCGGTATGATGTCCATGTTTTTTTTTTTTAACTTGTTTCCAACTTTACAACTTTTATAATAGTTATGCTGTGTAACTTGTAGTCAGCAGTTATTCTATAACCTACACAGTGGCCTCAAAAACATTTCAACTCTTTTGTATTACATTACATAAACTATGAACCTTCCACTAGAGTTTGACAACCAAAATACTTTTTTTCTTTTCATTTTGAACAGTATGAGAACAGAATAAAAACGCCTATGGGAGTGTAAAATTCTGCAGGTGATCTACAGACAATGTGCAAATTAAAGAACACAGATGCAGCAACTAATTTCCATAATGACAACCTCAATCTACCAAGAGCAGCACAACTATTGCAGTCATGTCAAGCACGAATTGAGTTAAGACATCCTTTCTTTCTGTGTTAAATAATGCCACAAATACCAGTAAATTGACTACCGCAAAATGTTGTGCGATTCATTTAAATACTCTCCTCCCATAAATTGTGCATCTGAAAGGGAAACTACAAATGCATGCAATTGTCACGGTGTGGTGAGTAAGGACGGCAGGCTGAGGCAAAGAGCTCCAATATAAACGATTTAATCTTGAAACAAAACCAGGAACAGGCAGGAATACAGGCAGGATACAAATAAACACCTATGCATATACAAACAGTACATATGCATTGACTAAACAAGAACCGACACAGACAGACTGACCAGAGAGAACTAAATACAGATACAAACGAGGTGTTGACAGGTGACACAGATGATTAAGACGAAGAACAGGTGGATGATTGAGGGAGTGAATTCAGGTGTGCAGACAAGGAGGATTCTGGGAAGTGAAGTGCAGACAAGGACAGACAGGTGCAGACGAGGACTGTGACATTACTCCCCCCTCCCGGTAGGCGTGACCTCACGCCGTAGAACAGGGGTGGGAGGGTGGGCATCCTGGAGTCCGTGACAGGAAGGCGGACCAGGTGCAGGAGGACGGACTCCAGGATGGACAGCGGCCATGGCGGAGCAGGACGTGGGCGCGGCCATGGCGGAGCAGGACGTGGGCGCGGCCATGGCGGAGCAGGACGTGGGCGCGGCCAGGGCGGAGCAGACGAACCCTCGGGCGGCCACGGCGGTGCGGACCCCTCGGGCGGCCAGGGCGGTGAGGACCCCTCGGGCGGCCAGGGCGGTGAGGACCCCTCGGGCGGCCAGGGCGGTGAGGACCCCTCGGGCGGCCACGGCGGTGAGGACCCCTCGGGCGGCCAGGGCGGTGAGGACCCCTCGGGCGGCCACGGCGGTGAGGACCCCTCGGGCGGCCACGGCGGTGAGGACCCCTCGGGCGGCCACGGCGGTGAGGACCCCTCGGGCGGCCACGGCGGTGAGGACCCCTCGGGCGGCCACGGCGGTGAGGACCCCTCGGGCGGCCACGGCGGTGAGGACCCCTCGGGCGGCCACGGCGGAGCCGGACGAGGCGAAGGCCTATGGCCCCCCCCCAAAAAATACTTGGGGAAATCCACGGGTTCACTTGACTCGGGATTCGGTTCACTTGACTCGGGATTCGGTTCACTTGACTCGGGATTCGGTTCACTTGACTCGGGATTCGGTTCACTTGACTCGGGATTCGGTTCACTTGACTCGGGATTCGGTTCACTTGACTCGGGATTCGGTTCACTTGACTCGGGATTCGGTTCACTTGACTCGGGATTCGGTTCACTTGACTCGGGATTCGGTTCACTTGACTCGGGATTCGGTTCACTTGACTCGGGATTCGGTTCACTTGACTCGGGATTCGGTTCACTTGACTCGGGATTCGGTTCACTTGACTCGGGATTCGGTTCACTTGACTCGGGATTCGGTTCACTTGACTCGGGATTCGGTTCACTTGACTTGGGGTGGCTGACGTGAAGCTCTGTGCTGGACGGGACCAGCGGCGAAGAGGGCTCGGTGCTGGACGGGACCAGCGGCGAAGAGGGCTCGGTGCTGGACGGGACCAGCGGCGAAGAGGGCTCGGTGCTGGACGGGACCAGCGGCGAAGAGGGCTCGGTGCTGGACGGGACCAGCGGCGAAGAGGGCTCGGTGCTGGACGGGACCAGCGGTGAAAAGGATTCGGCTGGACTGGCGCAGCGCCCAATGGTGAACGGAGAACCGTTATGCCACAGCACCCACTCGATGTAAGCCTCGAGATTCCCTCGAGGCCCATCTCCAGGCAGGCGTGCTCTGGTCTCATCATTGAGACCTGCCCGGAAAAACCCACAGAGGCTGGTGTCATCGTAATGGACGTGGGGAACCAAGTCCAAAAACCTCTGTGTGTGGGCCTCGAGGGACTGGTCCTCCTGGGCCAGAAGGAGGATGTCCATTGCTGCCCACTCCATCTTTTTATGGTCGGTTCTTCTGTCACGGTGTGGTGAGTAAGGACGGCAGGCTGAGGCAAAGAGCTCCAATATAAACGATTTAATCTTGAAACAAAACCAGGAACAGGCAGGAATACAGGCAGGATACAAATAAACACCTATGCATATACAAACAGTACATATGCATTGACTAAACAAGAACCGACACAGACAGACTGACCAGAGAGAACTAAATACAGATACAAACGAGGTGTTGACAGGTGACACAGATGATTAAGACGAAGAACAGGTGGATGATTGAGGGAGTGAATTCAGGTGTGCAGACAAGGAGGATTCTGGGAAGTGAAGTGCAGACAAGGACAGACAGGTGCAGACGAGGACTGTGACAGCAATAAGGTCAGAAGCAAAAAATTCATTGCTAATTTTTCACTGTCTTTAGTAAGTCCTGACAGTAGTTTTTTAATGCCAAAAGAGGGTTTGTGCTGACACAAGCTGTTAGTAGTAAATCTGGCCATATATCTTTTTTTTTTTTTAAACCTAAAGTTTTTTGTGTAAAACATGTGCAAAGTGATGTGAACATGTGCAAAGTGAAGCGCTGAAAAGGCGTGAACACAGTCATTTTTGTGGCTGACCCTTTCAGATGCAAAATTTATGGGAGGAGAGTATTTAAATGAATCATGCAAGGTGATTAACTAAGCTTTGCGCTAGTCAATGGTATTTGTGCCATTATTTACCACCCCAAAAATACGTCTTAAACCAGACGTTCAGTTCTTGGTAGATCGTGTTGGTCATTCACTCACAGAACTTTCCACACCCATCGGCGCTTTTTTGGAATTGCACTCTCACACTAATTTGCCATGTTTGGTAAATATGGCCCTAAAAATGTTCTGAGCACTATATCCTCGGCCCTGTAATTTGGAATGTGATACCCGTAAAGTTGGGCATATACAGTATTGGTGGTGCTTTATGAGAAGCTAATGCTAAATGCTTTTCTAACTAGTTCTCTTGTCATCATGTGGTGTCCAGGTGTGATTGCTGTCTTCTCTGTCCCTCTGTTTTACACAAGACACCAGGTAACAATCTCTGTGGACTACAACAACAGTGGCATCTCATGCATATTCATGTATTTCTCTGTATCCTTTAGTTCATATTCTAATAAGCACGTATGTAATTCTGTAAATCCACCTTTTACCTGAGCAAGAAACGTTTTGAAAATTACTAAAAAAATGAGGACAGGGTTAAGCTGTGCTGTATTGCTGCCACAAAAACAGCAATAAACTGAAGAATTATAGAGACACTTTTTGTAATGTTTATTAATATAGTGGATAGGCCTGTCACAATCATGAATTTTGTGTTGAAGATTACCGGTAATTGTCATATAAATAATTGTGAATAATAATTTCATCCTGGTTTGTTCATGTCACCTAATGGATTTTTTATTTACTTTAATAATATAATGATTTTATGTTTTTTTATTTATTTATTTCATTCTGGTTTCTTCATGTCACCTAATGTTTTTAATTTTTACTTGGAATTGTATATAGTATACAAATATAATATAATAGGCCCACATAATTTACTTTAATGCTGTGAAAATGTATATAATATAATTAAATTAGCTTTTTTTAATTGATAGACAGTCCTAGTGTTAACATCAATGGCAGCTCATGTCACTCTCTTCTTTTTCAGGACAAAGTGGACAGCTGCTTTGTAGCAGTACTAGCCCGTATTGACAATATAAAGGACTTGTGAGTATAGCGCCATCTACTGTGAACAGTAATTAATATATTACTTTAAAATCAGTGCTTCAATGAGACTCATGATATTTGTATAGTTTATTGGCTTGATCAGATTTCCATCAGCCATTGAATAAACAAACATTGATTCTCTAAATCTATGATAGAGCACAAATGAGACTGTACTTCAATTGTATTTTTGTCTGTTGAACAGCCTTCATCGCCTGGCCCAGGGTGGCGGACCACCCCTGGATCCCACCCCTGGTGGAGCTAAACCCAAAGCCCATTGAGAAATCTCACAGAGGAGGAGGAACTGCACACAGTCACTCAAAAATGTCTTAATTAGCAGTTTGTGCTCAGAGTCCCGCCTCTGCAGTAGTGACACAGGGCCTTAAATACGGTTTAAGGAGGGAGGACCATGCAAAGAACAATCTTGGGTGAAAATGGAATCAAAGGCTTTGGAATTTTAAGAAGTTAAAGACATGTTTTCTTTTCCACATTTCAGTGTGAGTGTATGAATGAAAGGTACTTGCTAAGATACTTGAGCCACCCATACCATAATGGAGAGTTATCTGAACAAACATGGATGACTTCAGTGAAGTAACAGCAGTGAAAATGTCGATCAGAGCTTTTTGAATGCAGATTGACTGCAGTTCGCCTAGCAGGAACATAACGCAGGACCAGTTTCCAGATGGGGTTTTTACTTCTTACAGTCTCAAAATCGCTTTGTGTGTGTGTGTGTATGTGTGGGCAGCTTAAGCCTGTTAAAGTACCTAAGAGCTATTAAAACCACAATGTTCTTTTCTTTTCCAATGTTTTGTTTGCTTGGTGTTATTTGAGTGTAAGTTTGAATCCATGTCAAATCACTCTTTCCACTGTCACAGGGTTTGCTGTATTAAAGATACAAAGATGATGAAACAATATTTAATAAACACAAAGTGCAAGACTACACAATCCACATAACGTTATCACAAGACTAAGGACTGAGGTATGCCCGGTACACATTGTACGAATTTGGGCTGTACCAGACAAAAGATAACCAATCGTGGTGATTTCTGTGGTCGTGGCTCCTAAACTGTGGTCGTACGTCGTACAGTTCAAGGTTCAAGGTTCACGGCCGTTATCACTGTCTTCGGACCAAAGATAGCCTGCGATAATTTTCTGACAGTGTCAGAAATTTAACATGATCATCTCACAGTGTGCTTGCTGCTAACAACCTACCTCTACTAACTAGCCAATAAAAATGCGTCATGAAATGTCATATTGATCAGTGTGACATGGCGCTAAAACTTAAAACTATTACTTCAAGCTCTATTTGCAAAATTGGCTTCTTTCCCTAGCAATGACCATGTTCATATTCTCTTTAGCTTCCTCCTCTTTTTTCCGCACTCATAAAAACGTCTCGGTTACAGATGTAACGTTAGTTCCCTGAAGAGGGAACGAGACGTTGTGTCGAAACGCTGGGAACGCCTCTGCTTGATTGCAGAGGCGTAAAGCACGCTCGTAAAGCACGAATGGAATCAGTCCAATGGCATGATGGAACGCCATAGCCGGGTGACATCATCGACCAGGAAATTATAAAGCACATCCAAACCAAACAGTGTCACCTTCTGATAAATCTGAAGCATGTCGATCACGGGCATGCCGGGAGTATGGCAGGGCGATGCAACATCTCGTTCCCTCTTCAGGGAACTACGGTTACATACGTAACCGAGACGTTTAAAAATGTATAGCGTCCAGCCTAAGAGGAGCTGGATAAGTGAGGGAGAACCATAGTGGACAATGAGACGTTTCTAGAGATCCAAACTAATCTAGCAAAGTTTTCCCAAAGGAGCTCCACCACCTCAGGGTGGAGTCTCCATTCCCCGGGCCTCGACCCCTGCCTTGACAGGATGTCTGCTCCCTGATTCAAATACCCCATAATGTACACTGCCCAGAGAGAGAGTTTCCCTTGGGCCCACAGGAGGATCTAGTGAGCCAGTTTGTATAGGTGGCCCCACTCATGGTTTATGTAAGAGACCACCGATGTGTTGTCGGATCGAACAAGCACATGATGGCCTCAGGTCTGGGAGGAAGTGTTTCAGGGCCTTAAACACGGCCAGCATATCCAAGCAATTTATGTGCCGATGGTTCCATCACAAACCTCGAGCCGAGCGACCACTCGTGATCGCCCCCCAATCCCTGAGGGATGCATCCGTTGCGTGACGCGACGACATAGAGCCCCCAGCACAGGTCCTTGGGAAAGGAACCAAGGTTTTTCCACAAGACTAAGGCACGAAGGCTTCGCCACGTGACCTTGATCATAGGAAGCAGATTTCCCCTCTGAGAGAATCCCTTTTGAGCAACCTCTGTAGCGGGCGCCCACTAACTTTTAATTTAATATTGATTAACACGATATTGTTAAATAACACGGAATGTTGTTTCAGGATCAACAAAGATGTTAATCTTTGGGCAGAGAATCAACTGAATAGCAACATGCTAAGTTGTTAAACACAGAAAACTTTGCACAGACAAGCAGCATACATTTTCTTTCGAAAATGTGAAGTTTTTTTTTTTTAAGGTAACCTCTAATAGTTGGAAGAGTGGATGCCTTGAATTTATTATTGTCTGATGCAGTCATAATAAAATAATAAAAGGGGGAAACTGCTAATGGCCTTCTATTACAATGGAACATTTTACAATGATGGTCAGCAAGACTATCTACATAATGCCCTCCCATCCCTGGATAAATAACATCAGGAAGCCTTTAAAGGTCAGTCACAGGCCTGAGTGGATGCTGATAGTAGGCCCTACTTCCTTTTCATGTGTTGTAGTTTCACTTTCCACCTTTTTTTTTTTTTTTTTTGCAATATTGAGAATTTTCTAATAGGCCAGAAAGTGGGAGGGAAACACAAAGCGGAATTAAGATTCTTCATGCAGTTACACTGAAAGGGCAACTGAAGCTTTCATACTTCAAATTTAAAAAAACGCCAATAAAGTAGGACTTACCATATGGAAGGCAGGCAGAATATTTTTTTTCTCATACAAAAATATAGTCCTCTGAATAAACATAGGTCTGATTTGATAACAGGTTCTCTTCATCGCTTAACCCAAACCAGTTATAATAGAATCAGATTAGAACATTATAATGGAGCTTGTTCAGATGTGAAGGTCACTGCTGACTGTGCTTTCCTGAGACCCCTGTCTTTCATTTGGCCATAAAAACCTTTTCAAAGATTATCACAGGATAATAGGCTACCTTAAAGGGCAATGAGACCATTTATCCTGTAGATATAAGAAGCCTTAACTGGACGAAAAATCAACTTCCATCTCCAAATTCAATGTCATTACAATGCTATTTAGTTTTATTTTAGTAAAGCATAGGCTGTACATTAAATAGCATAAACATAATATCATGACATAGGATGTACTAAAAGAAATAATAATAAAAATGACTTGATATTGTTTGTCAGTTATTTGGCATCAACATGCATTTCTCAAAGTAAAATAGCTAGTGTTGACCACTAGCTGGCAGAAAAGATCACTTTAAACCCATTCACTGATAGTAGAGTTATGGGATCAGTCAAATGTAAAATAAAGGCATATTATTATTAAACTCTGCTACTAAATTTTAATACTGATAATCATTAAATTGTGCTGTAAATATTTATTTCACATTTTACATTTACAAAGTATACATGTTATATTTTATGTTTTTAGGATTTCTTTTTTATTGTTTTAGCCATTTATACAGTCATAATCATAAAATGGGTTTACTGCCCCCCCCCCCTTCATTGCACATTTTCCTCTGAATTTATATTAAGAAGAAAATGCATTAAACAAATATTTAATATTACATTCTACTAAAAATATAAGGCTACGAAACTAACTTTCAGTTAAATGTGTATGGTTGCCTGCTTAAGCCGATACGAAATGCACTGGCATCGTAGCAAAATTGAGAAAGTGTCATATAGGCTAAAGCAGTGGCAAAACTGGGGTGACGATTTATTTGACAGTGTCTGTTACACGTTACATGTAGTTACTATAGTAATTATGGTACTATCAATTATGTTTACTTACATGGAACTAACCTAATCCTAACCCTAGTAAGTACATGTAGTTAAATATTATTACTCCGTGTTTTTGATTACACTGTAACACTGACACCTTAAAATAAAGTGTAACACTTTGTTACTATAGTAATATAACTATATATAATTGGATGCAACTAAACCAAACCAAACCCTAATCCTAACCCTATAGTAAGTAGCCTACATGTAGTAACCTAATATTACTAAGTACTTAAATGTATAATTACAGTGTAACATAGACACCTTAAAATAAAGTGTTACCAAATAAAAGTGTAACCAAAACTGGAAATGTACTCAGAAAATCAAGAACCAATAGCCTATTTATGTCTTTTTAACGCACACTTGCCATTGTTTCTAGTGAGACAAGCGTCATGAATAGCCTGTGCTGGAGCAGCCATGTGAAGAGGGAGGAGCTAGTCAAACTGACTATAAAAACTGTCCCTCTCCCTCCTTACTCAGCTGTTGAAGTGTGAGTCGTCCGTGATATGTCGTGGATATGCTGAGTTATTTGGACTTGTGAAACTGACGGTTTATGTGCCCAGCAGCGGATCAAGCGCATTTACGCAGTGCTCATAGCGCCCGGTTGTTGATAAAGTGCCCCTATTGATGTGTTTTTCTCGGGTCACTCCATTAGGAGTGTGCGATCCACCTGCGGTCCGGTCGAGCAGCGCGTCTGAACGCACATGGATTACAGTCACCTGATGGCGCCTCCGGTACCCCCACACAAACCCAGATCCCCCCGGCCCGCGCACTGCCAGGGGCGGCTGTTGAAGTGCGTGTTTCTCGGGGACGGAGCTGTGGGGAAAACCAGCCTGATTGTCAGCTACACAACCAATGGATATCCAACGAAATACGTCCCGACAGCGTTTGACGATTTCTCAGGTGAGTCTTTGAATGTGAATGTGAGTCTTTGCATTTAATTTTTAATTTAATTTTTGACGTTCTTTGGATCTATGAAGTCAGTTCTCCTAAAGTTCAAACAGGTGTTTTAGCTTAGTAACCCCAAATGCAGCTCATTACATTAATTATGAATGAACATGGTTCATGTGACTTGAAAATAAAAATGACTTTTTAACCTTAATTTTGAATATTATGTTTGCTGTCAAATCGATGAATCGCATCTTACTAAAGATTTGTTTGTATATAGGCCTATATATAGGATGTGTGTGTGTGTGTGTGTGTGTGTGTGTGTGTGTGTACATAGGCCTATATACATACATATATAATATAATAATATAAACACACATATATAAACAAAAACTTTCGATTTGACAGCACTACATTTACTCATAACAAGCTTTTGTAATTTAAAAAAAAAAACGTTTTACTTGACAAGTAAATTGTATAATTAAAATAATATTTTATTGGGTTTTTTTTCCACAACATCCCTCCATATGGGTCAACACAGCCAGATTAAAAAGTCAAATATTTATAAAAATCGACAAATCAATGAATGAATTGAGATTTCTTTAGGATTGTTTAAAACTGATTCTGTCCACAGTCTGAAAATCAGTGATCATGTGTGATGTTGAACGCATATAATATGGAAACAATAAATATATCACCATTTGAACACCAAATTCAAGAAGGAAGTTGCTGACTGATTTTATTATTTTTAATAAATATCTGATGGTGTTGACAAAGTAGAGGGGGGGGGGGGGGGATTGCTTTTCACTGCTACACAAACTTGAGTTTATTTCCTTGTGACCAAAATGAGTTTTCAGACCATTTTTAATGGAAATTAGTGCAGTGCTTTAAAGACTGTGTTTTATAACAATTTTCAGTCAAAGAGAAGGCTACTTTACATATAAATGTTTCATAATGTTTATTTGGACTTGAAACAACAGCATGTCACTGTTCAGTACCCACAAACATGTCTTTGTAATTATAAAGCCCTTGCGCAATAATCATTCCTGACCGGAAAATCTGGCCCCTAAAATCCATGGGGTCCGGTCCACTAGTTTCAATCTCTGAGCAGATATTGTGTTGCTGCCCCAGTGGTGATGTCACCCTCAAACTCCTGGAGCCAGATCAGAAATCTGCGCACTGATTTGAGAACAGTTACGCAATTCAACAGGTGGTACTCTGAGGGGGAAGGGGCTGAATTAAAGGCAGATCATATGACGGGATTTGGAGACAATTACACAATGGGTGTTTGAAGCAGAACACTTTGAAGTGACAAATCATCACCAGGACCTCAGTGTTACTGTGTTTCATGAGGTCACTTTACCGTGGCATGATGGAATGAACATTATTATAGATTTGAACAGCATGTACTGTCCTAAGGTGACAAGTGAAATGATGAGCGGTTTATGAGCTGCAGGAACCCAAATTATATCTGGGCTGTTGATCTATGCCATGTTCATGAGGGTGTATAATGATAAATAACAATAATTATAATTTATTATTATTATTTATTTTATGATTTTTTTTTACAGACTGACATTTGAAAACAATAAGATTATTTTGTTACAGACCAACTGAAAACAATAATAATAATAACAATAGATATTATTATTGTTTTTTTAAAGAACCTCTGTTATATTAAGATTATTTTATTAGATTGGAAAATAATAGTAATATTACATACTTTAATAACATTAAAAATATTTTTTGTTCATTTAGCAAATTAATTGATAAATTGAATTAATTAATTGCTATGTATTATAGAGTTGAATAAAGGGATTCTTTATTATACGCGCACTTTATTATACGTGCACAAATAAAAAAATATATACAAATTTCAAAATATTTTGAATATGAACATTCTTATTTGTGCGTGTGTGTGTATACATATGTATATATATGTATACACACACACACACACACACACACACACACACACATAATATATTTCATATAAAGTTTATTATTTCTATCAATGCATAAGGAAAAGTGTGTGTCTTAGCTCTGTAATTAAATTAAAATAACACCTTAAATTGTAACTTAAGTCCATAAAGGCATTGACGTGTTTGTTTACAGTGTCAGATGAGTCAGTGTCTTGACAAGTCAAGTCAAGTCATCTTCATTTTATATAGCGCTTTTAACAATGTAGATTGTTTCAAAGCAGCTTTACAGAGATAAACATAATTTTAGGTAACAGAGATTGTTTTGGCTTTATAGCGGTTCTTGGATAATGTTATTTTCCAGCTAAAGTTAGTTTTAAAATGACTAATTTTTCCCCCTTTTTATCCTCCAGCGGTCGTACAGGTGGATGGTCAACCAGTGAGACTGCAGCTTTGTGACACTGCTGGACAGGTAAGAACTTCAGTGAAAAAAAAAACAATCCTTAAGCAATCGGCACTTTAGTTATTGGATCTCCCTCTCGGTTTCTGAGCCACACAGGCTTGGACAAGGCACCATGTATCCAGCGGGTTTGCCTCCAAGTGATGTTTTAGATGCCAAACTTTTTGTCAGTGTTGATTGTTGTGTAACTACCTTCACATATCACTAATTTGAAAAGGCTGCTGGCTGTACGTTCATTCTGATTTCCACATTGGAATATTAGATTGCTTTGTTGAAAGGTTTTTTCCTTAAGGCTTTGAACCTGAGAAACTGACACTCCTTTGTCATGCATTACATGGGTTAACAAATAAATGACTCTGCCCTCTTAGTACACAACATATAAATCCCTTTACACAACCATGCAGAGGCAAGCTCAGGCAAACACGAGAAAATCAGAATTCAGTTCTCCAGTTATAGAACGGCAGGCTTTCATATAGTTTTTAGAGAGAAAGAACAAATGCACTTTGCCCAAAGTACAGAAACAAAGGCTAGTATCACAAAGGTCTATTGCTTTCTATTGCCCAGTCTGTTTAGATGTACTTCCATTATGTTGTGCAGCAGGTGTTCATGTCAACAAAAGAAAACAGTGAGTGATCATAATTGCAGGGCTTGGTGAAATGACTGTATATACTGTACAAAATTACATTAGAGATTCATCTGTGTAAATCTCTGTACTGTACATATTTTTAAATTTATAAATCCAACACCAAGAAGAAATTATTATTATTATTATTATTATTATTACACTGTTGCCAGCTTTTAGAGAAATCTACTGCAATGGCTATTTAGAGTTATTTATAGATTACTGTAATTGGTGGCTGGAATATATTACAGTAAAAGAAAATTGCAATTGTACAGCACCAAGCTGTACTTATCCTAGACAGTAAATGGATTACTGTAATTACCTACTATAACTATTGCATTTTTTTATTAATTCCATTTCATTAAAATGAACAATATTTGTTGTGTGTGTGTGTGTGTGTATGCACACATATATATATATATGCATAATATATTTCATATTAATGATATTTCTTTCATATAAAATTCTATCAATGTATAAGGAAAGTGTGTATCTTAGCTCTGTAATTAAATTAAAATAATGCCTTAAATGCTAAAATTGTAACTTAAGTCCATAAAGTCATAAAGTTTTTTGTTTAGTGTCGGGGGACTAAATGGAAACAGGTGTGTGTGTGTGTGTGTGTGTGTGTGTGTGTGTGTGTGTGTGTGTGTGTGTGTGTGTGTGTGTGTGTGTGTGTGTGTGTGTGTGTGTGTGTGTGTGTGTGTGTGTGTGAGAGAGCGCGCACGCGCGCGTGCGTCCGTGCGTGCGTGTTATCTAAATCTTATGATTTCGTAAACAAAAAAGTAGATGCAGCAAAGGCATTGAAAAGGTTTGGCACTCTTATCTGTCAAGCTTAATTGCTGTTCTCAATGATTTTAGAGGCTCTGCTCTCCAAACGCTCTGCAGATATATACTTTCAATTCATTTGTACTGCATAAACAGGACAGGGTGTGCCAGAGTTGAAAACTTTGGCCAAGTTTAAAAGATTAAAGCGTGCACTGCGTGTTCCACATCCAATGTTCTTTGCGAGCGCCAACCTATAATTTCACTTAATTGCTTCAGGGAATTATAAAACACCCCGAGAGATAGTTAAAGGACTTTATTATTTGAAATAACAATTTGGAATCCTGCAAATGATTTTTGAGAAGGTTTTCGAGGCCTTCATTACTAAATGATACACTGTTATATAAAGGCTTCCTGTTTGGGCAGCGCATTTACCTTTCTCTTTCTCTCTTCCTCAGGACGAATTCGATAAGTTGCGTCACTTCTGCTACACGCGGACTGACGTACTCCTGTTGTGCTTCAGCGTCGTCAGCCCCGCTTCCTTCCAGAACATTGGTGAAAAATGGGTCCCGGAGATCCGACGGCGTTGTCCGCTCACACCTGTGTTGCTGGTGGGCACCCAGTGTGACCTGCGGCAAGATGTCAAGGTCCTCATCGATCTGGCACGGCGCAGAGAGCGACCTGTCCTGGAAGAGGACGCCCGCGCCCTGGCAGACAAAGTTGGAGCAGTTGCCTACGTCGAATGCTCCTCGCTCACACAGAAAAACCTGAAGGATGTGTTTGACGCCGCTATCTCCGTGGGGCTCCGAAACTCCGACAGAAGAGCCAGACGAGAACGGAAGGTCCACAGTACTGCTGATAAAATGAAAATGCTCTCAAAGTCGTGGTGGAAGAAATACATCT
This sequence comes from Meda fulgida, assembly GCA_030578275.1. Lineage (NCBI taxonomy): Eukaryota > Metazoa > Chordata > Actinopteri > Cypriniformes > Leuciscidae > Meda > Meda fulgida. The sequence continues at coordinate 26,557,562 of CM060630.1, read as the reverse complement.
GCATACAGTAGCAAAGGTCAATGAGGCATGAACAATGTGATAGACTCTGGTTTAGCTTTATGCTCCTCAAGTGGATGATGTTCAGTTGGTATCGAATCAACAAAGAACAGTATTGCTGCTGTAAGGACGATGAATGGCGAAAGAAAGTGCAGCTACAGCACGAAGGAAGTTCTGTATGCAGGGCCGTCACTAAACATCACGGGGCCCAGGATAAAGACTGCTCCAGGGCCATTTTGTAGGTGTAGAGGACCTTATTAGCCATGTTTCTTTCCACATACTTGTATGCAAGTTTTGTGGTATCGCATTTAAAACGCTGGATGGAAACGCCAAGATTGGCATAAAATCTTAAAATGCCTATAAAAAAACGTATGTGCTCAATTAAGGTGGATACTTTTTTTATTTGGTAAGAAACACATATACCGAATGACTTCGTCTGAACGGATCATGTGATTTTTTCGTTTTAGTCAAGTTGTCCAATCTCATTGCATAGCATCTCGAATATTGTTTTTGTCATTCTGAAATGCCTGAGCCAAAGCTTGTCATCAAAATTATTCCCAAAACTGTCTCACATGATTGAATTCCCAAACATCAGGCATTCGAACGCAAGATAACATGACAGCGTTTGTAATTGCATTTCATCTGCGCACTCTGATGTGAAAGTCATTTGTTATGTAAGAAAAATGAGTCACAGGCTCATTCACAGAATCTTTTCATCTTTTTATTACTGATACTTTGCGCCAGTTTCCCAGCAAGTGATGATTTTGTTCTCTTGAACACATGGGATGGCAGCGGTGCTTTATTCGCAAATATTTCATGCGATATTCCATTTTTTGCACAAGTTTAATACACAACTTTGGATGGAAACATGGCTAGTGAGACCTTTCATCACAGAGCCTGGGAAAACGTTCCCAGTCATGCTTCGGCGACAACAACTCTATGTATGAACAAATGGCTGGATAGTGAAGAACACTGTTGACCTCTTCCACAGCCAAAACGGTTTGATGATGGTTTTAAAAATCATCAACTGCTTTTGTTTTTATTACCAAATACAGTGCCACAGTTTCTATTTATTCACACGTCTTCTACCTGATGAATGCATATACGAACAATGTGTGACCACATGTTAATGATACTAGCATGCTAACACTGGTGATCAAGCTCCTTTTTGTTTGTTTGACCTCCATGTCTGAGGTCACAAAGAGAGTTTTATAGCAGTCTTGTGGCCCTCAGTTTCCACCCAATCTAAATGGTCCTTATATCCCATCAGTCTGTAACTGAACCTACTTGTAACTAGGCCTCGTTTTCATCGTTTTGATTGTCCAAAATTGAGTGTAACTGCAACTCTTCTGTCCTTGTTAACACAACTGCCATTGCAATGTGAAAGGGATGTGTACTTTACTGTTAGTCACAGAAAGGTGGACCTATCATGCATAACACATTACATTTGTATATCATATAATGCATTGCACTTGTGATCTCTTGTTAATCCCTATTGCAGTCTCTCCATTTGACTTGATCTACACTGTCGTGCCATGTTGTAAAAAGTCTAGTACAAAGTTCTTTGGCTATGTGTCCCCCTGATCAGCCAATGAGATGTTGAATTTGCTTCTCATTATTCAGAAGCCCAGTCGTTCAGAGATCCGCCACAAATGACAGAGCACAACTGTAGGGTTCAGGAAGTAAGAATCCCCCCGATTATCAATTATATATTGTCAAAGCAGCAAAAAGTAGTATGTAGTTTATTCCATCAATTTCATTACATTGTATTAATTAACTTTTTTTAATTTGTACTGAAATATTTGGTTCATTGCTTTTATTTTATTTTTTATTTTTTTTGTTAAAAAACAAATCATTTTTAATTTTATTAAACTCTAATTGAGAAAATGAGCGGGGAAGATACTTCCAGAATCAAAGCCGCCCACCAAGTGGTCGGTCACTGTTGCGCTCCATACAGCCACACATCAGAAAGTGACCTCTGTTTTTTTATGTACTTTATTGCCAACGCAATAACATTATCAGGGTAATCTAAGATCTGTACATTTTATGATTGCATTTAAATCTCTTACTCTATAAACACTCCTGTTTATGGTTCAGTGTGTATGTATGTGTGTTTCGGTTGCTGACTGCTATCCATGATTTTCATGGAAAATAAATGTGACATAAACTGAAACTTGAATGAGTTTTTCACAATGTATTATATGTGTGCCTGTCGTCACCTGACCTACAACAGCAGGAGCATATGTATTGAAGTATTGGGTCAATTTTACTTTCATGTTGACTTAAGCATGCAATAGCCCACCTCAGTGATAGCTTTGATAGCAAACACTATTTTCAGAAAGTGCATGTGTCACAGAGAGACCATTAGAAATAATTTGAGATCAAGTTTTTGTCCAAACATCTTTAAAAGAGCGGATAAAGTGTCGAGGAAAAAGGCTATCAATGCCGAAATGAATCTACGGCGGTCAAGTGGTACAACTAGATCTCTGTAAGTTGTTTACGTTCATTTTTATTTCAATGTTATGTGCTTTGAGACTATGAGGTCATTTGAAAGAACATTTTAGTGATTAGCAAGTTAGCTAAAGAAATGTGAAAAATTGCAAACACAGAATGCACATCCTTGCAACATGTTATCAGAGTTGTAACTTAGAGTAGGAGACAGGGTTGCCAACTGTCATGCATTTGGAGTGAGAATTTCATGCTCTCTCCCGCTTTCATGCTAACATCCTGCAGAAACATGAAAATCCTGCTGGATTCCTGTATATTCTTAAGGTTACAGCTGTCAGTCACAACCTAAAACTAATGATTAAGGTTTAGTTTAGACACTAAACCTTAGCACAGTTTAGATCCCTCTGTGCTAATGATTGTAGCTAAGGCTAATTCCAATGTCTATTACTGTTACTATTAAAGTTACTAAGTTATTTTTATTATTAAAGTTAGTCTCTTTGGTTTTTGCTGTTGGTTTAAATTGTATTCATAATTTGACCTGAAGATGTAGTTTTCATAACCTTACCAGTGCAGGTCACTGGGTCACAGGAGAATAAAATGCTAAAAGAGTCCTTCCACAGTACGGATACATTTCTGATTATAATTATGTCTGCAACAGTCTCACTGTAACCCATCATTACGAGGCTTTGTTTGTCTCAAACAAAAGCCAACTGCACAGACAGTCTCAATGAATACAGTCTATGCCTAGCTTAGCATACGTAGCATTTCACTCAAGAATAAACAACAGTTACTCTCAAACCATAATGTGCACTTTTACAATACAAAACAGCCAGTTTGATATGGTTGTGCTCAGATGGTCTTGTGGTTGAAAGAAGATCTCAGTTAGTCCACACAAGATGGCAGATTTGCAATAAACATCCCTATAGGATTGTCTAAGAAATGCAAAATCAGTGTGGTCAGAAAGAAACAACATTTCATAATAATCAGTGTAAAAAAAAAAAGGACATGATGTGGTTAAAATCATCCAGACAGAGATTTCTGTTAACAACTTTTGCAAGACACCTAAAATGAACAATAGCAGACCTGGACACATCATGTGAGCTTGGTGTAACCAATGCTTAGTCAATCATCTTTGGGTTTTAAACCCCTTCTGATGTAATTCCTGGGAACATTTAGATAACTGAATGGCTGAACCTTGACATCCTGAAATGGTCTTTGGAGTTATGACGACTTGACGTCACGGTTGGGTTCTGTAACTGTGGTCACAATGACAGTAATATGGTCCCAGAGATGACACAGTTTAAAAGCACATTGGCACAAGTCATTTCTGCCTGTCGATGTGATTTGTTCTGGAAGATGTGTGGAACTTTAAACAATGTGTGTGTGACGCAATGTTTCGGGGCCCCTTTAGTGGGAAGGCTGATAGGATTAAAACCCATGGCAGTGTGGCCTCATTTGAAGCACTGTTACTGACACAAATCTGCTTTTAATGTACGTCTGAAGGATTGAGGGCACATTGCTTAAGATAAATTGTAATCTTATTACACACATACTGATGGTTTCTAAATACCACAATGTTGTTTTCTGAAGGTCAAATTATTTCCTGCCATAATTAGTGGTTTTTGCTTATAGGCAAACATCATTATTAGAATTAGTAATATGTTTAGAACAAAAAATATTCAAGTTCACCCAAAATGGAAAAAGAAAACAATTAATTATGTCGTCAACCTTACAAAAAAAGAGAAAAGTTTATTCAAGTGTTCTATTAGTATACTTCTTTTAAACTAAAATAAATAAGTATAATTTTAGTCTAATATGTAGCCTATACTTACTCTATCATTTGATCGAGATCTATACTTAAAAGTGTACTTTGTAGTTGTGTTTACTCTTTTGATTGAGTTGCCTATTAAAAACGATTTCACATAGTTTTACATGCTGTCTTATAAACATTCATATATTTGTCAAAAAAAATTTGTAAGGGCTGTTACTCACTCTCATATCATTCCAAACTTGTGTGATTTCCTTCATTGAAACATATGATCTATTAAGCAGAATGTTCACACTGATTTTTCCATATAAATTAAAGTAAGTGGTGACCAAGACTCTCAAGCTAAAAAAATGACATAAAAGCACCATAAGGAGCCGTTAACAGTACAATGTAAGAATTTTGTATCAAAATATCCAAAAACCACTTACACAGTGTTATATACTTCTGAGAGACGCTGTGAAACACAATGGTGCAACAGTAAAGTGGAATGCAAAGACTCGAGTCACAGGGTATTGAAATGAAAAAAGACGAGACATGAGCGCAATGGTCAAACACTTCTCTTAAGACTAGTAGTGAATGTTTCATGAGCAGTAGGATAACCACATTCTCCTCCACAGTCATACAGAGCCAAAGCACAACCAAAACTTCTTTGGCCAAATCCATGCAGTTTTGTTTTTTAACTGCTAAAATTACATAGTGTACCTTTAACCAATGAATAACAAAACCACAACAAAATTTAATTTAATTCTGCAATCATTTACTCCCCTGTCATTGCATGTCTTTAATCGTTGTGGGTTTTTTTTATTTGTGGAGCACGTCTATTTTTGCTTTAAATCTGTAATTGCTTTTGAGAAGCTTTTTGAAAATGAGCCAGGCTTGAGTGATTCTGTAGTGACTTAATGCTGATATGATTGTTTGATAACTCTTGATAAATTGCTCCATAGTTTCATTGGCAGGAGCTTTTGAATTCCTGCCATACAAGAGGCCACAAAAACCCATCAGTCTGTCAGGGTTGTTGCAGGATACTGAAGACGAGGGAACAGAATTTCAATGCAGCCGGTTTATTCATAAACTCAGGTTACAGGAAAACACAGGAACTCAGGAACACACAACCATACGTCGACGACGATCAACAAACACTGAGGGAAAACACAGGGCTTAAATGAACAGGGCCTAATGGGAAGATTAACTGAACACAGGTGAAGGGAATAGCTAATTAGACAGAGCGGGAAAGAAGTAACAGGACTGAACCAAAATCACAAGAGAAACAAGATCTCAAAACTGAACTTAAAAACATGGAAACGTGACACAGTCCTTGGCACACAGACTCACACATGCAGGCACAATGTGTTTGTGTCTCTCATGAGGCTGCTTTTCCCTGTCTTTTGTCAACACGGCCAGAGGGAGCTTCACATTCAACTTGCATATAGTCAAATCCTCAATGCAAATAAGGCCACTGGTAGGAAACCTCAATGACGCTTCTCTGCAGGGCCAGTTTCAAAAAATCCTTCTGTACTACAATGATAACAAAATAAATGTTTTCTTCATTTGAGCATTGTTTGCCTGAATATAATATAATATAATATAATATAAGGTAATATATAATTTCCTTGGTAATAACACTTAATTTGATTTGATCTCATGTTCTTTTTACTAAATAATAATATAGAGAAATAAAAATAGATGCTAATGAGAATTTTTGACATAATACAAAGCTGTAAAATAGATCAACTCAAATAACTCGCATTTTTTGCTTTAAGTTTGATGAGAAATGATTGAGATCATATTCAGAACTCCAACTTTTGATCGCAGTCTTTGGTATCTTTAAATATTATTAATATCTATCTCTTCTAAAACTCCAGAGAAGACACTTGTATTTTTCTTAGGAGAAACACCAGAGAAGAAGCATTTCTTCGGATTGAATTAGTGTTTGGGAGAAACAAATGAGATATTGATACGGAGCCCCTAAAGGGACATGGTAAAGGAAGAAAGTGTGAGATGGGAGAAAGAAAAAAAAATCAATACTTTTGTGCTTTCTCGCAAATGTTTTGCACTCCCCCGAGAATCTTTGTGTTCCCTTGCAATAACTTTTGCTTCGCTCGCAAAGAGCTCAAAAGGTTTTTGCGAGCGAACTCAAAGTTTCTCAGTGCAACGCAAATCTTTTTTTTCCATCAACATGTCCCTTTATACTGAAGATATTTGATTTATGTTTTTTTGGGATAACATACAGCAAACCTTGACTAATACTTCTGATTGGCTCAATCAAGACATGATTCAGTTAATATTCAGTAGCCTACTAATACTTTACCTCTACTTACCTCTCTCTTTCTCTCTCTCTCTCTCTCTCGGTCAGTTGCTAGATTTCTTTCTCCATTGTTTGACAGAGCTATTCTGTCTTTGATGTCCCACGTGATGACTGATAGCACGTCCACCCCTGCAAGGTTCCCGATGCCCTCGAGACATTCTCCTCTGTTTGAGAAGCAGATAGTCAGGCAACAGGACTGCCTTTGTTGCACAAACCAAACCATTGATCATGTGTTGGTGTACTCTGAAACACGCAAACTAAACATTGACCAGCCACAAGTCCCTTTCTTATCATGCCCCTTTCACCCGAAGTGTGCTGTCACATGGTGGTTCATTCACAAAAGATATAGGCCTAAACTGATTAAAGAGTTACTCGGGATCTTGCGGTTTCAGTGAATCATTGGGGATCTCCTAGGTTTGAATGGGTAGGCTAAATGTTGACAGCTCAACACTTGATTGAAAAAACGCCCTAGCGTAATCATTCTACACTTGTAATTACTCATAATTTCTTAATTGTGTCCTTCCTAAAGTAAAATGTCCCATGTTAGATGTTTTGGGTACTGTGAGACGAAGACCATCATTGCGAGTGGGTCTGGAACTCTGTGTCCTTGGCACTGAATTACTTAAACGCAAGATTAGCTGTTCAGGGTGGTTTATGACTAATTCAGACCGCAGTGGACATTTTGTTACGGAAACGTGGACGTCTCCCTACGTGCTGCTCTTAATGCTGTTCTCAGTAACTGAGTTTTATCTCTTTTTGAGTTAACACAGAACTGCTTGACTTCACTCTTCACATCACAACAAGATGCAGATTGAACAAACTGTTGGTACCGGCAACAAGTACAAACTTGGAATCTTCTGAGATCGTAGTGAAGTCATTGTAATTCATTAAAAGATCTGTTAATTGTGAACTAAATATTCTTTTCATATAACTTTATTATAAGTTCAGTAAAAGAAAACGGTGGCATTTGTGCCTAAAAAATTACGATTTTCTTCTTTTTTTAACATGAACATAGGTTGATATTTTGAGGACATGAACATTGGTTTACATTCTGATGAGAAATATATTTTAAATAAATACATGGTTAAAATATAAGTATTGGTTACACAATAAGGTGAAATTTGGTTGTTATTTAATTTATAATTTATTAATGTGAAACTGCCTAAAAATGCTGTATTCTGCTGCCAGGCCAGTAATTGGTGATATCACTTTATAAAAAAACACTACGTGCCTCTATAGACTGAACAATGAACGATAACGCTTTGAATTTCAGGCCCCCAAAACTCAGTGTAAATGATTTACCTAAGTAAACAAAAACATAACATAAACGTGACACATGTATTCTGATTTTATACAATATTAGCACAAGCACTTGCTTAGCACTTTTACACCTTTATACGTAATTTATTGTACATTATGTCCTGTCCTATCCGGTTATGCCATAATGTGTTTGTCAAAGTGCTTAGAGAAAAGCAAAGATCAGATATTTTTCATTCACAGAGCAGTTTCACCAGCTACAAGTTACAAGTGTCTTGTAATTTGATCATTCAAATTCCAAATTGTATTTGAATTTGAAAATAACCTCATTATAGCATCTTATATATCTCAATATGATGATCTAGCGAATGAACTACAACTGAAAAACAAAGCTCCTTCCTTGTGCCATCCCTCTTTTGATGCTAATGTGCTTGTCACTCTGTAAGGACTCTTAATTGGCTGTAGCCAGCAGCTCAGGTATGTAGTGAACTCACACTGAGGCCTTGTTTGCTCACATAGGTCAAATGGTAGGTGAACTGTGGTGGTGATTGATGAGGAACTCAATCCATGGCTTTTAAGTCCAATTGTGCTTCTGTGTGTGTGTGTATAATGTCTCAAATCTTCCATACCCTCCGCAATGATGCTGCCCAACGCGTGTTTGCCGTAACACACATCACCCCTCAAATGAGGTAGATAATCTTTTCCACTTTCAGCCCTTTATAGCTGCGGAAGCCATTAGCGCTGTCTGCTTGAGGCTCGGCAGTCTCACTAGGAGTCAGCAGCTAGTGACCCAGGTCTATAACTAGTGTCCTAGCCTTTTAAAACTTAAGAGAGAGGGGCGCTAACCTTTAACCTGCCTGCCTCACCTCCCACGGCCCGAGCTCCCCCCGCTCCAGGACAGGATGTGCCCTCACCGGTTGCATGGTTGGAGGCCCTTGGACGGAGACACTGTCCAGACAGAATGTCTGCTTTAAACATCAAGACTTCGTTAAGGAAAAGCGACAGTTTTAGAGAGGGTGTTTATGTTTGAACAGAGGATGTGTGAGTTAAAAGAAGATTTACAAGTATAAATAACATTTTCATAATGGATGTGTGGTCAGTAATGTGCCACTTGTTCATCTATAATTTTTTTCAAAAATTCATCAAAAATGCAATTCATGCATGCGTTCATTTCTGTATAAAAATTAATTTAATTTCTTTGTGATTTATATATATATTTTTAATCCATTTTAATTCTAGTTACGTTTTTGTAATTTCGCTGTGTGTTAAGAAATTTGTATTTTCTTTTAGATTATGTTATTAAATTTAAGTAACAAATTTTTTTTATTTCAAATTGTATTTTTTATGGGTTTAACTTTACTTGTTTTAGTCACAACAATTTAGTTAATAATAATAACCCTGGAATGAAAAAAAAATTATTTAGTTGTTTGGCTAGTTGTTTTTATGTCTTATGGGGAAAAATATGACTGCTTCACTGCTTATTAATATTTAAAAACTGTTGTCTTCTAAATTAAAGTCATGTGGTGTGACCAACATGCAAAAAACTTTTGATTGTACAATAGTGTTTTGATAAGTTTATCATTTTTGGGTTATTACATAATTTCCATATACTTCTATTTATGTTATTTCATAGTTCTGATGAATTTACTATTATCTGTGTATAGTAATAAAAAAAATAGCATGCATGTCCAAATGTTTGACTGGAAGTGTAAGTGCTGTACATTTTCAGATTGATGTTCTGTGGTTTGGTTTCTGGTCAGGGTGGACAGAGCAGATGAACAGAGTTAGTATTATTGTTCTGCTATCTCTCGTTCCAGTGCACACACACAATCTCTCCTCCACTCTTGAACCCTCCCACGTTCAGTTTCGCCTTTGAATGCTGCCAGTCATTGCCAGTACGGAACATATGAACAAAATCTCTTGTTCTCTTTGTTTGTCCATTATGCAACTGGTCGATGTGAATCCATAAAATTCATTTGCTTTTAACTGCTCTCTTCTCTGACTGTTGACAGAGACATTAGAACAGAGAGAGGGAGGGAGAGAGAGAGAGAGAGAGAGAGAAAGAGAGAGAGAGAGAGAGAGAGCTTTTCCATTCTAAGGATGGGTGTATGTGTTCACAGATCAAAGAGCTTTACACTGCATTGTGCTCAGCGCTCTAAATGTCCTCTTTATTTTTAAATAAACTTAAATTTTCTATTGCATTCTTTAAAAGCATTCTTTAAAAGGGTTCTTAGAAGATTTTCCAATCATTTAAAAGGGGGTACCCTTTTTAAAAGTCTTGATTTTTCTTTTGTGGTCTTCTAAAATAGGTTTTCATGCTTGAATGTTCAAAACAACACATTCCTTTTTCACATAATTTGCAGCACCTCTTGTCCTAGTCTGTCAGTAACGCTCTGTTTAGTTCCTGTCTCTGTGAAGCTCCTCCTTCTGAAAAGCACACTGTGCTCTGATTTGTCGGCTGAAGTGTGTTGTGATTGGTCAACCGTTTCGAGAGTATCACGCCACTTACAATAACTGTGAGTTTCAACACAATACTAACGCAACTCAACCAGGCCTCGCCCCCTTTTTTTGTGTATACGCCTTTGACAAGAATTATTTAAATGAGGAATATTGTGACTTGTTCGTTCCTGGCAAAATACTCAAGACTACAATGTAGGAGTTTCAGGGAGTTCAGAAACAGTGTTACTGATATAGAGAATAACTTCCTTTGGAGTGTCTTTGCAGACCTTTTTCATGCTCAAACAGCAACATTTTACACTAAAGAATGTTGAAAATATATAAAAGCAGAGTAGGGCCCCTTTAATCCCTCTTATTTAAGGCTTAAATTTAACATTTATTTATTCAAATTCCCTAAACATGCTATCGATTTGTATTACGCAGTTTTAACATAAATATACTACTAAACTTAATGTGACGCATATTTGTCAGTCGCATAAATGCAACAGGTGTAAAACGGGTGAGATTTCTGTAATAGTACTAATAAACCGAATGTGTTTTAGGTTTATGTATCATTACTAAATCCAATGTTTCAATGTCAAACATTTTAACTTTTGAATATTTACATTTTAACAACGTGAACATCACATTAAGTTTAGTAGTTTATGTTAAAATTGTGTAGTAAATGGTGGAAGTTGTATATGCAATTCACATCTAAAATTTAGGACTAAATATTTTTTGAGTGCAACACGTACAACATCATGAAAAAAATGTTCAAATGTTGAGGTCAGACTGAATCACTATGGATCTGATTAAAAATAAACTTCTGTTGCTCTTTTTATTGTCAAGCTGCTCTGCAGAGCGGTAGGTGCTACACTTTTAGCTCTTATCGTAAGTTCTGATATTTAAGAATATATTTTGGGGGTTTTATGACTGATTTATAATAGGCTACTTACTCAGACATCACTGATGTGTAAATGAGGTCATTTAATGGTGATTATATAAAAATAAGAAAAAATAGGAAACTATGACTATACTAGGATTTTTTTATATATAATGTGTTACATTGAGCAGCCAGTATAGATGGAAGAGGTACATTGTGGAAAACCATATACTTAAGAGTTCTGTTGTTTTTGTAGTTTTGTAAATTGGAGTAGAGTTTCTCTTTCTCATTACCCAAAATAATGGTTTTAGGCTGGTCTCTTTTGGTGGATTACTTTCTTTTCTCTTAATTCTTAGAGAATAACGACCAGGTCATAAGGGTCAGGCACAGGGTCAGAGGAGGATCAGCACTAAAGAGAGAGAGGGAGACAGACAGAGTTCATCCAATAAAGCAGAGAAAAACCATTAAATACAGTGGAGGAATGTTTTACTCAGTCTGAGGTGTCTTTCTAGGACTGTTTAAAGAGTTAATTCACCAAGAATTCTGATATAACTTATTCACACTCATTTGCAAATGTCCAGAGTGAATATTTTGAAAGGGTTCAGTGACCACAAGCCGGAAGAAACATACTTTATGCCTCATAATTGTGACTTTATATCTTGTAACTTAAGTTTAAATCTTGCAATTGCTTTTTTCTCCATATTTGCGACATTATAACACACAATATGACTTTAGTTACCTTTTGTGTCTTGCTGTGCAATGTTTGAATATGTGTATGTGCCATTTAAGAACTGGGACAACAGAAAATGTTTAGGCTTTGGGCTGTTCCTTACACAAATCCTTTGTATGGCTTCAGAAGACTTGGAATATAGAGCACAATACTATGGACCACTTGTAGTTTTTTTTTTGGGGGGGGGGGGAGTTTGACAGAACCTCATAACTAGTGGTTTCATATGGAAACCAGCAGCATGAACATTCTTCAAAACGTCTTTTTTGTCCCTTGTAAAAACGAGTGTGCTTTATTGTACTGAATGTACACTTGTGTAGCCTACTTGAAATGTTAAAAGTAGATTAAAATGTGTTTACAGGTAATATAACATTAATGAAATAAAAGACCACTTAATTTCATGACTATTTCTTAATTATAGTTTTATTTTTTTTAAAGCGTGCTTTGAAATGAAAAGTTTTACTTTAAAGTAGTCTACATTTTAAATCATTGTGTTTTAATAATCCTTGACATGCTTTTAAGAAGTCCATATATGTTGATGTGTTGACGAACATATTATTAAATATAATTACGGTAATAACAGTATAGTGTTATTTGATATTACATTTGAAGTTAATATATTATAAATGTACCAAAGCACAACTTCATTACAAATGTGTAATTGTAAATATATTTAAATACACAACATAAAAGTTTCAGTATAAATGACATTAAAGTATTTTTAAGTTTTCCATAAATGCTTGTCTTTAAAAAAAAGTTCAGCTAATTGCATTTAATGTAAATTTTAAATATAATACATTTTCAATTAATTAAAATTAACAATTAAGCGCCCAAAATATAACATTAAGTTCTACTTATTTACTTCTTTAAAAGTATCCTAAAATTTACATCTTTTTCACAAAGCTTTCCACAGAAGAAAGTTTTGTTTTTGTGTAAACAAAAAAAAAACATCTGTAAGTTAATGATAATGACAGATAATGATGATTAAAGTCTTTCTAAACCAAAATTGTGTTTTTGTGCTTTCTCCTCAAAATATAAACCCAAGCACAAAATGTATGATTATAAGTGTTCTTGAATGTTCAGATCAAAGACTTAATTTCAAAATACTTTTAGTTATGAGAGAAAAAAAAAACTCTTTGCTTTAATGTTTCTAATTATTTCTTGCAGGCGGCTCTGAAAACATACTTAAGACAAGAACACGAATCCTGACAACATAGACGTGATCAGAGGCGGAATACTCGCCCCTCGTTCAGCTTGATAATTGTGATCATTAGTGAGGAACTTCCTCATACAAGCGCGTCTGGTGACCTTGGCCTCTGAAATGTAAAACAGAGCCCTCTTTAGAACAACTGGCCCCTCTGTCAGGAAACGGGCCCTAGTGTGCATCTCTACGTAAGTACGCATACGAGTGAGCTCATCGATACTCCATCTGACGTCAAACCAAACAATTACTAAGTGTCCACCTCACCACTCTCCTAAAAGTGTAAAATCTCAGGTCACCATCGGGCCTGAGCGATTTGACATGCATCCTACTGTTTTAATAAAGCGCTTGAAGTTCAAGTGCAGCAGGCGTGAAGTCAAATGAAAATGTCAGCGTCCTGGCAGCGGCTGCAGTTAAAAAAATTCAGGGTGGCCTGATTCCTCCTCCTGCTGCTGCTGCTGAGATCTCCAGCTGTCTGTGACTGTATGTCCGTTTTTCTTCAGATTACAGGCTGGCCTGACGGGCACAAACACCGTTTCAACTTTTGCCCTTCATCCTGACCTGACACTTAGTAATGTTAGTTATTTTTGTGTAAACTTTAGTAAATGTAGTTATTTTTACATAATTAATGACGGGCCATTGAATTATTAAAAAATAATGCAAACCCAGGGTGGTAATGCGACCACAACGTGAACAACGAAATGCTTATACTACGGTTTACCCCACCATTTTCAGATGATGTATTTCAAGACATTTGTTAGGTTTTGTCCTTAAAACGCTCTTGTGTATAGGAGTCATTTTTTATGCATCTCATCCCACACCGTTGTTGCTAATTCCAAAACGTAATTTTAGAGCTAGTAAAATTGCATCTCTCAACAATGCTCGGCAGCAGCGTCTCTAGTAATTGTGAAACTGTACGTTTATCTGCTTATTGATCGGACGGTCTAGACATAGTTGGCAAATGTTTTGCCACTTGATAATGTCATAAAACATTTTTTTTTTACTATATTATATTATATTATATTATGCATTTAAAGTTACATAGTAATGCACTTTTAATATTGTTGGCTTCTTTATGTTAAATTGCATAATAATTTTCCTCATTTGTAATTGGACAAAAGCATCTGCTAAATAAATAACTGTAGATTACAATGATATATCATTTATTCATTTTTTTACAAAAAGAGGAACAAGTCAAAATTATTGCTTAAGGAATCTCCACAAAAAAACTTCAAAATCTAGTTCTAAATGAAGATGAAGGTGGACTGTGAATTGCTTCATAACTTTGTGCATGTCACAGCCTGAGTCGCAGCCTCACCAAATCTACACTCTGTGTTATTTAAATATAGTTGCATAACAGATCATGAGCCTCTACTTGCACATAACGAAGCTATGATCTATGATACACTCAATTTTATGTGTGTAAACCCTTATGGAAGACATTTGACATCTTAATCATTCTTTTGTGGCATGGCTGTTCTGAAGTGTAATTTGGTAGAGATTTTGCCCAGTGACTGAGTATATACAATACTTGAGCAGATGTCAGGGACAGCCTATATTTAAACTTATTTTCTTTCTTTTGAAATGGCTGTTTCTATGTGCTGAAATAGCTTATCCAACAATAGAGGCACACCACAGTACATTTTACAGGTTTTTTTCTGCTCCATATCTCTTCTGTTGTCTGTATGGATTCATTCAATAGTACTGAGCCTTTCTAATGCCATAGTTATTTCTATAGGCTATAATTAAACAGTAACTGCATTTTACAGTGATTTGTTACCATTGTAAAGAAGATAAAATTACTATAATGCACGGGCCCACGTGGTGCAAGCATTGCTTGAAAAATAACAGTGTTAAAGCACGAGAATCAATACATACACTGAATTATGCTTAAATACATTAAAATCAATAGTGAATCAGACACCAGTTGGAAGTGACTGACAAAATGTCTCAGAAAAGTGAAGAAGCCTATGCCACATGGTTTGATATTTTTATATATCAGAATATTTTTGGGACCACTGTAAGTGTCCTATAAGTGACATGTGCAAACATTTACAGGTAAAAATTAAAGGATCTGCAGTTGACCCTTAAAAAAGCACAAATGAAGCCCAGACAGAAGTATAGACTCCACACACAAATATAGACACATGTAAAAACAAACAAGGCTCTGGAGATAGAAAGTCTTGCCAACAGTCACAAATATCACAAATCACTCACACCACACCCCAAATTTAGATGCTCAGACATCTGTAGCAATAACTGCACTCTTTCTTTCACTCTCTCTTTAAATGTCTCTCAGGAACACACAACTCTAACCTAACCCAAGCTGCTAATATCCCTGCTGTGTACAAGCACTTTAACAGTTCCTTTAAGTCTTAAACACAAGCTTAACAAACAAAACACTCCGGGCTGTTTAGCTACAAAACATTCAATGGACAAACCATGTAATGATCTAGCTGGAAAACAGTGTTTACTTATCAAATAATAAAGAGCTAGCTCTACGCTTGTAAAAATCAGAGCTAAAGCAGATAGTAAACAAAAATGTTCTAAATCTCTATAAACACAAACATTAGGAGGAATGTCCAAGGTGCTCTTTTCAGTAAAAGCATGTAGTGACCAAATGCTCACAAGCTCCAAAAAAAGACACAAAAGTACCATAAAAATATAACATAAATAGTAAATGTGTCTTATACACTATATATTAAAGTCTTCAGAAGCCAGTCAATACATTTATCTGATAAACAGACTAAAGTTTTTTTTTCATTAAAGAAGGGTACATTGGCTTTTTATACTGCCACCATGTGGCTGATTCTCTCAAAATGTGATATTGTGTTTCATCTAGACCCTTTATGTATTTGCCGGATTTCATAATGATTGGCCATTCACAATTTAAATTATTACCTGCTGAAATGTGGGTAACACTTAATTTTGATGGTCCCTTATTAGATATTCTGTTGGCTATAAGGAACATGACTAACTCTAATTAAAGTATTAGAGGAGTATTGGTAGACTGTATACTTAATATCTGCTAACACTTTATTTTGATGAAAATTGTTTTGCAATTCGGCATGTGTATTTTGATTAATCAAAATTCCTTGGACAACTTTTTTGTCATGAGGGTCTCTTAATTCAAAAGGGTAGAAAAGTTAAGATGAAGACGTCTCTGACCTGATGCCTTACTCTTCTCCACAACTTCTCCTCTATTACACCTCTACTGAGACTGTTCCAGACAGGACAGCCCTGTACAGAACGGAGCAGATGTTTCTTTATGACCCCTTGACTCATGGGCCCCATCGGCTGTCAGCTGAGGAGTGACATCATTCAGGGATCTAGGCCCTGTTGATGGAAGCCCCCTTTTTCTTGGACACTTTGTCGAGCTTAAGATTTGGGGGAAGGGAAGCTTCATAACTCTTGGCCACTGAAACAGATACATACCATAAAGGCAATCTGTCAGGCCTCGTGATAAATATCTGTTTCTCAGAATCAGTCCACAGCACTTTGAAGCACTAGCTCTGTGAGAAATGGAAGGTGGAAGAGGGTAGTGAAAGGGCGGGATATGGGATTAGTTTCGACAGAGGGCTCTTCATCAGCTGATAGCCTTGACTTTGCCCCATCAAACTACTAAACAGTCAGTTGGCTTCAAAGAGCAACAGCACTATTCTTTATGGCCTGCTGTGGAAGTGGAGGCCTTGGACTTCCATCACCTTGATTGCAGGAGGCCTTTGCAGTGCAGTGTAGTGCAGTTTCGATTGTATTGTTTGGGTTCCAGCGATAAGAGTTTGTACATAATCCCAACGAGTGAAGTTACAAAGAAGTTTCTATCTCCGTCCGCATTTTTTTGTGCTGTGTAGAGTTCTTTCATTACAACTCCAAGGAACAAAGATTTGCTAGAGGAAATTCCACTGAAAAATAAGACGTGAATTATAATTTGTGTAGTTTTCGGACAAACTTAGACACACTCAGTGAGCATGTTGGATTTGACTTCAGACTACCACATGCAAGGCTCATAAACATAAGGAAGATGAGTGTGTGACCGAGAAGTGTGAAGGCGTGGTGGTGGGAAAAGAGGTGTGAGGTGCCACAAAGCGAGTGTGAGAATAAACATTGCACTTCAACACTTGTTCTGTCGGCGGGGGACCGAGATCGTTCCTTACCTCACAGCAGAGTTGTTACTATTTTTAGTTACTATTTCTAAATTTCAAACTCATAGTGTTTAAATTCAGCATGCACAGATTGCTGCGGACATGAATGTTACATCAAATTGAAGGACTTGCTGAGGAAATGTTTGACTGGAAGTTGATAAAAAGTCCAATAGACTTACACTGAAGGAAGGACCTGAGCCATATATAGGAACGAGAATATCATAGAGGTTTGGGGTTGGACTCCTTTGAGTCCAGTAAGCAACCACCTAAAAAACCCAAGGACACCCTTGCAACCACATATACCATTGATAAATAAATAGCAAGTATGATTCACTGATTCATTACTTTGAAAAAATAAGCCAAATACTTGATTGACCCCCAAAACAACATCCTTAAAAACGGCAACCAAGGAAGAGAAGCAGCTTCTCTGATCTGAGGTCAGTGTTGTTTTTGGCAGATCACTGAAGCTCTCAGATTTCAGTAGGACATCTGCTGCAGTACACACCATTAGAGACCCGTTGACCTCTTGTACAGTAAATCCTCCTGAACACCAAGTCTCTGACCTTCTGAGATTAGCTGAAGTTGCCCTGCAACCAGTTTCACACTTTGTTTTAGTTGATCACCCAGAGACATCTTTGATATGATCTCTGACAACCACAGATTGTTGAGATTGTAAAACTTGAAAGTGGCCTTTTTAAAAGAAGTAGAAAAATAGCAGAGATTGCATCCACAGGGTAAACAGACCGTAACAGTATGTTATGGATTCCTTACTCTTTTTTTCTCTTTATGTTGTCAGCCCTTGGCTGCATAGATGTTGACAACAGTCAACATTGATGTATAGCTCAAACAGTAGAGAAAAGTTCTAACAATGAAAGGTTCATGAGTTCAATTCCCAGGGAATGCATAAACTGATACAAAATGAAGTTCTTTCCCAATCCTGTCCCCCTCTCTCCTCTAACAATGCTTCCTGTCTAACCTTGCTCTGTCCTATCAAAATACAGGCAAAACAACTGATACAATGTACACCCTGAATGCAATGTTGCTTTAGATAAAAGTGTCTGCATGTTAACTCTGGGTAGAGACAGGGAAAGTCTTTAGTGGTGTTTGCTAAGGATTTAAAACATAACCCTAACATTAAGTGCTAAACTTCAGAGCATAACTTATCCTACAGCTTATCCAGCAGCACACAAATAAATGATATCTCAAATTGTGCAGCTTATTGAGTAGATGTGCAATTATGTTTCAGACCTCACCTGGAGGATGATAATGTAAGAACAGTGGAAAACCCCTAAAGCCTTATTTAAAAAGGGACCAAGCCATTTCCGGAATATCACAACGGTCCGGAGGTGGGCTCTTATGACTTGGAGCACCTAGCAAAGCCATTTTAACCACTCACAATACCCTAGCATTGTGATTGCACAATGATAAAATACCCAAATCTAATTTTAGTATGTAAAAAATCTGAATAGAAATCAGGTGTCTATCCACTTACTACCCTAGGTAAGACAGTCTCACACTAGTCAGAGTTGTCTATAGTCAGA
Source organism: Meda fulgida (assembly GCA_030578275.1). Lineage (NCBI taxonomy): Eukaryota > Metazoa > Chordata > Actinopteri > Cypriniformes > Leuciscidae > Meda > Meda fulgida. The sequence continues at coordinate 26,538,857 of CM060630.1, read as the reverse complement.
AACCTACCCCCTCTCACTTCACTCCCATGTCAATTACTCAACAGCTTTCCGCTGTAGGCACACACACGTACAGGCACAAAAGCATACACACACACACACATACATACACACACACACACACACACACTGATTCCTGGGTTTCTATGAATGGTACACATTGAACCTGCTGTCTTTCCCTCTCACTTTGAAGTGTGTGTTGAACTGAGCAGGTAAGTGGGTCTGTGTAACCTGATCTCCCCTCCTCTCTCCCAGGGGCTTTTTTTACCGCACCCACACACGGCTTCCATTGTTCGACGGCACGGATATTTCCACATCCCACTGTTTCCTGGGCCCCTCCACTACCTGCCGGCACATTCCTGCATCCTGCCGTCAGCTTTCCCAGGCATCTCAGCATCTGATGAGACCACAAACATGGGACTGCCTCTATTGTTCACATGCAGACACATACCTAAACTTCTTTGGGGAACTTTATTTTAGGAGGCCTTAATAACAATGATATGTTGTGAATGGGACACCAAACTCATCCAAAGCAACTTACACCGCATTAATGGTATCCATTTTAACCCATTCTTGCACCCCCTGGGAATCAAACCGATGACTTTGGTTTTGCTAGCACAATGTTGTACTGTTGGCAGCATTGACTAATGCTATTCCTTAAGTTGCTTATGACTAATGTCTGGGGCTTCAATAAAGGTATGCTTTTACTAATTATTGGACATGTCCTATGGAAATGAACCAATGTCTAATCATGCAAGTAATTTGGAGTACCATATAATATCAAATAGTGCATTTGGTATAAAATGTACCATCTGATACCATAACTGTACCAAACTGTTTTTGAATTATCTTAATGTCTCTGTTAAAGAGCTAAAGAGAGTGTACATTTCCTTTTATAAACAGTAAAACCTACCATGGGAACCAATTTGTGCACCTGTAACCACATAGCCCTGGAAGTTATGGCTTTCAGCTGAAGTGGAAGTCCCAGGTAATGGAGATTAACTGACAGAAAGCATGGGGTGAAATCCGGCAGCTTTATTAGGGCTCTTGTCGTGCTGTGAGCATTATATTGCAGGTGATAAAGAGAGATTTAGAGGTGGGCAGCCGAGATTTACACATCTCAATCCATCTCCTTCCTTCCAGCAAACACACTGCACTCCAAAATACCCAGCATAAATGCTCAGCTATAGTAATGAATACGTAAATCATAAAGTTATGTTGCTACTATATTTAATACAATGAGATCACATGGTATTCGCCACCAGCAGAGTTGCCAGGTCCAAGAAAATTACCAAAAAGCGATTTAAAATAAATGTTTACTTTTAATTTATTCTATGTTTTACATGTTATTTGGTACACATTAAGAAAGGTATCAAGGTATTGGCTTTTGGTTTGCATTTGGTATGCTTGACTGTACTTGGCCAGAACATAATGCAGTGGCTCTATTTTATTTCCACTAGTAGCATATACTTTCCACTGAATGAATTCTAGCTGCTGGTTGTTGAAGGTTTGGTTCACTCCACTCTGACACACTGAACCTGATCTACCCACAGCCATGTAAACGGGCCCCTCTGTAAGGGAAGTAGGGACAGATGTCAGCATTTAGAGTCTGACTGCTTCTCCAACAGCACTTCATGAAGCCAGTGAGATCAATTACTCAGTTTAAGCAAGCAGACATTGTGTCAGCCCAAACCGTTGCTCACATCCACCACTCCCACAACACTAGCTACCCCCTGAAGTTGGTCTATTCAGCCCTGAGCACTGCACTGCTGATCAAGTCTCTCCCTGAGGCTGGAGGAGGGGTGAAGTTCCCTAGGGGTGCTCCCTTAAGCCAGACAGGGTGGTCCTGTTTAGCCTAACCTCTTTGGGGCTCCCAGGTCAAAGGTTCTGGCAGTGCTGTGTGGGAAACGTGCAGCGACGGTGGTTGTGGGAGGGGATCTGGCCGCTCTACTTCCCCCATGTAACCCTGTAGTATGTTGTATGAATGACTCCAGGAGTTTTTAGAAGGAACAAACTGAGACATTCATTGGTTCTTGCTATGGTTGTTGGTTTGGTGCTGGTCCAACTGGACTAGCATAGCGATGCTATTCACTAGCAAAAAAATGTTTGTGAAACTGGTAAACGAGTATGGCCTTTTTCAAGAAGGTGGTTGACCAAGGAAGTCTTGCTGGACTTCTACTCCTTGGTTGAAATCCAAGGCCTTGAATGAGTAAGAAAAAGTTCTAGTCTCGTACCAATTTTCCTGTCTAGCTTAAACAGTAGAGCTTTGTATTAATGATGCCAAGGTCATGGGTTTGATTCCCAGGCACTGCACCAATGCACACCTTGAATGCAATGTTAGTTATTGTGGACAAAAGTGTCTGCCCAATGCATAAATGTGAACTAGAGTTCCCAAAAAAACTACCTGCATTGCTAAATACCTTTTTTGTTTGGCCCTATGCATACACATTTTGCTTATTCACAGTGGCTTTCATTTGAAAAGTTGCAGATGGGCCCCCTTTGATCACAGATTCTTTCACAGTACAATTGGTGAGAAAACCATGGAGGTCTTCATGAACTCAATTCCTCTGAAGCTGGCAGGTGAGGATTTTATAAGGTATCTTTTGTAACATGTACTTACAGCTGCCAACAGGGCCCAATTTGAGGCTTGAACAATCGAAGGCCATGTCCCAAATGGCAAAATCCATGTTGACTTGTGGATTCTGTACTGTGGACTCGTTAGCATTTGTCTGTAAAGTCCACCAGCCGCTGGGTGTCCCATTTGCCATTTTGTGTGATTCAAAATATTTGAGTAGATACATTTGTACACTCCAGTGGATTTCTACCCCTACGTTTTTGTGGCATCATGTCACATAGATATCATGTGTGGACTCAGGAGTTGAAGATGGGATTTGGGACAGGCCAAAAAATCTACATAGAGGTCTCAGGTCAACCATTGCCTTTCAAATGAAAGGGAATATTCTGATGCTTCAATGTCAGTCCTGTCTACTCGTTAATGAGTCATCATCTTACTGGTACCAAAGGAGTGAAGGTTTTCCATATGCTTACAGTTTGGGGGGGTGGGGGGGATGTCAGAACACAATGTATCTGTGCTTTGAGTGTTGGCAGTCACCAATGTTGTTTTGTTTTGGGTTTGAGGAGCTAGAAGAACAGGTGAGTAGGCTCTTTGTTCTTTGGCTGTTAAAAATTTCAACACATGTTGTAGTACTCCTCTTCTGCCTTGGGCAAGAAGTTTATGAACTGAAAATGAAGGCACAGCAGATGTCCCAGGCCTCCCTTGCTCTCCGTAGTTTGACTTGATCTGTTTATATCAAATAAATCTATTGAATTATTCATTGACAGGACTTGAGAATTTCAGTGCAGGTTTCAAGGAATGAGCATAACATGACAATTATTTGTTATTTTGGTATATGGGTGCAAGTAAAGAAAAAAAACTTTATTTTGCATTGTCCTTGTTACATATATTACACGTACTTATTGTAGTTATATCCGTAAATTATGCATAATTACATGCAACTACCCCTAAACCAAATCATATTCCCAACCTAACCCTAGTAAGTAGTATTCATTAAAATTATTACTTAAATGTATAATTGCACTGTAACAAGTATCAATGACACGTTTAAATAAAGTGTAACAAAAATGTTTTTTTGTGTGTTTTTTTTTGGGCGTTTCTGCTTTCGAATCCTCTGGAATGCCTTGACCCTTGGGCATTCACTGTATGTGCATTACATTAAATTTATTTATTGTTTTCTGTGGTAATCAACAGCATGATAGCACCCATGGGTGCTCTTGATTTGTATCAAACCTGAAAAGTTCCTTAAGAGAAAGTTTCATTCCTGTTCCATTTTCCAGGTAAGCCCAGCCACCATGTTATGGTGGGGCCAAGGTATTGAACTTACATGGGTTTGTTCACTGGTTCAATAATTGGCATTATTTTAATTAGGCCTATTTTTTGTATTGTTCAAGTGACCATAATGTTCCAAATGGACCATTGTAGCATTGAGTACATTTTATTTTATTATAAAACAATTAAACAGACTAAACTTACAACTTATGCACACATGGCTGAGTTACAGTTGGGGGGGAGAAGAAAGAGTCTTATTTGACTCTGAAAGGATTTGCTTCACTTCCAAATATCTTAAGACCTAAGACAAACAGATTACCGAAAAAAAAACACACACAGAGAAACAACAAAAGAGAAGCAATGCATGGCGCATGATGACACAAGAACACATTTGTATTGCCTTGTTTTCAAGGAAAATGTATTGCTCCCTGTGCAAACTAACTTCCATGACCTCACACTTTGATCTCAATAATGGAAAAAGCAGTTTGGCATAGGACTGAGTTTTCCAGTGCTGATATTGATTTTGTTGCTCACCTGGTGGTGGGGGATGAAGGCACATGGTAAGAAAGGGAACATTGTGTGCATGTGATCAATTGTCAATTGTTTAAATGGGTAAAGTCAAAGAAAGGATGGTTGTAAAAAATGCACATCTTCAGGGTGTGGTGGGTTTCTATGAATGGAGGAGAATGAAACAGCAAATTTTAAGTAGAGGAAACTACAAAGAACCAAACTGAGAAAAAAAAACTTCCTCAAATCCACAGCCTGCTTTTGCATCTGATAATACCTCATGTAACTGCTATATTGATTAAATGAACTAATTTAATAATTGATGGTCTTTATTTACACTATTTTATATACTATATTTACACTATGGTCAATATTTACACTATTTTCTTTTAGAGCTGCTATACAGCCAAAATGAACTCATCATTGAATCATTTCCCTGTTTTCACAGTAAAGCTGCTTTGAAACAATAAAGAACTGTATAAATAAAGGTGACTTGACTTGACTAGCTGAAAACCAGGCTCACCTCATCTAGAAATTTTATATATAAGACATCTTTGGTGGTCCATCTTTGCCATGTTCCAAACAAAAAAATATCCAAAATATCAAAGTTAGGAATCAGATTTATTACCGTTAAAAGGCTTCTATGGCCTGAAGGATAAGCACCATCTGAGATGTATGCATTTAGACATTCCACTGGTAAGACTCAATCTGCTGTGGTCCAGACATGCTGGGGAGGCAAAACACATAACATGATGTCAAAATTAATGGAAAACTCTATTCAAGTGGGTAGGATACACATGATACACAACACAGAACATGTTGTGCTGAATACAACACACTCTAAAAAAAAAAAAAAACACTAGGTTAAAAACAATCCAAATTTTGTTTGTTTTTTGCCCAAGGGCTGTGTAAATATAGGACTTTTGTAAATAATGCACACTGGTTTGTATTATAACTTATTTTCGATTATATTTTACAGGCTATTATTGCCTGGATTTAAACTCGTTAACAAATATTAAAAGTCAAATGAAACATTTAGAAGTAATTCAAGTGTAATCGACCGGTCTCAGGTTCAGCTAAAAACATGACTATTAAAATTTCAAAATTTTAAAATGCATCCATCTGAACTTGTGAAAAATCAACCCGATCTCATGAGAAAACGTTACCATTTTATTTTATTTTGAGCTGACAAATTTGTACAATGTGATTTGTAGGGAAATGTATAATTTTTTGGAAAACACACAAGCATGTAGGTCCAACACTAAACCTAATCGCACAACCGTAGGCAGATCGTACGAACTCTACAAACTATCTATATTTTTGTCCCAAAATTGCAAACCCTTTTGTCCAAAGCAACTTGTATTACATTTTATCAGCTCTTGCATTCCTTGGGAATCAAATCCGTGACCTTGGTGCTGTTGCTCCACATGCTCCACTGTTTAAGCTTGAGGAACACAGTAGGCATAGATTTGGGACTTGAAAGTAAATTATACTTTTTTTAAGGCCATTTTTTGCAAGACCACAGTTATAAGTCCATAAGCTTAGAAAACTAATAACACCTTTGAATAAGCCATGCAATTTTTAGGTATTTGCACAGTTACGTCATCTCTTAATAGCAAGCATCATTATTCACTGTTAAATATTTAGTGGATAAGGTCATAAAGCCATCTGTTGACACTTTTCATGGAGGACCATATGTCAGCAAGGGAGTAATTCATTACACATTTCTTTGCATCATACTTTGGATGTGCCTCTAGGGTCTCCATGAGGGTCCATCATGCTCTGCATGGGGTTATTAGACTAATTTTGTCCAGCTATTGTGTCTGTCGTGAATGTGTTACAGACAATAGGAGATACTATATCTGCGTGAAACAGTCAGGGAACAACTGTGGATGTAGAAAGAAGAATTTGAGCTAGCATGTGTGTGCCATCCTGAAGTCTGGTAATTATTTTTCCTACTCTGCCCCTTCTATTAGCTTGTGCTTGCTTAGTTACTATTCATTGAAGTTGTGTAATTACAGTGCAGCCTAATGGGCAACTGAGGCCATTTCTTTCATGCAAACTAATAGAGATGTTGCAGTGGGTCGAGTTTGCAGTTTAGAGGGTGTGGACATCCACACCTAGCTTAGCCAAGGAGGGCAGGCGGCAACTCAGTCCAGCTCGTGTTCCTAATGATAAGCCTTTGCTTTCCATTGTGTCCCTGTCATCACTGAAGCCCTCAGGGTGGGAAAACTAATCTAATCCCAGGTTTTCAAGGCCTGTAGCATTTAGCTTTATTAAATGAGGACTTTTGGATTCATTTGTTTAACAATGACGGGAAACTAAAAAGCACATCACAGGAGACGGGGGAAATATTTCAGCTAAAAAAGGGAGTTATGGTTAATTAAACAAATGGAAGGATTCAAGGCTTTATGCTAATTTTGTAGCACTTATGTCCCTAAGTGAACATTTTTAAGGACAAAGTCGATATTGAGTGTTTTTTAAAGAGTGTGTTGTTAATGTGTCTCAGTAAACAATACGTAATACATCTTATTTCAAACTATTTTAAGTTAGTCTGACCAGCGCCACAATCACCATGACCAATGATCACATCACAATGTAACACTATGCACTATAGAAACGTTCGTAAAGCACCTACTAAGGTAACTACTTCAAAAGCGAAGCTCACAGAAGACTCAATTGCTTCCGATGAAGTTTGGTGTTAGTATGTTGCTAAGCTAACTAGCCTATGCACTCTGATAACAATAAAAATACATTTAGACTGATATCTTTTATTGACACTTTTCAGAAATATTTAAATATAGGCCTACGTTTATTAATAATGTATATTTGTAATTTTATGCTGCCTAAAGTGTACCTGGGTGGATAACAACACTGTTAACAAAACAACTTAACAAAGCAATTATATTGTGAACAATAAAAACAAATTACTACATCTTAATTAAAAATTATGAAAAATATTGATCACTAATTGACAATATAAAGGTATCAAAACTAAATGTGGTACATAAAGCAAACAGCATAAGTTAAGTGAATAACTTGCTAAATCATGACAGACTTGCTTCCTGCTCACTGTTCTCTATACAGATTATAGATATAATATATGAAATGATATATATTATAGATCAATGTTTCCAAAATGTTTCAACTTCCCAAATTGGCACCTCTTAGAATTCAGAGTTTCCCCCTTTCAGTCATTCATGTGATCCAAACTCGCGATATTTTTTATTCCACTTAATGCTCATCCGCCATCTTGGATTTTTTTTAACTGAGTTCCCATTTCATACTGGGATCAGCTTATCAGCGAGTCAGCGATGACACATACAGTATGTGACTTGACTTTTCCAAAAGCATAGGAAGTATCTTATCTTTTGGAACAGCCTTTTTGATGCCCTATAGTGCCTTAAAATGCTGGTTGGCAGCTCAATATATTTGGGAACAAAGGTAATGTATCACAGATAACTAAAAGAAGAAGTGGTCAGTTAAAACACAGGTTAAAACGTAGGCCTACATGAGGAACACACACACAAATGCACAGAAAATAATAGGTCTAGCACAATGACACATCTGCAGTCACTATTATGTCTAATAACAGCAACACCACTGAGGCATAACCACACTAGTCATTGCCCAGAGGAGAAAAGAAGATAAAAAGGAAGATTAGGAAAGTGGGATAGGGAGGAATCACAAAGTAGACAATGTTAATGTGTCTTTGAATGGATAAGGGGATGTATAGAATAAATACACAATCAGAGTGGTTAGGGAGGAGAAGGGGAACTACAAACACCACTCAGATTAAGAATAGAGAAACTGCACTGCAGGTGTGCTGCACCTGGTATTATGTCATCAGTATTGTGTCGACGCAGGCCTCAGGACCTGTGGGAGACCTTTGTGACATAAAGCTTTCTTTCATCAGCCAGAACCTGAAGGGACATTCAGAAAGAGGTCAAGATTGTTGCTGCATTAATGCATGATACAGATGTGTATGTATTTGTCTAAAGTATCCTAAAATAACTTATAAATACAGACATTGGAGAGGTAACTTTTATTTTATTTTTTAATTACACCATTTTTAATGCTTTTGAAAGAAGTCTCTCATACTCATCAAACCTGCATTTAATATGAATATTTAATATTCTGAAATATTATTACAATTTAGAATATTGGTTTTCTATTTTATTATACTTTCAAATATAATTTATTTCTGTGATTAAAGCTGAATTTTCAGCATCATTACTCCAGTCTTCAGTGTGACATGAAATCATTCTAATATGTTGATTTATTATCAATGTTGGAAACAGTTGTGCTGCTTAATATTTTTTGGAACCTGTGATCCTTTTTTCAAGAGTCATTGAAAAGAACAGTATTTATTTTAAAAACTTTAACTCGATGTATCTCAAAATTGACTTTGCTGACTCCATCGACTTCAAACAGCTTTGGCTCAGTCATTTTTGTGTCTGATTAAAACAAATCATGCATAATTTTGAAGGTGTTGTAATAGAGAATGAACAATAACTCGTTTTTGAAAATTTGCAGGCTTCATGAGTCATAACCACTGATCTATATAGAAAGACATTCTATATAGATCAGTGGTCATAACTCATTTTGCCAGCACAGGTAACACATAGAAAAAAATAATATATGAGGGTTAATTTTAGGATTATGAGATAAAATATCATTACCTCAGTATAAAAACAACAGAAGTCAAAGGAAAGTCCCACCATGATGGAAACACAAATGTGTGTGTTTTGTGTGGTATGTAATGTCTGTTTGGATTAATGGACATCATTCCTCAAAGTCACTGACATCATCCTGACATCACTGAAGGCTATACTGTTTTCATTTGTCCTGATTCATGCTGGGACAAGCTGCAGTGGAGATCCGTGAACGGTGTCTGAGCTGCAGAGTTGCACCCCAAGCAGAAATGACCCAGGTGCATACACTAATAAGTATAAACTATATACATTACATCTTCCAGCAAGCATTACCATAAACAAACGATGGTGGTCTAGAGCGGATTTTGAACTTTTCCTATAATTTCTGTCAAAAACACCCCCTCCACTTCCCCGGTTAACCTTTAGGGTACGTGCAGTTCGCGCGCGTCTGTACATCATGTTGCGCACGTAGCTGTCAGAGCTGTTGAGCAATGTGTTGAGAGATGTCTAACATTAGATTCTACATCACTGTCCATATGAAGACCTGTGGCAGATAATTAATGTTTGGAATGAAAGAAGTGCACTTTACAGTGTAGGCTACTACACTTCACCCAGACGTGAATGTTAGTCCTGTTTGCTGTCAGTGCTCGGTTTTGATAACTTGCAACACAATCTCTTACTCGCATGAATTCCAAACATTTCCCAATGATATCATTCACGGATTCCTGAACATGTTGTATCTAGTCGACTTTTCATACCGCCAAAACTTCATATTGCACAAACGGGACAATTTTGATTATTTAGATTATTAATGTAACTGATTTGTGTTGTTTCCAGACACTAGCCTGACAATGTCCACTGTGCAATTAATATCCTGAAACCTTACTTAAGTTTTTGGAAAAAAATGACTTCACAATGAAATTGCTTTAACATAAATCACTCATCTGCCTTATTTTGGAATTTTTTATGGTGTGCTCACGTTCCTCTTGGTATTGTTGACTTGTGGAGCCATTGACAATGCAGGAGAGGACTGATAAGAGAAACGCACTGTCATCAGTCATATCCCTTCCTTAAGTTAGTCTCTTCCTCTTCTTTTGTGTTCTCAAGTGTAATTTGTTTTCAGAGCTTTTTTGGGCACAAAATACAATGGAAGAAAAAGCATTTCTGTCATTTCCTTACCTTGGTCCAGGGTGTTTTAAAATAAATATTTTGTCATCATCATCTACTCACCCTCATGTTGCTTCAAACAAAGCTATCATATGGCTTGAATATATCACACACATTATTGTTATGTGCAAATTAAACTATGTAACTTTTGGCCCTCTATAAGTTAGAAAACAAAACTGCATGCATTTTGCAGAAGAACATTGTTTTGGTTGTGCTTCGGCTGCGACTGACAGTGCGGATGAATATGGCTATCCTACTGCTCATAAAACATTCACTCCTATGCTTAAGAGATAAAACCAGTTTAGATGGAAAGAATCGTACTCACATCTCAAGGATGTTACTAGCCGTTTAGACATAGGCTTACTTATGACTTTTTTTTTGGTCAACCAATATTGATCCTCGTCCGGCCTTTGATTTTATCACTCTCCCTTTTTCTCTTCCTAGTCTCCTCCCTTCTTCGGTTTAGTCGCTGCTTCGGCCATGACAACAACATACAGACGCTATACCAGCCGGCAAACAAACGCTAGTTGGGCTCTCACGTCCGAATTTGAGGAAGTGGGGGGTGGTGGGGGAAGTGAGGTATAACGTAAAGCAGGCGAATTTTGTAGTTAATTTTGTGTTCGGGTTACTAACCAAACCCCGAAGTTCTGCAGTCCCAGTAAAAGCGTTACAGACCCCGTCAGGCTATTGCAGACGTGTCATTCAACCTATTGTAAGTCGATGTACCATCACAAGGGTCTTGGAAATATATTATGAAGGTTGAAAAATGGTGTTGCTTTTATAGACATGGTACTTCCTTGAAAATAAATTCCAGCACAGCGCTACAACAATCATAATGAAATGACCCTTCACATGGATAATGATTTAAAATCAACTCTGTTAGAGACCTACATATGACAATTTATCTGTTTGATAAAATAAATTAAAATGCCATCTCCACATCGCTTTTACAACATTTCAAATCCCTCCTTTCTCGCCATCTCCGAAAAGCCAAGCCGATGTTGATTCTTGTTTTATTATGAACTCTATCGTATTCTATTTTTGCCAGCAGAATCTCCTCTGTTCTGCATTTGTTTAAAACGTTCGATTCCCCGCGGATGGAGATTTAGATGCTTCATGTCAAACTTTCTTGCTTGTTGTGACAACTAACCTCTGTCACTCACACACCACACATGCGTCAAAGTAGCCGAAGCAACTTTTCTCTATTTACGAATATGACGAGAGACGAATGGGCGAATGACATGCAATTTCCAGCATAAACTATCCTGCCAGGTCCAAAATTTAAACACTTATAATAGGCTTTCCATAGTGAATCGGGGTAAGATAAAAATATGTTTTGGAAGAAGGATTGATGATGGCTTGACTCAATTTAAATTTTGTTAATTTTGAACAAAAGAAGTTACATAGTGCACCTTTAATGTCACACTATTTCACCATTAATTTGCATGTACATTTTTGTATTATTTACACTACTATTCAAAAGTGTGAGTCTGATTCTTTCTTTCTTTTTTAAGAAATTAAAACAAGGATTATTAAAAGGATGCTGTCACGTCTGTTCTCAGTTTTCATGTTTTGATGTCTTTTATTTTCTATATTGTCATAGTCATGGTTCCTGTCTAGTGTCACGTGACTCCCTCTTCCCCACGTGATCCAGTCATGTGATCTTCGTTTCCCGCTTGTTTACGTGTCATGTTCTCATTGGCTCATTGTCTTGTCATGTAGTTATGAGTTCTGTTTGTTCATTGGTTGTCATAGTCATGTGTTTCCCTGATTCATGTATTTGACGTGCGTTCACACCATGTTATAATTACCGTAATTACGAGATTACGGTTTGTAAAAGCATTCACGTACTCATAAAACTCAGAATTTCAACTTGTAAACTGGGAATTTTCTGAGCGTTACAACTTATACCACGTGACAAATTTCAGTCTCTTCACCTAATTATTGTATCATTCTTCCTCTCTTCACCCTTGTCTTCTTTTTCATTTGTTTACTATATCAGGAAATCCATGTGAAATAACTCAGAGTGACTTGGCGGCGTGTTTCCAAAGCACTTGAAAAGAGGTAACAAGCAATAGTCAAAACATCTCGCAGGATGTATCTTTATATTTGCTCTTCCACTCTTACATCCCAAGGCAGTGGAGCATGTCCTGCTGCAGACAGATAGCACAGAGGAGCATGTGTGTGTATTTTGGGGTTCTTGGGGATTTACACAGCTTCCAGCCATTAGCTCAATTCTGCTCACAGAAGGTCAGATAAAGATCAGAACCTGGAAGGGGGTCGATGTGCTCTTTCCAGTGGACATGACTTGGCTTGTTCTACAGCCCTGACCGATCATCCCAGCTCCTTCAGGGCCCAGTTCACCCTTGTTGGCTTCTCCACACATAAACAATACACACAGCGTGACGTTTGATCAGCCTGTTTCAGTTTGTTGAAGCCGAGACCCCTGAAGCTTGGCCATGGGCGTTTGGACATCTGGAGCAATGTCATTTTCCATTTGAAACCAATTGGCTTCTTGTCAAAGTGAATCTGTAAACAGTTAACAGATAACACCCCATTCTTAAACCTAAACAGGCAAATTATTCAGGTCGTATTGACTTCCAATGGCAGCATGTCAGAGGGCACAGGAGAGACATAGCCTCCTCAAACATTAAAATGTAAAAAAAAAAATTCTAAATATAACTTAAAAAATAAGCATAATGAAATAAAAGCAACAAAATAATTTTATTTTAATCTATAATTTTCTAATTCACGTTACTCATGTTTTATATTTCTTTTCATATTTGATTTGAATTTTTCTTTCATGTGAACCAACAACACTTACACAGAATAGATACTGTAGATGATTTACACAAGAGGTAGCTTTAACTCACAATTTTCCTTCACCTAATTTTAATTGACGGATAATTCAAAATAAATCCCGTCATTTACAGATGAAAAATCTATTGTTATCGAATGGTCTGTGTTTCCCTAGAAACATTCACACATGTTAATACAGATTAGAAGTTCAGAAAAAGGGGGAAAAAAGATTAAAAGTGAATGGATAAAAACAGAACATGTCAGTCAAAGTCACAGAAATTGATTTACATAATCTTCATCAGAAAATTCGCTCACAGAGTGCCACAGTTGACTGTCAGTAGCTTTCTCTTGCTCACATGCTCTAAATTAACATTTTAATACCACAAAGGCTAATTTTGATTATGCTCTTGCATAAATTTCTAACCCCATTTGTGTTGAACAACACTGGCAACATATGTAACTATGTGGTACCACTGATAAAGTAATACCACTGATAGAGCCACACATTAATTTTCACGCTGCTTTAGATTTTAACTACACAACCAACTATATTATGAATGTTATATCGTGCTTTTGTGTTTATTTAAGCCCTAAGGCCTAAAATAAATGCTTTGAATAGATTCCAAATACACACTGCATTATCTATGGCCTTGTCCTTGAAATACAATGGGTCAAATGCATTTGTGCTATATTTTGCAAGAGAAAACAATTGAATGCAGTGCGTGCGTCAGTCTCCACTGTTAAAATCTCTAAGGATTGTCCAGTCTCAGAAAACTGACCACAGATGGTTTAAAAACACTCACAAGACCCTGAGGAGAGGGTTTATTTATGCTTCTGCAAACCATGTCTATTTTAACCCTTCTCTTTATTCTATTTTGCAGAGTAGAAGAAAAAAGGGAGAAAGTGGGGAGAAAATACATTCAAAGAATACTTTGCCTTTCAGGTAATTCCTCCCTCGCAAACTGTGATTATTTTAGTTATTAGCTTGAAGATGTCTTATCAACGCTGGTCCGACAATGTAGGGCCTTATAAAGGGAACTACAGCAAAAGCGACCACATGTTTCAATACTTGATTATATACTTTAAAATAGTGGTCAAAAGTCAAGTTTGAGCTCAACATTTTTTTTTTTTTGTGCCAGATTTCAAGTGTCCTACCTATAATTAATTTGGCGGGACATCTAAAATTCTTTAAAGTCATTTTTCTCAGTTCCACACTCTAGCGAGCTAAGGTCTTTTGCCTTTGTAGGGCAGAGATGGTTTCAACAAAAGCATATACCATGGATTAACAACCTCTAATCTCACCGTAGGTCTTATAAGTCATTGTTAAAAATCAGTTTCCTAAGAGAAAAGTTTTACTTCTGGAACCCGACTGTTGCACTCTATTGGAATTTGAATTGGAATGACAGAAAGAATGTTCTGAAGTGCAATTCAAACAAGTGTAAAACAGATACACCAGTGTAATTTCATTTTAAAATAGTTGAAATACTTTTTCACATCCTACAGTTCTTCTTCTTCTTCTTCTTCTTCTTCTTCAAAAAAAAAATATATATATATATAGCTTTCCCAAGCATACATACAGTACAAGTCACTGCAGTTTCTAGCTGAAATGAACACTTGTTGAGAAACACCAATAACTTTTATTCCTTTTCACACAAATTACATGGGCAGATTTAATTAAAAAATACGTATTTTTGTTGCGGTTCATTGCACAATACTGTTATCATTTCGAAACATGTTTACCATAGTGCATGGTTTGTAAACTAATACAGTTTCACATTTGCATCACACAACCAGCTCCATATGAGTGGCTTTGCATGGTAAACTTGCTCAGTAGCTCACCTGATACAGCACTGCACTTGCGATGCAGAGCGCTTGCGCAAAACTCAATAAAAAAGCTCAAAGACTTGCATGAAGATTGCAACATAACATCACAAGCAACACAATATCATTAAATGATTAGAAATATGCATTTCAGTACTGAAGTACCATATAGCAGAACAAAATGTCCACCACCTTCTTTTCAGATAGCAAATACATTTTAATATGAAAATATATATTCTGCAAGCATGATAGTCTCTGCAAAGATGTACAGCTTCTTGGCCTCATACTAAAATCTGGTCAGCTGCCTCTAGAGCTCTGTGTCCTCAAAAATGTAGACAGATTATGTGTCTGTGTGTACACCATAAAAGCCTTTATAATGTACAGAGACACTTTTTAAATATTATCATAATATTCTGCCCAATTATTCCATCAAACAAGGAAAAGCACCTTGCTGTCAACCTGAACCTGACTCTTAACCCTGAGAAGTACTACATTTGGGCTCTGCTTATTGCCACTTAGCTATATGCCTTATTTTTGTCTGCAGGTTTCACCCTCCCGCACATGTCCTGACATGTCTCTTTACTAATGCACACAAACGCCAGAACAGGCTGACTGACCTGGTCCTAATCTTGTACTACTAACAGGTTTGTCCAAGGTCACAAACATGGAGAACTCGTAGTCTAAACAATGAAAGTGTTATGGTGTTACAGCCTAGTACGAATACGGCAGAGCCTTCACACCATGAAGCATGGGGGGTCTGAAAAAAGCACCCCCTTTTTCTGCCTCTTTCATTCAAAGTTTAGACAATATTAGGAAAACATCCGTCCTCCATACGGCAGGCTCTCCCTCCTCCCTTGAATCTCTGACTGAGAAAAACCTTTCAGAAAACATGCTGGGGAATCTGTCATGAGAGAACAAAGGCAGGGAGGAAATCATAGATAGTGGCAGAGGGATCTGTAATTTATCACCTGTGGGCCCTGGGCGGTCTGGCATGACAAGGGCTTTGAAGACGTGTGCACCGGGCCCCTCAAAGTGTGCATGAAGGAATGTGTGGACAGAAGAGAACAGAAGAGGATGACAGTCGCTTGTGCTTCAAAAAGAATGTAATCAGTAAAGCCAAAGACTAGCAACCTCCCCTTTTATTACGTTTTCATCAGAGGAAACTCTTAATAAAAGAAGTGACGCAAGCATATCCTTGCTTGATTCATGCATATGCATAAATGAAAGTATAGGCTATACAAAAAAGTTGCAGTTTGGATTTAAATAGGTAAATGCTTAAGAGTCTATGATTGCAGTGATTGTTATGTTTCTAGCATAGTATAACATCACAACATTTATTTCCATCAAGAGGTGCATTGATTTTTGGTCAAGCTCTTGTATTGACAATGCAAGAGTACAGCACTCTGTAAAGTCTCCTCCAGCACACCCCAAAGACTTTCAATGAATTTAAGGTTGGACTCAGAGGTGCCAATTCATGTGTGAAAATGGTTCTTCATGCTCCCTCCCAACCATTCTTTCACAGTTTGAGCCTGATGAATCTTGACATTGTCATCCTGGAATATGGTCATGATGTGTCTTCCTTCATGGTTGTTTAAGAAAAGAAAAGCTACACACTCCATCAATTAGGGTTAGAAGAACTGTTGCCAAACATAGCCTATAACATGCTAGAAACATAATAATCACTGCAATAATGATCCAATCATAGACTCTTACGCATTTGCCTTTTAAATCCAAACAGTGACTTAATTTTGGTCGGCCAGTGTATTTTAAGCGTTAATTACCATTTTTATTTTTTTTCACCATTTATAATAACATTTTAGCTTTTGTGCAGTTCCATTAACAAATCAGGTGGTGTGATAAATGAGTTTATACATTTCCAACTATGTCAACTTATTATAACCCAAAACCTAACCTAACAGTCTACTAGAGAGTTAGTTTCTTATAGTTATCGTAGTAGAATGTCTAAAGTGGACCATCGAAATAAAGTGAAACCCATGTTTAAAGCTTTAGATAAAGTAGGCTATAGCAAGCCACACTACACCATGGATCATCCCTACAATGCTAGCTCAAACAACATAGCCTACTTCTGACTGGAGTTTGACTGCCACCGTGTGTTCACTATGAACTCTATTTAGGCTAGCCTATATTTTGACTAGTAGAATCTAATACGTTTTCAGATACTTAGCAATAAGTAGACTATAAGACAGAATTGTTGTGTAAAGTAGCTATAATTTACCACCCGGTTATCTGTTGCAGGTAAGCAGACATGGTTTTGCGGGACTCGTGGGAGAGGAGAGCGATAACTTATTAATATTAAATTATGTAAATATATTAGATGAAAGCCTTTGTGTTGTATGATCATATGCTATATATAACTCGCTAAAAAGCTTTATAAAATGTTAATTGTTGTGACCGTTGTTCAGGGCACTTGTCCAGGTTCGAGTAGGCTACTTACTATAACACTACAGTTTTAAATAATAGGCTATTTCCATTAGAAAATTGAGTGCTTAGGTAAAACGCTTCTTAACTCCGCATTTAACAATCAATTTAATATATCTTTATTTTGGTCATGTGGTGAAACGACAGGTTTTATATGACAAGTTCGCGTCATGACATCACGTCAGTGTCGCGAGCACGTTGTGGACGCGCAGGTTTGTGTGTTGTTAAACAGGAAACGGTGAAAGGCGTTAGCAGTTAGCCTTTTGGCTACCACCACTACACACAGAAACTAAAGCACAGCAAAGCACTTATCTGAAGAAGGGAATAAAGAGTATCGTCTGCCCGGTTTATTGGTTTTATCGGTGGGACCGACATGTCAGAGACGTACGGTAATGACAGTTCAATTGTGTTGTTGTTGTTATTAGTGCTTAGAGCTAATGAGTTCTGGCGCGTGCATGTGTGTGTGTTATCAGCATCATCATAAGGGAAACGGTTTCTGACTCCAAACCTTTCATTTTTACGCCAAAATTCACTAGTACGTAGTATTGTCATAGTAGACTCCCAACTGTAGTTCTGGCGTGGTCAGGCTGTGTGTAAATATGTGTTTATTAGTAAATTTACACACTGTCAGATGGGCCTGTCAGATAAGCAGCACGTTTGAGGTTGTTACATTGGTGATAGTGATGTCTACAATTGTGTGTGAGTAAATACTGACAAACTGATTGGATAATTGTTGACAATCCCAATAAAACAACATATACATTACAGTATTTACTTAGAAGTTCTGTAAGCTATTTTTTGGGGAAACCACATAAATACTACATACTACATAAATAATATCCTTACTACCTGACAGATATTCTAGAGGGGGAAAAAACTGTCTTTGACAGTCTTGGTCCATGTAAACACCAGTGAGGGTGTGGCACGTTGAATTTTGCCGAATTATATCAACATATTTGGTTGATCCTGGGACAACATTCCTGTCCGAAAATGTAAACAACCCTATCCCAACCCCTAAACCTAACCCTACTCATAAGTTATGCCAAAAATCATAGGGAAATGATAGGCGAATAACACTGATGTAGAAGCACCTAACCCTTGTTGTAAGCCTAAACTTGACATAAACTGTAAGCTTGTCCCTCACTTTATAGATTTTATATTTTATATACAGATATCTTAAGGAGGCCAGATAGGTTTTTGAAGAGTGTGTGGTTGAGTGGCTGACTTGGCCAGGTGGAAGTTAGCAAAATGGCTGAAATATAGAAACTTGTCATCTGCGGTTTAAGGAACGTTTGAATCTGTGCTGTGCTCACTTCCTTTATTAACATCATTGCTCTGCATGAACTGTGTTTTGTTCTTTCATTTTTACACTCTGATAGAACATTGCGTATTCGAACAAGCACCACTTGTCCTTGCTGTGGTTAGCACTGATCCATTGAAAATGGTAATGTTTACTACAGTAGTATTTTTCTTCTTTATATCCTAGAGTGTCACTCAACTAATGCTGATTATTTGGTTTTATACAAATGTTTTGCTTATATACCTTCTTAATACACATTCATGCTCTTCCTCTTAGGGGATAGGCTAGGCCACCCAAAAATGGGTCATCATTTATTTACTCAGCCTCATGTTTTCCAAACCTGGCTGATTTTCATTCTTCTGTGAAAAGATATTTAGAAAAATGTTTTGGTGTTCATTTTATCCATACAGTATAAGTCAATGTAACCAAAATTATTTGGTACCAACATTCTTCAAAATATCATGTTTTATGAGATTTTTTTTTAAATAAATTTTATGAAGAATGTAAGTCATAGAGGTTTGGAATGACGTGAGGGTGAGTAAATTATGACTGACAAGTGAACTATCCCTTTAATGATTTATCAGTGCATGTTCTTCCAAAGAAAACACGTTTTTATCTTCATAATCAATGGGTTATATCTTTTTCCATTTCTAAAAACCTAAAAGCCACCAAGCCTGTCACACTATCTGTCACAGCACGAGCACGTTTAATCACTGGTTGAATCAGAGATGTATTTTATCTGATAATCGACTGATGTATTTGTGCTGTAGATCATAAAATATTCATGTGGTTAATGTGGATAGTAGTTTCATGTTGCAGAAATCTCCCCCTCCCACTCACATCTCTCCTTTCTCTCCTCCAACCCCCCATCAATCCCCTGTGAAACTGAGTCTGCTTCATTGTACTTGGTCTACAAATCACCTTTCCATGCCAATAAAGGAGGAGCATATTGCCCTGGCACTGTACTTGCTCTTCTATGGCATATTGATATCCTTAGCTAATCTCCAGGGCCACACTTAATGACAATCCATTGTTCACTCAGGAGACAATATGCAGAGTTCTGTACTAGAATACTAGTAACTTCACTGCATTTGCCATCAGACCTAGTATGACTCAGCTGTCCCACTAACAGATCAAGGCCCAAAGCCAATGAAATGCTCTTATATTTCATAGAATATTGACCTTTTTGCCTATATTTTTTTTTAGATAGCATCTGACACGATGTGTTACGCCACAACAAAAAACATGCAAAAAAAGTGGAATGCTACTGTATTTAATAAAAAATAATATAGTAATAATCTTACTGATATTAATTTATTTACGAGTATTAATTTATTTTTGTCCAACCATCAAAACCATCAAACTTTTATTTTAACAGAAAACCACTAGGAGTCCTTAAAGCTTCTCTTTTGTTTCTCATTACAAGTATGGAAAGATGGTTGTGATCGCAAATGTGCATTCAACCGACGGATGAGCTGCTTGTGTTTTAAGAACAACATACCGTGGATATATAAATTCAATTGCAGCCATATCACGATTTTGGTTTTATTAAGATTAATTATGCTACCCTACATACATTGTGGAGTATGATGTTTCATTATTTCAACAAACTCTTACAGGAAGTGAAATGAGTCATTTGTTAACCAGATTTTCTTCTTTGACGTAGTTTGCCTTGTTGCTGAGTATGGAGTTGACAATAACTTTGAAGTACCTTTGGCCTAGATTTCATACTAGTGCTATTCTGCATCTAAACTGGCTATTCATATTTTTATTGGTAAATTTGGACCTGTTAATCAGTCCTCTCTTTAATATTTGACATCGCTTTTCAAAGCCCTTTCATTTCCCTTAAAGTTCATTAAAGTGAACTGATACATTTTGCACATGACACCCAAGTACTTTTATCTTAAACAAAAAAACTA
This sequence comes from Meda fulgida, assembly GCA_030578275.1. Lineage (NCBI taxonomy): Eukaryota > Metazoa > Chordata > Actinopteri > Cypriniformes > Leuciscidae > Meda > Meda fulgida. The sequence goes on along the minus strand of CM060630.1, from coordinate 26,518,406 downwards.
CTGCTAGTATCTGTACAGACCGGTGGTGACATTTCGCCAATTGCTTTTAAAAAGAAGACAAGCTCAAGGTCATGTTGTCAGAGTACACACACTCGCACCAGAAATAGCACCCATTAGCTGACTGTCTGAGTCCTGGCCACTTAATTTAATATGATTATGCCTAAAGAGTGATTGCAGACGTCATGTATCCATTGAAGGTTCTTGCATGTTTTAACTTTTTCCATTATGACTGAATATTCATGAAAGATCTGTTCCTGTCTAAACATAATTTTAAGGCACTGGCTATATTTACATGCAACCAAATAATCCGTTAGTAATCGGATCGACGGCTCAATCGGACTGAAAAACCTTCATGTAAACACCTCCATCGATCCGAACAAAATTTCGATCGGTGGTTTATTCCTTTTCTAATCCGATCAAGAGAACATATAAACACTTGATCGGATTGAAAACTGAAAGGCCTTCGCATGTGCTATGACGTAGAAATAGCGTATGACGCGCTGAACGAGCTGTTCTTCCTGTTTAATAAAGTGTAATGTAAATGAGTGTTCCGTCATCCTAAAATTCTCCTTTCACTGCGTCTGTGAAGTGGAGCAGGACAACTTCCCACCAGTCCTTGTTTCGGATTCTCATCCAAATACGTCTGGTTCTGGCCATTTGTACTGCGTGATAAATATGAGCAGAATGGCACAACGGTTCATATGTTTATTGTCTCCAAATTATGACCAGCAATGGATAAATATCAAGTCTGCTGTTCAAAACAAATAAAGAACCAATGAATGTAGGAGAATAGTTATTATGCGCAAACAGCAGGAAACTCATTCGCGCAGTGTCTAAAATTGTTGACTTTTTTTGATCAGGAGATTCAATGCTTTCAGTATAAATATAATGAGTGATAACAATGAAAACATGGATTGCCAAAACATTTTGTAAATGGCAGGGAAAGAGTTCAATGCTTTTTAAAAAGGGTCTATTTTGCTTCAGATTTGTGTGCTGTGAATTTTTAATGTATATTTTTTTTAATGTCCATGACTATTGTGATGCTGCCTTTGTCTCCAGTTGATCTTTGTTCAAAACGCTCTGACATGCTTGTGAGAATATCATCAGTGAGAATATTCATGCTGTGCAGTTATGATTCATAGACATTTCTATACATCCTCCTCCTTTAACACTGAATCCCCCCTGAAACCCTCCTCTGTTCCAGCTGTTATGGCTGTGTGCATGTCATGCCCACACATGCAAATAGTTCTTTCTCTGTGTCCTCTTCCAACACAAAGAGCTTTTAGGACAGTTCTCTTCTCACGCTGATCAGCTGCTGAACCCTGCGGCCGGGGGCGAGACCCACTCTGACCTCACTGAACCTCTGCACCACACACACCCTCTGCGCACATTCTCCATACATTTTAACCATTCAAAAAATCTTTTGAGATTTGGGGACCTCTCTGATTGGTGGATCTCACATTGGGTCTGGATGGCGTTTCACCACAATTCTACCATTATTTAGCGCTGCAACATATCCTGACACAAAAGCTTGTGATTTTAGCCTAGTTTTTTTGCACAATGATACATTTTATTAAGTAATTAACTCCAAAATCATCAGACTAACAGCGAGAGAGCGACTCGCAACAACACTCATGGAGAGAATGTGTGTTTTTTTTGGTTGGTAATTGCAGTCCATGTGTTTCTCCTCTAAACAAATCGGTTACTATGCCTATTGCTATCATGTCCTTGTGTCTTCAGTAAGGATTTGCATGCATTTCTTTGCAATTTAGTTGACACTATTGACATTATATTGAATTGATGAATAGCCTATAAAAGCCTATTATGTAATGTTGGATGAGAATGATATTGAGTGATCGTGTAGGAGAAGTGGTCAACCAGTATGTTGTTAAATGGCTGATGTCAATATCTAGAGAGCATTGTCCAGGCAGCATGGTGGCTCAGTGGGTAGCACCGTCGTCTCACAGCAAGAAGGTCCCCAGGTCGAGAATTTTCTGTGTGGAGTTTAAGCGTCCCTGTGTCAGCGTGGGTTTCCTCCTGGTTCTCTGGTTTCCCCCACACAGTCCAGACATGCAGGTTTGGTGGATTGCCAAATTGCTGTAGGTGTGTGAGTGTAAGTGCCAAATGCGAGTGTGAGGCATAAAACCTGTACCAAATCCAGCATTTGTGTGTGCCTATAATTCCAATGATGAGCATTACATATCCAGATGGGTTTAAGTGTTTGAAGAAAACACACCTCGATTGGACGGACATAAGAATTAAGGATACAGGATGGCCCAGGCTCTGACAACATCCAAAACAGCCTTTTAAACCTGTTTTCAGTGCAACACGTCACGACAGTGATATTGATTCTGTTTCTCTTTCTCTCCCTCTTGGTTTCAGATTTTCTGTTTAAGTTCCTGGTGATTGGCAGCGCTGGGACTGGGAAATCATGCCTCCTTCACCAGTTCATAGAGAACAAGTGTAAGCCCATATTAATGTCTCCCTCTCACAAAGACTTGAATTAAAACATGACCTTTAATTCGCCAAGCATTCAGCAGAGAGAAATTGGGCCTTGAATGTTAATTCTTTGGAAACCAGAGTAGCTTTATATGTATTTGAAACTTGGGCATGTTAGGCAATTAATGAAAGTCATGTCAGTAATCTTAAAAAAAATCCAATGCCAATCTTAATTTACAGAGTAAATGAAGAAAAGAGGCTGGAAATGATGTCTTTGACATTGAATGAATTATGAATGACCCTGCCTTTAAGTTGTTTTCCAAGACAGAAACCGAATGTGTTATAATATGAAATTTAAATATGCATTGACTTTAGGAAGTCTACTTAGTTTACTTGATATTTTAAAGTAAATTTCAATTAGCAATGAAAACACTCTGTTTCAGAGCTCAAATCTTTTTATTATTTATCAATTTTGTTGATTTTGGATGTTTATTTGTGCATGTTTATTCTCTCTCATTTATTCTAAAGCAACTTTACCCAATCACAAAGTGCATGGAAAAAAATAAACAGAGCAACAATGAACAGGACAGAACAGCAACACTTGTGGTATTGGGAACTTTTGGATCCCTCTTCATTGTCGCTCAATTTATTAAATCCATAAGTTAAATTAGAATAATAAGACACAATCAGGCTGTTATCAATCAAATTAAATCAGTATCAACAAAATCCATCTTAGTGCTGCATCTGCAGTGGCATTTAGGAATATTTACATGGATTGTTTAATGTAGCTCAGAAGGAGCATGAATGCATTTACACTACAGTTGCATAATGTTATAAGATTGTTTTAAATATAAATTTGTGTGATAACTATATGATATGATCTTGTAGTTTGAAGCGTAACAATTCCGGGGTTTAGATGCATTTTGGGAGTTGTAGTTGTTTGATTGTATCATTTCATCCAATTCATGAGCTTCAATGGAGTCATCGAAGCACTCAAGTAGGGATGCACCGCTATGAAAATTTTGGCCGATATCGATAACCGATAATTCTTTATATTTGCAAGTCGATAACCGATATATTGGCCGATAAATCTAAATCCTAATTTTTATATAATTTGAGAGCCTGATTACAAAAACAAAAGTCTCACCATTAATTGTCCCAAGCACACAATTATATTGTTCTCATTATAATTTTGTGCAGCCTATATGACAGACTTGTGCAGCACATTGCACTTAACTGTATTTTCCTGTTTGAAGTGATTCCAATTATATTTTAAGCAATTCAAAACCATAATGGTGAACAGTGCGCATCTGAAGTGTCTCAGCTGAAGGAAAAATACATTATTTATCGGCTATATATTGCCAAAATAACGATAACATTAAAAATGAACATATACCGGCTGATACCAATATGGTGGCATATATATTGTGCATCCCTACACCCAAGTATTTCTTCACAGATGCACGAAGTAATTTCAGTCGTGAATGCCACTGAAATAGTCACACTGTAGAGCCCTGTCATTCTAAACACCAAAAAGATACAGAAGTGCAAATTTATTTTTATGACATAATTTCAGTCTAATTATATTAGTACAGCTCATTTCAGCATGGATTGTTTTGTTAACACAATGTAAAATAGACTTTTCAAAGAGGCCTTTATGGAAGGATGGGGGCGCTTAGGCTATATTTGATCTGACAGCAGAGCAAACCCACAGCCCGTGAGTAAGAGCAGGAAAGTGCTGTATCTTATTGCACATTCAAGGAGGGCATTGACTTTAAAGTATTAAAGGCACGGCAGAAAACAATGCATTTCTCTTAGAGAAGATGGCCATGAAAATGTTAATTCTGGCACAAAAAAGGCATCAAAGTCAAACTGTATGAAATGACCTTTTTAAGCAGTCCGTCAGATCTGCTTCTTACTGAGCATGTTCTGTCACAGTCAAACAGGACTCTAACCACACCATTGGCGTTGAGTTTGGCTCCAGGGTTGTCAACGTTGGCGGAAAAACAGTCAAACTGCAGATCTGGGACACGGCTGGGCAGGAGCGCTTCAGGTACTTGCCTGTGATTGGTTTGTCAGGATATCCTTACCACTGTATGCTGACTTTGATTGGTGGAAGTCATTCACTGCTTGTGTCTTACAGGTCAGTGACCCGCAGTTACTACCGTGGTGCAGCAGGGGCTCTTCTCGTGTATGACATCACAAGGTAAGGCCGTCGAAGCGGGGTCACCCGACCGCAAAGACACATTTTGTAATGGAATGAAATGAATATTCTTAGCTATAGGAAATGAACTTTGATCATTTCTGGATGCAGAATCATGGAATCCAGTCATACAAATGGAATTAACTGTATAAGATGGAATATCACAGAATTTTGGGTGAATAAATCACAAGTAGGGCAGTACACGTATTCAAATCGCAATATGGAATATGTATGTGAATATTAAATTAATGCGTTATGCCTTCATTTGATTACCACAATTTTTAACAAATTTGTATTAAATCATCAATCCAGAAAAATAAAACACAGAATTTCTGGGGGAAAAAGTAGTTTAATCAATTAAGCTTTATGAAGTTTTATGAATTCAATTGATTAGACATGCTTTTTGACTATTTACAATCAGTTAAACCAATGAAATGGAATCCAGAAAAGTAAAATGAAAAACACGAAATTTGGGAAAAATGAAGGGAAATTTGAGGGGGGAATTTTTTATTTATTTAGGGCCCTAATTTTATTTTTGTTACACTTTTAAAACGCTGTTGTTGTTTTTGTCATGAACCATCTGATATATTCCGAATGTCAAATATGTGGAAGTGAATGTGTTTTTTTTTAAACACCTTTATAATGATCATGTTATTTTGCGGATCTGTCAGATTTACAGCACGTAAATTCATCCACTTCTCCTGGAACACTTGAAAGTAAATGGCCGGTCAACTGGGAGAAGAATAGAGTAAAATTTATAGTTACCTACACAGTTTGTATTTGATATTAATAAAATGTGTTATCAAATTATAATTAATTTATTTAACAAACAATTTTTTGCTAGTACATGTGAGTATTTGAATGTCTGAAACCAAAAATAAACCAAAACATAAAAACGGCAAAAAAAAAATGTATCCAGAAAAATTAATGCTGGGGAAAAAATAAAAGAATTTGGTAAAAAATAAACCGGATTTCTGAAAACAGAAGCAGATAGAGAGATTGACTATGGCTTTGAATTGGATCATCTCCAGGTTGCTATGCAGCTGTCATGGTAATAGAGACAAAGACAATGGAGTAATAATAAACACTGACAGCACTGTAATAAAATGTCATCTTCTGGCGAGTCCATTTGACGGAGTGTGAGGGCAGTGAGAGAGAGATGAATACAGTGATGGATTGTGTGTTTGATGAGGGTCACCCTTCAGCACTGAACTGCCATCACTGCAGCTGCAGACCGGAGACACTTTCACCGCTTTACACTCAAACATATTTAACACGCTCCCTTTCTCCCCGTCGCCCGGCCACAGGCTAATGGTTGCCCAGGAGACCAGTGACTCAAACAACTAGATTCCCTGAAAGCATGACGAACGCACAGTAAAGAAATGTGGAGGGCATTATGAGTCATGTAATGTCTCATCGTTTCTCAAAGCACTCAAAGGTCACAGACATTGACTTCTGAGAAGCGGAGTTGAAGTACAGTGAAGTACATGAAATCAATGTTGGCTGTTATTCCCTCACAAAGGCAGTTTCTGTGGGACTGATTATAAATGGTGGAAAGCAGGGTAAATATTGAATTAGTAACAGACCTGGCCATTCTCTCAAAGCCAACATACTTCCTGGTATCTGCACAAATTATCTGTGCAGGGTATAAATATTTGTTCATAAAATGTTCATTATTTGTTCATTGTTATTAAAATGTTCCTCTGAAACCATTTTCCTTTTCATTGGACATCACCTAAGCTGCATATGCTATTGGTTAATGTTCATCAATAGCTATTAAAGCACTGTTTTAGGCTACTATTGTTGGTAATGGTTAATTTCTGAAATGTTGCTAAAGGTTATCAGTCATTTAATTCCTGGTTATGTAATAAAGATTATGACTATTATTGCAAAAAACAATATATTTAAAATCAAAGCACCACCATTTGGATACATTTAGCGCAGCCCCCACAACAGTCCACTGCCAACTTAAAAGTGCATTCACACCCAGTCGTAATAACCGTAATTACAGCTTGTAAACTGGGAATTACCAAGTGACCGCTGCAGATTCATTTGGCCGTTGATAGTGTTGCCATAGACACATAATTCCCAGTCTGAGGACGTGAACAGCTACGAGTAGAACGTCACGTGTTGTCATCTCGAAATGACGGTACTTATGACATCGCGTGAACTTAGCACAAGTTTAGATCTGACTACATTCTGATTTAAATTGCCCACTTTATCACTATCCACCTGTTTTTATTTAAAATGTGCCAACGCAGATTTAAATGTTCCAGTGTGATTTTTGTCAAAGGTTTAACAGACGCAGGCGAATCGTTATCAATTAGGAATAAGATTTTGTGGGTATTTGAATTGAGATTGCAATCTTTTAATTATTAATCGTGCAGCTCTACTTTCAAGACTATCATTTTTTGTGACTGTGATATTTGGTTGGCTATAACATTATTAGCAAATTTGCAACAGCAGTGCCCGAATAACTTGAATGAAGTAACAAATTATTAACTAATAATAAATCTACTTCTACAATTAAATACAATCATTACACTCAGTACACTCATTAAACGGTATGTACTATATAGAAAATCTCAACTGCTGAATTTTGTATTGTCAAAAAAACTATTAAAAGTTATGTATATATATAGCCTAGTACATACTACTTTACATGCATGCATACACACAGTATACTCACTTAAAGCTATACAGATAGTAAATTAGTACAATTACAATTTCGTCTGTTTATTTTGTTGCAGAAATATAACTCATTTATTGCCCAGCGCTTTATGTAATGTTGGATATACAAGTATGTCCAACTTTATCTTCATACATACAGTATATTAGTGCGGGGCAATACATACTATTTAGCATATCTTAACTGCCTGATTGTTTGTATCTTTGCAAAATCGAAACTATTATCGCTCAGCTCTAATCTGCTAAGTGCGACTATAAGGCATGAAGATATTAAAACATTCTACATTGACATCATGATTTTCTGTAAAGCTGGTTTGACAGTGCCTATCATTAAAAGCGCTACATAATTTTGTCTTTGTCTGTCTTCTAGTCGGGAGACCTACAATGCTCTGACTAACTGGCTGACGGACGCACGGACGCTGGCCAGCCCCAACATCGTCATCATCCTGTGCGGGAATAAGAAGGATCTGGATGCGGACCGTGAGGTCACCTTCCTCGAGGCGTCTCGTTTTGCCCAGGAGAACGGTTAGAGCTGCTCTTCATGCATACCACTTTTGTAACTGGGATCTGAAAATTACCCCACATTTACAAGTTACAAAGTTTCTTTGCCTGTTGGTGCATCTCAGTGTGACACATCAATTTTCACTTGCTTCTGGCACCTGTTTGTCATGTATCTAGAGAGATCTTTTTATATTCATAATTGTCCAAACAGATGTGTGCCGCTGCAGAGAGTGCGCTTCACTTCCTCCCCTGTTGGTGAGCGTGTTCGAACAGCAGGATTTTTATGAGCGGCTCATTTACAAGCCCTTATGTATTGGTCACCAGAGTGCTGTAGAGATGTCTAAAGACCATAAGTTGGTTCTTGCTGATGATGCTGTTTATACTAAAGCACCCTTAATGAAACTGATGCTTAGCAAGCCTGATAACAGCTGTCCAAATGTACCTTTACAACACTAAAGCTTTTGCCGCATGATCAGAGGGTTGATTTTGATGTGTTCACCTATCTGTGTCCTCCACCCAGAGCTGATGTTTTTGGAGACGAGTGCTTTGACCGGAGAGAACGTAGAGGAAGCCTTTCTGAAATGTGCTCGCAACATCCTCAACAAGATTGAGTCAGGTAAGAGTTAAATGTGCTATTCATTTACTGACAGACGGAGCCTATGCTTTTGTAAAACTTTAGTAGTCATGGTGAAAGAAATAGTTTAACTCTGCAAAGCCTGACATATGAAATAATAATCAGTCATAATATATATATTTTTTTAAATTGCATTTGTGTGCACTGCATTGAACCTCTCTCCTTGAAGTTCTTGATAATCCAGTAAATGGTTCTTTCAGGTGCAATATTCTTTGCAGCAATTTCCTTGTATGTGAGGCATTTTTGCTGCAAAGCGATGATGGCTACTCTTTGGAGGGAACCATTGTTAACACAACTCAATGATTGGAAGCTCTTCTTCACTCCTTTTATAGCAATCAGTCTGCGCTTCTAATCCAATCAGAATGATTGAGTTATTTCATCTGACTAGTACTTGTTCACACGTTCCCATGTGCTAATGATATGATTCGTGAAATGATGCTAGCTGTTCATTTTGTGCCAGGGCCAAAAACAGTGAAATTTGTTTTTTTTGTGATGGTTCATTTTTTTTGGGCCAATGAAGCTTTTTGCAATCATTTACAAAGCATCTTTTCACTCTGCACAATAATCAAGAAATGATGTGAATCAACACCACAATAACTGAAGTAGTTTTATTCAGAGACCCGAACCCAAAAAAATATGCATTTTGGTGTAGTTGGTGATATTTATATGACCAAAAAGTAAATTCTGATAGATTGTAATGTAAATCAATAGCTGGGTTTCAAAAAGTGAAAAGTGAATCTTTTTAAAGTTTGTAAAAAAATTTAAACAAAAAAGCAAATTAAGTGTTTCCATCAAGTTGTTCAAGCAGATGATTGTGGTATTGGTAACCTAGTAACCAACAGTAAATAAAACACCATCAGCGGAAATCTCAGATTAGTCGCTTGAGTTTGAAGAAATTATACTGCAAATGCGTTTCCATCTCCAATTATTCGCATAACTTTTTTTTGTGTGTGTGTCAAAAACCACGAGTGTAACACCTTTTTTTTTTTAAGGTAATTTTTCTTCCAAAACAAAATGCAATGCAATACAATTATGACTGCTAGTTGAACAGATACAAGTTCCTCAAAGGCCTAATGTATTATATTTGATCTATTTTAACATGATTATTCAAAGAATTCAGTGAAAATTTCAGTATGGATAATCAACCAAGTTGCTTCAGTGCTGTAAGTGTTCATCTTTATATATTACTAACAATAAGAAAGTTATTACATTTACTTCATAAAAATCAGTAAAGATTTCACAGCAAAAAGACCTGAAGGTGGGCGGCTTTGGAATTATACTTAAAGGCCTTAAAAATAGTTTTTATGAATCAGATGACAGAAGGCATGCACTAGGTTTTTTGGTCTTGTTTATAATTGGGAAGCCTTAGAAATGTGTGTATGAAATATGACAGTAGGCTTTATATGGTTAAATGTTGTGTTTGTGCCCGTACAGGCGAGTTGGACCCGGAGCGGATGGGTTCTGGGATCCAGTACGGTGACGCGTCCCTGCGGCAGCTCAGACAGCCCCGGGGCTCTGCCGCACAGACCAAGCAGCAGTGTAACTGTTAGGGGCCTGGACACCCTGACCGATACCTGTCATCAGACCATACACACACAACCTCCCCCCTCAGGTTAGTACAGGGCTTCTGGGATCACCAAAAAAATAATTTCATGTTCTAACATGCATAATCATATGGACAGCAATGCACTTACAATGGAAGTCTATAGAGCAATACATTACACCAGGATAAATGTTAAAATACACACTGTTATGAAATTATTCTTTCAAGATTTAAACATCATATATGTTCATTAAGATAATCCACCTTAGACAGCTGACTTAGTTAAAAATTACTTTAATATAATAGAATATAACAAAAGTATATGTTATATATAATACACTACCATTCAAATGTTTGGGGTCAGTAAGATTTTTTTAACGTTTTTTTCTCACCTTGGTTGCATTTATTTAATCAAAAATAGTTTAAACCGTTATATATTATTACAATTTAAAATAACTTTTTTCTATTGTAATATACTTTAAAATTTTATTTATTCCTGTGATCAAAACTGATTTTTTTTATATAATATTTAATTCAAATGATAGTCTGGGGTAATGGACCATACTTCACTAGTTCTGTTCAAATGTAATAATCAGTGTGGAATGGATTGTACTGTTTTTAAACGTTTATTAACTCCTCCTTTCAGCTCCGGGTGTCTCTGGGTTTGTACGCCCCCACTCCCAAATGTGACCCTTCCACACCCAGACACATCTGGATCATTTGTTATGAAGTCCATCTGCAACCTTTGACCTCTGATCTCAGAAAGCTATTCACCTAGGACAGATCTCCCTGGCTGCCTAGCGAGGGCCACGGGCAGTAGAGGTGAATCCGACTGTGCGTGTGTGTGTAACTCCTCCAGTGATTCTTACACACACACTTCCATCTTGTAAAGTCACACAGCCATCATCTAGACTTCACTAGACTGGGATTAACCAATCAACAACAGAAATAACATCCATAGGTCTTAAACTAGATATCGCTGAATCATTGTATACATTGTGACATATCAGACCTTTGTTGGATTGGCTCAATTGAATGTGCCCTTTTTGGTTTAGTTTCAATGTTCCCAAAAGTGACAAATGACCATATGATCGGTCCATGCATGTTAGGCTGCATTTTTACCTGCAAAAAAAAAAAAAAAAGATTTCTATTATAGTTTGGAGCCAAATTTTGGTCTTCTGTGAGAAAAAGTAAAGATCATAAAACTGTTGCATTGGCCATGCATTTAAAGAGCTTCTGAAAGCTCAAAGAAGGTGAAACATCGGTTCAAATCTTGTAATTCGCTCAACACTCTCTGGCGCATACCAAATGTTTACTGCCACCCCGCTCTGGCTTGGGTTGGAGGTTATCGTCTAACTTAAACCTCACCCGTCATTTGCACAGGCCGCTAATGGCTAAATCGTTTATTGAAATAAAGGACTACGACTCAATCAGGGTTTGTCCAGAAAATTGCGTACAAATATCAATCATTAAAATTAAAATACAAATTTTGGGGTCTGTATGGGTGAATCCCAAAGAAATGTGTATGTCATATTTCACCCTGAAGCAAAAAGAAATCAATTACTTTAGCACCATTAAGATTTTCGGCATTTTGACTTTTTTTGTGTCAATTAAGCACATTTTGTTCTCAAAGTTTCCTTACTTAAATGTGAAAAAATATATTAAATAAAAAATGAATTATGCTGATTTTAAACCTGAAAAAATATTTTTATTGCTGGATTATTGTAATGTGAATATAATTTTTAATGCTTAATTTTCAGATATAAATGTCACATTGCATAAAAACAAAAATCTTAATAGAAACATCTAATTTCTTGTGATTTTTCGAATGAGACCGCCCCCAGCTATTTCTTTGTGAAATTCATCCCTTTTACTGTTGCGTTCGAGTCGTGTAATAAATGAAACAAGGTATATTATTAGAAAGGAAGAATATTTCAGTGCAGCAACCAGCTGCAACATAATTCATCCTACACTTGAACTAGTGTACATATTTTGGGTTCGCTGTTTGCTCTGGTTACCCATGACAGGGAGATCTAGAGGTGATGACCGGCACGGTGCCCCGTTCCCTCAGTGACATCATCATTATGCACCACAGACAGACCTGTTTTGATCTGTGTTTTCAGAACTGTCTATGTGATGTGTTTTTCTTTCTTTTTCCCTCTGCAAGTGCACTTTTTTTGACTGTTTATATACTGTACCTATAGAATTGTACAATTTATAGTAATTTAATGATATTAAATGAGAGAATATTGTTTGAGGAGTGATCATTCCTTATTAAAGAACAACTGAGACTAGCCCGACCCCATTTCAGCGGCAAGGAGTCATCAGCTGTGGACAAGAACATGCTTTTAGTTGTAAATGTGGAGTGGGTCATCATATCTCTTCTAGTACAAACACAGCCTTAACCGACTAACCACATGATCGTTCTACACGATTCAAGAGGCACATCTCAATCTCATAATTATCCAAGCTCTTTAAAATGCACTTATTCTGTTACGTCCATTTTCCCCCCCACTTTTACCAAATGTTTTGTCTGATTTAAACCACTTATATTCAACAAAATTGACTCAAATTAAAGAAATATTCACAGATGCAAGTTAAGAGTTACAGAAATGTACTTCTTTTTGTAAAAAGTGAAAGTTTATGCACCTACAATGGAAGTCTATTTTCCCCCCACCTCTAAATAAATCTCTGTGATACAACACAGAACACAGTATTCGATGCTGTCCATTGAGCTCAACTTATTTAACCTGGAATATTCATTTTAATATGGTGCCGATATTAGGGAGTCCCAAACTGTTTCCTTGAAATTTGCGTGCTTTGTATGGTCCCATTGAAATGTAGTACATGGTGTTAAGAAGAGGCGATCACAATTACTCTGTGAAAAATCCAGCATTTGCAGTTGCAATCCTTGCGAGGTGGAGTTTCATGTAGGGGTGAAAAAGTTCCTCGCGCAGATTTCGCTCGTGTTCAAGCTTGATGCATTGACTAACAGAAACCTACTTGTTTTGAAAGCAGAAAGTTGCTACACTGTTGAAAAATTAGCAACGTTTTCAAATCGATCACGTACATTTTTAACTACAACATTTTGCTAATGTGACCGTAACTTTAAGCAGCTCTCTGTTGGTCATTGTGGCTGATTTTTTTGACCAAATTGAACGATTAAAATCATCACGGTATGGAAGCTAAGCTTTCTTCCGCCACTGAATAAAAAATAAAAAAGGTAATTGCGACTTTTTAATCTCACAATTTTTTTCTCAATTTCGTGATATAAACTTGCAATCGTGTGTTATATAGTCAAAATTGCGAGATATAAACTTCCAATTCTGACAATTCCAATTTTTCTAAATCGAGGCACCAATCACAAATTTTGAGACGGGCTTTACACAATGACGATAGCACTGATTGGTTTTTAGGTCTATCCAATTGCGCCCAGAACCATTTGAGCGACGTCCATTGGTGACGCTCTGACGCTTTGGAAATGGCCTGTGAATGAACCTTCCCCAGACCCTAACTCAGTTACGACTGAGTGTCAAGGCTAGTCATGTTTACTAATGTCCAGCAAATTTTTGCAAGCAAAATCCAGTCATTTCAATAGGAATCCACGCAAATGTTTTGTCAGGGCGCAAGATTTCCCCATGCAGATTTGACAAGGGGTTCAAGTCGATCATGTGAATTCGACATTTTGACCAACAGAAAGATGTTTGGTTTAAGAGCTGTGCTTCATACATGCTATATTATTGACAATAGACCTTTTTTGCCCACAAAATTTCGCCAAAATTTCACTAATGTGATGCACCTTTAGAACAACTTCACTGTCTGAGCCAGATGATATGCGATGGCTTATGTATTGGAATTTGCTAGCATTTCGTAACCAAATATCATTATGGAGTGCATTTGAAGAGTAGCTCAAAGTACTGCATATATTGTTGCTTAGTAACTAGTGTGGTTTGTTCATTCACAAATATTGTATATCTGGATCATGTATTCTGTAAATAAGATTGAATTTGTCTATCGGAGTGTTTGGGGGAGGGGCGCTTGTTGATTTTAAAGATTAAGATTATAATTAAAGTTAGCTTGTTTTTTTATGTTGTGTACGTTTTTTCTATTGTCTCTGTTTTGTGTGGGAGTGTGTGACAATGAGCAAGTTGTTCGTTCAAATTATCTCTATTTCTAAGGTGACAGATGCATAAAAGGTGACATTCATAGGGAAATAAAATACTTCCAATCTGATCTGGTAAGAAAATGTAATCATTTTATCCGGTGATTTGGTTTGAATTTATACAATGCGATTTGCACCACCACTAACCTAACAGTCAGTAACTTGTAAGATGTACAGATACATACGATCCACCAATTCAAATAGTTATAAATTGCCATAAGAGTGCATTCTTAGAAGAAAATGTTATATAGACATTAGGGTTATTTCAGGTAATTCATTCAGTATATAGAACACTTTAGGGATTCCCATGCATGGGTCCATTTTATGGGCTTAGTTTTCAATTGAATTTTAATTCATTTTTATATTTCATTTTAAAAATAAAAAATGAATTAAGCAGCTTGTAAAAATACTTTATCACTAAAGTAAAATCTAAAATCCCATTCAACTTTATGCAATCATTTATATCTTCTTATAAAGAACCTTTTTGGCCTAAGTTTCTTTAAAAAAAAAGACAAATTCTACATTCTCCACAGAAGACTTTTTTTTTCCTCAGTGTTGCATATTCCAGCAGTGCAACAACAGCATCTGGTTTAGAGCATTAAAGACTAATAAACATCTGGGCCCGTATCCCTAAAGAATTTTTGTGCAAAAAGTGTCTCCTAGCGGCCAAATTCTACGAAAATTCTCAGAGTCATGACGTTTTCTTAGAATTTCCCCTAAAAGTGACAGGAAAATCCCAGTTAATATAAATGCTATTCCTCAAGATTCCTAGTGCTTAAAAGGGCTCCTAAGGCGAGATCTGCAGAGCAGGGAAGAGGACTTTTAGTGGCTTAGGAGTTCCCTTAAGCAGCTGCACAAAATGGGTTAGATTCCTTTTTTTCTCCATTTTCTGTGTTTGTAGGATATTTGTTAACAAGCCTTCATAAATAGACCAGCCAGCAATCACAGACATTGATAAAAGCTGAGCCGTGTTAAGACCACACTGAGTTGTAACGTTGCAATTTCTACTTCACTGAGGACAGCCCCTTGAGATAGGCCATCTTGTTTTCAATGGGTCACATGGGAGTGAAAGTACAAAATATGCCAGCTAGGATATTAATATGAGCAAATAAGACATGAATCATTATTTGAACAGGGTGTAACGAGCTTAAGTTTTCACATATTTTAGATTCAAATGTTAAGCTATAACCCTTACAGCTTACTATTCATTTTCCAGATATTTTCTTGAATGTGAAATATTATTTACAATTACAGTCTGCGTAAGATTAGAGTGTATAATTATGTTTATTTATTTGAGGGTACATCCTTTGCTCATTATCACCAAAAGTTAATTTTCATCAAACTTGTAGGATCAACCAATCACGACTTTTGAAATGATGACTCATACAACGGGGTCAACCACACCTTCTCACTAAGATAGGATTTTCCATCCATTCCTTGCTCAGAGTTCACTGAAAATGTTCTGGAATCACTTCTAAGCTAAAAAATTTTTAGGTTAAGTTAGGAGCTCTCTGAGAGGATTCTCTGAATCTTTAGGGATACGGGCCCTGGTCCACAATCTAGTTTTGATCAAATTTAAGAGCAGGGGAAAAAAAAAAATTAATGTAATAAATTAGTATTTTTATTAGTGAGTTATTTCTATCATATTTTAAAAAAAATCATTTCATGTACATTACAAATCAGTAGATAAAATAATCAATTGTCTCGTAATTATTATTTTATTATATTCTCGATTTATCTTGGTTTTTAAATGTTACCATTATTAATTCTACTATTACATATTAATTTTACAGTTCTCCCATTCTAAGGTGCATTCATTTTCTCTTTTAAGGAATGGAAATGATTAAATAACGTGACTACTTCCCATGATCTTGTGTACAAATAATCCATTATAGAAATCACACAGAAATAAATTACACACTTAACTGTATTAAATGTTGAAACACATTATTTAAATTGTCATTTTTATCAATCCCACTTGTATTTTATGGAGACATAAAAAAGATCAACTGAGGAATAAGCAAATAATTTAATTATTCAAAATGTATTTTTTAACAAACTATTGCATATAAATTAAAAATAATATAATCATTATCACTTATTTTATAATTATATTTCCTTTATTGCATTTATAAATTATATAAAATCATCTACATAATTTAATTTAGCCTATATAGGATTCCATCTCATTGAAACTAAATTTGGTAACACAATGATTCCATTTGTCAACATGAGTTAACAACATTAGTGAACGTGAACTAACATGGCACAATACTTCTAAAGCATTTAATAATCATAAAATCAACAAAAGGCCGATTATTTATTGGCCCTGAGCTAACATGAACTAACAAAGAACAGTTGTAGGCTATTTTTTTATCAACTAACGTTAGATAATAACAAATGCATTGGTCATTGTTAGTTAATGCACCTTTAGTAAAGTGTTACCAGTGACGTTGCAAACTTCCCGCTCTTTTGCAGTCTGCCGTTCATCTCAACCGGAAGGATTGGACACGTCATGCTCACTTTTCTTTTTACCAACATACGCAGGTTTTAGCACGCGGTAATCAGTAGCCCTCGACTAAGTAGTGACCAATGCTCATAACTGTGCTAACTTTCTAATTTATTGTATAATATTTATATTACCAATAGCACATATTCATGCAAGAACTGAATGTCAGTTCGCTTGAGGCAGAAATACACCATTTCTGTTATCTGTGATGAGCGATGACCTCGTCAAATATTTGCATAATCGTCAGTATCCGATAGATGGCAGTATAGTACATGCAAAAAACGGTCTGATCAAACTCACTACATGTGATATACACATTTGAAGTCATTTAAGTTGCTTTATTTCAGCTTCATGGATATTTACACTGACAGAAACACACACGTGAGAGTAACACCAACTATCAGCTTTTCACTCTGCAATCTCACAGGGACAAATCGGCAGATCTAGAATACTTTGGACTAAAGCAGAATGGACAATCAAAGAAAGACGATATAAAACACAGGTACAAAATAAAGACAATTCTCCAACTGTAATGGGACGTTTCAAGGCTGAGCAGTTGCAATAGAGCTCTTGGAAAGGGGAAATTAAAAGTAGACATCTTTTGTCATTTTCCAAGAGTTCCATTCTTCCACTCAGCCTTGTTCGCCAATCGCTGGCTCGGGTTCCCACGAAACCAAAAGACTTCAATGCAATTACAAAGAGCGGCGACTGAGACTTGAGATGCCTGGAATGATGGGTTAGTTCATACAATTACACTTAAAATAGATGCATATATAATGTAGATGTACACAATACAAACAACCTTCACAGATTTTGACTTGATACACAGTACATTTCATTAATGTTTGGAGAGGGTTTGTTTGATAAAATCTAGTTTTATCATTGCTAGCAGTGCAGCCCATGGATCTTGCAATTATAGAAGCGACGCTTCCGTGCCACGGCAGTTTTTGGCCAACATGATTCTTTGTGTTAGTGTTAATGAACGGGCTTGGAGAGCTTGCCAGTCGGACACACTGAGGTCTACTGTGCTATAAAATTGCTGAAGTATTCAATTCTGACTATGCCAAAGAATAATTAGGTCAATAACCAGGGAGGTTTTACAAATGCATAGCTGCTTTAAAAGTTCTAGAACAGAATGGCCACATCCTTCATGGTGGATGTGAGGTGTTAGTGGATGATTTTGAATAAGACAGATAATAATATGGCTTGGCTGCGTCTGGGGTGAGGTCTTCACTCCAGAGACTGCAGCATGAGCAGCTGCTTCAGCACCTTCGTCTGGCTGGTCTCTCGGATCTCTCCTGCCAGAAACATCTCGTCCACCACCGTATAGACCTGAAACACAACATCCAAAAATGTAACGCTAACCCTCCTAATGCCCCGGTACAGTGTTGCGACCAAAGATAGCCTGCAATCATTTTATGAGTGTCAGAATTTAACATGATCATCTCAGTGTGTTTGCTGCTACGACCTACATCTACTGACAAGCCAATACAAATGCAACATGAAATTGAGTATTGATCAATGTGACATGTTAACTTAAAACTATTACCTCGAGCTCCATTTACAAAATTGGCATGCCAAGTTGTCCTCTTTTCCCTAGCCATGACCGCTTCCATATTCTCCTCCTCTATTTTTCTGCGATTCATCTTGCTACATTTGTTTACCACTAGCTCATGCTAATGATTAGTCTTCTATACTAAAGATTCAATAGGTGTCATCATCGTACAGTCTACATGTCGTACAGTGTGATTTAATGATCTTATAGGATTGCTGAAATCTGTAGCAGGCATTAGGCCTCGAAAAATGATCAACATGATCAAAACTTTGCTGAAAAACCTGTTGTACACAATCTACTCTACTCCTTCTGTTGTCTGATTGATAGTTTAAGTAAAATAACTTTTAGTATTCTAAAAACTATTTAACATCCCCCTTCAGGCTGTGGTTAATGTATCTTTTTGCTCTGAAATCTTTGCTGATTTTTATCAGGTAAATATAAGGATAACTTTTACATTGTTAGTAATATTTCAAGATGAACACATTTCCGTTATCCACAATTCATTTTTAGTAAAATTGTTCAAATGGGAGTATCAAATATGATCCATCAGGCTTTTGAGGAATGTTAATTTATCTCCCAATCATTATTGTATTGCATTGCATAATATGTTTTGCCTCTCCAAAAAAAAAAAAAATCTACAGAGCTTTGATTATTAAAAGAATCTTACTAAGGGACCGTTTACATGACGCAGCTTTCAACAACTAAAAACAGAAAACCTTTTATGTGTTTTGGCCATTATATGGCGTTTTGTTGGCCTGAAACTTTTGGAAACGGGTTTCAAAATGCACGTTTTTGAAAATGATACCGTTATCGTATTACGTGTTCAGTCTATATAGGCACGTGCGAGTACTTGATACGCAAAACAAGAATAGAGGACTACAGGACTGAGTGTGTGCTGCTCAAGATACTGAGTTTATTAACCCTTCTCCAGCAGATTGTAGATTTACAATCTGTGTAGATTGTTTGTATTCACAGCACTGTAGAAGAATGCATAAGTGTGCAGGCGCATAGTGTTTAATTACAAAGTGACATCGCCAACTACTGGCCTGGCAGCAGAATACAAAAGGTTTTGGTCGGATGATTTTCACGGATCCGTGTAATCGGGGATCGTTGTGACATCGTTGTCATCTGTACGCAAAACTTCCATTTTTAGTACAACTTTGTCGTGTAAACGTACCCCAAGACAAATTATTGGGAGATTTAGATGTTATAATTTTAAATGTTATAATTTCATTGATTTACAAGCAAATCAGATTCAGAATTTCATCTTACTGTTTGGCCATATACATAGCAAAATTGCATATTCTTGCTTAGTTTGGGCCTCTGAATAAAATTGAGACTCCATATTCTACTATATAAGCCATAAAATTGAGTCATATTGTTCCATTCCTGATATTTCTAACTATTATTTCATATGTCAGGCTTTACAGGGTTAAAAAAAAATCTCATGAGCGTGTAGGTCAAACCGTTCATGCAGTAGGTGGAATTAAAAATACATCAGATAATTAGCTCAGCAGAAATCAAATGCAATTATCCAAGGCAACTTTTTTAAAGTAATTACTTCTACTAGTGCTGAATGGATGTGGATGTTCTTAATTGTATGACTCTTGTAATTATGCATCAAATAACTGTTGCCATGGAGCTGCATTGCTGCTGAAACGGAGAGCTAATTACATATTTTTCTCACACTAGTTGTTTTACTGCCAATGAAGCTTCTCTAAATGGTCCTCTTAAAGAACCCTCCATGGATAGATGTACCCAAGCGTTTACCTTAACAATAAGGCCTCTGATTTGTTAAGGCAAGTCATGCTGCATCATGTCAGTCAAATGTTTTTGAAAGAAATTAATACTTTTATTCACCAAGGATGCATTCAATTGATCAAAAGACATTTATATTGTTACAAAAGATTTCTAATAATGCAGTTCTTTTGAACTTTCAATTCATTAAAAAAAAATCGATCACGGTTTTTAGAAAAATAAGCAGCAGCACAACTGTTTTCAACATTGATGATAATAATAGTTTATTATTTCTTGAGTGGCAAATTAGCATATAAGAATGATTTCTGAAGGATCAAGACTGGAGTAATGATGCTGAAAACTCAGCTTTGGCATCACAGGAATAAATGACATTTTAAAATTTCTTTTAAGATTTTAAGATTTCTTTTAAATTGTAATAATATGTCAGATTATTTCTATTTTCGCAGCCTAGGAGAGAATTACAGACTTTCATTAAAGAAAACATTTTTTTAGAGAAAACATTAAAAAAGCAAACTTTTAAACAGAAGTGAATAACAACATATATAACTATGTATTTAAGATGCATTGTTTACAATTTTTATATTTTTACTTTACTGCATTAGTGTAGTATTAAAATATTCGTTTAATCCTACACTTACCTTGTAGAAATTGAAGACCAGGTCTAATTCACACACATTGTGGAAATACTCATTCAAAACCTGTGGAGGAAGAGAAATACAACGCTGTTGAAAGTCGATAGGACTGGGCAGCACAACACACACTTGTAGCCTTTACCGAGCTCTTCATCGAGATGATCTGTAGATGAGGATTTGTTTGTATATGCTGTGTGTGTGTATATATATATATGTGTGTATGTATACATATGTACATATATATTTGTATTCAAGTATTTCGAGTTGTTTCGGCTCCATACGCGATTAACATTGGTTTTGCGGTTTCACAGAAACTAGATATGCTGTTGTTGTAATGTTAACTACTATAGTAACTATAGAATACATTAGTATATTACAGTATATACATTACTATAGTAATGTTAGCTACTATAGTAACAGGACAGTTTTGAGTTCACTGTTTGTCTGGAGCTGCTGGCGACTTACAACCAACTTGTGCTTGTATATAATCTTGTGTGCTGTATGTTCATTTCTTGTTCCTCCTTGTCGGTCATTCGCCATCATCGCTTTCTTTTTCGCGAAGCATTATTTTACTTCACTTCAGCTATAATACAGAGACATCCACTCTTGCACTGTGTGTTTGTTCTTGGGGGCGGAGCAATGAAGGGAGGGGTGTTTGATTGTGCTTGTTTGGGATGATTTCAGATAATCGCTTAACCACAGCAGTCTTTCGGTCACCTCAATAAGTAGCAGCAAAACCATTGCTGAGTAGCTGTTGACTGTTTTAGGTTGGTGACCCAGGCGTTTGTTTGTTCTTAATCCAGGGTTATTCAGCAAAGTGGGCTGGTTTGGGCAGAAGTGATGTGGGATATTTTGGGGGAGTTGTTTACAGTGAGGGTCAGAGGAAGTCCTAGAATTCCATGTCACAATGTTCTTGAACTCCTGGCCGCTGGTTTCCCTCACGGACACATTCCATTTGTCTCTCAGACATGGAAAATTACACCCACAGAAGTGCTGCTCCAGTGCTCCTCTATTTACCTGGTGAGAGGTCTCACTAAAGCTCATTTGTGTTTAGTCTAATTATATGTGTTACATTAAATCGTATTTAGATTGGAAATGTTTATGGTAGAGGTTAACAGATAGACGTTACATAATACCAATGTTTTGAATGTGCTTTTTAAATTGCAGTATGTAATATTGACAGATAGGAGTTGAAATGGGTACTGTCCAAATTCAAAATATTGGAGATAGTTTTTATTGACAAAGCTTTTTATGTTTGCGATCTCTTCGTTTGCTGGCTTCTATGGCTGCAATACGCTTTGTTTTTCGCCAACTGGCAACTCGGGGTGTCGAAATGCTATTGGGTAAACTGGCAGTGGGCGGGATTACACAGACGAAAACAAAACAACAAACATTCTGACAAAGAATTCACATTTCAAAGTAGAATAATCGGCCGTAGTATTGTTTCTCGGAGAAACAAGTATGTGAACTTAGCATGTTTCCTAAACATCTGCAAACAGTTCAGTTTCATGCCCACTTATTTGTCACCAACCTTGCAATTATGAGTGTTGAGATTTTTTTCTGATATAAATATCAACTGCAAAAACGACCAAACTCAAACCATGATGCATGTCATCACTAGCATTTTAAATGCTTTGAAATCTTTGTAAAATAATAGCACTTCTGTGTTTATGATGTATTTGGGCTCATAGCTTGATAAAATGATTGTACCTGGTTTTCAATTAGTAAAACAACTGTGTGGAAAACATGCTTGATAAGTTTTAACTACATTTTTATTCATTTTTCTGCTTGCATTAACCATTTTGAATCCGTTTGAGCACTGTGGCTGTTTGGTCAAAATTATGGTTCTTCTGATTTAGGGGTAAATTACTCTTAAAGCCATTTCAAAGCATAAACATCAAGAATTTTTTTCTTTTTATAGCTGTAACACCTTGACCTAAGTATTTCTTAGAAAGGGTCAAGAATTATGAATTATGTGCAGCATAATCAATTTAATGCTAAGGAAATGTGCTGATTATACCATTTAGATGCTCAATTGAACAATTATTCAATTACATATTATAATTTTTTATATTTCATTTAGGGGGAGCCAAAAAGGACCATTATATACAGGAGAGGCCAAAAAATTGATGTCTGGAGGGGATATTTGTCTTTAATGACTGTACAAGTTTGATTAAATCATCAAGATATGAGGAACATATTTTATATATTTTTAAACATTTTAAATATTAGAGAAAAACAACTAAACACTAAACTTGGTTAAGATGTTTATCCGACAAAATTGTTTGGCAAAAAAGGCAAACTACATAGTAGGCATAGTTGTATTTTACTATGCCAAAAGCATACATTAACTACAACATAATCAGTTATTAATATTTAGTTGGTTCTCTCTTATTGTTCATAATGTCTTTGCATGGCAGCCTGGCCAAAAATGATGTCCGCATAATTTGGCATGTTTCATTGCGTTATCACAAATAAAACAATTGATTCCAAGCACAACTACGCTATATGCTTACAAAACACATTTTTAATAATGTTCAAATTAAGAGTGAAGATGCCAATTTTTCTAGGCCGGGCATCACTTTTGGCCTCTACTATATACAAGTTTATTTATAGACATTAAAATTAGCTTCAGTAAGATTTACCTCAACAAAGTTGTGAATAGCTTCCAGGTAAGCCAGGTTATTGTCTGTCACATCCACACAGATGCAGAAGTACAGGCCGGCGTACCGCCTGTAAATGATCTTGAAGTTTCTGAACTGCGGAGGAAAACAATGTATAACTACTAAGGCCAATATAAACACTTGTTGACTAATGATTTGAACATTTCCTGTCTAAAATCACGTGTGATTTTTAAAAAAAAAAAACACTTTTACACTTTTTGATGCCCCTAAAAATGATGATCCCCTTGTGAAGATTGAAGAACTTCCCTTCTAAAGCATAAAGGCAACTATATATAGAAATGTAAAAAACCTAGTAAGCCTGATATTATAAAGACATGTTATTTGCTAAATCAAATAACTGGCTTTTTTCCAAATCCAAAATTAAAGAAATTAGTTCTACCTGAAGAGAAACATGTTACTTAAAATGTATTTTTACAGATCTTTTCACAGTAATATATGGTCTCAAAGTCATTCTGAAAACCCCTGGATCAGATCACAGTTCCTTATGCAACATTACACTAATTATCCAAATGTAATGGGCAGTAACTCATCTCTGAACCACAGCTAGTGTAAAAATGTTAAAAGTGTTGTACCTCTACAAAGTTGGTGTGTTTGGCATCACGGACTGTCACTACGGCGTGAACCTCTTCAATCAGCTTCTGCTTCTCATCATCATCGAACTGCATGTACCACTTGGCCAGCCTGGTCTTCCCTGCTCGATTCTGGATGAGGATAAAGCGGATCTGCAGAAGCGGAGCAGGAGAAAAGTATTGACCTAATTCTCACAAATCATCCAATATCATTCAATAAAGCTGAATGAGTCATGAATCTGGCATATCTAATGCTTGTTAATATGTTTGACCAAGCATAATGACCACGCATTTAAGAATTTTAATAGCTTAAGATGCATAAGCCACCATTATAAACGTATGGTGCATTATATTACTTAAAGGTATATGAGCTGACATAAACAGGTTATACAGAGTTTGCATCAAATTACTAGGCATGAGCATTTAGCTTCATTCATTCGGCGTTATTTCTATTCTGACTCGAATTAGAGTAATGGAAGGCTGGCTATTTTTGTCACTTGGGTATTATAGTCCTTATATTATGTCTATATAATATGATTTATGACCTTGGTCGTGTTGTTATAATCGGTAGCCTATATATATACTAGCATGTTAGCCGAGAAGAACAGACACTCAAACCTACTCAAAATAATGATTTGAACAAGCAAAAATAGGCATCTGCACTTACCATTGTCCTCTGTATTTATCGTTTACAGTGGCCTAAGTAATTTAAATCAATGTTTAATTGATTTAATTACAAAATAAAGCAGCTTCAGTCTAGGTTATGTTCTGTAGCCGCCCGCTATCTTCACCGGACAGGATGCGAGCAGAGGGCCGTCGGTGCTAGGAATGGTGGGTAATGTAGTTCTGTCTGTTGGCTGTAAGCATACATCGAACTCAAGAGAATGTGCTTGTTATACTACAATTACAATCGTACACCGGGGTTGAACCCTCGATGATGGCACATGACTAAAATTAAACAATTTAAGATGCTTGATAGAACTTTTGCTTTAATTACTAAATAGAGCCCAGGGTGCATGTGAATAATAATAGCGTAAAATAATGTTAATGACAGCTTTTATGAACATTAATCGAGGGGGGTTCAAACTTTACAGAACCAAGGGAACCCAACATAAAAATAGTTAGACCTTTTCTTAAAACGTGTGTAGGCTACCTATTATTAATTTAGACTACACACATTTTGTAATTTGACATATTTCAAACATTTCTGTTTATTGATATTATTATTATTAATGCTATATGTTTTTATACATCTGTTCATGGACCCCCAGGGCTTTCCCATATTCTTGACCTTAGCCCATTATTCTGGAATAAGTAGATAAAATAAAACGTTCCAAATGAACATTCAGGAAGATATGGTTCATCTCGATCAGACCACATTGATATATTTAGAAAACATAGATAGATAGATGGATGGATGGATGGATGGATGGAAGGATGGATGGATGGATGGAAGGATGGATGGATGGATGGATGGATGGATGGATGGATAGATGGATAGATGGATAGATGGATAGATAGATAGATAGATAGATAGATAGATAGATAGATAGATAGATAGATAGATAGATAGATAGATAGATAGATAGATAGATAGATAGATAGATAGATAGATAGATTTCAATAGTGCAGTCAAAAATATATATGCTATTACAAATATATAAAACAACATATATTTCATGTATTTTTTTCAGCATTTCTGTTTTCAAAAGCAATTTCTTTTAAAGAAATGTTTGGGTTTTTGGCTAACATTTACTTTTTTTGTGAGTCTTACATGAAAAACAATAGCATCTGGAAATGGCCCCATGCAGTGTGAGTTCAGTCTGAACTAATTTCTCATTACTTGTTTCTTGCCATATTTTCTGGAAAAATGGAGGATCATATCTGTTACATCACCACACTTGTCTTCTGTGCTTCAGCTTGTTAAGGATAGTAGGTTTGTCTATTACAGAACATTGTCCAGAAGACTTGGACAGGGTCTCTGCACGTATTCAGAGGGGGTTGGGTCTCTGATTGTTCAGAGATTGCACAACTGTGAGAGCGAGGAATGCGGCGGCCCTTGGGACTTAGAAATATTTCAGCTGCAGTCTAGAGGTGGGAGCAGAGACCTTTCGCAGTTTCTTCACTTCACCAATGACAGTTTGTTGTGAAAGGCTGTGGCTTTTTTTAAACTAATGAACTGTGTCAGGATAAATATACCATTATGAATAACTCCGGAAAAAAAAACTGATTTAGATTCTGTTTCTGTCATTTTAGAACCACATTTAGTTTTGTATTTATTCACAACAAAGCATGAGAGCTCTTTTTATTTAACTTTTTACCCTATGACTCTCTCTGATTGGACTCACATAATCAATAATATGAATAATGATGGTGATAATAATGACTATTTTCAGTGTTAAAAACACATGTGACAATCAATGTTATTTCAGCATTATTTATGTAGGCCTATACTTTTATTAGATTTTGTTGTCTTTTTTTAAATATTTCAATTTAGGCTAAATTATTTTCAGGGTTTAAGGTTTAGTTCAGTTTCGGTTTTCATTTATTTTATTTCGTTTTTATTTATTTTAGTTTTATTTTTTTTTCTATGTTGTTCATCTAATATTTATATTTTATTTTAGCATTATTTCAAATAACAAAAATGTTGTAGTTCAAATCGACAATAATGACCTTGGTGACAACTTGCTCGACTTTGATGAAAAATACTCTTGTCCTGGCAACACTGCCTATGTATATTCTTGTATACATAATTTATTTACTCAACAGATATATATATATATATATTTTGTATATATATATACAAAAAACTTAGTGGAATTTAAGTTTCATCTTTTATGTAATTATTTTTTTTTTTATAAACCAACATATAACCAAACAAACCACATATTTTGTATTTGGACATTTGATTTAAAGTTTTATATTTGCTGAGATTGAGCCCTTTTGACATCTCTCCCCGGAATCTTTCATATATAGCCTAGGCCTATATAGCGAGAAAATTTGTTACTGACTAGAATATTATTTAAAAAAAAGAAAAAGAAAAAAAAAAAGAAAGCAATAATAACACATTCATAATTGCACTGGACAAGAGCACCCAGCTTATGTTTGGTGCGCGTTATAATAGTGTGTGTGAGCGCGTGAGCGCGCGCTCGTGTGTTCGGTAATTGTGTCCATGCGCGAGACTACAGAGGAGGGAGGAGAGACCGAGAACGGGAGAAGGGCCGCCATTATTGGGAAGCTGAAAAAACACATTAACACACATTCGCACACGCACCGTCACTGAATTTCGCCTTTATGCTGCGAGAAGTCCTTTTTTCCGCTGGAGGCCTGCGCTGTTCTCCACGGACCGCGTGTTGACGGCTGAAAGGTGTGATAAACATGGACAACTCGAGATGTTTTGGACACAACAAAGGAAATTATAAGTGCTCAAAAACAACGTGGTGAAGACACAACGATACAAAGCTGTTTTCCCCTCTCTCTAACTCTCCTTCAACGCCCCCATCCTTTCCAACAAGAAACATTGATCTGATGTTTCAGTCTGGGTTTTCCTCGATGCTTTTTCTTGTCTTTTGTGCTGCATTTGGGAAGAGAAACGCAAATCAGATTGTTGAAAACTTTCAGAATACGATCAGTCATTGAACGAAGAGATTGTGCTGCGATCGGACGGCTGGAGAAGGGAAACGCCGATGTTTATGGGACTACTGCTGGACTATTTTTATTGTTATTCCTCATCTTGATGAATTTCTGAGCCGGTTACTGCTGCTGCAGATAAAGGAGTGAAAGAGAAGAGAGAGGGAGGCATGCTGTGGTATGTATGCGCCAGTCATTTTCTTTCCCTTTATCTAGATTTCCTAATTCCAAGGGATCCTGTTAGCAAACTGGTTTGTGGCTATAAAAACTCTATTCTATATATACTCTATATTTTAAGGTTTATTGAAACTAGAGGACTGTATGTAGATTTTTTGTAACTAAAACGGTGATATTGTGTGATCGATCCATTTATTTAATTTTTTTTCATTTATTATTATTATTATCCCAGGTGGGAAACTTGATCCGGAGTTTGTTACATCTTTTCATTTGAACATGGTCTCATATCAATGCTCAGACACCAGTCTTTTTACAGCTGTCAGGACAGTATGTGGCGTATGTCTTTATGTTTTACTTCTTTTAAAATAATATTTAGTACATTTAAGATCCACGTTATAATGGAATCGGCTTATGATAAAGCCAATAACATCATAATCGTTGCTGGGTTTTATGTAAATCCAGATGGAAATGGGTGAAAGACTGTCTGAATGATGTTTGGCTTTCAGATTTGATTTACAACAATATTCTGATTTCATGATAACAGAGTTTGGTCATATTCTGATTATGAAAGGATCATATAAACATTAGCATGAGTATTTGGATTAAGCCAAAATTTAGTTTTTTTTTCGGTCACAAACCACCTAACCAGAATATCCAACATACGTTTATAAATGATTTAATTCATCACATGACCACAAAAATATAATTTCAGGTGATGTCAGATACAGTACCGTTTAACAATTAAAACAGTCTCATTTATATTTTAAACAATACATTTTGTTACGTTTTGTATTGTTAATGAAGTATAATTAATGAGTAGAATACAACGACTGGAATGTCCAGTTTTTTATTGAAGAATGCACATGATTGCATCATACGAACCCATTTCAGAAAAAATGTTTTATTAAAATATGCACTTTTTTTTTACATTAGGCAGCATAGTTAAGTATAGATGTTCTCTCATTTTAACATTTTCTTTCTTGCAAGTGTTGGTTCTAAATTATATTTTGTGAAATATACAGTTTGTTCAGGAATATTTGAGTTTGGTTAAATAAGCCTCTAGTTGGTGATGTTCCAAAAACAGCTGGTATTGACCAGACTGGGGAACTGGTAGAGGTCTGACCCTGACCTATTGCACAGTTCAGTATGACAAGGGTAGCTAAATACATACTGAAGTTTACATAACAGTGTGCATCTGTTATATTCATTTATACTATATATCTGCTGAAGTTACAGCAAATTGAGTGAGATATAACCCTGTCAGACCCCTGGGGTTTAAGACCCCAGATGTTTGCTTTGTCATAGGAACTAGCAAATTCCAAATTTGTAGGCATTAATTGGTTAAAATCTACTGCTTTTAGGTTATTATAACAGAACCAGTCATATTTAATATATAAAGCATTTCTTTTGAGTTAATATTGTCTGAAAATAATGCTGCTATCATTCAATTGCATAACATGCACTTCTTTTAATCAGTTACGTTGTAACAGTAATTGGCAAATGCAGATTTCATAATTACAATTTCTTTTTTTAATAAATTGGCCTGGCTGATATACTGATCTGTCAGTACTCATGATTAACTTATTTTAAGATTGCTCTTTTTCTAACTTGAGTAAATCCCCCCGCCTTGACTTTATCTGGCACAGTCCACATTATTTGAAGTATTCCAGATTGGTGTTTGTGTGCGTGATGATGGTGTATATTTGTTCTACTGCTCAACTGTCACATGTCTAATAGATTAATCGGTGGCTCCTAGCTGGAAACCCTTTAGTGATGTGTTGCCTCCTTGCATTCAGGGGAATCATTTTTAAGCCCCCTTGACAATGTAATATCAGTTGAATCAGATTGTTATTTCTTCAGGGAAGACATGATGTAGCACGAAAGATGCACAAGAATATCAGCGAGTGCGCAAGTCAGACGGTTAGGAATTTGTTGACGATGCTTGATTGAGTAAGAACGTGTCGGTGTTCCTCAGATAATGTCATGGAGATGAAAGTTCATCAAATCAGGAATGAACGATAAGGGTTGGAATGTCTGTTCAGTCAAACTGTGGCCGTTTCCCATCGGAGTATTAGCAGAAAGGCTTGTTTCACTACTTATTCTGCACTTTAACAAGATGTTTAATTTGACAGTTCACTCTAAAATTAAAAATCTGTCATCATTTACTTGCTCTTGTGTCATTCCAAACCTGTGACTTTTCTTCTTTGGAACACAAAATAATATATTTTAGCGCACTAATGGAAGTTCACTGCTAATTTGGCAAATTGGATAATTCGTGTGAAATCGTATGATCTGTTTGTGCCTCTCTAACAGGTTCAAGGGTGGACACAAGGGTGTTTTTTTTTTTGTCCATACAATGAAAGCCAATTGTATCCTAAATTGTTTGAACCCCAGCGCTCTATAAAATAGCATCCTTTTTGTGTTTGGCAGAAGAAAGTCAGTCATACAGGTTTAGAATGACTTAAAAGTGAGTAAATGAAGCAATAGGCCTATTTATTTTTGGGTGAAATATCCCTTTAAGAACCAGATTTATTAAACGGCAAATAAGCGTGAGAGCGCAATTTCCCAAAAAGTGCTGATGGGAGTGGAAAGTTCTGCACGTGATCTAGTGACGACTCGCACATTAAAGAACACATTTCCATAATGACCAACACAATCTACCAAGAGCAGCGCAAATTAGAGTCTGGTTTAAGACATGTTTTCTTGGGGTGGTAAATAGTGGCGCAAATACCAGTAAATTGAGCACAAACCTTAGTAAATCACCTTCAGTGATTCATTTAAAAACGGCCCTCACATAAATTATGCGTCTGAAATGGAAACTACTACAAATGCATATGCAATAAAGTCATCCGCAAAAATGTCCACGCCTTTTCAGCGCTAATTGTTCACTTTTTTCTTTAGTAAATCCTGACAGTAGTTTTTTTTTTGTTTTTTTTTTTTTTACACCAATAGAGGGTTAGCACTGGAGCAAGCTGTTAGTAGTAAATCTGGCCCTAAGAGGTTTGTGCCAAGTGATTTGTACAAATCGTAAGTGAACGAGACATTCTGATCATTTGCCTGATCATTCTGACCATTGTCGCCTGCTTGCCTTTTCCTAGCTACAGAGGTTCTGTAAATGCTAAAGCTCATATTTGTTATACTGCTTTCCTGTAACAAAGTCTGAACTTTAGAGACTCTAAATTGTTCAAGTGAGTGAAGCATGCGTTCCTTCCTGTGGTCTTTCATTTCTGAACGCAGCCCCTGCGACCCCTCCGAGCCCCTTAGCTGAAATGTGAAGAATGCAGGAGGATTCAATGTAATCAAACTCTTTTGCCTTCGAGCACAACTGCCATGTTTCTTCTCTGTAGCATGTTCTCTGAGTGAAGGTTAATAGTTGAGGTTGTGGATGGTTTCACAAGTGAGTGGTTTTAAAGGGGTAGATTTCCCAAAAATTACTCATCTGTCATAATTTTCTCACCCCTCTGTTCCAAACCTGTATGCTTTCATTTTATGGTAAAGAGCAGCTTGGACATTCTGCTAGATAGCTGCTTTTAAGCACCACACGAGAATGTTTAAAACAACATGAGGGTGTGTAAATGAGTTTTCAATATGAATGCTTTGGAATTCAGTGCAGAAAAACTGTGATTTGTTGTCATGTCTTGTCTCTATAATGTTGAACATTTAGACAGAACTCGGAGAGATGCTGTGATTGCAATCTGTTGTAGGAGCGGCTTTGCCTTCCCCGAAATTCACAAACATTTTGAGCCGACCGATGGAAACTCTAGATAAACGTAGTTATGAGAGTTTAATCTCTCATTCCTCAGCCCTGTTCACATTATCACGCATATATATTTCAGATGATGTGATCCAGTCACCATGTATGCAGTCCAGTTCTGAGACCATACACCTAATGTGCTATTTTGGCCTTTATAAGCATGATATTTAGACATTTGTAGTTGACATTAGTATTAATAGGGACATTTGCTGGACAAGCACACCCCTAAATGCTTTCCACCTTTGCTAATATAACTGTGATTTGCACGAACAGAGGCGCCTGTGATCCATCTAAGCCCTTTCGCTGTGCCTTCAGCGCTAGCCACTGTTCATCTGCCAAGTGTCTGGCCTGTAAGACCCGTCCACTTGCCAAACGTTGCAGAAAGGGTGATTGGTAATTTAATCATTCTCATTTATTTTTCCAGTTCCATTTTCTCCTTGAATTCAGCATGTCATGACTGAATAATTAGTTGTGCTTGCTAAGGCAAGCATCACTATCTGTATTGCTCATACTTAGGGTTGGGATTTAAACAAACCTCTAGCCTTAGCAACCACCCTGAAACCGTGTTGGGTGTATAGCGTTGCTACAAATAGCGAAGCTACATTTCTCGGCAGTTGCATCATTAGTTTTGAAAGGATGCAGGTTTTTAGTAGAAACCCTATTTTAATAATTAAGTAGTGTGATAGCTTTGACAAACTAATTTTCTCCAACAGTTTTTCCAAAATCAAGCTGTTTATAATTGGAACAAAATAGTGTGATTCGAGCATTAATAATCTTTTTGGGTTCTTTCGGTTAGTTCTTTTCAACAAATTAAATGTTTTTACATTTATGAATAACAAAAAGTAGTTTAAATGTGCCCTATGGCTTTTTTGTAACCAGCTACTTTAAAAGTTAAACCCTTAGCTTAGCTAATTTTCTTGTCCAAAGCTGCCCAAAACATTACAATAACTGCATAGCAACATGCTAACAATGATTCTGAAGGCATTTGTAATCGAATAGCAACACCTTGTTACCTTGCTAACACCTAATTATTTATCTGAAAACTGAAAGTTACATTTCGGTAATTAAATTTAAATCATTAGGTAATAGAATACAGTATGATGTTCAGGTTGTTGTGTTCACAAGTGATAAACCAGTCGTAGTAAATTTCTTAAACAACGCAAAAAATGTTCTGTATAGCTGCAATTATTTTTGGTCGAGGTGAAGTGCGTCCATACAGCTGACATTTATACTGGTTGTACCATATCAATTTTGTGTGTAGACACTGACACAGTCAAGTCAGTCAATGATTTAGGCCCTCAAACAATTTAGGTCGAAACAGAAAATTACATTTTGTTTGCTTTTTTGGCTGAGTAATCTTGCTTACGTTTACTACATGAGAGCCTACTGCAACACCCTAGCATGGTGGTGGTAAGTTTTGCTCGGTCAAGTGCGGCTTTGTAATGTATGTAGTCATAATACCATTGATGCCCTTGTGTTACTTATATTCTTAAATTTTTTATCGTAACCGGTATTCGGTTCAGTCATCTGCTGTCTTACAGAGGAATCTGAGCTTTATTTAGTCTGCAGAGTCTTTGTGTTTGTACGGAAAAACAAGTGGATGGCTTAAATGTGGTTGTTTCAAGCATTGACTAACTGTGGCACTGTGACACAGTCTTAGCTTCCACAGTATTATGTTTCCCAGAATGACTTGTGAAAGTCATATTAATGCAGACAGTCGTTGTTTTGAGGCGATTTGCAGGGCTTGGCAAGTATGAAATGCTTTTGAGTAGTTCTTTGTTTAATGTGGGGGGAAAAGTGAGCATGAATTGAGTTGAGAATTGGGTTGTGTTTGATAAAGTAAAGAGCTAATTATAGCTGGTTTAGCATGCATTCTCTAGATTACACCACTTCTGCTCTGAATTGCTGCCTTGTTTGAGGCTGAATTACAAGGAAAGGAAACTGGCATTTTCTAATGAGTATCTGAATTTTCATGAGGAAATCTGCTCCTAACACTCCCCCCCTTTGTTATTTTTCACAACATGAGGCATTTGATAGTGGGCAAAAACTAGGGAGTTTTTTTTTTACCCAGAAAAGCCCAGTCGAGCCTAGATGTGCTGGAATTGATAAGAAAATGACTCGCATTGGAAGCTCCATTATTTGCAAAATGAACACATTCTCCAGGTTTGAGGGGGTTGGGACCCTCGCTTCTACAATGGGCAACTATCTATTGTCAGAGAGTTTTGAATCGCCCGCTATAACACTTTGCAACAATGGTCTGTCACGTTTTTTTAAAGAATAGTGTCCATGGCGATGAAGTTCCTGAATGTTTTTTTGCCATGACCTTTGCAGGACTGAACACTAAGCCAAACTTGTTTGCCTGGCCAAACTTGTTACTGGCCCCACCACAAAGTATTAAATAAATAAACTAAAATAGATTTAGTTGTTTTTCACCCATGCAACTTTGTATTATAATAAATAAGTTTATGAAACCTCAATTTTAGATACCAGTGAAATTTCACAGTTCAGTAACACACCAAAAACTACTAGCCAAAGTAATATAAAGTTTATTAAAGACAAGTAAACAGTCAGAACAAATGAGAACAAATAGTCAAATTACAAGCAAGCAATGATAAATAAAATAAAACAAAGACACAAATGAAATATACAGTGCTTTGTTTTTCAGGTCTAACAGTAGCATTCAGGTACAGAATTGTAATAAAGTAATTAAATATAAAATAACACTGCACAGTCATATAGATTAATCATAATGAAAGTTACAAAACTCATCAAGTCAAGAGCAGTGAGATTGTCTTTTGTTTTATTATCATTTATGACAGTCAGCGGCAGGTTTATTAGGCTGCTGTCACTTTAAGAGCAAATGCACAGATCTAATACACTGACACATGCGTTTTCTTTCCCAACTGTTTACATAACGGACTGTTCATCAAGGTATGTAATTAACATAATTTTGGCTGTATTTGTCCATTTGTGTAGTCTGGGTTTCCCCATGCTGCCTTCCCGCAGCGCGATTTTATTCACGCTGAAAGGCAGTATGGATACCATGGGCCAGATTTTCGCCTCATTTAGGGAACCAATCACAGAACGGGGAGGGAGCAAGACGATGACGACATCTATGCACACCTAAGCAGTTTGTTTATTTCTATGGATTCAACATGGCAGCAGACGCGAAGCTACCGCATGTTTATCTTGCACAAACGGCAATAGTCGCTGAACGTCATTGTTTACACAAAAATATCTTACCCATCGTCTTCTTCCTTGTCTAATTTCTGTCGCTCTACATACGTCATCTGGTGTAATTGAAACGATTGCATATGAGCTACGGAAAGGCGCATTTGACAGACATGCTTAGCACCCAATAAACGGCACCAGGCAATCGTAAACCACGCCTCAAATACGAGAAAATGTACATGTGGTTCTCAGACCCAAGTCTCAACTAGAATTGGGTCTGGCGTTAGCCAGGCTACCATTTGTGTGCAAGAAGTCGTGAAAGAGAACTCCATTTGGTATTGACGCACTATGAGATATGGCTTTCTGTGTGCGCAAAAAGAAAACAGTGTCAGACAGTGTGCGAGTACCGAATTGAGTTCTCTTTTGCATCTTCATGAACTTGAATGGTTTAAAACTACTTGAATTTTTAAATTTGCAAGACTTAAAAACAAGTGCAAATTATACACTTTCATGACGATGCAGCAATTCCGTAAACCGTCCCGAGCGTCTTTCACGCTGACCCTGGGTCGTC
Source organism: Meda fulgida (assembly GCA_030578275.1). Taxonomy (NCBI): domain Eukaryota; kingdom Metazoa; phylum Chordata; class Actinopteri; order Cypriniformes; family Leuciscidae; genus Meda; species Meda fulgida. Next base: position 26,483,226 of record CM060630.1, on the reverse strand, counting down.
GAATGATTGTTGTTGTTGAGCCTTGCTTTACTATCTGTAGTTCTGCTTTAATTTCCTCACGTAGGCATCAAAAGTGTGCTGCATATGTACAGAAGCTCTCAGGAAATTGTCTCGTAGCATTATACATTCATAAAGGAGCCTCCCAACCCTTTCCCCTGTGCCTATTCCCAGAAACTACATTGGCTCGTGCAGATCAGCATTGTACATTCTGTCAATAATCGGTCTCTCTGCGGTCTCCATCCACTCCTGTGGCCTTGAGTGCAGCTCTCAGTGACTCAGCATTTTACCTACAGATGAGAGCATCTGGGAAACAAGAGAGATGAACAGAAACCGAGCAAAGATGGCCCACAGGAAGAACTTTCTGTAACATTCAGGAATTTCACCTCCCACAGACATGGCAGACTCCCGCCAAACTGAAGCTATTTCTCCTTGCGTCTGTATTTCTGGGCTTTGGGTATGTGAGCGTTTGGTAGTTTTCCTTCACACCAAGGCAGAGAAATACGAGTGGATCGCCGCCACGGCCTCCTCCCACTCGCCTCAGTTTTTGCTTTATGACATGTTTTAGTGTCTCTTGTGTTTTCTGTTGGTATTATTGGGAAGAAAACAGCTCGGCATATGATTTCCAAAAGAAGACCTCTCCTTCAGTCTCCCTCCATTGTTTGATCATTTTTCAGCCTCCGTTTCCTCTGGAGTTGCCCTTGCGGTTTTTGTCGCTACATTGCGATTGTTGGGATTCCCCGCTTTCCTTCAGCAGTGCTCCGTTTCCTGCAGGATGCCCATGGTAGGGGGTAATTGAAAAAACAAGGAGAGGGCTAGTAGACTGCTGTATGAAAGGGCTTAGCTGGATGTCAGGCCTCTCTGTGGGGGATGAACATTATTACATACCACCATTCCTTCGGCTACAATTTGCTACCGGTCAACGGATCATTTAAAATTAAAAACGTGTGCTTCATTTGACCTCCGTTTCATGGGTCCGCGACGTGATGTTTGTCAGATCTATTCATTTATTCAAAAATATATTTAAAAATGCAATTCACACATACTGTAACTTAATATGTGGGACTTAAATAGACCTATGATGACCATGTCATAGTTATAAATAGCCTATATTATATTTCATAAAATCGAAGTCATTGTGATACAACTGATTAAGATATTTTTAAGATTTAAACGGTGTCAATGAAAAAATATAATCTTGAAAAACACCTTTACCAAAGTACCAAAAGTAGTTTGCCGTAATCTTTTAAAAATCATTTTTAAAAAAACTTGCGTGCAAAATCTGAGTAATTTGGTGTGACCAACAAAGTCATATAGTCCAACCAACATGGAGAAAAAATATAGAATATAAAAAAAAATAGTAAAAAATACTACTGGCCTTGAAACATATTTAAAGTATACACAAAGTTCAGAATGTTCAAAAGTTCAGGGTCCGTTTTATTATGGAAAAAAAATACTTTTTTTTCAGCACAAATGTATTAAATTGATCAAAAGTGACAGTAAAGACATTTATAATCTTTCAAAAAAATTCCATTTAAAATAATTGCTGTTCTTTTGAACTTTCTATTCAGCAAAGAATCTGACAATGTATCACCATTTCCACTAAAATATTACACAGCACAACTGTTTTCAACATTGATAACAAACAATAATAAATGTTTATTGAGCATCAGATCCGCATTTTAGAATGATTTCTGAAGGATCATGTGACACTGAAGACTGGAGTAATGATGCTGAAAACTTAGATTGGCGTCACAAGAATAAATTACATTTTAAAATAGTCTCATAAAAAACAGATATTTTACATTATTATAATCTCACAACTGTACAGTGTTTACTGTATTGTTGATCAAATAAATGCAGCCTTGGTGAGAAAAATATATATCTTTCATTAACAAAAAAAATCTTACTAACCCTAAACTTTTGAACAATACTGTTCTTACTGTAAAACACGCACACACATACACATATATATATATATATATTTAGATGAGTACATTTACATGTATTCCAGACATTACATTTACCATTTGGAAACTCTTTTATATCTTCAATTATGACTTGCGTTTCTACCTGCCAGGCAGAAATGGAGGGAGAGAGTCGTTGCAGTGTAACGTATAATTAGATATAGCAGGTTTAATCCCTGGAAGATGAGCCGTCATAAGAGAAGGGGGTTTAAAAATGCCCAAATGTGTGAACGAGTAAAGGCATGACGCTATCATGAGTTCTTGCACTGGCCCTCTAATCTCACTCCCCTCTTCCCACCTCTTTACGTCTGTGCTTAAACATCAGCGGGCGCCCAGGGTGCCGGAAGGCCAGCACCTTGTCAGAAGCTGTTAGATGAGGCTGTCTGCTCACAGAAACTTCGTTACCACTGCAGTGGCCTTTAACACTGCCCAGCGCTTACTGAGCCAATTCAGTCACCACAAGGGTGGAGTGAAGCAATAGGCCATCTTGAAATGACCTCGGAGGCAGACAGTGTTTGAATGGAATTAGGGCTAGAAAGAGAAATGGCAGACACAACTGTTGCACACGTAAGTTACCAGTAACAACACTGGTGTCGGATTATAAATAGTCAGCCCTTCATTAACTGACATATATTTAACAATGAAAATGTCTATCTTTTACTGTGTAGAACTATTATATTCCTCACAGATCAATAAAGACCTATGGATTTTGAAATTAATTGGTTTATTTGTTACAATACTGGCTTCAGCTATAGTGCAATAAAGGAATAGTTTACCCAAAAACGTATCATTTCTATCTCATTTTGTACTTCCTTTCATGCCATTACAAATCCGAAATGCTATTTTTTTTCAGTGTAACTTAAACTTTGAGTGCTGAAGCATAGTATCAATGAGTAATGTTTATATACTGAATGCTTTGGTCACTACCATTTGACATTCCTGTTTGAGGCGTGTCTTGCTGCGTAATGACAAACACACCTCCTTACATCATGCGATAAGAGAACCATCTGGGACCTTATTTTACTGGCCATCTCTTTCCTTATCTGAAAACAGTGCCGGCCGCTCGCTCATGAGTAAGTGCTGCGATGCTTAAAGGTGCTGGGCCTGGTGTTATCGAGCGCCTCTGCAACGGCTTGTCATCTTGGTCACACTTAGCTAATGATGCCTGTGCTATCGCCGGCAAGCTGGAAAGGAGCTATAAAACAAGCAGCGTCATGGCTGGGAAGATGGATGAGATTCATATGAGACAGCGAGTCAAGTGCTTCTCAGGCTGGTGGAAAAGGGCCTTCACTTTATGGCTTCTCACAAGAGGAAATAGATTTGTGTTTATTTAGTTCTGCTTCCAGTTGCTAAATGGTAATCTGTGCAATCTGGCTAGAAATGGAACCCTCCAGAGCTGTCGTATCACTACACCAGCATAGTTTTTTTAAATGTTTGATGCGTTTGTACAGCAAAAGGTTGATTTGTTTCTTTGGGGATCCGTCCCTGATACTTATATCTCTTGCTCCACGTATAGCATTTAAAAAACGATTGTAGTCGGCCTCGGTGTCAAGCAGATGGCTTGTCAGGATCCAAGGCGACGCACAGGAACGTCACGACCTTTGCGTCAGGGACTACTAGAGCTCGAAGAACAATTACTTCAAATGTCAGGAGCACTCTCAACCTCACTCCCTCTGTAATAATAGTTATTAACTTTAAGACATGTGACGAGAGAGTTATTGCACCTTTTGTAAATCTATATGTAACTTGAATCAATTTTTAGGGCCTTGTTTTATGTTGGCTTGTAGGGATTGATCTTTATCTTCAGAATCAACTGAAGTGCAAGCAAAATTAAAAACGGTTCAGGGGGGAAATTAGTGTCTATAAACCAAATAATTGCCTTAAGGCAAGAACCTGTTTTAGTGAAATCCAATATAAGGGTTAATGATTTGACATCCTGATCTTATGTTTATTTGAAAAATACATTGATTGGAATACACATTTTCTGTGAATACTTCTTGTAATTTAACATTTATTTTTGGAGGGGCATAAACTCAAACATTTCAGGATGATACAAATGTCCTGATGTAATGGAAAAAAAACCAACCTAAAAATAGGAACAAAGGTATAATAGGAAATTATACCATAAAAAACATGTAGGGTGTATGTCAATAAGTCTCTTAAAATATCATATAATTTGGTCTTTTTATGGCAAGGCAAGGTTTATTCAGGTTTTAAAATGTAATGTGGTACAACGCCCTAGAAGCATAATGATATTTATGAATGAATATTTGATGATATTTGCAAAAAATATATTACAAATTTGAAAATGTTACACTTGTTTTCAAAGGGTAAGGAAAATGATATTACTTGGTGGTTACTAAGCTTTTATTTAGCTTTATTTATACTTATTTCAGTTTTAGTATAGTAAGTTAACTTATTTTGTTATTTGCCAAGCCAGTTAGGCTAGTTATTTTATTTCATGATCTATTTTTATTTCAGCTTTATTTCACAGTTAATGAAAACGATATTTAATAGTTTTAGTTGTAGTTTTTTTTAAACTGGTGGTTACACCACATGGCGTTTATAGTCATTTAATTGAAACTGTATTAACTATATAAATCCAACATGAATGCCTGTGTTGTTAGTTAGATTTCTAATCATTGACACTCTAGAACCCTAGAACTCAAAATATGGTCAGGGTTTGTGGAGCAACATACTAGTTTGGGTTATATGCTGTTGTCAAGAGGCGCTATCTGGTTTTGAAAGAACACCATGCTGAATTTCAGGGAAATGCAGGTACCATGTCAGGTTAAAGCGCATTAGCGGAGGAATGCTGTTGGTCCGGTACTGCCCTGCTCTTGTTTTTCTACGCTGCATGTTTGATATGAGAACTGAAATATGAGGGCACTGCAGAAGTGGGACGCTTGCTTTTTCTGTTGACATAACCGATCCAGATTGGATGAGTCACGATATGAACACTCTGAGACATGTTGTCAATATGCATTTCTCCTCATTACGTTTGTAACTAGCCTCCATGTAAGCCAAATAAACGAGGAAGTTTCAGAGAGAGAGCAAACACGCACTGTAATCTCGCATTTCCTGCAGTGTCCCATGGAGCAGGCTTTGTGCAAATCTACCCAAGCAAACCCAAGATCTCTCTCTCTCTCTCTCTCTCTCTCTCTCTCTCTCTCTCTAGAAAACTGGCCCTGGTGTTGTGTTTTTATTTGTTGTTTTATTAAAAAAAAGGAGACAGACGCAGGATCTCTGTAGTTTTGCTTTGAGATCCTGTCTGGGCCCTAGGGGAGCGTGGGGCTTTTGTTTGTTAATCATTCCCTTTGGTGTGGGCAAAGCTTGCAAAAATGTACCTTTGGCTTTGCTGCGATGCCTTGACCTTTGGAATGTCGACTGTAACCGTCATGCCAGTTCTGGAAATCACCGCCCTGTGATGTCATCGCTCTGTTCCTCTAGTTGCGCAGCTGCTCTACACCCCACTTTGACAATTATTAGTGGTGTTTGCAACGGCAAGCATCACTGTTTCTATTGCCCATATGTTTTCATTACGCTAAGTGAAGATATACGCGTTCAAAACTTAGTCTCTCACTTCTTCCAATATGAATCAAGGATTCATGAGCTTCTCATCAGATTTTCTGTCCAATCAAATGCTCTTTAGAATCTGAAGCGTCCCGCCCCCTACATTATAAATAGACGCTGAAGCTGCAGCTAAAATCAGTCACTTATTCACACATGTACTATTTTTTTTTTATGTCGTGAATGGCACATAGTGCACTATATAGGGGATAGGGAATGATTTAGACAGTGTAAATGTGCTTTCCATTGGTGTAGACCACAAAGCGTATCATACCCATCTGAATTCTGCACAGAATGCTGTTTTTTAAAGCGATATTGTGGAGATTGGGAGGAGAAACGGGCATTAGAAAAAGCCCTGGCAAGTTGAGGAAATAACATCGATGCCATGCATCAACATAAATTGAAAATAAATGAAAATTAATAAATTATAAATTGAAAAACTCTACAAAAGGGATAACAGAATCTCCTACTTATAAAACTTTGTGATTGAGCTGTTTGATGATTCAGACGGATTTTGATTAAACTCTGCCTCTTTCTTATTTATCTCTACTTATTTGGATATTCTTCCATCCAATCAACAGCCAATGAATAGAACCAAGTCCCTTTTTTTCCAATAATCTGTTTACTCAGATGTACATCAAAATATGGATCTGTTGGTACTTGTTACATCGCGACTTTAATCATTAAAAACCTAAAAAAAACGACATAATTTAAAAACTAGCAGAGCTAACATCTTGCTATTTATTAATGTAATAAACTACTAGCTTCAGATTTTGCAGCAATGCTATCGCCTAACACTACCAACTAGTCCCATAACACTGTAGCATCATGGCACTGAGCTGCGTGTGCAAGCGCCACTCATATTTACTTCAGAAAATGTCAAAATCTAGTTTCACTTATTGGAGAATATATCCAAAGGCCTGGTTTCTGGTCGTTTGTTTTTTTTTTATTCGAAACAACATGTCCAGATCTGTTTGTCAATGAGTGACTCTGCCTCAGGAAGAATTTGGCATTGACTGGGGAAAAAAAGAGAGGTAATCTCATGTATGCAGCAAGACATAAATCCTGCACGCAGAGAGGATTGTGGACACCGTTTTGACGGCATTATGGGTACTTGGCTACTTGCAGGGTGGAACAAGGAAACCAAACAAGGCAATGAACGTAAACGGGATCAGAAGAGGAAGAGGTGCGAGCGCAAGCGATTACAAACAGCAGATCTTCAGATGACACACTCAACAGTCTGGTGCTTTCCTGGAGCGAAACGTGAGAATATTGGTGTTCAGTTTAATCTCATCGTTTTTTTTCCCTTTCTGTCTCGAGTTCGAATAGATGAGGTAGCATAGAGTCAGCGCAGAGAGGCGGGCTGCGATTGGCCGTGTGAAAGCCGGGCACTGTCTGACTTGTCTAATCGCGCACAGATCTGGACTGATGGGCTTCAGGAGAATCGGTTTGGTAAATTACTGTTGCAGGGTAGGATAAATCCCCTCTTATCTGATGTTCTCTCTCTCCTTCTGTTTGGTTCTCATGTCGTCAGTGCTGTGTTTTGCAGATGTGCTGCTTTTTTGAACAGGTTGCGAGTCTATGACGGTCTTGCTTGGCGCTGCGAGCTGTATCTTCATTGGCATAGGGAGAGGTTGATGAACTGTGCTCAGCGTCCAGTCAGTGATCTGACAAATTGGCAAAAGCCCTGATGCATGAATGTGCAAATTATTACAGATCCTGTTTGCTTTCTCTTCTCCCCTCCCTTCCTCAATTCCTACTCGTCCATCATCTCAAAAACACTTGTTTGCTCAGTGTCTGGTGTCTTGTGATTTGTTGAGGGTCAATGAAATTAAGCTACTTTTCTTTTTTTGTCCTATCTAATTTATTCAAAAATACATACAAATGCGTTCAGTACAGAGTTGTTCACAAACCTCTCCAAAAGATTCACTCTGTGAGTGAGCTGTTTGAATGAGAAAAATGGGAAAACTCTTTGAGATTTTCTAAGTTGTGAATGATCTTATTAGTTGAATTCTACAGTATTTCCGGGAGATGTGTGTCACGTTCTTTAACGGTCCACCTGGAAACAAAGTCTTTGTTCAGTCAAACCCCCTAATTGAAGAAGAAAGCCATCATTCTTTAAAATGTGACAATGTGTGCTTCTGCTTATCAGTATCAACTAAACGCTGGGTTTTCAAAAGTATGTGAAGTTCGCGGTTCCATTGTTGCAGTAACGAGCACAACGTTCTTAAATAAATCATTTATTAGCTGCACGCTGGTCTGTTATCGTAGGGACATCGAATTTACATTTTCAGGCCCCTAAACATTTGATGTTTGTTTTACATGTCAGTCAGACATCCTCTTGGGTGGTCTTTGGCCACTGAAAGCTGCCCGTCAGTCTGAAGGTCTGGCTATGCGAGACTTGGGTGAAATGACTTTCCTGATATCATAATGAAGAATAAGTTAACATTAATAATAATTATTAATATTTGAGAAATATTTGTCTTCTAAAGTCATGTGGTGTGACTAATATGGAATATGGACATCATAGAAAGGGACCCTGCTGGCCCTCCTGACTCTGTCAAGGTTAACTGTCTTTTTAAAATATCAGGCGATTTTTATATTGGACATTTGTCCATTGTTATGGGCAATACTCGTATATATAGACGCAGACGGTGCAGTCATACACACAAAAACAAAACATGGTGACACACGACACTAAAATAATGCAATGCACTTGAGCTAAATAACAGAAATGTAAGAAAAAAACACTCTAATATACATGACTGATTACAAAAATGAGAAGAAACCCAATTATTCTGATAAAATATAATCATATGTGGTTTTGACACTGACTTTAATAATTATACAGTAAATTATACAACATTTATTACAGTTTTTCTGTAAAAAATACAAACATGTTTTTCGTGTGTATGTTGTTATATATAAATGTTTTCGCCACATGACATTTTATGAGCCATTCAATTTAAAATTTTCTTGAAATTGTTTTTAAAAACCCTATTAAACCAACATAAACATTTTTAAGAACTAAAGATTTAAAATAAAGTTTAACATTTTTCCTTTTCTTTATCATATGCACTTGTATGACATTGACTTGAAAATGTTTTTAGCTCATTTTAGCTTACACTGTGGATTAAATGGGGAAAACTTGAGAGAATACTGAGTATAGGAAGTCTTTCTAATATTTTGTGGATGAACCGGACAGACCGGTTTACAGGAAGCAGATACTCCTGGTTTCAGCAGGGCTGGGTGATGTCAATAGTTATCGTCCAACTGTGAAACACTATGGGTTTTGCATTTGGGGGGGTCTCTGCATGCCTCGCCTCGCCTTGCCCCGCCTCAGAGCGAGGAATCTCACCTAGTGCTGCAAACCGATGACGAAGCACTGTCAGTGAACATCAGCCGAGGCATAGAGACGCCATGATTGTGCGTCTGGGTTAAACTACGACACTGGCGCAAGAGACGCCCTGTGCTTTCCCGCCTCTGCTGTCGCAAGGTGCACCTTTTACTGCCTCCTGTTTAATTGATCTAATTACAGACCTACTCTGCCTCGGGTCTTTTGAATTCACCTGTTGTTGTGTGTAAATACCATCTCAGTCTAGCAATCTACCATTAGTGCTCTGTGACGTCTTTGATATGTTAACTTCATTCAATTCTGAACTGGCTGTGCGGCTCATGTACTCCAGGGCTCTGTGATTTCCGCAATGCAGAAAACACTGACGTATTTGTGGAATCCAGTCATAAAAATGGTATTACTGTGTAATGCTGAGTCACTTCACCAGCATTTCATTATTTAATTTGATAAAACTATTATCATATCAATCTGGTGCATTTTGAGAGCTCCAACCTATATTCTGTGTACAAATTGAACAGAATAAAAAGTCTTTGCATTTACTTTTTGGACTTTTTGAAGGTCAAAGTGGTAGTTGTGTAGCTGTCAATGGAGGGACAGAAATCTCTAACATTTCATCAAAAAGATCTTAATTTGTGTTCTGAAGATGAACAAAAGACTTAAGGGTTTGGAATGACGTGAGGGTGATTAAATTACAGAATTTTCCATTTTTGGGTGAACAAACTCTTTAACTTGAAATATATTACTATTGTACAGTAGAATATGCTTTTCAAAGTAATAATAATAATACAGCTTTTTAAAACAAAATTTTCCAGAGGAAATATTACCGCTCCACTCTCACACTCTGGAACAACTGAAATTGGTAAACCAAAAAATGGATTTTAGGGGATAAATGTATCTTATTTGTTAAATCTAATAAATGTTATTGATTAGATTAAATTAAATGGTAAAATGGAATCCAGACAAATTCAAATGGAAAAAAATATCATGGATTTTGGGTAAAAAAACAAAGCAGATTTCTTAGTTCCCAACTAGTCTCTCAGCCAAGCGGCTTGATTCCTTGCTCTCTTTCTTTTTTAACACAGCATATCATAGCATACAAGAGAACCTCCGGCACACAATACGGCTCACATCTCCGCCTCGGAGGCACAAGCATTCAGCCAAGTTGCAGTGTCCATTCCAGCTGGTTGTGTTGCTTTCGCTTGCATTTGTCAAGCTAATCTTTGTGCAACAAAGGATGCGGAGAGGAGGAATTTGTCGTGTGCATTAAGGGAAGAAAAGATGACGGGAGTGAAATCTTTTTAGCGTGTTCACAGATAAGGCTCATCCTTTCTATGTAGTGGTGTTTAAGCCACTGTAAGCTGATTAATTAGTCATAATCTACGGGCCCCAGACTGAGGCGTAGCTAATGAAGTTAAGCGCCCAAATCACATCCCACTATTTCACTGCGTGGAATTAGATGATGATGGAAGCGATAGATGGACAGTCTTGAGAGTGTCTGCCTGATGGAGAGGATGTGTTCAGAATGAACGGAGTATGTGGGTGAAGTGCAGAAAAATAGGAGGTTTTTGAACTTTGTTTCAGAGAGGAGTGTAGGAGGTCTGTGATTTCTCCTCGTTTTGGAAGGCATTAGTGGTTCGCTAGCTTTCACAGTGCGGGACTGTATGGCAATGGCAGGGCAGAGGGCCATGTTTTCCCAGACACTTCACCAGGGCTTTGCATGCATATTAACAATTTGTGTGTGAGAAGACAAATTTTAACCCTTAAAATGCACTTCATTGCTAGTTACTGGCATTTGGAAAATCAGCTGTCATTTACTGAGAGTGTTGGACCTGCAGAAGGACTTTGACGTCTAAAAAAACATTAAATTTAATTTATATTTGTCTTAAATGGGCCAGTGAGGTATCTTAAAATAAAGACTAGAATTTATTTGTAAATTAAACAATTAAATAAAATGAAACATTAAACATTAGCATTCTTATTATGTTTTTATTTAAAATTTCTTTATATATTTTTTATTTTAATTTCATAATTACTTACAAGCATCATCATTTAAAAAAAAAAATTCTTCTGTTACATGCTCAGTTTTTTGAGTTACTTGAAAGCACTTTTCTATATAAAAAGGGACCTTTTAGGACTGGCATGGCATTAATAATCATAATAAATTATATACATAAACATACATTGCTTAATAAAAGTATAGGCTTTTAAAAAGAAAATGTTACTGACTTCAAATTTGTAAAAAAATGAATAAAAATTCTCTGCATTGTTCATTGTAAATATAATCGTCAAAATCGGCATTGGTCCTGAATAAAGCAATATCAGTCCATTTCTAGATGCAATTTTCTAGCCAGTTTTTCCCTGCAGTAAGTGTTCTGTAAGTGCTTCAAGAGCTTCGTGTTTTACTGAATAAACTGCTAATAAACATTTATTGAATTACTGATAAACAAGTAGCCTATCTGTTAATCCGCTGAACCTTTAAGTTGCTGATCACAGTGAATAGATGTTTTTCTCAACGACCCCTGCATGAACTGCAGCCAGTATCTGTTTCACCAGATTCCCTTACTGGTTTCCTATTGTGCTTTTTATTCCTACTTTGCTTGTTCGTATCTCTCCTTCTCTATTTTCCTCTTTCGCTGACACATTATTGCTCCAGTTAGCTGCAGTTGACCCATCCCCCCCTGAATTTTACCCACATTCCTCAGTTCCTGCAGCCTGGAGCCATCCCAGTGCCCTTGTATGTGCATAACCCTAGACTATGTGCTCGCTCACTGAGCAGTGGGGTGTGTGTATATGTGTAGATGTTCCACCCCTGAGACCCCAGGGTGATTTTTGTGCTTCTGGAATGCTCAGTCTCATGTAATGACATTCACCAGGCCTATCAAATACTCTCCAGAACACTTAGAAAGTGTTATAGTGTGAATGCAGATTCTTCATTGGCTCACGCCTTTGCAAACACCCGTATTTAGCTGTGCTTGATAAGGCAAGCATCACTACTGCTATAGCTCATACTTACGGATTTGAATATGATGACCATGTTTTTAATTTCTCAATTAAAATTCAATTTGCTTTATTTTTGGTGGTATAAAATAAAAAATGAAGATTTTTTTTTTAAATTCTTATTAATATTTGAAATTCTTTCTCCGCTAAATCAAGGTCATGTGGTACAACCAAAAAAACATAAAGGAAATTATACCATTATAGACTGGCCTCATGATGACTATCAGTAAATCTCTTAAAATATCAGATAATCTGGCTTAGCCAAAAGCTTAATGATATTCCTGCATAATTCGTTTTATATCATGAATAAATTATTTTGTTTAATGTTAAATTGCTTTTACCTTGAGAATTTAGATGTGTACACTAAAATGTATTCAAATTGTAAGGAAAATATATAACTTTTTAATATATAACACATGATTTTTTATTATTATTATTAAATAGTCATTAAATATAAACTTTATTTTGAAACTTGAAGGGATTGTTAACCTAAAAAATGGTTTACAATGTGTTTCTGTACTTCTTGACGCGTAAAAGTTGCGTGGACTTCCAGCAGATAGACAAAAATATGACGCCAATTATATTAAAATATACACATCTTTTGTGTTGATGAACAAAATTCGGTTACACTTTATTTTAAGGTGACCATGTTACAGTGTAATTATTATACATTTAAGTCCTGAGTAATAATAATTAACTACATAGGGTTAGGTTTAGGATTATGTTTGGTTTAGGATTAGTTTAGTTAGTTTAGGACAATTTTTAGTAATTACTATAGTAACTACATGTAACGTGTAACAAGAACACTAAAATAAAGTGTCACCCAAAATTCTTAGTTTTAGAATGACACGAGGGTGAGTAAGTGATGACAATTTTTATTTTTGGGCTCACTATCCTTTTAATCTAAATGAAGATGTGTACACTAACATGTATTCACTAACATGTAACACTTTTTTTCTTTCTTGGTTACACCACTTGACATTTTTATTATTATATAAACATTTCTTGAAAATAGTGTAAAAGTTATAAATTGGCTCCTTTACTAGATTAAGATATTTATTTTTCTTTATTGTATACACTCTTATTTACCATTGACCAACACAACTTTTCTCTGATTGGATAAAACAGGCTTTCATCACAGTCATAATAAACATAAATAAACATTCATTATGCGTCATTACACACTCCTTTGCTTTTCTAAGTAATGGATAATTACATGCACCACAGTTACGTTGTGCCATCTTAATCCCTGCACTGCGTTGTTTAATTATTGTACAACTTCTCTGTTATCAAGTTCATCTCCCTTTAGTTTCACAGGCTAATTTAGTAGAAGCAGAAGACAAAGAAATGGTCTACGCAATCAGTGATGCTCAAAGTTCTTGTGTTATTGCAACCCTGGGTGGTTCAGTGAGGCAGGCATTGTACTGCCGTTTAATCGATAGGCCGCTGTAGGTTAGATGATGCCTTAATTCAGAACGTAAGTGGCCTTGGTTAATTGCAGCCATCCGTTTGGTTGTTACATCAGGGTCGTGCTCGGGCAAAGTGTTTGCTAAAGGTAAAATGAGCTCTTAATGTTAATGGCTCCTGTCTCTCTCCTACTTCCTTTTCCTGAAACCTCAAATCACCAGCTTCGCTCTCTTTGACGGTCTGTCTCCTTTCTCTTGTGCTCTTTCTCACCTGAAGCTTTTGTTTGCAAGCCTGTCTGTCTCTTCAACCTGTTTCTTCTCTTTCCTACCCAAAGTTTCTTTGTGCCTGTTTTACTGCAGGGAGTCTGGGAGTGTGATGGCTTGGGTGGAAGTTGTTGATTAGACTCCAGAGTGCTCAGGGCTGTTTTTTTTTGGCCGCGAATGGACTGCGGGCTTGGGAAGAGTCGTGGTTCAAAGAGAGCTTGGAGAAAGTGACCTCTTGTCTTGTCTCACAGAGCTTGAGGAATGAGCTGAATTTCCAAACGCCAAAACCGTATCATCCAGAAACACAGCACCACGGTTCAAAATAAAAAATAAAATTGTGTAGCAAGTATGTTTCTAAAAAAATGGTTTTATGTTTTTTCTAATAAAGAATTCCTCAAACGTTAGTCTTATTATGCCGGAGGAGTCATACCGTGTGTGTGTTTACAGTGAAGTTTTTGAAGTATTAATATCAAAAAAATGTTCTATTGCGATTAGAGTCCAGTCGTCTCTCAGCGGTGTTCATGACCCTGAATGCCCTGCTTAATCAGAATTACAACATGTTTACTTGCCGCTCTGACCGCCTGGTCAGGTTAATATGTATTAGCTGGATTAGTTAATATGTATTAGCTGGATCTACCCGCATGTGTGTGTGGCCTTGACCAATTTGATCAAATTTTCTCAGAGCAAACTTTGTGCAACACTGCAGCTCACATGATAGTGCACTTTCATCTCAGCTGGGTTTTTAGAACGCGTGTCATGCTTGAGAAAAAATAAATGCAAAAGACGCGAGTGCAATGGTCAAACACGACCAAAGGGCAGGGATGTCCAATTTTGTTCCTGGAGACATATCAATGTGCAGTTCAAATCCAATCCTGATCCAACACGCCTGTCTTTAATTATCAAGTGCTCCTGTAGATCTTAATTAGCTGGTTCAGTTGTGTTTGATCAAGGTTTGAGCAGGAAGGTAGATCTCAGGATCAGGATTGGGCACCCCTGATCTAAGAGCATGCTTACATAGAAAAACAATGCAAAAGCAGTGCAATATAGTGCAACAGGGCAGTGAAATGGATTTTTTTTTTTAAACAGAGACGCTTCGCTTTTAGAATGCTGGGTCACTCCTGAGACGCTACAGGAGAAACGAGACAAGCAAAGTGGTCAAACATGTCCACCTAGAGCCGGGATATTCAATTGGCGGCCCCCGGGCCGGGTCCGGCCCCCGAGGGATTCTGAAACGGCCCTTGGCGTAATTTGCGGGTGGAAATTATCCCCATCACTTTTGAAACATCTCGCGGCATGAACGTAGCCTATACATATAAGTGAAAAATATCCAGTTAACTAGCAGAGCATTCATTTCGTTCATGTGTTAAATACGAGGCGATCTAGCGCTGAAATGTGTTGTTTTTGAAATCAAGTGATCAAAGTGCTCGTTGCCGCAGGCCCGCAGCGAACAGTAGTGCGGATACAGTGTTGTCTTGTTGCTCGCGCAGACGGACGCGCGCTTCAATCCGTTGTAGAGAGGAGACTCTCGTGACTCGTCTATTCGTTACGGTGAAATTAGTTAACAAAATGCACACAAACTTGTCCCTGCCTGATATTCAACCACTGATAAACATAATCGGTTTTGATGAGAAGAAAAAAAACCTAATCGAGTGTGAATTAGAACCCCGACCCTCTGGCACGCTTGGCAAAAATTCTACCACTGGACCATTTGTCGATACACGTTTAACAGTCGGAACTACCTACATATATTAGACCTCATTAAATGACAAACGAAATCACTTTGTAGTTATTACATATTGGTAGTGTCATACAGCGCAGGACTATGGTTAATTGTAAATTAAGTTCTGCATTTGCAAAATAGAATATATAGTATGTTGTTGTAATTTCTTTATTTGTTACCAAAATTACTCATATTCTCTGGCCCCTTATTTTGCTTAAGTTTCATGAACTGGCCCCAATTCCAAATTAATTGAATAGCCCTGACCTAGAGCATGCTTGCATTGAAAACTATGGAAGTGCAGTGGAATGCAACAGCATGAGATGCAGGGCATAGGAATGGAAAAAGCGCAAGGAAAAGAGACGCTGCACTTTAAAAACGCTGTGTCTCTCCTGAGATGCTACGAAAGATGTGAGCACAAGGTGTAGAGATGGCGCACTTTTAGAACGGCATGACACCCCCCCCCGAGATGCTAAAAAAGACACAAGACATGAGCGCAAGGGTCAAACACGACCATCTTGAGTACACCATGCTTACTTAAAAAACAATGATTTTCAGTGCGGTGGAATGTAACAACGCAAGACGCAGGGCAGTAGAAAAAAAACCTTGCAAGGTGTAGAGATGCTGCGCTACTAGAATGGCATCACGCACAAAACTTGCACCATTAAGATTAAGAAGTGCAACAAAACACCTAGAGCAGTGGGATTCAAAAACCAAGGATGCTACGAAAAAACAAACTGGAGCACTGGAATGGAAGAAACACAAGGTGTAAAGACGCTGTGCTTTTAGAACGTTGTGTCGTGCAAAAGATGCGAGACGTGAACAGTCAACAGTCAAACACGTCAGTCTAGTGCACGTTTAAATAGAAAAAACAGTTTAATGCACGCTCAGAATGCCCAACGCTCAAGAAGTTCTGCGCATCGTTTCCCTGTGTGTTTATTTAATTGGGCTTCAAGTTACCAATGGAAGTTTATCATGCTCTGCTCCATTTAATCCATTTAACATGGTTTAAATCCAAAATTTCCCCTCCAAAATCAGCATTTCTGGACCTGGACAATGAACGTTGGATGATCAGCATTCAGACACTGTATCAGAATGGGACAGATCTACCAAAGTTTTTTTAGGCCTAAAAGTATGCAAAATTATTCGGTTTTGAGCTTCCCTTGGCCCAGAGGCACTGCTAGCTCCTCTACCTCTTTTTCAATCCTCCCTTAACGTATCCCATTATCCCTTGGATTACTGTCCCTCGCCCAGACTCACTTAAAGACCACTACAAATCCCACTAGCTCTGCTAAGCTGTACTTACCGTCTCTAGATTGTTTTTGCCCCACAGAACCTTCCCTGAACCGAGCCAAGATCAGCGCGGCCTTTCAGTCTGTACTCCTCCTCTATCCTCCCTAGATATGCAGCTCTGTCCACGAAATTGAATGGTGCTGCCGTTCATTGTTGCCGAGAACGATACGATGAATTGCTGTTTTGTCCTTGCTACTCTCAATAGATGTTGGCTCTAGCAGCAGACTTGGCAGGAGAAATCGTACCCTATTTTGATTATGGATGACAGTAAAAGACAAGCATAATGCATTAGCGCAGTTCCTTAAGGATGAGCTCTCTTTTGCAGTTTTCTGTGCAGTTCATTTCCTGCTGAAATTAGAAGCGGGTAGTTTTATTTTTTATTGCTAATAGGCTTTAGTTATGTGCACAACATTATATTACTAAAGCTAAAATGGTCAAATTAAACATTTGCCTTGTATTAAACGGACTAGCATAGCGTTAACTGGTTTAGAAAAGCTCTTTTTATTAAGTAGAACAATATTTTTTTTAAATGACAAAAAATATTTTATAACCAAAGGCTAAAATGGTTCTACCCCCCCCCCCCCCCTGTTTTCAGTTGGCCTTTGATTAGCAGGCTAACAGCTTAGACTACTAGCATAACATAGTGTTAATAGTGTCTAAAAAGCTCTTTTGATTAGCTAGAAAATTAAATATCACATTATTTAACCAAAGCCTAATGGTCAATTAAAATATTTGCCTTTTTGTATTTTCAATTGGCTTTCGGTTAGCAAGCTTACAGCTTAGCCTACTGGTTTAGCATAGTGGTATTTGGTTAAGCAAAGCTCTATTGATTAGCTAAAACAAGCTTTTTAAATGACATATTACATTATAATGTTAAAATGTTCAAATTAAACATTTCTCTTTCTTAGTTTTGTCAATTAGCCTTAAGCTAACAAGCTAACAGCTCTGCCTACTAGCGTAACATAGTGGCAACAGGTTAAGAAAAGCTCTTGATTTGCTAGAGCAAGATATCACAATTAGTGTACTATGTTTTTTTTATCAGGCATTGAGGAAGTTAGATAGGATATTGCCATGATGCATCACAGCCTTAATTACATGCTAGTCAGGAATTACCATGAGGGACTTTTTCAATCTAGAGAGCATTTGATTGGACAAATATTTGTGCTGTGCAGAATGAGTCTTCAATATTTTTGGTGTTTTCTTGAAAGAAAGAAAAAATGGTTTAGTTTAGTTTAGTTGCTATATGCTAATTGTCAACTTTTAGATGTATACCTATAGCATATGGATGTTTTCAAACTATCAGACAAGGACTGAATGTCAAAGAGCTACAATTTTGATTTCTTTGAGCGCAATTTGTAAACGGCTGCGTCGAGGTTGCGTTCTTCAAGAAAGTGTATGTCTTGCATTGGCTTTGGTCACAGCCGCAGAGCACAGCTTTGATATTTATGCTGCTTAGCTTTTTTCGCGTCAGTCGCAGAACTGCTTTGTGCATCCTAGCTCCTGACGCACACGCACGCACACATTGCCTACAGCGACGCATCCTTTGCTATGGCCGAAACGCATCTCTCTTCTCTCATTCTGTCTCTTTTTCTGTCACTCACATACACATAGTTGAAAGAAAGAAGCCCTTATCTTCCTCACCAGAGACACTTCGTTCATGTGCCTGCATGCAAATGAATATATATTCAGTGTCCGCTCCGCTCACTTCCTCCCTCTCTCTCTCGCGCGCACACACACACACACACACACACACACACACACACACACACACACACACACACACACACTCAGCCGGATAGAAAGAAAAGCATTAATGTCTGTGTGTAAGGAAGGAGGTGCTGTCATGGCTGATAAATGCCGCGGCTGTGTTGTCACTGCAGTCAGGTTTGAGTTCTTTTGTGCCCGGCGTGTAGCGCCCGCACCTCACACAAAGCAGACGCCCAGAACGCTATGGGTGTGTGTTTGTGTTTTCCTCCGCACGTATTTGTTTATGTATGCCTGGGCAAGACCGTTTAGATAGAGCAATCATTCCGTACTCCACATGTAGCCACATTTCGTTCGATCAGATAAGACGCAAGGTTCATTTGCCTGTGAAAGTTTTTCCTTCCTCCACTTCCCTCGCTTTTCTTACTTCACACATCATTGAGATGTGAGGGCTCAGTTGTTTATAAAGCATGAATCATATTGCCTGGCTGTATTGTTCGGCGCGCTGTTTCACTAGGTGATTTTTGTGATTATCTTTGGATGGGGTTATGAATCTGTAATTATTTTGAATCGTGTCTCGTTTGCAATATGCGTGTTGCATGTTAACGCATACTTGCGGAATGCTTTATTTTATTTTATGGAGAAAAAAGTGGGTCAATAAATAATTTTGCTATTGCAAGATTTTGCTGAAGTATAGAAGGCATTTTAATGTAAAGATTAAGTTTTGCTGTGACCAACAACAAAGCTGCCGATGGATCCGTTTGGTGTTATGAGCGTTGCTATAGAAACCATTCTGAGTCTGAGGACGTGATCATCTCAGTCGAATCTCCATTCTGTCATTTTATGATTATGGTAATTCTCACACATGAACTGTAGCAAAGTCCTTTTAGGCAAGTCATGCCACTCGGCCGCCATCTTGGCAACGCCTCCGGGTAGCTATTTCGGACTAACAAGACCAGGCTCCTATCTAAATGAATGGGCAGAGAGTCAGAACTGCACTTTCATTGGTCACCGGGACATAAAAACTGCATGTATAGAAACAGCAGTAAAATATGATAAAAATCGCTGAAAAGTTTGATGACTTTGCCCCAAAATAAGGTTTAAAACGCCTTTTTCCCCACAGGTTATACCTCACTACGCATGCGCAAGGGTTCTCTCCCTCTCTGACGTGCGCGCGCGGCACGGTTTGAAACCCATTATGTGTGAGCTCTCGCTCGCTCGCTCTAGATTCTGGGAGATTTTAACTAATTTGCGGGCATCAGGGAGCCGCTATCAATATGCGGTAGACACTTGGGATGTCTGATATTTACACAACAAACACATACACTGCATATCAAATCTGCCACCTTTTCAAACATATTTTCCACTGTCGCAAACCTCAACTGTGCGCATGCGTCAGTGGAACCAGACGATAGGCTTAAATGTTTCCCGACTTGACTGTTAAAAGCAGACGATTGGCTTTCCAGCGGGAGGGGCGGGACATGTGCATACAACCGCCATCTTTGGCGTTACGGGTTTTCCCTATATAGTTGTATTGAGGATTGAGTAAGTGGCATGTCTCTATATAAATAGTCTCTGACTGTAGTGAGCCTTAGAATTGTTGTAAACAATTGTAAACAAAAATAATGTTTTTGTTTTATATGTGTGTGTATAAATATAAATTTCAAAAGTTTGAGGTCAGTAGGCTACTTTTAAAAAAAAATAGGCTACTTTTATTCAGCAAGGGTGCATTAAATTGATAAGAAAAGTAATGTTAACTGTATAATGTTTAATTTCCATTTAAAATAAATGCTGTTCTTTTGAACTTTCGATTCATCAAAGAATCCTGAAAAAAAAAGTATCACTGTTTCCACTTTTTTTTTTCGCTTTAAAGTAACACAAGGTAACTTTTGCTCTCTTTTGCTCTCGGGGTCCTCCTACAGTTGGGAAACAGTATTGTCCTCTACTACTGTCGTAAACTCTGTCATCCTACATGCACGTGCATTTGTTGACAACCATAATAGCCTTGAACACTGTAGGAGGAGGTCACATGCAGGTGTTCTGCTTGCGTCGCATGTGAAATGTCTTAATCCCAGGTACAGTGGGCATATATTTCAGCATGTCATATGAATATAATTTCATGGGTTTTATTTTTTTTCTAACGACAAATGATCGCGATGATCACGTCTACAAGCCAGCGTCATTATAGTAGCCTAGTCTATTGGTTACCGTTTTACTGAACACAATGATAATATTAATAATCTTCCTCCTTTCTTTGTACATGTTGAGTAGAGTACACTTTTTAGGTCAAACATTTGCTATTTGCATTTCATCGATTGCAAAGTTCAAATCAGAACGAGAATGCTAGCGATAGCTAACCATCAAAAACTAGAATATCGTTTACTAGCTACCAGATTGATAATTCGCTACTCTACTATCATTACTTGATTCATGAAGATAAACGGAGGATAAGATAGCTTCCGTAACATAGTCAGGCAGACAAAAAACAAAAAAAAAACAGAGATAGTATGCAAGCAATATACTTACTAGTCCAAAAGCATGACAGCCAAGTCCGCATCGGTCGGGCACCCCTCCTCCTCCTTCAGCTCACGCCTGCGAGAAAATGCTGGCCCAATGTTGATCCTCGCTCTGCCTTTAACGCGATCACTTTCTCTTTTTCTCTTTTTGCTTTGCTCCGATAAAACCTTTGCTTTCTTGTTTTTCTGTGCTGCTTCGGCCATGACTATAACATTTGCTTTATGTCGGTGTGCTTCCCACGAGGCTATCGGCACAAACATATTTTAATTGTATTTAATCATTTTTAATTTTTTAATTTTATTATTATTTTATTGTTTGTCTGACAGATACAAATCTGATCACTTAAAAGCAAATCAGCTTGTTTTTAGTTATCATTTATGTTTCTACGTTTTATTCTTAGTCTTACAGGTTAAAAAAGTATGATCATCAACAGTATTTTAACAGTGAAAGCATCCTTGGCAAACAGCATGTGTCGTTATTTGTACAAAATTTATTTTTGAAAGTTTATACCTTGAAAATATAGATTTCGGTGTAATTCACCCTGGAAAGGTAAGATTTAACTCAGGATTTCAGAAGACACTGTGTTTTACCATAATATTGTAATTGATATAGCTCTCAAAAAATCCATATTGGTCGGACCCGTTTACATGTGTAGTTTAAGAGCAACCACCATGATGGCGAAATAGGAGCAGGTATGTACACGCACATTTGAGTTGAGCGGTCGAACAGGATCAGCTGTATGAAAATGGAGAAGCCCCTGAGGTATTCCTTACATCTCTCAGGAACACAGCAATGCTCGTGCTTTAGCCTTACACACAGAGAGACTCTTCCCTGAATCCTCTAGTTCAGCTTCACTAAACCACAAACACTGCAGAACACTGATAATGATAAACGATTGGCGGACGTTTAAGAGGACTATTTCGGCGGATGCTGTTGTCTGTCTCACACAATTAGCTGAGTAATAGGGTGTGTTCTTGGGGCACGATTGGGTCACCCGAGTCAGATTAAGCTTGCACAGACGCAGCAGAATCTGTAATGTGAATTTACTGATTCATCAAGAAAAATAACAGGCCGCCTTTTTGAAAACCGAACATATGCAGTCACGTTTTTTTTTTGCGATGTATGAATTCCGGACCATGGCACATGAGACCTTCTATAGTTAGCCATCTCGCTGCATACTGCCCACTAAAGTTTCAGTACCTATTTTCAAAACCGTCTACAACGTGAGCTGTATGAACGACTAGTTGACTAAGCGACCTTAAGGGCATCCTGTATAATCAGACTGTTTTTAGGTTGACCTTATCGTGATCAGACACGTTTTTAGGGTGTGTTCACATACACTGCCGTTGTGTAGGAATGGTCTCATGTTCATTAAGGCTTAATTTAGTCTATCAAAAATACAGTAAAAACAGTAATATTGTGTATATTTTAAAATGTAGTTTATTCCTGTGACGGTAAAGCTGAATTTTCAGCATTACTCCAGTCTTCAGTGTCACATGATTCTTCAGAAATCGTTCTAAATATGCTGATTTGCTGCTCAAGAAACATTGTTTATTATTATTATCAATGTTGAAAACAGTTGTACTGCTTCATATTTTTGTGGAAATCATGACACTTTTCCAAGATAATTTGATTAATAGAAAATTAAAAACAGCATGTATTTGAAATATAAACTTTTGTAACAGTGTAAGTCTTTACTGTTACTTTTGATCAATTTAATGCATCTCTGCTAAATAAAAATATTTATTTGTTGATCCCAAACTTGTGACGTGTTCTTGTCTTCATGGTGCAATGAAATTAAAATTGAAAATATAAAACTAGAACTACTTAATGTAAAAAATGCATAGCTGTTGACAGAATGGTCATAAATGGTGTATAGCAGATTAATTTTAAGTCGCTAATTTTCAGAGAAAGTTTAACAACGCAAACTGTCTAATAGCTAAAGCTCAGAATGCTATTTAAAATACAGATGGTAAAAATGTATTTTTAAAAAACAATTAATATACATAGGACACAAATATTTTAGTAGAAAAGGCAGCTTATTTTAATCAATACATTTGTACATGAGTTATGCATATATTTATAATCTGTCTTTCACATCTTCCTCCATCTTGTTTTTTTAAATATGAGCTCATTATAATGCATTGGGATACTGTACAGTAATGCTATTGCATATTATTTTGGCCAAACAATATATCCTAAAAGGAAGCAAAAGATGGTTGCCTACTTTCTAGAACAGCACATCAAAAGTGTGCAAACCTAAAATGCAGATTTATAGGTTTTGGAACAGGGCTTATGTCTTCTGTCTGTTTTCTGTAATTTAACCTTTGACTGTATTCCTCAGTAGCAAGTGTCTTACCTACCAAGCAGAGCTATAAATTATAAATGATAGGTGAGGCATTCATGATTTAATTGCATGTGTATAACCTGTGTAAAAATGTCCTTGGCTTGTGCCCTGAAATGCTACAGGCCAGGGTGATGGAAAACCCTTCTTCCGCTTTACTGTAGTTTTATTGCATGAGTCAGTGTGCAGTCTTTTCAGACCACCAGAGGTTTTTATTTTATTTTATTTTTTATATTAAGTAAAGTGATGTTGAATGGAGTAATTACAGTTTGCTTGAGAAGCAAACATAAGCGTATAGAGTATGTGGCGGAGTAGAATTGTTAATCAAGATTGAGTCTGCTGCTATATTCATAGAGCGTTTGAGTGGATAGATTGGACAAGCTTATATAGGGGATAGATGGGCATTTAGCTCAAAGAGATGTCTAAACATCAAGTGCTGCGTATTTAGTAGTGCTTTATGAATGCAAACATCATTCATTTCCTCAAAGCCCTTAATCGTTAAGTATTAATCTTCGGAGCGTAACTCGTCCCACACAGTTTGCGCTATTAATACATCAAGTCATCCAACTTGTTGAAAAGAGGTGTGATGTTACTTGTGACTAGGCGATAAAAAAATCCAAAATATTGAATAACTGTATTAACCCATGGTAAAGACCTTAGCGATTGCATAGCCCACCCAAAACACTGCATATTTTGCACAGCCAAGCACTATATTTAATTTACCAAAAGAAAATGAGAGTAGTGAAGTATTCTGTTTGTCTGATTAATTGTTTGTAAAATACACTGGAATAAATTGATGTAGGATTTAGTTTAATTTTTCTTTTTAAATTAGAATTTTCACTCAGAAATTGCTTGTAAATGTTGCAAATAAATACAAAGAAACGGGGAGAAAAACTGAAATTTTTTGGGAAGTAGAGAGACTAAAATTGTATTTTCTTGTATAATGCAAAAATAATAACTTAGACTTTTTTTACAGTGTGCCTGGTTATGAGAGAAATGTTGTTATTTATAAATCACTCATAAAAAAAAAAACTAATTGATCATAATTAGGGTTTTTCTTCATACATAGCCTACTTCATGGGTCTGAGAAAACGTCATTCATTCACTACTTCTTGTAGTCTTTTTCTGTTTTTAATTCTTCCGGTGTAGCTTATTGATCTGATGCTCTGTTCTTTTAAAAACCTGATTCAAGCTAGTGGTTTTTCTGAATTTGAGACTCACGGATCGAACAAGATCGCTGAGAACAATTTCTGACTCAACATATATTGAACTGTACATTTGGAGTTTGGTTCTGAGAAATTCCTCTCCCTTTTCCACCAAAAAAGAACTGGTTCGGAACTGGTGCTGGTTCAAAGTTGGTTCAACTTGCGAACCTTCCCAGAACCTGTTTGTTTTTCCACTGACCAGAGAGCCCAGCGAACGACGTTGTTACGTTGCCATACGTCTTAGTTTTCGCCAACTTCAAGTATAACAATTACAATGGCGGACTACATCGTCTTTCTTCAAATGTTTCTCCTGGCTTTGTGATCCTATATTGGGGTCAGAAGAAGACGTTTAGAACACATTTGTGCTGCTCGTCTGGATTACTATAGATGGAGGTTATGTTCGACAATAACCCTGCCCCCAGCCCCCGACGTAAGCATTACGTGGTAAAAGAACTGTTCTAGTCCAGCAAAGAGTTGGTGCCGCTTTGGAACCAATTTTCCTGGCCAAGAACCGGTTCTTTGCCTGTCGAAACACAAAGAACTGGCACCAGCACTGCCTTGGTGGAAAAGGGGTATCTGTGCAAGCCTATATTTTGTCCATTTCTTTTAACCTTCACATTATTCTTTTGCCGTTTCTCTAAAGTTCCTCATTTGTTCAGCTGGATGCAGTAATGGATGAAAGTGCACTTAGGGCTCTGCTGCTCTTGTTCTCTACCCATTTCTGACATAGCGTTTGCTCACAAAGTGCAGTCAGAGCGCTGGGTTATCTGGTTTAATTCGTTTATTCCTTTCTCTCCAGCCCTTACTTTTTTCTCCCTTGTCTGAGAGGAGATTTTTATCCAAGTCCACTCCATTCCTCTCTGTTGTACTGGGCATTATGAATTAACCCAGTTGAAGGTCGTTTAGTCAGCTTGCCTTCCTGAGTCTCAAGAGCTTGAGTGTAATTTACATTATCTCGCAGGAAAATCTAAGACCTGTCAAGTCGCCCTTTTGCCTCTTGTCAAAGCTTGTGTTAAATGCTTATATAGCACTCAAATACATCTCCATGAGGAAAAAACTCAGCTAAATCAGTCAACAAATCACAGGTGGGAGTCAATGGATGTTAAGCCGGCTGAGGGAGAGGAAGATGGGGTAGTGTTGGTTAACAAATGAAACCAGATTAATAGATATGAGGATCATAGGGTGTTATCCAACAACAATGTTGTGCTGTATCGACACTGAAATTTCAATAGTTGGTCCCGATGCCGAAAGACATTTTTCTCAATTGTCTATATGCGTTACGATGTCACAGCCAAAACTTAGTATACTATTGAACATACTTTATAGTGTTAATATTTACAATTAATTTATTACATTTTTTTAATAAAAAAACAAATTTATTTAAAATGTATTTGAATTTTAAATGCTTTTTTCATTAATTTAAAACAATGTAGCTTTCAGTCAGTAATAAAGAACAAACATACAAAATACAAACAATAGATCAAATATGTTATACACATTAAAAAAAGTAATAAAAAAATCATACAACTAAGCTATGTAATTAAAACAATGGTTGTACCCTTCAGTCAGTAATAAAGAACAAATAAATAAATTACAAGCAATAGATCAAGTTGACAAGTAGAAAAAGTTATTAAATAGTTAAATAATATAAATGTCAAATTATTATTTTTTTAATACTTTTATCATGCAACAAATTAAATTAAATCAATTGCTTGAATGCTTAAAAAATGAGAAAAACAAATTACAAGCAATAGATCAAGTATTCTAAATATATTAAAAAGTTTATAAACCATACAACAAAGTTAAATTAAAGTGAAGCTTTCAGGTGATTATTCAAGACAAGTAAACAGTCTGTAATAAAATACAGGGCAAAGAGTAAGATGCAAATAAAGTAAACAGTTGTTGCAGGTATCTAACAGCAGTATTGGATGAAAGGGGTGTCTGTTTTTCAATCAAATTACTGTAATTTTTGTAATAAGCAAACATTAAGCAAAGCTAATATTTTCATTGTGGATTGCTTGACCTAAGTGACCACATTCGGGTATCTGATTCGGTTCTTCTGTTACTATATTTACAGTGGACTACAGCTCAGTCTACACTCTTAAAAATAAAGCTTCTTTATTGGCATTAATAGTTCTATGATTAATCAAAAAATTACTCTTGTTTTGCATTAATAAGAGCAATAACTAATATTATTACATGTTTATTTATTTGACATTAAAAATAACGTTTAAACTGGATCGTATTTAGATCTTGAAGTGCTTGAAAAAGTGTGAAACACTTGAAAGTCCCTAAAGTGCTTGAAAGAAACCTGAAATGAAAAATATAAAAACATTAAACTATTTCTGCTACAATAGCTTTGTTATAATTAGCTTTACTACATTAAATCCATGGTGAATGTTGGTGATTTGTGAACTGAAAAGCCTTTTATAGCTTCATGGCACAATGTTCTCTTTTCCACCTCAGCGTCCACTTCACGTCATCTATGGTTTATAACAGAATTCTGCACTGAATTTGAATGCTTCTCACTAAATCTGGCAGAGATGATATTAATACAAACGCTTTCTCAGTGGATCTCCCACCGCTGTGTAGTAACATGTTGCGTGATCGAGACCAACTTGTTCTGTGCTCTCTCTGTGCTGTATATTATTGCTCTGAGCTGATAAACTCTCCGCGCTGCGCAGCTCAAATGAGAAGCGTTTGTATGAGCATATGTTTTTCATATGCAACAGGAATTACAGCTCTATCAGTTGCGCCAGCGCGACCTCTAACAAAATGTAATTGTACCGACAAGAAAAAAGGTTGCAAATGCGACCATGTGGTCATAGTCTGGAGCCCTGGTGGTAGTGAGTGATCCTCTGTGCAGAGCGGGGGAAATATGTCACAGTGTCTCAATTGCTCGTTGAATGAAGATTGGTTGTAAAGTGGCGGGAGGTGTGGTCAAGCTCGAGCCTGAGAGAGCCTTGGAAAAAGTGGTGGCAGTGAGAGACTGTGCCAGTCATGAGGTTGTGAAAATGCACATTGTGTGGGGGTGGAGATGAAAGCGGAGGAGATCAGGAGCATGTTGAAGCAGAGCAAAGAAATTCAAACAGGAGAGAATGAGATGAACACAAGCTAAAGGTTTTCATTCACTTTTTTCGAACAAAGTCATATGCATATGTGTTTGAGTCCTCCTCGTAGAACTACTCTGGTAGACGCCTCCGAGGTCCCTTCACAATCTGGCCAGCGGAGCCTGCGCTAACACTTTCAGCCTCCGTAGTAGCCCTTCAAGCTGCTGTTTATTCTTCTGCTTGGTTGCACTGTTGGCAGAGGGTACCACTGTGCTGTGAATGTGTGAGGTTTTCTTGCGCACAGATAGTTTATTCTGCTGCTTTCACGCTGTTTGGGACTGGAACAGAACATTGGAGACATGTGGCCGTGTCCCCACCACCTGCAGTGAATCGGATGGTGATAGTCCACTACCTTCTCATGGTAGATTAGGGATCGTGGAGTGCTTTAGTTTCTTGCAGAGTGTCTTAAATTGAACTCTAGTGGATTTTGACACCTGATGGTCATGTAAACACTTCAGCACTTGACACTCATTTAGTCTACTGAAATTCTCGACATCCATCCACCCTAGATCTCCTTTGTAAAACAAGTTGCGATGAACGATTCATGAATGAATAATTTTTTTTGAGTCAAATCTTTTCAAATGAATTCAGCTGACTCTGATTAAAGGTATAGGCTAGTCACCAAAATATGGAAATGCTG
The DNA here is from genome assembly GCA_030578275.1 of Meda fulgida. NCBI lineage: Eukaryota > Metazoa > Chordata > Actinopteri > Cypriniformes > Leuciscidae > Meda > Meda fulgida. The sequence goes on along the minus strand of CM060630.1, from coordinate 26,455,140 downwards.
TCATCATTTACTCATCCACATGTCGATTCAAACCCATAAGTATATTTAGGCCTAGTTCATTTGTTTAACCAATGAGACAGCCAATGAGGTTTTCTTTTTGCGTGTCACGCAAGCACATTCGATCTTCCATTAAAACCAATGAGGTTTATTCTTGTGTTTCAAGCAGCTAACACCTTTAACATCTCACAATATCAGACGATTATTAGTTTAAAGGGGGTAAAGTGTAGTATTTTTAGGTTGTTTTATGGTACTTTTCCTTTTGAAACTTAAAATCTACCATTTCCATTTTTTGTGAAACTGTTCTCTAAATCTGCAAAGTGTCATCAGAACCAAACTGAACAACTTGCCAGTGCCAAATTATATTTTCATCTCATTTAATAGGCTGTTAAGATTAAATTATGGATTATGGATTTCAAAATTATGGATTTCAGAGGAACTACTCTTAAGGCGAGACACGGCAGGCAAAAACATCGGGTTTTTTTTCACTGGTCAATTTTGAGATTTTGGGCTATTTGTCTTTAATAACATGTCTTCTTTCAGACTTGTGCTGAAAAAAAGTCCAAAATACACATTTAGGTCTTTATTTTACTACACTTTGTCTGTTTGTGTGTGTAGATTTCGCCTAAATTCATCAAAAGTTGGCGTTCTAAATCACCCCGCTGTCTGCACCCTGTCATCACATATACCGTTAGAAAGCTCTCTCTCTTCTCTTCAATGCTGTCCAAATATGGTAATTTCCTGTTTATCAGCAACCAATCATGAAAGTAAAATGGGCCATTTAACTCGAAATGCACAATTTCATTGGCTGATGCCAATTTCTGACAACGTGATTCGTTCAGAATCGTCACGTGACGCGCTCTGACATTTCCGCAGCAGTTCAAAATGTTGAAAGATATGAGTTAATTTAGCCTACTATTTGTATTTATTAGAGTGATTCTTTCTAATACGACAGGTTTAAAGTTTGTTGTCATACCTTGACTGTTTCGACTGCTGACTCTGCAGTCATCGTCAGAAGCGTAACGGGATGTTTCTGTGACGTCTACTATAGGTGTGATCTATTTCGTTTTTGTCATTCCACCTGTGTGATGGACTGTTGATGTGTTGTTTTGGATGTTATGATCAGTGATGGATGGAGTAATGAGTCTTGGATGTTAAACAGTGTGATACATGGATTTTACTTGGACCTAAAGCATATTTTGTCTGTAATTCATGGCTTTCAATAGAAATTAGTGGAATTTTGCCATTAAAATCTTTAAAGGCCGTTTTCTCAAAATGAGTTTTTTCTCACACTCCTAGTGACGATTTTCCACCTCTGAATCACCTACATACACCAAACTTCATAGTCGTATTCCTAACTATATTGTGAAGGTTTGTTCAGAGGGATTTGTTGATATATCATTCTTGGCCTGATTTATAAGACATTTTGTGCCTAAAAATAGGGCCGAAATCAATTTTTTAAGGCTATTGCCAGTATTTTCTGATTTACAGGGTAACAAAAGGAAATATTCATAATCCCCTCTGAAAATGTCTTTTCATTTAATATATAAAAAAAATGCTAAAATAATTTTGAACCTTGTTTTTTTCAATGGTCCGATTGGTCAATTCAAAATATATGCAAATTAGCGCATATTTAATTAGATATAGCCTGATTAGCATATTTAAACAAAAATACAGAAAACTCGCAATACATTTTTTTTCTCCTATTCATGTGAGTAATCAACTGGTAAAGTTTCATGATGATATCTGTAAGTTAAATTTTTTACCCTATTCACCTGCAGTGTCTCGCCTTAAGATCCCTGGGAATGCTAACAGATAGCCACGTGTTGTTTGGTGTTGCTAGTGGCACTCTAAATTTAAATGTCTCGGTGGAAATAGGCATTTGGTTCTTCAGGTATATCCGATAGGCCCTTCACATTAAGTGCAAGGTTGGACATCTGCTGATCTGCTGTTCTGAGGAGACTGAGGTTACTGCCGCCCATGGCTGAGTCAGTGCAGGCAGGATGGGGCTAATGGCATTCCCCGTCTGAATGCCCATTTAAAATGGACGAGCAAGCACAAACCCTCCAACCTCTGGCTGCCTCAGGGCTGTTTTTGCAACTGCCAAAGCCAGAGGCGAGTCTAACCAAGGAAGAAAAACACACATATTCCCTCTCTTGTTTGTGCGAACTCACACACGTTCCAAACCCGTAAAACATTCAGATATTTTTGATGAAATCTGAATGCGCTCAAATTTGTATTTCTATAATCCGCTACACTTGGATCTACGTCGCACTACTGAAGAAAAATCTATCGCTACTTCGTTTTCATCACAACTTATTACTTATCAATCTGTTCCTCACACAATGCTGACATATAGCTTCAGAAGACTTTGATGCACATCAGCTTTTGGAGCTTGAAATCCTCAGTAGCCTTGTAACTGATGTAAAAGAATGACCAGTAACATTCTTCAGTATTTTTCTTTTTTTGTTCAACAAAGGAAAGTCAGTCATATGGAATTTGAAACAAGATGAGAATGGAATAGAATAGAATTTTCATTTTAGAGTGAACTAATCCTTTTTATTTATTCTTTTGGTCTTTTTTTGAGTTGCCCTTTCTGAAGAAAACAAGCAGAAAAAAATGTTCACATCCATCCGCCAATGCTGCAAGCGCTAGTTACTGTGGCAACAAGTAAAAAGTCATTATCTTAAATTGACACCATGGCAGGTTCAGGTGTTTTCATAGTTTGCTTTCACTCTCTAGAGACTGAGTCAGATGTCTTGTTCGCTTAGCATTTGGTTTCCTTCTCTCTCCCTTCAACTTACTCTTATCCTCTGCCTTGTTGTTTGTTAGTTTTTAACGATTTTTTACTTTCCTCTCTTTCTCATGGGGAACTTCCGCCCCATGTTTTCCACAGTGTAATTAACAGAAGGGGAAAGTGCACCATCATCTCCTGCTTTAGGAGCTAGCAGCATGTCTGGGCTTATATAGCCCCTTTAACACAGCGCGATGATCCTGGCAAATTGCCTTCAAATTGCCAGAACGCCTTCTGTGTGAACGCAAACACGACCTGGGATTGATGCCGGGTTGAGGACCTAGTAACATTGCCGGAATCAGTCCCGGAACGCGCCCTGTGTGAACACAAGCCAGGACCAATGCTGTAAGGGGTGTGTCAGAGTGATGCCGCACGTGCCATCGCGCGTTTCTGTTGCTCTTAGAAGAAAGTTTGTGTCTGCTGCAAACTGGAACGAAGCAGAGACCAGGAGCTCCTTACTATCCACGCTGAAGCTGAGATCGTTCGCCAGCTTTGTGGAACGGTACACTCGTGTACATGTTTTCGACGCGTACGTTACACGTCTCATCCTGACGTCATGTGTCTTTTCGGGATCTTTGCGGGATGTGTATGAACGCACTCACAGATCCCGGAAAATCACTGGCAGTGGGAATGGACCAAAATCAAACAATCAAATCCCGGGTCACATTATCCGTGTATTTTCCGGAATCTCTGTGTGAAAGGGGCTTATGAGAATTTTACAATGCTCTTTAAGTGAACATGCCCCATAAGTGAACCACTGTTGCTACCAAGCCCAGTTAAGTCCCTGCCAGATCATTGTATTGTTCTTCTGTAGTCCTTTCTTCTCTCTGTCTTGTTGGTTCACGTTGGTTGTATCAGGATTGGAATTTATAAGTTTATTGCAATGCCATTAACATGATTACAATATGTAAGGCTCCTCTCTCTCTGGTTATCAGCAGAACTTCCAACTGACTGGAAGTTCAAGCTAAAACTGCAGTCAGGGAAATAAGAAAACATTTTTTTCTTTGTCAGGAATAATTTAAGAAATATTTCACGCACACACAAAATGGCAATATTAGCTATATGTCATCCAAAGGTTTTATATCCAGTTACTGTCGTCAACCATAGCTACTCAGTTTTGTGGTTTGTGCTTGACCCAAATGCTGCTGTTTGCTATTTTTATATATATATATATATATATGTGTGTGTGTGTGTGTGTGTGTGTGTGTGTGTGTATATATATATATATATATATATACACACCGGTGGGTTAGTTATAAGACTATCCAGTCCCCTTGTTTATTAACTTCAGTCAGTCATCCAAGGTTACAGGCATTTTTCATGACTATCATGAGAATAGAAGAGATCCTTGACATTGGTTATTCATTCATACAGATTATATTCTGTTCCTATAAAATGCTATATAAGAGTCACACCTGTTATTAAACAGTTGTAAATCCCAAGCACTAGCTGCATTTATATGGACCCTAATAATCCGATTGTTATGGGACAAATAGCACAGTCAGAATAAAAATATCAATGTAACCACATCAATCGGAATAAATTTGCTAAATCCGATTAAATATCATTCGGATTGTAAGGGGTGATTTAAACCTTTTCTAATCCGATCGAGAGGACATGTAAACACTCGATCGGATTGAAAACCGAAACTGGAAAGTACTGTGCATGTACAATGATGTAGAAATTTTGTAATGGTGTAATGACATATGACGTGTGGAACAAGCTTGTTGTTTTTGAATGAAGTGTGATAAATGACTGTCGTTTCATTCTAAAATTCTTCTTCCACTCATCGTCTGTGAAGTGGAGCATGCAGTACAACGTCCCACCAATCCTTGTTTCAGACTCTCATCGACAGACACCTTGTTTTGGGCGCAGAAATGGGCATTTTACTGCTTTATTAATATAAGCAGCCAGGCACAAAGCTTAATGTGCTCATCATTTTCTAATTGGGACCCAGAATAGATTAATATTACTAAATAAACTGTATACTTCTGCATTAGTGCATGCATTGTGCGCATGCCAAAAAGTAAATTCCGATTTAAAGCTTTTGAGAAACGCGCACATCATCCCGATCACATTATTTAGCGTTCATGTAAACACTATGGATTCCTCAATCAGAATGAATTAATTCAAACAAAAGCTGATCATGTAAACGTAGCTACTGGCTGTGAATGTAGCCATAGAAATGTAGGATTTAACACTTGAAGCTCTCACACAGAGGTCTTGTCATTTGTTTTAATTGGTGTCATAATCCAGCAGTGCAAGAACATATTTCTCACTTCATCAAAGAAGAAAGTGTTTTAATGTTATAGATTAATTTGAAGAGACCAGACTGGTTAATGAGTGAGTGAGTGCGTGCGTGCGTGCGTGCGTGCGTGCGTGCGTGCGTGCGTGCGTGCGTGCGTGCGTGCGTGCGTGCGTGCGTCCGTGCGTGCGTGCGTGTCTGTGTGTGTGTGTGTGTATTAGAGACTTTGACACTCACTATCATTGCAAGAGCAGATGGTACATTGTAAGTGTAGCGAATGTGTGTAAGAACCATCTGTTTGAAATAGAGTAACCCTTCTGTGCTGGTGTCCCATAGGTTATGGTGTTTACATATAACACATGCTTGCATAACACATATACAATATATCATTATACATGAACCAACAGGGTTCCCATGGTTATGGAAAACCTGAAAATATCAGGGACTTTCAAGGCCTGAAAGTCATGGAATTAATTTCTTAGAGTATTAGAAGTCATGGAAAATCTGTAGACATTTCAAACCGGTTGCCAAATCAGACCAGATTCAGCCAATCACTCTCAATTGGAATGATTCTTAAAATCCTTATCCTGTAATCCCGAACAACTAGAAAGGTCATGGAGAAGTCGTGGAAATTCATTAGTCAAAAAGTGTGAACCAGGGTGCTACAACATGGATTCAGGTTTGACAGAGATTTTATCTATAGTAATGCAACTTTCGATTATTAACAAAACTAGTTTCACTCAAGCAAAGTATCTGTCTTTGGTTCATGGTTTGAGAGTTGATCTAAGGACTTTCAAGGCTTGACTGCCTCTTTTTGTAGCACCAGCCCCCAACACCTGTGCCGTAGCACAATTAACTAGCCAATTAGCCTGTAAATCTCTGCTGTTAGTGGGATAGATTGGCAGCTGGGTAGGGAGTGCTCAGCCCTGAAGGAAGGAGGCATTGTGTTATTACAATTGCTTCTTTGTGTGGTAGCGTTGTGTACATTTGCACCTGCCTATTTATGCGAGTGCTGAGGGTGTGTCTGTACACATTTTAGTGTTTGAATGGATACAGTATAGTGTATATATTTTATAAGTCTTGGGGTATTAAATCCTGCTCCTGGAGGGTCACCTTTCTGTACACTTCAGCTGCAACCTGCTTTTACACACCTGGAAGTTTTTAGTAATCCTGAAGACCTTGATTAGCTGGTTCAGGTATGTTTGATAAAGATTAGAGATTCTGCAGATTGATTACTCCTGGCCTTAAGGGGGCTTTCACACTGCCAGCAGTGATACAAGTGACTGGAAATCATTCATTTTCATTTGAGAGCTGGTGACAGCAGATTTAGATAAAGGTTTCATGTTCCCTCTCAAGTTAGGGAAGCCACACAAATATACCCAAAAGAACCAGTCCCCAACCAACACCGTCCATCTTAAATACCAGGTACAGCAGAGTTTTTTTGGCCTGTTGTCAACTATCCCAAAATGTAGGAAGAGAAGGCAAGAGTATAATCATATTTAAAAGAGTGACTCCATGAGGGACTTTCAAATGAAGGTCGTCTGTTTTTGCAAAGGCTGCACAGTAGGTGCTGTAAACTGTGGAGGTTGGCGTCGACTGCAGTGTTTGTGTGTGGCTGAAAAGAGGGAGCCCCTATCGCTGTCAAACCTACCACCATGCCTGCTGGTGTGAGGAATTAATAGCTGTCATCACGCGCTGCTCCCTGATGAGAAATATTTAGTCTTTATCGTAAGAGAGTCACGGTGTTAGAAAAGAGTTACAGCAGCTAACCTCAACTATTTCTCATTGCTCTACACTTTTTCCATTTTTTTTTCTCGGTTTTGTTATTTTCCTTTCTCTTCAACCCTTCCTTTCTGACACTCAGACACATTCTTTATTTATTTCTTCTCCCTTCTTAGGGAAGCTGTCATTGGACATGATCATATCTAGCTTCAATAAGAAATCCCCTGCTCACCTTGCCATTACAAGATTCTAGCACAAACAAAGCTCTGCAGCCAAAAGGTCATTTTTTTTTTAAAGTTGAGCAGAGGATGATGATATTTGATGTGTTTAAACATGTCAATGACAGATTTTGACAGTGAAACCAGGCAGTAATGGGATCTAGGTCAGGGTTTTATGGTTTCAATGGTTGCTTTTTGTGCGTGTATATGTGGATGTGGTTAACTGCATTAAATCATGCCTGAAAAGTTAGCAATCCTGGAAATGTGAAGATCCAAAGAGTGCTCTATTAATCCCGAGTAATCCAGTGTGCTTTGCATCCAAACCCTTGCCATCCACGGTGAGATTATAATCTTGGGTAGTGGCCTGGCTGTTTATTATGTACGAGCTTTGAGTCATGGGCTTATCTGCCTTTCTGTTACTATAGTAGTGGTCAACTGACATGTACTGACACAAAGGTGAACTGCCACTTTTGTTAATCAACTAAGTTGGAATAGTTCAGAGAAGAAGTTTTCAAACTGTCCCTTGAGCCTCCTCTGCACTGCATGTTTTGGATGTCCCCCTTATTTAACCAGCTGAGCTGCGTGTGTCCAAAAAAGTAAATGCTGTGAAGCCTCTAGGTTTGAAATCTAGCTAAACCTGCTCCTGGATGACTATCTTCCTGCAGACTTCAGTTTCAACTCTGCTCCAAAAAACCTGGCCGTCATTTTAAAATAATCCCAAAGACCTTGATTATCTGGTTCTGATGTGTTTGATTGAGGTTGGAAAATTATCAAATATTAAATTGCCTGTTGGGTATATTGGTGTAACTAATGCACTGTGTACGTGATTGAAGCTGGTACATTTACGTTTAATGGGATTCATATGAATGACATGTCTTTTGCTTTCTGACATCCTGGTTGGTGTGCATTATGTCTATTGGATCACCTATTTTATTTAGAGCAACATTTATTTTAGCCTCTCTCTTCTGGAGAATACAGTCTCTCCCTCTCCCTGGCCATTCTAGCTTAATATTTTACACATCTTCATTCCCCTTTGTTCATCCTCCCACCCTTGTACGAATCTTGCTCTCTCCACTGCAGCATTACTCCCAAAACTGGAAGTGTTTTCCGTGCAAATGCTCTGTTCCTCAGCGCCCCAGGCAGTGCTCTAATGGACTCCAGGTCTCGAGAGGGATCAGGGTGGGGGGGAAATGGATGAGAAGACTATCTACTCTTACGACCATATTAGTGACGATTCGGTTGGAGGCATTAGTTTGCGAGGTGCATCAGTCAAACTAAACTGTGTTTACTCTTCTCTTGCCTTGCTTTGTCATTATTGCCAGCTATGTCGGCTATAATTCTTTTATGAAATGTGGCATTGACGAGGACATGCCGAAAATGGAAAGGGCCTGGGCACCAGCCCTGTGGGATACCGAATGAATGATCTCTCATTTTATATGCTGCGTGGCTACAGTAATGATAAAACGCTAGAGAAGTGGAATGCTTTTTCATATATAAATCCTGATGCTGGACCAATGTTTCTCCTCATAAATTAAGCGCTGTGGTACGTCATTAGGAATAATACAAACACCAGCACATTATTTTTGCATGGTAATTCTCTCTCAACAATAACCATGTCTTCAATACCCAAACAATACATATCTCTGATTTACTGATGTTCAGCAATGTTTTCAATCTTCACTTCTTTTGAAGAGAATATAAAAGTCCAATTGATCTGTGTGTGTGTAAGTGGATGTTTACAGCTTGTCGGCCTGATTATGTGTGTGACTGTCTGTTTAGACAGGCTTCTTCAAAGTAGTTTGACAGGAAACAAATTGTAGTTTTCATTTCAGTTGGCATTAATTATAGTCTTTGAAATGGCTTTTGTCTGCTGCATGTTACTTTCCTAAGACACATTGAGAAGGGCTGTATTGTTCTCGACTTTGATTGTGTTGACTATGGAGTTTTTCATTACTGGAGGCTGATGGGACTTAAACAATCAGTTAACAATGGGCTTTTTTCCCCAGAAAGATGTTCTGGCTTCATCCAACAATATAGACTGTATTTTCATTGTCTTTTTAGTCTTGCTTGCATATCAAAAGTCAGGGGGCCTTTGTAGCACTCAAAAAATAAAAAATGTGTACTAAAAAATGTCTTGTCACTTCTCTTCAAACAGCGTGTTCTTATCTGATGCAACCATAACCTTAAGATCAGAAAGAAACAGTCTTGCAAAGCTTTACAGTACATCTATTAAACCTTATTGTATGGATTCCTCCCTGTGATCAGTTTGGCTCCTGTTAACAGGATTCTTACCTTATGTGCAGGTCAGGCCCAAGGCCAGAGGAATGTGATCTATTTTTAACAGTAGCCTAAAGCTCAGAAAACTTGTGGGGTTTAAACCTTAACTGTCCCTTAAAAGACTAAACTACTCTTTAAACAAGCTTTGGAATGCCCTGATCCCTTATTGTTGCCCCCTGTCATTTAGTTAGCGGCAACCCACCCTTAAGAGCAAGTGTGAACTTCGCACCCTTTTCACCCTACATGCTGTTTTTTGTTTAGTTAACGACCATCTCTCAGATGATATTTCTTACACCTGCCAGCCGGTCCCCCTTCTCCCTTTTTCACACTTCTACTCTTTTATAAGCCATGTTTGAGGACAAGTCCAGGCATATGCATCTATTAGTGACTGTGTCCCAACATGAAAGATAGCGTGAAGTCCTCGAGCTTGAAGGCTACATGCTAGCCAAGCTTTGGCTTGATGGACCAAATCATCTCTTATCCAAACATGGCAATGGATATGATTGTATCGAACCTCTGAGTGGTGGATTCTGGAACATCTGTCTTTGCCTTCTGCTGGATGATACTTTAGCATAGTGGTTCCCAATTTTATGCAGACTTGCTATGGTTGTCTATAAGATTGTAGGGTGTTCCATTTGATTTTTTTTCCCAGAAGGCCCTCCTAGCCACTATCTGGCTTCGATACACACTTTTTTTTATTCACACTGATACAGACTCATAGCGAGCAAAGGTGCAAATATAGTACATTTTTATTAGACATTTAAGATATGTTTGTAGAATAGCCTGCACAATGATTTAAGTTAAACCATTGTGAATTCTCTGTGATTCACACTCGGTCTCATTCATTTCAGCTGAACTTGCCATGAGCTTGCACCTGCATAACGATAAAATGTTTCTTTATAAAAATAGACCAACTTGGTGGCACACCATCTATTAAAAAGAAGCCAAAAAGATAAGGAATGAATTAAACCAGACAAAGGAGTCGATCAAATGGGTTAATAAAAATGGAAGATAAGCCAATGAATGTTTAAGAAATGCTTAGACTATAAGAATGAGATTTTTGAACAAGAAGGTTAGATGTTCGACATGTCTCTTTGTTGTCTCCACCAATAAAGTCTAATCTTTGGCATCTGGAACTCGTGACTCGAGTGACTTTCTTGTAAAGAAGAGAATACTTTTTCCACTACGCAAGTAGCAGGAGCATTATCAAATTTTTATTGCTATGGTAGCCAAATCCAACTTGCATGTGAACATTTTCACTTTGGTTTCCTTTCTATTATAAATTGTAATTATTGTCAAATTTGAAGACCAGAGCAATTGTTCGACAACTCTGCATTGACAGGAACACTTATTTAGTGCTTGAATGTCTGCTTGAAGTGCTAGAATTTTTATTAGTTGATTCTGTATCAACTATACTAGCCATCTGTTTTCATGTTTGTGATGTCTATGATCTGTTTGTTGCTGCATTAGCCCATCAGTGGAAAAACACAGATTGATTTGGCTCTCATCTTTAGTTGTTGTAATTTTATCTCGTTCATAGCACTAATAGCATGCTGATCATGGAAAGACAAAGCAATGCACAGAATTACACAGCTGGGACAGATCACATGTGGCTCTTGTGCTGGCGGCAAAGTGATTGATTCAGAGAGCCAGGTCCTGAAGAGCTGAGGAATAATGAGCACTTCCTTAATTAGACTAATGACTTTTACAATTGGTCTTGAACCAGCAAGCATGGCATCACTTGTCATGTTGGTGACCCAACAGAATAGATGCACTGATTTTTTTCTTTTGGTCCCAGAAGCCAGGAGTCACCACCTGGTTGTGCATCTGTATGTGTGTCACATGGGTCATTGCTGATCTGTATCCAACAATTATCTGTATCATTGTTTTGTACTTGAGCTCTCAAGTGTTCCTATGGTAAAATGAATTTTCAAGCCACAAAATGCATTCTCGTATCTTCCTCGTTGTTATATCTTGGATATTTAATATGGAAAGCATTACTATGGGTCCCACTTATAGCAGCCTGTTCTTGAGCATGATTACCTGCCCTCTATCAGTATGGATGATATAATTATATGAAATAATTACTCCCTCAGCTTAACGTAACTGATAGCTACATCTGATGGTCTCAGCGATGTCCTCATGATTGTGATTGGCTACAGAAAACTACAAAAAATAGAACAATTGAGGTTTCATTGCATTGGATGAATATAATGACTAAAATCTAAAGACTATACAGTATACATTGTCAATGGCGATTTTCATTAATGTACTTCAGTGTATTATTTTTTTTATTACTATTTTTACATTATTACACTATTTAATGTAAATTATCATAATTTAATGGCAGTATAAGATTGTTTTCAGGAAATGGAAAAAATATATATTTTTAATAATTAAACACTGTTGTAAAAGTTGATATTGTGGCTTTATATATGTATGTATAAACTTGTATGTGTTATTAATATATTACGTTTTACCAAAATCAAGCTTGAAGGTTCTCTAAGCGATGTTGGGTGATGTTAAGAGGTTTTTGACCAGTCAATGTCAGACATATTTTGTCTGTCATTTAAAACGGTTTTATTTGAGGCAGTAAGTGCATCACATAACATTTTCATCTTCTTACATGTAATAAAGTTTATTGTAGCTATGTGGGTGCTCAGTTTTTTTTCTCTGTCATTTGGCAAAAATGTTGTTATAAAAGATGAAGTGTATGCACAGGCTATTTATGACAGTACTGGCTATGGCATTTTATATTTGTTAAATATGATATATATTTGAAAACCCACAGACGGACGCAAAGGGTGACAATCAGTAATGATTTATCAAATGAAATATGAAGATACAAGGTTTCTACCCAACTGCAAGGATAATGATATTATATAGCTATTTTATTAAATATATAATTTTGTAAAATATTTTCAATTAATTATGGTCTTGAATTATCTTTTGGGGTTCTGTGAGATTCTTGGGTTTTCCTCTGTGAGATACCTGGGTCCTGACCTGAGCAGTGCAAGTGTAATATTTAACATAACATTGAGAGAATATTTCTGAGCTGTTGTGTATGTTACACTCCCACAGCACTACATTGATCAGTGGCTCTCCACCTTGTTTTTACTGTTGTGGTGGAATACAATGACAAATCTATTCTTGACATTCCAGACCTTTTTCTCTGGGTAAGCCGGCATACCTTACTTTTGTGTTTGCTCTGTTGCAAGTGTCTATTGATTGCTGACTAATCGTACTGCAGCAAAAAGCTGAAAATGTTTCTGAGAGGCTGGTCTTATCGCTAATCCTACATTGAACGACATGCTAATGCTCACACTTTGATAACTTTTTCCACTCTGATATGAAATATCAGAAATTCAAATGCAGTGTTATAACTTCTACATGCTTTGTGATTTCAAGAATGCTGGGCCAGTATACAGAAGCTATTTCGCCAGAGCAAATTCACCACAGCAGAATCATTACATTTGGCCCAGACTGTGACAGTGACATCTGCCACTGCAATCATGTGTCGCTTGTGATCGCTAGATGTAGTGCTTGAAGAGCTGTCATCAGCACATTTACCTAGTCTTGCCTCCCAGGTGCTGCTGTTGATCTGGGAGATGGAGGTCTGTGGCACCTCTTCTGTAGTGCCTGTCCTTGGCGTAGACCCAAACAATTCTTTCTGTTTAGATGACTCCCACTATGACAATCCGGTTATGTCCCAAGTGACATATGAAGCCTTGATCTAAAAAGACAAATATATATAGAAATATACGTATAAATAATGATTGTATTTCCTAAACAAAAAAGAAAAATAACTATTTACAGGTTGAGTATACTTTTTACCCTTAACTCCATTTTGTGGAGTTCAACGCCATTCCATTATAGCCACGTCTTTTTTGGTTCGTCTCTGCATTTGACAGGTTATTGGGGCTCTGAATTTCAAGAGCAATGTAAATGCTCCTGTGAGCTCTTCTCATCTATTGTCCACAGGGTTGTGTTCTCTTTCGTAGACTTCTACAGGCCTTGACTTTTTTTTTGTGGTATCCACAAGGTTTCACCTGTTAATGGAGTTGTTAATGTCTTTTTTTTTTTGAGAGAGAGAGAGAGATAGAGACTTTTTGAGATGATGTTTGTAAAGCAGCCAATATCCAGTGCTTCCTATTAAGGGCGATTTGTGTTTCCCTGGTTGCCTAATTAAAACTGCATCTCTTAAGCACTTACCACAGCTTTCATCTGTGTGTGTGTGTATATGTTCAGGGATTAGAATGTGATGCCTTATAGGGTTGAATCAATACAAAAAGTTTGACTTTGATATGATACCAACCTCTCTTATTCCTTGGAATTGATACCTTTAGGTTACACATAAATAAACCTCGGCGACTTATGAAATGAAATTGGGATGGGTTTCGCCATAATAATCAAATACTTGTAACTTTTGCAGTCACACATCCCTTAAAGTACTGTACTAAATTTCAACAGCCAATACAAAGTGATTTATTTTGATGCAAAAACGTATAGCTTTATAGTCATATTTGATCAAACTTGAACAATTTTTTCTTAGATGTTTCATAAATGAAAATGAAGTGGATTCATTATTTTATGTTTTTCTTTTAAAGTATTTCTCTTGTAGTCATTTGTTTATTTTTTCAAAATGTAATTGTAATGTCTGTTTTTATTTTTTGCAGGGTCAGATCCAGGCTGGGCAAACCTGAAACCTACAATATTTCTGTGTCTAAGTGCCCCTGAAGAGAGGAGATGGGCTGGAATATTACCACCTGCAGCACACCCGCCTAAGTCCAAAGGGACTCTTCTCCCCCACCCTCAAACCCCAAGCCTCTGCCAAAATCATGAATGGCCAGATGACTGTGGATTTATAATTTGATCAAGGGGATTGGACATACATGGAAAAAAAACCCTAAAGCAACTTTCAGGATCGTTAGAAATAAATTATTTTCCAGGCCTGAAATCAGTTGGATGGAACCTCAGCCCAGCAGCTTTCAAACTAGAGCTTCTGGGAATGGCAAGATGAGCGGTGTCATTCGATGATGATGGCAAAAAAACAAGATGCCCGGGCACCAACCTACAACCTTGTTGTGGTAGGTTTGTCCGGAACTGAAAAGGAGAAGGGGCAATGTGGGGTAGGGAAGTCCTGCCTTTGTAATCGCTTTGTTCGCCCCAGTGCTGATGACTTTTATTTGGACCACACATCTGTTTTAAGCACAAGTGACTTTGGTGGTAGAGTGGTAAACAATGACCACTTCCTGTTTTGGGGCGAGGCGGTACGAATGTTGGAGGAGGGCGCTGAGTGTCGAATGCATGTGGTGGAACAGACAGAGTTTATTGATGACCAAACGTTCCAGCCACATCGAAGTACTGCCTTACAGCCCTATATCAAGCGGGCAGCTTCCAACAAATTGGCCTCTGCTGAGAAGCTTATGTATTTCTGCACAGATCAGCTTGGACTAGAGCAAGACTTTGAGCAAAAGCAAATGCCTGAAGGCAAGCTTTTAGTGGATGGATTCTTACTCTGTGTAGATGTGAGCAGGGGTATGAATCGAAACTTTGATGACCAGATGAAGTTCGTCACCAATCTATATAACCAGCTAGCTAAGACCAAGAAGCCAGTTGTACTTGTGTTGAGCAAGTGTGATGAAGGGGTTGAGCGGTACATTAAAGACTCTCACACCTTTGCCTTGGCCAAGAAGAATTTGCAGGTTGTTGAGACTTCAGCACGTTCTAACGTCAATGTTGACCTTGCTTTCCTTACCTTGGTGCAGTTGATAGATAAGAGTAGAGGGAAGCCCAAGATCATTCCTTACTTTGAAGCCCTCAAGCAGCAGAGTCAGCAAATAGCATCTGCTAAGGACCGTTATGAGTGGCTAGTTAGCCGCATTGTGAAGAACCATAATGAAACATGGCCCAACACCAATCGTAGAATGCAGACATCACCTGAATACAAAGAGTATGTTTTCCTTGAGGGTACTTCCAAGGCCAAGAAACTTTTCCAGCAGCATGTACACAGACTCAAGCAAGAGCACATAGAAAAGCGGCGTAAAATTTATCTTAGCACACTCCCACAGGCTCTCAACTCATTGGTTCCATGCCTGGATGAGATTGATCACCTAAGCTGGTCAGGAGTACAGAAAGTTCTCGAGAATAAGCGGGAATTCTCCCACTGGTTTGTCGTATTGGATGACACACCATGGGAAACAACACCACACATTGACAACATGGAGGATGAACGCATTCCCCAGGACCTTTTGGAAACCCCTGCAGCAGAGGCAATCTATGAGAGTCACTTAGAACATCTGCGCAATGAGCGAAAAAGAGCAGAAATGCGTTGGGAGTTAAAAGAAAAACTTGCGTCTTCGCCATTTGTTACACCTGGCAAACCCTGGGAGGAAGCTCGTAGCTTTATCATGAACGAGGAGTTTTATCAGTGGCTGGAGGAGCCAGAATACCTTGATATCTATAACAAATACCAGAAGATTATTATTGACCAAGCCAAAGAGGACTTCCAAGAACTTTTACTGGAGTACTCTGAATTGTTCTATGAGCTTGAAGTTGATGCTAAGCCCAGTAAAGAAAAAATGGGTGCCATCCAAGAGGTTCTTGGAGAGGAGCAGAGGTTCAAGGCCCTCCAAAAGCTTCAGGCTGAGAGAGATGCCCTGGTGCTCAAGCATATCCATTTTGTATACCACCCAACTAAGGAAACCTGTCCTTGTAGTCTACATTGTGTGGATGGCAAAATTGAGCAACAGTTAGCCCTTCGTTTTCCCACTCGATATTCCTTTGATGGGAGCTCAAAATCACAGTTTGGTGAGGGAAAGGTAGATAGAATTAATCTTGTTATTCTTGGCAAAGATGGACTTGCAAGAGAGTTAGCTAATGAGATCAGAGCACTGTGCACCAATGATGAACGGTACATTCTAGATGGAAGGACATATGAACTGGCTCTTCGACCTATAGAAGGAAATGTACGCCTTCCAGTAAACTCATTCCATACCCCCACTTTCACCCCACATGGTTGCATCTGCCTCTACAACTCAAAGGAATCCTTATCCTATGTTGTTGACAGTATTGAGAAATTACGAGAATCAACCATTGGCAGAAGGGACACTAATCTAGGTCAGCTTCCCTTGTCTCTCCTGTTGGTCACCAAGAGAGGCGTTGGTTCAATTTCTGACATTGGGGGTGAAACGGCACAAAGCCTCATCCAACACGGTCAACAAGTGGCTAGCAAATTTCAGTGCAGTTATTTAGAGCCTGCTTCCCCAGGTGTGGGCTATGGTCGCAATATAAATGAAAAACATTTAAACCAGATCCTCAAAGGTCTGTTAGACACACGAAGACCGTCAGTTAGTCTTGGCAGTAGCTCCCCACCCTTGTTACCTGCACTTGCAGGTTTCAGAGACTCTCAGCAGAACACAGAGTCTGACTTACGAATTGTAATGTGTCTAATGTGTGGAGATCCATATGATGTTGACCAGCTTCTTTCCCCATTTTTGCTGCCCCAGCACTGTCGGCCCTCTTCCAATTTATCCAGTGGAACATCAGTTTTGTTGGATTTATCTATTGGTGGCCAAAGGCAAAGCATTGATCTTGCTGTTCTATCTTACCACTCATCTTTTTCCTTACGTAAAAGCAGATTGGTGCATGGTTACATAGCAGTGTACTCAGCCAAACGGAAGGCTTCCATGGAAACCCTTTGTGCCTTTCTTTGTGAGGTCCAAGACATTATTCCAGTGCAGTTGCTTGCTGTTGCAGAGACTCAATCGGAACTCGCAGACTCTGAGGTTGTCCGAGAGCAGCTTGCCCAAGGGGAGGAACTGGCCCATGAAATTGATGCACGTTTCAGCTCTGTGATCTGTGGACCTGGTGGTGTGGTGGGAGGCTTGCATCGAATAGACCACTTCCAGCCATTTTTTAAGGACGTATTGGAGAAAAAAAACATTGTAGAGGCAACACATATGTATGAAAATGTTGCAGAGAATGTCACCAGTGAAAATGTTTCTTCACCTCGATGTGGCTCTCCAAGCACCACATTGCTTGATTCAGAGGATGACATTGAGCCCTCCCCACCTTATCCCACATTACGGGATGATGGCACCTTGACCCATGGTGGAGGTTTCAAGCTCCCTGATTTGGAGGGTGATGCCTTCTCGCTCATCTCTGACATCAATACTTTTGAAAACAAGCTTAACAACAAAGTCCCACCTCAAGTGCGACCAAAGCCCAATGTCACCTTTGACATTCCCAAACCCCAAAACATCGGTTCATACATGGACCTGGGCCTACATGGACCTAACAGGCGCTCATTAGTCACCTGGCCACCAGGAATTGAAGGTGGTTATGATCCATCTGACTATGCTGAGCCCATGGATGCAGTATCAAAGCCTCGTCCCACAGAGGAGGAGAATATTTATTCTGTACCACATGACAGCACACAGGGCAAGATCATCACTATTCGCAATGCAAACAAGAGTCATTCTAATGGTGCAGGAAATGGATCAGACAGCGAGGCTGATAGCAGTTCATTAGAGCGTAGACGAAAGCTGTCTGCTCTTGGAGTCAAACCTAGGCTGTATCGTGATCGCTCCAAACGACTTGGAAAGTTTAGCAGCTTCCGCACAAGCTTTATTGGCAGTGATGATGAGCTTGGAGGTCTCCCCAAGACTAAAGAGGATGATCTTGGTGCACAGAAAGGGGACAGTTCCTTAAATGAAGAAGGCGAGGACCCAAAGAGGAGGAATATCTTGAGAAGTCTTGGTAGAAGAACTACAAAGGTAAACTTTATGGTATTATTTTAAAACATATATATATATATATTTTTTTTTTTTGAATTATGCTTCATGGTCTCATATATTGTAAAGATCACATTTACAGGCTAACTTCGTACTTTAATATGATCTTAATTGATTCAAACTATCTGTTTATTAAATGCATCATATATTAAAAAGTCAGTTTGGGCCCAACTACACTTTACACTGGATGTGAACTCAAGTATTGTGAGTGATTATCATAGCGATTGGTATTTTTAACTTCACCTTATTTCAGTGGTTGTTTTTTCACTTCTTGAGAAGAAACTGTTTTTTTTAGATTGTGTTTAGATCTAAAAACAGTGGCAACTCGATTTACTTTACATAAACAGAAAAATGTACACCTTGATTTGAGCTTAAATATACAAAATCAATGTCTTAAAAAAGCACCAGTCGCATGTGAAAGACAGCTGACACAGAGTTATGTATATATAAATATGTAAATCTAACCTATCTTTGTCACATCTTTTTGACGCTCACTTGATTCACGAACCCACAACACATACTTTAACTCTTAATGTTTTGAGAAATGCATTTTTGTGTTCATAACCCTTTAAAATGATTGTTCAGGTAAGATATAGTCAATTTGAAAGATTATTTATTTTACAGAAATTGTCTTTTGTCTAAACAATTTTGAGGTATGGTGGTATGCCTGGTTTCTTTTCTTGTTAAAGTCTTTGACCAATGCTTTAAATGCAAATTACAGACTTAGTGCAGTAGCCTGGATAGGCTGTGTTTTACTGAAAGTAAATGCACAGAGAGAAGACCCAGTTGTTTTATTTAATGTTTCATGGTTGCACAGACTTTGATCCTTTGGTTTATCTGGATGCCTGTGTGCCAAGCTTTGGTCAAGGTTGATTTTTGGTTATGCTGTGGTGCATGTCCATTAAATAGCCTAGTGGTTTCTTTTAAAGAGTTTAAGTAAGACAAAGCAAATCAATTAAGTCAAGTCTAAGATTTTTATTTTTATTTATTTATTTATTTTTTTTAATGGGGGTTGAGTTCTGTTCACTTGATTGTTCCTTCTACAGCATGGCTTTAACAATGCTTTGTAGGTTGATTTTGAAACCTTGTAGATTTTTTTGCTGGGAATACTACTATAGCCGTCTCTCCCATAATACACTGCATAATTCACACAAGCAGAAATTGTAGTAACTGCTGTTCTCTTTGAACATGTGACAGCCTAAGGACATATGGAAGCATTGAGCCACCAGTTCTTCTCATTAAACAGCAGTGTCTTTATTATTTCAGTAGGGTTAGAATGAGGCCATTGGGTTAAATCACCTTGCTTGCATTAATTGCCTTATGGGACTGATCCATAAAGGAACCCATAAAAAAACAGCAGCCTAGTAGCCCCAGGGATCTGTACTAGTTTAAGCTCTGTTCAACAAAGACTGTCCCTTTTTTGATGTTAAAGGAGTTAGAATAAGCCTTTCCTGTTTTTGTCTACTATGCCATCCGCACTTTCTCTCTCTTTCTTAGTATGTTGGACTGCGAGGCCGGAAATATTAACTCAGCCTCTCCTCACCCAACAAGTGGAATGTTTTAAATTCCAGCGTCACCTAGTTTCATTTCTAATGCCCCCATGACTTTGCACCAGCATCTGCAAAGCGAATGGTTACGTGGTAGAGATACCAGGGGACTGGTTGAAATAAGCTTCCCAAAACGAGTACTTTGTGCTCAGGTTAGTGAGGCATAAAACATAGCTAAACATTGTATTAATTCAAATTATAACACTAAAGTATCCTGTCATGTCTGAAGTTGCATATGGGTGGAGTAGCAGTTATTAACATGATGTAACTGGTTTGCTTTGTGCGCCTTAGTCTGGGTTGCTGTGTGACCTGCATTGCAGGGTGAACGCATTACTTTTGCATAACATTGCCATCCCAGTAATACTCTCTGTGAACTGTAATTGGAGCACAGATTCTTTACAGAGAGCTTGGAGAGGGGAGGGTGGTAATTATGTAAACGTCTATTGAGAGGAGCCAGTAGGGGTTTAGGTGAAATCTGAAAATGAGGAGAGGAGTGGGGAATGTAAGGAGATGTAAAAAAAAGAAAAAAAAAGAGAGCGAGAGGGAGCAAATGTGGCATGGTTCCTGAATGTGTGAAAAGCAGAGCTTTGACCTGCAGATGTACCAGGAAGTTGGGTTGCCTTTTAGCTATGGAGTAGACAGACTTGGGCCTAATAATCTTCATGGCTTTTTCTCTTGTCTGACAGTACCGCAGACACACTGGCCAACGAGCCATGATCCCCTGCTACAGAGCATTATGGGAAGGCAGGAGTCGGGGAGGGAGGAATGAGCAGTGTGTTCTCTTGCAGAAAACAAAATGAATTTCATTTCATGAGATACAAAATATAAAACCAAGTGGCAACTAATAATGGTAGAATTTTTCTCAAAACTAGTTATTTCACTTTTAATGAACTAGTATCAAGGTGATTTTAGCGGATATATGAAGTCAGTTTTCCTCAAGTTCAGAGTAGCTACGTGTAGTTCTATGAACTATGAACATGTTCCACTAACATTTGACAACCATGTTAAGATGTTAAAATACATTTTGTCTTTTAATTTGAACAATATTACTATTGTTTTTCAAAGCCTGTTGATATCTTTTTGTATGCAATTACGTATGGCTCAAGTATGTCTGCTTTGCACCTAGCTTAGCTCTTGTCATTTTACCACAAAATGTGTTCCTCTCCTGTCTTGCAGAAAACACGGCCAAAGGGTCGTCAGTCATCATTGTCCAAACCTCCTGAGAGTAACTACTTTGGAGTTCCCTTGGCCAACGTTGTCTCGGCTGAGCGGCCCATTCCACTCTTCATCGAAAAGTGTATCCGTTACATTGAGATTACAGGTAAGTGGCACATCGGCAACATTATGATGTTTTATTTTTACATTGGAGTGAGGTATTGGAATTAGCTAGATGCAAACACTTCCATGCAAACATAAACAGTGTGACCCCTTTTTATGAAATGGTAGTTGTGAACTGACAGCTGATGAACTGTCTTCAACTCAAAATAATGTGCTTTCCTATTAACAGTGGAGTACATATATTTTACATTTGCACAAAATGTGTACCTATAGATAAATCTGCTGAAGAGTAATGGTAACAACAAAGTATATGTACATTTCTGAAGCTAGTGGCTATGGTCTTTAGCCTGCTTGTTAGTGTGCCTGCCTCCTATGTCTGTTGACGCTGGTTCAAATCCCATTCGGCATCTTGGTCAAGGCACCACTGGAAGTGATCCTAATTGCACAGTTGCAATAGTGCCATGACCTGGATGGGAGTGAGGTTTACTGTGTTGAGTGTAATGAAGGCAAGCTAGTATGAGCTATGTGAGTAAACCTCACTCCTCTGTCCTCAAGAGGTGTGCTAGTGACTGATTCTAGAGGCTGAAGTTAAATCCAACTCTGAGCAGTGTAAGTAGAAATCTTAGCTTATTTAATTTGATCTAGCTGGTCTCCCAGCTTGACCCAGAAACTAGTGTTGGGCGATATGGTCCATTTTCATATCGTCCTATCGTCAGCCTGTGAGATCGGCGATACACGATATTATCGTGAGGGGGCGGGGCTTACTTATTTGATTGGCTTGTTATTAATTAGCTTGTTTTATTACTTTGTTTTATATATGAGAATCTTTTTCTATTTTGCTAGCAAAGGTGAAGTGTTTATTAATAGGCTAAATCAGGTTATTTCCCGGTATAGTGAGGTAAAAAAAGATCCTAATCATTTTTGTATCTGACTCAGAGTATTTCAACATGTCAGCGGGAAATACGGACACACATTATCCTCTCATGCCGTTACGGATGCATAATTTTGACTGTACTTCTGCACAAGATGAGAACGCGTTTTAATAATTTCTTGGGTCAAGAAAGAGTCGAGGTTTGCGATATATGTTCTCCTACCAGTGCTCTCTCTGTCTGGATGCACTTCACATACGCGCACTTCAATAAGCCCAAAGAACACTGACTAATGTGTTTTAAATGGGTTAAATGCGTTTCCATGACCACATTTATTGTCAGTTTATTCAGCATAGGCCTAATCTGGTTAAAAACATGCATGTAAACGCCCCCATTCCCTGAAAGTGAAAGCAGAAACGGACTGAGCTTTCAGCATCTGTCGCTGCATTAACACCGCTTTCTCTCAGAGACCACAATGGATATAACGGTAGGCTATAGCAACCATCTTAATTTACTGGCTTAATATTTCTCTTGTGGACCTACATTAATAACAGTGAAAAGGTGTGAAGACATTTTCTTGTCAAACAAACAATTGAAGCTGCTTTTGATTTTCACAGATGGCTGTGTTCGTGAACTAAAGACTATCATTAGGCCTATATCATTTTAGTGATATTATTATTAATATTTAGTAATTGTATTGTTTTTATTGTTATTAGTGTCATTAAATGTTTTGTTAATGTGCTATGGAAACAAAATAGCCTACTGACGAACAACGATGCCGTTTTCATCTTGGATCTGTATAAGAATGATGGGTCTGTTAAAACAAGCATTTTTTACAATTTGTGAATGGATCACCACAATTCCATTTTGATGTGGGATGTAGTTTTTTAGTCTGTTTTAAAAATATTTTCTTTGAGGAGTCCTCAAACGCGCGTTGGTGATGTCGCAAGTGTTAGGCTATGTGGTGATGTCGTTATGAATTTAGGCAAGGCAAATTAATTGTAGTTCCTAATACTAATTTAATAAAAATACTAGCTTTATAATAATAATAATAATAATAATAATAATAAAATACATTAATGGTAAAACGAGCCAATTATCGTATTGATATCGTCAAAGGCATCTGCCATCGGCGATATCTGACTATTGTCGATACACGATACTATTGTCTATCGGCACAATCCTACCAGAAACCCCTCTAAAACCAGCAAACCAAACCAGTCTGGCCAGACTGGGAGACCTACTAAGACCAACCTTAGGCTGGTTTGATTTTTTGTCAACAGGGTATATACCTAACCTGTATGTTAAAATTAATTAATTTTAACATATGAAATTAGTATGTGAATAAGGGCCTCTTATATATAGAATTATGGTAATGCAATGCATGTATGGAGGTATGTGCGCTTGTTAAGCGCGTATCCACGCAGCTGTGATTTGGGTCGGTAGCATTAGCGCCATTAACTTCCAGGGATTAAGCTCATCAAATGAGAGCAAGTGCATGTGCCCCTGCCTGTGTTTTCTGTAATGCTGAGTGTTGGAGAACACATCAGTATTCCCTCTGGGATGCTCCAGTCCATCTGTAGTTTAGATAAAATCAACACTGCGCAACCTAGAAAACGTGTCAAAAATGTGTTTCCTATCATTCTCTGGCAGCCCAAAAGAAAAAAAATTCATAGCTAAAGAATCCGTTACATGCTCTTATGTATTATTACATGCATACTACTTGAAGTGTATGCATTTCAGAGCCCTGACCTTTGAAGAGAGCACTCGACCCCACCCTTTGGATCGTGTGTGAACCACTAGGGGCAGAGTAGAGTCAATGGAACTGTCATTAATAGTTTTCTCAAGTCAGCTCCTGATCTTTGTTCCTCATTTCCTTTTCAGCCCGCCCTTCTCCCACCTTTTTCATGTTCTGTTGTGTATGTGTGTCAGTTGCCAAGCCCCTTGCGGTAATTTACTGCCTGATAACTCCCTCATTGAGATCAATATCACATAGCAGAAATGGTGAACAATCTTTCAGGCTCAGCTCTTTTTTTGTGCTCTGTGTGTGGAACTGCCTTTAACAACAGCCTACAGTGTGATTTGCTGATAGTATGAGCATATCGGTGTGAACACTAGAGAATATGCACTCGCTCACTCAAAGTACCTTACCCATCAAAACAATACAACCTCACAACCTTATCAGAATTACACCAAATTGCTTTTACAAAGATTTTGTAGAAAAATGTCAGTCTCGCGCCGTTCTCTCACGTCCCTCGGCCTAGTCCTTGTCCTGCTCGCCACATACGTATAGCAACACTGTGTCTTTCACTGCCTCGTAAAATATAAAGTTACATTTAGCTGTATAAATTAAGGATGGGTCACGGTGGTCATGTAAAAACCAACTTGTTGGTTTATAAGGTCAGCTATTTAGATTTGGTTTATATATTAGTTTATATAGTTTATAAACTGTATTAGTTTATAGCTTCAAGCTTTATCAAATAAGTAAAAATATTAATTAAATCACAAGTGGAAGGCTATGTGAAGATGAGTTATGTGAATGACATATGAATTCTGATGAGCTTTTTGTGGATGTCTGCAAGTTCAAATTGCCTGGGAGCCTGGACTTGCCTAAAACAACATGCCTAATTATATAGGTTTTCTTAAAGGAATAGTTCACCCAAAATTAAAATTTTGTCATCATTTACTTACCCTCAAGTTGTTCCAAACCTGTATGAATTTCTTTCTTCTGCTGAACACAAAATAAGATATTTTGAAGAATGTTTGTAACTAAACCATTGTGGGGCACCATTGACTTTTTTTTTTTTTTCAATACTATGGAAGTCAATGGTGCCCCTCAACGGTTTAGTTACAAACATTCTTCAAAATATCTTATTTTGTGTTCAGCAGAAGAAAGAAATTTATATATTGGAACTTGGAAGACCAAGTTATATATTTCTGGAGAATGATTCACATAATTTTCTCCTATTTCTTTGTGTTTGATGGGGAAATGAAAGCACAGTCACAGCCTGTTACGTAACCTCAGTTTTATATAGTTTCTATTGGGATCCAATTTCTGTCCTTTCTGTTCTGCCCTCTGGACCAAAAATACTTGCAGTCCTCTATTGTTCCTCTCATTTCCTGTTCATTCTTCTAGGTAAATCTGTCTCCCACCTACATCTCAACATTTAATTTCTCTTTCCTCGTTATCTCTGGGATGGTATGTGAAATGAGTGTTGGGTGTTTTTGGGACCATGAGATTTACCACACTCACCTGAGCGTTGACCGCACCCGTTCCAGAATTAGTCCAAATAGAGTATGGGAACAGGAAATGCAGTATATAGTCTCAACCCACAGGTAACTTAGGAGACCCGATTTTGATATAATTCTCACTATGAAATGTACAGGAGAAATAGTTGTAGTTATAGAGAGGGAATATAGCAGGGAATGTGACAGCCGTTGAAGGAGGAGAAATGCTGAATTGGCTGAAACTGGCCCCCGCAGGATATGCTGAAGAAGATGGCAGGAAGCGGCAGGAATTTGTTTGGACATGTTGCGGGGTTAGCTGTGCATTAGTAGGGCTTTAAGCAAAAAGGTCATGGTGAGTCTCAGTTAGAGAAGCCCATGAGGCTCAAAGTGCTCTCCGTTTCTTAAAATGTCTTAAAATGATGTTCTCTTGGACTTTGCTAATGGACTGGATGTTCTGTATGAAGGCCAAAAGATTGAGAGGGATGGACTTTTTAAAGGCATGAGAAAAATTATATAATAAACTGGAAATATGTTGACGTCCTTGTATTGTCCTTGACTGTCCTTCTGAGGATGTTTCCTTTCTCCCTCAAATATCCCTGTGGCTTCTGTTATGAATGGATACTTTTTTATCAATTGGAAAGCTCATCTGAATCTAGTTTGGTCATTTCGATCAACTTGCCCTTAAAATGAACATCAAAACATGTGAGTTTCTATACTTGCAAGTTACACATAGATATACTAGCCTACTGGTAATAAAAAGCACATTCAGGGCTTTTCAATAAGGTTGATCTAGTAGCCTGGGGACAGAGTGAGAATTTCAGACCAGCTGATGAAACTGTCACTTGCCATTAATGGGCCACTTTTATGTTGTCACTTAATTAAACATTTGTTGTTATTGTACGTGTGCTTTATGCCTTGTGAATGGTTTTCTCTCATGTTAAACTGTTGTTGTAACAGTCTCTCTCTATATTTGGATTTTAGTTCTATATCACAAAACAACATTTTCCTTAAATAGGCTTTGGAATGATTGGTAGACCAGCAGTGGGTTTCACTAGCCATTTATAAGTTCTTTCTTAAATTGGACCGTAGAGTCCACACACTAGAGGCTTAGTAACTTCTATCTAGATTGTAAATAACTGTACTTTATTCGATTTGCACTGTTTGTTCTTAATGCAGAGCGTAGCTAGTAGGTCGTAAACTCTTCATAAAGTGATGAGTAGTTGCATATAATGTTTACCCTTAGCGATCCAATAGCAGCCTTCAAGTTGTTGAAATGCCGTGAATTTCAGTTTATCCTTCATTCCATTAACTATTTTTGCCTCGCGTAAGAAAAAATAATTTTCCATTAAATATAATGCTACCTAATCAGGATTTCGTATTTGATATATTTTTATATAAATAACATACAGAAACTGTAGTTGAAATTAATAAGGACCAATAAATATTAAATTCTGATACAAAACATAAGAAATTACATTTATTTATGATTTCATTTGACAAGCACAACATGGACGAATGCACACAGCGGCGCTCTGTTTAGACGGGTTTATGTTGAAGAGCCACTAACAAAGTAATATATTCACATGATATTCTCCCTCTTAAAATGCAAGCAGCATTATCATACATGTCTAAATTATTTAAGTCTGTCAGGTAAAACGAGAGCTTATTGATGCAGTTCAGTCAGTCTGCTATTTTATTCCAAACGTTACTCCTGATAGAAGGCTTTTGTAAATATTTAGTTTATACGTATATTATATTATAATAATATTTATTAGTGCGTAAGTTGTAACTTACTGCCCATTTTCATCAAAACTAGGCTACTTTAGCACAGCTGGTGCAACCGGTCCTAGGTGCGTTGTGGCATTCTTAGATGTCAAAAGTAGAATTTTGTGACCAGCAAAAATCTATAACACAGTATGAAAGTTGATCTTTCATGAGTTTTACAGCCCTTTTCCCTCATGTTCTCACATTCTGCCGTAAACACACCCTTCCCTCTTTACACACATTTCCCTTCTTGCAGCTCTACAGAAAAGCTTTTATGGATAATTGATCGGGAGAGGCGAGGCAATCAATGCGGTCTGCCTCGGCAACGCGCCGACTCATTTCCGAGAGTGTCTCTCTGCGTCTCGCGCTGTCTTACTCTTTATCGATGCACTTGTTTTCTCTCTGCTGGTGTGAGATGGCTCTTGCCTCCGTCTGCATCTGCGGGGCACAAGACACAAGCTCCTCTCTGCCCGTGGCAGCGCTCATTCTTTATGAATGACTGATACGTCAAAGAGTGAAGATCTGACAGCTGGAGTGTGGTTACACAATTAGCAACCTCAGATATAAATTAAATATGTGAAATTCATTGTGCATTCTGAGCTGGAGATAACGCCATTGTGGAACTTATCAAACTCTGAGACTGTGTAAATTGAGTGCAAAACTCATTTATTAATGTCAACTCTCTCTCTCACAGGGTTGAGCACAGAGGGAATCTACAGGGTGAGTGGAAATAAGGCAGAGATGGAAAGCATGCAGCGGCAATTTGACCAGGGTGAGTCACAGACTTGTTTCTTTTACTTTCAATCTCTCTTTTTTCAGTTTCTGTTTAGTGTGCTTTGTTGGCATGACAAATGTATATATATAAATATCACAAAACTTAATTCTTTTTTTTTAAGTTGCCAAAATTTTCACAAAAATGTCATGGGCCCCCAGAATATTTTGTATGAATATCTGAATATGCATACTATCAAAAGAAAGAATAGACCCTCTGCTTTTACACAACAACAGCAAAAACATTTTATCCTAGCTTAATGTATTCTTGTTTTATCAATACTTGGATTTGGGCAGGTTTCATAAAAAACATTTTAAGCAAAAAGCACGTTTTTGTTTGGATGAGCCTTAAAAAAATAACTGGATGGGATTCAGAACGATGATCAAAACATAGATTGAGTAGATCGAGTCCATCAACACCCTCAAAGCGTGAACAGTCCTAGAGCTCATCCTGGGTCGACATTTCATTCAGTAACGTTAGACAGTTTTGATTTAAATGTGGTTCAATGTTGGTGCTCTCGTTATTTTACATATGCATCTGCCTACATATGTTTTTGCTTGTTTCTATTTCTTTGCCTGTCTTTAAATCAGGAGATTCTGTACTCTTTCAGAAGATGTGTGATAGCGTTCCCTATCGTACAACAGTGAAAACACAGAAAGCCCCAAATTTCCGTCAATGGCGGGGAAAGAGTTAGTACTGTATGCATTAACATCGTAAATAATCCTGCACAAGTAACTGTGGTTGAAACTCCAAAACAGTAGATGGCAGTGTTGTTCCTTAATGCTGGTTGGTACCTGTCATAAAACAGAAAAAAATAAGAATGTCTACTTCCATACTATATAGTAAATGAAAAACAATATGTGAGGGTATGTCAGAATTAAGTACGCATTCAAACAACTATATGGAGAAAGAGTGAATAGCAAAGTGACACAACTGATGCCGTTGGTCACATGACAGTGACAACATAATGAATGTAGTCATTGCGAATTTCATTCATACTTTATAGAATATATTTGTTTTATTTTTTATTTATGGTCACGAAGCAAGTTTCAAACCAAATGTAGTACCAACTATACAGCGTGTGCTTTCGGAGCTGTGTTTTTGTTGTATGCTGTGGGTTTCATGATAACAGAAGTGGAATGTAGATGTAGAAGTTATGTGATTAAAAGAGCAAAAAGGAGGGCTAAGATACAAAATATCCTAACTAGCAGTGCTACACATCATCAAGGCTAGGAACAAAATGTGCCTGGACTTTGGCATTTATCACAGTTTGAATCCCGGCTCGTGGTCTTTCTGATATGGATTCCTGTCCACTGTCCACTATACTAATCTAATAAGTATGGAAGCTTGTTTCTGCCACAGATTGAAAAAAATAAATAAATTCACAATTCTGACTTTTTTTCTCTGAATTTAGTGTTTAATCTTGCTATCTGTACTTTTATAACTTGCATGTGCTATTACACAATTCTGAGAAAATCTGTTGCTTGGTTACCATCTCATGGGCACTCAGTTTTACATAGTCTTATAACACAACTAATTGTGTAATACTAGAGGGTAATACTTATTTGATGTATAATGTGATATTACATCATAATATGTATGATTTACACACTACATCAAACTAATATGGTACATGTCCATAAAATATTGTAATACCATGGTGCTGCTGTTTGATACTTTCAATGTTACTGCAAAGAATACAATCTAGTGAAGCTAAGAACATTACCAAACCGAAATCAATGACACCCTCCACCTTCCTTCTCTCTCTCTCTCTCTCTCTCTCTCTCTCTCTCTCTCTCTCTCTCTCTCTCTCTCTCTCTCTCTCTCTCTCTCTCTCTCTCTCTCTCTCTCTCTCTCTCTCTCTCTCTCTCTGCTTGTCTGGCCCCCATTAACTTCTACAATCTCACATTACTCTGCTGTTGTAGCAGCATAATCTACAGACATCTCATGGATATCATGGTACATGCAGAACTCTGTTACTCATATTTGCCTTGGGGAAAAGTTTGAGTGGGACCAGTCACTGTAGACCCGACTGACCTTGCTGCTTTCAAAGAAATGGCTGCTATTCCTCGGTGCATGGATCACATTTCCGTCAATGAGCGCATTGTAGAGCAGATAAGCTCAATTAACCAGGACTGATCCACAGCTATTGATCCTGCAGTGCCCACCGAGAGCCATTACGAAAGCATAATGTTAGAGCGCATAGAGTATGCTTGTAATATGTGCATACTTGAGAAGAGGCAGCGAGCCGTCTGTTTTTGCCTAAGTCGTGAAATATATAGTCAAGACTTGTATATGTATGTGTGTTTAATATACTATAATAGAACATAATGTCATGTGCAATGTATACTACCATTTTAAAAGTTTGGAGTCAATGATTATAAATAATACTTGGTCACACTTTAGTTTAGGGTCCAATTCTCACTATTAACTATGACCTTTGCCTCAATAAACTCCTAATTACGGCTTATTAATAGTTAGTAACGTAGTAATTAAGTTTAGGTATTAGGTAGGATTAAGGGATTCATTCATATAAGTTTGAGTAGGATAAACCCCTTGAGATGAACCATCTCGTTTTCGAGGGGGTCCTAATATACAATAAAATACAAAACAAGGGTCAAATCAAACACATTACAATAATAAGACATAAACAATACCACAATCAACACGCTACCACAAAGACGTCAAAATAATTAAATAAATAATAAAAAAAAAAATAATAATAATAAATAAATAAAAAATAATAATAATCAAAAGATAATTATTTAGGTAAATACAACCACTAGATAGCCACACAGAGGCTGTAATCAAATACAACAAAAACAGAATAAAGTGACTGGTAAATTATATATAGACCTTATATATAGACCTAGGATAGTATCATCTGAAACATGAACAATTTCATTCAAAATAAGAAGACAAACTGTTTTTAAATATATGAAATGATATTAAAGATCGTATATTTAAAGGTAAGTTATTCCCGTCTGAAGGGGCTGTCCTATTGCTTTTTTGACTATGGGAGTGAAAAAAAAGTATTGTGTAGAATGTCTAAGATTATGTATTGAATAATATGGTACCAGAAACCTTTTTAAATATTGGGGATAGTTAAAATGTACACATTTAAATACGAGTTGCAGCCAGTGTATGTGTCTTCTTATCCTGAGTGAGAGCCAATTAAGTAAATTATACATTACACAATGAGTATTATAGGAACATCTGAGAGAAAATCTACAAAGATTATTATATGCTGTATTAAGGGGTAGAAGGCTAGTTTTGTAGAATGTAGAATGTTAATTCAGATTAAGGTATTAATATGTGCTTTATAACCACTGATAAAAGGCCAATATCCTAGTAATATGCATGCAAATAAGCAACTAGATATAGAACCCTAAACTAAAGGGTTACCTAATAATTTTTTTCAGGACACATTACATTGATCAAATGGGACAGTAAAAACATTTATATAAAATTTTACAAAAGATTTCTATTTCAAATAAATGCTTTTCTTTTGAACTTTCTATTCATCAAAGTATCTTGAAAAATATTAATCAGCACAACTGTTTTCAACATTTATTTGTTATTTAATTATCAATGTTTTTTGGGCAGCAAATGAGCATATTACAATGATTTCTGAAAGATCACGTGACACTGAAGACACTGGAGTAATAATGCTAAAAATTCAGCTTTGCATCACAAGAGTAAATTACATTTTCAAATATTGTAATAGATGGATATGATATAATATATTCATTTAAATAAATATTTTATAATATTATTTTTTATAATACTTTATTTTTAGAAGGTTATAGGTATGCTAATAGACATGGATGTGTGTGTGTGTGTGTGTGTGTGTGTGTGTGTGTGTGTGTGTGTGTGTGTGTGTGTTTGCGCCGGACGAGAAGGTCAGTTAATTACCAGCAGATTGGTTTGGGTAATGAACCGTAAGCGCACATGCTCCACTGATCTGGTCGGGCCCGGTTCAGATCGGCATGAGCTAATAGAAGGCGAAGGCTCGTGTCTGATCGATCAGAACCCCGCACAGCCAGGTGACAATACAATTACGGTGGAAATTACTGTGCAGGTATGTGCTCGACAGCATCTCAGACAACTCCAGTGAGCAGGTGGAGAAATGTCAGACGATTCACAATCAGGTGCTACACAGCCATTATCGATCTCTGATAAAATAGAATCAGGATGAATAGAGTAACTGATCTGGGGTCAACTGGATTTAACACGCTAGACTGAAAGATTACAATAGTAATGCGCATGTTGAGTGAAATTCTAAAAAAGGGAATGTTTTATAGCTGTATCTCTTAATCTTATTGTCAGAACCTGAGATCAAAATTGCTTTGTTTTAATCATTGCTTGTTTTGTTTGAATCTCATAACCTCTCACCCGCTCTCATACACCAATTTCACGCCTGCACGCTAAGCACGCATTCTCCATTTAGATACACATTTCGCTGGATCAGCCGAGAGATTAAAAGATGCTTACAGACAGCAAGAGTGGGCAGGTTTGATTTAAGGGACAGAAGATTTCAGGAAAGTGCGTTGTGTGAGGGAAGGAGCTGCATTTTGGAAGAAGCTGACTGTTAAAGATGTTCATATGGTCCTGTGTCCTTGATCCCTCTGATTTTAAGAAACAGACTGTTTACGTTTAATTCAGAACAAGTACTTTTATAATACCTAGAGAAATGTGTCAATTTGCCTTTACATTCATCTCAATGGCAGTTACTTGCCTGGAACGTAAGGTCGTAAGGAATATAAGGTCTATATATAATTTACCAGTCACTTTATTCTATTTTTGTTGTATTTGATTACAGCCTCTGTGTGGCTATCTAGTGGTTGTATTTACCTAAATAATTATCTTTTGATTATTATAATTTTTTTTTATTTTATTTTTTATTTTATTTTTATTATTTATTTATTTATTTATTTTGACGTCTTTGTGGTAGCGTGTTGATTGTGGTATTGTTTATGTCTTATTATTGTAATGTGTTTGATTTGACCCTTGTTTTGTATTTTATTGTATATTAGGACCCCCTCGAAAACGAGATGGTTCATCTCAAGGGGTTTATCCTACTCAATAAACTTATATGAATGAATCCCTTAATCCTACCTAATACCTAAACTTAATTACTACGTTACTAACTATTAATAAGCCATAATTAGGAGTTTATTGAGGCAAAGGTCATAGTTAATGGTGAGAATTGGACCCTAAACTAAAGTGTGACCAAGTATTGGTGCTGGTCACATCTATAAACATATGAGTCTTTCTTCAAATATTGGCACTTTTTGCCATGATAATTATTTTTGTTAGAAGTTTTCCCATTTTCACAAGTTTAATTAGTAATTTGTTTTTTGATAGTAATAAAATCCAAATCAATTGTTAAAAAGCATTCTGTGATTGAAATGCCATTGTAATTTTTGGAATAAAATGATGTCTTGCTAAGTCTAATTTAATATCTAGCATTTCATTATAAACACAATTAAAAACATGCATTGCATTGAAAAAAAAGCTTAATTCATTGGAAATGATGCACAACATTCTGCACCAATGATATTCATCTTGATTGCTAATATTCATCAAGCTGTTCACTGATGCTGTTTTTGTCCTTGGTAGGCAAATAACCCAAGTTTACAAACTGTTTTACCTAATAAACTCTACACAATTATACACATGCAGTTTTTTTTTCCGTAATACTTTAATATGTCACCAAAGATACCTATTTAAAAATAAATACTGTTCTTTAGAACCTTCTTTTCATCAAAGAATCCTGATCAAAATATCACTGTTTCCTCAAAAATACTGTTTTCAACATTGATAGTAAGCAGAAATGTTTCTCGAGCAGCAGATCAGCAGATGTAAAAGATTTCTAAATTGCAATAATATTACACATTACTGTTTTTACTGTATGTTTGATCAAATAAATGCAGTCTTGGGGAGCATATGAGACTTCTTTCAAAATACTTTTAATTGGTAGCTTTTGAATGGTAGTGTAAATCACACAGTAAATATTGAAATGATTGTTTTTATTTATTTACCAATTTTATTTCCTTTAGATTATCAGAGTTTAACTAATAATTTGTGTCTGTTTAAATAATTTGCACAGTTTTTCACTGAATTTTTGGGACAAGGATAAAACAATTAAATCTGTTTGAAGTGTGAAAAGTAACAAAAGAAAATTTTAAGTTCCTTTTATGCATAGGTAATAAGATCTCAATCATATAACTGAAATGATGATCATAACCGCTGAAATCTGTTAGTTTTAATAAAAATCAACCCCTGGCGCATACAATAAGAAACACCCATATGAGAGATAATGTTCACCTAGCTGGTCACACCCTGAGAATGATCAGGGTGGACTTTTTTTATTTTCTCGCTTGACTGTAATTAAACTACTTTAAATTGCAAGGAACTTGAGAAGCTGCAGTGATTCACAAAGTTCCATTTGAAAGTCTAACCAAACTCTCTCTTTGTTTCTCTACATTATAGACCCTAACATTGACCTGATCGAGAAGGACTTGTCTGTGAACACAGTGGCTGGAGCAATGAAGAGCTTCTTCTCGGAGCTGCCCGATCCTCTGGTACCCTACAGTATGCAGGTGGATCTGGTGGAGGCCTTCAGTGAGTATCAACACTAGAGAGAGCAGATAAAAGTGAAAGTGGCATGACATTAAGGCCAAGTATGGTAACCCATGCTTGAAATTTGTCCTCTGCATCTAACCCATCCAAGTTAGTGCACACACATTAGGAGCAGTGAACACACACACACACCCAGAACTGTGGGCAGACATTTTTAGGTGCTTTGCTCAAGGTCTCCTCAGTCATTTCCTGCCGGTATTGAGAATCGGACCCACAACCTTCGGCTTATCAGTCTTTAGCTCTCTAACCATTCCCCCTTTATATGTCTGTACATGTAGACCTATGAAGACCGTAACAATCAATACAAACACTGATACAGGGAAGATTTTCCATGGCCAGATGTTTACTGTAGTCCTCGGAGGTTAGTGTGCTCTGGAGATCTCCCCTGGTTAACCCGCTGTGAGTAGAGAGCTCTTGTTAGAGGGAGAAAAAGAAAAACAAGGGAGTAGAATAGGATCTACTCTAAGAAACATGCTGCGAGAAATGGACTGAGTGCGTTTTCCTGTTGCGGCATTATAGACTACTTTACACAAACACACTCACTCTCTCAGTGTGAAGTTCAGCATTGTCTACTCCGGGCATTGCTCCAACCCAAAGTGATGAGACTTAAGCCTAAGATTGCCGTTAGTCCTACACTCCAGACTGTTTCTTAATAAACAAGCCCTCTCAAGTACTACCATGCTTTAAATAGTTTCTCAAACGGCAGGCCTGATTCAGCAGAAAACCGATCGCACCACCCAAACCTGCACTGGTGTAGTAGAACACTAAAGATGGGCTTTGATTAATTCAGTTATTTAGTATCCAATCATGATGTTGTCACTCAATTTGCTAGTGATATAATTTTGGTATATAATTAAAAAATTGGTTTCGAAATTTGGTATACCTAGAAAATAATCATAGTCAGTTGCATTTTTTGTGTGTGTGTGTGTGTGTGTGTGTGCATTGAATCTATCCAATACCAACATAATCGGAGACTAAAATTCGAGCCGCTAAAAATTATACTTGCATTTTCAAAGTATTTTTGAAAATATGAGGGGATAATGCCATAATGCTATGGAGTGTTGGAGATGGTTGCCTAAACGTTGCTGTTCGGTTGCTAATGTGTTCTAAGTGGTTTTTGATGTGCTGGACATGTTAAATTCCAAAGATTAAAGGGATAGTTCACCCTAAAATCAAAAATGTCATGGTTTGTTTTGTCCATACTATGGAAGACAATGGTAACCTCAACTTTTTCTTCAAAATATCATATTTTATGTTCTGCAGAAGATGAGGGTGAGCGAATAATGAACCTTCATTTTTAGGTGAAGTTCGTTCAGTGGGTCATGGATCTGAACAAACTCGTAAACATACAATAAATACTAGCAAAATTCAGTAACAGTGATGCTTTCCTTAGCAAAACTACTTATAAGTAGTTTAAGCCCAAACTAGAAGATTGGTTTAATGCAGGAACATTACAGAAGCCCATTGAGGGTAAGAATGAGGAGAGAATGGAGGGAGAGGACAGACGGCAGGTCACCTGACTGCCGTGTCACTCTCCACAGGTGGTGGGCGGGGCTTTATCTTGTCCGTCTGTCACTGGGCGCCGTGGCAACAGCCCAACAGGCTTGTTCTGTTTTAGTCTCTGAAAGCCCAGGAAGCACCTGCACTGCTTTAAGGCCTTCTGAATATTCTTTTGCTTTGTTGATCTGCCATCCATTATACATCTCAACGGGATATTTAGATTAATGCTTTTTTTTGTTTGCCAGTGGCTTTGTTTATTTACTCTGATTGATTGTATAATATTTGCATATTCAGTCTCAAATCAACATCTGGGTAGGTTTTAATACTGATCTTTCGACATCACTTTAACACTACTAGTACTTGAGGTCAGGGTTCTTTCAAATACCTAATGCTGAGTATTAAGCCCAAAGTTTACTTCAGTTTTGATGGGACCACTTAGCATATACGTACAACCAAAATCTTAGCCTTATAAAGTAGGGATGCAGCGATGTATCGGCCAATAATCTGTAACAATTATTTTCACCATTGTTTAAAAACAGCCATTGATCATGGCAGATTATATCCTGGGGGCAGAAAAACTGCAACTCATACTGTGTGAAGGAAATGTCTCTTGTGTTGAATTCAGGGCTGTCAAAGTTAAAGCAAAATGAACACATTAACAGTTAAATAAATAGTGATGTTAAAGCAGGCTCTATTTAATCCTATGAATCACCCGTAGTTCAGGCCAGGTTTGCCAGGTCCATTATTTGTAGAACGCCTCCCATCCACTAATCGCAGCGTTGTGTTTTACTTCTGATAAGAAATAGTCTTAGCTTTCAAATTCTGTCCATTTGTATCACTAAATTCAATCGTTAAATGGCGTTTTGACGCTCTTAAATGTGACTTGACAGATTGCTGTAGGGCCTCAGTTCAAGTGGCAGTGTGGAGAAAGTCTTTTTTTTCCACTTTACTACGTTATAGCATGAAAAAACATGCATGAACATTAAAAGTTATTAATAGGTATGTTGAAAGATACAGTGCAACTTGCTGAAAAGGATCATGTCTCATGTAATCGCTCAA
The DNA here is from genome assembly GCA_030578275.1 of Meda fulgida. Classification (NCBI taxonomy): domain Eukaryota; kingdom Metazoa; phylum Chordata; class Actinopteri; order Cypriniformes; family Leuciscidae; genus Meda; species Meda fulgida. The sequence goes on along the minus strand of CM060630.1, from coordinate 26,418,430 downwards.
TCTGTTTCAACTGCGGAAAGATGCCAATAACAATGTCACTTAACATTTTTACCTCAGGAAAGTTTTCCAGTGTTTTGTTAGTTACCTATAAAAGACAATAGAGAGGAGCTTGTTCACTGTTAATTATAAATGTATCTTTGTATAAATTTGTCATGAAGACAAGTGTTTATGAAAACTACCCTATCTATGTGCTACTGAGTTGTTTACAAACATTTGAGTTTTTATTTGAGTGTAATTATTATATCTGAAAAATAAATAGCAGTTGAATTGAATAGTTTGGGCTCTGTTCATTTTAACTTCTAATATTATCATAATGTACCAAATGAGATGGTTCTCTGTATAGTTTACATTATTAGTTGGGAGAGATTTTCTTTCTTAAGAAAATCAAACTAGAGGCATCGACAAATATCATTCTGAATAATCGGTCTACATTGTGGACCAACTAATTGATGCATAAAAATTCAAGGCGCATGCACAAACTGAGCATACAGAATACTTCCATTTGTAAAAATGTAATTATGCATTTACTATGTTAAGTGACCAAAGAGTCTAGACGCATTATGTCCGGTAGTTTTACTGGTTTTTAATGGTGCCCTCTATGAACCGGTTTGGATGTAAAGTCTATATAAAAGTATTTTTTTGTAAATCTTATTAATCAACATTAATAATCACAATTATAATATCAAGGGAAATAATCGACAATTATGATTGTCATAACCGTGCCGTCTTAATTTGCATTCACAAAAAAGTCTTGAGAGTAAATATAATTTTTAAGCTTGTTTTCATAATTTTTAGAATATTTTATTCTGTTTAGAATCTATTCTAGAATTATTCATTCTTTCCAAAATAGAGCTATTCAAGTCATTGAGTGAAATGTTTTTTTCCTCCAGTATCGTGCAGCCTTATTAGCAACCATATAGCAACGCTCTGGCATCATGGTGGTTTTGCACATTTTCCTTGTAGTTACTGCAGTAATTCTGCATCTGGGGCCACAGTGCATAATGCTGATGTCAGTGTGTGAGAGTGTGTAATGCTGACATCAGAGTGTGTGTGACCAGGGAGGAACACATCTGCCGTTGTGTTCACATGTTCTAACACAGGGCTCACAGCGTTAAGGGCTGATATAAGCCGTTCTGACTCACCGCAACCATCAAGCTCGCTGCACCCAGGGTGTGTGTGTGTATGTGACTACATGTACAGAAATAATTGTGTAGTGTGTGCACTGTTTGTGTGTGTGTGACACTGTGCTTCATTGAACAATCCCTCAGTCACCCTAGATGAGACTGATGGGAAGTCTAGCAAACACACACACACACACACACACACACACACACACCCCTTTTCACTGTTACTCCTCCCTGGAGTTGTTGTTTATTGATTTAGGTGGAGCATGCTGCTTCCTTTGTGCATATTTGAACTCATCATTCCTGAATTACTTCCTCAAGCATTGCTTTTAAGCAATCTGAGGTCCCAAAGCCAAATGTAGACTGTTTTAGGAAAGATCCCCCCTACATAGATTTTATCTCGAGCAATAGGAGTGATTACATTTCTGCACACACATATCCAATGAAAGTCTCAATTAGTATATAGGCATTTGACAAGTCTGAGGTAAAATTATGGAGGACTAGGAGTCTATTTACTATTTTTATTTTATTTAACTCCTGTTTTATAATTTTATTTAAATATTTAAACCTTGAATTAAACTGTTTTAAATGTGAAAAATAAAATTTAATTTAATTTAAAATAGAATCATTTATTGCTTTGTTTTATATTACTACATAAAACATGAATTAAAATAACACTTTTATTATCTATTAATATGTCCATTTAAAAAGTTTTTTTTTTATTACCGTTTTTATGTTTGAACTCAACATTCCTTAATTTTATTTGTAAGTGTCCTGCATACACAATAGGGCATATCATTATTTTAAAATAAATTCATTTATTTATTGCAGCAAAGCGGTTTAAACTTCAAAAAAATCTTTGTTCACCTCAGGAGGTAAAACTAGGTTTAAAACCTCACTCAAATAAATGTAAATTAAAACAGCAAATTCAGTTTTACCTCCTGAGGTGAATAAACTGTTAAAAAACCTTGAGATTTCTGAAGATTTTATAACTCTGTTGTGTTCAATTTCATTATTTTGCAGTAGTAAATATTAAACATTTAAAAAAAATCATTAATGTAATCTTAGGTCTAATAAAATATACTATAAATATACCACAATAGGTAACAGGCTTGCAAATTTATCCTGAATTAAGTTGTCCTTCAAACAAACCAAATGTTTCATTTATGGCTGATTGAGGAATTAAATTTGAAAATAAAAGACAGTTTGACATCTCTTTTTCTCGCATCTGTGAATTTATTTTTTAATCATTTGCTCTGAGATGCAGCAAATATATTTGTGCGATAATTTCTCGCACTATAAAAGCTAACTTTGTGGGAATGGTTTCAATTATGCCCAATCCCCCCACCGAAATTCAAGCCCTGATACAGCATAGCGAGGATCCTCTTCAGACACTTTGAAGAACGACCAGACAGACGACATCGTTGCTCCCTCTTTAAAGGCAAAGTCAAACTGACTTTTTTTTGCTTCAGCACATTATGTGACGTGTAATGTATGCGCTCGTGCAAAAACAAACATCCCCGCCCCCACTCTCACATCTAAGCCTACACACACGTCAAATACACAAGAATGATTATCGGCTTGTTCACATCGGCCCTATTTTGACATCGGAACGATATCGATGTGTAAAAAATTGACTATATCGGCCGATTTTATATCGGCAGCTGATTTATCGTGCACCACTAATTTAAAGTTATTGATAAACTTTTATTTGTCTAAGCTTAGTTGTAACCTTGACCATGACTTGGGTAACAGGGTTGAAGGTTCAGCTTGGCAAATGCTGTGAAATCTACAATTTGTGTAAAAATTGAGAAAATGAAGTATGCTTGTTTACTTATATTCCCTCCTTGCCGTAGGAAGAGTCTAAATTGTTGATTCCAAAATGTATAAAATGTAATGAAACTAAAAGCTTCATTAGTGGAAATATGGTAACAGGGTTGAAATCGTAAGTGTGTGACATGGCTAGATATGTTTAGGGTCAATTGTTAATAATTCAAAACATATCTACTCGTTCTTTCTCTACAACACATGGGATTTGTGCCTTTATTGCTTTACAGAAACTAATAGGAGATGATGTTTGCAATGTTCCAGTAAGAACATCAAACAGACTGTTCTGGTCTTGGTGGTCTTTAAACAGCCATTGTCAAGACTAACTGTGTGTGTGTGTGTGTGTGTGTGTGTGTGTGTGTGTGTGTGTGTGTCTTTTCGCCCTCAAACTATTTGTGTGTTGTGGGACAAGTGAACACCTGTGAAGCATGAAGAAAATAAATGTGTTTGTGTCTCATTCTGTGTTCCCTCTCGGCCCCCTGCAGAAATCAATGATCGAGAGCATCGTCTCCACACCATGAAGGACGTGCTTCGTAGATTCCCTCGAGAAAACTATGACCTCTTCAAATACGTCATCACTCACCTGAACAAGTGAGAATGGGAGCCATCCCTAGGGCAACAAATGATCAAACTCGCTCACACAAATGTTTTCCATTCTCACCGTTTCTCTCTGTCTTACAGGGTGAGTCAAAACAGCCGCCTGAACCTGATGACCAGCGAGAATTTGTCCATCTGTTTCTGGCCGACGCTAATGCGGCCCGATTTCACCACCATGGATGCTCTGACGGCCACACGCACCTACCAGACAATCATCGAGACCTTTATCCACCAGTGTGCTTTTTTCTTCTACAATCAACCCTTGGCCGACACACCCAGCGGCCTCCCCGGACAGCCCGCCTCTCCTAGCGCCACCTTGTCTTCTGGCTCCTCCATACCAAGCTCTGCCTACTCCGCCTGTTACGCCCCACTACACACCATAGCTCCACCCTTCAGCCACGGCCAACAGTCCCCGCCTCATTCCCCACCCCATACCCCTCAATCCCCAATCCAGAGCCTGCTCCCTCCACTCCACCCTCATCACCCCCCTACGGAACAACACACGCTGTGAACCTGCAGACGAGGAGGAGAACTTTGGGAGCTCTGAATGAGATTAATTGAATGGAATAAATTTTCGAGGAGATTGCACGGTTGTGCCTGACTTAAGAGGAAGGAGAAATAAAGAGGTCAAGAGTCCATAATCTGCGTCAACCACACTTCCTCGCCCTCTTTCTGCATCATGCTTCTCCATAAATTGCAGCGGCGCTCTATCCCTTTATGCTCCTCACACACACATATAACTGCACATGAAGTGTGGTACCCCCAAACTCAGATTTCTTATGGGTCCATGTGACGTAGATGGCGCACTTCTGCTGGTTCAGCGTCGTCTTTGTCAACCAATGGCACCAATAGGTTGCATGAACAAACATGCTGAACCCCACCTCATATTCGGGTGACCACAGTACGCAACCTAGTATGAGCGGGCCAACAGGGTGGCCTATATATTCATTCAGCTTTCTACCATTGTTACTATCAAATTACGAAATAGAAATGCTTTTTTCTGACGCAGCAACACAACCACATTCCTACCCCTTATTTATCTTGTTTCGCTTGTAACAGCCTTTTACAGAGGGACAAAAATCAAGACAAAACTAGAACTTGACGGACTGGATCTAGTTTTGCTGGGATGGATGTGTGTGGAATGCTTTTGCACAGCATTCTGGGATTTGAAGTCTTTTCCTCGCCTGTATCTCTTGTCACATGAGCCTCCAGAACATGCTGGAAGACTAATGCTTCTTTTATTGCAGAATGTCCTCACAACCACACAACCCTCGATTTCCTGTTCCACGAGGGTCTTCGACTTTGTTCAGTGTCTCTTCATTTGGGAGCTGTTATTTTTCTTATTATATGTTTGCAGGAAGTCCTTCTCTGTGGACTACTTTTTGTGCAAATGAATTGAGCGGTGACTTTTAAGGATGGGTTAGGTTGTGGTCCACCTGCATTTGGAGGGGAGGTATGCACTAAATCAAGAGTTACCTCACGATGTGAGTTCTGGAAGGTAAAGGAAGTTTGCACCAGAGGAGACGCTGTCTATCTGTATCTATTCAAATGGCAGTGAATCAGTGAACTGGAAGCCTAGAGGAAGAAGATAGAGGCGATAGTGGTATAGCTGGATGGAAATAATGGCTTTCAGGAAAGATAAAGTCTTTAGTGTTTGATATCAGAGAGGCCGATTTTATGCTGAATATGAGCTTGCAGTTAGTGGCTTTTGTCAAGACTAACTAAATATCTTTACTTCAGAGTTGACCTCAGAAGGATGACATTGTTTATAAAATCCCAAAAGTTTTAAAAAGAAAGATTAGCGAAAGAAAACGTGGGCATGGAAACAGGAAAGTTAACAAGCTTGTGACTAGACTTTTCCCTTCTAGTTCCCTTCTGGCTCTTGGAGCACAACACTACCACCCAGTGGACAAAGCAGGTATTGCATGTTAAATCTCCGCTCCTTAACGTTCTAATGCTACATTTTTGTTTCACTAGAAAATGCTGGATGCATTTAAAGTCACAGATTCATTATGTAGCAAAAGACTAAAAAAAAGCAGAAATCAGTTGCCATTCAAGTAATGGTTTATAACCATATTCCTCTGCACTTATACCTTGTTTACTCGCTCCAAATTAGATAATTTTCTATGACTTTTGTGTTGATTTGAACATGGTTTTCAAGTGGAACAGACATTGTGAAACTGAATCAGTCACATTTATGGAGATGAACGAATGTATCCCACTACAGATTTCACTTCATTTTTGTGCATATTTCTCCCTGTAATGCATGTAAACTCTCACCACCAGTAAGTGAACCACAACTGCCCTGACCCCTTTTAACTTGTCAGTCCACATCTACGCTGACTTCTGATTGGCTGTGATGAGCAACTCTGCTTAAACACTACATCTTTTGCCCTCAGAGAGCAGAAGTAACGGTATATTTTGGGAAATCGGGAGCTGTGTGGCCTATACGCCCCTGGTACTTTGTGTATGAATGCTGCATTCTCTGTGTATTTTCAGTGTATATTATTTCAGAGGCAACTGTCCTTCGCAGCCAAAGACTGTGCAACAAAAAAAAAAAAAAAAAACATGATTAAAAAAGGGCAGGAGAGACCTGAAAAGCGACATGACAAACGTGTATTAAAAATGTGATATTGGTTCAGCAATCAGATTTGGCTGCATCACTATTTTTTGTTTCATTTTATTTTTTCAACAATGGTGACAGATTGTCTGTTAAGTTAAAGGAGAAAGGAGCAAAACTATATTCAGAATGGTTTATTTGTACGTTAGGGGGTCTGACACTTTGCCCTATAGTCAATGGTGATAGAAAAGGTTTTCTTTTTATGTTTTCTTTTAATAATTAAAAAATGAGACAAAACATTTTTTAAACAGTTTTTTGTGAATGGTGTAAAGGCCACAATGATGTAGTGCATGATTCAAGACCAGGTCAGGGAGAGGGCTCTACCACTCTCAGTATTATAAAAGGAAGAAAAAAATAAACAAAAAAAATAATAGAATGGAAAAAATAATGAAATAAATGAAGTTACATCAACAAAAAAAAAGTCATTATTAGCCAAGGAGTTGGTAATTGGTCTCAATGGGAATGGTGTATAAACAGTAAAGGCCTTCTGTGACCTGTATTATAGTTAATAAATCAATCTTGTAAAATCTGTCTCATGTCTTTATTTACTAGTTGCTGAATGTGCATAAATTCCATTACATCTGTGCTTTTTGGTCGCAAAACTTACTGATACTATAATGATCTATCAGAAGTTGGTGTACACAATGTCAACCGTTTGCACTAATGTCTAGAAGGAGAAAAACTTTATTCCGCAAGGATGCATTAAATTGATCAAATAGGTTGTCAAATATGTATAAATATTAGGGATTCCAATGTTAACTCATGCAATTAATTCAAAATCCTTAATATGTAATTTAAAACAAATAAATTACTGTAGCATGCATTGTAACGAAGTTCAGGGAAATAGGCAGGAACCGGCAAATATAACTAATCACAAAATAAACCAACACAACAAAACGAATGGGGCAGGGGCTCAAGATCCCTATCTCAACCAAATTTAGTCTTTTCTTCCCAGTGTAACATACTCCTCATATTTTGGTTGTTTAATAGAACCTGAAGTATCATTAAAAGCAAATATTGTACAAATATCCCCTCCGGACATCACTTTTGGCCACTGCTGTATAGGCCTACATATTGGTTTGCCTACTTTTTATTTTTTTACCGTTATTTCTTATATGCGTCTTATCTTTGTTTTATCTACTATTTATAAATGCAGTCTGAATAGTTGTCCAGGTTTTATATCGCACTCCAAGTTACATATATTCTGCTGTTTCTGTGATGTTGGTGCATTTGAGGAAGAATAATAAAATATGCCTAATCAAATGTTTTTTCAATATTTTTAGATTAAATCTTGTTCAGCTGGACACTGATATCATCACGACATAAAACACCACTACTTTCTCTCCAGAGTATGCTGATCAACGTCTCATTTCAGAACAGTCATCAAACAGGGTTAACTCTGCAAATGCTTAATGTGAATCTGAGCTATGAGTTCCCCAATAAGAGTATTATTTCAGGGTAACCCTGTTATAACCTTTATCAGACAGCTGAAATAGTTATTTGAGGCTATTCCAACTCTTTTGAGTCTGTATGTAAGTACCCTTTCTTCTTTTACAATAATAACTATTCAGATAAGTTAAGTCTTTAAAGGTTTCCGAAATGAATGAATAGCCTATAGGCTATTAGTGAAAAGAATTACGACGTTAAATGTTTTCTGTCCAACCAGGCCTATATTTGGTGTTTAGATCTAGCTACTTTTCATCCTTAGTTAATTTGTATGTTAGATAATAGTTTATTTTTATAAATAAGATATCTCACAATAAAAGTAGGCTATGACATTTCCCCCTCTAATAGACTAATAAAAACAGAGCGTATGGAATGTTCCAATTGATGACGATTCTTTTACGTGTTGCCTAATGCACTAAAACACCAACGCGATTTCTTCACAGTTGATTGTTTTGATCTTTTTAGTCACCATAATTATTACAGGTTAGGGTTATTAATTATTTTTTATTATCTAAATCCTCATTTTGAGCAGTAGTTGCCTGTGGAGTTTCAAATGCATTGACAAAAACTGACCACTAGGTGTCTCGCTTGTTAAACTTTCAATACTGAACCTTTGACATTCTTTCCATTTGAATCATTCGGACCTCTGACTCAGTCACACCAACAACTGTATTAGTTATTATAGTGAGTTATTTTCATTAGAGATACATATTCATCCTTTAATGTTCCAGCCCATTTTTGAGTTTTTAAAAGAATAAATGATATGAACACACATGATGTGTAGAAATAATAGGCCTACATGCAATTACTAAACACTTCATTTAAACGTCCTGATGTGATAGGCCTCATTTTTAGGATATAGAAAGATTCATTGTTTGATTATTCTTTTGTCTCGGTAGATCAGAATTCTCGCCTACAACTTTCCGGAAAGTTTCAAAGTCTGAAAGTAAATATGTCCGGTTCGTCTTATGATCAGTCGAGGCACGTATCGCTGCTCATCCGTGTCTTTCCGAGTGTTGAATTCAGATATGTCCGAATCCAAACGATTCATATAGCCTACCGCCACAGGTGGAGCATCGATATCAACACACCAGCATCCCAAATACACCTGTAACCAGCATCCCAATTCTCACTTAATCCGTACTAGGTTACTGCAAACAATAACGGTTTGATTAGATTTAGAAAAAGAGTAGATTAGATTTTGATTTTGATTTATCTGATGGGTTTAAACATGTTCAGTCTTAAATTTAAACACTGCGATTTTCATTCTCCACATTTTGAATAAATTCTAAAAGCATCTTTCTCTCTATCTAATGGTCAAGGTAGATTTTAAATCTGAAAGATTTAACTGTAGTGGGACAAAAATGTATTGTTCATAAATATAAAATGCCCATACAAATAAAATAAGGTGTTTAAATGTTGCAGTTTTATAAATATTGCCGTTTGACTAATTTAAAATATTTTCTTTGCTGTTTTTTTTATATTTGTTTGCTGTTTTATTAATTATGTTTCATAATTGAATTAGTTAAACAATTCTGAAACAATATAAACATATAAAAACATTGTTTTGGACAACGGTGATGAATAGTAAAATGTGTGACAACTAACCCCTGGCTATCTCTCTTATTTCAGAACAGCCAAGATAAGTCTGATTCCTCAGGTCCATGTTTGTCCTTAGACTACACATCGATTGTCCGGGTCACTGTGGGTGTTTCGATTCGGATACCTCGATTGATGGCAGTGCTGGGAGTAAGGATGCTGCTATTGATCATCTGATGGTCAAATTGATGAATGCTGGTGTAAATGGTGCTGGTACTATCAGCTGCAAACAGTCAAATTCAGCTAGCAACACCCAAGACTTGGATTCGTTTTTTCTATTTTGCTTTCCAGTTACTGCATAAAAAAAAAATTGCTTAGATGTTAGTCTCTTTTTTTCCTTCTTCTTACATGCACACCACCTTCCATTTGGCATTTGTGGAAATTGTTATTAAAGTATTTTCAGTGTCCCCAAAATGTATTTGAACACTTTAAGGTGCATTCAACAGTTTAGAGCTAATCTAAAAAAGTTGTACATACTTAGGAATAGGCCTAGCATATACTTTGTTTTCGAAAAGAGTCATCTGAATGGTAGCCTTTAGATGAGATGAAGCTAGGCAATAAGCCAATAAGTCACTTTATTTTGCCCTATAGCGCTTTAATACTCGCGTTAAATGAGCGAATATAGCTCAAAATAGTCGTCTATAAAAAAAAATTAATTACTCGTTCGTTATTTCGCCATGTTGAAACAACTTGTAATTAATGTTTTAGTTTGTTTGTTTTTTTTACTTGTAATTACGTTAGCCGCGTGCTAAACGTCAGAGAGAACCCTAAAGCTCATTGGCTGCTGGCTCTTTAGTCTTAAGACTCTAGCGAAGTGTTTCTTGATGATGCACACTTATTTTATTATGCTTCACCTGTGGAGACAATGGGATAATCGATACCTGTACGTCCTAAGAAGCAGAACGTGTCTCAAGTAATAACATAGAAAGAAAGACCGACGAACACAAAAAACGAGCGTAAACATCGGTATGAAGGTCGGTTGAAAGAACCGATGACGGAGGAAATCCTGAGTTGGATGACCACGTTGTTTATTTTTGATGGACAGGTAACGTTAAGATAATTAATTACTAGGCCTACACTCTCTATAACTCACTAGTAGGCTACTGTCTATAACTCACTATCATAAATTAAATAAAACTGAGACTATTATGCTGATTATGCTAATTATGCTAACTTTATTATGGTATCGGTTGCTTAAAGTAGGCTAACGTAAGCTACACGAAGAACCAATACTAACATTACATGAGACAATAGCATTTAATTGATAGAATGATGTAAGCAGGAAATGTAGGCCTACTAGTCAAGTAAAAAAAGTCACAAAAAGACTTTTTAATAGTTCATAAATTTATTAAAATAAAATCTAATAAAACCCACTTTGTGGTTGTTAAACGTTTAGTGGAAAACGTTCATAGTTAATGTGAAGAACTAACGTTAGCTAAGTTACACCTGTGGTTACTTTGAATTTGAGGAGAACACTGTCTTCATTTATCCAGTAAAACCATGATTAAAACCTTGAAACCATTTAGTTAAAAGTCATTGCAAGAAAGCTCATAAAAGTTACATTAATACTGATTTTGAACTAATTTAGGAAAACAAAAAAGTGCAGAGTGCTGCTAGTTTTATTTGTTGTTCATTGGGTTTTGATATAAAACTTGGTAAAACGATTTCAGTGTGTGTATCAGTAGTTTTTAAACATTTCCAGCATTTTAATAATACTGTGATAATAATGATAACCGTTATCATTTTGGTCACCATAATCGTGATATGAAACCGTATAATCTCTTATTAATTTTTTAGTGGAAACCGTGATACATTTTTACTTTGGATTCTTTGATGAATAGAAATTTCAAAAGGACAGCATTCATTTGAAAACGGAAACCTTTTTTAACATGATAAATGTCTTAACTATAATTTTTTAAAGTATCAATTTCTTACTGATCCAAAACATAGAATGGATTGTAGCTATTTTTTTTAGTTCAAATACTTTTTGTGACCACTGTAAATTGTGTAATTTGGTTCCTGTTCTGATTGGGGAAAATAAAACAACTTGTATATTTTTACCTATTTACCTACTTCTCTGATAGATTTAGTGCTCATGTCATGTGTTCAGGTCACTGGTTTTTGGCACTGAAGGCCCGGCAGACAGCTGATGCAGATTAGTTAGTCAGTTCATGGTTGAACTGATTGCATTTTCTGATGTGGAAAAGAAATGCAATTATTATTAAGTTTATTAGCAATGTGGTTGTTTTTTCCCCCTCTCTTGCTGTCTTTTTTCCGCTATGATTAATTATGCTGTTTAATTCTGAGATTCACCATAGCTCTCCTGTAATTTCCCCATGGTCTTCTTGTGCGCATGTGTTTTTTTCAGTCTCGTTTTGTAATGAGTCGTGAATTCAAGCGTCGAGTTCGGTTTCACCCCGGGGAGCGCGGAGTGAAGATGATTGCATTGACCATTCAGAATCAATATGGATGCCTGGCATGATTCTATAGCGAGAAGTGAGTTAAGCACATCCAGTCTTCTCAGAGGCTGCTTTTTCTTCTTCTTCTCCAAGTTCAAACTTTGAGTAGCTCCGTCTTCCATAGAATATTGAATAAGGTTACCATGGCATGGTAAGCACGCGCGAGCGGCTCCGTGCATTGAAGCGGCCCCTGCGAATCTTCCTGCCTGGCTTTCAGAAGCCCTTCATGCGCACTTGACAGTTCCAGGTTAGCTCCTCGCCTTTCCACTTGCGCTCCCAACGTTCCCCTAGAGGATAACGCTGAGATCCAGGCCTTTGAGCCCAAAACCCAGCCTTAATCCCTACCATCGATTGCCCTGAGAATTTCCTCCATAGCACAGCGGGCATCCCAGCGCTCCAGCCCCGCTGTGGCCCAGTCATCCTCCTCTCACACTCTGTCCATCTTCACCGGCCGAGTCTTGCTTCCTGTCAACTGAGCTCATTTCCTCTCTTTTCAGAGGTTAAAGAGGAAACAGGATTAACAGACAACAATGTGTCATTAGAAATCAGCATGTCATGGGTCTCCTTCATAGAAGATGGCCAATATGTGTCTATTATAAAGAAAAAAAATTGCATGTGGAAATGGACTGTTCATGTTCATGTTGGTTTCTAATGTTTTTTGTGTTTTGTTTTTAAACCTTTATATAATTTTCGCAAAATTTTTAATTTGAGTCCAAAAATGTTATGTGGTTTACGTAAAAATGTTTTCCTTACATATACTACTGTTCAAAAGATTGGAGTTAGCAAGACTTTTTTTTTATTTTTTTTTTAAGAAATTAATACTTTTATTCAGCAAGGTAGCATTAAAAGGTTAGTACACACGCACACACACACGCACACACACACACACACACACACACACACAAATCACACGCACTAAATGTTTTTGTTTTAAACCTGTAAGACTTTAATTTATCTTTGGAACAAAATCTTTTTAAGGAAATCTGAGAGATTTCTGTCCCTCCATTAACAGCTACGCAACTAACACTTTGATGCTTCAAAAAGTTCCTAAAGAGATCGTAAAAGTAACATATGAATTGAGCGGTTTAGTCCAAATTTTCTGAAGAGCTCGATCGCTTTATATATGAACAGATTTAATTTAGGCTTTTATTCACATATAAACATTGATCAACTCACACATCAGTTGTGGTAAATGGAAACCCAAGCATGTTTGACAACCAATGAGGTTCATTCTCGTGTTACGCAGCACGTGTGCGCTTCTGCAAGTGTGTTCTTGCCCACCAAAAAGGTTGCTTTATGTGATGAACTGAATGAATTTTGACTTTTATTCACATATAAATGTTTATCAACGAACTGATAATGATCCTCAATGGTTCTAAAACGTGCTTGAGTTTCCGTTTACCACAACTGATGTTGTTGAATGTTTTAATGTGAATAAAAGCCTAAAAAAAACCTCTTCATCATATAAGGCGATTGAGTCTCTTCAGAACATTTGAACTAAACCGCTCAATTCATATGGATTAGTCTTACGATCTCTTTAGGATCTCTTTGAAGCATCATTAGTGGTAGTTGCGCAGCTGTCAATGATGGGACAGATCTCTCAGATTTCATTAAAAATATCTTCATTTGTGTTTTAAAGATGAACGAAAGTCTTACAGGTTTGGAACGACATGAGGGTGAGTAATTAATGACAGAATTTTCATGTTTGGGTGAACTATACCTTTAAATTGATAACTGATGGTAAAGACATGTTACAAAAGATGTCTATTTCAACTAAATGCTTTTCTTTGGAACTTTATATTCACCAAAGATTCCTGAAAAAAAGAAAAATCACAAAAATACTAAACAGTAAAACTATTTTCAACATTAATTATAATTTTTTTTTCTTCATCACATTTAAAAAAAATATTACAATAGAAAAGTTATTTTAAATTGTAATAATATTTTACAATATTGTTTTACTGTATTTTTGATCAAATAATGAGCACAAACAACTTCAAAATCATGAACAGACAATAATGTGATCATTAGAAATCAGCATGTCATGGGTCTCCTTGAGATGATGGTGAATATGTGTCTATTATAAAGAAGATTTTTTTTTTTAAATGTGAATTGCATGTGGAAATGGACTATTCATGTTGTTTTCTAATGTTTTTTGTTTTGTTTTTAAACCTTTATAGAATTATCGCAATTTTGTCAAGTCCAAAAATGTCAGGTGGTGACGAGTACAAATAATGAGCACAAACGACTTCAAAATCATGAAGAAAAAATCTTACTGTACCCACACTTTTGAATGTTAGTATATGTGTATAAACATGCATGTCATTTAAATAATGCTATGGTTAGTTTTTGCTTGTTTATAAAATATATAAATATGTATTCAAATAGAAAGGAGTTGATAGGTGTTGTATATGAATCTTCACATCTTAATAATTATTTTCAAAAAATATGTTTTTAAAAATATCATAAATTAGTAATTCATGAATATTACATATTTAGGAGTCACACCACATTACTTTTATAACCTGAACTAACCTTGGCATGTCACAAAAAGGCCAAATTATTAAGATATTTTAAGAGACTTATTGACCTTTACACACAGTCATAAAGGTCTGCAATGTCTCTTTATGATATAGCCTGATTTCCTTTTTTTTCTCTACATGTTTCTGATGGTGGTTGCACCACATGACTTTGACTTAGTAGACAATATTGTTTCCAAATGTTTAAAATATTTTAATGAAACTTCTTCACTGTTTTTTTTTTTTTTTTTGGTGTTCATCAGCTCCTCCATAAGAACCATCAAGACTAGTACATTTCACACTTAGGTAGACTGTTTCTCTGATTTTATTTTATCTGAGTTTAGATAAGCTTATCATAAAAGCATCCGTTATACTAAACAAACACATTCAAACACATTAGTGTCCGGAATATCTACAGTATTTTTACACACTTAAATTTGGCCCCTGTGACTGTACATTGCCCTAATTAAGTGTGCTCTCTACCGCACCCTCTCCTAAAGCTGCCTTATTAATTTATGGTGCTGTTATGCAGGCTGCGTGGTGCTACTAATGAAGGCTTGTATGCAGATGAGGGGCTGAGGTCGTCTCTAGAGCAACGCTGCTCTGTCTGACCCGGTGACCTCTACCATGGCTTTCTGACTGCTACAGGTCAGTGGCAGCTGTCAATCACTCCACAGCAGACACACATGTAATGGTGGGGTCATGCAACAAACACCCTTAGATTTAAACTCTGGAGACAACGTACACCTGCAGATGAAAATGACAAACACACCTAATGATTTGATGAATAATAAATAAATAAAAAACACACATACAAAACATGAACAAAAAATGCTAATCATAAGCACTTAAACAATATGACACAACTACAAGGCCATCACTTGATGGCACAGGATATGGGACAAAATCTTCATGGACCTGATGAGTACATAAACGTCTTTTTGTAAATAGTGCAAATTATAAAAATTTTCAAGGTTATTATTATTTTTTTACTAGTATCATGCAATTTGAATGTAGCTCAAACAGTAATGCACATCAACACTATAGGCCATGGGTTCGATTCACATGGAAAGCAAGAACTGATAAAAATGAATAACTCAAATGCCATGTAAGTCGCTTTAGATATAAATGTAAATGTAATTAATAAATATTATTAATTAGCATATATTAAGTCATAATTTTTGGGGAGTCACATCATATGACATTTTATAACCGGAAGTAATCTTGCCTTGTGATAAAAAGGATCTTGATTCATTTTTTTTTTCTTTGCATATTTGTTGCGCCACTTTACTTTGATTTGGCAGACAAAAGTTTTTAGAAGAGAAGCAGTTTTGTTAATTTTTAACAATATATATATAAACCATATATAAAAAATATCAGGGTAATACAACTGCACTACTGTGATTTGAGAAAATGAAAAATATATATATAAATTTCATTTTCTCATATCACATTAGTGCAGTTGTATCACCCTGACAATTTTTATTTTATTCCCCCCAAAATATCAAAATGAACATGATCATTTGAAGAGGTGTATACATACTATGAGTCATAGTATGTATACATTGCATTTTACAAAAATAATTGTGACCCTTGTAATAATGTATATTAGCAATATTACTAGAAATTAGAGTATACGTCCACTTTCAACCACTTCTGTCCTGATTTCTTCGAGTGGAGGGTCTATGGGCAAGTTTTTCTTTCAAACTAATGGACAAAAAAAGCTTGCGCAATTTACATAAGAATGTTCCCGGAGACGACGGAAAACACATGGAGAGCAGTAGCTTTCGTTTCTGCTCGTGACAGTGAGTGTGTGTTAGAAATCAGGAATGGTGAGAGAACATTGTGCTTGGTTTGTTTTTCGTCTTCAAACTAAACTTGGGTTTTCAGTTGACAAAGTTTAAATCTTGTCTGGCTAGCGTATCCCATAATGTTTAAGTATTAGGTCAGTAGGCGGAGAGCAGATTTTCTTTTGTGGCTGTTCGAACACATTCAACTACATGAGCGTTTACACTACAAAAGCAATGCGTTCCGTAGTCTAATGCGTTTTCGACTACCTCTGGAAGTGGTATAAAGTGGACAAAATGTTTTCGACCCTGTTTACGCCTGTATTTAGTGTCATCATCTTAAAACCAGGTATAAACAGGGCCAGAGACGCTTTCACACTTCTAAATTAACTCACCGTATACCTCTAACAGGCCACCATAGTGCAGCCCATCATAGTACGTTGTGCATATGTGGTCTGTAATTTCTGTCAGTATATTTTTATAACTCATCCAGTATAGTTAGTAAATGTGCATTTGTGTGTAAAATATGCATAAATGTTTGGGTGTCTGTTTATATCAGTCTCCATATCTCTATTAGTAGTGAAGTAGTACTGCACCCCTCATCTCCAGCTCATATCTATGCAAAGCCGGGGTCCTGCCAATCAGTTGCCCCGGTGACACGGGGCTCCACCTCTCCAATTAGACCTGACAGGGCAGGATTAGGTGCTGGGCGGGCGCGCGGCGACCTGCCTGCGTGTCAATCACGCGCAAGGCATCCGCTCGGCTGTTTACTGTCAGATCCCATCTATGTCTGTCAGGCCGAGAGAGACGCCAGGGGAAGTGGAGGGAGAGAGAGATCTGATCAGAATTAACTATGCTTCCCCCTGCAGACTGTTCTTTTAATTCATGAAAGGGGGTGAGGAGAGAGGGGGAGGAGAGCACTTAAATCCTCGAGTTGCCCGCCTTCTCTATGTTAAGAGCTGAGCTGGGCTGTTCTGTCTGATTGTGCAGTCTGTTTCGTTTCATTTTGACAGTCAACACAACACAAGAAACACACAGTCTTGATGTGTGATGCAAGCATTGCGGCCCAAATATTAATTATATATATATATATATATACATAAATACAGAAAAATATTTTTGACAGAAGAATGTACAAAAAGAATGTATTGTCTTCTGGCAGTGGTGTGGTAAACTAAACACACACACACACACACACATATATATATACACACACGTGTACATTATATATTATATAATATTTATATATTTTATAAACACCACTGACTGACAATACACCATCACACCAACTGAAATACTGTTTTAATACTGATGATTATGGCATACAGCTCATGAAAACCCCAAATTCCTGTCTCAAAAAATTAGCATATTTCTTCCGACCAATAAAAGTGTTTTTAATACAAAAAAAGGTCTACCTTCAAATAATTATGTTCAGTTATGCACTCAATACTTGGTCGGGAATCCTTTTGCAGAAATGACTGCTTCAATGCAGCGTGGCATGGAGGCAATCAGCCTGTGGCACTGCTGAGGTGTTATGGAGGCCCAGGATGCTTCGATAGCGGCCTTAAGCTCATCCAGAGTGTTGGGTCTTGCGTCTCTCAACTTTCTCTTCACAATATCTCACAGATTTTCTATGGGTTTCAGGTCAGGAGAGTTGGCAGTCCAATTGAGCACAGTAATACCATGGTCAGTAAACCATTTACCAGTGGTTTTGGCACTGTGAGCAGGTGCCAGGTCGTGCTGAAAAATGAAATCGTCATCTCCATAAAGCTTTTCAGCAGGGGGAAGCATGAAGTGCTCCAAAATCTCCTGATAGCTAGCTGCATTGACCCTGCCCTTGATAAAACACAGTGGACCAACACCAGCAGCTGACATGGCACCCCAGACCATCACTGACTGTGGGTACTTGACGCTGGACTTCAGGCATTTTGGCATTTCCTTCTCCCCAGTCTTCCTCCAGACTCTGGCACCTTGATTTCCGAATGACATGCAACCACTGAGCAACAGTCCAGTGCTGCTTCTCTGTAGCCCAGGTCAGGCGCTTCTGCCGCTGTTTCTGGTTCAAAAGTGGCTTGACCTGGGGAATGCGGCACCTGTAGGCCATTTCCTGCACACGCCTGTGCACGGTGGCTCTGGATGTTTCTACTCCAGACTCAGTCCACTGCTTCCGCAGGTCCCCCAAGGTCTGGAATCGGTCCTTCTCCACAATCTTCCTCAGGGTCCGGTCACCTCTTCTCGTTGTGCAGCGTCTTTTGCCACACTTTTTCCTTCCCACAGACTTCCCACTGAGGTGCCTTGATACAGCACTCTGGGAACAGCCTATTTGTTCAGAAATGTCTTTCTGTGTCTTACCCTCTTGCTTGAGGGTGTCAATGATGGCCTTCTGGACAGCAGTCAGGTCGGCAGTCTTACCCATGATTGCGGTTTTGAGTAATGAAACAGGCTGGAAGTTTTTAAAAGCCTCAGGAATCTTTTGCAGGTGTTTAGAGTTAATTAGTGGATTCAGATGATTATGTTAATAGCTCGTTTAGAGAACCTTTTCATGATATGCTAATTTTTTGAGACAGGAATTTGGGGTTTTCATGAACTGTATGCCAAAATCATCAGTATTAAAATAATAAAACACCTGAAATATTTCAGTTGGTGTGCAATGAATCTAAAATATGTGAAAGTTTAATTTTTATCATTACATTATGGAAAACAATGAACTTTATCACAATATGCTAATTTTTTGAGAAGGACCTGTATATGTATATATGTATAATCTTACTGACCCCAAACTTTTGAACAGTCGTGTACATTTTCTTGCAAAACATTGAGATCAGAACACACTACTTTTGAATGGCCATGAAAGGAAAAATATTTTCCAACTAATTGAACATAATCTTGTACCTCTTCTCACCAAGAAGCAAAATGCATCAATCGCAAACAGTGTTGAATGAGTTGCGTGCTAAAGTTTAATACTTAAGGTTCTGAGTTTGTTCAAGTGAACAATAATGATTGTGATGTTTGCCTTAACGAGTACCGTTAATAATGTCTTGGCTGAATATCCTTTCAGTCAACTTCTCAGAATTCCTGTCTCAGCATATATTTCTGAGCTTCCTCTCTCTGGAGGGAACGGCCAGCTGCCCCAGAGATGTGGTCCCGTGCCCCCCTAATCCCAGCGCTAGACCCAGGCAGACCCCCATCAGTGAGGATTAGAGACTGATCAGTGAGAGGGCAAACCCCGGGGCAACTGACACCATCACAGCAGCCAATGAGAGCCACTAGGGAGCATTGACAGTGTAACCTGAAACGTACATGAAGAGAAAGACCTGCAAATACACACACATAGGCTGGGACAGAGTGAAAGAATGAACTGGTTATTGACAAAAAAGATTAAAAGGCCCGAAGCGCATTTTTCCCAAGAACGTGAACGTACGATCCATTACACTCAAGCTCGATTTCACACATTATTGCATTCTTAAATGAGTCAGAATGCAATTCATTACGTATGTGTTGCAATGTCAGTGTTGACACAAGGGGCGCTATAGTGAGAATTAGCGTAAACCCATTATGTTCCCAGAGCTGTTCACATCCTGTGACTTAGAATTGTGCGTTTCTATGCCAAAACTATTAACGCCAACGCGGGAATGCACCTTTTTCCTACTATGTACTTGTAGGAAAGAAGTAGGAATGTCACTGAATGTTCTATTAAGTTCAACTGGCAATATGCAAAACAAATTAATTTATTGACAGCTAAACATTTTTACAAAAACACATCAAATCTCTGCCATTTATACGCAATCAAATAGATATAGAATCATTTGTTCCCACATTTAAAATGTGGTTTTCAGTTAACTAGCCAAAGTCATGAGCTTGGTGAGTGAGTCAGAAAGCGCACGCGGCAGGTTTCATCCCTCAGGATGTTCTGTTCGCTCCCATCTCCTGTTTGTTCAACGTTTGTATGTCGGCCCCTTCCCTATCTAGCAATGTGTTTTGCATGTAATTGTTGGCTCCTGGCATGGCATATTTTCTCAGGCTTTCATTCAACAAAACTGTGGGTTGTGTCTGTTTTTTGGCCAGATATGTGATATTGTGGCCTCAAAGCCCCACTGCGAAGATTGTTTTTCATCCATCTCCCTAGACATTGTGTCATTTAAAGTCTGTAGTTTCTTTTAGATTATAATACATGAAAAATGCATTGATAACTGAAGCCAACTGAAGAGTGAATACCTCTGGTGTTTTCAAATATTGCTCTTTTTTTGAGAACAATATGCCAAATTCTGTCTGAATCAATGATGTTTGTTGGGAGTAGGACTCCCTTTTTATAGAACATTGGAAGACATAGGGGTGTGGGCAGAAGTGTATATTAGAGTTTTTTTATTTTCAAAATTTAAATCTATAACTCTGCAACAACTATTTTAAACAAGCAACCACCTATCGGCAACCATGGGTGTGTTTTCCTTACACTTAAAAACAATGTTCAATAAAATAACAAATTGTGAAATTTATGGTAAAACCTGGCAGCTGTGGTTGCCAGAGCATTAGTAAAAAATTCTATATATTATATTTATAAATTCTTAAAAAATTATATATCAGCTAATAAATGAGTTTTTGTATTACCTGTACGTTTGGTCAAACTATTTTATGTCATCGTAATGAATTATCTGCAAGGAACGTGAAATTTAATGCTATTAGCCTGTTTCTAAATATGTGACTATTTGTCAAATGATTTGGTGGGTGCTACGCAGTTTTACACATTTAAAAAAAATCGTACTAAAAAGTACATTTGATTTGAACAAACCCACAGTATTTGCAACTACAAGTAATGGCCAAATATTTTTGTGCAACACATACTGTATTTAATTACACTGCCACAGACTTGGTCACCAGACTTGATAAAAAGCGTTACTGAAGTACAAACAAAGTGCATTATAACTATGTGTACAATAAATAATAAATATT
The DNA here is from genome assembly GCA_030578275.1 of Meda fulgida. Lineage (NCBI taxonomy): Eukaryota > Metazoa > Chordata > Actinopteri > Cypriniformes > Leuciscidae > Meda > Meda fulgida. The sequence goes on along the minus strand of CM060630.1, from coordinate 26,397,505 downwards.
TGCTTACCCACCTGTCTATTAAAATGCATGCGAGAGCAGAGTCTCTGTCAAGTCCAAGTTTGTCATGAAGCTTTCTCCTTCTCGGAAATGCTACGCCGATATTGATCTTTTTTTTATTTCTCCGTTGGTTCCTAAGCCTGCTTGCCTCAGTTGATTTACATTTATGCTATTTGGGGGATTTTCTGTACTCGCCAACGGTAATCAATAATCGTGAACCATGATGAATGAATGACACAACAGCGGCGTGCGAGATACTGTATCATAGATATGTGCATAGATTGCGCATTAGTAGCTTACGTATTGAAACAGACGTTAATGAGGCATCTATGTATTAATCTATGGTTTCTACAAGAGGAAACCGAGGACAGCGCGGATATTACGTCATTGATTTGCGACAATGACAAGGGATGAGCCATTATTTAAAACTGGAATTTCTCTAGATTTACAAATCCTTGGGATCTTTAGGGATAATGTACATAACTGCATTAAATATATCACACTGTGCAACTGGTTTTTGAATATTCTTTTACAAAAATCTTACATATTGTACCTTTAATCACAGGTTGCTTTTCCACAAGCTCAAGTAAATGGTAATTTATAGAAGGTGCACACAAACACCATCATGATACCATACATAATACTAAAATCATCCAATAAATATTAAGTAACAAAAACCTAATGAACTGGTAAGAGAAACAAAAACGATGCCATTAACAGATTAACAGGCTTTAACCGTTGCATTTGTACAGTCTTCTACTGTTAAAATTACAATAATTGTTTTACATGATGCATCATTGGAGAAATTAACAAGCTAGTCATGACTGTTTCCTGAAACATGATAACTGTTGCAAATCCGTCATTCAAACCACATTCGTTCAACAAAATAGAACAGCCATTATTGACATCATGCAGTTGGTGAACTAATAACTTCTGCTTATTAATCAGTGTGAGATCGAAATAATGTCAGATTATTGCTGTAAATTACAAAAATCTCATCTCAGGACTACTTTTCTATTTTTGTTTTGCTTTTTTTACAGATGATTCAATCGTGGGTTTCCACTTATGTCATAGCCTACTCCAGGGTTCCCTGGGGAATAAGAGCACATTCACACACTCTTCAAAAAAACAACACTTTCCTTCTGTTGACTTAACCAAAAGATGAGGAATTAAATTTGTATATATATATAGAATGGAAGATGTAGATTAAACTGCATGTTAGCTTGCTTACCGTATTTTGCTCAAGAGCATGATCTATGTAAGTCCACATGTCATACTAACAAGAAAATACTACAGGTTTACGATTCTGTGTGTTTGTAAATTTTTGTTGGTAAGATAATTTTAGTAAATTTTACAAAAACATACTAAGTCAGTCTTTCTACTTTCATGTGTAATTCAATGTGTTGGTTGTCATTTCTGAATGAAAATTGTTTCAAAGTAAATTCTACAGCTCATTTTTGTCAGTGAAGTAGATGCACAGTAATGCCCTGGCAAACACCCACAACAACATAGCATCATGCCAGCAAGGAAACACACAGGAAATAGCATTCATATTTTCTTCAGAAGTCTATTTTTTTTTGTTGCAGTTTGGTTCTGATAATGCCAACTTTAAAAGACACTTTAATAGTCCACACGTTCATTTCAGTGTTTCAAAATATCCAGGCATTTCCTGCCTTACAGATTGACAAAGCACAGCAAAATTGACTGGCCAGCATTTGTCTCCTGCTAACTGTTCTTTCCGGCACTCATAGCTTTAGCTTTAGCTGAGCGTCTGATGCTGTATTTCTTTGTGTCTTCATTCTCTCACTCGGGCTGGTAGCGTTAGTCTGAGATAGGGCAATCAAGTTAATTGCCTTGTATATTGCTGAGCAGTCAGCCATGTCAATGCACATTCACAGCATATTACACATAACTGGCAATCACAGCTCATTCCCAACACAATACGGAGGGCACCGCTAATAATGACTCGAGCTGCGTCCTGTGCCCCATGCCATTTGGCCTGATAGTGTGTTTATGGCAGAAAATATGAGCCTGGAAAGACTGAGTATATACATTTTGTATGCTTGCTTTGGAGTATGTGTGTGTGTTTGTGTGTGTGTGTACAATGCCAATGTGCTCTGTGTGTTATGTTCAAATTTAAATGAACAATATTTTTAATTATTAATTATTTTAAAGGTAATTTTTTGTTTTTCTTGCTCAAGACAGATGAGAGAATGTATTTAAAAAAAGCTTTAACTACATTTACATTCATTATTCAAATCTTTGAATAATGAAATTGAAAATTTTAAATTGAATCTTCTGAATTTGCAAAAAAAAAAAATTTCTGAAATAGACTCAAAAGAGCCATTTGATCATGAATCAGACATTAAAACCCAATTTCAGAAGACAAGCAACTATTTTGGTAGCGTATTCATAAAATTTGTTTTGTAAACATGCTTTTTAGAAAAAAAAAAAGAATGAAGCTTTTGTGAAAATGAATGTACAAATGAGATTTTAGGAGCTCGCCACCAATACACCAAAACTTAAAATGATTGCGAATTTCCATGAGAGAGTGTTAGACATTATGACTTTTTTATGAAATCAATATTTTGAGTGAATAACAACTTAAATGTCTATTTCTCAAACTAAGCTGTTTTTTTTGGAAGGTTTGGTATATTGAGCATGACTAATATTGGCCACTTGTACTTATTTTATCATTATGGAGTTTCACAGACCCATCCCCATCCCCAATGACCTTTATTAAACACTTGGAAAAGCAGCCAAGATAAAAATAAAAAAATTTTTTTTTGTGTGTTCCACAGAAGAAAGTAAGTTGTAGGGGTTTGTAACAAAAATAATTTTTGAATTCTGATGGTGAGCACGCACACGCAGTCAAACTACAAAATGCGTCTCTGGTTTCGGTATGGTGGGACGGACACGAGACTGAGGAGATTCTTATTCGTCCGAGCATTTTGATGCCTTTAGTTTAATGGCTTTGGCACAGGAGGGGAAATCTGGGGGAAGTTGTCATCCATCATGATTTCACATGTACTCTTTCTGATGATGCTGTGGTGCTGTGATTGATGTGCATGTGGAGAGAGAGAGAGATGAAAAGAACTGAGGTGTTTAATTTCATTTCTGGCAGGTTAAGTTGTTTACTCTGATGTGCCAATGCTTGTGGCATTGATTAGTTGTGTTTTCTAAAGCCAGCATCACTATTACTGTTGCTCATACCTAAGGTTAGGGATTTTTCAAAAGTCCCCTAAGTATTCAGCCTAAGAGTGTTTTGTAAAAATTGTGGGTCAATGGCAAATAAGAGTCTATGATAAAGAGAAGCAAAACTTGTTTAAAGAGGACCAATTATGATTTTTACAACAGCACTGATGAGCAAAAGCAGTGTTGAGTCTAAAATCAATCCAAAGCTCCTTACATGATATTGTACATTAATCTACTAAGGGCCTAGTTGATTGACTTGTCCAGGTAAAGAGGACTTGGGGGAACTGAAAATCAAAACTTCAGTTTTGCCCTCATTTAACTGTAAGAAGTTGTCTGCTAGCCAATACCTCATGTGAGCAAAGCAATATGCTCCAAGCATACTGGAAAATAAAATAGTCAGCATTACAATAACACATGCCATATCTCTGAATGATGGAACCCAGTGGAAGCATATACACAGAGAATAGTATGGGTCCTAAAATCGACCCTTGAGGGACCCCACATAATCAAGGAGCCGATGTAGAGGAAATATTCGTAGATTAACAGAAAATGTCCTATCTTTTAGACAGGAGGCAGACCGCTGGAGGGTCGTGTCCTGAGTGCCAACCATACACTGCAGACAATCTTAAATAATTTTGTGATCAATGGTGGGGAATGCGCAGCTGAGATCTAATAAAACTAAAACAACATGAGCCTGAATCCAAGAAAAGAAAATTTTTACTATTTACCTTTTAAAAATACATATTTAGTGCTGTGTAGAGATCTAAAATCTGACTGATCTGTATCTAAAATAAAAAGTAAAAAAAAAAAAAAAAAAAGAGTAAACCCTATTGTTCTTGAATTTCATTGGATATATTTGTGTACACAATTTGACGAATATCATGAATTAATTTATGACTTATTGAGCTAAAAATAAAACATTGTCAGAGTACTCTTTTTTTCCTTAATTTCATTCTTTTATTTCTTCATTTGATACACAATTGTATCACCCTGACATTTTTACCCAAAATGAATAATTATAATTAAAAAAAATATAAATGAATCATACTTATGTTTTTCACCTGGTGGATGATAAAACAGGCAAAAAGGTGCCATATACTTCAGAAAATGTTGAAAATCTTGCTGTAAATTCCTCCAATAACAGTCTTTTGTTGTTTTAAACCATTTGGATTGCCTAAAGGTTTGATGTTTTACAGTCAGACAGCTCTGAGCTCTCCATAAAATTATCTGTGAGTTTTCTGTGTGAGGGTTTTTTTAAATGGAAAAGGATGAAGTCTTGATTAAGTCCCAGTGAGTTCATGTTTATGCTGTGGTGTGTAAGTTTGCTCATGGGTGAGCTCTTGTAATTGTGTCTGTGAGAGTACATACATTTGTCTATGTCACTCTCCTCCCCTTAAGCATGAAGATACACCCAATCCCATTCTTCAATTAACATGCTCTAGATATTCAAACGAGATTGGAGGGCCTTGACAATCAATGTCCAATTAGAAAGGGCCTTTCCATGTGTGTAGGACGGAGTGTGGTTTTAGGATAGAGTAATTAATTCACAGCAAGTCACTGATTGTAGATGACTTTGGGACAGAGACTTTCTCTGATCAGAGATCCATGTGCATGTTTCTTTCCATGCATGCTTTTGTGTTTCTAGATGTGCTTTTGAGATCAGTTGATCACTGGTGACTCAGCCAATTGCTCATCTTCCACCTTTAAAGGGATAGTTCACTCCAAACCCATAAGATGTTTTTTCTTCCATGGAACAATAAAGAAAATAATGGGTTTGGAGTGAACTATCCCTTTATTTTTTTCTTCCATGGAAAAATAAAGAAAATAATGGGTTTGGAGTGAACTATCCCTTTATTTTTTTTCTTCTGTGGAACAATAAAATAAATTATGAGGACTGAACCGGTCAAGCTCCATGAATGACAAAAATCACTAAAAAAGCTAGTCTAAAATACATTAACAATGTCATCAAGAAAACACATTCTATGATGAGCATGGTTTTAATTTCCAATTTTATATATTTTTTTGTGGAGCATAAATTCGCAAACACATGATTGAGACGTTGACAGTCTTATTACTGGGGTGTAACGATACCCTCATGTCACGATTCGATACATATCACGATATTGAACTCACCATACGATATTATTGCGATATTCCAAGACATATAGTAAAAGGTTAACAAAAAATCTACTGTTAATTAAAATGCTAAATTTGGTGTTACATTGAATAAAATGGTAAAGTAAATTAATAGGCTTGGACTTGGACAGTGCACAGGACAATGGTGACACAAAAAAAAAAAAAGATTCTGAAGCTAAAAATACAGAATTATTTTAGACGAATATGCTTGCTCTCTGTCACTGACTAGATCAATTTAAAATAATGTAGGCCACTTTTAACTTGTAACAAGACATTTGGCATTATAAGGACCCACAAATATTCCCCCATTGCATTATTATACATTATATTCAACATTACATGTAGTGGTTTAATGTAGTACTGACACTAAAACTCTGAAAACATGATTTTTTTCCTCACACAGAAATTATAAACAATGCATATTGTCACTATCCATGATACATATTGTCGCATTTTTGTATTGCGATATATTGTTTAACCTCTACTTATTACTATTGATTAGAAAAATAATTTTTTAAAAACTATTAGTGTTATTATATCACAATCTTTACAAGTGCTTTCTGACTTTTGGACCATGCTATACATTTGTCTTTGTATTGCTGTGTCTGACAGCAATCTTAGGTTTACCTTTAATTTGCCTATTTGTCGTCATCATCCTCCATAATGCCACCTCATTCACCCAGAGCTGCTCTGCTGAAATGACACGGGCCGAGACAGAGAGCTGGAAAGGGAGAAAGAAGGGAAAAGAGAGAGAAAGACAGAAAGCCCCTCTCACCGCTGCCAGGGGGCACGCAGACAGTCCCTGCGTTACAGGAATGCTAATTATTTTGATTCGGCTTCCATTTTTTTATGGCTGTCTGGGAAGTTGAAGCGATCATTGGATATAGGCCTAGCGTAGGCGCTGATGACTCGGTCACTGACACATACAGCACAGTGTGTGTGTGTGTGTGTGTGTGTGTGTGTGTGTGTGTTGGTGTTTGACCATCCCCTCCCCTTAGCAACACCCTCTTATAATAGATGACATCATATGTTTGTGAGTCAGTTGCCATGGTTATAGCCTTGTAGCCCAGAGAAGGTCAGCGAGGGGCAGACGTGGGTGACCTTTGTGACCTTTGCCGTCTGTGTTACTGCCATTCACCTCTAACGTCATGCATCAACCTCTCCCTTCCCACTGGAGTTACTGACTATTATATATCTTACCTCTAATGTGATTGCACAAAATAAATGAATGAGATATTGTCAATCATCTTCAATATATGCTGTATGAAAACTGATCCAGGCCTTTCGGGTCCAGCATCTCTGGCTCTTTGGTCATGCTGCAATGACTGCAGGGCCAAAAGGGTTGAAGTGTGATCTATTTAGATAACTTGTCCTTTTCTTTCCTTCGTCTGAAAGTCAGGGCTGATAAGCTTGAATGACAGTAAGTTAATATTTTGTGTTTACAGTGGCCTTGGTTAAAAACCATTCTATTACCATTTAAGTGTTTAGATGTGCAAAAAAAAAAAGTGTATAGCTTAATTCCAAAAACATTTTGGCCCTGTCCCTGCTTTAAAATGCGGTTTAGGTAGGCAGTTCACAATGTTGTTTGTATAATATGTATATTATTTTATTATTTGAATATATTATATCAGATTCAGTCTGGTTGAGTAGTGGCACTTTTTACTGTTTACTCTTTCTGCTAGTTACATTATTGGTGGCAAGTGACTATATTAATTAAATATTTGAATCATTTAGTCAAACTGATTTGTTCAAAAAGCTGATTCTTTCAGGATTTAAACAGTTGACCAACTTTAAGAATGAGTCATTGAATAATTTACTCAACCAATTTATTTTAAAACACTGAATCAATCAGAAACCAAAAAAATACAGTTTTTATGAATGAGTCACTGAACATTCACTTGATTCATTCAGGAATGACACAAGTGACTGACTTATGCCGAGTTCACAGGGCACGATTTTAGGCTCGATTTTCACTAGCTGACAGGTTTTTGCGAAATCACAGACAAATGCCTGAAATCAAAGGCAAATTGTTGTTTGTTCAAGTGAGTGACAATCACGAAGTGTCAATTATCAAAGACTCGATCTGAGAGAATCGCAGATGAGTCTCCGACGCCCACGAGACATTTGGCATGCTAAATATCTGGACCTGTCGGCAATTCAAAATCCTGCTGTGTGAAATGTGTTCTGACTGAAAAGCCAATGAGAGCACAAGATACAGGACAGCGGGAAGTTCGGGGAGGACTTATAGACCAGAATTAGGGCTGTCACTTTACATTCGAAAATCGATTGCACAATCAATCGGACCAACCAACACAAGTTTAGAAAACGAAAATAGGAAATCGATTTTTAACAGCCTTTTTTTATTTTCTTTTTATTTTCTTTTTAAAAATGGGTTTTAGGTGGACAGATCAGTACAATACAAAGAACATGTAGGATGTTGGAAAATAACAATGCCTTTTCTGTTAACCAAATCCTTTTTAATATTCGCTATTACTTTTTTTTATTCGCTATCACATTTTTTTTATCTCACTGTTCAAGTAAGCCAGAAATGCGCAGATTCTGCGCAATACGCTGTATTTAATATATCATGATGACTTACGAGTTGCGTATTTGCGCTAAATCCGCGCAGATTTGGCTACACAAACTTCCCCAGCAAAGTGAGTAAACATAGAAACACTCCAAATTGGCTTGTGATTTGACAGCGTTACCCACCAAAGTTCATTTTTACCCGCATTTGGCGGGTGTTAATTTCAATCCCTTAATGTTGCACTCCTGTTTGTCATTGTGCACGAAACTTCACACCAATAAATCATCAGAAATATTACTGACTTGTGCGCGTCTCAAGCGCCCTCTTTGCGTTCGTCCTAATGCCTGTTAGTTGTCCGTGGATTTGCCTATATTTGGTTTTGAAAATGAAAACGTCTTTAGACATGGAAAAACGATATTACAATCGATTCAATGAACACTTATGTCTCAAAAATCGAACAGGATATTTTCACAAAAGTGACAGCCCTAATCAGAATATTAGTATTTTAATAGATATATTTACAATAATATCAAACCGAAACAAAGCACAAACATTTGCTTAACCCCCACAACAGCAGCAAGTTGTAAAATTATTTACATTCTTTGCAGAACACACAGTCCTTACTCCTCCCCAATCATTTCCTCCTCCATATTTTTTTCTATTTTTCTCCTTTTAAGCACACAGACAATTTGGATCGCAAGCTTCTTGCAGGCTATCGTTTTAAACAAAGTCTCAATCTCAGGCACTCGTGATCTAGCCTTATCACTTCACGTGTGTTTGGTTGTGAAACGTAGTTTGCGGACCAGACGGTTGTCTGCGATTTCTTCCTATTCTAAAGTCATGCAGTGTGAAACCCTCTGTCGTCGATCCAGCGTACAGTGTGCACACACACAGCAGAAACTGAATGCTACCCCAGATAATCATGCAATGTGAAAAGAACAGGGATCTGACGAGTTTGAAAATCGTACAGTGTGAACACTTCATTGATGAGTGAGACATTGAAGATGAGTCATCTGGAGATTCAGTACTCTTTCAGAAGATTACTTAACAGCGCCCCCCTACCATATAACAGTGAAAACATGGATTGGAATCAATTGTGAGTTGAGATTTTCAATTTTACAATACAACCATAGATGATTACAAGAGAGCCCATATTAACTAACTACGAAGAATGATAAAGTTTCTACCTTTTGAAACTTACATTTTTAAGTGTTTTAAATGATACTTAGTCAAATGTATAATTATCAAATTATATATTTTTCTGAATGGGAGTAGCGTTTTAGGGCACAAATAATGGTGATTTTAATGAGGAAAAGCTGCTGAGAAATGACTGAAGTTACGCTCCAACAAGAGGAATTAAATCAGTCGCTTGCAGTCAATCTATTTTCTATATGTTTGTTATTGAAACGACTTCTCCAATCATTAAGTTCACTTAAACCCCACCCCTTTCTTACAATTGACTGCAAACTCACATTCAACCAATCAACAATCGATGAATAGAAGTCCCCGCCGTGCAATTTTTTTTCTTTCCTTTTTGATAATTTACAAACCCGATTCCAAAAAAGATGGGAGACTGTACAAATTGTGAGTAAAAAGGGAATGGAATAATTTAGAAATTTCAAACTTATATTTATTCACAATAGAATATAGATTACATATCAAATGTTGAAAGTGAGCCATTTTGAAATGCCATGCCAAATATTGGCTCCTTTTGTATTTCATGAGAGCTACACATTCCAAAAAAGTTGGGACAGGTAGCAATAAGAGGACAGAAAAGTTAAATGTACATACAAGGAACAGCTGGAGGACCAATTTGCAACTTATTAGGTCAATTGGCAACATGATTGTCTATAAAAAGAGCCTCTCAGAGTGGCAGTGTCTCTCAGAAGTCAAGATGGGCAGAGGATCACCAATTCCCCCAATGCTGCGGCGAAAAATAGTAGAGCAATATCAGAAAGGAGTTTCTCAGAGAAAAATTGCAAAGAGTTTGAAGTTATCATCATCTATTGTGCATAATATCATCCAAAGATTCAGAGAATCTGGAACAATCTCTGTGCTTAAGGGTCAAGGCCGGAAAACCACACTGAATGCCCGTGATCTTCGGGCCCTTAGACGGCACTTTATCACATACAGGAATGCTACTGTAATGGAAATCACAACGTGGGCTCAAGAATACTTCCAGAAAACATCGTCAGTGAACACAATCCACCGTGCCATTCGCCGTTGCCGGCTAAAACTCTATAGGTCAAAAAAGAAGCCATATCTAAACGGGAACCAGAAGCGCAGGCGTTTTCTCTGGGCCAAGGCTAATTTAAAATGGACTGTGGCAAAGTGGAAAACTGTTCTGTGGTCAGACGAATCAAAATTTGAAGTTCTTTTTGGAAAACTGGGACGCCATGTCATCCGAACTAAAGAGGTCAAGGACAACCCAAGTTGTTATCAGCGCTCAGTTCAGAAACCAGCATCTCTGATGGTATGGGGTTGCATGAGTGCGTGTGGCATGGGCAGCTTACACATCTGGAAAGGCACCATCAATGCTGAACATCATGGCTGCGTAGAAGAAGGATCCGGGTAATGAAATGGCCAGCCTGCAGTCCAGATCTTTCACCCATAGAAAACATTTGGCGCATCATAAAGAGGAAGATGCAACAAAGAAGACCTAAGACAGTTGAGCAGCTAGAAGCCTGTATTAGACAAGAATGGGACAACATTCCTATTCCTAAACTTGAGCAACTTGTCTCCTCAGTCCCCAGACGTTTGCAAACTGCTATAAAAAGAAGAGGGGATGCCACACAGTGGTAAAAATGGCCTTGTCCCAACTTTTTTGAGATGTGTTGATGCCATGAAATTTAAAATCAACTTATTTTTCCCTTAACATTATGCATTTTCTCAGTTTAAACATTTGATATGTCATCTATGTTGTATTCTAAATAAAATATTGAAATTTGAAACTTCCACATCATTGCATTGTTTTTATTCACAATTTGTACAGTGTCCCAACTTTTTTGGAATCGGGTTTGTAAGTCAGATGTACATTACAATACATACGAAAAGATCTGTTGCTACTTCCAGTTCATGGCGACTCATTTTGAGGTAGGATTCCGCCTTAATAGGCAACTGTCTCAGGAGTATAATGAGGCAGCTTATTTTGAAACCACTTTAATGCTTATAAAATTGCATGAATTTTGAACTGTGATATGATTGTTTCTCATCTCCCCAAACAAATGTTTTAAATTTAGTTACTGTTTCTTTGGAAAAAGTGGAAATTGCCATTTCTGTCTCTACTGCTTATTTCATTAACATATTTTGTTGAATGTTTCTGATTCTCCTTTGCAATCCACACAAAAGCCATGTATTAGTAATTCCAGTCTTGTTTATCCATGTCTCTCTCTTCGTTTCTCTCGGCCCGTGTCTCCTTGCTCATCCCTGTCTCATCTTATCTGTTTTCTTTTCTTCCCCGTTTTCCTTTCACCCCCACCTTTTCCCTCAATCTCTCTCCCTCTCTCATTCATTCTCTTGCGCCTCTCCCTGTCCCTCTGTGGCTCACCGTGTCGTGTCCCTAATTTATTTATAATTAGTGCTCTTTGTCAGAATGCAGGGAGAATGTTAAAGTACAAGATGCTCTGGTCTGGGTACAAATGGGCCAGTGTCTTCCCCTCTCTCTCCTCTCTCTCTCTCTCTCTCTCTCTCTCTCTCTCTCTCTCTCTCTCTCTGTGACTTTTTTGTGCATGTAGAATTGGAAACTTGAGTATTCAAGCTTTCAAAAAGATGCAAAACCTTAATAAAGGTGTCATAGAAGTGGTCCATACACTATATTACAAGTCTTCTCAGGTCAAACGATAGCTTTGTGCGACAAATTTAGTTCTCCTCCAGAAAGCTGTTGACTGCTGTGAATAATGCTCCCAAAAAAGGCCTAGCCTATATCTAAGATTTATGTCTATCCATTTAGATTGCACAGGTTTAACATTAACTACATTTTGATGTAATGCAAATTGTAAGAATGAGATTTATGTAGTTGTACTAATAATCCAAATGTGTTTTAATGCACAATAACCAGGTGTATATTTATCATCAATGAGTCCAATTTATTATATGTAAACCAATCATATACATTGTTACTAATTAATTCTCGCTTGTTCCACAGCTATTCAGATCTGAACCATGTTCATACTTTAATAAATAACTGATTAAATTTAATTGTTTTTTTACTTAATATTTGACTACAGTCATGATACATTTAAAAAAAAACGTTGAGTCAATAAATGTGAAACCGTAATTTATTGAAGATTTTTGACTCAAAAGGATGCTTTATTTATTAATTAGTCATTTTGAATGAACTAATGAATGTGTTGGAGAAAGCTAAGGCAGATGTCAAGATTTTCTGTGAAAACAATGACAGAAATTTTGCTCTGATCACACAAATTGCAAGTCTTGGAATATAGCACATGATTCGTATTTACCACTTTTGATACATTATGGTGCCTTTTTTGAAGCTTGAAAGTTTTAGTCTGTATTCATATTTAATGGCATGAAAACATGAAAACGAGTTTTGACCTGAGTAAATAATGAATAATGAAAATGTTCATTTCTGTGTAACCTAGTGCTTTAAAGTGCCCCATTATGCTATTTTAAAGTTTCCTAATGTTGTTTTAGAGTCTCCTACAATAGGTTTACATGCATCAAAGGTAAAAAAAACTGTTTCATTTTCTCATAATATACATTTGCACATCACCACATTTTCAATGATTCTCAAACGACTCGTCAGATGAATCAATCTCTCCAAATCCCTCCTTTCCGCGAGCTACTCAAGTCAAGTCAAGTCAAGTGTATTTATATAGCGCTTTTCACAATATAAATTGCATCAAAGCAGCTTCACAATATCAATCAAATAACATAACAATGTTTGTTTCTTATTGAAAAAACATCCACGTTTTGTAGGGCTGATCAATGGTATTAATGCTTGGTTAATTATTTTGAATATCCCCAACTGAGCAAGCCAAAGGCAACTGTGGCAAGGAACCGAAAAACTCCATCAAGTGACCTACTGGTGTCCTAAAACTCCATCAGGTGACCTACTGGAGAAAAAAAAAACCTTGGGAGAATCCAGGCTCAGTCGGGGGCCATTTCTCCTCTGGCGTTTATGAACTAGAGGCCGGATTTACAGTAACTGTAATTTGATACAGAATTTTGTTTTATTTTATCACTTCGGGGTGGGTACGCGAACCGGAATCACAACGTTTAATCTGTAGAGTGGGAAAGGGATCCTCCATAGGGAGAGGCTAGTTGGCACTTCAGCACTGCGTTGTCATCAGGTCCAGGCAAAGCTTCTAGTCAGATCTGGATACGGCCTGGATCCGGTAGGCTGCGGGAAAACCTCGGGATAAACAAAGACACTAAAATTAGCGTAGATGCCATTCTTCTTATGATGATGTAACGAGTACATCAGGATTTAAGGGAAGTGTTCCCAGTTCCGGCTGACCTAATCTATGCAGCCTAACATTGAATTATAGAAGTCTATAATATATTATGTGTATGCTAGGTCAAAGAGATGTGTTTTTAGTCTAGCTTTGAACTGAAAGAGTGTGTCTGCTTCCCGGACAATGGTAGGAAGACTGTTCCAAAGTTTTGGTGCTAAATAGGAAAAGGATCTACCGCCAGCAGTCGATTTTGATATTCTAGGTATTATCAACTGGCCCGAATTTTGAGATCGCAATAGACGTGAAGGACTATAATGCGTTAAGAGCTCGCTCAAGCTCTACTCAGTTCTGATTGGCCAGACAGCTCAGTCTGTTGTGATAGTTTTACCGCGTACAGCGCGTGTCGAAAAAAGAAATGCCTATTGCCAAAACAACGTCAGCTCTTCTTGTCATGAGGCATCCTACACTGTAATCGTAACACCGTAACCGTAACACAGTAACGAACAATGACATTGATTTTACCATATCAATCCTAGCGCGAGTCCGATGATGAAACATTGGAAGAACTACTAGTTATTCAACCCGAACCTCCATCGCAAGGACGACTTGAGCAGAAAGTTTCTCAGTGATTCACTACTCAGTTTGAGGTACATTATGAGATGTTGCAACTGTAATTCCATCAGCATTAACAAGTGCATGTCCATCAACGAACCGATTATTTTATTTGTAAGTTACTTATTTATTTACCGAATATGTTTCTAATATATTGCGGTGAACATGTGGAAACTGTATCAATAACAGTGCATTAGCCGGGCTCTAGCGTGAATGACTCATGTAACGTAAACGTTGGTAAAACTAATCTTGCTACATGATTAAACTTTATTCAAAGTAGTGAGAACGACAGACAATCTGCATTAATAGACAATTTTAGGTAATAGTGGCCCACAACTGATTAGCAAAAGTATTTCAGTAAGACAGTAAAAATGTGAGTTAACCAGGAGACCTACACAATATAAAACTCAAAATTTTGAACACCATCTTTCAAGAGCAAGCGGTTTGCGAATCCTGCATTCAACTTCGAGATTTGAGAAGTCGTCAGTAAAATAAAGGGAACACGACTAAAGTTTAGGATTATACTGCTGTGGTATCGTGGTAAAGAGGAATTTTAACCACTGATTCTTCATATGTTCGTCCTTGGGCAGTGAAAAAAAACTGGCTTTACCTTCATTGTAGAGCACAGCGTCTTCTCGACATGATGCTGTCCAGTATCCTCAGGAATCAGCTGCAGTGTTTGAGGGGATTCAAGTTTTCCCTGGTGTCTGTGCGCGCAATAAGTGGGCGGGCAATATGCTAATGTTTCGTCTTGACATCACAATGAAACGGCTGAGGACTCGTTTAAAAAACGATTCATTTCATTGACTCAGAGTCGACTCTTACTTTTGAAAGACAATAACTTTATATACGGTGCACTTTCAGATTTAAAACTTTGCAGGATGTTTTCATTCACTTAGAGCTATGTTACACACTACATGAAAGGTAATTAAAAAAAATCCATAATAGGGGCACTTTAAGTAATTATACGAACAAGTGTTTCTTATGTTAGTGGAGAGTGAAAAGGAAGACCCACTGTAGGTGGACATTTTTCAGGGAACATTTTTGGATGACCATAACTTGCTCCACTAGCTTAGCTGACCTGATCTTGCCATTTTTTTTGTCCTTGGACTGAGAGATCACTTGTATGAACTCCCTTCCCCCCGTTCTGTGATCTTTCCATTTCCACCCGAGTGCCATATTCCCTGTCTATCCATCTCTTCCTCTAGCCCTTCTCCTCAATCCCCACATCCCTCTCTCCCGCTCTCCGCTGCCCAAGGCAATGCCGTCCTCCAGGCTTTGATCACAGGGCCAGGGAGGAAATGGGAAGTGGGTCAGAAAGTTGTGCTGGAGACTGCAGGGAAACAAGGCTGGAATATCGAGTAGGTGAGCAGAGAGAGAGAGTGAGCGCTAGGAAGAGAGAGATAGAGACCGGGGAAGGGAGAGGGAGGAGGACAGGAGACGTAGAGGACTCCGATCATGGCAGAGCAGATAAAAAGAAAACATGAATTTGATCAACAGGAGAGGGGAGCCATTGCAGAAAAGGCAATGCCTACTTTAAAGACTAAATGGACCCTGTTTCCTCTTTATACACTTTTCTGATCTTATTGTCCATCGTTTGTCTAGGCGTTAATTTCCAAAAATATGGTTTCATCAAAATGTAATTTGGCTTCAACTATGGGCCTTTTGGCCAGGTGCACTTTTAGAAAATAAACTTTCTTAAAGAGGTATTCACCATGATAAAAACATCAACACCCATAATGCACTTTTGATGTATAGGCGCCCCTCTGTTGATCCCACTGTCCATTGCGGAAGTTTGATATAGTTTAACAAAAGCCCAGGAGCTGTCATACATCTGTGCAGGTAACACATATTACTAAATCAGAATTCACACTTAAAAAAAAAAAAAAATTAAAAGTACATTTTAATTGGAAATTTTGCACTGTTGAAATATTGTGTTCATATTCATAATGAATATTATATTATGAATTAATATAGTATTCATTTTGTAATTAGTTAAATTAGTAATTAATAATTATCTTGATTTTTCATCAAGGTAAAACAAGAGCACTGCAACTTTATTAAGGGTATAATTATGTGTTGTGTCATTCTAAAAAAAAAAGATGTAAATAAATATTGAAGTTTATTTCGCTCAAAAATAAAAAGCTTGAAAGATTATAGTATTTTAGGTTATTTTCAGATTAAAAAATATGGGTCTAGGAATAAAATCTATAAATAAAAGCCATTTGAAATGTAAATATGTATAAAAAAAAAAAAACTTGATTGTAATAAAATCAACCCCTGACACAGAAGAACCCAAAGTTGTGGAAACATCGAATAATTTACTCCACATCTTAAACAATATTCCTTTTTGACTGACGTCAACTAGTCCAACAGCCATTAATTTATAAAATCAAGTTTTATTGAATTTTATTTCTAATCAATGAATATTCTGCTTCTGTTACATAAGCTAAATCTTTTGTTCTTTTTTTAAGAGTCCAAAATACAGTTGCTCAATCTTATAACATTGAGCTTATATGATAACAATGTCTATAACATTGAGGCTGTCCATGTTTTAGATGGGATCAGACATTCATGCATTTTTCCACCTCATTGAATTGCTCATATTATTAGTATTCTAAACAGCTAATTAATATTCCGGTATCATTAAGCACTCCTGATGTCGTCAGCTCACCTGGGACGAGGATTGGGAGGAGGGGAGGGGTAGAGGAGGTCTGGCTGGTCAGGGAGAGGTACAGCAGGGCGTCCCACATGGGAGAGAGGGATTTGGGGATGAGTGAAAGCTAAAGAGGGTTGGAGGATGAGGAAGGGAGGATGGAAGTAATTGGACCAAGGGGAGGCTACATTCAGACAAACACATTGCATTCCACATGAACACACATTTAAATGCAAATACAAACACGTTAATGCGTTCTCATATTCAACCCACAAAAGAGTGTTTCCACACACACACACACACATTTACACAGTGACATTTTTGCTGACACGGTTACTAACACACACACACACACACACACACAGACACACACAGACACAGACATGTTCTATAAGTGGACAAGGTAAATTAGAGAGGTAATTACTTTTTGTGCTGTCAGAGCTGAGAAAGGTTGAGAGATGCTGTATAAGACAGCTGTGGCTCACTGCTGAAGAGAGAATGAGAGAGAGACAGACAGATGGACAAGCTGATGGACAGGTCAGGTAGAGTTGATAAGAATAAAATACTATCCAAATCACATTGGCTAAATGTTATAGATGGGGTTCACAGACTCAACAGTATTTGAAATTTTTAATCTCAGGGTTTTTTTATATTTTCATTTTTGAAAAATGAAAGTACACGCATATATAACGCTATACTTTTTGTTATGATCTTGGCATTAAAAACAGCTGAGGGAATGATGGTATATTTGACTTCTCTCTCTGACTCCTGTAAATAGTTTCTTATGGAAGCTTGTTTCCGCAACAGAATAAAAAATGTAACTGACCTTTTACCTCACAATTCTGACTCTTTTTCTCGCAATTGCATAATATAAATTCACAATTGTGAGTTAAAAAGTCAGATATGCATGATATAAACTCGTAATTCTGAGATTAAAAGTCCGTCTTTTTCCCCCTCAAAATTGGACTTTATAACTTGTAATCTGAGAAAAGTCAGAATTGTGAGATAAGATTTTAATAATTAATTTCAATTCAATTCACATTTATTTGTATATATACTCAATACATAAACAATACATATTGTTTCAAAGCATCTTTACAGAAAATGCATGTCTACAATTTAGAGTGATCTGTTATCAGAGGTTGTTTATGTATTTCAGAAATGTATATACTGTATACAAATCACACAGTTAGCTAATCATTTCACAATAACTTCATAATAGTTTCATAATTTCATTTCACTATAACAATATACATTACACATTTATTTTTGTTATTTTATTTCATCTTTGTTATTAGGCAAATTACGAACAACAAAACGAATGCAGGAATGGTACAAATTAAACAAACAGTGCTTTACATTCTTATTTCTTAGGTAGAGTATGTCTTTTTAACATTATTTGTATTTGCATGTAAGAAATAAATTAATCAATTGTAAAACTAAAACATTGCATTGTGTTCTCTGTATGAATTAAATATGCACTGATTATTATTAAAGCTGAAATGTATTCCATCAAGTTAGTGATTCTCTTTTTGTTTTGCTCAATCCTCGGCGCTCCCTTGTTCTCCGTCGGGTCAGGGGTCACTCTTCTGCCGCATCTCGACTAGCGTACGGCCATTGTCGGAAGCCAGTGATTATAGTTTAGAAAGTTATAAATCTGGATATTTGTAATCACTTCAGAAGGCCTTTAGTAACCCCCTGGAGCAGTATGGATTGCTTTTATGTTGGATGAGTGATTCAAAATCTAAGTTACTATTCACTCCCATTGTAATGCATGGAAAAGCCAGGATATATTTTAATATAACTTCGATTGTGTTTGGCTGAAAGACGAAAGTCATATACCTAGGATGGTTTCAGGGTGAGTAAATGATGGGATTTTTGGGTGAACTAACCCTTCAAGGACATGGACCACAGGAATATTTTGCTGCTGGCACGTTGGGTGTGTTCACACTTGGCAAGTTTGATTTTAAAACAAACTCTGGTGTCATTGATCTGTTAGTGCGGTTCATTTGAATACTGTAAGTGTGAACGATGCCATCCGAACCTTTTCAGGGGGTCTCGATCCATTTCCAAATGAACTTGGTTGATGTTCTGAAATATGAATGCAACATGGACCAAAGACATCTAAACGAACCAAAGACAGGACATGATGTTGCAAGATGCAACCCTAAAAAGCAGAGAATGCTTAACGATACCTGGTTCCTCTCGTCATTGGAGCTACATTGCCCATTACAGTTCAGTACAGGTGTCAGAACTGCATCTTTTTGTAGCAGATCTTCATTTGTGTGTAACGGAGGAATTATTGCCACTGTTTTGACACCTTTACACCATTCAGACATTTTAATGGATGCAGCATTTTTTAGCACACAGGGATTTAGTATTTCTTAAATTGATGGCATTTAAACACTAGCATCATGAGGCATTTTTGTGCTGGATATAGTGGTGCTGGTAGCTGATTGATGTTGATCAGGAGTTTGAAAACCATCTTGAACTTCAGTATTCATGTGGGGGGAATAAAGATGATTTCTGTCATGCTGATGCCTAGACGTCTTACCCTCCTGAAGCATTTAATGCCTTATCAGTTCATCGCTATACCTACACCAGCTATAAATGCATGGCTTTGAGGCAGAGAATTCAAAGGCTTGTTCATCTGATGCTCCACATTTGAAAAAAATGATCTGATAGAGTAGAATTTAAGGTTCAAGATATAAAGCAGCTTCACATCAGAAAACAACATCAGAACTTAATCTTTCAGGGGTGAACTGGGGTAAACTTTGTAAACCTTGCATTAACTACACCTGTTGGTCCTCTTATAGGACAGTGATTGTCAACTGGTTTGGCCATGGGAGCCACTATTTCTCATGGTCATTAAGCCGCATCCCATATTTTTAGGCATTTGAACCAAACAAATGTATTTCTCTAAAATGATTAACACACACCTGTCCCAATTTACTTAACATTCAACATAACAGAATTTCACTAACACTATAAGGCTATTAAATAGCAGTCCCAAACTAGTTACGTTGGCACAATCCACCACAGTTCTACCAGAAAGACTCGGGAGAATAATGCCGTTACCAGTATACATTTATTAACAGCTCAGCAAGCACAATATGATATAAAGTTCTTTGGCGTAGGCCCCGTCCGTAGCTCGCATTCCGAGGGTACGGATTCTGCATACCCTGCCTGAAGACGAAGGCAGGTACGCAGCCGACCCCCCGGAGTTATGGGACGGGACCATCCTGGTGGTGGTGTTGGGGAGGATGGAGGAGAAGGGACATCTTGGTGGTGTTGGGGAGGATGGAGGTGAATGGAAGCGTCAGCATCTGCAAACTCAAACATGTGTAAGTTTCTATCTTTTATACGACGAGTATTTAGAGCACGATTGGATAAAGAGAAGGTAATCAGTGACGTAATGATTGAGTCTTCCCGGCAGAACTTACGTTAAAGCTACATTTATCAAAAATATAGAATTTGGAATTTTGGGGTAAGGTTACAGATACCATAGGAAATACACAGTACTAATATGAACTGTTAATACAATGTATGGACACAGATCCTATACAGTTTATAGGCCTATATATATTCTATATAATTAACATAATACTGTATGTATATATATATATATTAGGGCTGCACGATTATGACAAAAATCATAATTGTCGATTATTGACTTGAAATTGTAATTGCGATTATTAATTACGATTATCACAATTTACATTGAATGATTTTTGGACAGCTTTATGCCATATCGTTATATCAAAATAAACCAGCTGTAAACTCCTTCTGAAAAACGTTAATTGGTTTGGTTTCTTTAAATAATTTGACATTTGAGGCTTAATGCTATAGTAAAGCAAAGTAAAAATATAATATTATAATGTTACACTAACTAAAATTAAAACAATGGGGGGAAAAAACTTAAAATAAGCTGTAGAAAGAAAAAAAACATCTTCAGCAAACAGAATAATGTAAGTGGACTTTTTGTAATTGTGCCTTTGAACAATTACATAATTGTGGCATCTACAGTATAATTGTAATCGCGATTACAAATTTGATTAATTGTGCAGCCCTAATATATATATATATATATATATATATATATATATATATATATATATATATATACATACATACGTACACAAATCTTCTTTCCAGGTCTTTTATCATGGATCAGTAATGGTGACGCACAGTTGTTCTATGGCAGAAGCCAATGCTAATACAGCGAGTGAATACTGGGCCTGTGCCAGGACTGAAATGGTCCAGGTGAGGACATCAGGAAAGGACACTGCACTGTGTCGGTGGGTGTGAAATCATACACACAATAACGCTCTCTGCGTTATAACACTGTCCGAATCTTTGCTTCAAGGACACTGGACAGTGGTTTCAGCTACTAATTCCTTAACACTGCTGTAGACTTTCTCTTTTACCTGATTGGCTACAGTTTTCTGCTCATATCGCTTTTCATTCTCTCCTTTTGTTTTTCTTACAATAATCACATCTGTGGACTGGAGTTTTGTTGTCTTGTGTATATATCTTTAGCTAGCTATACTTCACAAAATTTATCTTTAGGGATGTCCTCAAAGGGAAAAATTAAGTAAAATTAAAGTTGGTCAGTATACATTTTTTTTATTCTAAAACTGCACAAAAAAAATTGGCTTAGCATATTGTCATTACTATGCTGCGAAGGGAGTCTCAAGAGAAGCAAGGTTATCCCGGTAAATGTTGATATGAAAAATCAGGCACATTTAGCAATTTAGCGGGTGAATTATGTATATGTATATTTCGATGTTATGATGAACTATATGCCTTTCTCCAACGACGTTCTAAGTTGTTCAAAGCGTTTCTAAGGATGTTAAGTTTTAGAAGGAAACTGTTTGACTCTGAGATGGCGAACGGGAACATGGTTTGTGTAACATTAGCAACACATTCTTAGCTCTTTGATAACGTAGTCAAGCCAAAGGCTAATCATATAAATTAATCGTTATGTCCAACATTGTACAAAACGCATCACCATTCTGATGCATCAACTTGTAGACAAGCCTCTATAATTTACTCTTCCTTCTCTTCTTCTGAATCAGTTTCTGGTTCAAACATACAGTATACTGCTGAATTAAACCAATATTTCCACTTGCTATTTTGCAGCGTTTACTACAGTAAAGTTGACTGAGACGATCAGGTATTCTAAACTGCTGTGTGATTAAATTAAGGGATAAATTATTGATGACAGGGGGACTTTAAAAATTAAAGTATATTTAGCTTAAAAAAATTAATTCTTTTTTGACATTTGATATTATTTTCATGACAATTAAGCATATTATCAAGAACAATTCTTTTGGGGTACAAAAATAGTGAATCTTATGATTAAAAAAAACCTCAAAAGTAAATGTTCCAGAAGTCATGAGATTGGGGTATAAAATAATTTCTTATTTATTTTGCTTTTGTGGTGAAATATGAGCATGTTTTAATGAAATTTACGCTTCTCTACCCTTCAATCTAACGGATTCCCAACTGGTGGTGAGTGATGCAATACCAAAAAAATGATCAATTAAAATGTCATTTTGATAGTTTCGAGACAACCATTTATTTATTATATTTATTTTCTTTTTACCGTGCTTGTTAGGTTAGTAGCATTTTAATATTTGCATTTAGTACTGTTTTTAGGACACACAATCCTTAAAAATGTTTTTTTTTTTATTTTTTTTTTTTATTGGCATCAATGGTTCCATGAAGAACCTTTAACATCCATGGAACTTTTCCATTTCACATGGTTCTTGAAAAAAGAAAAGAAAAAAAAAGTTGTCCTTCACAATAAGAAACAAAAATAGTTATTTTAAGAACTGTTCACTGAAAAGACCCACCATTTGAGCATTAGTGGTCTATGGTCTGTCCTCATTCAGATAGATGGCTAAATGACTGGATGTGTGTTTGGCAACTTTTCAGTCAGCTGTTTAAACTTCTTCAATCTTCAATGATCTGGACTGTCCCACTGTCCTTTATTTCTCTCCCTCGCTCACTGTCTTTCTCTGTCCCTCTCACTGACAATAGCAAAAGTAAGAGTTCTCTTACTCATTTATCACGCACTTCTTTGTTTTCTTATTATCCTGTCGCCTCCGCATCAGTTTATGCGTTTACAGCCGCACACATTCTTTTCTCCTCCTTTCCGGAGCACTCACGCCAATTTCTGGCTTGGCATAATCTGAAATGGTGCTTAAGTGAATTTATGTTGTGCTCAGTGCATTAACTTCTGCCGTTTTTGCCTTTATGTTACGGAGAGCTTTTGTGCAAGCGCACGGAGGAAAGCAAGAGAGAATGAGAATTTGAAACCCAGACCACGGACGAGACAGCCTATCAGTATTCAGCAGAGAAAGTGAGTGATGGAGAGAGAGAAACGGAGGAAAGAAAGGAGGAGGGGGTGATGTATCAATATTCTGAGTAGTGTTTGAGGGCAAGAAGAACGAACCGGGAAGGGGTGGGAGAGGGGCGCGGGTGCGTGAAACAGTCCGAGCAGGTTTATTCGCTTAGTGTTTGTTAGTGCGAGAGCCCGTTGGGGCGAGATGATATCGGTAGAGCAGTTACCTTGAGAACGGAAACTCAAGTGTGTGTTTGTCTGTGAGAAGTGGTGTTCAAGTCGAATGTGACGGAATCTTAGCCGAACGCTACCCATAACTACACTCTCCCTCTCTCTTTTTTATTCTGTGTGCTAATCAGCATTTGAAAGGCAGCTTTGACAGTGAGAAAGAAAAGTGAGGGCAGTGGGGAGGAGGGAGTGTAAACGAGAAAGGAACGAGAGAGAGAGAGAGAGAGAGTGAAAGAGAGAGAGAGGTAGGGGCCGTACAAGCATTTCTTTTATATTTACCAGCGATTGAGGAGAGAGAGAGAGCGAGAGAGGGGGAGCGAGTGAAGAGACGACCGGTGCGTGCAGCTTTCCCAAGAGGAAATGAAAAGAAAAGAAGCTCAACGAGGAAAGAGAGAGAGCCAAAGCGGGGAGCACGCCAGAGAAGGAAACAGACTCGCATCCTCTAACTCCAGTCATATCTGAGACGATCCCGGTCGGAAAGTGAGGGAGGAGAGAGAGCGAGAGCACGGTCGCTGCCGCCGTGCTCCCACAAACACACTCACACACACACACACACGCTCTTGCGGCAGCAGACTGCTGTGTGTTCTCCTGCTCTTTTGTGCCAGCAGCTGGGATTGTTCTTGGCCCCGTCTGACCCCCTTGTCACCCCCCGTGTGAGTGTTTGTATGTGTGTGTGGGAGTGCGAGGGGTCCTGGAACGTGGACTGAGCGGAGGGGAGGGTCACGGTTCGGACGGGTCCGAAACAACTGAAGAAGAGGAGGAGGGATACATCTGCCCTCGAAACAGCTGCTCAGAGGTGGACATGCACATCAGGTGAGTCACGCAACTGCTCTTGACACACACACATGTCAGACTGTCACATGTCTGACAGTTTTAAGATCCGAGCGGAGGGTTTCTCCTTTCTCCTCAAACTTGTTGATGGCTTCATGCCGGGAGGCTTGGCTTCCTGGGAAACTTTTTGGGAAAGACACTTTGCTCATAAGTACACTCGTCTTTCCCCCTTAATGACGGAGGTATTGGGAGCGGAGGGGGGGATCGCTGGGGTTAATTGTGCGGACCACCTTGGCTCCTTCTCAAACATCATCTCTCACTTAATTAGTGGATTTTACAAGATTAGTGCGCTTTGCATTGGCGGCGTGTTCTGTGGAAGGTAGTGAATGGTAGCGGTGAGGCGCTTGTCTTCTGTTATCTGATGTCTTTGGATTTAACAGCTTTTTCTAAATGACTGGATTTGTATTAGAAATGAAAGGGGTGGGTAAATATTAACCTTTTCCTTCATCAGTCAGTTTGGGCTTAGCATGGGGATTATTAAAGAAATGAAATTGCTATTGTAATATGTTTTAATTCAGTTCTGCTTCTTTTTTAAATTATAGTGCTAAGAAAAAAAGAGATTTCTTTAAAAATGTATAATTAATATTGTAACAACAAATGTTATTATAATGATCATTTTAATAACGATGATAACAATTTGTCACAATACGATTCCCAATTTGTCGCACATCCTAGAATTCTTTTTGGATTCTTTTAATATTGGCAACATTACAATGTTAATGTTACACATTGCATGTGGATATTATGAAATAATACAGTAAAAATATTGACAGTGTATTTTCAAGTAGGTCCACAAAATAATTTCACTTTAAATGTTTATTATTATTACTCAGTAGTTACAGTGTACTTTCTTAAGTGTAACATAAATAGTTTTTCAGCTAGATTACTTCATGAACAGAAAGTTCACACTTTTAGTTTGTCGCATGGCTATGCTGGACAATCAGAATTATAGGACAGGAATTATTTTGACACTTTCACACTTACTATGGCAGCCTAACCAGGAAGAAAAACAAAAAGTGAGTGAAAAACTTTCCTGGGACTTTAGTTTTAAGAGGTGGTGGAAGTTTGTTTGGCGTTTTCTTCTCATCGTTTTGCTTTGGTTGAGTGTTTCGATCAATAGCTTCATATTAGTCTGGAAATCTACCTGTTGCTCATTAAATGTATTTGTTTGAACACAAGTGAAAATGAGCAGTTGTTGAAGCTTTAAGCAGCTTTAGGTCTACCTGACCTGCCTGTTAAAAAAAAACTTTCATTGGTGCAATGTAATAGTCAGAGTGATTCAGCTATATTATATTTTTCACTTAAATAAAGTAGTTCATTTAGATGTTACTACATATCGCAATTTGGTTACCATTTTTTGCTTATACTGACGAGGATAAATTTGTTGTAGTTTTGACTCTGGTTGGACAGTGTTTTCTGAAGAAAATGTTACGTTACAGTGTTAGTATAATTTAACAGTTAGTGTAATAGTATTAATCAAAAACACAAAAATGGCCATTTTATTGAAAGCGAGCCGCCCTGTTAGTAAAGCATGCACATCCAAAGGCTATATCCGCATATATGTAAGACATTAGGGGCATCTTGGAAATGAGCGTGAATTGAGAATTGATAGAAGTTATGCAGGTATGTACAAGAGAGCTATAGGACCATTAAAGCCGTCACACACAAACACACACACACACACACACTCTCAGAGCGGGACAGACAGGCCTGGTGACAGAGAGTGTCAGGAAGGTGTCAGTGAGAAGCTGTTGGTGTCACACTTGGTTGACCTGATCTGTGGTCAGGCTGTCCACTGCAGCCCGTTGTGACTCCTTACATAACCACTTCCTGCCACTCACACCCAGCTCTGCAGGGACCCGCTCGGATATTTATATACTCAACATACAGACACACACACATCAATATGCCCTGATAAACACACACACACACACACACACACACACAAACAAACAAACAAGAGCCCCTGTCGATATACAGACGCTTCAGTCTTCTGCAGTCAGAGAGATATGATCTTATTCACTGATTTTGACCTTCTGCATCCTTAAAATTGTCTCTTACCATCCATAATCTGTACACAAGCATCACACAAGTGTCAGAGATTGTCTAACGACAGTCACGTATTGTCGATGGGTGAATCTTATGAAAACACTTTTAGGCCATTTTTCACCTCAAAATAAATAGGAATAAAATAAATGAAATAAAAATGATCAATATAAAATGGTTTAAAAATATAAATATATATTACATTACATTAAACTTCTACCTCAA
This sequence comes from Meda fulgida, assembly GCA_030578275.1. NCBI lineage: Eukaryota > Metazoa > Chordata > Actinopteri > Cypriniformes > Leuciscidae > Meda > Meda fulgida. The sequence goes on along the minus strand of CM060630.1, from coordinate 26,371,286 downwards.
AGTACCAAGAGTTTTGGGGAAATGTGATTATGAGTGTTTTCCCCACATTTAAAAGGGTGTAAAAAAGTATTTATTTATATCGGCAATAATTAAAGTACAACAAATCATGTATGCACAATCATATATATTTATATTATATGCATTTAATGCATTATATTGCATTACAGTAACCTTGGCAAAACATGATTAATTGCTGTTAAAATATTGCATCAATTCAATAATTGTATCTTATAATAAAGAGAAAATCATTTCTTTCATTTTTCTTTTGATTTTAGGATGAAATATAACCCAGACATGTTCATGAAAGGTTTTATGCGATTCACACTCATATCCTGCAGTTGTCCGTGTTGAAAAAAGCAAGAAACATGCATAGACTATATACATTTTATATATACATATCATTAAATTTATCCTTCATAGTGCAAAATCCTCTAATTCTTACTATTGTGCAAATGGTGTTTTACTTTGTCAATGAAATGGGACGTTTTAATGCTCTGATGTGGCTGCATGTCTGCATATAGACTCTAGTCTTCTCTCTGTGGCTATTTTGACCCTGTGTGTTTTCAGGACCTGTTCCTTGCCCGAGGGGCGAATACTGTGCGTTTCAGATATACATTGTGAATTTTTTTTTAGCAGTATTCAGTTAACTACAATACAAGTGTTTAATATTCTGAAATGCTGAAATGAAATTTTTCCCTATTCATTTGAAAAGTTATAGAACTGTGCATATCCAGCCCGAGTCAACCAAATCTAGATTATTTAGTCAGGTTCTTATTGAAATCTCTCGACATATGCTGGCATATCTGAATTTGAGACACAGTTATTGTGTAGAAACTCTGGAAGAGACACGTGATGATTTCTGGAGTCTTTTGTGACTGTTGAATGATTGCTTAGTTGGTCCTTGAGAAAAGCAAAACAATTATTGATGTTTTGCTCTCAATCTTTTAATCCCTTATAGTCACTATTTTTCCATTTAAAATGGCATTTAAAAATGAAACGCAACATTTCTCTTCATGCGAGATGCAAGATCTCGGGCCATTCCAGTATCCTTTACGCTTTCCATTTTACCGGTGCGGGTCAGAGGAGGGTAGGGTCAGTTTGATCTAATCAAATGGGGTATTGATTCCATTTGATAATTAATGGGCCAGGTGAAGATGAAGATTCAGCCTCCAGCTCTGAGGATTTGAGAAGAACCTTGGACTGGGAGTGATGGGAAGCCGCCAAGGTCAGCGGCAAACCACAAGAGTGCAGAGCATGAGAGGTCCAGTTAAATGAGATAGGGAGAGAGAAATGCTGTTGACCAGAGCTGATTTATCAGCTTTCGAAGAAAATGAGACAACATCTGACTTCCTAATGCTGGACTTCAAATGCAGAGAGATGTGAAGAGAAATTAGTATTCTGCTGAAACAGCTCCATATATTGATGGAAAACTACATGCAGTATAGATGTTGCAGTATAGACAGCACTTCAAAGATGTTGGATTAATAATTCTAAAAGCAAATATAATTGCATGTTACATGCTACAACATCATTTCTGCAGTTATCCCTATTAAACGGTAATTTGAAATGCTCTTTATAGGTGCATCAAAGACAGGGAGGAGGTAAATTATGGACATTTTATTTTATGCTTGAATCCAGGTTAATCTTTTAAGGTCGACTTTTGTTCTCAGATGTATTTTAGTGACACATGGCTGAGGTTGTCTTTGCAACTTTTGCAACCCTTCCAGAAAAAAGTGTTCTGGCAAATGTCTGGTGAAGATTGCTGCAAATTTTCCACTAATTAAGCCCAAATACACTGGAAAATAAACAGTTTTTACTAGAGAACAAACTGGACCTTTAGAATTGCATTGAAAACCAACACATTGAACTATTTAAAGAAGTGAAATTGGATGTTTGGGTAACATGGTGCAGTCAACATTAAGTAAATGAAATACAGAAGGGATCAATTCTCTTTTCATATAGCTCAAAGAACAGGAAGACAACATATGAGCAAAAACAATATTAATATTCAAAATTAATATTCTAAGTTTAAAAACAACAATATAATAATGGTTACTTTAGTCTCTGATTGCTATGCTATGAAACGGCTGTTCACCAGCTACTGCGTATATCAGACGTTTTTGACCAGGAATGGTAAGTAAAGCTATTGGTGCACAAAATGGAGATGAACATATTGTAAACGTAATTTCAATTTTAAACAACTACATAGCTAAATTAAATTACTGAAATGCACTTTAAATAATGAACATTTTCTCATCACCTTCAGATCATTACAAGCCGTATCACTTTCTTTCTACTGAGAAATATAAAAGCAAATATTTTGAAGATTTTGTGAATTGTTTTCCATGCATTTACAATAAAATTAGATGTTTGAAATGGATGAAAGTTTTCCAACTTTGAATAAAGATGCAAAAGTCTTCTGAAGCCATTCGAAAAATGATTCTCACATGAAAGCTGTCATATGGCTTGAGAAGACTTTTTTGACTTGAGACACAAGCTGTCTGAATTATTATTATTTTTTTAATCAATTTATTGTGCTTTTTTGAAGCATGAACGCTTCAGTCACCATTCATCGTAATTGCATGGAAAAGAACAACCAATCCATTATTCATAATTTCTCCTTTTGTGTTCTGCAGTAGAAAGTAATTCATTTGGAATGACGTGAGGTAAGTAATGACGGAACTGTCAGTTTTGGGTAGTGCTAGTACTTTGAAATTTTAACGTCAATTGTTAATCCCTTAGTGTCCGATTAAAGTCTGGAAATCTGTGTGACGTGACCGGCCCACCACAGCTGTTTGCTGTTTAGATTTATTAAGAGAAAAAGGGGGAAAGGAAACGGGTGCCAGGAAAGTGAGAGAGAAAGTGCCCGATGGCCACATACAGGAATTGTTTTCTTCTTCTGACAAAGGCATTCAAAGGTCAAAGTCACCAGAGTCACCCTGCATTACAAAAAATGAATAATCCAGAATGTTCCAGAGGTCCTTCACGCATCCTCATACCACTGCATGTGACATTTAAAACGGAATGGCAGTGTTATATCTGGCCTGGAAATGTGGGACCAATAAATGTTGTGAGAGAGAAAAGAGAGGGAGTTTGTGTGTGCATGAAAGAGAGTTGGTAATAGACGTGGTGTATTGTCTCCGTGCAGATTGGCTTAAATGTGCTCATTTTCCCCATTTGGCAGCTCCATAGGGAAGGGCGGAGTGCACTAACGAACCTCTAACAGCTGGAGGCCCTAATTAACGATCCCCTCTGAAAACAAACAGCCACAGGCTCCTCCAAACACACACCCAGGCTTGGTTTGCTCCCGCACCTCGGCCTGAGCCAAATCCCACCGCATACAAAGCCATACATGCAGTTAGCATCCACGTCATTGTTGCAACATGGAACAACATTAGTATTAAAAAATCTATTTTTTTTTAATTTTACTCATCCTCATGTCACTCTAAAACATTGTTATTGTTAATTAAAAACTTGTTAATTGAAGTTGAAATAAAATAAAATGTTAATTAAATGAAAAACTGAATAATCATTTCTATGTCTGTTTTTATAGTCGGATGAATAATTTTTTTAAACTTAGAATTAAAATTACGAAAACTGAGACAAAAATAAATTAAAGCTAAATAGAAATTTTCAGAAACGTCAAACAAAGTTAAATTAATCCAAAATCACAATCGCAATCCAATTTTTTTTAAAAAATATCTTCTTTTGTAAGTCATACAAGTTGGTATGGAAGCTTGCTTCCGCCAGATAATAAAACAATAAAAAAATTAATTGCGTCTTTTTACCTCGCAATACTGACTTTTTTTCCCTCACAATTGCGATTATATAAAATCATAATTGCGAGTCATTGCTAGATATAAACTCACAATTGCGTGTTATAAAGTCAGAATTGCGAGATATAAACTCACAATTGCGAGTTATAAAGTTAGAATTGTGAGATATAACGTCGCAATTTTGAGAAAAGGTCAGAATTGGGAGATAAAAAATATTGCAATTACCTTTTTTTATTTATTTTTTTTATTCTGTGGTGGTAACAAGCTTCCATAGGTTTGTTACGGCATACATTGCATTCTTCGAATACGTATAAACTACTATTCCCAGAGAAGCAAAGTGATGACCTTGGTGTTGCTAGCATTGGTGCTGTACTGTTTGAGATATAGGAAACTGTTTTAGACCAGCTTTCAAGGCACACTAGCAATCTTGGCAATGAACAGCAAGAGTCTCTTGTTCTCAGTCTAGTAGATGTGATTCTCTTTACTATACTCTTTACTTTACTTCATAGTTGACTTTCAGAGCAGAACGTGACCTTCTCTGATTCCATTGTACGTTTGCGAAGGGCATGAATGCCAGCACACCTCACATCAAGGTTACGGAGGTAATTGAACAATTACGGTGGACAGGACCTCCATTATGTGTGTGTAGATAGTGAGGATGCTGAGCGAGATCCCACACGCGATTAGATGAAGCATGATAGGCTAAAGACCAGCAATCACTATGTGTGTGTGGTACATTTGCTAATGCTAATTGCACTCTTTCACTTGTAAACGTGTTTTGTTTGTCCATGTGTGCTTCTGATCTCTTATATGTGGCAAATTTTGAGCAAATGATATAACACATACAATTTATCAGCCATTTTGAATTCACATGCTTCATTTTGGTACCAACTTTGTCTCAAAAATGTTTCTTAAGAACTATAAATAAATGTGGAACGTGCTCGGGTCAGATTGGTGAGAAATGCTTGAGTTTGAGTTTGGTATCTTGCAAATCTGAACACATTTTCAGACCTGGTTGTGATTTTATCTGAAACACTACACTGTAATAAATTATTTTTTAAAGGTGGTGAATAAAACATTATTGGAAAATGTTTTACAACAAAATACTATTTTAGTCATTTTACTTAAACATTTTGACGTTTTATTTGATGTTACTTTCCCTTTCTTTGTCATTGTTTATTATATTTACTAGAAATCTTTGAGTGATAATTGTTTGTACACCAATTGTTTTTCACTGTAGGATTTATTAACACATTGTCAAGTAACACATTGACATTTTAAAGTTGAAAGACTGAAATAGTGTGTTCTTAAACTTTGAAAATAATTTTTTACATTACACCTATTTTTTCAGTGTAGAGGAGACATATCGATTAGGAAGCGGTAGACAAAAGTTTTGCAAAAGTCTTAATTTGCTATATATGTATATCTCATTTAAACAATTTAGACATTGAAGAGATGTCATATGATTTTTCTTTCTTATGGGCAGCAGAACATGGTCAACGTGATGTATGATGGCTATTAGCACATTAAAGCACATCTCATACACTCTCGCCAGCTCATGACTAAGCTTTTGTGGGCCATGATGATGTTGCTAGGTCCTGTCATGGGATCACCTGAAATTAACGGGGCTTTATACAAGTTCGTGTCATGTCACGGGTGGGATCGACCCATATGATGAATCCGCTGATGTTGTGCTAGTTGTGTAAGTGTGTGTACCGTGCCAGGTCAGGTCAGAGGGTAAGTGTAGGGCTGTGGCATGTAGCCAGTATGACTGTGTTGTGATTTACTCAGAGCTGGCCAGCGGGCATCTCACGCCTGTGGGTATAGCATCATGCTGCTGGAGGGCAAGCTGGCCCTTTAAATGTCATAGAGATGGGGCCAGGACAAGCACTGCGGCCAAACAGCCCTGGAAACTCGTGTGTGTGTGTGTGTGTGTGTGTGTGTGTGTGTGTGTGTTAATTGGGTTTTGCTGTACGGCCACAAGCCCAGTTGGATTTAAAGAGAGAAAGTTGATGTTGCTCTGTATTTTGGAACTTTAATAACATTGTATATCCAACCTTACCCAGATATATACAGTACAGGTCACTGACGTTAAGCGGTATGTACTATATAGCATATCTCAACTACCTGATTGCTTGTATTGTTGTAAAATGTAAATTGTATTCTCTCCTAGCTCTAATCTGCTTAAATGCAGCTATAAGGCATATATAAAAGAAATGGCTCTCTTGTGACTGTACTCATATATTTGGTGTTATTTGTTAGACCATCGCAAATACACGAATCTCAGTGGCTGTTTGAAAACACTTCATTTATTCTCCATGACAAGTTGGGGGTCAGAAACGGAAAGTTCCGCAGAGTTTTGTTTACTAAGGAAACCGGGGAATATCGATTAAGCACCACCTACTGCCAGAGAGTAAATTTGCATTTTGAATCAGCACGTTTTCACATTTTTTTACGCATTGGTATCAACAGACAAATAACTTGCAAAAATCTGACCAAATTTTCATTAAGAACATACATACTTGAGTGAAGAGGTCTTCAGCTTGAGTAACTGACAATATTGTGTTTAAAATGTAAGTTAATTAATAAAATCGTCTGAAGCTTATTCGAAATGACACTCTTGCATGAGATATTGCGTAATTATGTAATGTACTAAATGTCAGTGCAGTATAGGCCTATACTCAAATGTATTTATTATAATAATAGTTTTTTCAACCATCAACCACCCAGATTACTGTGCTAAAAAACACTCAGAACACATTGGTATTATCATATCTTCACACTGAAACAAATCATGTCATCTAGTTAGCATCATTATAGTTTATTTCAATACTTATTTGACTGTTCTTTTGTCTTTCAGCTCTTCTGTTGGGGGTCTCGGACTGACATAGCCTCTGCCAATCACAGCCTGAGTTAGAGGTGGCGGCCCATAGGGGGCGTGATGGCGGCCATGCCGTTCGTCAGCGAGGGGAAGTGTGTGAGTGTGGAGTGGGATTTCTTACAGGGACTACTTGCCAAACCACCCACCTTACCCTGGTGAGGATAAACAAACACACACACTCACACACCTTGATGAAGAATTTTCCTGAACACACAGCTAACAATTCAATTTCTCTTTCAAGCTTTTGCTTTTGCCACGGCTCAATGTAAGCCCTTGGTTTGGATCCATTAGCATGAGATTAACTAAATTTTAGTAGAATTATTAATGTCCGCTCAGCTGTGGAGGATATAAAACTAAACAGAATCAATGGCTCTGTATTGATTGAACCCTCCAGGGTCGTCTTACTACAACGATGAGATATTCTAGTTTGGAGAATTTTTACTTGGAACAATACTGTTTATACACCAAGAAATCTCACAGAGCCTGACCGACTGACTTAACATGACACATTCAGTATAGTGATATTCTGTAGACCTGGGGCCTATACCATGAAGCCGGTTTAGGTGGCTAGCTTGATATGTCTCAGTTTGCACCAACCCTGGGTTTTAGGCACCATGAAAGTGGTTTGGCTTTTAGCAGTGTTCATCGTCATAGTAACTCACGCTCCACGGCTAACCTGGTCCAGGGCAGGTTATGCTCCAGGTAAGAGGTTCCAAACCGAACTTGGACCAATCAGCTGTGAGCAAAGTGACACATGTCTGATGCGATAAAGTCCCTACACCTGTTCCCACTCCTAATTAAAGATCACTACATAGCAAAATGATTTTTAAAGACAAAATTGTCTGGCTTTTAGTAATGCTTATTTAGAATAATAATTTTGTATGATTTAGATATTATTTATGTAATTATTGTACCCTTAATCGAGCACACATGTACAATTTTAGTTCATCAATTATTATTACGCACAGTTTAATTGAATAAATATATAAAGGTAATATAAATACGCTTTAGAATCAATAGATAAAACTATAAAATTACTGATATGATTGATATAATTTTCTCTACCTTTATCAAATTTATAAAATAACTTCACAACTTTTACTTGCACTGATATAGCAAGACGTTTTACTTTAGTTGTCCTCTTTCATAGACAGCTTTTTTCTTCTTGCTGTGTAAATTTGTTTAAATTCTTTAAACTTTCCAATCTCGTAATATTCTGTAGTGATTCGCGCTGCTTCTCTCGTGAGAAATGAATCTCAGTTTCCCTCTTTCTCAGCATGTGATTGGTTGTTCGCTACTGATGTCACACCTAAACTCAGGATCAAAGCCTAAAGTTGATGATCTGCATCATGGTACCAACAAAGCCTGGTTGGATTGGTTTGGTTTTGTCAACTCAAAACTAATCCTGTAACCCTGAGTTTGTTCAACTACCATCATGGTACAGGCCCAAGGTTCAAACTCAAGCTTTAAACTTTTCCAATCCTTGAGCTTTTATGTTTGATAGAATACTGCTGAATAGCTGTAAACTTCTGCCCAGAAAAATGTTGGAAATTATGCAAATATGTAAATAAAGTGAACCTAGAGCACGTTGCGTTCCCAAATGCGCATTCAGAGATAGACTTCGCTGCATTTACTGTGCCGGGAAGCTCTCAGACGATGAATAAACCAGATCACGTTTATTTGCATGCCGCCCTTCGCTTTGAAACACGCAACGCATCAGACTATACAGTTATTTAATTCAATCGCAGCCTTTGATTTGATAATCACCCTGAGCTCTATCGAGATTATCGTGCAGCCCCATTATTTTAATTTTACATTGGACATAATTTTTATTCGTTTTTATCAACTCTCAAACCCTCTGCCGTTCCCTCGCACACACATATAGGTCATAAACTATTGTTAAAAAGCTGAATCAAATAAGTTTGCTGATTTACACACTCCTTCCCTTAAAACACAACACAGTTCTGTCTAAACAAATAAATTAGTGCTTTTTCAATTTGAGGAACTGACTCTTTTGTGTGTGCTTTTTGGCTGTTCCCTTTTATTCGGTGGGTCCCCCTTTTCACACACACACACACACACACACATTTTTCCACGCCATCCCTCGCTCCCGTGCTGATGCTGCCCTGCATCTGCAGGATGAATGAGAATCAATGTCACAGACACAGAAAGAGAGCAAGCGAAGCGCGTTCGGCTCAGTCTTTCAGTGCAGTCACAAATTGTTGAGTCGCCGTGACAACATAATTCCTCCACTCAGGCCCCATTGAGAGCGAGTCGATATCCAATCAGAGCGACAGCTACCTGGGCCTGCCTCCGCGACAGCCCCTCCCTCCATTGATCCCTCAATCAAGACTGGGGCTCACCACCCAGGAGGGAGCCTGGGAAAGAGACGCAGCGATTGGATTTGGGCTGGACGCTGGTGCATGACTTCTGATGTAAGATCAGGCCTCCTACCGGCTACAGTGAACCTGATCATAGGTCAGTCATCACGCTTGGAAAAAGTGAGCTGATGGAATCAGAAAAGATCCAGAGTGACATCTTGTTGCTTATTGTCGATCTCCAGTGAGGTTTCTGCTGGAAATGACATCACTCGACCTTAATAAAGTTGGCATGAAATGAAAATCTATTTTCTAAATGCATGTTAGTAATCAAAAAGATGTTGTAACTCGATCTTCCGGTAAAACAACAGACTTCTTTATGGTGACACATGCTGGACTTCTCCAATCATTTAGTCTATTTAAACTCCACCCCTTTCTTACACTCGAACGCAAGCTCGCATTCAGATCTGCCTTCATCCAATCAACCGATGTCTTTTGGAGAGGATTGTAGATACTAAATCTTTTTTCTTTTTATCTTTTAACTCTTTAATATACTTCTAATATGCCATATATGAGTACTATGATTGGATGGATTGGACCTTGTGGATGATTTTGCTTTATCTTGTCTATAAATATGACCTTCTCTTCCTTAATGAACTTTAAAATGCTACGGTATTACACTGGCTCTGTGTCTACTTGATAATTCTCCTGAGATATTATCTTGCTCTGCTGCCACACATCACAGGGGTTGAGGCGCCTTCAACTGATGACTGATAGCTTTTGAGGCTTTAGATAGTCTACCTAAAAACGAATTGTCATAAATATTTATCAACATATATTGCATTTATAAAAGCTGAGTTTCTTATTTCTGGTTAATGCCTGCAACCATACCCTTGATGGTATGCGCAATAAAACATCAATGAATACTGTAGTTGAACAACACTAGCTTGCCTTCACCACCCTGTACATTATCATTGTGTATTCACTGTCTTTTCTTCTCTTCCTCTCTGTCCTGTCTTATTTTTTACCAGCTTGCAGAATTTGAGGAAGGAGAAGTCTCGCAATGCAGCTCGTTCTCGGCGGGGTAAAGAGAACTTTGAGTTCTTCGAGCTGGCGAAGATGCTTCCCCTCCCCGGGGCGATTACCAGCCAGCTGGACAAGGCCTCCATCATCCGCCTCACCATCAGTTACCTGCACATGAGACACTTTGCCAGCCAGGGAGACCCACCCTGGAGCCCTCTAATGGAGGGAGAGAACAACTGCAACAAGGGTAAGTGTGATCTTTACACCTAGAGAATGTGAATGTTTAGACTGGCTACTTAATATGCCAAAGAAATTAGTATGGACGAACAGGTTTGGGTTTTACAGTCCTGTTACCAGAATTTGGGACATATATAGGTTGAAATATATTTGGCAATTTTTTTAATAATTAATAATTTAATATAATAATATATTAAAAAAAAAAAATCTCTGTATTGGCAGTATTGTTTTTGTAGTTAAACTTGTATGATAAAAAGTATAATACTAACTTATATTTCACATAAATTACAAAAAATATTGCAATATTGGCAATTTTTCAATATTGCTTCATAAACAAAAAAAATATAAAGTTTTGTATAAAACACCTGTTTATGAAGTGATATATAATTTTAATCAAGTTATTTTATAATAATTTATTATTTCTAATTAATATTTTTTGTTATTATTTTATATATTTAATCAAATTAATCTATCAGTATTGGCAACTAGTTTGGGACCAGTTGTTTGTGTTTGTTAAACTTGTATGACAATTATTTTTTATTTTTTTTAATTAGGAACTAAATTTCACATAAATTTTAGAAAAATACTTTTGGTCATTTTTTTCAGTTTTGCTTCGTAAATGGGTGTTTATAATATTTGAAACCGCAGGCCTGATTGTCTCAAGATACCCCAGGTACACAAAAAAGATGAGCGATGAGAAATTGTGAGATCCTCACTACATCTCACATATTTTGAGGCAGATTTAGATGAGGCTTTCATCGACAGCATCAACCCTGACTGCGAGTTGTATTTGAGGTGCCATTAACAGAGGAGATGACTTGGGTGAACCACAACAAAACTCAATTCAAACATGACAGTGGCGGCCTGTCGATGAATACAAATGCGTTATTAATTTAAATTATGAATTTAAATGGAATAGGCTATTATTGTCTTATAGGTCGCTCGTGTACGTCGCTTGGGACACTCTCACGTCGAAAATTGCCGGAGAAGCAGAGAGAGTGCTTACACATGCACACACAGAACGACACACACACATAAAAGTAATTGAGATTGCGCCACAAGAGTAATCACTCGCAGTCATGCGGAGTTAAACACGGCTCATCTGAAATAATGCGTTTGCTAGTTCACTGCCAACTTATTGCAGCATACAGACTGTATACGGATTGTAGGAGCAAAATCCACTGGCAAAGGCGTCATCTGGATACATATTCCTTTCTTATGTCTCTTTTCTGAGGGAGCCTCGCTCTGTCATTTGAGTTTTATTTGAGAGCAGGGTCATTTGGCTTCTCAAATACGCTCAGTCATTCATTACATCCTCTGATAGGTTCATCTCAATTGTGAAGTGAACAATAGATCTAACAGCCAATTAGCCGCTGCCTGTGTGGAAGCTGGCGGGGATGAACAAAAGAGCCAGAGCCAGAGCTGAAGCTTGTTAACAAGTGGCCAGACCAAGGAAGTCTGTTTCTGAGAGATGGTCCTTTTGTAGCCCGCCTGCGAGCCTCATTATACCTGCCGCATCAAAGCGATTCGGTCCTGTTAAAATACCTGGGCGAATGTCTCTCTTTCTGCTTGCTGTTTTTGTCTGTCGGTCTCTATATTCAGTTTCAAAGCCTAGTGAGAAGCTTTGCTGTTTGCTGTCTACTGTGACTTACTAGGAGCGTTCAACAGTCAATCCTTTAAAAATGTAGTAAACTACCACCAAAATGTGGTTAATTACACTATTTAATGGAGATTTTGATTTTTAAATGTATATTACCAATAATTGACAAACTATATAATCTGATTATATATTAATAGCAGGGTTATCTGATAACAGATGAATTTATAATTAAAATATCAAAACTAGCAAACGGACTAATATTAATGAGTACACTGCTGTTCAAAGGTCAGTAAGATTTTATTTATTTATTTGGAAGAAATTAGTACTTTTATTCAGCAAGGACGTACAGTATTTAATAGATCAAAAGTGACAGAAAAGACATTTGTAATGTTACATAATATGTATATTTCAAAGAAATGCTGTTCTTTGAACTTTGTTCTTTAAAGAATCTTGAAAAAAAAAACATCAACATTGATGATGATCAGAAATGTTTCTTGAGCAGCAGATCATCATATTTATGATTTCTGAAGGATCATGTGACACTGAAGACTGGAGTAATGATGCTGAAAATTCTGCTTTTTTAAAAGTAAATTGCATTACAAATACAAATACACAAGTGTATTTAAAAAAACAGCTTTGCCATCTCATAAATAAATTATATACATTTATAAATGTAGATAAAATTTCAGCTTTGCCATCACAGAATAAATTACATTTAAAAATATATTTGAATAGAAATCAGTTATTTTAAATGGTAATAATATTTCACAATATTACCGTTTTTACTGAATCTTTGATCAAATAAATGCAGAATAGACTTCTTTCAAAAACATTTAAAAAATCTTATAGACTCCAAATATATAAATATAGTAATGAACAGCATAATTTTTTATATAAATATTTTGCTACACAAAAAAAAAAAAAAATGATGCCGAAGGAACTGAATTGTTTATTGTGTTCCAAACCAGCATCAATTCCATGTTGGTCCAGGCTGGTTTATACTGGTTAGAGCTGGTATAGTGCTGGTTTAGCTGGTGGAGCAGCTAAACTAGTCAGCTGGTCCACCAACACTCCCACTTCCCATGCTGGTGACCAGCAAGACTAGCAACCAGCATCCCTTGCTGTTCCCAGCATGCAAAACATACCTTTTGCCGGATTTTTCTAAAAATGTATCATCATTTCACACCAGCACTGTGTTCAATATAGACAGCAACTCATCTGACACACAAATGATGCTCAATCCTCACGAGAAATGCACAGTGACTTTTTTGTGATGAGAGGTTTGTGTGATGCCTTAAAGTGCTGTCTAGTTAGGCAGCTCAGTAGATTTTGGAGCAGATGCCCCTCACACACCCTCTCAGTCAAATGCGTAGTATAACAGGATAGAAAGATAAAACACACAAAGGGTAGAAGAAATTATCTGTGTGATTTGTAATTACAGAAATTAACTATATAACGAGGAGAACGTAATTACAAGGGTTGTCTAAATGCTATTATTACTGAGGGGAAACAACTAGGCTACAATTAGGTGTGTGGATGTGTGTATTTGTGTTTGTGTATTAGATACACATGAGGAAGTGAACAGGGCCAGACTATGTTATAGGTGTGTGTGTGTCTTAAGAAACTACATGCCGTACATTCAGCTGTAGTATAAAGGTTATTTGTGAATACCCACCACACATATATAGCATTAATAAAAAAAACTGTACAGGATGATTTACTGCACAGGGCAGGGTTACTATAGTTAACTAAAACTATTAAAATTATATTTAAATGAAATAAAACTGAAGTAAAATGAAATTAATAAATATTAGAATATGTTACTTTGGCAACTAACTGAAATAAATTAAATTAAAGCTAAATAGAAATAAATAAAAAACAAAAATGACAAGCACATTAACTTAAACTAAAATAATTAAATAAATATATCAATGTTAGGGAGAAGAAGAAAATAAAGTTTTAGAAATCAATCTGCCTATACAATGGACACGTTATGCTCATCTTTGCTCGCTTTTTTAAAAGTATCTTGAGTAAAACGGCTCTATATTTAGCGAAGCACATACAAAACACCTGAACTGTAAGTGATGCAACCCATTTGACAGAATATGGAAGTTTATTACATATAACCCCCATTGATATGGCCAGTCAAGCCAAAGAAGGCAGGCTTTGCTGTTCACATGAACAGCGCAAATTCAAGTGCAACAGTTTTAACGGTGAAATATGCGTTGAAGGATTATATGTTTGTTTCGGAGCATTTTATTTCGTAAACGAGCCACAGTGTAACAGAGGTTTCACAAAGAAACGTTTGACAGATGATGCAGTCAGCTCTATTGGATCTAACTGCAGCTGCATCAAAAACCATAGTAAATGATTTCATAATGCTTAGTCTGTAAATGGCGGTTTTATATGGATAATGTTTTCAAAATACTTACTCACATGCTATAGCAAGTGGGCGTTGATACTGTTTCCTATGTAATGATGTTAGCCAATCATAACAGTGGCCTTTTACTGACAAGCTGAAACTGATCATTTCAGACAAGAGGGTATCTGTTTTATTTTTAAATTCCTTTATTAGCATTATAAGTGAACCCCAAGGTGCATATTCAAATAAAATAAAAAAATGCATGTCATAACCCCTTTGAAAAATATATATTGTTTGCCAATAGTTCAAATGAATTACTTAATACATTCTAGTTCTTTTTCTGTTCACTTTCTTTCTCTTTACTCCCTTAAATCACTTTAAATCCTTCAATCATTTAATTCCTTTAGACATGCTTACAGCTTAGAGTTTTTTAAATAAGCCGCAATAATAATAAACTTAATTTACATAGCCATTTGCACTAAAAAGAAAGACAATATCGTGAATTAAAAATAGCAAAATGCTGTTTTAGCCCATTCAGCTCCTGATTAAAATGAATTGTGAGTGATTAGTGGGTACAACGCAGGTTTTCACACTGAAATAGCGGCAGCTGTTCAGTGAATGTGTCCTGGTGACGCCGCGTGTTTGCTGGAATGAGCTGAGCCGGTACAGCCATGATGCATATCTCAAACTGCAGTGCAGGAATGTGAGTCCGGGTCGGGGTCCTCTCAGGGCGGACGCTGACGGCGGGTGCGAGTGGCGTGAAGCGGGGGAGGGGAGGCTGTGCGCACTGGTGGGGGGGTGGTATGGCTTTTGTCTGCTTCCCACGTTTCAAAACCAGGACTGAAAAATGAATAGACAGAGGAAAATCAATTGCATGACCTTCACACAGGGCGAGAGTGAAAGAGGGAGGAAGAGAGAGGGAAAGAGACGGGGAGGGCGAGACGAGGAGTAATGGAGGGACGATGAGGGACAAGAGGAAAAGTAAAATGGCTGTGACAATAAAAAGTGATATTTTATCTCTCTTTATGAGCTTGTGCGTATGCACGTGTTGTGTGTGAGTGTGTAGTTGTACAGGCTCTGCAGGGGAATGACAGTCTTTATGGATAATGGGGTGATTAAACCTTTTATGTCTGACCGTCAGACCTATGGCCCTTAAAAGGATACATGCACATATATTATCCCGCAGTGCATGCGGATCAGCAGATCAAGTACAAAACAAGCGGCTCAGTTCCATACTATTTTTGCACAGTTTGTTATTAGTTACTGGCATTTGCTAAGTCAAGCATGACTATTACTGTTGCTCATATTTAGGGTCAACCTTAAGTATTAAACTCTGGTGCATAACTCATCCATAACCATTTGTTCTGCAGACCTGAATGATGTCTTGCATCATGCTGCTTCTTGAAGACAGACCATTTTGGTGCATCCCTAATGCCTGCTACAGACTGCGATTTCGGCAATCCTATAAGATTATTACAAATCACACTGTTTGACATGGATCTAATACACTTGGGTACGACATGTATGTAGACTGTACGATGATGGCACCTATTGAATCATTAGTATAGAGGAATAAAACGTCATCAGCATGAGCTACTGTAGTGGTAAACAAATAGAGCAAGATGAATCACACTGTGGCAATTGTGCTTTTTTATGTGCGCTGAAAAATAGAGGAGGAAAATGGAGGAGAATATGGATGTGGTCATGGCTAGGGGCTAGTCACCTTTGGACTGTGACAACAGCCGTCTTTGAACCTCTCTCACTGTACGACGTAGGACCACTGTTTAGGAGCCACGACCACAGAAATCGCCACGATTGGTCATCTTTTATCTGGGACAGCCCCAAATCTTACAACCGGCATAAGAGGGGCATAATATTGGAATATGTGTAGGTGGAAGACTGATATACAATGCCAAAGACACGACACTACTGCCTGAAACAAAGGAAGATATGGACCACCTGCTGAGGAAAGTCAGAGATGGGACTAGAACTAAACATGAAGACCAAGATCATGCCAACTGATAACATTGATAAATTTGAGCTTGCGGAGAAGAAATCCAGATATGAACCCTTTTAGGTGCCCTTGTGACCACTGATTTACTCAAAAGATCGACTCAATCAAAATAAGGGGCTGGAGAACAATCCTGCATGAGCCTTGGACAGCGAGACGGACCAACGAGTCAATCGTAGAGGAATTCAAAACAGAAATACCACTCGAAGTACAAATGATGAAACGGTGTCTGTCGTACTTTGGTCACACATTTCGAAGGGAAAGATCACTGGAAAAGGATATTATCATTGGAAAGAGCGGGGGTTCAAGGTGCAGAGGAAAACTGCAAAAGGCCCTGTTTACACCTGGTATTAACCCTCTGGGGACTAAGCTCTTTTTGGTCCGTTTTCTCTATTTTTACATTTGGGCTCATAAACTATATGTAAAGGAGATGGAACACTATGTGTTTGGTATCTATGGATTCAGAAGACCCTAAGCTAACATAAGCACACATATAATATGTTTATAAAGGAAGTATGAGTGAAAATGTACAATAAACTAGAGGATTTCAAAAACGGAAATTCGATTTTTGGCATTTATTTCTGAAAATCACACATCACTCAACAATAGTGAACAGTTTTTGAACAAAAAATATATTTGTCAAAGCCTTTGCTTGACAGACATGTGTGATTGTTAAATAAAATGTGTAAAGAACAATGAAAAATGTAACTTCATTTACAAATAGTCCCAGGCGTTTTTCATAGGAATGCTTCGAATTTTCTAAGCAATGCTTTCTCCGTCACTCTCCAGTAATTGTTCCAGAGCTTGTTCCACCGTAAATCGTTTACTGCTTTCCATCATAAAAGTGCTAAAACAATAAATAATGCTATAATTTTATGTGTGTATATATATATATATATAATAATTGTTCTGTCTCTCTCTCATATCTGTGCGCTCTCGCTCCGTAAAGCCTTGTTTATACTCGACGCATCCGTTCGCTTTCTGTCGTCTCTGCCACTCAACGCTGTTTGCGTAATAGTATAGAGTACCACCCCTTGCAAGGCTACAGAGTCCTCTGATTTGCTAGAATATGTCATGGTAACCTTCCTCTGATTGGGTAAGAAAAATATTCCTCCATCGGCAATTTTTCCATTGGTTGTTGCTCGTGAATCTGCCAAACAACATCGATTTCATTGGCCTTTGACGTAGTGGTATTGCGCAACAAGGAAGTGTGTATACAAGCCGGGTAAGTTTGTTATCACTGTTTTCAGCGGAATCTGAGGAAGACTGCAAAAAAGGCCGCACCTCTCTATCATTAATAGTTTTTAAGATAATTACACATTTGTAAAAGTATGCCATTTTGGGCGGTACCGCCCAATCCGTCCCCAGAGGGTTAAGATGCGTTTTGGTCGATTGGATCGTCCATAAGTGGACGAGGGAAACATTCTTGTTTACTCCTGGTGTTTTTAACTTCTGTTCTCTTTTGTCCACTTTCAACCACTTCTGTCCTGATCTTTTCAAGTGGAGGGTCTATGGGTGGGTAAATATATGGACTTTTTCAGATCTTTCGATCTAATTGACAGAATAACCTCGACGTGACCAGAGACGACGGAAAACACACGTAGGGCATCAGCTTTGGTCTCTGCTCTGACAGCCGCAAGACCAGCTGATCACAGTGAGTGTGTGTTAGAAATCAGGAATGGTGAGAGAACATTGAGCTTGATCCATTTTTAGTCTTCAAACCAATCTTGGGTCTTCAGTTGACAAAGTTTAAATCTCGTCTGGCTAGCGCGTGTCCCATAATGTTTAAGCATTAGGTCATCAGGCAGAGAGTAGGCGGTCTTTTGTGGCTGTTTGAACACATTCGACTACATGAGTGTTTACACTACAAAAGCAATCCGGTCGATTGTGTTTTTGACTATCTCTGGAAGTGGTAGAAAGTGGACAAGCTCAAAACTTTTTAGACCCCATTTACACGTTTATTTTGCGTCTTCCACTATCCGATCCGATCGACCAAAATGCATAATACCAAGTGTAAACAGAGTCAAAGAGGTGAATCGATACGATTACAACAACTACAAGACGGACGCTGCAGGGATTTCGTCAGACTAGCACAAAACCGAATCCTTTTTAATTATTTAGATTAAGTCACCAAGACTCGAATCTGAGCTGATGGGACATAACCACAATATTTTAAATACAATTTAATTAGGTTTATTTTTTAAACAAGATCAGTAAAATAAACTTAATTTAAATAACATTATTATATTTGTTTTGACCAATATCAAAAGTCACAGTCACACCAGCAAAGATAGGATTGTGGTCTTGCTTTCCAGTGTCTAAAATGTCTGAACAAGATTAATTTACTTAAAATGTTCTTGTTTTAAATAAAATAAATAAATAAATAAATCAAACGTTTTTAAATTAATTTAGGGAGGTTTATTATTAAAAGAAGAAATAATCTTTTGATATTTTATTTGCATGCTCTTATAAAAATAAGTGATATATTCTTTGTTGTCTTATATTTTAAAATTTTACTTCTCGTGTACATGTATCATATTTTAAAGATGTTTGGATGTTTTTAATCTGAAACAAGACAAAAGCAAAAGCTTTCTATGATTCAATAATGTGGTGCTAAGTTTTGCAATGGCAAGCACCAATCACATTGTCTTCAGATATTGTAAAAATGCAGCTATTATTGTAACTGTGAAGATGAAATGTTGTCAGCTTAGATCAGTGCTGCAATGTTCATACAGTTTGGGAATTTTGATTAAGTTCTGACTTCTTTTGTCCAGGTCTCTCACTCTCTGTGACACAGTCTTGTTTTTGACTTTCACACTATCTCTCTCTTTCTCCTTTTCACTTGTTTCTCTTACTCTCCCTCCTGCCAGCTCTCTATGTCTGTCGGTCTGTCTCTCCTATTTTAAAGCATTTAAAGCACTGAGGGCTTTTAAGGGACGTTAATTGCACTCAAATTATGTTCGACCGTGCTAGGAGAGGTAACAGCTTAGAAAGAGGGAGAGCGAGAGAGGGAGGGATGGCAGAGTGAAAGGATAATTGCAGCGGAGAGGGACATTGCAACTGGAGATGCGTTCTCTGCCTCTTTTCGTCTGTCTGAGAGTCATTCCTCCTGTCTCATACATGAGGGTAGAAGTGGGGGAGCACAGACCGCTTTACATCCACAGCCCTGTAAACAAGTTGCTAGGCGATCGGCCTACGATTCCCATCAGCCAACTGGACTGAGCAAGCGAACATGGAATGAAAGGCCAACCTTGCAGTTTCCATAGTAACCTTCGAACTTTGTTAAAAGGTTGTCAGCTTGAAGAAGGGGGGAGAAGGAAAAGAGGAAAGAAATGAAAGAGTCAAAATGAGCTGAGTGTGGAGGAGAAGAAAGTCAAATGACTTTAGTTATTTCATTCATTATTGTGCTTCAACGTGCCAAAGATCCTCAAAGCTGACCCACGAGTCAAGCTGGAATTGACATGAACCTGTTATTACGCAGAGGTTTCTCATTCTCAGTTAGAATTCATGTTTAAAACTTGCTCTAAAATGTTTCTCTAAAAATTCCATGAGGAAAATAAAAATATACTAAATGAGATGAAAGCTGACACAATAGAATAACTAGAAGAAAAATTATTTGCCTTGTTTTCTAGTCAAAATTATTTAAATAATTGTGTAAGATAAAACATTTGTTCAAATTAAATATTTAGAATCTTTCATATTTAATGTAACACAATTTTGTGAGGTTTATGCTTAAAACAATTTTTAAAAATTCAGAACAAAACTTAAATCAATAAATGCCTTCAAAACAAGTATTTCCTAAAGTTGTAATTGTTTATAATTGTAATATTTAAATCTTGTCATATATTAATTGCAGGATTTAATTTGTGTGTAAATCTCTCTCTCTCTCTCTCTCTCTCTCTCTCTCTCTCTCTCTCTCTCTCTCTCTATATATATATATATATATACAAACACACATAAATATTTTAAATCAATTCCAAAATTATATATATATATATATATATATATATATATATATATATATATATATATATATATATATATATACACACATATAAGTTAAATATATAATATTTTAAATAAATATAAATACATTTTATATTAGTTGAAAGATACATCCTACGGATGCGCTGGGACGCATCATCAGTGAAACTCTAGATGGCGCAGGCTACTTATTTAGTAGCGATCACATCATTATCTACATGGCACAGCTGATTGGTTGCTGTTGCATCAGCGGCAAATGAGCTGCGACTCAACATTCAAAAACTGGTAGTGTTGCTGTTAACAGTCTTCAGCGTGCTTCCAGAAACCCTCCACAGTCCTCAGCTCCACCTGTATAGATCTGCTACAGGGGTCAATTCATTATGTTACATGGGCAGTAGCAGCAGCAGCAGCAGCATGTCTTACATGCTCACAGCAATGTCTGTGAATGTATTGGCAGTAGCAAGTCTCGGTGCTTCCTCTGCAGCAGCGTAGCAGATCTATTCCGCCAAGACCAAATACATTAGCATTGCCATATCCATTACCATGCCAATCTCCATTACCATTCCAATCTCTCAGAGAGTTGTCATGACAGAATTGTAATCATTAAAATATACACATGAAAAAGACAAATCATTAAAGTATCCAATACTAACAGATTTGCTTTATCAAATAGATCCTCTGGACCCCCAGTCTGAGGAACATCACCATTATTCTCATCCTCTGCCTCTTGGGCCCGGTTCGACTTCGCATTAGCCTCTGCTGTTGCGACTGACTTTGGGAAATGAGGGCCGACTATTGTCCATCCATCAGGCAGTATGGCTCCTGTCAGCCCTGCCCTATAGCTCGACTGCATCACTCACAGCCCTGTGGGAAGACCCACGGTGCTTGGATGAGGGGGGTTGCTTAACTATTCAATCGTCAACACGCATGTGACCCCCAAAGACGAACAACCAGTGCTCTGTGTACCCACAAGTACTGAGTGGTGATCCCGCTTTCTGCGCCAGACCCCCTTTTCAGGCCTCTGAATGGGACAGACTCATTGATATTCCTGTGAGGGGACCCCATTCTTAAAGTGCCACTGAGTTTTGGGGTGTGTAGTTTGGGTGCAGGAATCGTTACCAAAAAATAAATGCAAAAAACTGTCATAATTTATTCACATTTATGTCATTCTAAACACTTTAGTTTTTCTTCAGTGGAAGTCAAAAGGAGCTATTTTGTGAAATGTTCTGGCTGCTCTTTTTCCACATGAAAAAATAAAAGGGGACAAGGGCTGTTCCAAAGAGGGAATTACAAAAGGAATTATATTAAGGAATTACAAAAGAGAGGACGATTATCAAATGAGTAATAATGACAGTCATACAGATTTGGATTCCCTTGTGAAAGAGAAGTGTGCTTAATTTTATTGAATGTGCACTTGTAGTGTTCTTCAAATAGTAAAAAAAACAAAACAAAAAAAAACAAACTAAAATTAAAGACCACTTTAAGAGACTGTTGACTGTTTCTTCACACTTACGTTTTAAAAAGTGCACTTTAAGTCAAATGCAATGTTTTACTTTAAAGTACATTTTAAATAATTTTTTAAATATTTTGTCTTGCTTTAGAGAAGTTATTTTTATGTTGATTTTGATCTTGATTTTAATATTATCTATAGTGTTATTTAATTCAAAATTGATTCATTGTAAATGTACTGAATTGCAACATTAGTCCCACCACTTTTCAGCACTGCGTAGTTTGTATTTTCACAGCATGAAGGTAAGATCTTACGGATTTATGAATGAACCACTCGTTTTAAAAACTTCCCGGTCTACAAAATTTTATTTTGACATCTGCTTTAAACATATCAAACAATACTTTAACTGGCCAATAAGTAAATCCACCAGCTAATTAATCTTCGACAGCGATGCCATACAAAGCTTTGCAAAAAAATAGAAGGTCAAAACTTTAGTATATCCTTTTATATATATATATATATATATATATATATATATATATATATATATATATATAAGGAATAATCCACGGCTAGCTAAACGATTTTAATGCACGACGTGGAGGCAACTGGCGCGAAGTACATTAAAATCATTTAATGCACAGCTAGCTGTGGATTATCCCACTTATACCATGGTAATTTGCCAGCATTGACTACTTAAAGCTGTTATTGATGTTTTCAGTACAATATTTGACCGGAAGGATAAAATTGAGTTATTTTCATCAGTTATGGCTACAGGCTACAGCTACGCTTTAAACCAGACACAGAGTTAAAGTAGTGCGTAAGATTACATTTATTTGAATTAACTATTGATAAAGAAAGAGAGAGATTCATACATCCATCTGTTCAGCATCTCTCTCTCTATTAGGCTAGAAAACAAAGCTGTGATTTTAATTACTTCCAAATAGTGATGTAACCCCCTCGTTGCTAAGAAATATAATGTAGTGATTCAGTAGCGAAGCTATTTTATTACTGAAAGTTAAACTGACTTGGAACTACCTGTGCATTAAACTGTTGTATTGCACAACTTCCAGCCAATCAGAATCGAGTATTCAAACAGACCATGGTATAATTCATATTATTTCATAGTATTTAATTTCAGTTGTAAGTACTCTTTCTAAGAGGCTAATTCTTTGTGTTAAAGTGTACTTGTTTTTCACAGGGGTTGACAAGAGGGTGAATAAATGGCATTTGTAGGTGTACTAGACCATTCATTTCTGTATCTGTTCACGACGCTTTTCTGAAGGTGTGTGTTTTGTCAGGCGAACACTTGTATTGTGGCAGGAGTACCACGGGAAAAAGGTTTATAGAAGTGAGCTCACAGTCCGTCTTCCGTTTAGTAGCAACTCAGACAAACGCTGTCATCCTCTCAAAACACTTATTGATTGCCACAAGCATCCCAGCCGCACACACACACACGCACGTCCTGCTGTGAGTGCAGGGAATTTCAACTGGGCTTCCACAGCGGAAGATCAGAGCGAGGCATGTTTGAAATGCACCACGAATGTCATTTGTGTGATTTGTAAATTTGTTTGTTTTGTGATGACAGGCGGCTCAGGATGCAGTTTTGTGCTGATGATGAATTAGCATGTCTCTGTCTGTTATCAGCCCAATAAACCTCAGCGGCTCTGACTGTCTTTGATTTGTCTCTCTCTCTCTGAAATACCAGTAAAGAACTGGAAGGGTGTATTAACAGCTGCTTAATGCTATTATCAGCTGGTTCCTCCTGTAGTAACCAAAGAGTGTGACTGTCAAGATGTGTCTATGTTTGAGAATATTAATGTTGTTCTGCTTTGTTTTGTTAAGAGCTTGAATATCATCACAGTAATACTAACATTTAAGACTAAATTAAGTGATTTATTGATCTGTTTCAAGTTGTTGTGGGTGTCATTGTATTAATATAGATCATATTATTTTGTAGTTCATTGTACATTTGTCCTGTTTTAGAAATGACAAATGGCTTTAAACAGCTTCTGAAACGTGATTGCATTTTTTGTTTCTTAATTTATGCAGTACGAAGAACAAGTCATTCGTTGGTCACTGACATATTTGAACAGCACATGGGAGCTCATCTACTGCAGGTAAATATGACTAATTTATATAAAATAAATATGGAAATATGAGTTTCATTTATGTGCGTTAACAGATTTCAATGTTAGTCATGTGATGTGCACCCGTTTACAGTATGTGACTGTTACAATTAAATTATTATTTGCTGCTTAATATTTTTGTGGAAACTGTTTACAAATAAATGCTGAAATTTTGATTTAAAAAAAAGAGTAACATTTGATAATAATAATAATAATAAGAAGAAATGTTTTTTGAGCAGCAAATTAGCATTAGAAGGATTTCTGAGGAAACATGTGACACTGAAGACTAGAGTAATGATTATGAAAATTCAGCTTTACCATCACAGGAATAAATTACTTATTAAAACATTAAAAAAGAAAACAGTTATTTTACATGGTAATAATATTTCACAATATTACAGTATTTACAGTATCAAATAAATGCAGTCTAATGCTGCATTTCCTAATGCAACTCCATTCATGCATGCATAAATGTCTGGTTGTGTCAGAAGGTTATGCCATCAGTAATGGAATTTAGCTGTCTAACTTAAAAAAAAGAGTAATTTGTAAGAGAATTTTTTTATTTATTAGAAGGGTTACCTTGAGAAAAAAGAGGGATGCCACTGATAGAAATGAAATTAAAACTTCTGAAAATCCTTATGGTTCTTTGTCTCGTCCTCTGTCAGTAATAACTAGATAATTGCGCTTTATTTCCACCATTCCCGTCATTCTGGTCCACTCTCATTTGCATAGTGAACTCGTCACTTGCATAAATTACCGGTGCAACAACATCAGTCGTTCTCAACTAAAGTGCGCACTCTGCTTCACTCGTGCCTGTGTGTTATTACAATTAATATTATTCTTTAAATTAGTCCTTTAATTGGGTTACTGTGCTTTTTATCTGCCAAGCTCTGTTCTGGTGTACCAGTTTATTTTGAAGTCAGGGGAAGCTGTTGTGTTTTCTGTCTAAATCAATTTGATTCTTCCCTCATGTTGTTTTCGCTTTGAAGTCGATGCTTATGTCTACAGCCATAGACTTGATTCCATAAAAATCTTGAGATTTGTTCACCAGTATCGATTTTGTTGGTTCAGGGTTTATTTGTTGGTTAGTGTTAGTTTAAGTTTGAAGTATTACACCACTGAAGTGTTAAACGACATCTCTCATTTTTCAACAGCATTCACAACCAATTTTACATCCGTAAGGTGACATTTCTAAGTGAAAGATGATATTTAATGAGGGGGAAAAAATTTGATTTTATCCTTTAGGCATTACATCATGAAAAGTGGTGTCTATATGTAAAAAATTATAAAATAAATTGAAAGTAAGTGGGTCTGATGATGCTGATGAAGAAAGTCATTAGATCGATTTCGATATTGACATGAAACATCAGATATATTCTGAAAATCTATACATGCAGATAAAACAATATTAATGAAATAAGTTCACTTAAGTGTACTTGGAGTACGTTTTCATGACTTAACACACTTGAGTGCACAAAAGTGCACTGTGTAATAATGTCAAATTAAGTTTTATAGTACATTTTGAATGTTTGAGTAATCTTCTGTCATGCTTTAAAGAAAACACTTATTTTGATGTGTTGAGTAACATACTAAAGTACGTGTAAAGTTTCAGCTACAGATGTGTTTTTCTCTTTGCAGTCTCTGGATGGATTTGTGTTTGTGGTCAGTCAAGAAGGCAGATTTCTGTATATCTCAGAGACTGTGTCCATCTACCTTGGCCTTTCACAGGTGAGACGGAAATGCTTACACATTGTAGCATACTTTATGCTTGGGCTGTTAATTTAATGTGTTAATTTAGTGTGACTAATTTTTTTGGTAACACTTCATTGTCGTTTTTGTCTGGGTTTTTTTTGACAAACCATGTGCAAATTCATAAGTCAACACCATTGCTGAGTATTTTCTCCTTAAAACTGCAGTGAACCAAAGACAGTTTCAAAAACATTGTTTCCTACCGTCACAAACTTGTAACTAATCTCATCAACGTGCAGTGTGGGGCTTTTCCACTGTGAGCACAAGAACATCTTTAAGAAGGGACAGGAACAATCTTGTACAATTAGCAATATAGTGGGTGAATTATGTACATGATGTATATTACATTGTTATGATGAACTACATGCTTTTCTCCACTGACGTTCAGTTGTTCAAAGCGTTTCTAAGGATGTTAAGTTTTAGAAGGAAACTGTCTGACTCTGAGATGGCGAACGGGAACATGGTTTGTGTAACATTAGTAACACACTATTAGCTGTTTGATAACGTAGTCAAGCCAAAGACTAATCATATCAATTCCCGTTATGTGTCTGACATATACACATTAACATTCTGATACATCGACTTATAGACGAGTCTGTATAATTCAGTCTTCCTCCTCTTCTTCTGAATCAGCTTCTGATTCAAACATATACGGCTGAATCAAACCAATATTTCCACTTGACACTTTGTGTCTGTACAACAGAGTGGAGGCGGAGACTTAATATGCATATTCATGGATCCATGCACTATATGAAGCAAGGGTACAAAAGTTACATTCAAGCTATTTTAAGGCATGTCATTTTGATTATCGAAGATTAGTTTTAAGGGATAAAATTGTTGACTGCAGGGGGACTTTAAAAATTAATATACATAAAACATTTTAGTATTGTTTTTTTTGTACAAATAGATGAAGCACTTTTTGTGTGAAAGATCAATATGCATCTAACTTGGACAAATATTAAAATATGCAGTTATTGTTATAACTGTTGTGTATCTAATTCAATTGAAATCGGAAATCGATTGAAAGTCCTAGTTTATGCTATAAAACACCAGCGATATACTTTCATCTGTGTTCATATACGGTTGTGTTTTTTGCGTATTGTGAATTTCCCTGTTTCCCTTTACTCATTTCTCCAGCTCTCTTCCTCTCTTGAGCCTCTCGCCTCTCCAGGTGCTTTCTCTCTGTTGATTGCCTGTGGCCTCTTGTACAGGGAATGTTAAGTCCTGCCATTTCACCCAGATGCATAAATAATAACAGTAATTACTCGCACAGCAATCAAAGCGTCGCTCCAGCGAGCCGGGGTCTGTCTCGGGAACAAATCGATAGACATCTTAAAAGCCACATTGATTGTGTGGCAAAAAAGAATACACACACACAAACACTCTCGGATAGGTCTGTGGGGGGATGGGAAGACAGATAGTGAGTTTAGGAGGGAAAATAGATGTGAATGAGTTTGGTTGGTTGAGGAAAACAAGTGGAATTGTGAGTGGCCAACCCTTTTATGGGCGTCTTGCTGTTTCGTTATTGACAAATTCTGATTCCTGAATACCTGTACAAGCAGGAGGCATATTCAGAAGAAGTTTTCAATGCTCACTGCTTACTAGGAACTGCCTTCCAAAGGTGCATCACATTAGCATATTTTTTGTGAAATTTCACAGCCAAAAAAAGGTCCATTGTCTAATGTCAATAGTGTAGCCATGTATGAAGCACAGCTCACACAGAAGTCACTTTTAAACCAAGCAGTTTTCTGTTGGTCAACACACCGAATTCATCTTACCAACTTCTGCGAAATATGTGTGGGGAAAACTTTCAGCCTCACACCTTTAGGCAGCGTCCAAATTGAAAAAATAAAACATGGTTTTTTTTTTCTGTGAACTGTTCCAAAATAAGTCATGCCACACACAATACTAATACTACAATGTGCTACTTACATGAAGCGCACAAGATATGCAACTCTTTGACGTTAGCATGTTGCTATCGATGTAAAATGCTTGGTACAACAGGAAAAAGCATTAAATCCAATGCTAGGTTTCTTTTCATTTATTCTGACCAGACAGTAGTGCAAATTACAGTTTGTTCCACCTAGCGGCATTTAGTCCCCTCTGAGGTATTTGGTTCAGTACAGCCTCCTGTAAACCTCGTGGTTTAATGGGACTATAGGGGTTGTTTGAGACATGAAACGTCATCAACCGAACAGGTACACTTATCTGCTCACTAGTCTGCACTCTTGCAAACTATTAGTTTTAGTGAATTTTTTTTTTTTTTTTTTTTTTTTATAATAAAGACTGAAAGAGTTGTCTGAAGCTTAGTGGTGTTGATGTTGAAGTCGAGCAACCGCTGTGTAGTTTGTTTATAGTCTAAGCCTTATTTCTGGCAATTGTATTTAGACTTAATTTGGATATATTAAGTTACATTTTTGGAGCAGCAGTGGCAATGTTGGCAAAAGGATTTTTTTTTATTCTTAAGTGTAGTTCTTTATCTGATCATGCACCTGCCTAAAGTTTTTGGATGTGCGGATATTATTATTTTGAATTAATTTGCGAAAATTGTCTTGATGGATAAAACGTGTCAGTATCATAAACTTTCGTTGATCACAGAGCTTATTTTTTTGCGATAATCCAAAAGCAATAGAAAAATCCTATTGGGTTTCTGTCGAGGGAACCAGTGTGATGCTAACTTCCCGATTGGTCTACAAAAATATGCCATCACTGCTGCAGTCTATTGTTGTCTGGTCGTGGGAGTTTACACGGCCACGGTCCTTCACTCCGGCCTCTGTCTGGGTCTCTAAAGGTCAACACAGGAGGAAATACATTAACTGTAAGCACAAGACCCCACTTGTTACCTTGTGTCAGAGGTCATGACACGCCATCGTAGATAAAGCCATCCATTCTGGTTAATCCTTGTGACCTCTTGAAAAGACAGTAGGGTTCCTTAGGCGGATTACGCAGGGTCAGGAACCTTGAAAGCGGGATGATACGCCTGCTTCCAGACTGCTTGCCCTACAGAAGCCAAAGCTTCAGGCCTAGATGGAGGTCTAAGAGCTTAGCCTCTCGTCTCCTCTCCACGGCCAGAGCCACAGCATCTGGGAAATATGGAGGGGCGTACAGGGTGGGAAATTGATCCTAGGCTTATTAGTATGCAGACCCATCACCTTGCCTCCTCCCCATCTCTTCCTCCTCCTCGTCCTCTTCTCTTGCTCCTCTCCCATCAGTCAGAAGCAGACTGAGAGAGTGTTGTGGACAACTGCCCGGACGCCTCATACATATTAAATCCCAGCTATTATTTATATCATGTCTTTCTCTTGCTCTCTCCCGCTCTCTCTCTCTCTCTCTCTCTCTCTCGCCCTCTCTTCTTAACCCTCTTCTTAACACTTACCAACAACCTTTTCTCACTTCTTCTATTTCTCATTCCTCTTTCAACATCCCTCTGGTTCTTTGAAGAGCCTTTCTACTGATGTCTGATTTTCAAACAAATTGTTCTTTTGGGTTCTTGTTATGGTTGTTAGGATGTTAATTTTATACAGGTAATTATGAAATTATCAAATATAAGGATCTATATATAAATACACACACACACACACACACACACATATACAGTATATATATGTATATGTATATATATATATATATGAACTCTTTCCCCGCCAGCATTTTTGAAAAAAGTTGCCCGCCAGCATTTTTAATAATTTTCACAGGTTTCATGGCCCCCAGAGTATTTTATTGTATGAATATAAAAAAATGCAGTATATCAAAAGAAAAAAACAGGGCCTGTTTTATTCTAGCTTCATGGATTCCTTTCAACACCCTCAAAGCTTGAACAGTCTTATATCTCATCCTGGGTCGACATTTCATTCAGTAACATTGTTTTGCAGTTTTGCTTTACTGTATATGCTGTTTAATGTTGATGATTGCATTATTTTACATATGCATCTGCTTACATATGCTATCATTTGTTTCTGCTTCTTCACGTGTTTTGATCTGGGGTTGGGCTTCCTTTTAAACTCTTGCGGCTGGTTGATTTTTGGGCTATTTTTGATTTGCCATTGGGCTAGTTTTGTTGCGCAGACCTGTCAAACCTGGTCATTGTACAGTACATCGACATGACAATAAGAAGTGCGTCCTACTTGCCATATGTCATCTGGACAAGCAAGTAATACATCTGCTGCATTTGTTCTGACCAAATGAAAACGTAAATGTTTTCAAATAAAGCGCTTTACTGACGTTTAGATCTAACTGCTCAGTCAGATCAGATCACACATTGCAAGTTATCTAGCTACCCATTGAGCCCCTGAAATGTCTTACCTGTTCAGCAGAAAAAGCCATCTCTGCATCAGTTTTCAATCCCGTCAGATCTATGAAGTTTTATATATTATTTTATATATAATTAATTTATTATTTATATATTATTTTATAGTGTTTTATATATTAATGTGTTGTACCATGAGCACAACTGTGTCAAGATAAACACAGTTAAGCTTAAAAGTCACATGCATTCTAGTCCATTTCTCTGCATCTAGCTGATTTTGAATGCAAGAACGTGTCCAGTGAACGGCCCCTGACACGCTACTACAGGCCACCACACAGGCAACAGCACAGAATACGTAAGGAGCCATTCACACAGGACGTGTTTTTGTTTTCAAAAACAGCAAGATGGAGAGCAACAAAATGGAATATAATGCAGGTGTCTTGAGATTGTTGACACTGTTTTGACATGACATAACCTCTTAAAAATGCAATGAAATGGATACCATGGGCCATTTTAAATAAATTAAAATTAAAAGATACATTTTGAAATAAAAAAAATCTCAGTAAGATGGAGAATATTTTTTTTAAATAAAAATAAATATATAAAGGAATATTGCAGGTTAAATTCAAGAGAATTTTATGACAGTGTTGACAGTGAAGCGCTCTTAAAAAACTGGTTTCTTGAAACGAATTGTCCGAATGAACAGATTAATTGCAGTAAATAAGATTTGCCAATGCTATAGTCCCCCTATAATCTATAGTGCATGCTTTTTCTCACAGTTATATTCATTCTTACAGACCCAGTGTCCTCCAGTGGATCCTTTTAATTGAGATTTCCCAAAAGCTCCCTCATGCACCTTGCATGGTGTCTACTTGCTTCCAAAAATCTGAGATCCCATCAGAGCCACTCCAACAAGCTAAACAACCCTCTCCAAGGCATTGTGGATCAGATTAAGTTCTCCAAGCCAGACCACCTGTCTGCTGGATTTACCTCCACCTTTACCTCTCAATTAGCCGACACGGGCATAAAACTCCAGACTCTTCTCAATTCATCCCTCAACTGATCCCCAATTACACAGCCCCGCTTTTCAGCCACCGTCTCCTTTCTGCTCTTCCCTCTGTTTGCATGCAACCTGCCTTGCACACACACATTAGTGTCCTTGACGCCCAGCGGAAAATCCTTTAAAATCCCTCCGTAAATGGATCTAATCCCATAATAAATGGCTGTGTCCCACAGACAAGGGTGTGAGGGAGAAACTGGCCTTTTATCAGGGTACTGTAGAATGAAATCTGACCCACACAATTACTTTTTTATAGATCCAGGAGTTGAAGAAATGCAAATTAAACCATTTGTAACCCTTACTAGTTAAGTAAGGTGTTAAGGGAATAAAAAATAAAAATAAAAAAAACTGTTATCATGTACTCTGGATCCAGTCTTGTATGACTTTTTCTTTTGTGCAACACAAAAGGATCTGTTTTGCAGAATGTCCAGGCTGCTCTTTTTTCAAACAAAGAAAGGTCATTTCACCATAGAAGTCCATATGATAATTCCTGTAGTCTTCTAAAGCCATAAATATAAGATAAATGTGCAAAATAATATGAAAATGCAAAATACATTTTAAAGAATGTTTTTTTTTCTGTCACTGCTGTCAAATCTCCTTTATGGTTGCAATTTAAAAAAAAATCACATTATGTTGTATTGGACAGTGGTTTATGACTAGGGGGCCTCAGCAAACTTCCAAAGTGTGCCTCAAGGTAACTTGATTTAAAAAGAAAATTTAATGTTATTTATTCTACCTGCTGCTTTTTACAAATTGTATAATAAACTCAAAACAGTTGAGCTTCATAAAACTTAACACACCAACTATGTATAGATTTAAAAATGTTATAGAAATTAAATGATATAGTGATTAAAATCCATTTTCCTCTTTCTGTGGAACACAAAAGCATGTACAAGCTGCTCTTTACCATGCAAACAAAAGTGGAAAGGGGACCAAGATGGTCCAAAAAGTCCAAAGGGACAAAAGAGGCATTGAAATAAGTTAAAGCAAATACAAATCAAGATATTTCTTAGTTTTTCTTTGAAGAACCAGGATTCCTACTTTCTTGGAAAACCTGGATATATGACGTAGCCTAATTTTAAAAGTGTGATTTCTAGACCTGGAGAAATCATGTGAATTAATAAAATCTTAAAGATCCATAGGCAATTTATTATGAATACACATTTTTCGAGTTAAGCCAAACTCTTAAGCATTTTAGCATGTAGAGCATTTTAGCATTGACTAAAAATATATATTTTTAAATCCTCATCCTTAGATCTTATCCATTAAATCATGAACAACTGGAAGAGTCATTCAAAGTCAAATTCTTCTGTAAATTAAATTGACAGAAACTAGGAATGTTGGGCCCCTGAATATTGTAGTGACCAATGGGGGGCCGTAGAGTCAAAAAGATATGGATCATCTTGGTCCCCTTTCCACTTTTGTTAGTATGGTAAAGAGCAGGTTGGACGTGCTTTTGTGTTCCACGGGAGGAGGAAAATGGATTTAAATAATATGAGGTTGAATAAATGATGACAGAACTATTTATTTTTGTCTAAACTATTCCTTTAAGAATGATTTGTAGGTTTTTATTTTGTTCATTTTTATAAAATAAGTCTACTCATGGTTGGTGATTTAAGTTTTACGAAGCTTTTTTGAGTATCTTATACGTTTTGTAAAATGCAGCAGGTAAAATATTAATTCGAGGTCATGGTACACTATAATTAATGTTTTATGTGTAGCGTTGCTTTTATCTCTCTCTGATGTTTTCTTCCCCAGTGTAAGGGTTTAGGAATATGTGTGTGCTTATGTATACTTTCGCATTACATATGTAGGAATAGCTATAGACGATCTTGTTTTTTCTTTCAAGGTCTCTCATTGGTTGTTAGCCAATATGTTGTGATCTGTGTCATGTTTCTTAAATGAATGTTACTCTGTATTGATCTGTGTGCATGTGTATCTGTCTGCTCAGGTGGAGTTGACTGGCAGTAGCGTGTTCGATTATATCCACCCTGCGGATCATGTCGAGATGGCAGAGCGTCTTGGCATTAGGCCACACCTCCGAGCCGAGGCAGGCTGTCAAACGTCCCATGAGAGTGCTTCAAGCTCCGCCTCCGCATCCTCATTGGCTGGCACTCCAGAACCAGGTAACGCTCCTTTAGAGGTCTAGCTTTATTTAACTAACATTTTTCCTCAATAGTTTGGTACTTATGGAGACTCAAAGTATATTGTAACTTTCAGAACTCATATAATGAAAATGCGCAACAGTTACTTTTTATCATCAATAAGACATACATTTTAACACATGATCACCCACATACACTATTCAGTGTTGGCACACATAAACCCATCAGATCTTGTGCTGATCCTGGGTAGAAGACCAGCTGTTCTGCAGCAAAGTGCTGTTTCTCATTGTCAAGAGGGTATTTGCATAGAAGTCTTAAAGCATAGCAGCAAAAACACTTGTTTAATTCTAAGGGTCAGAGAGAGGGTGGAAAAGGACCATGAAAAACAAAAATATTACTGCTTTGGGTGCTAAAAACCTTGACAAACATTATTAGTGGACCATAGGAAAAAAATAATTATAGTTCTTTCCTGCATATTTCTCGAGCTTCACCAACTCTATTCCTTCACTAACTATTTATGTTTTGGCAAATTCATTTAAATTTGTACGAATTTAGTTATTTGAAAACTAAAAATATATTTGTATTAAATTAGAAAAAAACTAATCATGAATGTCCACCTCTAACCTTAAATGGCTAGTTCACTCAAAAATGATGTCATTAATTTATCACCCTCATGTCGTTCCAAACCTGTAAGACTGTCGTTTATCTTCAGAACACAAATGAAGATCTTTTTAATGAAATCCGAGAGATTTCTCTCCCTTCATAGACAACTATGCAACTACCACTTTGACGCTTCAAAAAGTTCATAGAGATTGTAAAACTAATCCATATGAATTGAGCAGTTTAGTCTATTGTTTATTTCATCTTTACATGATGAACAGATTGAATTTAGGCTTTTATTCACATAAATATTCATCAACACACACATCATTTGTGGTAAATGGAAGCTCAAGCATGTTCGCTTGACTTGCAAGAACCAATGAGGATCATTCTCGTGTTACGCAGCACATTTGAGCTTCAGCAAGAACCAATGAGGTTCATTCTCGTGTTACGCAGCACGTTTGAGCTTCAGCAAGAACCAATGAGGATCATTCTCGTGTTACGCGGCACATTTGAGCTTCAGCAAGAACCAGTGAGGATCATTCTCGTGTTATGCAGCACATTTGAGCTTCAGAACCAACGAGGTTTGTTCTTGCGCGTCAAGCATGTTCGGTTGAGCTTCTCTTTATGTTTGCTAATCAATGTTTATATGTGAAAAAAGACTAAATTAAACCTGTTCATCTTGTGAAGGGATCGAGTCTCATCAGAAAATTTGGACTAAACCACTCAATTCATATGGATTAGTTTTACGATCTATGAACTTTTTGAAGTGTCAAAATGTTAGTTGCGTAGCTGTTAATGGAGGGACAGAAAGCTGTCAAATTTCATTAAAAAGATCTTCATTTGTGTTCTGAAGATGAATGAAAGTCTTACAGGTTTGGAACGACATGAGGGTGAGTACATGATAATATGACAATTTTCATTTTTGGGTGAACTAACACTTTAACCCTCACTGGAGCATAAGCAGTACAAAAATAAATTAAGATTGTAAAAATTAAAACAAATTCGCCAAAACAAACTAGTTGGGATTTCCCATGAGAGTGTGCTGGCTGTCCAGCTGTTGTTTTCATATCAGATCTGTGGACTGTGAAATATTGTTCAAAGGTTCATCTTTGTGTTGTGTGTTTTCCCCTGTAGCTCCATCCAGCCCCTGTTCTCCAGTTAGAGAGTTTTCAGAACGTGGCTTCTTCATCCGGATGAAATCCACCCTCACCAAGCGTGGCCTCCATGTTAAATCCTCAGGCTATAAAGTGAGTCCTTCATGTGGAACATGTTACATGTGTGAGGACTGAAAATGTTCAACAAAAGTAAGGATTTTCTTGTGTAGTCTTAAGGCCTGTTCACACCAAGACTAATGTTTTGTGTGAAAATTCAGTGCGATTAAACATCTTCATTTGAATAAACGACTGTTAATGCATCTGTTCAGAACGGTGCGAACATTCGCATCCCATCAAAGCAAGAGTTTTTTTTTTACAAAGATGCTTTCTAATATCTTTTCCATCGCACTTTGAAACTGGAAAAACTGGACAACCAATAAGATTTTGTGCTTTTGGTCACGTGCCCAGAGCTGCTGCTGTTGGATAAAACTATGGCTGTCTGAAATCGCCCCTTATACCCTCATTCACTTTTCCCTACATTACTCCACTTAATAGACTACTTGATGGAGTGAATGAAAACGAGTGAGTGAATTCGGACACTGAATGCCGGAAGGGCTGCCGCTTTTGCACAGTTTGTGCTTGCTGTCTAATAATCATTTGAAACTTAGCAAACTGGCAACTCCAGTAGTAATAAAAAGATTTATTTTGAACTCTGTCATGGTAACTAACTATGTATAAAACTTCATTAAACAATTTAATAATCAATAAAAAAGGAATTGGATGTCTAGATGATTCAGCCGCGGCACCATCTTTTAGTCAGATGCGGGAATTAATTTGCCGCACGACTCTCACAGTGCATTATGGGTATTTTCTAGCCGTTGAGTGCACATCGGTTGTACACTTGTTATCGAAAAAAGGACAGATAAGTCACAATAGTGTTTAAGTCACATTTTATTATTACATCCTTGTAAAATACTGGTAAATAAAATAGTGTTTACAAACATTATCAAATTTAAGTTCCCACTTACCCCATGAATATATATATATTTTTTTTTTTGTTCTGTTTACTGTTAAATATGAAATATTAAGTATGAAACAAAAATTATAGTGGCATTCATTATAAACAACATATATTATAAACAACAAGCCTAAACGAATTTAAAGCAAAACTGAATGTGAGGAGAGATTAAAACTGAAGCCCATAAGGGCTTCAACACTGTTTGACTAAAATATTAGCATTGAATAATTTAATAATGTGAGTTTGAATGATTTCATAAACTGAACTGCTCATTTAATTCCTGTGAATTCAGGTGATTCATGTGACAGGTCGGATTCGGTGTCGGCCAGCACTGGTGCCAGGCTCCCCCCGCCCCTTGCATCGGCCAATGGGATTGGTTGCTCTGGCGCACACGCTTCCGCCCTCTACGCTGAATGAGGTGCGCATGGAAAGTAACATGTTTGTCTTCCGCGTCAACATGGACCTGCAGATCAGCTACTGCGAGAACAGGTAACCTCCCAGCATGCCTTTCAGTCTCAATCACATTATCTTTAGCTAGTAGCTACCTTTGCCAGAGTGTTTGCCCATAATTATTGTAAATAATAATGTGTACCATATTTTTATTGCATTAACATGATGTCCTAAGCCTGTGGAATAGAATTGCACTACATTGGCGAAAGTATGTTTGAAAATATAACATTTATGTGCACTCAAAATTCAACTTTTTCAGTGTCTGGGAAGCAAACTGACATTTAATAAAGTAATAAAGTAAACGATAGCACTTTATTTTACTGTCCTGTTCCGTACATACTATGTACTTATTATAGTAATTGCAATAACTGGGTAATAACTAGTTACTAACCCTGAACCTATCCTGAACCCATGTAGTTACCTTATATTACCCAGTACTTTGCTGTAAAATAAGGTGCAACCAAGTAAACATTTAATAAATCTGCCATAATAAATGGAAGTAAGTGTTGTATAGAGTCACTCTTAAGCCTGACAGCAACTGTTGGTGTCTGTCCAAGCTTGTTTTCGCTGATTGGACATGTTGAATCGTCACTTGTCAGGTCGTGGAATGTCTGAGAAGTGACGTACTGTATTGAGGTATTGTCTGTGTTGGTCGGTGTCTGTCGGTGCAGTGTGAATTGGTCTTTATATGTGTCCTTGTGTGGGGATTGTAGGATTTCAGAGTATATGGACCTGAGCCCAGCTGAGGTGGTTGGCCAAACCTGCTACAACTTTATCCATGCGGAAGACCTGGACACCATCAGGCTGAGCCATGAAGACTGTAAGTCTGTCAGGATTTGTGCTAGCTTTTTTTCACCTCCCAATCCAGCAAATATTTATATTTGCAATCCTGGGTTTGATCTTGATAAACTAAACTAGCTTATTACACAGCTCTCTCAAACTTCTTTTCTTTTCATCATTTTCTTTTATATTTATTTTATTATAATTTGTAAATACGCATTTCATGTCATGAACTTGATCATGCTTTTGGGTTTTAACTTGTCATAATGACCAACAAACTGTTATCCTTTACCTGTAATGTACTGTAGGACGATAAGGAAATGTGAAGATCTTTTGTGATGGTGGGAGCATAAAATGAATGGAAAAAGAAAATAATGTTAGTTTGAATAGGTCAACATTTAAAGAACAGTTGTATCTGATTTGACAGTTTAAGAGCTTGAAGCTGCTGTTTACATCTTGACAACATCGCCCCCTAGCCAAATAAACAAATTGTGTAACTCTTCTCCACTTCCATGTTTAAGAAATGTATTGTGGTTTTCAGATATTCAAACCTAATAACTATTAACCACTGACTATTTTCCTTCTCTCTTAGTGCTGCGGAAAGGGCAGGTTGTGACAGGGTATTATCGGTGGCTGCAAAAGAGAGGAGGGTATCTGTGGATTCAGTCCTGTGCCACCGTGTCCATTAACCACAAAGCGCCCCATGAGCGTAACGTCATCTGGGTCAACTATGTGCTCAGGTCAGCTTCCTAGTGACCTTATGTGTTTGTGTTTTCGAGTGTTGCGGTTCAGTATAAAAGATATGTTAATGTAATGCGAGTTTCCACAGTGGCTCTTGTAAACGCTCTTCCTCTCCATCTGTCGACAGTAATCTTCATCACACAAGTGCACAAACGTTCAAAGAAGTCAGACAAAAACAAGAAAAAAATTGGCTGAATTTCAGTGATAATTGGACTGGATATATATAATTACACCAAATTGATGTCAACATTTTCTGGCTGAATGGTGTTTTAGTTAATTAGCTTTGTAATTACGATAGCTAATTAACTTCTATAGCACCCTGCTGGAGTCATGTTCAGAAGGGTTTTTCTTGTGTGTGCGCGTGTGTTGGAAGCGTTATCACAAGTGAGTACCTCTCATTCCACGCTGTTATTCTCTGTGAGGAGGAAACTCTATTATAACTATGTTCCAAAATCTTCCTAACCGCCATGAAACCTGTGACTGATTTGGAACTTTCTACATGGTTTTGTGCCAAAAAATAACCTTTGTTCACTAAGTCCTCATGCACAGCACGATACTTGGTTATGTTTACAATTTATCTTAATAGATTTTTCCATAAGCATATGTTGCTAAGCCAACAATTATTTAAGTTTAAAATGCATAACACAAATATTTTGGGTCAAAAACAATTATTTTATATTTATCTGTCTGCCATCTTGGATAATTTTTTCACTGATTTTGTTGCAAAACATTTTCGGATTCCCTTCTCAATATCACTGTCATATTTGTAGAGCACAATTAAAAACAACAGTTGACTAATGCTGTATGATGATTTCAAAAAAGGAAGTCAAATGCTGGACCATACATTAACTACAAGATGAGGAAAAAAATTACAACATATAAACACACTGTGTAACAGGTTGATACATGAGACTGTCTTAGAATTTGACAAACAAGTAATTTTAAAGTTGGAGAAAAAAATGAAATGTATGCGTGCATGGGTGAATCATTCACAATAAGATCATGCCATGCCTACTTTAATGCTGTTGCCTATCTGTTGGAAAGGCCTTTGTGTTGGGAGTGTCTATATGATCCCTTAAAGCGCTGCCTAGGTAGGCAGCTTACGTACATTTTAGAACAGGCACTATATGAGGTACCAGTACCTCACATAGTGCAACCTCCTGTGGTGTGATTCAGCCATACTAAATGATTGGAGAATCACTGTTAACCTGTGGCACAGGGTTTAGCATTTAGACTGTCAAATGTGTAATGCTCCCTAAGGTAAACTGCTTACACTCTTTTATCTGTATTTTCAGTCGAACAGAGCTGGCAGACATGCCTCTGGACTTATCACAACTTCCAGAAAGCCTGAGGGCAGAGCGGCTTCAAGCAAGCTCCTCCCCACGTGACAACTCTCCAAAGGCACAAGGTATGCTCGTAGCCCCACACACAATTATCTATCCATACACTGGTAATAAGCTACTCAACAGCCCGAATCAGCAGACTTCTCTTTTCTCCAGGCTCCACGGCGACGCAGCCATTGAAAGGCAGGTCCGAGACAGACCACAAAGGGAAGGAACCCTTTTCGCACACTGCTGCCAGCCAATCAGAGAGCACCAGGAAGAGATTGCACCAGCCTGACCCTGAAAGTGGTCTTCCTGAGGCGAGGAGGCGGATTGAAGTGTTTCGTCAAAGAGAAGACAGCCCATGTACCTCCTCGGACCAAGCCAGCGACAGCGAGGTGGAAGAGGACGATGAGAGAGTGAGCGAGTGGGACCACAACCCCACCAGCAAACGGGTGACGAGCGAAGAGGGGGCACTGAAACAAGGCAATGGGGCCAACGGAGCAGGTAAGATCCACAACGGCCGCGCTGTGATCCAGCACCTTAAGAGCGTGGTGACCAGTTCTGGGTCGAATATTAAGACTGAACAAGAAGTGATAGGAACAACTCTAGGTGCAGGTTCTGGGAGGCGCTGGAGCCAACCTCAGCACAGCGGTGTAGGAACCAATGGCAACAGTCCACCTTCCCAACCTCCAAACTCCACCCCAACAGAAACTCCACCCAAGGGTCTGTTCAACCCCCCCTCCCCGACTCTGTCTCCACCCATCTTAGCCTCGTCCCTGCCGAGAGATGAACGGTCCATCCACGGAGGGCGCGCTCCAGACTTCGAGCTCCTGCAGAGACTGACTGCGAGTGGGGCTGCGGGACGTGTGCTCTTTCACCCCCTGGCTCTTGGCCCACAGGGGCCTCAGAGTCTCTACGCTCCCAGCACCATCCGCTACGCCCCACCTGAGATGCCTACAGCTCACGCTGACGGGCACCACTCAGACCATGTGGTCAAAACTCCCGCTTTCTTTCCCCACCTGCAAAGGATCGCGTCTCTGCCTCCTTTTAGCGGCTTTTCTCCAGCCGAACCCACCTTTCCTCCAACTCTGCCCTTCTGTATGAACGGACTGAGGGGGGCAGCAGGGACAGACGAGGATTGAGGGAGAAAGACAGAAATAAATATGTAAAGAAGAGGCGGAAGAGATTGTAAAGGACGGCACAACATTGAGAGAGGAACTACAGAAGAACTTGAGGTTTGTCAAACAATCTTCCCAGAATCCTCTCTGGACTTTCCTGTTATTTTGTTAATGTGTCTTCCTCTCTCTGGACAAGCAGTCAAAGCCATACTGAACATATGAAGGACATCATGCAACTTACACAGAGAGACCATCCTTGAGGCCCGAACCATTGGGAATATACAGGACCGTCATTGGGTAGGAGGCTCTTTGATGAGGAGCGCGTTGCGCGTACTACTAACCTTTTTGGCCCCCAGGACATGGGCCCACCTATATATTTTTTTCCAAGTCCCAATGAATTTAAGAAACCACACAGGAATATGCAAGTATGGATAAAAGTAGCATGGTGGTAATTCCCAAATAAGACATTCCTAAGGAAACAATACATAAGAAAGCACAGTCCACAGGTCCTTGACTGACAGAGGGATCGCAGTGAAAATAAAGATTAGAACTTTTGAACAGTGTAGAATTTTCATTTTTGTACAAAAAAAAGAATTGTCTTTAAACATCTGAAAAGAATCACTTGAAACATGATAAATTCAAGGTCATAGCCATATAAAGACAACACCGAGTTGAAAGAATTCATACGTGCAAAGGCCCCAAAATAATTGTTTTTCTTTTCCTACAAGTCATGAGCAAATATCATGGCCTAATCTTCCTATAAGAAATTTGGGGGCTTTTGGGGGGTTGTGGGCGGGGTGGGTGTGGTTAAGTGTGTCTATTTGTCATGTATCATGTCCAAGCACTTATAGTATATTGTTGCATACACGTAGCACTTCATCCATGGCCAGATATTCTAGTTCTAAAACCACAGGAATTACGTTCACAGCTTTTGTGGCAGAAATGTGGTGAAGATTCTGCGAACCCGAAGTGTGTAGAACATTGCCTGTTATATAAAGGTGTAATATTTTATTTAAAAAAATAAAGTGCTCATTGGAAGAATATCACAAACCCTATTAAAGCCTAGTCACATTTCACTCAAAAATCCAAAGAAAGTAAGAAATTATATTTTGCTTGACTTATGATTTTGTGACATTATTTTAATGTGAATTAAGCATATTCTCTCCAAATTCTCATTACTGTAGTGCAAAAAAAGTTTTTTTACTTTAATTTGTTTTTCAGTAATGATAATCTAATGAAAATCACCAATGAGAATAATGGGAATTACAAAAAAATTAATCTATTAAAACACCCATTTGCATTACACGTTGAAAATTTGGCCCAATTTTCATTCCCTCGGGTCATTTTGACCTCAAACTCATTTTTATTTTTTTTTCAATTGAGTGTTCATTGGAGGGATCAAAGACCTTAGGACCTTTGTCACACTTGAACCACGAATGCACACCAAAAAATGTTGATTCGAGGACTTTGTGATTGTAATAAAAAAGAGTAACAAATCCTTCCCTCGCAGGACAATTAAATTCAACACAAATGCTAAAACTTTTCCAAAAATGATGTAATGTCTAAATGTTTATTTGAAAGCATTCTGAAGAGATAAACTCAAGAACTGACTTTAGGACCCAGCGGAACAGCTAATTTGCTCCATATAGTGCTATAGCGCCATCTAGTGGCACGAGTCATGAAATATCATGTTATATATATATATATATATATATATATATATATATATATATATATATATATATATATATATATATATATATATATATATATATATATAATTATTATTATTATTATTATTATTTTTTTTTTTTTTTCACAAGAGGTCAGCAGACACCAAAACTGACCCAATGTGATATTTTAGGGCTTTGGGTCATTTTGACCCATGAGGGAAGGATTTGTTACAGAATGCGCGGAGAGGATAATACTGCAAGGAACATGTTCCTAAAAATAGGCTTTGTAATAAAACCCAATTAAATATGCAAATTTTCTTCTTGCAAAATATAATTTCACTTTTTGTCTTTTGAGTTTGGGATTAAATGTGACCTGGACATTGTAGGATTTTCCCCTCTGTGTAAAGCTGAGGCACAGGAGCTCTGTTCCCAAATCTAGTGAGGTGCCTATTGCAATGCATCTTACGGGCTCCTGATGTGAGGCTGTTCCATAGATAGTAAAACTGAGATACCTTATTTCATTGTGGATCCCAGAATACATTGCAGAAATATTTGTGCATACAGATTCTGTATGTATTCTTTGTACCTATTTAAGTACTGTTAGCTACATGCAAACATCAAATTATTGGAATCAATGGCGAGGCAGTTCACTAGATTATGGCACTAGTGTTTCCCAACCCTGCTCCTGGAGGCACACCAACAGTGCACATTTTGGATGTCTCCCTTATCTGACCCATATCTTTCTGGTCTTGGAGTCTTTACTAATGAGCTGATTCAGGTGTGATTGATTAGGAAGAGTTGGAAAATGTGTAGCGTTTGGTGTGCCTCCAGGAACAGGGTTGGGAAACACTGGATTATGGAACAGAGTCAGGATGCCAAACAACAAGGTCTGTACTTTACAGGCATAATTATTATAATATTCTAAAGAAATAAAAAAAAAAAAAAGGAATTAAACCGATTTAGTACTTTATAAACCCATAATATGCCTGTGTTTAATTCTACAAAAATGTGACTGAAGATCCAGAGCTAGCTTTCTCAGATATAGGTAGCTTTCACATGGATGGATCGATGACATAAATTTCAATTCCTTTCAGATTGCAGTCACTAAAATAGTTTTGTGAAGAAAAATATGGAAGTTGTAATTGGACCACAAGAACAATATCAAGTTCTGGTAACTCATGAAACCGCACCGAAGATAACAGGATGTGGTTTAAGCCGTAACTAATTACAGATACAAGCTTCACCATGTGAACATTTTCTTGCTTTTCTTTTCAATTTCTTGTGTATGCGGGTTTCTCTGCAGTATTACCAGATATGATGGTTTTCAGTAGGATTAAATGATATGAGATGGTTTTTATTTGTATTTGTGATCGTGTATGAATGTGTAAATAGTTGAGAGCGAGAATCAGTCGTGAAACATCAGATGAGTTGGTGTTTCTTTAACCTTTGCCATCACTGTGACTCTAACTTCTTTATGATCAGATGTTTGTGAAAATACAGCGCCATGAGCTTTGAATGAAAATGATACACTGTAAAAAATGATTATTATGATAATCCAAACCACAATAATAAACTCTATTCCAATAATGGAGCATTTATTTGTGCCATGTCATTTTGTTCTCTGCATATTCGAGCTCGACCCGTCAAGATCACCAAATGCCGGTGGTTCATGAAGAAAGAAATTAAAAGGGGTTTGGGACGACATGAGGGTGAATAAATGATAACGCTGAAACAAAAAGTAAAATTCTGTTATTATTTACTGATGTTCCAAACCCATGACTCCTTTTCGTTACACAAAAAGATCATCATTTTTGACAAATTTGAACGGGATGCTCATAGTTTTGAAAATATTTGAAAATATAGTTTTCCATATTCTGGTCACTCTTTTTACAATGAATGGGGACTGAGACATCCAAGCTTCAAAAAGAACCACAAAGGTCATAAAGTGTTCCATACAGTAGACCAGTTTTGTGAACCAGATCAAACAATTAATTTAAAAAAAAATATGAGACTAAAGAATAATTTGTTCACAACTCATACATCCCAATTTTTGCACCAAGGAGAAGGATTTTAAAGTTTTAGAGAACAACCACAACTTAAATTTCACTCTGATTCTCACACAAAGCAATCATAACTTCAGAAGACTGGGAATATAGTGCTTTAGTCATAGATCACTTTCATGGTACTTTTACATTCTTTTTGAAGCTTTGAAAGTCCTTATTCACTGTAAATGAATGAAAAAGTTCCACTAGCTTACTGTTCAAAATGTAAGCTTTTGTGTTTGAAAAAAAAAAGAAGTATGTACAGGTTTAGAATGACATAAAATGATGAATTCTTTTCTAAGAGAGAAATTTTCCTGGGGTGGAGTAATTTTCCCTTTTAAGGGTATGTTCCCACTTGGCATGTTTGGTTAAATTAAAATGAACTCTGGTGTGATTACTCTGTGTCAGGATTCAGTTGCGGGTAACAGAACATTTTATTTTGCTCTCAATGAGCCCAGAAAAAAAAAAAAGAGAAAGTCCAAATAAATGTCCAATGGGCCAGGAGAACACTTCTCAAATATAGCATCACCAGTGACGCCGTGTCCTAGTCAAACTGAGATCATCCAAACCTGATGAAAGCAATGAGCGTACAGAGAGGGTTTGGGGTTGTGCATCCGAGTCCCAACTGAACAGAGAACGCCTGGGCAGCCAGTTGAGGAAACCAGGCCTGGCAGGACAAGAGGGAGAGAGTGGAAGCAGGACAAAAAAAGAAAAAAAAAAGCAAACAAAACAGCACTTGGAGTCTGAAACAGCACAACACGACAAGGCAACAGAGACAAGTTGGTCACATGCGATTGCATGGCAGTACTACACACAACAACAGTCTGACAAAACAAGAACACAAGAGGATCTAAAATGGAGGATATTAATGAGGGATTAATTAGCAACAGGTGGGACGTGAAATCAATAGATTATTAAGGATAACGAGTGGGAGGGGAAACGACACAATGACTGCGGAGCATATGGAGAGCTGGCAAAGCAAAGCACATGTACTCAAAGACAACAAGGCACACAGACACAGAGAAAAACACAGCCGATCAGACCGAGGTCATGACAGTTTATGCGGTTTATTTGAATGTGTGAAAGGTGAAATCTGAGGGGGCTTTCACACCGGCAGTTTAGTTCGGAACGG
The DNA here is from genome assembly GCA_030578275.1 of Meda fulgida. NCBI lineage: Eukaryota > Metazoa > Chordata > Actinopteri > Cypriniformes > Leuciscidae > Meda > Meda fulgida. The sequence continues at coordinate 26,326,379 of CM060630.1, read as the reverse complement.
GGCACCGTTCACATGAAAAATCGCTAATGTGAATGCTGTCATGGGATCCGGGTGCGCACTGGGCTATCGAACCCGAGACTACCTGGAGGAGGTGGTCTGAGTTCGGTTGCTCCCGAACCGTTCCACGGTTCGCGTGAATGTAAAAGCAATACGGACTCGGGTGCGCACTTGTTCAGGGAGTGAAGTGACCTGCGCATGCGTTTTAGCTTATTGTGACGTATTCAGTTAAATAAAACACTTGTAAGGGATGATAGTGTTGATGAATTACCTTGGATACGAGCTAGAGTGAGCCGGCAGTGTATTCGCGCATTGCGCGTGCATCAGGGCAACACATTTGGAAATCCACTGTCTCCTCAAAATAGTCTGTTTGCAAGCAGCAGAAGCCCACCTTATGTGACACATGCACATTAAACCTGTATTGTTCACTCAGCTGCGCATAATAGCAGCGAATTAATTAAATAAAACACAATATATTGACCCGCGTTCTGTTTTCTATCATGCGCCGTGCACGTTTGCGATGACGTAATATGCACGCAAACGCAACAGGGTTTGATAGAATCAAGTTGAGTGTGTAACCAGACCAACGCCGCGGGGGGCGCCGGGAACAATCGCGCTCGGGCTCGGACCGCAGCAAACGAGCCCAGTGTAAAAGCCCCCTAAATGTAACCTCCCTAATTCTACACTGTGCATTTCCCAAAAGCATCCTTAGCCAACTGCATGGTCGCAAGTTCCATTCATATCTGTTGGTAAGGACGAACTTGCGACCATAGCTGCTTTTGGGAAACGCCTCTCGAGGCCAAGGGAGTGAGGTTTACCTGCACAGCTCTTACTAGCTGAACCTCACTCCCATCCGGGTCATGGTACCAATGAATAGTGATGGGTGCTTTTGAAACACTGCTCCATGAATCTTCGAAACGTATCAAACTGCCAGTCATGTGATTTCAGTAAACGAGGCTAAACGGGGGATCTCTGATCAGTTTTATAAATTTGTTCATTTTAATGAGACATTTGGATAATTAAAAGTAATAATAGTAGTTGATAGTCTCTTACTGGCCAATTTAGCTAAGCAATCCATGGAACAAACAAAACAAGCCCTGAAAATTGATACAAGAATACATATTATATAGACACTTATATTTAATGATATGTTTATCTGCACAGGTCTTACTATAACTGGCCAAAGTTACACTTACCCTCCTAAAACCTCACTCCCACCCGGGTCACGGCACCAATGTTACATCGAACCGGTGTCTCCGGCTTGGGAGGCAGGCGCACTATCAAGGATGCTAAAGACCACAGTCTGTATGCGTTATACGCAGAGTGAACACACCCTAAGAATAACATGAAAAATACAATGGCAAAAAAAGTACACCAGTTGCATGCTTGGAAACTTTCAAATATTTGAAGTCTCTGTCTTGAATGACGTGAAGGGGGTTGCTTTTGGATTTGAAAAGTGAACATTCAAAAGGGATTAACAATCCGCTATTATCTTGTGTAAATTTTGTAATCCACACCGGTCCATGTTAACAAGTTCAAAAGAAGAGGAAAAGAAAGGAAAGATGAAAGAACATGGATCGGATTGATGTGATAAGCTGCTTTAACAACAGCTCCCTCTGGGAGCACATGTAAGCTACCCAACTCTGTCAACTCTTCCGCTCTGCTCACAATAAAGCCTTTTGATTGGCGTTCATCATAATCCGTGTACAGATTCATAACTCTGGCTCCGTGTCTTTGAAGCGGAGTCGGTGAGCGGCCTGCTGTCAGAGTAATAGGCCGGAGGGTCGAGACAAAGGCAGACGCTGTGATTGAAACGTGGAGCGTGCTGTGTTAGCGATGGTGTTGTGTTGTTTCAAGAAACCCCAGGGAGGGGCTCTGACATTGAAGACGGGTTAAAACCTGTTTTACATTCAAGTGGCAGGCCTCAGTTCATTAGTGTGAGGATCATTCCCTCTTGACGACTAAAGGAATTGCATACTAAAGAAGCTGAGTTGTTGGGAAGAAAAGGCGAATGGCCGGGCCGTGTGCGTGCGCATATGATAACTCGACTGTGACCCGAAGTTTCTCCACGGCCATCTTTTAAGAGCAGACTGACATATAAACAGGAATTAGTTCTCTTTTATGGGTCATTTTGGCAATAAATAGGGGGAACATTGTGGTTTTCAGTGATCTTGTGTTGCAAATGGACATATTAAGACAATAACAAATGAAGTTCGGTTTAACACACCGGTTCCACATGAAGGAGATGCAGCTCTTTGCGATTATGAACTCAGTTTGTGTAACGCAGGTGTGTGAAGTCTGGCTTGTGGGGATGTGTTTGGGCGCTGTGCCCTTTAGCCGTGTGGCGGCCCCTGTAGATGCCCTGAATGTGAAGCAGAGCTGTGTGCGCTGAGGGAGAGACAGACAGACCGCGGGCCAACTGCACTGAAACACGCACAGAATCAGTAACTAACGAACTGCACCAAAACACCAGAGAACGAGTCGGAGAATAGGCAAGAAAAACATGGACAACGTCAGACATATTTCATTTGTTCTTGAGCCCTCAATGTTGGGGGTTAAATAATTAAATCCAGTGACACAACAAGTGTAACTGCATTTATTAGTTGTCTTATGGTAGCAGTTTTCTAAACAGCTTTTTGGATAAAGTAAAACTGAAGTTGTTATAGTGTTTTCTTTTCTATTTTGTTGTATATGCGATTGAAATTGCTTCACAAATTAGATAAATGTAGGGCAGGACTTGATTTTGTCCATGGGGAAACTGATTAGATGGTTGTGGTTTGCTATTGGTCGATCTCATGTGAGTGACAGGTTGCCCCGCCCTCTCGCCAGTAAACAGATCATCAGAGAAGAGATGCAAGAGGGAGGGGAAGTTATTTTGATTAAAGATTATGAGGGCAAATTAATTAAATTATTTGCACAGATAAATCACAATACATACTGCAATATTCCATTGAAGAAGAAAAAAAGAAAAAAGAATGGTCTAGTTCTGGAAGCGCATTTCAGGCACTGATGTTGGACTAGCAAAATCGAATGAGTGATAGCATTACTCATCAAAAATGTATTGGAACAAAGAGTACATATATTAAAATATGTAATCAAGTAGAGAGTAAACGTTGATAATGTCTTGGATACTCGGTAAAACTAGAAAGTAGCCAAAAAGATACTTAAGTAATATTACATTTACTTAAAATTTGTTTATTTGTTACCCACAGTAACAATTTATTTAGTTGCTGGACTGTAAACTACTTTAACTAGTGTGTCGATTGGAAAGCTACAGCTTCTGCAACACTGTCAGCTTGTTAACCTCTAAAGGCCACTAACATGACATTTCCACCTTGTGCAGCGCTGAATTCACACCACCTTAAGCATCAAACCTGTCCTTCTCAGAAATTGCGGGAGACAAATGTGCTTGCATAGTCCCCGTTTATGTACATATTCATAGACTAATTATGTACTGTAAATAGCACTGAAGGTCATGCATAAACAAATAGTCTGTAACCAGTGATAAACACTCCCAATCAACATACAATGAATGTCATTGGTTTTAAAGGTTCACATTTATAGAATGTTCTGCATTTTACATTAACATAAATATGCATTAAAAAAAACACACACACGGGTGAAAAACAGCAGAAATGCACGACAGAGGTGGAATTATGAACATCAGCCATCAGGCTTCAGGTTCAAAAGCCACATAAAGATAATCATCTACCTGATACTAAAAACTCAACAAAAAGAAAACCTGACACAATTCTAAATGTGTTCCGAAAATTACAAAATACGACTATGCAGCAACAATACTTGTGCATTTATATGCCGACAGACAAGTGCCATAATTTCTCTGAGGACTCATACAAGGTCTTTGATAACAACAACAGCAACAGTGACAATAAATCAACAACGACAAAAAAAAAAAAAAAAAAAAACTTTTTGGATGACAGTAATTAAATTATATAATCAAATAAACGCATCCCTTTGAAGATGTACAAACAGAAGTGGAACGACTAATGAAAGAAGCAGCGCACATGTTCCCGAGTCCCCGCGCTATTAACAACCCGCACACGCGCACAGATCAACACGTCTGTCTGTTTACCGTGAATCCCTTCCTCCAGAGACGCCACCTGCCCTTGATATCTCACACAACCTCCACGCACGTTTTGTTTGAACTTTTTACCATTTAACAACTTTTTGTCATTACAATTTCACAGTTGTAAATAATTAACCCCTAACGTGATGGAAGTCTATGGGGCAAAACGCTCAATACAATAAACATTAGGCTTAAACACTGCTACAAAAAGCAGTTTTTAAGGACAATCAAATTGGCTATATAAGTCATTTCAACTTAAATTACAGCTAAATGACTCAAAAAATAGAAAATTGCTTAACTCATTTTAGTTAAAGTACTGTTTGAAAAGAATAACCACAAAACTTAAACATTATACTAGGCTGTATCAAATAATTTACTAACATCTGTGCAATATGGGATATTTAATCTCCTGTCAAAACATGTGGAGATTTTTGGTCATGACAGGAGTTAGAATGGCATATAACAAATTCAATGTGCGATTCTTTCACTATAGTGGCATGATTAGAAAATTAATATTTATGCTTTATGCGATTGTTTTTCAAAATTGTGTATTTTAGTGTTTATATTAGTGTAGTGTCTTGCCCCACTAGAGCTGTTAATGTTTTCTACAACTATTAATAGTCTTTTTTTTTGGTCATTTAAATAAAGCTGAAATAAAATAAAATATTGGTAACACTTTACAATAAGGTCTCATTTGTAAACATTAAGCATTAACTAACATGAACTAACAATGAGCAATACATTTTTGCAGTATTAATTATTAACCTAATATTACTTTATAATAATGTTCATGTTAGTTCACAGTACATTAATGTTAAGAGATACAATCTTTGTTTTTTTTGTTTTTTTAAAAACGTATTTGTAAAATTTGAGATTTAGGGTACGATTACATGACAACAATATACTAAAAATGAAAATGTTTTTTCCATTTTTCGACAACGTTGCCAAAACGATCCCCGTTCTCACGGATGCACGAAAACCAGTAAAAACGCTGTATTCTCCTGCTAGACCAGTAGTTCGCGATGTCACCTTGTAAAGAAACACTACGAGCCGGCTAGACTGAACACGTAATACACATGCGCATGATGTCATCGTTTTCTCAAATGTGTGTTTCTAGAGTTTTACAAGGAGACAATAACGTTATCGGTTTCCCAAAATGTCGTTGTCAATGAACAAGGCAAAACACATAAAAAGTTTTCAGTTTTTAGTCAAAAACGATTTCGTACAAACGGCCCCTAACTTGCGTTTTTTGCGTACATACGACAATGTTGTCACAAGGATCTCTGAAAATGATTAAAAAGGCTGTATTCTGCTGATAGGCCAGTAGTTGGCGATGTCACTGTAAAAAAAACACTATGCACCGATAAATTGACCATGTAATATGCATGTGCATGACACCATCGTTTACACAAATTCTGCAGTTTTCGCGTGATTTTTTCCCCAAACCACTTCAGAAGAAATCCCGCCATGCAGCTGATTCTAAACTTTTCATTGGTAATGTCAATCACTGTACTGATTCCCTACACCAAACACTGATCCCTAAACCTACCCGTCACTGTAACCGAAACCTATGAAATCGGCTGCAGTGCGGGATTTCCGCTGAAGTGGTTTGGACAGAGACGACTATCGTTTTAAAAAGCTTCCGTTTTCAGGTCCTCAAAACACCACTGTCGTGAAATAAATGGCCAAAAATGTTTTAGTCGAAAATAGTGTCTTGTAAATAACCTCTTAAACTAATACAAAATTCAAAGAAATAAAAGAAAGTTGCCAGAACAGCCTAACTGAAATAAGTTTAAGTTGCAAAGTCACTAAAATGGAAATATCTATGGGAAATACACATAGGTTAAGTGATAAATATTTAAAACAAACAAACAAACAATTTAAAAATGACAAAACCACATAATGGAACTACTAAAACTTAACTAATATATATATATATATATATATATATATATATATATATATATATATATATATATATATATATATATATATATATATATACACACTACCGTTCAAAAGTTTGGGGTCTGTAAGATTTTTTATGTTTTTAAAAGAAGTCTCTTCTGCACACCAAGGCTGCATTTATTTGATTAAAAATACAAAACAAACCCAGTAATATTGTTAAATATTATTTCAATGTAAAACAGCTGTTTTCTATGTGAATATATTTTAAAATGTTATTTATTCCTGTGATCAAAGCTGAATTTACAGCATCATTACTCCAGTCTTCAGTGTCACATGATCCTTCAGAAATCACTCTTAATATGATTATTTGATGCTCAAGAAACATTTCTGATTATTATCACAGTTGACAACAGTTGTGCTGCTTCATATTTTTGTGCAAACAGTGATTCATTTTTTTCAGGATTCTTTGAAAGTTCAAGAGAAAAGCATTTCATTAAAAAAAAAAATTTTTGCATTATTATAAAAGTCTTTACTGTCACTTTATATCATTTTCATGCGTCCTTTTATATATATATATATATATATATGAAAAATCTCATTCAAAATATGATTAAATACTATAATAGTTTATAAATAATACGAAAATAACACTGCTCCATAGACTTCTATTGTAAATGCATTACTGTAGAAATGCAATTTACAGTACTTTAATTTAACTAGTCTTGACCTGAATCACTCCTTTAGCACCACTAATAGTTGATCCAAAATAACAGACAAGAAAAATTACCAACTGACAACAATTTAATCTGTAATAGGACATTATAGATGACATTGTTGAATTATTCCTTGAAGGTAAGATGTGTAGATTTGCAGATTTGCTTTTAACATTGAAAAAAAAACCCCTGGATTTAAACATTTAGAGTTGACTGATTCTAAGTGTGCCGATTAAATGTACAGTAAACATACACACACTCCAGTAGAGTGAATCTCTGTATATGACCACGTGTGGTCCACACACACACACACACACACACACACACATCTCACCACACTGGATTATCGACACACCAAAGACAGGAACTGCTAATAACAATATCTATACGTTGGATTCATGCAGTCGTGCTTTCATCTCTGTTGAGAGAAAGCCATGAGTTGGAAGATGAAGTCTAGAAGTTCGTCAATTCTACAAGGAGTCATTTTATTGAGTAAGACTAGAGCAGGAAATCTGAAGGGAATTGTGAGACGTGAGGTAATCATTTTCAAATAAATCTCAAGTTCAAAACAATGGAAAAATGCAGCATGATGAAAACTGCTATGTACCATGAAAAAAACAGCTCTTATATTATAAAAGCTGGAAGACTTTACAGTAAGGTTCAGTTTGATAGCATTACTTAATGCAAAAATAGAACAATATTGTCACAGCGTTTATTAACCTTGATTAATGTTAATTTCTACAGATACAAATACATTTTTAAAGTCACAATTATAGATATATACATTTAAATTATATATGTAAAAACATAAATGAGAAATTATAATTGCTATACATTATAAATTAACATGAACTAATGTATTATCAAAAAGAACAATAGAATATTTATAAATGAATGCTGTATTGTTATTATCAGTTGCTTAATGCATTAACCAATGCTAGAAAATCAAACCTTATTGTAAAGTGATACCAAACAAATATCAGAATTTTTATTTCTAAATTACATCACTATATAAAATAGTGAACATGCCCATTTATTACAGTTGAACAACAAAGATGCTGAACTAGTTGTCCGGTAAGTGCTAGTTAAGAAATTGACTTTAATTTGAATGTTCCAGCACTCATATCCCACAACCAACAAAAATATTAGAGGAAAAATGTGAATTTAAGTCTCTTTGTAGTGGGACAGCTCATGCTCAAAAGTATAGGAAACAAAAACTCACTCAACCCAATAGAGTACTGCACAATAATGTTGGTCGAAGCCACAACTCCACACCGACCTGAACCCAGAGTTGCCTTTTGTCTTAAAGCAGTTTATGAATACAGAACTCTGGCTCTGGGTCAGTGTAAAAGGCATTTCAACTCAAAGTCTCCTCTAATCTCACTTGTCTTGGCCTTTTTCTTCAGGACCTCGTCTCTCGCTCCGGGCCCTGCACTCGGAGCACTCCCCGCCTTCATCTGCCCCGTGCTCCTCCTCTTCCTCATCCTCGTCGTGGATGATCTCCACCTCCAGGCGGCCGATGTAGAGCGATACGGCACACAGCCAGAAGAGGGCAGCGCTGGACACCACAGCTGTTTGGAGCAGCACAGCGGGCAGAGAGAGAAGCATGATCCTCCTCAGAGTCAGAAGACTGAACACGTATGACGCTCCACCAAACGACACACACACTCCGCCCAGGATGAAGAACGCTGCGGGACAAAAGGAACAAACCTTTCAGAACAGGAAAAGGATTTAGGTCTGAGTCAGATAGACAAGATGTTACTCACACACAAACAGATGACAGAGCAGAAAGGGAAAATACTGAGCATGCATAAAAACAAAAGAGAGGGACTGAGAAGAAAGAGATGTACCATATCCAGCCTCTCGGCCAACATCACTCTGTACAAACGCAATAACACCGATCCCTGTTGCCAGGAGACCATTCCGGAACCATGACAAAAATCCTGCAAAAAAGAAATAAATAAAATTGCTTAAGTTATCTGTTTATCTGCCTAGATGCCTAAATATCTAAAACATTCATTCAACACTTTTGTATAGAGTGAAACATTCAGGTTCTAGAAGTAAAAAATCTCCCATTCATTTTTTTTTTCAACAGAACAACAGATTCAGCACTGTTGCACTTTATAAAAACAGCACACATTTTGGTTGGTAAAGGAATAGTTTAAATTTACAACAAATTTACATTCTTGCATCATTTATTCACCATGTCATGTCACTCCAAAACTTATGTCTGTGTGTCTCTTCCATTCAACGCAAAATGAAAAATATAAATAATGTTCTTGTCACTGTTTTCCATGAAATTACACTGAATTGAAAATCTTAAGCTTCAAAAAAGGATGCAAAAAAAAATACCATACAAGTATAATAATAATCTAAATGACTTCAGAAGACTTGGAATAAATTGCACTAGAGCTATGTGTGAGAAAAAATAAAAATAAATTTTTTAACATGTTATTCACTGATAAACTTTTTCTCCAGTTGATCATTGAATCGGTGAGTTGAACATCATGGTTTTATGAAATGGATCAAGCAATTCATTAGAAAAGACCTGACTCTAAATAATGATTTGTTCACAAATAGGACATAAAATGACATTGAAAGGAACTTGTCCTTCTCAACAAATTATCAGGCAACTTCAGAAGATTAAGTATAATACAGACTTTATTTGCACTTTTTGTTATTTTGGAGTTAACTACATTAGTTCAACTACATTAATAGTAGCCAAAATATTCTACTAAAAAGTCCCAAAGAAGAGAACAGTCATAATTTGTAAAAACATGAGGGTTAGTAAATGATAACATTATTTTCTATATGTCAATAGGCCTAATGTGTGCCTAATCTGGACAGATGATCTCACCTGTTTCATGAGACTTCCGCAGCATCTAGAAGATAAAGTAATATAAGAGTTCATACACAGATAATTTGGTATTTATGTCAATAAAGATGAGACAATTTATAAAATATGGTAACGTTAGGCTTACTACCATTATTATTATTATTTTTATTAACATAAAACCAAGGTAATGCTATGGTTTTTGGGCACGAAACCATGTTAAATAACACGATTTTGTACCATTATTATTACGAGTAGCCTACCATTGTAGAACCATATTCTTTGGATTAGCATGTTAATAAAAATGGTGCATTAATATAATAACATCATTGTATACTAGTGTACCAGAGTACCACCAGTACTTTTCGTAATTAGTAATATATTAGTAATAATATCAATGAAACGTCTAAAGTGAGAGCACCCGGAGGAGTGAGTGTTAGTGTTTACCAGCGCGTCTGCTTTATCTAATTCAGTGATGATGTACTGTTGCTGTTGCTCCACTGCTCGTGTTCTGTTCAGCGGGGTTTTCTCAACCGCACTGCGCGCGCTCCCCCGGTGAAGCGCGCGCGCTGGAGTCCACGCGTACTGAAGCAGCGGTCGCTGCGCGACTTGCGAGAACGGGCACACAAGACGGGACAACCGCCTGCACGTTAACCAACTTATGGAAGCCATCGTTTACAATGGACTGGGAAAACCCAAAACACGACCTTTACCTAACCTCTGAACTCCGACACTGCCGGTGAGTGTGTGTAAAGACTCAAGCCTCGTGCTCGCAGGAGTGCGCGTGGAATTCAGTGGCGCCATCTATCTATCATTACTTCCTCGTCACATGATGTTATTTATGTATTGTGACGTATTCGTATTTAATGTCCCTGATGCGTTTAGTTACATCTCTTTGTTACGCAGTACTATATTTTAAAATGTATAATTTTTTAAACGGTATACATCGTTGGAAGATGCAGTCGACGTTGTGTCCACAAGATGGCGCCAAAACACAACAAATCTTGTGCTGTTATTGACATATCATGTCATAATTATGACTTTTTTAAATAATAATTTAGCGTTTTTATCTCATAATTACGATTTACCAAAGCATGATTTTTTTTTCTTTCTTATGTGGCTGAAATGGGCTTCCGTGGTATTTGGATCAGTAACAAACTCTAGTAAAGTTGTCCAAAATGCCACATAGGCCCATATATACCGTACAGTGCTTGGTAGATTACTTACAAATTGTAATCCATTACTAAATACAAATTACATGATGAAAACTGTAATCATTACACATTTTAGGTTAACTTGTTTATCACATAGGCTAGATTGAAATGGGATAAAACAAAGAGAGAGAAAAAATATGTTAAACATTTGTCATCAACAAAATTAGGGGCATTAAATTACGCCATGTAATTACGCACATTACGGCAGTTTCCCTGACTGGGGTTTGTGAGGGAACTGCAGGAGGTTTGTGAATTGATGAAAAGGTAATAATTAATTAGATCGTATGTAAAATCTTAAAATAAAAACAATCGAAATAAAGCATAAACAAGTTTTATTTTGTATGCTGTGTAGCCTTTAACTTGTGTACTTACACAAAACTGGAAGACTCTCTGAACATAAAATGGCAATAGGCTGTTTTAGAAATGACCATTTAAAAGATAATAAAGAAGAATTAGTGAATCAATAAATTCTGACTAATTTACTGTCATATTTTTAATATTAAGTAATCATGTAATCAGTAAAAATGTCACTGTGGTCTGATTATGAGTATTTAAAAGATGGAGGCCAATATAATTTAATTACAAATAAATAATTTTTGGAATCTGATTAGATTACATAATCATTTACTACCCAGCAGCTCTATATTTTGGTGGAAACTTTTTTTTGCAAATAACTAGCTTACAAAGTCTTGCAAAATGTTTTGTTAATGTAATGATTTCTGTTAATGTGATAATGTTTGAATGCTTACATAAGTCCCGCTTAAAATATGTATAAAATTGGAGAATCCAGGTTGTATAATGTAAAAAATGATGATCAATAAGTTATGACAACATGTTTTTACACTGCTTTAACTAAACTTTACTAAGTTATACAAGATTCAACAATTTTGTTTAGAAGTTGAAACGACTTAAACATCCAAGCTAATTGCACTTAAATATTTAAGTCAGCAAATTTTTACAGTGATATGTTTTGCAAATTGGTAGCTAGTTTCCTGTTGGTCTTTTCCTATTCGTGTTTTATTAGCTAAAGTTAACCGCTCACCATGTTTCAAATACCTGTTTGACCACCTTACGATGGCATAACTAGCTATTAGAAACTGCGTAAGTTTAGTTGTGGCAAAACACTTTTTTAAAATTCAAAATACTTTCCAAGCAAGCCCACTGTATTGTCCTAATTTGATAGTAAGTGTAACATCAGAAAAGTCATTTAAAGTGTGTGCTGCTGTTGTTTATAGCATATGTATGCTTGTGTTTGAGTGGCCCCTTCCGGCCTCCTCTCTCCCGGCGCAGAGGCCTTTTGTCTTGATGTGATCCTCTGGGATCGTGCGTCGCCACGCCTCAACAACCTGATGGTCATATAGCGTGAGGAGCGCAGAGAGGAAGGAGGGGGTCAGAGGAAAGACGGGACGGTGTGTGTATTTGTATGTACATGTGTGAAGAATGCCTTAAGGAAAGGGCCGCCTTTGATATAAACAGTAACTAAGCTCGGGTTGTCACGCTATGATGCTGTTCCTCATGAAGACTGCAGACGTTTTCTTGTCAAGGCATGTTATATTATGGCTGGCCATTTCATATGTTCATTAAGTGTGCATGTGCACACAGACTGACATTTAAACAATGATTTGAGTGCTAAAATTCAACTGCAAAGTAGATTGACTTCTTAAGGCATTCAATGCTTCATCTTCCTCAATAATGTATACTTTGCATTTTCTTCATTTGAGGGCTTTCTCACTTATACAGTTATTGTTGTACCGTCATTAAAGGGATAGTTCACCCAAAAATGTTCCAAACCTGTAAAAATGTCTTCGTTCTGCTGAACACAAACATTCTTCAAAATATCTTTCTTGTGCTCAGGAGAATTTTTTATTTTTTTTTACAAGTTTGGAAGAACTTGAGGGTTAGTAAATGATGATTTTTGGGTGAACTACCTTTAAATACTTAATAAATGTAACATCAATAACATAATTGTTTGAAATGTTTGAATTGTCAATTTATTTTCACTTTTTTCAGCAAGGGCACATTAAATTGATTAAAAGTGGCAGAAAAGACATGTATTATGTTTTATTTTAAAATAGATTTTCGTTTTGATCTTTCTATTCATCAAAGAATCCTGGAAAAAAAATCCACAAAAATATGAAGCAGCACAACTGTTTTCAACATGTTTCTTGAGCAGCAAATAATCATATCAGAATGATTTCTGAAGGATCATGTGACACTGAAGACTGGAGTAATGATGCTGAAAATTCAGCTTTACATCACAGGAATAAATTACTCTTTACGTTTCATAACATATTCATAATGAAGAAAGTTTTTAAAAATTGTAATAATATTTAATTCACAATATTACTGTATAATACTTGTTTTAAAAATTGTATCGACCCCAAACTTTTGAATGGTAGTCTATATGCCATAACTATTCAAATTAATATGTGAATGGAAGCTAGATTTCAATCTGCAGTATTACTTATGTCATTATGCATTAACAAGTGTCTTTTTTGGTATTTATATTATTATAATAAATTACATAGTTTATAATATGTATATATTTAATTGTATTGAACTCAATTAGGTTATAATGATGACTAGATGTGAAAATATATAAGCAAATAGCCAGCAATAACCAAAAGTATACTATATGAGGTCATAAAAATGTGTACAAAAAACTTGGTAACAAAAAATTGTATGTAAAATAATTATAGGTAACACTTTATTTTAAGGTGACGTAGTTACTACATGTACTTATACACTAAATAACAAGAAATAACAAATAACAAGAAATTATGCATAATTACAAGTAACCCTAAACCAAACCCTAACTGTATCTCTATAGTAAGTACATGTTGTTCAGTAATATTACTCAGTACTTATTTAAGTACTACGTCACCTGAAAATAAAAAGTGCAACCTAATTATAATTATAAAAGGATTCGAAAAATGATAGATAATCAGTCATTCTCGTCTGGAGGCATATGTCCTCATTGTGTCCCTGTGTTTGTTTAATCTTTTTTTCCTTTGAGTTCCTGTTATCTCTCCAGACGTGTTAACCCAGCCCGCTCTAGTTTAGCTGGAGGTCAGTCTGAGCACTATAGACAAACCGCTCTAGTAATCTGAGATAGATCCAAGAGCAAAGGCCGCAGTGATGAACACACTCACACACGGAAAGATGATTGAATTGAATGAGCAGGAGGTTTCCACTCAATCAGAGCCCGGCCGGATAAGGAAAAACACTTCCTGTTTGTCGACACATTCCAGGACTAATATCTCTCCTGCAGATGAGATGACACTGATCTGGGGCCAGTTCCTCTTTAAAAACACAGATACTTATCAACATGACATCAATCGCTGCTCAGCGTTATCAAGCCTGTGTACTTGTTAAAAGTTCAAGTAATGATATTAGTAGGTTACACGTGTATCCAAAGACTGATGTATTGATTTTTTTCTTCTCGTATTTACATTGAGAAGGAGAATTTATTTTTTTCTCTGTTAACAGTCCCATTTATGTGTCCCAGTGACGTAAGTTTGTAAAAAAAAAACTTTTCTTTAATTTTTCATTAACTTTTCAGTGTAATGCAAACACTTTTTTTCAAATCAGAATATCAGCCACTTTTAATGTCCTCATACATCACCATTATAATTAGAAATAGAAAAATAGAAAATAAATAAATAGAAAATAAAATAAACAGTAGAATACATTTGTATATCTATAAATGTTGTTTAAAAAAGACGACTTAAAAAATACCTTTTTAGACTTTTAATAATAATGATTTATTAAAGATTATTAGACCCTAGTAGATTATTAGACTCAAAATTAAATGTGTAATTTTAACATAATTTAAATACAGTATTACTTTAGTTATAATCAGTTTATAGTACTTTAGTCAGTATTATTTTAGTTTAGGTTTTAGTCATTTTGTTTTTTGTGGTTCTTGTTATTTTTCTATATTTCCATCTAGCTTTATTTTTAAGTTGTATTTTTATTTTATTTCAGTTATTTGCCTTGGCAATGTTGTAAGTTTGTGTATGTATTATTGTGTACATATTTTACCAAAGCAATTTTGAGGAGAAAAAGAACACAGTGGTCAGCTGTACAAAATCTGACATTTTAATTAAATGCTGCCAAACTCAGAAAGGTTAAGCGAACATCTTTTTGTTCTCAGTTGATTTAAGTTTTATACTTTTACACGGCACAAAGCATTTTCTTTCTGTAGCTTTTCATTCAAACATCACACATTTGATAAAGTGCTTTACTTTTTTACTTATCTGGCACTCAAACACAGAACAACACTACACTCCCTCTATCAGAGTATTTGCTGGGAAACTGCTCTGTGCTGACTGAGACTATGTTCAGATAAGCACACTACTGTACTGTTTCTATAGTATGTATACTGTACATATGCAAATGTTTACATGGAATAAATGGATGACATGCAACATTTGTCAAAATGTGTAGTATAGTATACAACCAAACACACTGGATGGACCAATGCCCCCACAATGCTTTGTGCTTGACTAAACCTTCTGTTTTCAGAGTGACGAATGAACAGGAAGTAATATCAGGTCAATTTTAACACATTTACAAATGTCAAAATATATATTTATTCATATTTAATATGCATTTTACTTGGCATTGTTTCACAAACGGAATGACATTTTTTTTTTAAATATTTCCTTATTTTTATATTGTTGAGATGATAATGAGCTAATTAGTTTAACATACTACTGTTGAAAACATTTAGCCCTCTGTTGCCTTTGCATACCGTTTTATAAATAGTAAGCAGTCTACAGTGTACACCATGCAGTATGCTAGTGTTTCATTCTGAACAGCCTCTTATAAGCATCTAATGAACTTGCAATGCCCTCTGGGAAATGTAGGCACAAGGCAAGAGTAGTGCATGAGACACCTGATAGAATGAGGCTGTTGTGTTTTCCAGGTCACATATTCACCTTATTTCAACGCGCATGTAAGCTATTTTCTGTGAATGACTTCTGATTAATTTGCCGCTATAGGTAAGAAACTGGAAGAATAACAAAATGCTGTAAATGGTCAAATAATTAGCGCTACAAACCAGTGTGTTCAGGATTACCATACTACATTAAAATCACATGATAACAAGTAACCGTTTGCAATATCAAGCAGCATAACAGACAGTTTTTGTACAGGTAAAATAACTGGAATGCATCCGCTCAGATGCATTTAAGTCACAATGGCCCGCTCTTACGGTAAGAATAAGGTGGATAAGTGCAGTTGCCATCATTTGTGGAGAGCCTCATATTGATCTCTTGTGTTGTACAGCGCCTCTCTGAGGCAGGAAGGAGATTGTCAGATCTCAGGTTAAGTGCATCTCTAGAGAAAGACACTTTAAAGACAAGATAGCATGCAGCAGTATTAGCCTAATCCTCTCATATTTTAAAAAAGGTCACAAGCAGCACCCTGTTTGACCTTTTGTTACAGAACATACATTCTGCAGATTGCAAATTGAGTTGGTTCTAATTGGTTGTATATTATAAGCTGAAAACGTCACTTACACTATGCTAACACACGGCTAGCGGCGTATATAGGCCAATTTATTCATGTTCTACGTGTGCTGGTATGCCATTGTGCCATGCACATTAAAACTAAGTCCTTGTCATTATTGTCTAGGCAAACATTCAGTCTTTCTGTGCAAATGAGTCTGTAGAATATGCCAGATTCATACATGTACCACGTGGCCGCGAACTTAACGTAGCACTATATTGCCATCTATCGAGCAGGTGAACTGAATTTTATTTAAAAGGCAACTTTTTTTTGTTTAGCTTTTTAAAGAGCTGATTCAGATGAATGGATTTCAGTAGTGAAGTGAGGCTGCAAAATATTTAGGCCTAAATTGAAGATTTATGTATTTGAATTGCATATCAAATGTCAATCCATTTAAAACAAACGAATAAACTTAAATGTATGCATATTAAAAAGCAGGTAAGATTTCAAGATTCAATTTTTTTTATTATAATAATATTTATTTTATAATAATATATATTATTATTGGATTTTATTTAAAGAATCATTCTCAAAATACTAACAATAGATTCAGCTAAAATCTGTTCATTGTAAAAATTACATTTATTCAGTTAAAAAGCATGGTTAAAATATGGCATTTTAACTAATAAGTTAGTTAAAATGTATGAGATTGAAATCAGTTGGATTAATTGATGATAAATATATAAACCTGCCTATTGTGTATTTAAAGCCCATTCAGTTTATTAGTACTATTACAGAAATCTTACATGTTTCTTACCGGTTTCATTTATGCGACTGACAAATATGCATCACATTAAGTTTATTAGTTTATGTTAAAACTGTAATCCAAAATAACATTTTTAATAAAAAAAAAATTCTTCAATTGTCACAGTTTGGAATGTACAATATATCGGAGTCATATCGGGTATCGGCATTTAATTTATCGACATTAGATGTTTGTTTGTGCAGCTCATTTTCTGTATTTTACATTTAATTATATTTGTTGCAACACTTAAACTTCTTTAAAAACACAAAAAAGTGTACAACATTGTTAAATGTAAATATTTTTCATACTGTACATTATGATGTGGTGCCTAAAATGACATGTAGCATTTAAATGCACTTTATGTAGTATTTTTATTTTAAATTTAGTATTACAAAATATCTCATTTTAATATTGTCAGTTCATCAGTTATCACATTAAATAATATTTAGACATTAAATGTCGCTTATCATTATCTGCCAGAATTCTTTATATCGGTGCATCCCAAAGTACAATACAGTCCCAGCAAAGCATTAGAAATTAAGGCTGGGGCTGTTTACACAGAAAACGTTTTGGATGCGTTTATCAAAGTTGAATTACATTTAACTTGATGCAGCATCTTAAAAACGCGGCTCTCATGGATTGAAATTCTTAAAAAAATTCTCAGAGATGTGATGCAACAGCAAAGACAATTAAAAAAACAGCGCAGACAAACCGCTAGAATATATACTACGTGAACGGCCCTAAAGTCTCCTGAAAACTGGGGAACTGCAGCATTCAAATTAGCTTTCTGCACAATATGTTTGGTTGCTACCAGATTCGCATAATTCTTGCAGCAAAGCCAGCCGTGAAAATTGACACCTTCAGAGGGCGCTGTTTATGTTGAACGTTTCCTAGGGCTCAGGCTCAATCTGAAGGGATTCTGTCCACTGAAGCATTCATGTATAATATGATTGTTGGGTATTTTATGTCAGTTTTCATGATCTAGCTGAGCACTGCCGTAAGTCAGATTTCAGTGTTAAGCTGGATAAACATTCACTGAACAAGATATGACAAAGGCCACTGGAAAATCTCACTTCACGCAGGGATGTAGTGTCGTGAAAAACAAGGGTTGAGTTTAGAGATTGAAAATCGTATTTAATACAGTAATTACTCAAAATACTAGTAGCTGAAGTCCATTCAGGATGTTTCTGTTGTTAACTTTCCTCGGGATGAGGGAAAACCGGCCATTCCTGCCAGCACTTTAATGCCGTGACCATCAAGTTTGAGACACTGTGGTGTTCATTTAAAAACAGTCGCGTGTTCATCCAATCAAATCAAACTTTTTGGATGTTTGAGGCCACAGAAAGAGCCACGATTGTTGGGCTTCTTGCATCTCCTCTTGAAAACGTCCAATCGCGCAGAAGCACGGGCCGCCACACATATGAACAGGACACACTTTAGTGTTCACTCGACTGGCTGAAACTCAGCTCTTGCTGCTCTGTGTGACGGGTACTTTAACTCCTTTCTGTCCTGCAGCTGTGAAGGACAGAAGAGACAGAAGGTGAATTAAAATAACAGAACTAAAGCAATACTCCAACCCTTGTGCTGTGCTGAAAATCCTTTACCTAATTTGGTTTTACCTTTTAAATTGCTTGTAAATCACTTATAATGATATATAATTAAAAATAACTTGCTGAATAAAAGTATTAATTTCTCTCCCTGCCCTCACAGGTCAATTTCACATTGTACTCATTCGTTGTGATATGTGGTACTACGCTTCCTCTCTTTAACATTAGTATCACCGTGAGAAAATGTGTTCCCACCAACCAAACCTACTGAACTCTAAACCTACTGAAAACATGTGGTGAGAAAACCGCCTAAGCCACAAGTTTCTTTTGAGAGGTATGAAACTCACCCAGTTTGTACTTCTCCTTAGCTTCAGTCCGCTCCTTTGCATCAAAGTACCAGACGGTGATGGCATAGCTGTGGGAAGAGAGAGATCGTAAGCCACAATTGAGAGGGGTCAGACAGTCTGACCAGTGTGTATTGATCTGATGAACTCAAGTCTGTTTAGAAACTGATATGGAGTTTGAGATGTGCAGAGTCATGTGGATAACTGTGAGGTCAAAGCACAGAAAGGGTTAAGTCAACACTAGTAGAGCGGCTGGTTTGTTTATTCCTGGCTCTGTTCTACCGGCACGAGCGCACAAACTGAAACGACGGCCGCTTACACTCAGGAAGCACGTACTTCCTGTGCCCCACCTCGGCCCCCAGCTGCGATGGTGCTTGATACACACCTACCCTCATCCTAAATCTAGAATAATGTAAAACGTAAACAGCAATTGTTTTACTACACCAAAAATATGGCGTTTAATTTGTTTCATCAAACTCATTTGAAGACAAACCCTCTTCCTGAGGAAGACCAATTGCAGGTGTGGTGATTATAGAGCAGGATCAAATCAAACCGTAGTGTTTGTAGTGGTGGGAGAACAATGGTGGTGGACGAGGGAATGGGGTCAGATGAGTGCACTAGCATGCATTTTTTTTTATGTTTTTCGCACCACATGACTTTGATTTGACAGACATGCTTTTTTTACAAGCATTATTCAAATATTATGAATGGATAATAAGATAAATTATTATTAAATAACAATAAGAAAGGATTATGCTGAGGTGTTCTTATAAATAATGTCATTATTATCATAATTAGCATTATGATAACGACGCTGTACCACGCTGACATTTTTGACATAATTCCCCAAAATATTTTTAATTAATAAACTGAAAATATGACCATCACAGAAAAGGTGTATTCAAGTCATTGTACCAGTGTTATCAGTGTGAGTGTGTGTTTTAACTGTAAACGGTGTTTACTCACCGGGTGGCAAAAGCTGGTTTCACCTCGTGTGGATTCCGGCGATCTGACCAGAAAATGAGCAGACGGTCAAAGAGAGGCTCGATGTTGGCAACAACATTACGACCCTCGGGGTAGATCTGCAATAAACCTCCGTGAACCTGGGAAAACAGACAAAAAACAAATGGGTAAGAGAAGACACTCCTCCTGACTGATCAAGTCACAGTACGAATGAACACAGCATACCTTCACATCCCAGTCCTTGTTCAGATAGTAGATGCAGGTTATGCAGCGTCCGTCGCCATTAGGATTGTCCACGTGTCGAACATATCCTGTTCCGTTGCCAGGGTAACATGCCACCATGGCCTGGTCGAACAGAAGAGAGGGGATTTAGGAAACATTAGATTTAAGGGTGATAAAATGTTAAATGAGGACATTTTGTGGCATTATTCACTAAGGCCCAGGTATTAAAATCCACTGTGGGTGCTCCAATCACAAGCAGACAACACTAAAATCAGTGCGTTTGGAAAAAGCGTTGTGATCTGATCACTCAAATACACATTCAGAAGGGATAAGGCCGCATAGTGTAAATGCTAAAAGGATTGCCTACTTACATTACATGTAATAATTGTAACAAAATAAGGGTTTTTATCTATCTAGATAAAAAGATCACAAGTAACTGATAAACACCTATGTAAACATACGAACGCCTGTATGAATAGGTACTGTTTTTAACTGTAACTTTGACTTATTTCAGGTTTTGAAAGAGACAGTTTTGAAAATGACAAGCTTTGCTAATGTGTCCTGATGCAAAAACAGCAAAGGACCGCCTACTCTCATAGCACGTAATAATAAAAAAGGAACATAAATAACATTAATTTTTTACATTTTAACTGTCATGTTGACTTCTGTAGGTTTCATACAAAAGACATTTTGACTATGACAAGCTAGCTGTTATTCACCATAGCACCTTAGCACACATCCATAGCTCTATAAGAGATAGATAGATAGACAGACAGACAGACAGATAAATGGATAGATAGACAGACAGACAGACAGATAGATAGATAGATAGATAGATAGATAGATAGATAGATAGATAGATAGATAGATAGATAGATAGATAGATAGATAGATCTCTAAAATGTGATAATTGTTTTTATCTCTTATCCAGTAATCTCAATAACAACTGTTCTTGGTGTTGGAATGATGAAGCTCTTCTGAGGCACCTGCCAAAGGTCACGCACACACATGCTTATAAATAGCATGCACTGGTATACATCTACACAGCAAGCCACTGCCTGACCGTCCGCAGCCCGCCATTATCACTGCTGTTTATAAGGGTTTATGCCAACCATGGTAAGGTGAAATAAGATACATAAGCTTCTTTCATAACGGACACTTGACACAGCTTAAAATAAACATTTCTATTAGTTGTCAATAATGTAACGCTCCTTTTTTTGTGTCTAGATCTATTACTAAAAAAATAATTTAAAATAATCATTAAAACAAACAAATATAAAAACACTTTCAAAAACAAAAATGAATATTGGAGCTGTGCCGAAACGCTGCATGTTGCCTCAGGTCATGCTTGTGATGACGTACCAAGATTCATCTCAATACCCGTAAGTGTTGCAGAGAGAATCAATTTGGGTGTGCTCTTCACCAAATCTGTTTGTGCGTTATTCGAGAATAGTTGAGTTTATGAAAAAGCTTTTAATAAGTTTTTGCCATCACAGTCTGAAGAGGATCTGAGCCAATTTTCTAACACTCCAATTTGAAAAAGTAGTTGTTTTGGAAAATTCAAAGTGGAAGAAAATTTTCAGGGAAATTAATTTTGTTTCTAGTCTTTACAGTTCAAAAGTTATTAGACAGTTGGTTGCGCTCGAGGGATTGAATTAGAGACTCCAAAATTGCGGTGGTTAATGATATTAGAGATTATTACTATTTGCTTGCCAGAATTCATAATTTCCCCGCAAGCGGTTCTATGGGTTGCCAAGGGTTACAATAGGTTTTGTATTGTACAGCAGATATAATAGGTTCCTTCACACCTTCGGTGCTTGGCCCCTAATTGAGCAACACGACTGTTTTCAACATTAATAATAATAAATGTTTCATGAGCAGCAAATCCACATATTAGAATGATTTCTGAAAGATCATAATATTTCACAATATTACTGTTTTACTATACTTTTGATCAAACAACACACGCTTAATGAGAATAATAACTTATCAAATATACAAAATCCAAACTTTTTAATGTTGAATTCAGCCAAGACTGAAACTTTAATTATTGCCCCTGAGCAGAGCATCCCTCAGATAAAGCAACACATTGGTGCCCTAGGTTTGTCAGTTCAGCCCAGTCTCAGGAGCTTAGGTGTTGTTTTTGATGCGGCCATGTCTCTGGAGAAACATTCGAAACTTCTTATTAAAAACTGTTTCTTCCAATTAAGGAACATTGCTAAGATAAGAGCCTTGGTGTCAAAAGCTGAGTTGGAAATGATCATCCATGCTTTTGTCTCGTCTCGCTTAGACTATTGTAACAGTCTTTTTATTTGCCTTAATAAGAAGGATTTGTCTCGTCTCCAGACTGTCCAAAATTCTGCTGCTAGGCTTTTAACCCACACGAGTAAAAGGGCACATATTACTCCAGTTTTATCTTCACTTCATTGGCTACCAGTGAAATTAAGAATACAGTTCAAAATTTTGGTCTTAACTTTTAGAGCCCTTCAAGGACAGGCACCCCCATACATCTCCGACCTGATACAGCTGCGTACATCCTCACGTAGTCTGAGATCAACAGGCCAGAGACTATTAGTTGTCCCCCTTACACATTTTAAAACAAGGGGGGACCGTTCATTCCAAGTTGTTGCACCCAGGTTGTGGAACGCTTTGCCTCATTCCATACGCAGCTTGGATTGTGTGGAAAAATTTAAAAGTCAGCTGAAAACTCTGCTTTTTAAAGAGGCTTTTAACTAGTTTGTAGGGTGGTTAGGCTGGTCTAATGTGTACGTTTTGTTTATTTTTTTTATTTGATTTATTTATTTTGTTTTTGTTTTTGTGATGCAATGTATTTATGAGAGTTGTTAAGGTTTTCTTTTGTTGTGAAGCACTTTGTGATCTTCATCTGAGAAAAGTGCTATACAAATAAATTTTACTTACTTACAAACAAAAAAATCTCACCAACCCAAACTTTTGAATGGTAGTGTATATAAATAAGATTATAATTGGATTATACAAATATATTTTTGAAAGTGTAGTTTAGTTCACATGCTTTGACATGTTGACCTGCGGCACTCATACGGGCAACGGCAGTTCGAAATTTGGCTCTACCATTTCCTGATCCCCACCCCCAATCACTTCCCATCCTTTTTTGACTGTCATGCCTGATAAAAAGGCCAACAAACCACGACAGCGCCTGGCTTGCCTTCTGCAGAGCTCAGTTTTGGCACAATTGCTGCTGTTGATGATCCGAGGCATTCCTGGGCCTGGATGATGATGGGGGAGATGGTTGCGGGTCGGTTTCAGCATGCGAGTCCTCAGGGTGCACTGTTAGCTGCCGGCTCTATGATATGGTCAGCACTTTATCAAGCCTCAGAGAGAAACCTCCCCCTGACCCTTATCACTGCATCACAGTGTAGCAGTAAACACAGCGTGTGTCACATGGGTTAAACGAGCACGTGGGTGGGCGGCAGAGGGGGCTTGTTCAGACCACCTTCTTTCACAGCCAGCATGCACTCCGGCAACAGGTTTGTTTGACGATCCACAATAGTGATTGTGCACTTTTCTTAAAGGGATAGTTCACCCAAAATTATCATTCTTTCAGTGTTTACTCACCATCATGTCGTTCCAAACCTGTATGACTTTCTTTCTTCTGCAGAATACAGAATAAGATAGTTTGAAGAATGTTGGTAGCCAAAGTTAGTTTTGGTGACCATTGTATGGAGTATGGACAAATTAGCACAGACATTTCTGAGACTGAGACAAAAAAAAAAAGTCACGTTCCGCAGAAAAAAAGGAAGTCAAACAGTTAGGGAACGACATGAGTAAAAGATGACTTTTTGGGCATAAATGACAATGCATTTTTTAAACTAGCCTTTATACTATTCATTTCTATTAAAAGTTTTCGGTGATTATACTAAATTATTTTTAATTTGGCAGTGGAAATTTGCAATAACATAGGGCCAGATTTACTAACAGCTTGCGCCAGCGCAAACCCTCTTTTGGGGTTAAAAAACTACTGTCAGGATTTACTAAAGATACACAGTTATTTTTGCCAGTTATATTTGATGACCTTATTGCAAATGCATTTGTAAGATTTTCCATTTCAGATGCAAAATTTATGCGAGGAGAGTTTTTAAATGAATCACACTAAGGTTTGTGCTAGTCAATTTACTGGTATTTGTGCCATTATTTACCAACCAAAAAAGCACATCTTAAACCAGATGCTAACTGGTAGATTGCGTTGGTCATTATGGAAACGATCCGCTGTCTGTGTTCTTTAATGTACGTGTCGTCACTAAATCACACGCAGAACTTTCCACTCCCATCAGCGCTGTTTTAGAAGTGTACTCTCACACTAATTTGCCCTGTTTAATAAATCTGCCCCATAGGCTCCAATCATTTTTTTAAATATTGCATTTTATTTTAAGTATTTTTTCCTATTTTGGCCAGTAATTTTGATTTTTACTTGCACTGAAAAAAAAATTCCACTGGCCCCACTTAAAAAATGAATTACATTTTAAGTTTTTAGCATATTTTATGTTCCAGAGATGATCACTGATCATACATAATACATTAGACAAAAAGGTGTATGTGTGGAATCTTTTCAAGAATGTGCAACATTTGGCCTAAAACAGCACAGAAGTTTAAAAAAAAAATCATACTTTTGGCTTATCATCAGGTTACACGTTTGTAAATTCTAGAGCTGCTTTGACTAGATTATAACGTGGCTTGTCTCATAACAAAGTAGAGGACATGATCATCACTGGCACACCGAAGGGTTCACAGGAAGCCAACTATGACACCCAAATTGAACAGACACTGTGCAGAGCAGAGACATAATCAAATTATCCAATTAGGAGGAACTGCTAAATGCCCCAAAACACGATGCAATCTCATCAGTATCACACTGCGTTGTGCAAGCATCTTTACAGCCAACATTCAAACACACTCAATTAAAGTGTCTGTCTCTCAACTTATTTAGCATTACAAAGTCTGATTCATTCTAGTCAAATGCTTGATTCTGATGGTTCATGTAAATAAATTGTTTCACAATTCACTGACTCACATAAGCCAATGCAATGCAAAAAAAAAAAAAAAACACTCAGTGTTACGCAAGTTCTAGCTAACAAGATATGCACAATTCCCACAAGAGATTTAGGGTCAAGTTTAAAGGCAAGACAATCTAAAACAAAAAACTATCAAATTAACTGATGTCATGATGCTGTATTTTCTGAGTTATTTCTTTTGTTGTTTTATGATAAACAGGCAAAGGTTCCTTAAAAACAATATTGTTTTGATCATGTATGGTTCTTTCATGCCTTGATAGTCAAGGTAGATATTGAGCTCAGAGTGTGCTGAGATAAAAGAGTGTAAACCTGGTGATGAGAGGGTGGAGGATAAGTAGGACACAGGGGTTAGATAAGGACACACACACTCCAGAACCCCCCCACACACACTAGGACATCAGGACTACAACAACAAATTCAGAAAACAAGATAGCAATTAAAATGGATTTTGACTTGTAACTTATTGACCATGTTTTACATGCACATCATTATCCAATTCAGGTTCATATTCTAATTTTAAAAAAGCGATTGAAATGTTTCTGTGTAATCCATGTAATTGGCATATTCTCAATAAACTAGTGCCAAATTTAGACTGAAAATGTGACAGTGACAGAAGCGCTTCTGAGCTGGCATTTAGGTGTCTTTACACAAACTATCTAATGCTGCTCAGAGGTGAAATAAATGCATTTATACAGCATTTTCAACTGTATACTTTGACAGTAGAGGCTGAGGCGGGACAGAGCAGGCATAACTTGGTCTGTCTTTTATGCAGCATTATGTCTTTACACAGAATTTTGAGCAGGCACAGAGCAGCCTTAACTTGCCTTCAGCATGTTTTGCAATTCTCGTGCCATTTTATGCCATACATTCATTGTTTTGTAACCCATATCATTTATATCTTTATCAATAACACATAAGAGTGTGATGAATTGCACAATGTAGGTTACGAGAATCTAAAATCAGATTGCGTATATTGTCCTGAAAAAAAAAAATTATGAATGATTAATTCATTCTGCTAGTCATGAATATAACCCAATGTTTATAAAAACTCTCAATCTCAATAGAATCTCCTTCTCAGTCTGTACATGCGCAGGTATTAATGAATATTTACCCTTGTGTAAAAGAAGAGCAGTTGATTGTATTGAATGTGCACTTTTAGTGTACTTTAAATCTTAAAAGTAGATTTGTTTTAAAAAAAAAACTGCACTTTCATGACTGTTTCTCAACAAACTTAAGTGCACTTTTTAAAAGTACATTTTGTAATAATGACACATTAAAACTTTTTCTTTAAAGTACAATCTAAATCATTATGTTTGAATAGTCTTTTGACATGCTTTAAAGAAGTACACTTGTTTGGATGTTACGACTAAAATGCTAAAGCACATGTAAAGTACTTGATTATAATATTAACTTTAGTGTGTTATTAAATATTGCATTTAAAGTTAATATATTGTAAAAGTTTCAGTAGAAATTACATTAAAATATACGCAGTTTTACCATAAATCTCTGTCAGTAGTACACTTTAACCATATTTCATAGACAATGGAATTATAAAATTGCATTAATACTTTAATATGGACTTAAGTACTACATAAGTGGGTCAGAAAAGCACTCTAAAGTTCAGCTAAATGCATTTAATATAAATTTAAATAAACCATTTTCATTTAATTCCAATTTAGCATCCAAAAACACTCCATTCATTCACACTTAATCCTTTTAAATTATATTATTTCAGTAAAGTACTCTTTTTAAAAGTATATTAAAGTGTACTTTTTTTGTTGTTGCAAGGACAGTTCTAGAGATATTGTGATGTTTACATGAACTGAATGTTCAAAATTCTGATGAATGCAGTCATATGCCAGTTTTTTAGATTTCTAGAAACCAGAATATTGAATTAGTCTAGCTGTGTCATTCGGGATAATGCATTTATATGATACTTACATAATCAAAATATCACCAAATTCTGATTAATACATACATTTGTCACCAATATATTGGTGTCATCTGTCCCTACAATTTCCAAAATATTTCCATCTTCAGTTTATGTCAGTGTTGTGTGGAAGGAAATGTTGGAATTCCACTGCATACTTCACTGCAGAGGAAAAAGTGCTGATAAGATGCTGATACATCATTTCCTCTCTACACCTCTCTTCTATTAACCTACTGCAATAGTCCCAGCCAAAGACTAACTATCTTAACAAACATGAAAAATAAATCCATTGCTCAATAGCAAACATTTCATATTTGAGTCTAGACAAGAGTTTGGAAATCATAACTCTGACATGTTGCTGAGGCAATAATTCCATGCTGGACTTTAAGGCCATTATTTTGTCTAAAAATGTTTTTCTATTTTTTGTTCTAACATCTAAATGCAAAGTGTATTGTCCACTTGTGTCAAATAGGTCAACTGAATCAAATCACTGAAATGAACACATACACTTTTGTATTACATACAAGCAGTAACATGATTTTAACATTTTCCTAAATCGATATTTCAACCAAAACTTCAAATCATCATGTACTTAAAACATGACATTCTTTCTTCAGTGGAAAACAAAAGGAGATTTGTTTGCCCCTACAATGAAAGTCAGATGTCACTAAACATTTGGCTATTAATCAAATAATTTGTGTTCCACAGAATAAAGAAAGGTTTGGTAAGACATGGTTGAGTAAATTAAAGAATTTAAATTTTTGGGTGAAAAATCCATTTTTTAAAAAGAGGAGTGTTTGTTTGCTCATGCAAGACTTGCAACCGCTAGAGTGTTGTGGATGGTTGCTAGGGCACTGCTATGCGGTTGCTAAGGCACATTAGTTTTCAGCTTATTGCTATATGGTTAGGTGGGTGGTTACTTACTCATCTAGACAGATTTTTTTGCAATAATGGCTGGCTTAGAGAATCTAGAATGATATATTATTATATTATAAATATACAGTTACACTTTAAAATGTGGGTGCACTAATATCGCTATTAATTAAATGTGCCATCATGTATTAATTCATTAACAACATAGTATTAACTAATCATGTAAATTGATGTTAATTACCACAATGGGTAGAAGATATGCATTTCAACTTTCAGTTGTCAACTCGCATTAGCAAACGATTTGCAAATATATCATTATACTATACATTTACTTGTTGTGGCACATGACTAATAACTCATTGATAGGTAATATGTCATTACGGTAATGGTTATGGTTGACATACTCAATTTTTCGTACTTTGCCTTTTTTATGAAACTTACCCACATTCAATTCATTTTGATAATGAAAGAATGCATGAAGCTAGAATAAAACGTTTTTGTTTGCTTTTTTAAAGCGAGGCTTAGTTCTTTTTTGTGATATGTTGCATGTTCAGATATTATTACAACAAAATCCTCTGGCGGCCATTACATTTGTGAAAATTATCAAAAATGTTGCCGCTGGCTGGCAACTTCTTAAAAAAATCCTGGTGGGTGAAAGAGTTAAATAACACTATTAGTTAACACTATTAAGGAATTAATACATGATGACACATTTAATTAATAGCGATTCCTTAATCTATTAATCTGATAGACTTTATTAGTTGCTGATGTGGTAATAATTAATGAATGGTTTAGTTCTTCATGAGTCATAAATTAACTCATGATTATCTGTGCATTAGTTAAGCATGAATTAATGCAAGCTATGGCTCGTTTCCACCAAACGGTATGTACGCAATTCTTTCTGTTTCGATTGTCAGAAGTTGTGAATGGTACAAAAATACCGAACCGTACCACTTTTTCGGGACCCTTCTGTTGGGGAACCTGGCACAGTAGTCCGGTCCCTAAAGGCTGGAGCTAGACTCACTGCAGAGCGTTGATTGGTTGACAGAGATTCGTCACTTGCGCGTGCTAAAGGGGAATGACAACACAAGAGGTGCCATGCTTTAATATACAGTTGAATTTGAATGTACCATTGCAACACAACGTTTTTTTTGTCTTGTGACAAACGGCCACATGCCGAGAAGCAAGAAAAAGATCTGCTGTATGTCCTCCATTGTGTTTTACTGTGTCGCTTTCTTCTTCGCATGAGAATGATATTGATCGCTACTTTCCGGCATTCACCACTCAAGTAAGGGAACTGTTGGTGGTGGAAACACAAGCCGGATGATCAGGGTTTACTTTGCTGTACTGTACTCTACCACTCAGTGGAAATAAGGCATTAATGCACCCATATTGTAAAGCGTTACCAAAAATACATTTCACATTTACATCTATCTATCTATCTATCTGTCTGTCTATCTATCTATCTATCTATCTATCTATCTATCTATCTATCTATCTATCTATCTATCTATCTATCTATCTGTCTGTCTGTCTGTCTGTCTGTCTGTCTGTCTGTCTGTCTGTCTGTCTGTCTGTCTGTCTGTCTGTCTGTCTGTCTGTCTGTCTGTCTGTCTGTCTGTCTGTCTGTCTGTCTGTCTGTCTGTCTGTCTGTCTGTCTGTCTATCTATCTATCTATCTATCTATCTATCTTTCTATCTATCTATCTGTCTATCTATCTATCTATCTGTCTGTCTGTCTATCTATCCATGTATCTATCTGTCCGTCCATCAGTCCGTCTGTCTATCTATCCATGTATCTAGGTGTCTGTCTGTCTGTCTATCTATCTATCTATCTATCTATCTATCTATCTATCTATCTATCTATCATTTTTTCACTTGCTGTGGCATCTTTGCCTCAAGCTCCCCATTATGTCTTACCCTGACCTCATGTCAGTACCTATAAAGTGGATGAATGCAAAAGAGGCAATACTCTGTGCTGGTGATATTGTGTTTGTCAGGTACGAGCACGCGCTACTCTCTCCGGGAGGGGCGTGAGAGATGCCGTGTGGCTGGAACACGCTGTTCCCTCCGCTTTATCCTCTGCCACGTTGTCCCGAGATCGAATGGTTTCTATGCGTACGAGAATGAAACCGAGGTTGTTCTCTGAAAGCACTGGTTTAGAGAGAAAGAAAGCTGGGCATGGACACCCACACTCTCTCTCTCTCTTGCAGTATTAACATGCTACGTGTCTTGTTTCCAGGGCAACAGCGAGATAAATATTTTGGCCAGCTAAAAAGTAAAGGGTCTGATAAGGCTCGGGAGAGGAGACGGAGAGGAAAAAGAACTAATGTGAGGGTTGATTAAGGACGATCAGAGCACTGGAGAGAAGACGAGGGAGTTGTGTGTCCGCTGAGGAATACAGACATGAGACAAGAGTCATTCTAATCCTATGGGAAATGCGGCAACTTTTTTTTAACTGGCTTAATCACTTTAAATTTACATAACCTTGCTGTAACTGGTTTGACGTATTTCTAATAAAATCGTAATAGTGCTCTCACTCTAGAATTACCTAAATATTAGGGCTGCAACAACTAATTAATAACGATAATGAACATACTAAACAATAAATGTCAGTATTGAGTGCATTCAAAAATAGTAATCTGTGTTTACATGCATATTTTATCCGGTTTTGATGTCAAAACCTAAACATACTTGTCCACACTGAATTGGCCGCTAAAATTAAGACTATTAATGGTTTTAGCCTAAAAGCTACTGTCTGTGTGACCTACATGATTAAAAAACACTGTTTAAGGCATTTTCATGACCTTAAGCATTATGGTGTTATTGTGTATAAACGCTGTAAGATTGTAAACACGTTCATTAATATTAATACGTTTATATAGCGCCTTTTAAGAACCCAATGACACCATACATAATGTTGAGAGATACAGATATACAGTCAGGATATAACAAGATGAACAGGCAGACAAACAGTAATCATAAAACATGAGACAATAACCAATGGATCTAAAATTGAAAGTAGATAATAACAAAACATAATGTTAATAAATTAGTTTTAGATCAGTTAATTGATTAGTCAGGTATGTACTTGGGGTTTATATGGTAATGTTTATATATTAAACATTACTTTCACAGAATTTACACTGCATATTTACATATTTTGCTTTGTGGAATAACATGATTTTGATAAATTATGGAAGTTAGTTTATTTCCATTACCGTTCAAAGGTTTGGGGTCAGTACGATTTTTTCCCCAAGAAATTAATATATTTTTATTTAGCAAGGATACATTAATATGATCAGAAGTGACAGTAAAAACATGTATAAATAAGCATCACGATTACCACAAAAATATTAAGCAGCACAACTGTTTTCTGCATTGATAATAATAACAAATGTTTCTTGAGCAGCAAATCATCATATTACAATGATTTCTAAAGGATCATGTGACACTGAAGACTGGAGTGATGATGCTGAAAATTCAGCTTTGCCATCACAGCAATTAATTGCATTTTAAAATATATTAAAATAGAAAACAATTTGTAATATTTCACAGACCTGTTATTGTTTCAACACTACTTTTATCCAATAAATGCAGCTTGATGTGCATAAGTGACAAAACATTACAAATCTTTTTTCCCCACCACTTTATTTTATCTAATTGAACAGATTAAACAATTGAAACCTCAATCAGACCTCAGACATCGCTAAGATGTTTCTGTAAATGCCTATTTCACAAATCATTGCACATTGAAACATTGTTTGAAGGATAGTATTGAACAAGATGAACAAACAAACAAACAAACAAAAGATCAACCGATTATCAGAAGTTGCAGCACCACTAAATCTCAAGCCTCAAACGTTCTTGCGAGATGTTTTCATGACCCACTTGCAAAAGTATGTGAACGCCACAGTGCACGCGTTCCCATTCCACCGGTTGAGCTCATAAACATATGCCTGAACACCTGTGCAAAGTCGCACGTCAACATTGGCTTCTCAAACAGCAATCTTTCACTGGCGTTTCCTATATGACATAGCTAATGTACATAGTCTTAAAAGCCACAGTGAGAGTAAAAGCCTCAAGACTAATCCAGTGTTCCCCTGGCCGCAGATTAAAAAAATATTCCCTGCAGATTAAGGATGGCGTGAGGACAGTGACTGCAGTCCGACGGGTCTGACCCACTGAACAGAAGCCTCTCCTCATTCAGTCACACTGCAGTAAAGACATGCTGACACCGACCTGACCTGAGATTCACTAAAAGGTCATCCGGTTTCTAACCACAACAGCAATGGACAGGCTGTGATTACAATAAGAATGTCCACATGGTCCTGAGCTGTAGTCTGGCTTTGCATTCATGACACTCCAGCAGCAAGAAAACTACTGTGCATTCAGAGACTCGATACACACAAGACTTAATTTTTAATAATAAGCTCAATTATTTCAGCTAGAATGGAGAATATACAGTACTGTTCAAAAGTTTGGAATAATATTTTTTTTTTATATTTTTGACAGAAGTCTCTTATGCTCACCAATGCTGCATTTATTTGATTAAAATACAGTACAAACAGTAATATTGTGAAAAATTATTACAATTTAAAATACAGTAGTCAACATTTGAAGTGGATCAAAACCTGTCATCAAAGTTATGCATTAATTTTGAACAATACCCGTTCTTGTCTCAGGACAACTTTGATGAAATGTTTCTAAACTGTTTTCTATTTTATTATATTTTAAAATGTAATTTATACCTGTGACACAAAGCTGAATTTTCAGCATCATTACTCCAGTCTTCAGTGTCACATGATCCCTCAGTAATTAGAATAATATGCTGATTTGCTGCTAAATTACTATCAGTTATTATTGGAGCTCAATAATGTTTCTTATTATTATCATCAGTGTTGGAAAAAAGGGTTTTGCTGTTTAATTATGTGGAATCTGTGACTTTTTCAGGATTTGATTTTAATAGAATTGAATTTCTATTCAGATTTTAAATTGAATAGAAAGTTCAAAAGAACAGCATTTCAGTTTTCTCTTTTTTCGTATTATTCACTGGAACTTTTGATCTTATTTAGTATTTTTTTAAAAATTATCTTATACTTACCCCAAACTTTTGAATGGTAGTGTATCACTTTTTCCACAGAAATATGAAGCAGCACAACTGTTTTCAACATTGATGATAATTAGAAAATGTCTCTTGAGCAGCAAATCTGCATATTAGAATGATTTCTGAAAGATCATGTGACACTGAAGAAGACTGGAGTAATGATGCTTTACCATCACAGGAATAAATTACACTTTAAAATATATTCAAATAGACAACAATAATATTTCACAATATTACTGTTTGTACTGTATTTTTGATCCAATAAAAGCAGTCTTTTTGATAAGAGACTTGTTTCTAAAACGGGAGTGTACATGTTTTCTTTGTGTGGAAAATGCCACAGCAGGAAGATCTCATACTATTGGACTCTGGTTTGACCTGGCAAGCTCAAATAACCAAACCTGCGTCATATGAGCAGTTTTTCTCTGACGCGCTGACAGGACTGATGCGGCACCCTGCTCAGATACGGGTCAATGTTCAATCACACACTAACTGAGCAAGGCAAATATTCCTTACAATCAGAAACTCTCTGACTAACTTGACAATAAATTAAATCCTCGTTTTCAGATTCAGGGTCTGTTTTTGTACGTAAATAGCTCTGATAACCTCAGATGCTGTCTCACGCACACAATGAACACACTGTGTATCCAAGCACGCACACAAGCACTGCACCTTAATAGTGACAGTAAGAATATGTTGTTTATATATGGGCAGGAGATGGAGACTGACAGAGGAGTCTTCAAAGCCAGAGAAACCCTGATCTGGGATCTGATAAAACTGCATTTCTCAGGCTGCTAGTTGAGAACAGTGGGACAGTGAGAAACACAACACAGACAGAGAATATCTAGTCTGATACACGCAACCACAACTTCCTGAATGCAGGTTTGCATTGCTGGTGACAGTGCTTGCCAGTTTGGACCTTGAAGATATAGCATCTACTGGTATACTGAAAAAGGCGAGACCGGGGAAAGTTGTCACA
The DNA here is from genome assembly GCA_030578275.1 of Meda fulgida. Taxonomy (NCBI): domain Eukaryota; kingdom Metazoa; phylum Chordata; class Actinopteri; order Cypriniformes; family Leuciscidae; genus Meda; species Meda fulgida. The sequence continues at coordinate 26,292,359 of CM060630.1, read as the reverse complement.
CGTAGATGTTGACTAGATTTCAGTAACTATGAAGGCATAGCGGAATTTCAATGGAATTTCATCCAGGTTAATGGTTTCATAAAAGGTTAATTGTCAATAGTGTAGTGGTGCACGAAGAACTGTTCACACAGAAGTCACTTTCATATCAAACAGCTTTTTGTTGGTCAACGCGACGAATTAGCGTGAAAAACTTGAACTGGATACAAAATCTGTGTGGGGAACTTGCACGAAATTGCATTTCGCAATGGACTCCAATTGAAATTACTGGTTTTTGTTCATGACTGAACCTTAAGGTTTTGAATGAACTGAAATCAAATTTGTTTAAATATCACTTCACAATACACAATGTTTCAAAGCAGTTTTACAGAAAACCATTATGTTAAGGTTTTTAGTGCTGCCAAATCAATTAATCGCATGATTCGCATCTAACATAAAAGTTTGTAAATATATATACTGTATATATATATATATATATATATACACACACAGTAAAAAAAGTTGCTGAATTAAATTGTTTAAGTATAATCAACTTGGATGTTTAAGTCATTTCAAATTAAATTACATTAAACTGACTTTAAAAATGAGTTGAATCTTGCATAACTTATAAAAAAGAGTTGAAAATTGCTACCATATTTTGGTGAGTTAAAGCAAGGTAAAAACATGTTATCAACTTATTTATCATATTTTTTACGGTGTACATTATATGCAATTAATCACGATTTATCGATTTGACAGCACTAGTTTTATGCCTTGAGAGCAGGCCAAAAATAGTTTACATTTTGCGATGATACAAGCAGTTAAGCATGAGTCAAAAATCATCTTAAATTTGGTACAGAAGATGTTGGGTAAACCTGTGAGCACAATAATAACAATGCCATTCAAGAATTTGTTTAGATGTAAACAAGGATGTTTTCAGGTCTTTTCAAAGGAGTATGTAAGGTCGGGGCACGTTGTCACACGCTGTTGCTGAAAAACTTGCTTTATGGCAAGATCAAATGTAACAACTTACCCCAAATATTTTGTGCAATAATAATGATTGAAAAGTTAAATAGCTTTTTGCAGCCAAGACTGTAAGGTTTGTGCTGCCTATACAGATTTTGAAATTCAAAAATACACAGGTCTAAACAAAAAGACCCAAAAATGAAAATTCTGCCATAATTTACTCACCCTCATGTAATTCCAAACCTGTATGACTTTCTTTATTCTGCCCAAGATAACGTTTCTATGAACAGTTCTTAAAAGAACCATGTTTTCTTCAGGTAATGGTACACAGGGAAATGTTGCTGGGTAATGTTGCCATCAATGGGCAACCAGATGAGACACAGGGCCCACGGCCGGTCTAAATGATCCAGATAGAAATGTATTACCCATTTTCAATGGGAAAGTGCCGAAGCAACAATTGCTCGGCAAGATTGCCAAGCAACATTGCTCAAAAAGTGTGAAGAATATTTTAATAATCTGAATAACCCTTTTCCACAGCAAATAATCTTTTGTGCAATGGAAAGGTTCAATGTATATTATAAGAAATTCATGGAACCATTCCAATAAGGAACCTCCATTTTAAAGAGTGAATAAAGAAAGTCATACAGTTTTGGAAACAACATGAGGGTGAGTAGATGCAAACAGAAATTTCATTTTTAAGTGTGCCAGCACAAATTTGCAAGCACTCACCTTTGTGCGGCCATTGATGACATAATCCCCCAGCTGCCCACTGGCCGCACTGCGCATGATGGCCTCATCGATGTGAGCCATGAGGACTCCGATGTTCTCGCAGCCCGGCTCGTTGCCTTCGACCCAAGCAATCTGGTCTCCACGGATGTTCTTAGAGGGGATGCTCTTTTGGCTGACTAACTGGCCACCTCTGAACTTTCCGCTGTGATTTAATGTCTCCACTTCCTCCAGAACCCTACCACCCAGTCGATCCCCCAAGAAGGCATCTTTGGCGCAAATGCCGTAGTACTTCATACAAGGAACTATGTACTGTTGAGCCATATGCTCTGGGGACCAGCCTGCACTGGTGGCCAACACAGGTGGTGCCAATCGAAACTCGGCCTGCCCTGGGGCCGTGTGGTTCATTACAGCTTTGTGCCCATTGTGATGGACCCAACTGGGGGATGACAAGGAGCTGTTGTTGTGTTGGTGATTGGCTGTAAGGGGAGTAACAGTCTGTGTGCTTTTACTTGAGTCTGTTCTAAGGCCCATTTCAAACCTCCTCCTTTTGCATTCAAGTGAAGGAGAGTCCGGTCCATTGGGTGTTTCCGAGGACCCCGTTCCGGGACAACCACTATGAGCCCCTAAGTCTCTATTTTCCTCATCTTTTCTCCTCTGGTGCTGGAGTTGTCTGAATCGCACATCTCCACAAGGTCTTTTTGATGTCCTGTCCCCGTGAGAAGCGAGGCCCCCATGGGGGGTCTCCACCAGTCCATTCAGATGCAAACACCCGCTTTGCTTCTGCGCAGGGACATCATGGTAACTTCCTTCAGCAGTAGGTGAAGGGGACACTGCTCCTCCACCATTATACAAAAGCAACCCGCTCTTCAACTCCTTCAAAAATGTGTCCCTGTGAGAAGCGAAGCCTCCATTGGGAGTCTCCACCCGTCCATTCAGATGTAAACACCCGCTTTGCTTCTGGACAGGGACATCATGATAACTTCCTTCAGCAGTAGGTGAAGGGGACACTGCTCCTCCACCATTATATAAAGGCAACCCACTCTTTAACTCCTTCAAAAGCGTGACCCCGGATCCAGATCTAGACGCATGTCCAGCCAGCAGTTCCTCCGCGGTGGTCGCGTTCAGACCCATTATATTTACAGCGCGAGACTCACAATTGCCATTGGTGACTCTCTCTTGCGGTGAACAGATACTCTCGCGCCCGTGTGCATTTAAAAGGTCCGTGTTTTCCAGTTTCTCCATATCATGACGTCAACTCCTGGATGCTCACGTAGCTCACGTCCAATCCTCATTTTCTGCAGAATCGGCTCTGCTCATGCCTGCCTAGCGGCGCTGTTTTAAACTTCCACAGTTCAACACGAACACGGTGTGCTTTCCTTAGTTGTTCAATACAGAATTGACCATTAACTATTTTCCATGGCTGTTTATTCCCAGAGCACGGGGTTCTGAGCGTCTGAAGACAGAGTAACAATGATTAAATCACTTAAACATTCATAGACACGTTAAAACGGAGACATAGGCCTATCGTAAATCTGCCCAGTCACACTCTATAATTTTAATGATTAGGCCTATATGTCAACCACATGTATTATGGAAAAAATAAACGTAGTGTAATGAAACAATGAATAAATTAATTCGGTTGAAGCAGACCGAAATCCATTTATCTTCAGAATAAAGTCAGACATTCTTCATAAACTTAGCCTATCTAAAAGCGATCAATTAAATAATGACGTGTATATAATGGCCTAGCCTACTAAAAATGACAACATTAAAATAATTATAGGCTAAACAAGATATGATTAAAAATGGTTTAATGAAATGTAGGACTATATAATTAAATAAATGTACCTAGATGAAAAACAGGATAAATATACTCTGAAGTAGTATTCTTTAAAATATGGCTCATATATAGCCTGTAAATCTTTACTGAATAGCCTACTTACTAGCCCACTGAACAAGTGGACAAATGGGGACAAAGTTTAAACGCCAAAAGCTTAATATAACGCGCTATATAGTTTTAACCAAAATAATAAGTAGGCTAATAAAAACTATTTTTCAGCTGTAAGTGAAAAGAATATTAAATCAGTGAAATGATCGGGCATTCAATTCATTAGTTTTATACTTAAATATGTAGGCTAAGCTTAGTCTATATGCCATCAATCATTGAGCTATTAAATAAATAGCAGTTTATTCTTAAAGTTAAATGAAAACCTTAAATACAAAGACTGAAACGAAAACGAAAAATAGGCGTAGGCTATTTTAGACTAGTGTAGGCTACTTACCTCTATATGATAAAGTCACTATAAACCAGCCGCGATTGTGATGAATTTCCGGTGTTCTCTTGTCCATATCCAACACAAGCTCATTTCAGATGATACAAATAATTAAAACAACATTTTCACAGACAACACTGTAATTTCTGCCCATACAATCCTTGCTGAACAAAGAGTAAGTAGGCTTCGTATCTGATTTAACACTGTGCGGGTAGCGAAATTACACAATCTACTATGACATAAACCTAACTCATTAATATTAATTTACGATGCTCTTGAAGCATCTAATCAGGCATCCTAATTAATATTCATGAGTCTAGTTTTCGCCATAGTAGGATTAGTAAACTCGTTTCCGGGTGTGATAGCGCGCCCCTCCCTCGCCTTCTCTCTCTCCATGAGCCGCTCTGTCACTTACACGTGCGCACATTCGCATCACGTGACACTGAGCTCCACAATAACAACAGTGGCTCATAAGAGTGTAAATCAATATATGGACATATAGCCGAAATATAAGTATGAAATTATTATTTCTATAGAGGAAAAATTATAACAATTTTGTTTGGATTATTATTATGGACCATTAGCCTAGTTTATGGGCATTTCTTGAGGCAATGTTATGTCCCACTTTTATTCATTTATCTTAAATCAATTTTTTTTAGGGCGTGAAAATGTAAAGTCAATGTCCCTAACTTGTAAAACTCTTAGATGTATTTTAAAGAGTCGTGAGCTTCACATACTTCTGAAAATCCAGTATTTAGTTGATCATGATAAGCACTCATTGTCACAGTTGTAAACACGATTGCTTTCTTCTTCCATGAGGGGTTTTGGTGTCACAAGGCCATAAAAGAAAGCAACACACGTGATGACAACTTCAAAACTCCGAAAGTGTTTCCAATTTTGTGTGCCATATTAAAGTCTCTTTAAGGAAATAATTTCACTCGGCGGCCATCTTTGAAACGCCTCACGGGCAGCTGTTTCAGTCGCGCAAAGTAGCCTACAGCTCCTATCTCTTTAGTCTTACTCTTTGAATGGGGAAACATCAAATTCTCCAAAGGTGTTCACCAAGCTTATGATTACATTTCATATTTGAAATCACCAGTTAATACTGACAACTGTTTAAGACATTTACTTTCTGTAGCCTACGCTTAAATCATGACAAACCCCATGAAAATTTTTAATGTTAATACCTTGGAGAATGTAAAAGGAATTGAAAATAAAAATCAAGTCATTTTCATCTTTCATCACCATGTTGCTTTATTTAACATTTAAGAAAATTTCAGAAAATTCAGAAAATGTAAATAGTCTGGCGAGGTGGGCCACGGGTGGTAGGCTACATTCCCGGGATGGACCCGCAGCGTCTTCATCTGTGGTTTCGTCGATCTCTTATCTAAATCTGAGCATAGAGTTGACTTTGGCGGAAAGCTGAAGGTGATTACTGATAGGCTGTCTCAATCAGTGGCGCCTGCACCATCCAATCACGTTTGAGAGGGAAACAACAAATTGAGGGTTGTTAATTTCTTTTGAAGTAGTAACGGGTACTCACGGTTATGGATAGAAATGTAGTGGAGTAAAGAGTACAATGTTTGCCTCTCAAATGTACTTGAGTAAAGTCATGAGTACTCCCCAAAAATGATAGGCTACTCGAGTAAAGAACAGATCCCTCAAAATTGTACTTAAGTACTGTAGCCTACTCAAGTAAATGTACTCCGTTACTGTCCGGCTCTGTTTATTTTAATGTCTTTATAAGTCTTTGGCCAAATGCATGCATCAGACGCTCAGCCAACGGTCTGTGGGCATGACTCAGGCTGAGGTCCCATTAACGTTCTTTTTTCTTTCTTGAGTTTTATGTCTCCAGACTTTCAGTATTGAATGAAAAAAGTATGAAAATCAAGAATGTAAAATAAAAATGGAAATATTTAATTATATAATAATAATAATAACAACACAACATGTTTTTTAAAAGTGTGGACAATTTATTTATTTTATTTTATACTCCACTGCAGAAGCTCACCAAGTTCACCGAGTCTGAAAAGCAGTTGTATAGGCATTACTAAAACAACTCCCACACAAGCCCTCAGCAAATGCGCGCACACACACACACACACACACACACACACACACACACACACACACACACACACACACACACACACACACACACACTCACACTCTCTCTCTCTCTCTCTCTCTCTCTCTCTCTCTCTCTCTCTCTCTCTCTCTCTCTCTCTCTCTCTCTCTCTCTCTCTCTCTCTCTCTCTCTCTCTCTCTCTCTCTCTCTCTCTCTCTCTCTCTTCTCCTTCTAAAGTAACTAGGCAAGATGACTCGTTCTTCTCTATCCACCAATAGGCCTGACAGTAATGTAATCTAGTAGAGTCACTGACATTCCCGGCAATAGAATGCAATGCAGGTCATCATCACTCTCTCTAGAGTGTTTGAAACATGAAAACTCCAAGAACAAACCCTTTTATCAAATTTTGTGTAATTGGTCATATTGGTAAACAGTAAAACAGAATAAACAGCCTGGAAGCAATAAAAACAAATTATTAAAATCCATGTACACAACAGATGAAAGAGATGTGCACTTAACTATAACAGTAGCTAAAATATAATTTCTAAACAAACAACATATGGGCATTTTCAGACATTTATAGTCTACTTTAAGTCAGCTACTTTTCCATGGATAACTGTCTAAATGCTTTTATTGGTTATGATTTGGTCTATTGGGCAAAATATATAGTTTGTTCATGCTAATAAAAGACATGGTCATGGTGAAGCAAACAGATATGAAGGACATTCATATCATTAATAGTGTATGGTTTGTTTGCCTGCTTTCTGACACATACACTTATCTTCATGCTGTTTTCATAGCAGGATAACAAAACCAATGCCAAAGTCATGGCTGTCTTGCAGCTGGACACTGAAGAGTGCTGGATGCACCTCTACATTTTCACTCAACTGTTACGTAATGTGGTTTTATTTTATTAATATTTTACATTTTATTAATATTTTTAGTTATTTACATTAGTATTTAAGCACATTAAACTGCTTGTGAAAGTATAGCTCTTTTTCCAGTTTGAAAGCCAATATATATATAAAGTTTAGAAAAAAACAATCCAAAAACAGTAAAATTACATAAATAATAAAAATAAGATTAAAAAGGTGAAAATGGCATTAACCCTATCATGCATGAATTATGAAAACCTCAGTTGTGATTTTTTCCCCTATTATTGCTCTTATCAGAACATGAGGATGTGATTCCATCAAAGATCTGTTGAAGGTACAACTCTGTGGAAAACGCTGTTGCTCCCTCCAGTCCAGAGTATGATAGGAAGAACATGCATTATAATCACATTACTTTTTGATGTAACGAGTAAATGAACGCATTACAAGTTAGTAACATGCATTGTGTAATCAGATTACTTATTTGATGTAACAGCTAAGCAATGCAATACAAGTAACATGCATTACGTAATCAGATTACTTTTTGATGTAATGAGTAAATTAACACATTACAAGTATATGTAATCAGATTACTTTTTAATGTAATGAGTAAAGTAACATTACAAAACATGCATTACGTAGTTAGATTACTTTTTGACATAACTGTTAATTACATTCTAATAACACAAATACATAAAAAAACGTTACTGCAGAATATTTATTTTCAAGAACAACAGTCACAGTAATAGTATGAATTTAAGATGAAATATAGCTAGTGATGAGTCCAATTTATTTGACAGATGATGAATCTGAATTTCCTCCCAATCTAAAATCAATACTTGTAAAATTTAACAATGATATGACTCCTTAGACGTTACTTGATGTTACAACATTTTATTCTACCTGCAAGAGTGTCCTGTGATAGTAGGAATGGATGGATATTCCGGAGCAACTTCTGACTGGCCGTCGGCAATCTTGGTTTGGAGAAAAAAACATTTTACATACAGCGGCTTTACAGTAGGTGTCAGTCTGGTGTCCACATGTGCAACTGTCCAATCACATGCAAATGAAAAAATGGCTTTTTGAATAGCTGTCCACTGTAGTCCAATAGTATGAAAGAGTTAAAACAAACAAATAAATGAGTAAAATAAAATGTGTTAAAACAAAATTAAATAAATAATACATCTAACAGTACAGTATTAGTACATACAAAAAAGAAACAATAAACTAACTTAATAGAAACTAAATATTTTCCAAATAATATTTAAGACATTTCAATAATATTACTTCATTAATCTTTATAGAAGAAACTATTTTAGGATGGGGGTCCCTCGCACAAGGATGACCATATTTGGGGTCCTTGGCATCTAATATCCACAAGAGGGCAGTATTAATGAAGGACACCATAGACAAACATGCAGACTGCATGATGCTTTTAGCTGAATTCCACTGTGAGCTACTCACTCGAAAAAAACACTTAAGTTATTTTGTTATGCACATAAACATCATGCAGCTTAATGACACCTAAAGAAATCAGTCTGTGCCTTAAGTACAGTAGGACTCATCATGCACTGCATGCCTCTGTTCTGAATCTGAACTTCTTGCTGTGTGTGTGTGTGTGTGTGTGTGTGTGTGTGTGTTTCTCTCAAGTTGTACTGTTTAATACTATTATATAAAAACATGTTTTTAACCTCATCTGAATTTTTTGTAATATTTTAACAGATAAGAATATATGTTCAGAAGAGGTTGAATAATTATAATGGCATTAAAATGATTAACAGAAATGTTATGTGAGTGCTTGAGCTCAGAGCCAGAAATCAGGGGGTTTGAGCCTCAAGGAATCACTGTTTCTTTCATTTCACTGCCGGTTGCTAATGCTTGTCATTGGATTTTTCATTTTTCATGATCTGTTATAGCTCAGATGCAGTGCATGGGCAGTTCTGCCATGGGGATTTTGTCCCATGGAGCATTTGGGTAGCGCTGCTAGTTCACCCCAAGGAGTTACTTTATTTGTGAGATTATGGTCTGGTGCACCACATTAGCTTTGTGTAAGTAAACACATTATGTTTCCTGTGCAAACCTTTAACAATTAGAAGCTACAGCAAGAAGCAACAAAGAAGACCGTAAAGAGCCATATTTTCATATGGCATGTGCATGACTCAATGTTATGGCCTTTGATTTCGATATTTTTACTCTCTCGTGTTTTTAAAGCGCAGTTAAATTGTCTCTCAGATTCACAGTTCTGGTCATGGATTTGTGTTTAATCTGACCTCTATCTGAGAAAATAAGTCATTGCACAGAAGACATGGCGACCTTGAAAACGAACCAATTTAAGCAATGTCCAGTGATGCCTCTGTTGACATGAATACAGGCCTACTGCACAAGGGCTTTCCGGTGCATCTAAAAGATTACAAACCCTTGACTTAAGAGAACAGAAAGCATAAATGCCACAAGTGGCACATTCAAGTGTAATTCTCTGAAATGACCAGCAGAAGGCATCCAGTACCTGTTCATCTTTGAACATTAAATATTACAACAGGGGTTAATTGAACACTCAGAGATCAAAATCAAAAGGTAACAGCGTTTTCACTCAAACTTATTTTTGTGAAATGTTTATCTTAAAAACGGCTTTTTTCTTAAACAAATGACACTTGATTTGATATTCTGTTATCTAACTTAATAACATTACTATTTAAGTGCGACTTAAGTCTTCAAATACGTTTTTGTAACCACAAGAGTGCAAAAGATTCGATTTCAAGAAATCGAAGTCGATGTGTGAGAAGTTTCCTCAATGCAGCCAATCGCTGCGCGGCACGTGACGTCACGGAGATGAAAGGGAATTCTGCATCAAACCCTCGCGGGCAGCAGTGAAGACTGAAGAAGAGAGAGATCAGATCACACACTCGCTGTGCCTCGGGATCATGCAGATGGTCTGTGCTTTTTGCCGGTATTCGGATTATGAGTGAGTAAACAGGCTCGATTAAAGCGCTTCTTGTCCAGGACGTGTGTGAAGCTTTGATGTACATGCTGATGGGAGATCAGATTGCAGGCATCATCAGACAGCAGTGTTTGATCTGAACTTTAACTCCAGTGCTGGACTCGGGACGGGACGGGTTCACGGGCTCAGAGCACAGACCGCATCCTGAACAGCTTTCCGTAGGAGACCGGGACCTCACGAGCGACGCGTTATCGGTAAGACACATTTGCAAAGCTGCTTTGATCGCATATGAATCCAAAAATCAATATCTTCAGAAAACTAACCACGGAACACACACACATATTGCCTATCTATATAAGGGGCGTGTTTTTTTATTCATTCAGTATAGCCTACAATCTTGTTCTATGCCAGGAGGTAAAGTAACAGAAAAAAGTTATCCATATTTTATATAGTAGGCTACGTTATGTTTTTTAGACATACACAACGCAATGTACCATTTTAAATCCATAGATCTTCATATGGATTTATCTATGGAATTGCCTATATAATCTATAATAGCCTATATTATAAGCCTAACCAGCATATAAATTAATCATTATTGGCCAATATTAGTGTTTTTAAAGGGGGAGGGGGGTACTTTTTTTCTGATTCAACCATTAATAATAAACAGTTATGAATCAATATGTAACTACACACACACACACACACACACATTGAGTTTTCATGTTTTATGGGGACTTTCCATAGACATAATGATTTTACTGTATAAACTGTATATTTTTTTCCCTACCTCTCCCACCCATCACAGAACACTTTCTGCATTTTTACAAAAAAAAAAAATCTTTAGTATGATTTATAAGTATCTCTATGGGATCTCTATCTCATCTCAATTATTTTAATTGAATGATACACACCCTAATACAATGATAGTGGAGATTTATATTAAAAAAGCATAAAAAAGGGTATGGATTTATAATAATTATTGTTTGCTTAGCGTTCACACAGTTGTGAAAGATAATGGCAAATAGTGTCCTCCATTAATCATTCATCAAAGGATTTGTGCTTTCACAGTGTATGTGGGAAAGACCTTTCAGAATGCCTCGGGCACCGATCCTCTCCGCGTTCACTCTTCACAGGATACTCGTCCTTCCACTGTGTGTTATGGTATGTTAGGTTCATATTAACACCTTTTGCTTACTCTTAAACTTTAAAGAAGTAACAAATTAATACTTGACTGACTTGTTTTTTCCCCCGAGATGTGCTCTCAGTAAAAAAAGTTCCTACCTTAACTTTTTAAGTATAATCAACTTGGATGTTTAAGTCATTTGAACTTAAATTAAAAAAGTTAACTTATTTTGATGAGTTAAAGTAATGTAAAAACATATTTTGTCATAACTTATGGATCATATAATTTTTTACAGTGTACTGTTCAAAAGTTTGGGGTCGGTAGGATTTTTCATTTTTTTTTAAGTCTTTTGTTCACCAAGGCTGCATTTATTTGATCAAAAATACAGTAAAAACAAAAAAATTGTGAAATATTATTACAATTTAAAATAACTGCTTTTTTGTATTGTAATATATTTTAAATTGTAATTTATTCCTGTTATGGTAAAGCTGAATTTTCAGCATCATTTCTCCAGTCTTCAGTGTCACATGATCTTCCAGAAATCACTGTAATGAACCCTTTTCACAGACTGTGATGACGTTTACACAGTTATCAACATCGCAAATCAAGTCAAGTTTTTAATATTTTCATTTTCATAACACTATACTGTGTGATATATTACCTTGGCAGTAAATGACAAAAAGCTAATTAAAGTTGCTTTGAGGGTGTTTCTAAATCAACGACTGAGGGAGGATCGACAAATTTGACATCTTACTCATTCTAACTGATGTAATCAATCTCTCTTTTGGAAAATCGTGGAAACACCATCATGGATTTTATCTTTTGATATTGGAGAAAATGGGAATGCAAAAGTTATTTTTGCTGTCGTCTCGTCTCCCATTCATCGCTTTAGAAGTTTACCCAACTAAATCGCTTCTGAAATTTGAAAAGAGTCCATATCCTGATTTGCTGCTCAAAAAAACATTTCTTATTATTATCAATGTTGAAAACAGTTGTGCTGCCTAATATTTTTGTGGAAACCGTGAAACATTTTTTCAGGTTTTTTTGGTGAATAAAACGTTCAAAAGAACAGCAGTTATTTGGAATATAATTTACTATCACTTTTGATCAATTAGATGCATAATTACTGAATAAAGTATTAATTTCTTAAAAACAAAAAACAAAAAAAACTCACTAACCCCAAACTTTTGAACGTCAGTGTATTTGTTTGTTCTTGAGAACACAAGTGTAATCATCATTTTTATAATATTTATCTATCATATTGGTGCACTCCACTTTGGTAAACGTCAGATAAATTGATGGAATATTAACCATGCTGGTTTCATGTCCCTCACAGCTTGCAGTAATGGCAGAGGAGAGAAGAGATTGCTGGGAACAGGAATACAAGGATAGGTTTGGGAGCTGTATTCCCTGTCGGCAGTGCGATGCTGGACAAGAGCTATCTAAGGTATGCCAGTTCTGCAGTACATTATATTTTTTCTTTCAGCCTAATTTGAAACATTGGTGCACATATAGAACTTGTATTTTTAATTTCCTGAAAAGATTACATCTTAAATCAAGAAATAATATCCGAAGCACTCTGTCCCTTTGAATTGGTTCCCATTGAGCTTTATTCTGGAATTCTTTCCTTTCAGTTGACCTACCACAGTCAGATTAATGTGCAAATATATTTAGTTTCTACTTTAAGCTGTTTAAAAAACAAAACATTTCATCCATGCATGCGATCAAATCTGTGATGGAGAGACGCGTTCCCATCAGTTTCACAGAGTTCATGAAAGACTTCTAAACCAAACAGGCCAAAAGCAAAGAGTTCACAAATAGAGAGAGGATGCTAATGTTTTGAATAGCTTGTCCTGACCAATTATTTATTGCTTCCTCCTTTTTATGAAGAGAATGGGTAAACCGCTGTTCTTCTTTGTAGAGCGCTGGCCACGCTTTAATCAGTTACACCCACAATTCTTATCCTCTCCTGCTCACAATCTTCTGTTTTTTTTCTTCCTACAAGCCTTTTAATGTCATTGCCACCTCTGAGAATTTCATGGCCTTGTAAACATGGCGTGAAGAAATTAAGTGGTTTTGTACAATCCACCCAATCATTACACAGTTTATGCTAGGGGAAATTGGGTACATCAGGCTGTTGGATGCATACAAATGTAGTGCAGAAGCTTTTTTTAACCACATGACTTTCATGTTGGTACACATGAACACACACTTATTGGTTATACGCCTCAGTGCATCAGATGTTTTCAGCCAATTAATGCTTTGGGGCCTGAGGAGGTTGTAAATGATTGCCGGCTTTTTCCATTCAAACACTCGTGGTTTACCCTATTCTTTGGAGCAAGGACAATATCATGCGGAAAAAACAGTGTTTGAGTTATTTTAGCCTAGTTTCAATTATAAAATGTTTTCTTTTATCCCAGTTTAAATATGCAGATACTATAGTATGAGTATGTTTATTTCCCAAAAAGTATAAACACTTTATCTCTTTGGTGCAATCAAAACATGTCTTTGTTTGTTTGAGCATCCTGACCTGCCCGACAACAGCAACAGTGACTCAACCAATGGTGTTGCTTTCCGTTTGTTGTGACCAATGGTAGATGGGTGGTGTGTTTGGGAAATATGTTTTTTTAAAAGTTAACATTTTTGTTGTTTTAATGTTTAACACTTCAGAAGCTCTTCCAGACGGTTTGTTTTTGTAAGAGTAGATCAGTTCACATGACGCCCTTTTACTGTTTTTCAAAGATCCATGACTAGTCAAACAGCAAGTAAAATCCCCACCTACACACTGTCTTTCACCTGAAAAGGCCGATAACAGCTTTGTTGATAGGCATTTTGTAATTGTTAAAGGGATAGTTCACCCAAAAATGAAAGTTCTGTCATCATTTGGTCGTTCAGAACCTGTATGATGTCTTCTGTGAAATACAATAGAATAATTTTAGATGCAGTTACATCCAGTTGTCAGTAAACCATACGACTGGATCATCGTCCGCCAAAATCAAGCTATGTATATTCCATGCCCCATGCCGATAAATGCCGGTTGAAATAATCCACTCAGCGAGTTGTCATGACTGAACTCTAATTATTTCTTTCTTTTGTTTTTTGGGGTAAAATATCACTCAGACATGTTCTTAACAGGTTTTGTAAGATTCACCCTTAAAGCTTACCTTTTGGGTTAAGTGAGAAGTTCAAGCTTTGCTTTGATAGGAAGTATTAATGAGCAGGAGAGTTCAGTGTAATTTAGTTGAATGAGTGTTTTTAGGTTTTTGGAATAAGATGACTTCAAAACACTTGTGTGTCTGAACATGCATTCATCCAGCTTTCTCCTCTATCACATCCATCCTGCTGTTTTGCTTGGCATTCTCACTCAAATCTGATTTGGAGATTGTGGAAAAATGGTACTTGCAGGTACTGGTTTGGTGAGTTTTTTTTTAGGCAAGAATGTTCCTGGATGATTCTGGACTGTGAAAACAGGCTTTTGTAAAGAATAGAGTTGGCTGCTTTGCTGCATTACTGACTCCTCATTTTATAGTAATAATCTGACATATCTGTCATTGAGGTTCCCCAACATGTAAACAGACTGCTCAATGATCACTGTATCATTGTAGCATGTCTGTAAAGGCCTTAAAGTGTATATTGACATCTTTTGACCCTTTGACTTTGATAACAAGGGAGAACAGGAAATGAAGGGGGAAACAGGATTAGGAAATGTTGTGAGCCAGATTTGAACTCCAGTTGCCCTTTTGAGCACCACAGTGATAAGACACTGCTCTGACACATATTACAATGATTTCTGAAGATTCATGTGGTACTGAAGACTGGAGTAATGGCAGCTTTGACATGACAGGAATAAATTACATTTTAAAATATATTAAAACAGTAAACAATTATTTTATATTGTAATAATATTTCACAAGATTACTGTTTTGACTGTGATTTTGATCAAATAAATACAGCCTTGGTGATCATAAGAGACCTATTTAAAAAAAAAAATCTTAATTATTCTAAACTTTTGAGCAGTAGTGTAAACAAATCCAAATTCTGAAGCCTGAATCCACATAGGCTTTTATCTGGTGTCCAGCTAAGATTAGGAAATGTTGTGAGCAAGATTGTAACTCCTTTATAAGCACCACAGCTTAGGGTAATAACAACTTGTACATGTAGACATTTTCTGAGCGGTATCCGGAAGCCTGAATCCTCATTTGTTTTCATATTGCATCCAGCTAGGATTAGGAAATGTTGCTAGCAAGATTTGAACTCCTGTTGCCCATGAGCACCCATAATAGCTACTAAGCCACAGCTCTGACACATAGACACATTTTGAGCCATATCCTTGAGCCTGAATCCTTATTTGTATTCAAATAAGGTGAATACAAATCTGGTGTCCAGCTAAGATTCAGAAATGTTGCTAGAAAGATTCAAACTCCTGTTGCCCATATGAGCACCACAGCTCACAGTGATGACTGCTAAGCCAGGGCACTGACATGCAGACACAGTCTGAGCCATATCTGGGAGTCTGAATCCTCATTTTTATCCATCTGGCAAATGTTGCTAACAAGACTCAAGCTCATCTAGGCTTTCCTGAAGCTCAAACAGTAGAGCGTTGCTTGCAACGCCAAGGTCATGGGTTTGATTCCCAGGGAAAGCAAGAATCGATAAGAATGTAAATGTGTACCTTGAAATGCAATTTAAGTCGCTTTGGATAAAAGTGTCTGCCAAATGCATAAATATAATGTAAATGTTGCCTATATGAGGACCACAGCTCATAGTGATATCTACTAAGCCATTCTGAGCCATATTCAGGAGCCTTGTTGGCTTTTATATGATGTTCATCTTTCTGTTTGAGCTTCTAAATACTGGAGGATTCCAGCAGCAAACTCCAACAGAAAAACCACAGGGGGTTTCAGAGCTCCTTAGATTTCCCGTTCCCCCTTTGCTCTGCTGTTGATTATCTCTCCAGGAATGGCATCATGCCTTCAAACAGAGTGACCATACCTCTTTTATTCACCGTCCCCCCCAATCCTTCATGCCCTGCTGGAGAGAAAGGTCTTATATGGGCTGCGGGCAGGCAACAACAGCTGTCATTCTGTTCAGGCACCCTATATGCAGACTTTGGAGGGCCTGTGTTGAGAGAGCCAAATAAGTCTTCTCGAACATTGGCTGAAACCGGGGCCAGGCTTTGTGGAGAGCTCTTGTCATTGGCTCTCTCATGCAGGCCAGTAATCCATGTGTGCTGGAGCTGGGAAACTGGACCGCGGCGTAGAAAGAAGGCCCCTGTTTGAAGCCGATCTCCACGTTAATAAAATATATGAGCCTCTTTTCTAATCCAGCTCAGTGTGGTGGAATAACAACGACCTGACTAGGGAAGGGGCAGCTGGGAAAAAAAACAATAGTGCAGGATGATATCAAACCACAAAGGTCCTCTCACTTCTCTCTGCATTACGCTCCTCTGCTGGAATGCGACTGGTAGGAACGTGATTGTTAGAGGAGGTGTGTTTGTTGTAAAGTAGGTTTGCTGATTTAAAAAGTCTTCAAAAGTTAGTTCACCCCAAAAATTTTAATTACCCCATTATTTACTCACCCTTAAGCCATCCTAGGGTGTGACTTTCTTTCAGCAAAACACAATTCTAAAGCAAGGCTACCAAAGCGATGCATTTTTGTAGGAAAAATATCCATATTGGTAACTTTATAACCTAATCATTGGCTTCTGGTAACTTTTTTTGTGTGTCTGGTAAATTTTTTGAGCTTTAAAATCTAGGGTATCACTCACTCCCATTATAAAGCTTGGAAGAGCCAGGATATTTTTGATATAACTCCGATTTTGTTATATAGTAATAAACAGTAATATACAGCTAGTATGGCTTGAGGCTGAGTAAATTATGGGATCATTTTCATTTTTGGGTGAACTAACCCTTTAAAGGTGCACTCATTCATTTTTTTGGTAATTTAATGTTCTACACATGAGGAAGTAAATGGCACTTTTGAGAAATATGTTGCACACACGCATGAAATTAATATTCCAGTCATTAAAGTCAGCAGTTCATCCCAAAGTAAATGTTCTGTTATATTTATTCTTTGGAAAGCCAAAAAGAGATGTTTTAGAAAATGTACATTGAACCGAATTGTGAAATATAAGATCATAAAAAGTACCTTAAGAGTGGTCAAGGCGACTTGTGTGCTCTACATTCCAAGTCTTCCGATGCCATAGAATTGCTATGTATGAGAAACAAACTCTAATTTAAGTCATTCTCCAAAAATCCAGATATGCTGCTTTGGTTCTTGCACTTCTCATAATGAATCGGAATGCTTCAAGTTTGACTATGCCAAAAGTCAAGTTGATGATGGCAAAATTTTTGTTTTTGGGTTAGCTATTGTTCATGTAGCTGACACATATCAAAAAAGGACACACGAATTTTAGTCAGAACTTAATGCGCAACTGTGTGTTTTAAATTAGTGTCATATTGCTGGTTGGTTCCATTGATAAATGCCTTGATTGATGATTTCTGTTGGGTTGGATGGCTGCATAAGACATCATTTGAATTCCATGCAGCTCTGCTTCAATTATGGTTTGAGAAATCTAGCTCTGTAAAAGCTGAATATATCCCAAAGATTCCCAAGAATTATATCAATGTGGAAAGGATTAAAAACAAACAAGCGTATTCCAGATTGATTACTGTCAGTAGAGTTTTGAAAAGACTCTGGCATTGTTTATTGAAGTGGGTGGACGTGGAGGGGGAAAAGGCTCTTCTGAGTAATGCTAATTAAGCGGCGCTTAAGATTTCAGTTTAGATCCTGGAGCCTGGAAAAAAAGTTTGCTTACATTTCACTTCTTAATGTCAAACTCAATGTGGCAAAATGTCAAAGTCCAACATGTTGTACAGAAACATGCCCAACAAATGTTGTTCGTCACCGTTCAAGGAAAGACCGTTCCCAACTCATTAGAACATCTTCCCAACTAAATTTTCTCTCTATTGTGTGCAAAATTCTGGTGTTTAGTTACTAGTTGCTAAGCTAAAGGCAACTGTATTTTGTTCCATTGTTATATTGCTCATTCATTCGGCTTGCTAGATGTCAAGCTTGCTCATTTTGTTCCTGTAGACACTTTCTCTGTGGTCTTTTTGTTATGTTTTCTTAGGCCGGCATGAGTACAGTAAAATCGGCCTTATATTACTACACAAACTGCACAGTTTTAGATATTTTATTGAAATAAAATAGGCCTGTATTTAGGGAACAATGCAAAAGGCGTTGTCTCTTATAATTCAAGAGCGCTGAGAATTCTCCACGACCACACAACTTGACATTGAGACCTCTCCTCAAGTTTCCTTCGCGATTTGGATTTGTGTAAAACAGATCGCTTTTCTGGGTGAATATCATCAAACCTGTCAAAAACATGTCTGGGTTATATTCCACTCCAAAATCAAAAGAAAATAATATGCAATTATAATGTGCTTAAAGAACATAAAGTACAACCCCAAACCATTGAATGGTATATATATATTTGCTGTTTTTAAGTTGATATAAATTATCAAATGAAATAAATGGCATATGTCTGTACTAGACAGACATTTCATTCAGCTTTTTTAAATTTTAAACATAAAATTGTCTCAATTTATTTATAATATAAAATCTATTTATAATATATAAAAATATAAAATAATATTTTTAATAATAAATTGCAAAAAGATTATATTGCATTTTAATACAAAAAAATTCTGTGGTTAGAAACACGTTATTGTTCATGTGTTTGCATTATTAAAAATCTTTGTGCTCTGTAAAACTTTTATTTTGAAGGGCTTTCTTTTTCTGCGTTCCACATACCAAAACCTCTCAATATCAATATTTCTCAGACACACTTTAGCCGAAGACAGGCCCAACAAAACCTCTGCAATAAACTCCCAATAAACCAACAATGGGCGTCCCTGTGGGCCTTTCTGATTCAAATGCGGAGCCCTTCGGGGGCCTGGAGCAGAAGGCTGTCCATTGATCCCGTGAGAGTCAGGGAGATTATTGCCTTTGTAAGATAGACTCTCCCAAAAGAAGCTTGGCCTTTGTTCAGCTGGGGGATCACACACACACACACACACACACACACACACACACACACACACACACACACACACACACACACACACACACACACACACACACACACACACACACACACACACACACACACACACACACACACACACACACACACACACACACACACACACACACACACACACACACACACAAACTCTGTGATCATTATTTCATCTCGGCTTTTTGTTAGTCCACATTGGCACTTTTCTTTAGCGCGGCTCTCCCTCGCCCTTCCCTTCCTCGGCAGTGAGATATCTTCTGTTAATCCTCACAGGAATGTGGCTTTGGCTATGGGGAGGATGCCCAGTGTGTGCCCTGCAGAGCCAGTCGCTTCAAAGAGGACCGCAGCCTGCAGAAATGCAAGCCCTGTCTGGACTGTTCTCTTCTCAACCGCTTCCAGAAGGGGAACTGCTCCACCACGAACAACGCCGTCTGCGGAGACTGCCTGCCCGGGTGAGTCAGTCATGAGCGCAATTATATAGAATTAATAATGATGGGCGTTTTCCAACACCAAGTCGGTGTATAATACACTCTTAAAAATAAAGGTTCCAAAAGAGGGGTTTTCGCAGTGATGCAATAGGCATAGAAGAATCATTTTTGGTTCCCCAAGTTAAAAATAAATACATATGCTTGTGAGAAGAACATTTGAAAAATCGAAAGAACCATTTTTACTATAAAGGACCTTGGGTTAGTTCACCCAAAAATAAAAATTCTGTCATTAATATCATCAAAACCGTAAGACTTTCGAACACACAAGAATCAAGCGAACATGCTTGAGCTTCTGTTTAGCATATGTAATGTGTGTGTTGATGAATGTTTATATGTGAATAAAAGCCTAAATTCAATCTGTTCATCATATAAAGCGATTGAGAAAATTTGGAATAAACCGCTCCATTCATTTGGATTAGTTTTACGATGTCTTCATGAACTTTTTGAAGCGTCAAAGTGGTAGTTGCGTAGCTGTCAATGGAGGGACAGAAAGGTTCTTCATGAAACCATAAATGCAACAGTCGTGTTCCGATACTAAAAACTTTTCTCCATAGGGTAGTTCATTTTTTTTAACGATAACTTATAAACATTTAAAGACAGACTTACTGTGATGTCCAATGTTGTTAATCAATGGTATAAGCTTTTGTTGAATCCATCTGTTTGCATTTTTTCCATTTTTTCAAAAAAAGATTGTGTAGAACAGCAGAATCCATTGTTAAAAACTACATTACCCATGATGCTGTACGGAAAACCCCACCAATCAGAGTCGGTGGGAGCAAATTGTGCCAAAAGATTTCTGCAAGGCTCTTCACTCCCATGAAGCACCACAAATGATGTAATAAAGTCAGTCTCCCTACGCTCTCAAAATACTTTGTATATATACTGTTTATGCATATTTTTCAATAAACTTTAAATATATTGTTCCTAAAGATATAATCATCTTTGAATGAATAGTTATACATTTCTCCATAATTTTTAATCCATTATGTCATTTGCAGTGCTTTATGGGATTGTAGTTATTTTCCTTAAAGCCGTTAAGTGCAGTCTTGTACTTTTTTTATCCGATTTAAAAAAAAATTGCCTTAAAGAAAAGTTTATAATGTTGTGATTCACCTTGTTGCTGGTTGGTTTGGTTCACGCCTTATAACGCTTGAGCAAAGACTTTTTTTTTAAAATCCCTATGGGAAAAATAAATGGAACAAATACTTCCGGAACCA
Organism: Meda fulgida; assembly: GCA_030578275.1. Classification (NCBI taxonomy): domain Eukaryota; kingdom Metazoa; phylum Chordata; class Actinopteri; order Cypriniformes; family Leuciscidae; genus Meda; species Meda fulgida. The sequence continues at coordinate 26,271,623 of CM060630.1, read as the reverse complement.
ACACTGCTGAAAAATTGCGCTTTCACTAATACACTCTATGAAGAACCTTTATTTTGGGGAGCACAAAGTCATTCTGAAACCCACACTGTATTTACATGCAGCTGTGGCTCAGCTTTTTAAACTCGACTGACATGAGTTACACACACTTTAGCCTTCCAGCCCCAAGTGAAGCTCAGTTTAAAGTCCAGGTCAGGGAAATCAACCCAAGACCTTTGGTTGGGTCCAGACATGCCCTAGAAGCTGAAACATGCCAGGGTTATGAAGACCTGTGTTTCACTATCGCTGCAAGAGTTACTAGTTTCCCCACAGCAGCATCCTGGTCTCACCAGATACGTTTTTAATAACTCTTGATTACCCATAATTAAGTGCTTTTGGCACAGTAAGACATGCTGACGGCAACTCTTCACATTACCTTCATCCACATCATTTTAGAAATATGTATTCTTAGGGCTGTTACTGTAATGGTGGAATATTTATCACATTGTAATGGATAGATATCCTCCAAAGTTGATTAATTAATTAGGGCTGTTAAGTAATTATTGCCCCCTAATCCAATTTTCTAATAAGGGATTTTTCAGTGACATTCAATTAAAAAACAGCAAGACAAATGCATGTGTACATAATCCAACAACTAAAAAATATCTCAGACAAGAGTGTGTGAACTGTGTAAGCTAAACAACCTGTAAGTCTAGATCGATTGTAAATTGTATTGCTTTAAATTGTATTTGACTTCTAAAGCCAGATTTTGTCTATCCACTTGTTTAATAATCTGCAACAATAATGAATGTGATGTTTTTGAATTACATGCAGTTGGTGGCTTTTCTCAGCAAATATTGATATAGATTCCGGTTCAGTAAGATTTTTGTTATATGTTTTTGAAAGAACTCTCTTATGCTCAAAAAGGCTGCATTTATTTAATTAAAAAAAGAACAGTAAAAGTAATATTTTTAAATATTATTACAATTTAAAATAATAAAATAATAAATGTATTCCTGTGATCAAGGCTGAGTTTTCAGCATCATTACTCCAGTCTTCAGTGTCACATGATCTTTCAGAAATCATTCTAATGCTGATTTGCTGCTCAAGATACATTTCTTATTATTATCATCAATGTTGCAAACAGCTTTGCTGCTTCATATTTTTGTGGAAATCATGATTTGTTTTTTTAAGATTCTTTGATGAATTGAAAGTTCAAAAGAAAGAAATGAACAAAATGACCCGGAACGAGTTGATTTACAACTCCAGAATGATTAATAATACAATATAATAATATAATAAAAATAATAAATAAAATGCATATTTTTATTTTTATTTTATTTAAATGAATATGCATTTTGTTCTTACAGATTTTACAGAAAGACGAAGTTAAGTGGATTTCAGGATATGGAGTGCATCCCATGTGGAGACCCGCCGCCACCATATGAACCACACTGTAAGCACATTTATTAATTAATGTTAAATACAAACGTGTTTGAAGGTATTTCAGTCCTTGAGGAAAATGCCCAGTGCATTCATTTACTCAGGAAAAAAACATCAGATCACAGTTTGATTTAAATGTCAATGATAATGTCTTCAAAACGTTTCTTCATCCAAAAGTGAAAATGATGTCATCAATTATTCTCAATTCATTTTTTTTCACATCAAATTAAACTAAATGAAAATTAGATTAAAGTACAAGTTTAAATTTACAATTAAGTTGACATAAGTTTACAAATTTAGATACTATATTTTAAGTTGTTTTATTTCAAGTAACATTTTTTATGGTTATAGTTTTAGTTAACTATATTAATCCTGCTCTCATGTCTTTCTAAACCATGGAACATAACATAAAATATTATACAGAATGTCCTAGCCACTCTTTTCCACACCATTAAAGTGACCATTGTGCCTCATAAAAGGACACAAAAGCACCACAAATGTTCCACATGACTTGTGCTCTATATTCCACATCCCACAGCATCACAGTTTGAAAAGATGCAAATGAGAGCTAATGTGAAGGACAAGATTATCAGTGAATCAAATTCCCTTAGAATGAAATCAAAAACAATCAGAAACATAATCTGGGTGAGTACATGATGACAGATGTTTTTCAGGTAATCCTTTAAAAGGGTCCATCGTACAAACAGTTGCATTAATAATAATCTGTGAGATGATGATCCACTCAGTCTTGGTGATTCATACAGCAGTATTTTACAATCAAATAAATGCCTTTTTTACAAGTCAGAACATAGGCGTAGGTAATAAACACAACTCTCCGTGTAACTGTTGGAAACTGCATGGCTCTCTTCCGCAAATACACACACGGGTATGTTAAACACGCAGCGCTTCACAAAGCAGTGTATTGTTCTCCTGCAGTCTGTGGCTCTAATTGGGCTCATTTGACCCACCGTTGAGGGCCATTGTAGGAAGCTTGTGTCTTTGGCAGTTACACAGGGAGAGATTTTATACCTTATAAAATCTCGTGTGACTTCCAGGTTTAAGATGTTTGCAGCTGCTGCATGTGGAGGTTTGTAGGGCAGAGTTTGAGCCAGGACTAACACTCCTTCGCCAGGTACTGTCAGGCATACAGGTCAGCTCCACCGAAGAACTATAGCTCTGGATAAACTCCGGTTTATTATCTAATCATTATGCACTGTGATTTTTGTTTTTTATGTCCATTTAATTTAATTATTATCATTATTATTTTTTTCAGGACTGTTTTTCCATAATAGAAAAGTATGAAAGAAATTACTTGTGATTTTGTCTCCATACAGAAAATAATTTCTCGGTAAAAAAAAAAAAAAAGTATTATACTAAAAAATAAAAAACTTTTATTGGTTATTGATAATTGTTTTTAATAACCGTCATAACTTATAAAGTAATATAAAATAATAGAATTCAGATTGTAAAATAAAATAAAGAGCTTTGGTTTTATACAGAAAATAATGACTTCTCGTTTATTAAGAATTTATTTTAAAAACTGCATTAAATTATAAAATAACAGAAAATACACATTCTAAAAATAGACAAAGAGCTTTGGCTTCATAGAGAAAATAAAAAGATTTTTGGGTTATTGAGAATTGTTTTAATAACTATCATAAATTATAAAATAAAACATAAAATAGCATTTTCTTTAAAAAAAATGTTTTTAAATTAAACAATGAGCATTGGCATTCTAAAAAAATAAAAAAAATAAAAAGATTTCTTGGTTTTTGAAAATGATTTGTAAGACTTTCTTTTAAAAACAAAAACAAAAGAGCTTTGGCTTCATAGAGAAATACAAATATATTTTGGTTATTGAGAATTGTTTTATTAACTATCAAAAATGTAATAACATTTTTTTTTTCCCTGCATTTCACAAAAAAAGTGTCTGAATGCCAAATAGTTGACATGTAAATGTAGGTTTTCATGTGTTGGAAAAAATTGTGAAAAATCTGCAGATATATATAAAAAGTGTTTTTAAATGCTCCTTTTGGACTTTGGAAGAAGGTGTATAGTTAGTGTATAGTATCCTTGGTTTATGATGCGCTAAGATCAGAAACATCTTTGCTCTTCTGTAGCTTCAGGATCATAACTGAATCTGATGCAGGAACTCAAAGCTGCTCTGAGTCTGACCCATTGTGCGTGCAAACGGCTGAAAAGACTCCAGAGCGTTCCTGTCCTCTGGCATTATCTGACAGAGGGTGGTAAAAACTCAAAGGCCTGATGGTTTTAATAGCCCCCGCGTCGGCCCGGGGCAAACACGCAGCTGCACGAGGAAGTCTGTCTTTAGAGAGGACCATAAATCCAGAAACACTCTGGTCTCCTTGGCCCATCCTGAGAGCGAAAGGAGGAAAACAGAGCATTTTATGGGTTCCTCTAGCTGCTTTAATGTGTTTCATCTGCTGCTGTCTTTTCTTGTCATGGGATAGCTCTAAATATTTGGCAAAGCCCCTCACAGCTGTCCCATCTAAACATCTGAACTGATGTGAAGCCAATTTACAAAGGGGTCACATGAGAGCCGACGGCTGCTGGGCCGGTAATGGGTGAGAGTAATATAAGATGGCATTTTTGCTTTTGCGAAACACCTCTGATTTAACTCTTACCAGTATTCAATCACAAAGCTACTGAATTTAGAGCCTCGGAAGCAGCCCGGCTTGAAAAGCAACCGTTTTTTTATTGAACATATTGAAGAAAGCTTGAGCCGCAAGAGTGTGAAAGAAAACGAGTGGTTTGGTATTTTGACCTGAAGGGTCATTACTTCACATTGGCCCAGACCATAGATCATAATTAGCCATGGCTTTCATCTTGGAGTCTCATGTCTTGTTGTGGGTCACTGATGGACTCATTTGATGAAGCATAAAAGACAATCCTGTGATTAAAAGCAGATAATAACTATAACAGTACACACGAGAATAGGTGAAAAACTAGTGAGCTGCATTCAAGTGTTGGTCAAAAATGATAGTACTAGTAGTAGTAATAATAACAACAACAACAATAAAAATATACACAAGTATTCAATATAATATAATATATTTAATACAAATATTCAATACACAAGTATATTATACAGTTTATACTATATAATACTAATTCTTTTTAAATTGTTATTATTTTTAATTGCAAATTATTATTATTATCAATAATAATTCTATGCAATAATATAATATAATAAAAATGTTAAATATGCACAAGTATATTATACAGTATATAATACTGTATATAAATACATTTATAGTTATTATAATAGTTTTAGTAATTATTTTTAAATTGTTAAAATAAAATATTAATTGCAAATGATTAATATTATAATTAATGATTATAATAATAATACATAAGTATATTATAGTATATTACACAATATTATATAATACTAGACTCTCTCTCTCTCTCTCTATACACACAAACACACACACACACACACACACACACACACACACACACACACACACACACACACACACACACACACACACACACACACACACACACACACACACACACACACACACACACACACACACACACACACACACACACACACACACACACACACACACACACAACATTTATAAATTAGATATAATAGAACATTAATAATAGTAAATATACACAAGTAGTATAAAACACTGTATTATTATTGAAAGTATTGTTAAATTGTTTAAAATTGTATATAACAAATAATGATAGTTATAAATTAATGATAATAATAAATGAAATAATATATACACAAGTGTATTATACTATATTAAATATTATTAATTTATACTATTATTATAACAATATGGAGCCGATAATGATTCATTATTAACAATAATTAGCATTAATTGTTTTTTTTACAATTTGACAGTTTTACCCAATATGTGTGTGCGCTAGGGTGCTATTTTTCGATTATTGTGCTGCTCAAACTCTACTCAAATCACTTGTGAAATGTGGTTCCATTTAGGTTATGATGCCCTTCCAGCTTAAAATGCCCTTTTCCAGGTTAGATATCACCCTTCCAGCTTAAAAGCCCCAAGTTTGGCAACTAATGAAGTGAATAACGGTCGCTCTTTTAATGAGTGTTTAATAAGCAACCTGCTTGGAATTTGGGGGATCTAGATCAACACAATCCTCTATGTTACCTGTCCCACAGTTGTGTCGGACTCAAGGCCATGTGTTTCAGTGAGGCATTCTCTAAAGTCAACAGCTGCACATATCAAAGAGCAGTCTATTGGCTCATAGAGCGCAGTGCTGTGATGGTATCAGCAGGTGAGATCTTTTCAAGGGCCGCCCTTTGTCTGTGTTTGCTGCAGCTGTGGGCCGCTGATAAGAAGGGAAACGCTTTGGTTTTGGGGGGAGGTGAAGGGAAGGAGGACAACACACAGCTGGGCCAGATTTGCTGGCACTGAGACATGACAGTGTAGATAGAAGTACAACTCTGAGCAAACTCTGAAGTTCATGCAGTATTTTCTCTTTCTATACACATGAAGTTTTTTGATTTGGGAAACGGGATCAGGACATGATGCAAGTTGGACTTGAACCTGCATAGCCTATTTGAGCACCAAAGCACAACGTGTGCTAAATATCATGGTTTTCAAAACCTAATAACCCTAAGTATTAAACTTCAGCATGATAATCATTCCACAAAGCGTGTGGATTGTTGAGGAAATGATGTTACTTTAGCAAATACTTTTTTTCCTGGCAGACGATAAAATCGTTAAAAATATTCCATAGAGCCCAAAGTATTCCTCCGTTTTGATGCAGACGCCTAAAAAATGACAGTGGTATGACGCCATTTCGATATCAGGCCAGAAATCAGGAGTTTGTTTCAAGAGTTCAAAACGATAACATCTCCCTAAAATCAGAGGGAAATGATATGTGAGTAACACTGATGTAGAAGCACCTTACCCTGGTTGTAAGCTTAAACTGGACATAAACTGTAAACTTCACAATCTGATTGGTTGATTGGAATGTTGTTCCAGGATCATCAAAGGTGTTGATCCAGAAACATGTTGTTCTTGGTGAAATCACGTTCTCCATTCAAACTCAGTCATAGAGACTTGGTGGAATCAGAAAATAATCGCTTAGCAAATCTAGCAGCCACCCAGAACTAATAACACCTTAGCGGCTGCATAACAACAATGCTAAATATTGCTCGACATTGTCTCTACAGGACTAAATGATGAGCTCTGCACCTATAGTTTTGATTTCAAACGAAGTGCACGAAGGCTCACATCTTCAACAAAGAAACTTCTTTTGAGGGCTCAACTGATGTTGACACTGTCTCACAAAGAGCACTTGTATCTGTGAAGGCCAAGCCCATGTTTACTTAATGATTAATTTACCGTAGAGCAAATAATGAACGCTTGTGTTCATCCAATGAAAAGATGTTAAACAAAGGTCTGGTTCATATTTAACTTCATTACAGCAAAATAATACTTCGGCATAAAGAAGTCCACAGGCTTTATTTCTGTGTATTGTTGCTTTTGTTCCAAAATCTGACCGTCTAGGATTTGCAATAGGCATGTCTGTACAAAAACAATACAAAAACTCTTTTACATTAAACTATGTTTTTGCATTTTCATGTAGAAGTCTTTGAAGTCTGTGCAAAACTTGTTTACTATGTATTTTTGACTATTGCGCCGTTAGCTTAGCAACAAGCAAACATCAGTCTCCACTGAAATCAATAGAGTGTATTAGTGCCCGCCCACTTTTTCAGAGACCTTGGTTTCTGGAAGTATTTTCCCCATTCATTTTCCCCGTAGGGATTTTTAAAAAGTCTTTGTTTAAGAGTTATAAGTCATGAACCAAACCATCGAGCTACAAGGTTAATCACAACATAACAAACTTTTGTTTTGTCGAAACATTACAGACAAAATTACGTTCTAAACGTTCTAAAAATGTGTTCTAAACGGCTTTAACTCTTTCCCTGCCAGCAGTTTAAAAAAAAGAAAAAAAGTTGCCAGCCAGCGGCAGCATTTTTTTACATTTTCATGGCCCCCCCATAATATTTTGTTGTATGAATATCTGAACATGCAATATATAAAAAGAAAGAACAGAGCCTCTGCTTAAAATTAAATAAAATCAATGCATTCTTTTTCATTAACAATTGAACGTGGGTAAGTTTCATAAAAAGCAATATATTGAATATTTTATATGGGGAACACTAAAGTGTTCTTTTGGCACAATTTAAGGTTCTCTGATTGGTGGAATGTGTTCCACCTAATCCTGGAAAAATATGTTTCTGGATAAACAGTTTTGTTGGTCCTGGAACAACATTCCAATCAACCAATCAGATTTGAGGGACAAGTTTATAGTTTGTCAAGTTTAGGCTTAAAACCAGAGTTAGGTGCTTTTACATCAGTGTTATTCACATATATCATTTCCCCCTGATTTTAGGGATACGATATAGGTAGGGTAAGGCCCAGGCGTAGGGATAGAGTTAGGACTACATTTTCGACAAGAATGTTGATCCAGGATCAACAAAAGATGTTGATCCAAGAACATGTCTTGCTTGGCAAAATCACGGTAACCATATACATAAATGCCACATTCGAACCGCTTCAGACACATCTTGAAACGGTCAACATTTCAGTCAGATACTGTCGTCACAGTAAAAATCAATGAGTTTTCCATGATGCCACAACATCGCGCAGCCTCTGTTTTTTTTTTTTTTTTTTTTTTTACGCCAAGATTTAACAAATGGGATACCCTTACACAGTTGAGAATGTGTTGAGTTATGTTTTTCTATGTATTAACTCAATACTACAGGTTTTTAAACGATGGTAACATTTTAATGTCTTGTTAGCTAACATCTTCATCTTGTTGAATTGTATTAATGATCCTAAATCCTATGAATCCAGATATTGATCCAAATACGACTGCAGACACAGTCAACTCGCTCTCGGGTGTTCATGGACAGGCTTTGACTCTTCCAATATGAAGGATAACTTGCGTATATCACTGTAAAAAATGATATGGTCAATAAGTTAGGACAACATATGTTTAAAATCAAAATAAGTTGAGCAAGTTATACAAGATTCAGCTCATTTGTTTAAATCCGTTTAATGTAATTTAAGTTGAAATGACTTAAGTTGATTGTACTTAAAAATTAAAAGCAGACACTTTTTTTCTTTTTCTTTTTACAGCGATAGAGGCACATTGAAACCGGGGCTAAAAAGGAAACTATGTATATATATATATATATATATATGGAATTTTCTGTACAGCATCATGGGTAATGTCGTTTTTCACTAGGAATTCCATTGGTAAACATGATCATTTAAAAAAAATGAATGGAAATAATGCGGGCTGACGGCGTATACCATCGATTAACAACCTCTGAACTCACAGTAGGTCTGTCTTTAAACGTTTATAAGTTATCGTTAAAAATCGATTTCCCTTTGAATAAAATGAATGGTCTATTGTGAATACAGTCTCCAGTGCACTTCACGTGAAATAGTTGTTAGCTACTACGCAGAAACACTTCGCAATGCGCTAACTATAGCTGTTACTTGATTAACTCCTACTAGAGAAATAACCATTTCTGTGAACATACACACTTTAAAGCTCACCACACAACCATTTTCCAAGTCCTAAGTGACGGATACATTGATGTACACACTAGATAACATGATAACCCCAATTATCTTGATGACTTAATAGTCGGTGTCAGTAGAACACTGAGTGTAAAACCCCTTCTTCAGGCTAGATCAGTCACTTGATAGTCCCAGGCTTTTGGCTGTTGTCTTCAGGGTAGGGAAGGCTCTCTAGACGGTGACATCAGAGATCCTGTGGTGCCTTCAGACTGTGGCAGCTGTTTTCTCAGGCTGATTACACATTCCCCAACCGACTTCAAACATATAGCAGTGACTGCCCATGGCCTTGATCTGCCTCTTAATAATGGGCTCGCTAGACTGGCAAGTGAAGGCCCGACTGGCCTGGGGTAAAGGGGTGAAAAATTATCGGCAGGCTGGGAATGTGCCCTTCACCTCCAGGACATTTCTGCTATTTAAACCCCGTTTTCTTTGGAGCACATTCCCAGCCGCAGCCACAGCGAGAGGAGACATGTGACACACACACACACACACACACACACACACACACACACACACACAGACAGACACACACACACACAAGCTCGGGCTTTTAGTTTTGGCGAGTTCGGTGGAAGATTAAACAGAGTGGGCCACATCATGGTGTTAAAAAGGAAAGTGTAGTAGAACATGAAAGTCTCTTAATGATAATATGGATTTTATAACACAAGTATAAAAACCTATATGAAACTCATGTGGGAATCCATGGCAAATGGCTTTGAACAGACTGAGCAGAAAAGATTTACCTGAAAAGAAGGTGGAGCCTCAGACCACACCCTTTACATATTCATACACACCTATGCCAGTTTATATAAGCATATTGGGGCCTTTAGCCTTCTGGGCAATGTTATTTTATTATTATGTATGTAATATAATAGTTAAAGGCCGAATACCTTATTTGGAAAGGCACGGATAATGAATAACACATTCTACGGAGCCTCTTAAGGGACATGGTGAAAAAATATGAGATGGAAGGAGAAATTATATTTCAATGCTTTTGCGTTCGCTCGCAATCGTTTGCATTCCCTGAGCAAGTTGCGAGAGTCTGCAAATGTTATGCGGACAAATGCAAAATTATTTAACTATATATTTTTTCTCCATCACCTAGAGTCTTCGGGTACATCCTTCATTTTGAATTTAATTTCATTGTTTCCGTTTTCATTTTAATTTTAGTTTAATTTTCTGGCAATTTTGTTATGTGCTTTTGTAATTTTTTTAATTAGTTTTGGTAACAAAAAAAAGAAGAATATTTATGTGCCTGAACTTATTTCAGTTAGTTGCCAAAGCAACGTTTCAAATTTTTAATCTAGTTTAAGTTGATAAACTTAAAATGTTGCCTAGGCAACTAACTGAAATAAGTTGGGTGACTTCTGGCAATTGCGAGTTTATATCATATAATTCTGAGAAAAAAGCCACAATTATCTTTTAAATTGTATTATTCCGCGACGGAAACAAGCGTCCATTAAAATCTCCTTTTGTGTTCTGGAAGTGGAGTCGCTCAGTGACCTCACTTCCTGTCTCGTGTGTATCTTTCAGGTATGGGACGAGTGAATCTTGTCCCGCTCCAGCCTCCAGTGACCAGTCCCAGAGACATGGCTTTAGCAGCGGTCATCTGCAGTGCGCTGGCCACAGTCCTGCTCGCCCTCTTCATCCTGTGTGTCATCTACTGTAAGAGACAACTGCTGGAGAAGAAACCAGGTGACCTATCAGGCTTTTAGAGAGATGTGCTTTAAAGCTTGTGCAATCATTTGATCATTTTATAATTACAGTATAGCTATATAATAGAAAGTATTTCTAATCACTCCATAAAAATTCTTTTAGAGAGTGCATAAGTACATAGCGTATAAGTGCATATTGGAAAGTGCATCATTTGGGACACCGCTTTAGTTTGTTTATGTTTTAAAATGTAATTTATTCCTGTGATGCAAAGCTGAATTGATGAATAAAAAAGTTCAACAGACAACATAACAATCTTTACTGTCACTTTTGATGCATCCTTGCTGAATGAAAGTATCAATTTCTTTAAAAAAAGAAATCTTACTGACCTCAGACATTTGAGCGGTATCTATATTAATAACTGATTCAACATTGGTGTCTTTTATCATGCCACTGTTTCTGCTATTTTATAAAAGCCACCTGAGTTTGTGTGGTACAGGGATGTTACCATGATTTAGGCTTTTTTAATGCTTTTTATTTTAAAGTCGTTAATTGTTATCCTTTAAACGTATGAAACTTCACTACAGTTTTATATACTGTATCTGTTTTTGCTGATGTTTCATGTGCCGATGCCTCAGTTTCGTTGAGGTCCCATGAAGGTCCTTATGTGGGTTCAGAGTTGTCTTGTCTGGACCGGCGAGTTCTGGAGTTTTCCCAGCGTCCTTGTTGTCACTGCCGTCCCGGATCAGGACAGTCCTGCGGTGAGTTTCACACAGCTTTCTCTTGGACGAGTCCAAACATGTGAGATAGCCAGTAATGATCTGTCAGATGAGTATTTTATGAATCCCACACAGTTCTGGAGAGTCATGGGAATGTTGGTTGTCATCATGATATTGGACTGGTGTGCGGTTTGGTTTCCAGGTCCTGTACACCTGATCCCGTCTCTGTGCTGCGATGACACCTGGAGCCAGAGCCGTGAGTGTCGGCCCTTTCCTTCGCAGAGCAGCATCAATGAAGGGTGGGTTCTCTATTATTTACATGAAGTTAAAAGAGCTCTGGGAGATTTAGATCATTTTCAACAGATTCATCTTCCAATTCTGACAAACTTCAGTTGGTTTTCAACATACACTACCATTCAAAAGTTTGGGGTCAGATCCAAAATACAGTCAGTTTGACAGTACTATTATGAAATATTTTTTACAATTAAAAATAAGTATTAAGATTTTTTTTTCCCTGTGATGTCAAAGCTAAATTTTCAGCGTCATTACTCCGGTCTTCAGTGTCATGTGATCCTTCAGAAATCATTCTAATATGCGGATTTGCTCTTTAAATTATTATTATCAGTGTTGAAGACAGTTGTCTTGCATAGTATTTTTGTGGAAAAATATATATTTTTCCCCCAGGATTATTTGATGAAGAGAAATTTTAAAAGAACAGAATTTACTTATACTTTTACTTAATTATTAACATTATAAATGTCTTTACTGTCACTTTTTGGTCAATTTAATGCATCTTTGCTCAATAAAAGGACCAATTTCTTTAGAAAAATTAAATCGTACTGAACGCAAAATTTTGAACAGTACTATACATAAAACGTATTATAGTGACAGTTTATTAATAACAGTATTAGGGACCATTATGTCAAAAACCAGTGTCGGCCCTGATCCGGCCACATGTATCAGATGTGGGCCGGATCTGGGCCGACACTGTTGCTGTCTGGGTAGCTATTAGACATTCATATTCAATCTGCATTATTTTTTGTTTTATGATCATTGCGTCTTTAAGATGCCAAACTTAAAAAGATTTCAACAATTGCTTAAAGGGATAGTTGAAAATGAAAATTATGCCATTGTTTACTCACCCTGGTGTTGTTCTAGTGCAGTATGCCCTTATTTTTCAGACAACAAAAGGAGATTTTTTAAGAAATATCCTGCTTGCGCTCGTCCATATAATGGCAGTGAATAGCGACCAGCATCAAGCTTTTAAAAAAGACACAAAAGTATCACAGAATGATCCCATGTGACACGTGTTGTATATTCCAAGTGTTCTGGGGTATATGAAGGGGTATACGATATTATTTAAAGAAAATCCTGACCTTGCCCGTTGGTCTTCTGTGCACAGTATGTGTTCATGAAACCCTTTTAGCGCCTCAGTTCACTCCCACTCATCTGGAAAAAACACACAAAAAACCATGATGTTTTTCACCAAACCAGGTCGATTAAATGACGACTTAATTTTCATTTTAGGCTGAACTATCCCTCCATTGAACTCCATGGAATTTTACAGTCTGTTTTTTGTCCTGTCACAGACTGGTGAACCCATCTCTGGGAGCCAGCCAGACAGATGTGGGACGTGCACCTGATGAGGCCTGGCCGCTTTTCCAGACCAGTTCAACCGCAGACGATCTCCAGCCAGAGACGTGTTCCTCGTGTGAAGAGGACGAGGAGCGAGAGCCGCAGATCCCAGCTGAGTCTGAGGACGGGTCAAACAGTCGGCTTCTACTGCAACAGCTGTCTACAACTGAAGGTGAGTGACGTGACAGGGTGAAGCGCATTCAAAGTTATCACAGGGACAAACTCTTTGTGAATCAATGCTGCATTTAGATTCCTGGGAAGTTTCTATTTAATAGTTTGGAAGTCATAATTATGACGTTTAAGTGTTTTGGGTCTATTGCTGGGCAAATTGATATCATATTCTCATGCTGCCACAAAGTAGACCATGATGTTTAATAGACCATAAACCAACTCAATGAGTTTTAAAGTTTATTGCTCATTTACATTAATAGTACACAAAATGCATGTAATTCTAATTCTAATATTGTACTCACATTTGCAACAAACAGTGCAGTCCCATTAGCGAAGTATATGGGAATAAACGACTAAATTCAATCTGTTCATCATATAAAGCTTTGGTCAACGGGTCAGTTGCGTAGCTGTCAAAAAGGAAATTATGATAGAAATATGTTAATTTATGTTTGTTCATTGTGCATTACTAATAAATTACTAATGTTAATTTATTTAAATTAATTATTCTATTCTATTAAGTTAATTTATTATAAATTATGAAATTATTCTGCCATTCAAAAATTTTAGGTCAGTATTTAAATTAGTATTTATTTATACTTTTATTTAGCATGCAAGGATGCATTCATTTGATCAGAAGTAACAGTAAAGACATTTATAATGTTAAAAAAGTATATATTTCATATAAACTTTGTTTGAACTACTTATTCAAAGAATCCCGAAAAATGTATTACAATATCATTTTTTTTTACTGTACCCCCCCCCCCATGGTAGTGTATATGTAGAAATTAACATTAGCCAAAATTAATAATCGCTATAAGTATTATTCAGTGTTAGATTGTGACACCCACACATTAATGTAAACAAATTTAACCTTATTGTAGTGTTGCTGAAATCAAAATATGAATAAACAAGTAAATAAATAAAATCCAGGGAGGTCTGCAATGGATGGATTTATCATTGGCTTCGTAAGCTGAACTATATTAACATACTTAAGATTTGAGGGATTTATCATTGGCTTCATAAGCTGAACTATATTAACATACTTAAGATTTCGCAACAGAATTTAGATAGAATTCAAGACGTGAGCCAAATGGAAACTGGGATGTTGAAACACTCCGACTTCTGTGTTCGTTTATGAGAGCCAAAGTAAATGAGCGACTGACAAACTGTCTATGCCATCAAGAGCCGAGGGTGGTGTGTGTAAACACTTGCGATCGCAGGAAACAAAAGCCGTATGGAGAAAAGCTCAACATGAAAGGAACAAATTATTCAATTTCCTTTGAAACACATAAAAGGGCCTTTTGACTGTCAAACAACATGCTGGTGTGAAACACGTGAAGTCATGCCTTTCCTACTTGGTTACCCTTCAAAGTGACACCAGATAGTATCGATTTTGAAACTAGATGAATCAAGATGTTTGGAATTATATGGTTACATAGATTTCTGTTTTTGTTTCAGGTTAACCTTTGGCGCTTTTCCACTGCATGGTACGGCTCCGCACGGCTCACATTTGGGGGGTTTTCCACGGTGGTACTTTTTTTTTAGTACCACTTTGGTTGAGGTTCCAAGCGAGCCGTACTACCAATACTAAAATGTGACGTGTAAACACTGATTGGTCAGAGAGAATCGTCACTACAAGCTTCATTGGGTTTGCGACACAAGACTTATTTTGCAGTGAAAAATATCCATATGCCGAGAATCAAGAACACCATTCCACTGATATGCTCCATTGCTCCTGTGTTGTGCGTTTGTGTCGTGTGTTTGATTTGTCATGTTTACGATGATGTCACAATCAACTATAACGATCAGTCTATAATCCCACCCACTTTGAAGCGGTACTAAACTAGTGGAAAAGCAAACCGAGCCAAAGTAAAGCGAGCCGAGTCGTACCACGCAGTGGAAAAGCACCTCTTGACATGAGATTATGAAGAAAAAAGGAAACTGACAGTTGGCAAAAACAAAGTTATCTTGTTCCAAATCTTTTTTGGAATGAACTGGGGCTGTCAGGCTCAAAAAAAAAAAAAAATTAGTTTAAATGTATAGTCTAAATTAAAAATTCCTTCCCATGACTTGTTTGCCACATTGTGCTGATTTGTTCCCTTGTTTTAATTTAGTTCAAGCCTAAAACAAGGTAATGAATTAGTACAACATTGTGTCAAAATTTACCTTAAAGGGACAATTCACTCAAAAATGACTTTTTTAACCCTAGTTGTTCCAAATCCATATGATGCTCTTTCTTCTGTGGAACACAATCGAAGATATACAGTATTTTACTACCATTGTTTTTTTGTCCATTTAGTGAAAGAATGGGAACCGAAACTGTAAATGAATCTCAGTCTAAACCATCATTTGGCTTCAGAAGACTTGGAATATAGCACACAAGTCATATACACTACTTTTGTAGCACTTTTTTTGTAATTTTTGTAACTTGAAGTCACAGTTCCCATTAACTTCCATTGAATAAAAAAAAAAATAGGAGAACTATCCCTTTAAGAGACCAGGCCAAATCTTGCACCTCTGTGCCTGTGCTAATTCACATAAATGAAGAGATTTCATAAGACAAGCTTTAATTTACTTTGATTCAGTGCCAAGCTATTGACATGTTTGTTCTTGTGCTCTTTTTGTCTTGTTCCAGGATGACCTACTCTTATCTCACCTGTTGTTGGCCTCTGAGAGCCACTCTGGAGGTAGAAAGAGCAAAGGAAGATCCCACCTCAGATTACATCAGGCCACACACACGCTGAGAACGTGTGTCTCGCTGCCTTTCTTCAGCAGTGTGTGACCACGTCAACAGTGGCCTAAAGAGACTATTAATGTCTAAACAAAACCACATAAGACGAAAGATTGTCTCTTTTGTAAAGGAATCACTAGACCTTTCGTTTTTTACCCCAGCACTGACCTCCTGTCAGGTGTGTTGAAGTTAAGGTTTGTCTGCAGGTATTCGTTGCAGTCGACCTGAATGGTTTGCAGACTCTTTTGCAGTACATTCCAGTTTCATAGATCAAACTGCGTGTGTGTGTGTGTGTGTGTGTGTGATCTCCAGTGTGGCGAATTGTAGATATTGTATTATAGGAAATAGGAGGACAATATTTTTTATAATGTAGATACCCATCTTGTGCCTTCACTCTTACTTTTCGTATTGATGGTTGGTGAACTTTTAAAAAAAACATATGCATTTTGTGGCTTGTCAAATTTGTAAATAAAACTTTACAAGATTTGCTTGAGTGTTTTAATGAAAATATAATGGCATGCAAAAATATCTGAAAACAATGCAATGATTATAAGAAAAGTATACGAAGTCTACTATACAAAGCACTGTATTTTTAGATATATGAAGACTGAGTAAATTCACATGATCCTTTTTGAGAACTATATTAATCCTCTTTTATATCACTTATGAATAGGTGAATATAACCTTTTTATAGTTATATTCAATAAAATATGTTATATTGTGTCTGGTCATATTTTATCCCAAATTCAAAACAAAAAGGCAAAAGAAAAAGCCCAATATACATATATTATACACACACAGACATTTCCCTGCCAAGTTCAGTAAAGGACTTACTTTAGATTTTTTTTCCAAACTTTACTATGAAAAATATAAAAAGCAAAACCTTTACTGAATTTACAGATATATAATCAAAAATCACATATATTAAATAATATTAAATAATCACAATGCTTTATTCAAATTATTATAATTAAATGTAGTACCACCAATGTTGCATGATGTGCAAATACTTCACAAATGACATTTTATTCTGCATTTCTTACAACCCACTCCACCCCACATTTCTTGCACAAAAAAAGGAAAATTTTCTAAAAAAAAAAAAAAAAAAAAAAAAAAAGACTTTCTTTCTGGATAATTTCATGACGGGTTTTCTGAAATTCACTGGCATATATCCCACAATGCACAATTGTGAGATCATTCAGTTTTCTCAATACATTAAACTGATTGTTCAGGCAGTAAGTCTGGGAAGATAAAGACTCACTGCTTAACTGAACACGACACATGCTCATCCCTCAGCCCTCTGAGTCCATGATGAAGGTTTCAAAGTCAGGGTCCAGATCAGACACGAGGGCGTTGACAAAGTCCTCGATGGAGGGTCTTTTCTGCAACATGCCTGGACATGAAACAAGAGGGGCAAATTCCAGTTATGTACACTCAGCTTTAGCAGCACGATCTTCCTGCATTAATGACTTGTTTAGATAAATGTTTAACATGTACCTTGCATTTAGTTTAACTTCAAAGACGCACTGTAAATCTGAGCTGCATTTATATGGCAGAAAAGCGAGAACTAAAAGGGCAGATGTTTTATCTTCCCTGTGCTACATTATGACAATATCATCTTCCACAGGTTGACACACTTCTGCCCTGCTCAGTGAACAGTGCAGCCAATAACAGTGAGCCGTCCTGCTAAACTGTGCACACTCGATTTACAATTCCTCTCTGCTGGCGCTTTGAAGTCTGCTCATTTCCCCTTGTAGAGCTGCCAATGTAAATACGCCCTCCTCCCTCCCCCTCTTTCCTGCACAGGTCACCTCTAAAACACACACAAACACACCAAGTCCACACTGCCAAAGGCTGCACTAAAATCTCATGCAACTCTGACCCTCAAACCCTGTATGTACATCTTTCACAATGAATAATTATTACTCTGATAATCAATTGATTGTGATTCTGTACTAAATTATGAGATGATAATCTGAAATCTGGTCACAAACACAATATGGGTTTATTTGATTCAATTTTCTTCAGACTTATACACTGGATATAGATTTGTACGGAGCTTCTAAGGGAACATGGTGATGCAAAAAAAATTGACAAATTATATTTTAATGTTTTTGCATTCACTCACAAAATGTGTGTTCTCTTGCAGAACTATTGAGCTCCCCTGAGAAATTTTGCATTCTCTCACAATGGTATTGAGTTCTTTTGCAAAAGTGTTTCATTGCCCCAAAAAACTGCATTCTCTACAAAACATTTGCATTCCACTGAGAAACTTAACGTTCTCTTCAAAACATTTGCGTTCCTCTACGAAACTTTGCGTTCTCCTCAAAACATTTCCATTCCATTGAGAAATGTTACGTTTTCCCACTAAACTTTTGCATTCTCTCGAAAAACATTTGGTTCTCTTGCAAAACTGTTGCGTTCCCCCAATAAACTTTGCATTCATTCACAAAAGCTTTGAAATATAGTTTTTTTCTCCAACCTCATTTATTTCCATGACAAACGTTTTGTGAACTTTTCCTTCAATTGAATGTTTTTCCATCACCATGTCCCCTTTGGAGATTCCATAGACTTGTGATCTGGATTTTGTGGATTGTTAAGCACAAGCTGGACTGGACATGAAAGATAAAGAGAGACAAGTACTACTAAAAAAAACAAAGAAAACATAAGAATGCTGGCATCCTGACTGTAACAGTAAGTAGTCCCACCTCAATCTGTACACCTTACTGTCCTCAGGTTGTTTCCAGCTGAATGCTACAGCCACAGGTGCTGAAGATGTAACAGACTATAGCTTTAATCTCGGAATGGATCACACTAGGACTAGACGTCTCCAGCTTCAATACCACTTTCTATAATGATGTTCATTTCCGGAGTTCACTCTAGAGGATTCAGACTACAAGCCTATCCAGACTCACATTCTTTTTCTATTTCAAAACCAAAAATATACAAATTAAGACCCATATCCAGTGAGACTAAAGATATCAGATAAATGTGAAGGAATGAGCATCATAATCCTGATGTTAAAGAGTTGGGCTACATTATTTGTTTTTTTATGAGCTCTTAAATGATCCAATCAAAACAAATTAGAGCAATTAAAATGTGAGAATGTTTGTCCTTATAAAGCCTTATAGGCCTTGGTTGGTAGTAAAAATAAAACATTTCATCAGCTTATTTATTGTGTGTGTGTGTGTGTGTGTGTGTGTGTGTGTGTGTGTATATATATATATATATATATATATAAAACTATATACACATTTATATATATATATATATATATATATATATATATATACACACATACATACATACACACTGTACAAAAGTCATTTTTTAATGAATACATTTATTCTGCATGGATGCATTAACTTGATCAAAAGTGACAGTAAGACATTTATAATGTTACAAAATAATTCTATTTCCAACAAATGCTGTTCTTTTGAACTTTCTTTTTATAAAAGAGTCCTGATAAATCTATTAAGTATAACAAGAAATGTTTATTGAGCACCAAATCAGCATAATAGAATCATTTCTGAAGAATCGTATACAATCGAAGACGTATATCGTATGTATACACACACGTACACATTATTTAAAAAAAATAAATAAAATAAAAAAGTATACTAATGTTTAACCCTACCACGGAGGAATAATTTAGATTTTTTCGTGGGAACATGATCGCACGGTTAACAGGATCAAACATTTGCAGGGATGGATGGAGTAAAGTCACCATATTTATCAGCGCAGGTGCATTGTGTATGTTTTATTATGATTCAAAGGGACTTTCTGGTCTAAGATGCTCTGAACAATCCAGCTGTGTGTGCTTTGTAATGGAGGTCAACCACAGAACGAATGTCCGACATGCCTTTTCAAACACCTTGCCTTCACAGAGAGCTTCATTCATCCATAGAGAACAAGAGGATGAGGAGGCTCTGTGTGATTGGTCAGAAGAGCTCATGACTGGGATTGGAGGATGATGAAACTAAAGACACATCAAAGTGAGGCAGACTCATCTCTCCTCAATTAATCCCCGTTTAAACGCTGTTCTTTGGCTCCTGTGCCGTACGCCACACCTTGAGGTTGTGCAGTTACATGGGCACAGCGAGACATGGTGGAACATGACTCAGGTAGCACTGGTTTGGGTTTCATATGAAAGAGGCAAGGGTTATCAAGAGGTCAAATGAGGACTTAACACAAGATACGATATGAAGAATGAATTATGCAACCAAATCTCTGGAGTTGAATGTTTTGTTCTGCGTTCCTAAAAGAGTTCCAGCAGTCCTGTTCTCCATGCATACTGCTTAGACTCAGGTTGAGCAATGTTTAAAAGACTAAGAAGATAATTACAGCCTCCCTCCCAGCAGATGAAGAGATTTTCTGGTTTCTCCACGGCTTTGACGTTCGTAACTATTTGAAACATGTCACGAGTTGAAAGCAATAAGCTCATGATCTACCCGAAGGCTGAAATTACTTCATCATTGACTCTGTAATTAAAACTGGAGGTCTCAAAGCTTTGTCAAAAAATAAAAAGAAAGCTCAAGTTTCAAGGATTATGCCACTGTGCACATGAATCATGTGGCTTATTGTCAGTATGAACTTTGATCAAAAATATTGTTCACGTAAATATTATTTATAGCATATAGCGAGGTTTCAAAATCTACTTGCTTCCATTTAGCATTTCGCTAATTTAATGCAGTTATTTTTTTTTGTGGAGCATATCAATTTGAGTAAATTTGGAAAAAATACAAATGTCTTAAAAGAATAGTTAGCATTTGGTGTGCCTCTCTTTTGCTTCGAAGCCAGCAGCACTTGAGCTACATGAACAAAACCTGGTGATCATGTTCTCCAGCATGATTTGAGCTGATCCTTTAAAAGAAGAAAGAACATCTGATCGTCAGTAAAAGTGTCTACATGTAGTCTTTGGCTTGGCGGGTCGGCACTGTTTTGACAGCACAAGGTGTTTTGGCTTATCAGTGTACTGATGTTTTTTTTAAACAAAAATACTTTGAAAGTCAATGGGGTCCCATCAACTGTTCGATTACCCATATTCTTCAAAATAATCTTCTTAAAATTAAAAAATAAACAGAAGAAAGAAATTACTCCAGGTTCGGAACATGAGGGTGAGTAAATTATGACTGAATTGTCATTTTTGGGTGAACTATCCCTTTATGCCAGAACAAAGTGACATTTATTTTTTTCTAAACATACTTTAAGAAATATATACCCCCCCCCCCATTATTTAAGAATGCTCAGCATTAAAAACTCAACATCAATGTTCATCACAAAATTTGCATAATAAATTGTGATTTGTCTTGTCTTCCTTGCTACTGCATGTGTGACAATGAGCTGATTCTTGTGTGCAGTGGACTGAAAAGACGATATGCGTATTAGCGGATTAAGCATCTGATAATGATTAAGTGGCTCTCATGCGGCATTATATTAATACAGAATTAGGTAAACCAGTATTCTTTTACTGCACTTCAACCACCATCTGCCCTTCTTTGTGATTGCATATTGATGTAAATTAATGCAATGTGTACTTGGCTGTAAAGGCCAAAACGATTTGACTTGAAACCCCATCAAAGAACATCTGAAAGTAAGGTGAACCCAACCTTCCTGTGATCCTGTATCTAAAACTCATGCATGTCACCATCTGTGTGCTACAGCGCTACAACATATCCCAGCCCAGGTGCTCGACTGTGCTATTGTTCTTTCAGTCTGTCCTTCGGCACTAAAATAGAGGTCCCTGGGAAAGCTGAGGGCCATGAAAGACGCCTCTGTGCCGCCCATGGCTGGAGAACACAGGGCTTCAGTCAGCATGGCCGTCAGTCCGTCACTTTCCTCTCTCTGCTATGCCATCTAATCCAGCCTGGACTTTTCAGCACCAGAGGCCTGGGATCCGGCCAGCGAGGAGCGGCAGATAAATACGGCCCGGGCTACAGGCTCTCTCTAGGGTGGCTCTTGTTCCACTGCGATCCGGCACAGAGGAGGGGGGCGGCGAACTGAGGAGGACCCCTCTGAACCGGACCGTTAATAATGAAACATACATGAAAATAAGCAATGTTATTTTTATGTTGTAAATTAATTAACAACTAATATTATAAATATATTATTTTAATTTACAAAAATGTTGATTTTTTTTTTATACGTTTTAATACGTTCTTTAATACGTTTTTTTTTCTATGAGGAAACGTATATTATGGTAATTCCAACATGATGTGAACCAGTGTTATTTTAGTATCATTGCGATACTATTATAGTTTTTATTAATATTTTGAATCATTATTTCAATATTCTCCATTTTCATTTCTGTTAAAATTTTAGTAATTTTGTTGTTGTTTTGTTGTTTAAATAGTTTTTTTTTTAAATTCTATATAGTATTTATTTCTTTTTTCTTTAAATTTGAGTTATTCTAGCACATCAAGTTAAAATAAATTAAAATAAAATTCATGACGAGTTTAAATAAATAAAATAAATAAAGCTATATGACCAACAAATAAAAAACAAAATTATAAAAGGTTTATTTTTTATATAAGATCTAAAACTAAATCTGGATCCTCACTTTATTAAAAATCTTTTCATAAGAACCAACCAAAAAGTAAAGACTCCTAGAAGAGTTAAAATCATCACAGTCCAACAAAATATGTGTCAGAGGCACTGGACTTATTAATTCCTTACTAATTTCAGTTTTTAATGAGCTATACTCTTTGTAAACAAGCTTTTTAAGAAATGGATGACGTAAAAAATAAAATAAAAGTCAAATCTTACTGATTTGTAACTGTAAAACCATCAAAATACATAAAAATGTGCTTCAGAGATATTGGACTGATATTGATAATTAATTTGGTGCTCATATGGGGCAATACCAGGGCTGGGAAACTTGTCATCTAGTAGAGATCCTGCTATTCTATTATTACAGTGGTATATTCAACCTTGATAGCAACTTAGAATCATTTTGACATCAACGGGATGATTTCTTTGTAATTAACATGCACTGCATAATTATTCACTATAACACCAGAAACATGAGGTCAGTTTGGATGTTGACTCTATAAGGGACAAAGAAATAGAAGTGACTGAACTAACTCTGTGTTCATTTTCTCAGGTGCAGACTTTTTTTCTTACCCTCCACCATCAGCATGGGTTCCTTCGCTCCTCCATGAGCCAGCATCTCTCTACGGTAACGTTCTCCGGTTTCCCTGCAACAAAGTGAGCAGACAGAGGTTTACTTTACACTACCAGCATCCTATCCACAACCCAAGCCCATAAACCCTTATGTTCCCTCTCTAACTGCCTGACATGCCCAAAACTGTCCAAACAAAAGAAAGTGCTGAAGAACAAAACCACAGTGGAGTAGTTAAGATATCCTGGTATTTTGAAAGACCCCATGAAATGAAAACAGGAGTTTTGTGGTTTTCAGTCTGTGCCTGTTAACTTTAAGGCCATCTTTATGTTAGTGCACTCTTACATGTTAACACATTTATTAAACATTTTACATAAAATCAAATTGAATGATCTTCATGCTTGCATACACTTTTTTTTTATTATTTTTTTTTTTATTGGGATATATGGTTCCATGTAACCCTATGCTTCTCCAACAAACAAAAACAAATTGAACTTTCATTGAAACGTTCTTTGAAGAATTAAAAATGGTTCTTCTATGACATCACTGCAAAAACCACTTTTTGGAACCATAATTTTTTTGTAAAACTTTAGGGTAAAAAACAACTAGTAGCAATACAAGGGTGATTTAACTAATGAACCTTTCACAAACCTGCTGAGGGGGTCTTTATGGAAACACTGCTTCCACACCATGGAGGCCACGGCCCGTGACATCAGGTATGAGTAGTACTTCGCCCCATAGCCGATGAGATGACTGAACCTCAGCTGCCAGGCCTGCAGAGACAGATGCAGGTGAACTAATCACAAGCTGCCGTAGGAATATTCCTGTTACACCTCTGTAAACGCTTGCCAAGTTATTTCCTAACCTGGAAACATGCTGATGCTAACAGCACTCAATATCTGACCCAGTTAAATGGAACAGTGAAGTTAAGGTATTGCCACACAATGCCTTCAGGACCATATTCATCACTAAATATTAACATTCTCAGAGCACAAATGGCGCAAAGCCTTCTTCCATGGCTACTTTACTCTGAGGCAAATTAAAGACAGTGATAATGTTTTGGGTGGGAGCAAGGTGGGGAAGTATTTGGCCATAAAAACACAGGCTAGATTTGTGTTGAAAGAGCTCAGTAGTTCAAAAGCATCGCTCAGGGATGGAGACGTGCTTAGACACCCGCTGTTACCATTATCCCTGCAGGAAATGAACCGAGCTCAGTACGCTTGATATGGGAGTGAGTAGGGGCAACAATCCTGTTGGTATATGATAAAATCATTTCATAGCTACAGCTAATCTAAAATAGCTGGGTTCAAAAAGTCAACAAGGAGGATGATCAGACTGGAACTGCTATTATGAATATGTTAGCCTTACTGTTATCTATAAACTAGTGTGCTCCAAAAATATAAGCATTCAAAACTTAGTCTCTCACTTCAATATGAATCAATTATTTTGATGACATCACTCTGAACTTCAGCTCCTCATCAAATTTTCTGTTCAATAAAATACTCTTTAGAATCTAAAGCGTCCCGGCCCCTACGTTATAAATAGACGCTCAAGCTGCGGCTGATATTGGTCCCTTGTTCACACATTTACTATTTTCTACATGGTAAATAGCACCAATAGGTCATATGCGCGAGTCGGCGCAGACTAGAAAACGTATCTGACACATCTGAATTCTGCGCAGTATTCTATATTTAAAGCGATATGGAGGAGATTAAGAGGAAACTGTGGCTTTAGCGAGCTCATCGGCTCGGGCCGAGCTGTCTGTGACAAAACGCTATTTAAAATAAGGGGAGGAGCTGCTAAATATGTCCCGCCCTGCTGTCTTCCTGTTTTAGTGGATATTATGTCAACATATTGAATAATGCTGCGTGTTTCAAGGAACTTAAGGTACTGTTATACAAGGCACTGTTGTTCAGTGGGTCTCACGGTGTCTTGACACTGCCGTGGTGCTCATGCTAGATAAGTATACCTGAATTTGCCCCAACTACCCCAAATCCTGTGACTCTCTACTGTATCTAACAAATAAAACCAAACTAAACTAAAAACCAAGAAACAAACAAAACAAAAAATCCACACCAACAAACTAAGAAACACCCCCCCCCCCCCCCCCCCCCCCCAAAAAAAAGAAACAAACCAAACCAGGACACAAATGCAAAAAACAAACCAAGAGAAAAAAACCCCACAAAAAACAAGATTTTTTTTTTTCAAAAACAATATAAGAAACCAAGAAAACAAACAAACCCCCCCAAAATACAAGATAAACACACCAAAAACAAAACAAGCAGCAAACCAAACCAAAAAATAAACAAAACAACAAACCAAGAAACAAACAGAACAACAACAAAAACAAACCAAGAAACAAAATAATTCAAAAGCAGGAAACAAACAAAGCAACAAACCAAGAAACAAACAAAACAACAAAAAGCAAAAAACAAACAAACAAACAAAAAAAACCCAAGCAACAAACAAAACAAAATAGGCTTTGCACCATAGACGACCTTCCTCTCCTATCACAGGGCCCGGGGCAATATTAGGCTTTATCTGCTATCCGCTAAATACATGATTCATGTCACAGTGTTACAACCTCCTGAACATAGGAATCTTACAGATGCACGTGTTATATAACTATATGCTTTTGTAGTTGGTACATAAGAAAAGCATTGCTATCATGCTACAGAATATTAAAGACTCCACAAAGACATCTGGACAGTCACATTACGCAGAATGTGTGTAAGTGTTTCACTGCGAGGTTGATGAAGAGAGCCAGGGTTGTGTAAACAGGACTATGAGAGACACATTATGGTTGAGAAAGGTGAAATTGCTGTAGAACACAGACTTAAGCCCCAGAGTATCAGCAAGACGTATCCCATATGGCCTCTAATGACTTCAGTAAGCCCAAACGCACTCCTGCAGAGATGTAAAATCTCAAAGCTAAACATTAGCGAAACAGAACAGCTACTTGACTATCAACACTTGCCTAAAATCTGTATTTGGTTATGGAAATATTTTCACTGCAGATGAGTTCTGTCAGGCTGCTGGCCACCAGATACTTCAAAATCTACATTTATAAGAATTTCACATTTACAGTACTTTGCATAAAGGCCTTGAGCTAATGAAATCTAACCAACTCTGACATGGTAATACCGGATATGTACGCTCTTTGCATCCCATCATGCATCTCAGTGGCTAGAGGAATGTAACACTGTGTGTGAATGTTGCCAAATATTAGCAACAGGACAAGAACCTCCATCTGGTCCATGTTTCTAACAGCTGACATTATCTTCTAGAACACTATTAATGCCCTAGTAAACCGAATCAACATCAGCAAAAGTTAAACAACTGTAAATACGTCTCTCTCTGTGAGTCATTAACCATCTCCATCATTTGCCACAATCTTTATTAATGGTCAAGCATCACTTTTATTACTCATTTTATGGTTAGTGATTTGAACAAACCTCAGTAATGAATGTCGTCCAGTGCAATTTGTGGTATAATAGCTCAAATTTTACAGCCTGTTGAGGTGTGTTATTTTTGTTAACAATGGACAATAAAATGAGCAAACTAAATCCTGAACTTAAACAAATGATGTTCTTTTGACTGTTATATTTATCAAAAAAAGCCCTGGAAAAAAAAGTATCATAGTTTTTTAAAACTAACACAAAAATATTAGGCAGCACAACTTCTGTTTTCAACATTGATAATAATATTATCAATAGCAGCATATCGGCATATTAGAATGATTTCTGAAGGATCATGTGACACTGGAGTAATGATGCTGAAAATCCAGATTTCACATTACAGAGATAATATTTGACATTACTGTTTTTACTGTATTTTTGTTCAA
The DNA here is from genome assembly GCA_030578275.1 of Meda fulgida. Classification (NCBI taxonomy): domain Eukaryota; kingdom Metazoa; phylum Chordata; class Actinopteri; order Cypriniformes; family Leuciscidae; genus Meda; species Meda fulgida. The sequence continues at coordinate 26,244,712 of CM060630.1, read as the reverse complement.
ATAAATGCCATCTTGGTGAACATAAGAGACTTCTTTTGAAACCTTTTTAAAAAAAATCTTACTGACCGCAAACTTTTGAAGGGTGGTGTACATTGTAGGTGGGACCACTAAAATGTTCCTATGTGTGTAACAGAAAGATTGTCGGGCCAAAACTTTGTCAGGTAAAAATCTAATTTTATATCTTTACTGCAACAATATAATTTGTCAAAACAGCTGTGATACGTCAATAGAGTTGCATGCCGAGAGTTTTACAGCCATATGTGGACTGAGGAAAGCTTTCATTTGTCCTTTAATAGTCAATAAAACATGCATCCTACAGGAATGAAAGACACGGATACTATTAGCTGCGTTCCCGTGAGGCAGTAATAACGGATAAGAAGGGGGAAGCTGGGTGATTTAGACGATGGTAAAGACATTACGGCTGAAGCAATTAAAGAGAGAGGGGAATATTTAGAGTTGGGGGGAGGCCTGATTCCCAGTGGCTCCACATAATTACAGGCCAGGATGAATGGTTTATGAAGGCCATTCCAAAATAAAATATGTGTTTTAGATCGCTCCAGCTCTCAGGCGGCCATCTCTACAGCTGCCGAAGAGCTAAGAAAAGTAATTCAAACTATGTTTTCCCTTCCAAATAGACTCTTGAAAGAAGAGTCTCAAATATTTCCCCCACGGAGCGCTTCTTCAAAGTTTATCTCTGCTTTGTTATTGCAAAAAAAGGGCCCTGAAAAGGGCCGGAGAGTGGAGAAAAGCATTTTAATCCTTTAACCGTGCAGTGTCTGCGTAGAAAACCACAGGGCAGGAAAGAGGCCAAAACTAAACTACCTTGGTGTGTTGATCTGTTTTTGTACTTCAGAAGGGGAGTATAAGATGTTATTAAGGATTAGTCAAGGAACGATTCCCAAACATTCATTAACTTCAATAATGCCAATGGATCACTTCATTTCAGGGCAACAGACCACCTACATTTGAGAGATGTGCTTTTTGTGCAGCAATGATTTCTAGGAGGAATTAAAGATATCATTCAAAGTTATCCTTAAGACCATGCATTTTGTGTCCTATGATTTCCTAAACCTGGTTTTGAAAATACAGGGAGTTTTTGCCAGTTCTACTTAATGGACTGGCAAAAAAAAGCAGAAAATGGTGGCTTCAACATTTAAGTCAACATTTATGTCTTTTGACATTCAACATTTTTTAAAAAGTATTTTATAACATTGGGAAAAAAATACACATTGCAACCATTATACTTTTTTATTCAAATGAAACACTTACAGTGTTGGTGACATATGGCAGGCCATAATACTTCTTCTGCATGTCTATCATGATATCTGTCGTTGATCGATTTTGTGGTTTTCCATGATAAACTTGATCCAGGATTGCATAGAAAACCTAAAGAGAAACATTTACAGATATTTTGAGTTCAGACACCAAACCATTTATGAAAATGTTGCATTGTATATCGTCAATATTAGATTTATATCTAGTATTTTTTCCAATTAAAATTATTACCAAAATTATTTAAAATTAAATTTGTTAAAAAAAAAAAAAAATGTTTATGCCTGATTTCACAATCTACATTGGAGCTTCACTGTGAATCCTGTTTTTTGTTTTTGTTTTTAACAGTAATATTGGTCACCATGTTAGTTATGGGCCATAATAAAAGGTTATGTTCGAAACCTTTCTCGTTGTTGAATGAGAAGATCTGGTACCTGAAGTTGAGTGTCAGCCGCACCACAGACCTTCTTGGACTCACAAAGACGGGCCACCATGCTCTGCGGCAAAGGCTATGACAAAAAAAACAACAAAAAAACAACAAAAACATTTTCACCCAGAAATTATTTCAAATGACTTGGGAGTTGTATTTACTACTTTTATGGTGCTTTTGCCTCCTGTTTAAAACAAGAACCATAAATTCTTATTTATTGTAGTTGCATGGAAAAGAGCGTCCAGCTAAGAATTTAAAGGGGTCCTCTTATGCTCATTTACAAGTTCAGAATTTTATTTATTGAGTCTACTAGAATGTGCGGTAACACTTTATTTTGATGGTCCCTTTTGAACATTCTGGTGACTATAAGTAACTTTGCAACTACATGTCAACTAACTCTCATTAGAGTTTTAGTGTACTGTCTGCTTAATACCTGATAACTCTTTATTGTGATGGTCCTCCAACAGACAGTCTACTGACTATAAGTAACTATGCAACTACATGTCAACTTAATCTAACCCTAACCCTACCAGTCTACTAATACTCTAATGAGAGTTAGTAGACATGTAGGTGCAACGTTATTTATAGTCAACAGAATGTGTTAAAGGGACCATCCAAATGAAGTGAAACGGAATGTGTTTACATCATTTAATGTTCAAATAACGAATTTTAAAAACGAACATCTTAAAAATGTATGTTGTTGCAGCACCTGTTTTCACCCTCTGTCTGAAATCTCTGTTTCAGTTTTCGGTTTCTTTAAAACCCGCCTTCTGAAAAGCAGAGCTTGCTCTGATTGGTCAGCCGGCCCCAGTCTGTAGTGATTTTTCTACAGCTTAGAGCATGTCGAAAGTCTTCTAACGCCCCTTACCATAACTGGTGAGTATCCACCAGAAAGGGTTCCCGAGGCACTGTAAACACTACTGTAACACAAACTATGGCGCCAGTTTTGCCATATCACTTCAAGCCCGAGTCCGATAACGATAGTCAAGATGAACAAGCTGATCAACCCAAACCACCTTAAATGGCACGACTAGTGCAGGATCTTTCACAGTGGTGATTATTTATTTTTATACCTCTCTTACAATTCTAATGTGATGTTATATCTGTGTTATTTATAACAATTGACCTGCTTCAAACATGTTTCAGAAAACAGTCGTTACAAAACATTTACGTTCCGAAACAGTACTTACTGATATAGAGAATAACAGCAACAGTACACAAGCATAATCGGACCCCTCTAAAATAATTTTTGAAATAATGACCAACATGAACATTGCAGTGTACCTGTCCAGTCTGGTAGTGGCGAGCGAACTGACTGATCACGCGATAATCTGTGGCAAAGTATTCCATGAGAATAGAGGGCACCTCTGCGAAATCAGTGGCACATCGGGTTCCTGAAGAGAGAAACAAGGTCACCATGATCATACTGCTCTGTGGAAGGCCACAAATGTGAACAAACTTAGTGGATTTCTGTAGTGAGAATCCCGTACCCGTCACGTGTTGGTAGCGGGTACGTCCCAGCATGGAGTGCATGGCATGACCCATCTCATGGAAGAGATTTTCCATCATGCCCGGGTTGAGCAACGTGGGAGCGGACCGTGTGGGATGGGGCAGGTTTAGCATCAGGACCACCATTGGCAGCTGATACTGGCCATCATCCAGCCGCCTCCCGCCACGAATGGTAAAGTGGCAGTCCTGAGCGGGACACAAACAAGCTAGACTAATCAATACTGATTGGCTGAGCATTAAAATGAATCCTGAATGAATCGCTTGAGTGATTAATTCAATGACTCCCTCATGAGTTTTTCATTAATTAATCGATTTTATATGAATTGGTTGAGGGAATAATTCAATCTCTGAATCCGAAATCACATACTGTAGAGTAGGTACTACGTTTGGTTTGAAACTTTCTTCGTAACAATTAAAAAATACGTTCTGTATATGAATGTGTGTCGTATGCATGAAAATTGGATGTCGTAGATGGCATATCTGAGTTCTTTACCTGGTAAGGTTTCTCAGGTCTGTAGAAGAAGTCACAGTAGATGTATCCAAGCAGTCCCTCTGTTTCATGCACCACAGCCTGAGGAACAGTTAAAAATGGCAAGTGACATAAAAAAAAAAAGAAAGAAGTTGGCTAGAGCTGAAGATGAGCTCTCATTTAAGCCCGTTGAGTAAGATAATCAAGCACAGAAGCATGATCTCACCAGCTTGCGCACATCTTCGCTCCAGACCTCCCCCACACTGGGCTGCTCAGCCAGCAGTGATACACCATACAGCTGTGTGAAAAGACCATTCAGACCTTCCATACACGCTCCCAGCGAGAAGTATGGACTGTACAGGCTTGGCTCGATGTTGAATCTGTGGAGACAAAACATAAACATGCCATGTTTTTAAAGGCTGATTGTCCATTTCACATTTTTTCCTCACAAAAACCACAGACTACAAAAGAGAAATTACAAGAACGTAAAAAGAAATGGCTTTTTCTTTTTATTATTATTATTATTACTATTAATGTTGAAAAGTTGTTTTTCCTAAATAGCTAACACACTATAACTGATTCAGTTGGCCCACTTTCCACAACCATTCATTCAGTTCTCAAAACAAAGACACATTTCTCAAAATGTTTATCACATTTCACCTGTTTTCACACACATTCCAATTTTCTTAGTTATTTCTGCAAAACACTACATAAAAATATAGTTTTAACTATGTTTTCATTCAGAAAACACAAACACATAATATAATTAACTCAAGCATCACAGTGTGAAATCAAATAGCACACATTTATCCTTGAATGAACATTACATAGCAAAACTGATGACACACCAATCACAATCTCGGGATAATATGAATAGGAGCACAGGTGATTGTGCTTTAGAAAATGCATCTTAACAATGAAGAAGAATCATCGACAGGGTTTTAATGCTACTTACACATACAGTATAATTACACTGTAACAGTACTTTCATTTCATTATTCTTTTTACAGTAAACTATATCATTTTTTTTTACATTTACAGTATTTCTGCAGAACTAAGAAATGACCACCAAAAGAAAGCATTTTGTCAGAACACCACAACACTGCTGTAGAACTCTTTTTTTTTACTGTACTGTAATTGACAGTATAATGTATTGTGTTGCATATTGAGTTCACAATCAATTCTTTGGTATTTGGCTTTTCTAGTGCCTTTCATCAACACTTTACTGTAGTGTAATTTTTCCAAAAGCTCATTGTTGTGTTTTACTGTACCTTCACTCTTTCATTTACGTTGTATACTGTAATGGACGATGATCTGACAAAGTATTCCCAATAAGAGGTTTTTGTAACACTGTTTTGAATTGACCTCACTAGTTTCCAGAAAAGTAGTCTGTATATTTGTTAGGTTTTGTGTGTCATCTGAGGTCAAAGTTTGACAAAAGAGAATGTTTTTGACTAAAATTTTTGAATGTTTGACAGTAGTGTATTATTTTAGGAGGACATTCTTAGATGTAAGAAAATGTAATTCCGCCTCAAGCTCAGGTCTCTTACCTTTCTGCACGTATCACACCACTGAAGTACGGATGGTCCCATGGCATTACTTCCTACAAAGGAAGATTTCATTCTGTTTTAATTCTTGCAAAGAACAATGAACCATTTCTCACTTAAACAAACTTGCAGCAATTATTAAATTTGTAAAATTGTACATTTCTAAACTTTTACAACATGATACAATATGATAGCAGATGATAAGAAATTTCAAATACCAGAGACAATTGAGCAGTGCTTACAGAATTTTTGGGGTTGAGTTTTGTCTTCATATCCCTCATCATTTCAAAATCCCTTTCAGTCCTAAAGTTTACAGAAATATAATTTGCTTATACTATATAACATATACAAACATTATGTTTTACATTATAAAAATTATATACTATACATACACAAATTAAAAATATGTATCAATACACATGCATGCAACCAATACAATACACCGTAGTGTCTTCATTAAATGTTGATCATATAATGTTGTTGACAGTGACACCTAGTGGCACCTGCTTGCAAAGACAACAACAATACTGTAATGGATAGATTAGGTTTAATCTTTCTTTTGCACATAATTTATTCATTATTATGCATCTCTAGCTTAATGCAACTGGCAATGTTTGAAGAGAGCAAACTCAACCTGTCTGAGAGCTTGTCTGTGATCTGCTGTAAGAAGCTCATAACTGCCTCTGTAGAGAAACAGACTGTGTCATAAACTTATATAACTATTATATTATTTATTAAAAAGATAAACATGAAGTTTGATAAGCAGTGGGTTTATAAATAATCACTATTTTTGCAGTTCTGCTTGGTTCAGCTAGTGGTAAAGAAATTACACCCTTCAAGTTTAAAGGGAATATACTGTATATATATACATCCAAAAAAAGTCTTCTACCTGGGCTTTCGGCCATGGTTCCCTTTAATGCTCTGTGCGCATAAGATTCATAACCAACCAAGCGAGCCAGTTTATCTCTACAGGCCAGCAGTTCCTCAAGTATGTGCATCACATTTGCGTTCGGGTAGAGGAAAATTTTATACGCAACTTCCCTGACCTGAAAAATATGTGCAAAAAAAAAAAAAAAAACTATTTACACCACAACAAAGCCACCTGAGGGTCTAAAGGAAAAATGACAATATTATAAGAGTTTGTAACTATTTCAATCAACATGGATACAACATCAAAACAGTTGGTACTAATTTAGGAAAGTGATGTACCAGATCATCAGGTGCGTCTGCGTGCAGGCCGCTGATCTGAATGTGCGGTCCGTCTTTACTGAAGTGCTGGTGAATGTGTTCAGGAAGAGCTCTCTTCTCGATTCTGTTGGGCATGTGGCAGCTCATGAGAAACTGATTGCTCAGATCCAGCAGCTTCACATTCAAGTTCACAGCCTCTTTCCTCTGTGAAATAGGGAAAGGTAATCTGAGAGATGCATAGCTTACACACAAATGTTTTTTTACTGTCCAGTATAGTTGTCACGGTACCAAAACTTCAGTAGCCGGTACCAATAACAGGAACCTTTGCAGTTCTCTGTACCAATTTCAGTAAAGAGAGCAAAAACTGTTGAATTAAGTACTTTAAAAAAAGATTGTCTCCTCCATTGGTTATCACAGTAAATCATCTCAGTTTCCGATTCAATCACGCATTTAAATATGGGTGTCAATCCAGAATGTGTAAAAAACAGAAAGCAAGAGAGCCTACCTTTATAATCAAAAACTCTGTCAATCTCTAAAGCGCAAGCTCACTGAATTCTGCACTCTCACTGTCTCGGTCTTAATTGTACAATGAATCTCTTGTTTACACTTTGTTGGTTATAGTGAAAGGATGTGTTAGTGTGCCTCACATTGATTGAACAAAACATTGAACAAAACAGGATTCTTGCGGACAAGTGGCTCTGATTGGCCATTTCGTTCACGCGCTCAACAGATATGATTGTGATTGGCTACAATGCACAACGCTTGTAAACACACGCTGTAAATAGAAATCTTTGACAAACAAACACAAACGAGAGCGTTTGTCAGCAGTTTCTGTCAGCGGGTACCCAATATACCCTGTACCAATACGTTTGACAACCCTAGTGTCCAGCAAAGTGAGATTAGAGCTGCACAATCCTGGATAAACTGTGAATCATGATTTTTGTTTGTTTGTTTGTTTGTGTTTAAACTGAACAAAATAACATATTTAATTCATTTGAATGAATTATTATTATTTGTAAAAATCGGTTTGAATGAATGATTCAATGACTCACTCAAAATGTTTTTTATTAATAGACATGGCCGATACATTGTCATTTATGACTAACATCACAGGGTGTTTGAATAGAGATCGCAATCTTTTTAATGATTAATTGTGCAGCTCTAACTGAGATTAATCAAAAAAAGTAAAATAAATCAAACCTTTTTTTTATCCAGATGGATTCCACTTATTTCGAAGTCAAACAAGAACAGTTCAGCCACTCTTCTGCATCAATAAAACAATATAGTACATATTACAAAGTACTTTTTTTAAACAAAGAAAACACAGTAACACCACAAACTTGCATTAATGAAGTAAACATGATCAATTAGATTGGAATTTCATGTTGACTTTAAACACGTGCTTGGACATTTATCATACAATAAAACAGAAGATCTGATTTATACCTTGTTTCTGGGTCCAGTTTGGCAAAGATCTCTTTGTTATCCAACAGGTCCTTTAAGCTCTTACACAACTCAACATTGGTATTGAGTCTGTAGGACAAAATAAAATAAAAACAATATAATAATAATAAATTATATATACATAGAAGTGGATTTAAATCCAGGCCCACCTCTCCACCATAGTGCCAATGTTTATACAAGTCCTCTCTGCAGCCTCACGGTAAGACGGGTCGGGATGTGCCACTTTAATAAAGTCTGCCTACAAAAAAATGAATAATAATATATATGAGATGTATTTTTAATATAATTTTTTTTATCCAATATATTTAAAATGTAATTTATTCATGTGATGTCAAAGCTGAATTTTCAGCATCATTACTATTATCTTCAGTGTTACATGATCCTTCAGAAATCATTCTGATAAAACGATTTGCTGCTCAAGACACATTTATTATTATTATTATTATCAGTTTTGAAACCAGTGAATAACATTTTTGTGAAAACAGTGATACACTACCATTCAAAAATAAAACATTTAAAATACATTAATACTTTCATTCCGCGAGGATACAATAAAATTGATAAAAAGTGCCAATGCATACATTTATAATGTTAAAGAAGATTTCTATTTCACATGAATACTATTCTTTTGAAATTTCTATTCATCAAACAATGCTGGAGAAAAAAGTACCACAGTTTCCACACAAATATCTCCATCTTAATTGTGACAGAAATTTCAACTGAGGAGATGCTAAAGTTCTCATTTGTCATCTTCAATTATTATTATTATTTGTATTATTAGCATTTAAACTTGTTTACCATGTCTGCCACTCTGCATAGGCTGTCTGATAGTTTGTCAAAAATCTCGACAGTCTGGACTCCAGGGGGGCAGAGACAGGCTTTCTCCACCAGCTGCTCTGTCTCCTGCAGGGCTCTGTCCTGGACCACCTCAAAACCCTCAACAGAGCCGAGCTCTGGGACACCAAACAACCCCTGTCACACACACACACACACACACACACACACACACACACACACACACACACACACACACACACACACACACACACACACACACACACACACAGTGCTTTACGATATTAAAGGTTAAATCAAACAGCAGTTAAAATTAGACATAGATACAGAGCGTACGTACCACATTTTGTTGGTAGAGCTCTAGTCTCCTGTGGACTTTAGCATTGAAAGCAGCTCCTACAGGGGACCAGGTGGTGACTGTCCTACAGACACGCGCTGCTGTCCCGCGCCTGAGCAAACACAGCAGCGGTCTGTACGCGGACATTACTGATGACAGTCAACATGCGACTCTACAAACACACTTAATTCACTCTTCACAGCCAGAACAACAGACAGCTAAACTAACTAACTAGAAAAAACAATCCCAAACACACGGAAAAGCACTGCAGTTGGTTTTGAAATGCTCCTTCCAATGTCAGGGAGCAGAACTTTGATATTGAAAAAGCACTTTCGACACGTGAATAAATTCGTGAGAATTTTACTTTTTAAGAATTTTACTATTTAAGAACGTTAAAATCAGTTTATTTTTTTTTATGAATACAGCTGTGGTCTGATTATTTACAAGACATATCCAAAGTTGTTACAGTGAGTTTAAACAGCAAGTGAAAAATTAAGCGAATCATCACTGGTATTTCAAAATAAAAGTTCAAACATTATCTGAACATAATGTTTTAACTTTTATTTTGAAATACCAGATTTACAGAGAACTGAATCAGTCAGTTAATGTTTGATTTTGAAATACAGTAAAACAGGAGATGAAAATCATACATTTAGATTTTATCTTATTTTTATTACTATTATTATTTACGGTTATTATTATAAACTGTAGCTAAATAACATATTCAGGATCTCCTCCTGAATGATATAACTCAAATATATACATTAATTATGTATATATATATATATATATATATATATATATATATATATATATATATATATATATATATATATATATATATATATATATAATTAATAATAGTTTGAGTTAACTCACTAGAGGCTACATAATTGAAATTTGACTTAATAATTATTTTCAGAATATTTTTGTTAATGAATAATCTTATCCGTTCCTCAGTATCTATCTATCTATCTATCTATCTATCTATCTATCTATCTATCTATCTATCTATCTATCTATCTATCTATCTATCTATCTATCTATCTATCTATCTATCTATCTATCTATATATCTATCTATCTATCTATCTATCTATCTATCTATCTATCTATCTATCTATCTATCATCTAAAAGTGGGCGTGGCTCTTGATGGGCGTGGTTATTCGATTCATGACGCAGTACGTTCTGTGCGTAATATATGACGCGCACTCACTGCCGCACTGTACAGTCACATGACAGGAATTATGGAGCTCGTTCGCTGTCAAACTTTAATTCTTTTTTACTTTTAGACTAGAAAAACGATGGACAGAGCGGGATTTTTGACGGCTTCTGTTCTCCAGTGATATGTCAGGTCAGTTTCATATTCATTTACAGACATACAAGCCCCGCGTTTAAAAATTATTGTGTGTTAAACATTGTCAGTTAACGTTACATTTTAAACCACTGGCTAGTTCCTATTTTTGTTTTATCATCTTAAAGATTATGCCATTTTGACAAGTCGGAACTTCCAGGTATTATAGTTAAGCAACGAGCATTTATGCCAGCTCATAAACAAATCTTTGCACAGCTGCTTAACACTCACTATAGTGAAAACTCCGTTAAAATTCCGTTAACGTTACCTATATGATTGACACACATATATAGACAAATAATTATATATAGAAAGATTAGCTATCTTTGGAAACATGCTTTTAATGTATTTTGCATAGTCATGCTCAGTCACTCTGTTTACTTATCTAAATGGTTACTCAAATGTTTAAACATTAAAAAGTAAGATTATGGTGGCTTTATATTTTACTTTTTGTATTCTACATGGCATATTTGTAAATGCATCTGTATACTGTATGTGCCCCTCATCACCATGTATTGAGCTGGAAATCACTCCACCCAAGTGTAACTTGATGCATCTCTTTCTGTATTTCCACCTTGTTACACAGTTGCGTCTATGTATCTGTTCTTTTGTAGCTAAATCCCTGCGTCATGTCTGTGGATGGCCCCCGGACCTCTGTTTTCACCTTTCAGTCCGCTGTTCACAGCCATCATGTTCTTCGCTCGCTGGATGAACTGAGACAGAAGGAGCTCTTGTGTGATGTGACTGTTGAAGTGGAGCGCAGGAGCTTTCGAGCACACTCTTCTGTGCTGGCTTCATGCAGCCACTATTTTTACACCAGACTGATAAACCACAGTCGACCAAACCTCACTGTCAGCTTACCGGATGAGGTAATGCTTGATATGGTGGATGGATGGGTTGAACCTGGAGGTTTTCAGAAACCTATGGTTAAGCTGTCTTCTCTTTATGATTTGTTGTTATTTTTAAAACCGATATATATATAACATGTATCATGTACATACACTACCGTTCAAAAGTTTGGGGTCGGTAAGATTTTTTATGTTTTTAAAAGAAGTCTCTTCTGCTCACCAAGGCTGCATTTATTTGATTAAAAATACAAAACAAACCTAGTAATATTGTTAAATATTATTTCAATGTAAAACAGCTGTTTTCTATGTGAATATATTTTAAAATGCAATTTATTCGTGTGATCAAAGCTGAATTTTCAGCATCATTACTCCAGTCTTCAGTGTCACATGATTCTTCAGAAATCACTCTAATATGATTATTTGATGCTCAAGAAACATTTATGATTATTATCACAGTCGACAACAGTTGTGCTGCTTCATATTTTTTTGTGCAAACAGTGATTCATTTTTTTCAGGATTCTTTGAAAGTTCAAGAGAAAAGCATTTCAGTAAAAAATAAATATTTTGCATTATTATAAATGTCTTTACTGTCACTTTATATCAATTTCATGCGTCCTTTCTGAAGAAAAGTATTAATTAAAAAAAAAAAAAAAAAAAATTGACCCCAAACGGTAGTGAATGTATATCATTGTTTGTTTTAGCGTTTACACTGATATTTTTTTCCACAGGTTATATATATATATATATATAAAACTCTAAAACAAACAATTCAAACCTAAGTGGAAATTATGTCATCCTTTACTCATTTACATATGTATAAATATTGAACCCATGAGGGTTAGTGACATGACGCATATTTTTATTCATGAGCACGGCTATATTTATCCAGAAATACATAAAAAATTCACACATACATTCTTCTATGATGGCCATGTTTATAATTTCTTATAAAAATTAATTTTGTTATTTTTGGGGGGCAAAAAGTAAAAAATGTAATACTGATGCAGCTGTCCTAAAATCATAAAGAAGAAAAAAAAATCCTTTTAAAAATAATTAAATTATATAAATTAATATTTTATTATTATTATTTGTCAGTAAAAATATTTTTACAAAACTGTCTCACTGTTTATTAATATTTGTCTACAAATCAATGTCATGCGGTCTTACCAACGTGCATGAAAAAGTCTATCTAAAACAGGAAATTATATCATAGAGAGGACTTGACTATCATAACTGTGTGTCAAGATCAATATGTTTCTTAAAATATCTTATAATTTGACCTTTTTATGATAATGCAGGCTGAAAAATGTCATGTGACTCCCCAAAATAAAAAGATATTTATGAATTAAGTCATGATATTTGTTAATAATGATAATATTTTTTTCATTGTAAAAAATAAAACCGGGTGTAAGAAAAATGTTTTTACTTTTTACTTGATCCTTGCACAACAATTTTAATTTCTTGGACATATTTTTTTTTTGTTGCTACTTTTCATAATCCCAAATATCCTTATTCAATTTCATTATATGGAAAAATCGAACTAACTTTTCCTCGAGTGTACGATGGAAATCAAACGAGTTTGGCATGACATGAGGGTGAGCAAATGATGACATAGTTCATTATTGCGTGAACTATTCCTTGGAAAATGGTTTATAGTACATTGCTGTCAAATTAGGCCTTATACGTTGAGATTAAATTAAGCAAACAATGTTACAGCTATAACCCAATAATGCGATTTGTAAATAATTTATTCATGCAGTAATCATGACTAGATCATTAATCTCCCAAGGTCACTGTGGAGGGATTTGAGCCTCTTCTGCAGTTTGCCTACACTGCAAAACTTCACTTCACGAAAGAAAACATCCTGGAGATCCACAGATGCGCCGAATTTCTTGGATTTCAAAACCTCGATAAAGCCTGCTTTGAATTCCTCATCCCAAAGTTTTCTGATGGTGATGGAACTTCAAAAGAAGTGAAGGGCAAAAGCAAGAGCCAAGAATCCAGTAAGAAATCCCAAGCCATCTGCAGTCCTAGTGACCAAAACCCTAAAACTGGAGAAGATCTTGAACCTCAGGATGCAGGAACAGTCATGCAGGCTGCATCTGCAACATCCGCTGCAGAAAGTCCTAAAGATTGTCCACCGATCTCCAATGGCAAAGAAATGCAGTTCGATTTATCCCCGCTGTACGCAAAAAGCTCTTCATACCACATGGGTGATGGCCAAGACCAGTTTTGTCTGCAGAACTGTGGCCCACAGTTGCCTTCCTCTTCTGTGGTGGCCGGTGAAGTTTGTCCTTTCCTGTCCACTTCTAGCACCAGTGATAATGAGAAATTGCATTCGGCTGTAGCTGGCTGTGGTGGGGACATTTTAGCAATGGAGGAACAATTCCAGAAGGAACTAGCAATGGAGGTATGTTGTGAACCACCTACTGATAAAGACCTGAGCATAGCCAGTATCACTGATGGCCACTTTGACCAACTTGAAGGGTCTTTAATGCCACCCACCAACTGCAGCCAACTATGTCCTCTGAATTCTGTGGACTCAAGCGGGGTTTTGGACGGGATTTCCAGCGCTCCAGACATCAGTAGCATTGGCACAGACGACAACCAGGTCTTTGATTCCAACAAACAAACGTTCTCTGAACTGTCCCCCAAAGATGGCTTCAATGAACGAAGCATAGTGGAAAGGGAAGTGGCTGAGCATCTCGCGAAGGGCTTTTGGCCGGATTTGAGCTCCACATTAAATGAGCCTCTACCTTTGGACTCTATCGACCAGTCGTCTGCTGGAAACGGCTCGGACTTCCACTGGTTGAAGCATCTGGATCTGGGAGCTGCGCCTGATGATTGTCCCTTCCTGAGGGACCTGAGCTCCACTGACAGACAGACCTCCGGGGGACACACTCTGTCCAATGAAGACACTGGAGACAGTTCCTGCATGTCCCCAATGAACTCCAGGGAAAACTCTGAGTGTGAATCGGATGGAGACTGCGCGCAATGTGGTAGCAGTGAACCAGTGCAGGAGGTGAGCATGCTAGCACTCACGGTTGTAAAACTTCATGAAGTTAGAGGTGGTTTTTGGTGCCAAATTGCAAACTTCACCAATATTTTGTACTCTGTTGAGATTCCCTGACATTCTTCAAATAAAAGTTTCAGGCTCTACTAAATATATGTAACCAACCTCTAGTCTAAACCCCCTCCATAATGCAGTGTTGACGTCAAGGTTTTCTTCCCAGGTGGATTTGCCATTCCCTGTGGAGCAAATTTCCAGCATGACCAGGAGGGCATTCCTGCAGATGTTGAAACGTGAGAAACTGACCCCGGAACAGCTGGAGTTTGTTCAGGATGTGAGACGGCGAAGTAAGAACCGCGTGGCTGCACAGCGCTGCCGCAAGAGAAAGCTAGACTGCATCTACTGGCTGGAGGGAGACATCAAGAAACTGGTATATGTGTTTTTATATCGATGTTTTGTGAATGTCCTTCGAATGTTATTTGAGCGACATGGATCTGATAAACTAGGGTGTGACATGTAGACTCTACAATGATGACGCCTATTGAATCGTAGGCTATGATGCAAGTTAGTTTAGAAGAATAAAACTTCATCAGCAGCGTGCACTAGTGGTAAACGAATAAGCAATATGAATCGCACTTTGGCAATTGTTTTTTATGTGCACTGAAAAAAAGAGGAGGAAGCAAAAGAGGACAATATGGAAGCGGTCATGGCTAGGGAAAAGAGGCCAACTTGGCATGTCAATTTTGTAAATGGAGCTTGAGGTAATAGTTTTAAGTTTTAGCGTCATGTCACGTTGATCAATACCTCATTTCATGTTGCATTTTTATTGGCTTGTCAGTAGAAGTAGGTCGTAGCAGCAAACACACTGAGATGATCATGTTAAATTTCTGACACTGTCAGAAAATGATCTCAGGCTATCTTTGGACAGTGACAACAGTCGTCTTTGAACCTCAATCACTCTACGATGTAAGACCACCGTTTAGGAGCCACGACCACAGAAATTTCCATTATTGGTCATCTTTCGTCTGGGAGAGCACCAGACGTACAATGTGTACCAGGCAAAGACGCATTGTCGCCTGAGAGCACACACAACAAGATCCTCGAGCAATGTAACAAGTGCCATCCTCAAAACAAGTTTAAACACAATAAACACCTTATATACAGACATTATATATACATATTGTATTGAATATATATTGATAGTTTAGTGCAATCAAATAACATGCAGCAGGATCATTGTAGTCTAGGAATGATAGATGAGTTACTTACAGAGATAGATTAGTTTGAATCTGTTAGATTAGACTAACTACCATAGTATAATGCTTCATTGGAGGAATGAACTAGCTTGTCACGACTGTTTCCTGTAGTAAAAGTAGTAACTCTCTCACATCCGTCATTTGAACCGCTTTGGGGCAACAATAAAAAGCGGTTAATGACGTCACACAGGTGGTGGAGTAATAACTTCAGCTAACTAATTTGTTCGATAATTAAAATGAATGGCAAACATGGAATTTAAGGATTATTTCACTATCTTCGTTCTCTATTGTTTTGCTTTATTTACAGATTAGATAGATATCAGATCTCCACTACACACTCTATACACACTATACAGTTGGGTTTTTGTCTTTAAAAGTATGACAAGAATTGTTACTGGGATCAATTACAAACAAGAATAATTAAATTGCATGGGCATAAAGTGTACAATTATATTCCTTCTATTGTCCCTTTTGTTCAAATGGAGATCGAGTAAACCAATCAACAGTTTTTGTGAACATGTAATTTTTTCCCAAACATTAAGAAAATCATTAGCATGTGTTATGGTTTTCCAACATTAGGAATGCAATGTACAGAATACAATCATAAAATGGATCTTCTTTTGTTTCCACGTTTACCAGAGGAGCGAGAAGGAGAAATTACTGCAAGATCGCAACCAGCTGAAGCTCAGCTTGGAGGATGTGCGTCAGAACCTCTCGGGCCTGTGCCAGAACCTCTGTACGGACACCTCGCCGCAGTCCGAGCAGCTGCAAGCTCTGGCCAGGTACGTCTCCTCCGACTGTCCCACCTCCATCCTCCTGACCCCCATGGCTTCTCCTAGCCTGGCTGGCCCAGACCGGGGCGTCCCTGCGAACACCTTTCTTCCAGACACTAGTCCTGAAGGAGACACAGTAGCACTCAGGTTGCCCGCTGCCTTCCTGCAAGACACCGCTCAGAGCGCTGTTACTGATCCAGCTCCGTGATGTACAACAGAGTAAAGCCGCTTGGAATGGTCTGATGTTTCAGTTTTACTCAGGAGCTTACCGTTTTGCTGCCGTCAGTTACACTTTTAAGCATGACTTTCTTATTAGGAGCACTTTCATAATGTTTCTAAGTATGGATGTGACTAAATTTGCACTATTACCAGGAGTTTCATATGGAAATGCCTTTCATTCCTTGCATAGGAGTCATTCCTGTTACACAACACATTTTTAACTTTTGAACATTTTGAACTCTTAAACTTTAAAAATGAATACAGCCTTGTGTTGTAATTCAGAAATAGGCTCTGGATGAAAGATGAATTACAGAATGGAACATAACAGGGTTGAAATAGATGGTTTGTTTTATTATGGATTGATAGTTAACTCAAATTAATATTGATATTTTTTTAAGCCATCTTTTGATATTTTGATTCAGTCATACCATTTTCTTTTTATCCAACGGGATGGAAAAGTAAGGCAAACAGCTAAAGCACATTGCATCAATTAATTAACGAATGAACTGCTAATACTTTCTCATGTTTATGCTGTTGTTTTCCCACCCAAAATGATGTCACTTCCTGGACAATAATAGTATTAAGGGACAGGCTTTTTTTTTTTAGTTAAAGGGATTTTTCAAAAGACTAACAGGGTGGAAAGTGATATTAAGGACACAGGAAATATCTAAGATTAACAGTTAAAACAACATCCCCAAATTTTGAATTTTGATTAAAGAATCAAAAACATCTGGACAATTTCTTAAAGACTTTTTATGCGTTTTAGGGCATTCATTGTAATATTGTGATTAAAGAAAACAAACTAATATGACTTCAATTTTATATTTTATCCAAATATAGACTTATAGTATTTGTATATATAATGGAGACTTGAAAATGTACTACAGAACAGGAATGACTCATGGATTAATTTCCAGTGCTAGCATTAATTTCACTTACACTGCCACTATGGACAATCATAGTAATTCTCTTTATTATGTTAATGGTTTATAATTTTCTTATGCAATGTAGAGCATACAAGTACATTCCAGTCTAGCCTAATATGTCTTTATCATTATCGGCATGAGAATTATATATTAAATATGCATCTGTTTTTTTTAAGTATCCGTATATGCATATGTCATAGATATAATAACATTTTAAATAACATGTACGTTTTCATGCATATCATGTAGGATTTGTGAAAAATACATCGAATCCATAGTCTCTCAAAGGTAAGGCAAAAAAAAAAAAAGTTTAGATACTGTTCACTTTATGCTTGCTAAAGTGGACTGAGTTTGAAAAAGGCCAACATAAAATCATAATTAATCCTATTTACTTTAATACATGTTTATGGTCTTATTGTGCATGATTGATGATTTTTCATTCCACATTACTTCAATGAAAAGTTTGTATTGTAATATTTAATTAACATGTAATACCCTTTTCAGCCGATGTCATCTAGGCCGTGCAGCCTATTGGCTGTCGGATCACAAATAGAGATTCAAGCATCATATTAACTCTCGTTGTGGTGCAGAATGCTCACTTTTCATGTACTGGGATAAAATCAATTTCTGACCTTTTTTTTGGTCAAATACCCTGTTTAACTGTACTTCACATTATGGAAGTAAAATGGATGTGAATGCCGTTTCATGTTTACTTTAACTCTTGGATTAGTCTAAAAATATAACTTGTTCATTTTGCCATTGTACCGTCAATGAAATGTTCTATTTTTTGTGCTTTTTTTGTTTTAACCCTGTAACCAAAATACTGTCATGTAAGCCTAGAATGCACTGTATAATTCACTATTTGATTCATATTTAACAAATAGCAGCAAATAAAATGTCAATACTCATTTTTTTCACTAAATGTGTAAATGCAGTGACTGAACAAATAAGTCAACCTTTTCAAAATGCAATGCATGAAATAGCTGTACAATTCAGGGTCCCTATTGAAGAGGTGAATCTTGATGCATATAATTGAGTGAGGTCACGGTCAGGTTTCGTAAACACACTGATTTCAACATCCTCTAGCTGTTACTGTTTTCCTCAGAGCCCTGTTTTAAATGATCAGTTCCTGAATAAGAGAAATTGTGCAATAGTGACCCAGTTTCGGCATAATAAATGTTTGTTTTAAAAGAGTTGACCAAATTCACAATAAAAATCCAAAATGGGAATATTTCCCAAGATGTGATGGAGTCAAGTGGTTGTTAGCAGTTGAGTAACTTCACCACAAGAGGACAGAATAATCATGTATAGCACATTTAACATTCAATCTCCAACAACTTCGTAGCCTAACTATTCTGTATCCACTAATCAAATTCGTTTGAATATTTATAATCTCAATTTTGCTTTTTTTATATGATCTGCTTACGGCCCAGGGGTGAACCTTCATTCTTTTCCCCTAAAAAACATACAGTTAAATTATACATCTTACATGTTTTCATACAAATCAATCATGGAAATGCGTGCGAATTGGCCACCTTGTAAAAAGAGTACGTTTTTGCATAAAATCGGGTTGGAGTCTCTAGCTTGCTGGAAAGAGCCAAACATTAAAAATCTATTTTGTCCTTTGCAGGAAGATAAATCTCCATCTTGAGCAACCTTGTCTTACTGAATTTGTTTTAAAGCTCCCTATTAAGATAAAGATAAAGTTGTGTTTGGTTTGCCCTCCTGCACTGAATTTAAATAATTGTCCATGTCTAGGGAACATTGGTTTTAATCAGTAGAAAAACCCATTTTCTGTTGGTCCATCTGCTCAAGGTCGCCTTGCCAGTTGTCATTGACATTTCAGACTCCGTTATTCTAAAGCTAAACTTTGCCAATTGGTTACGTTTGTGGTCTTTTGTGAGTGTATTGATCTTACCTTGTTTTGTTGAAACTAACTAGATTCAGAACACCATTAAAAACTCAATCATTTATCTTTTAAGTTGTAATTACTCTGTGTGGCCCGACAGGTTCTTAGCTTAGTTCTTAATTGTCCTTTCAAGGTGATCCCATTTGTTTACCTCCTCCATGCATACTAAAGATCTCCAAATGTATTTGGTTTTGTTTTCCTCTCAAAGGTCTTTAATGAGATGAGTGCTTAGAAATATTCCAGTGGTGTAGCCAACATGCCATACATACAGTGACAGCAAGGCATATAATCATTGATAATCACAGCAGAATATTTATACAATGCCTCATGAATGCCTCAAATGAAATGCTGATATAGAAGTGCTGGTTGATATAGGCTGTTGTTGTTTTGATCTGTTATTGGACTAATTTTAAAATAATTTTTCCATCCATCCAATGATTGTTTTGCTTTGAAACAAAACAGTGGCATAAACGGTCATTGATGACTGGTCCCCCCAATTAAAGCTGCCAGAATATGCTAATGGTGTGTAAATAAAACAACATCATTAGCCATAAAATACATGTGTATGAGCAAAAACATTATGACCACCTGCCCAATGTGCTGTTGGTCCTCCTTGCACTGCCAAAACAGTGCCGACCCGGCGAGGTATGGACTCTACAAGACCCCTGAAGGTGGCGTGTCGTATCTGGCACTAAGACACTAGCAGCAGATCCTTCAAGTCCTGTATGTTGTGAGGTGGAGCCACCGTGGATTGATCTTGTTGGTCCAGCACATCCCAAAGATGCTTAACTGGATTGAGATCTGGGGAATTTGGAGGCCAGTGCAACACCTTGAACTCTGCCATGTTCCTCAAACCATTCCTGAAGAATGTGTGCAGTGTTGCAGGTGCTTTATCCGGCTGAAAGAGACACTTCCACCAGTAACACTATTGTCATGAAGGGCTGTGCCTGCTCTGCAACAATGTTTAGGTAGGTGGGACGTGTCAAATTGATACCGGGTCTGAATTGATGTGTTGCACTTGTTAAATTTATGTCCACATGAATGGCCGAACCCAGGGTTTCCCAGAAGAACATGCTCAGAGCATCACACTCCCTCCACCGGCTTGTCGTCTTCCCACAGTGCATTCTGCTGTCATCACTTCCCCAGGTAAACAGCCGTCCACGTGATGTAAAAGAAAATGGGACTCATTGGACCAGGCGATCTTCTTCCACTGTTCCAAGGTCCAGTTCTGATGCTCACGTGCCCGTTGTAGACGCTTTCGGAGGAGGACAGGGGTCATCATAGGCACGGTTTGGTCTGCGGCTACACAGCAGTTTGTTGTGACACATTCCTCTCATAACCATTATTAACATTTTGTGTGACTTGTGGCACAGTAGACCCTCTGTTGGCTCAGTCCAGACAGGATAGCCTTCATTACCCCTCCTGCATCAATGAGCCTTCGGCGTCCAATACCCCGTCGTTTGTAGTTTGTCCCTCCTCGGATCGCTGTTTGTAAATTCTCACCACTGCTGCTGACCAGGAGAAACTCACAAGCCTTTCTGTTTCAGAGATACTCTGACCCAGTCGCCTTGCCATAACTATTTGGCCCATGTCAAAGTCGCTATGATCTTTATTCCTGCCCATTTCTCCTGCATCCAACATGTTTTCCACACACACACAAAAAAGATTGTTCGCTTACCATTTAATCTGCCCAGACCTTTACATGTGGCCTTAGGAGGTAATCAACGAAATTTGCTTCACCTGAAAGGTAATAATGTTTTGGCTTGTCAGTCAATAGTTTGTAATATCACATACACATAACGTAATCATTTTTTTCATGCCTGTAGACTCATGCCCACTGTTTCTACAGCATGTGGAATGATTAGCAGTAAAGAGCAATGATTGCTGTTTTTAATGTCACATTTATATTACTTTGCTGCTAAGCGAGCGGAGAAAAAAACCCACACATTGTCGGCTCTCGTAATATAGTATTGGTGAATCCGATTCGGCATAGTCTTTTCTTTTCTATTGTGATGTTACGTATATACAAGGGAAACAGCTTCTCAAACAAGACAAAATGTAGGGCGGGACTTGATTTGTCCATGGGGAACTGATTAGATGGTTGTGGTTTGCTATTGGTCGATCTCTTGTGAGTGACAGATTGTCCCACCCTCTCGCCAGTAAACAGAGAAGAGATGTTGCTGCAAGAGGGAGGGGGAAGTTATTTTGATTAAAGATTATGAGGGCAAATGGATAAAAAAAAGAATGATGTGCACAGATAAATAATTTATAATAAAGGCGATATTCTATGAAAAAACAAGAACTGTCCATTTTGATTGCATGGTGACTTTAAACAGCTATTCTTCATACAGTAGCCTATAGCTTGGGAAAGTGCGATTTATAATACTGAATCGGTTTGTCCCAAACAGATTTTTCTCTCATATAGTATGTAGCTTTGGAAAGTTCGATTCTTTCTAATGAACTCATTCATCCTGATGGTTCTTGTAAATGAACAAATACAGCGAGTCGCTATGTGGCATTTCATTCCTTTTATTGTATCATGTCTTTGACTCAGTTATATAAAGTAGGGAGTAGCTCTATTCTTTTTATGTTTATAATCAATTATTAAATGTCTTTTGTTGTCCGAAGTTGTCACCCTAACTTGGGATTGTTTTTTTTCGTTCAAAAACATTGATATAATTGTAAGACGTGCGAGTTGTCCTCTAGCTTACCCAGTGCTGTTCCATGGGTTCTTGGCTTCGTTCTGTTATCGGGTTATCACCACTGTAGGGAGGACAGTGATTATCCGGTGATTACAACACTTTGATTTATTGAACAATCAGAGGCAACATCATGAATTGGCTGCAGCCGATTAAAGAGTGGGTCTCATCTCGCTCTCTACTATCACAACTGCTGCAGACTGTTTTCTCCCGCGATCGGGCAGCATTATCGTGATATTATCCCAAATCCTATTTAAAGGTACACTGTGTAGGAATTTCTCCCATCTAGAGGTGAAATTGTATTTTGCATTCAAATGATTAGTGCTGTCTAGCGCCTCGCTTCTTCAGATGCGTGTTGAAACTACGGTAGCCATCATGTTCCAAGAAGCTATGACAACATGTCTTCCAATAGCACTTCATCGAGTTTAACTATACATGTTCTACTGTTATGCTGCCTATATAATGAATTACATAACCAAGCAATGAAAAAAAGCTTGTAATTTAGACCGTAACATTGACTTACCTGTCGAGAAGAAAGCAGGCAACTTCTAGCCTCGTGAGACCATCCTGATCTCGCGAGCTGTCAAGGTTTCACTCGCAGATCAGTCTGGATACTTTCCGTTAAAGAAAATTTGGGTGCAGTTCACCAAACGAACGTCCAATCAGCGTTGGCTTTGAGGCGGGTTTAGGTGTGACGCAACGAGAAGCGCGACAGTTCAGTCTAAAGAACACGGCGGCTCCAGCGGATGAAACTAGCATCAGCGTGGCTATCGAGCAAGTTTTATCGGAATTACAGAGTATTTCTTCACTGAAAGAAGAGCGAAACACTGCTCTGGAGGCTTTTCTCAGAGGAAAAGATGTTTTTGCTCTTCTCCCGACTGGTTTCGGCAAGAGTTTGCTTCGTTGATCTGATTGGTTGATTTGGCCCGTCTATCACCAACATAGGCCAATCAGCTAACCAGTATTTTCGCCCCTTACCAAAACTACTTCAACGGAAGGTTTCCAGATGGATATGCGGAGCAAATCCATCTGGCGGAGTCAGGTTAGGCAACTTCAGCGTCCCTTTCAAAGTCTTTCTCCTTCATTGGCTCTTTCCACCTAGGAAAATCTATCCCAATATTTACCCTCGTTTTTTGAATTTGCCGGTCACGTTTCCTTTTAAATATTTTTTTTTGCTTTTTTGGCGACGAGGATTCCTTCTCCTGTGGCTCGGCATAACTATGATCCTGCATTATGAAGTACCGTGCAGTGCAGCCTTTCAAATTTGCCGGGGCAGTGACAAGCACCTCTCACTGATCTCCTTGTCTGTTTCAGCTGGTTTTAGTCACGTGTCGCTGGATCTGAATGAAAACGTGTTGTGGAAACACGTTTAGGTAGGCTAGTGCTTTTTGTCCCTCTCTGCTATTATAGTTTTTCAAGATGGCGGAACGACATGGAAGCCGCCACGGACTTACCCATCCTATGTAATTAAAGATAAGAAATTCTTCGTTTACGAGGATAAGTCAGATCATTGGCAGAGGTAATTTTACACCAATGAGGACATATTTATGAATAAAGACATTGATTTTAGCTAATAAAAATACTTAAATAACTACACAGTGTACCTTTAAAGTCATAGAACATTATAAGTATAACCCTTAAATTTCACTTCCTACATAATTGTAAATAACATCATTGAAGGCACAGAATAGAAGTCCTCCCTGTTTCACAAAGATCCACCCTTTGGAGATTTCTGGCTTCATCGCTGCTTTGAAATCTCAAATTACAGCTGAACAGCAAATTGGTAACATGTCAAAAAATAGTCCATGTTAACTGCACTGGGAAAATATCAATCCTAATAATTAAGTCTCTTGGGATGTTACGCAGATGGCAGGTTTCAACAATTTTTGCTTGGTTTATAAAATTAATAAAAATGATTGGAATCTTTGACCTAGATGTTTGAAACTAACATACAAAATATTTTTTTTTTTGTTATTGAACCTCTAAATCAAATCCTCATGGTTACTGAGATATACCGTATGCCTATTTATAACCAACAACAACTACTGTAGCATTTAAATGAAGACAAAACCAGGAAAGATAACCATTATTTTTAGGATTATAATGATTTTGATTAAATTAGTAGTAGTGGTGGTAGTACATCATCATCATCATCATCATCATCATCATCAACAACTACAATAGCTCATGTTTTGTTTATAATCAGTGGGATTTAGCTTCATTTTGAATTGGCCCCAGAGCCCTCTGAGTGCCTGAATGATCATCAACTCCAAACTGGTTCATAGATGTAAAAGCCCATTTGAAAATAGATCAGTTTCAGTTGTAATGTCTATTCAGTTTCAATGGCTTATTCCATCAATTGAAGTTGACCCACCAGCATATCTAACATTTAAACATACAGCACACAGTCTTTGTGAGCGCAGAGAAATGTAATGGTTTTGTGTCGGTTATTGTGTTAAGCCGAAATTTTTTGATCTCCCTCAAATCCTTTCCTTTAATTTTTCTGGCAACTTGAGCTCGCACTATGGATTATGTAAAGCTGTAGCCATGATGGTACAGTGGGAAGAAGGACAGGATTTGAAAGTTTCAGCAGAAAGCCACTTAAAGTTGGAGACATAAACAAAGCTTTGAGAAAAGAAGTACGGCCGCGTACTCGTGCGCTGAAAGCTTCAGGCTCTTGGTGGCAGCATGTAGCCAAGAAATTCACAATACAAGCCCACTTCAGTGAATACTAAATATTATTCCATCATTCCAGCTCAAGGACCTGATTTACTCACATATTAACCTGCTAAATAGAATGGAAAAATAAGACTGCATATATTTTATATAAATAGATCTAAATAAAAAAAAAACTAATTTAAGTTTTATTATATATTATTGTGTTTTATATATATATATATATACATAGTCTTTATTTTTATTTATTCTCATTTTTATTTCATATGTATAATTCTATTCAAATTAGCCTATATATATATATATATATATGTATCTTTTATACAATTATATTATTGTATAAAATGTATTAAATCTATCTAATCTATCTGTGTTCACTTATGTGTTGCATGAAGAAGAAAACACAAATCTGAGTTTGTGCATATTTTACTCAGTACTCTGAGTTTTTTTTTTTTTTTTTTTTTTTTTTACAGAGGCATAGTTTGAAAAAGTTGAATATTTAATGTAAAAGCAACCTCACACATTTTCCCATACAGCAAAAAACAATAGGGCAAATCAAAAGTTCTTAGAAAAATGTCTCAGTTCTAGTTGATGTTATAAAGAGTGAAATAAAGTATGAACACTGGAAACATGTTTCGTAAAAATGTACATTGAAGGTTACGCTTTCTCCAGAGCTTCAATGTGTGGTTGTATGTTTTGTTGCAAACACAAAGGCAATAATGGTGATTGTTGTTCTGACCTTCTCATGAACAAATGGTCCTATCTGTTCACAAGCTTATAAAAAAAGCACTAATAATAATGTATTGTGTTTGTCCATCAGATTTACCCAATAAATTAGTATTAATGACAAGTATCCATGGGAACATACTTAGTGTAGAGAGGCTAAAATGAAATTGCACACATGTAGAATAAAACAGAGCAATAAAGATTTCAAATTCAATTAAATAAACAGCTTACCAAATGCTTAAGTATACACATTATATACATTCCCTGGGTTGGGACAAAACAAACTAACAAACAAATATTTTCTTCACTTATATGAACTAAATGTATGGGACACTTGAAATAGATATTTTGACATTTGTTTTCTCATATATATATATATATATATATATATGGGATCCTATAGTTTAACAATATTCCACCAATAATCACTTTAGCAAAGTAATATACAGCAATATTAACAAGGGTCGGTCAGCAAAACAAAATGAAACAGTGGCGAACTTCCATTCAAACGTCGAACAAATGGCTTTTTAGATCAATTCACAAAGCGAGAACAAAAATTCATTCACTCGAGTGATAAAAGACAAATTCAATTAGGCTCTTCTTTTCATCCTGAGACTGTCTAAACCAATGACATTATACAATGACTTTGTGCTTATGTTTGGTACATTTTCAGTTTTGAAATAAACGCTCGGGGGGGGGGGGGGGGGGGGGGGGGGGGAAATATTAACAGTGCAAGAATATACAGACAGGTATGATGGAAATAGAAAATAATCTCGCTTCTAATGGTTACACACCAATTCTCATTTGTGCTTCATCGACTTCCTGCCATTTTCAATTTGCCGACTTGTTTCGGGTTTCCGTATGTTACATAATTGTCCGTGTCTCTTGGGCATATTCTTTATTACAGGGCGTACTTCCAAAAAAAACCCACCCACTTTCACAATGGAAAACAACACACTCACGCACAAAAAAAACAAAGACAGTACATGATATTTACATTATACATCTCACATATTCTTGTCTTAAAGCGTAATTATTGGCAAAGCCAAGGTTTTCCGACTTGAGATGAACCACATTTCTTGCCGCTCCCTGGTAATATCTGTAAAAAGGTATATAACAGGCACAGTGAGGGTGGTTGAGAAATCAGCATTCACTGGGAAATTAAATGAATAAACACAGCAACAAACATGACAAGCACATGTCTGTATATTTTGGCACTTTGCAAATCAAACGGGGTCATTTTGGAGGGGTGGGATAGGGTTTCTTGGCCTAAATGGACCTGGTGTTACAGTTACAAACTCAACTGATTTTAGATTTATTTATATTTTTCGACGATTATGAATCGTTTCAAAAGAGGCAACATTCTTTTTCAGCAGGTGGCGTGTCGAATTTGGCCTTAAAGAGGTTTCGCAAACAGAGACAAAGCCAGACCAGACTAGTGCTGTTAGGGAGCGGAGCGCTATAACGCCTCCTCTGCTGGCTCGCAGTGTTGCCGTGACAATACTGAACAGAAAAAAACAGAGGTGCTAAATGAAGTACTCTTTCTTTTCCTCTGCATGTGCGTGGTTCCCCTCCGCATTGATGATGGCAGTGTCTGCGTCAGGGGCGTCCTCCGCTCCTTTGGCCTCATTGGTTAAGTATGTCCCTGTCCACACAGTCCCACATAGGTCACATAGACACATAAGGTACAACAGTGGACATGTTGAAGCATTTTTCACACTATAGGTGAGGGGGGGAGGGGGGGCGAGAGAGGGGAGGGAAGCCGTACCTTTGTGCCTGGCCAGATATCGGCCCAGGACGATGATGAAGCACAGGGTGATGAAGACCACCACGGCCACCACTCCGCCGATGAGAGCATGGTCGGGACCGTGCTGCGCCAGAGCGTTGGGATCTGGAGGAGGAGGAGAGAGGACGGCGTGAAAAGACGCCAGTGGAACGACCGCTATAATTAGCCAATTATGGGTCGCCGTGTTAATATAAGACGCATGGACTCGTTACTTCCCACAATTCACTAAATACAGTTGTGAACATCTCAGCTGGAGCAGGCAGTCATTTCATTTTTCACTTGATACCATTCAATTTAGATATCGTAACACGCAATTACAAACCACACTGAAGTATGCATGAACCGTAACCATCGTGCTGTAGTGCTTCATAAATTATGTGTTAAATGGTGCAGGTTTGTTGAGGAAAGGTTGGCTTTCTAAGGGATCAGACTTATGGAGACTTATTATAGATTTTTTAGATTTTCGACTGGCGGATGAAATTTTGTCCCGTTTTATCGTCCGCCAGTCGGAAATTAAAAAAAAAAGACCATGACCATGTTTAAAGACCACAATATCATAATACAATATATAATAAAATATCATATCAGACCCAGGTGCAAATAGAGCTTCCAAAATGTGAAAAAAAAGTGAAATCTTTAACATGTTGTTTGACCTCTGTGTGCTTTTCCCATTAGAATCATGGGTAGATTCAGGTCTGGGTTTTTTATTTGTACTACTTAACTTGTAGGACTGATTTCTTAAAGGGTTAGTTCACCATTTTTTTGTATTGTCATTATTTTCTCACCCTCATCCAAAAGTGTAAGACATTCATTCATCTTAGGAACACAAATCTTTTTAAAAAAATCTGAGAGATTTCTGTCACTCCATTGACAGCTACGCAACTACCACTTTCAAGCTCCAAAACAGGTCGTAAAGACACGTCATAGATTACTATTTTGTATATAAAGTGGTAAATTACGTTTTTTTCACAGACAAAGCACTGGCGTAGCTTCTTAAAATGGAGGTTAAACCACTGGAGTCACATGGATTACTTTAATGATATCTTTCTGGGGCTTGAAAGGTGTAGTTGCGTAGCTGTCAATGGAGAGTACAGAACTGGCTCAGATTTCATTTAAAATATCTTCAATTGTATTTCGAAGATGAACGAATGGCTTATGAGTTTGAAACGACATGAGGGTGAATAATTAATGACAGAATTTACATTTTTGACTAAATTTTCCTTTTAAGATTTCTCTATCTCTTTTTTTTGTTAAGGCCCTTAGTCTGCATGTTCTAAACAAGTCATTTATCACATTTATCACAGTAGCAACAGCTTTCATTTCCATTTTGCACAAATGTTGTGCTCTGGAACATATGGGATGGAAACGCTGCTTTTTTTGCAAATTGTTTTTCGCAATATTTACATTTTTTGCAACTTGGATGGAAACATAGCTATAGAGACTTGTGCAAGTAAGTTACCACCTAGTAACCAACCATAAAACTCTTAGCAACCACAAAGCAAATATACAAATCTAGTTTAAAGCAAAATATAGGATAAGTTTATAAACATATAATCATTAATATGTTTAAAACATATTACAGATAATAGGTTAAACAATTTAGAACTTGATGTTTTGACTGCTGCTGCCTCATTTCTTTCAATGAACCATAATGCCATTACTGGTGCATCACTTCAAACCATTTTTTTAATCTTATGAATCATAAGCTTTGATAATCTTCATGATGCTTAAATAAATTAATGTTACTGAAAAAGCTTTTAGAATGCATTTTCTGTAGCCACTGAATATTTAAGGAATATTGTGTTGGGCATTCCATGTATATATCATCCAACATATATATTATATTAGCGCCATATGACATCCCCATGCGGTCAAATTGAGGAGTTGCAAACTGGTGTTTATTCCATGCCGGATCACAGAAACATCCCCAGCATGTCATTCTGCTTTGAGTTTTGGAGCCCAAGCAACATCAATTCAAAGCCAATGTTCTATCCTGACTTTCAATAGGCAGCAGGAGGGAGGAGTGGGGGGGGGGATTTATCATTACAAACGAATGCTGAACAGCTACCAAAGACCTGTCATATCTCACAGCCCTGCGAGGACCGAAGTCACTCAATTCTTGGCGATATACAACAAATTTAAAACCGGCAGGGGTTGCGGCAGGCTGATTTGTCTCCTGGGTTTAACTTTGAGTGAGCGAGCGCACGCAGACTAGGGTGAATCCGGTCGCCTCTGAACTTCTACTGAATAAATCGCCACCTGTAGTTGTGAATCTTAAGACCCCACTGCGGATAGCTTAGTACGCTAGACAGCCAGTGCTGCCATTACCTGCCTTGAATGTGTAGAAGGATTAGTTCACCCAAAAATTCTCTTTCTTTCTTCTGTGGAACACAAAAGGTGAAATTTTGATGTATAGCTTGGCCACTCTTTTCCATAATGAAAGTTTATGAGGACTGTGAACAAACTTTAAGTTGCTATCTGAAAATCTTGTCCTATATGTGCTGTTAATCACTGCGACCAAACCATTGATTTAGTGAATTGAACCAGATCAGTAAAATTAGCGAACAAATCGTTCAGAAACGTTTTGCGAATCGGAACATTTGATTCACTGAAAATATCCGACTAAAAACAATTGATCTACGTTTTCTTAGGACAAATTTTTATTATTTTGTTTTGTTCCTCCACTATAGAGCTTCTGTGTCATTTTCAAGCTTAAAGGTGCAGTAAGTGATTTCTGAGAAACACTGTTGAAAGTGGATTGGGCTGAGCAGCACTGGGCTGAGAGAGAGAGAGCCAATCAGCTGTAGGGGGTGTGTCCACTCATGATGGCGGAGAGGAGAGAGTGAGCCAATCAGCAGTAGGGGGCCTGTCCACTCATGATGGGGGAGGGGAGAGAGTGAGCCAATCAGCAGTAGGGGGTGTGTCCACTCATGATGGGGAAGGAGAGAGTGAGCCAATCAGCAGTAGGGGCGTCTCCATTCGTGATTGGGGAGGGGAGAGAGTGAGCCAATCAGCAGTAGAGGGTGTGTCCACTCATGATGGGGAAGGAGAGAGTGAGCCAATCAGCAGTAGGGGGCGTGTCCACTCATGACGGGGGAGGAGAGATAGAGAGAACAAGAGGGAGATTTGAAGAAAGACTGTAGAAAGAGAGATAGCTGAGAGACATTACAAAAGAAAAAAGGTCAGAGGAATATCACTGGAAAAAGAAGAGTTATAATCAGGCAAGACCTCTAGAACACTTTCCAGTGCTGGAGAGACCCGAGCGGGAATGCCTGAAAACAGACGCAGAGGTTGTGTTGTTTCGGCTCCATAAGTGAGTAACATTGGTTTTGCTGTTTCACAGATCAAAGATATGCTGTTGTAATGTTAGCTGTAGTAACAGGACAGTTTTGAGTTCATTGTTTGTCTGGAGCTGCTGGCGACTAACAACCAACTCTTGCTTGTATATACTCTTGTGTACTGTATGTTCTTTTTTTGTTCTTCCTTGTTCTTCATTTGTCATCTACGTTTTATTTTGCTTCGCTTCAGAAGAGACATCCACTCTTGCATTGCGTGTTTGTGCATTTTGGGGGCGGAGCAATGAAGAGAGGGGCATGTTTGTTTGGGTTGATTTCAAATATCAACAGTGTTTCTCAGAAATAGCTTACTGCACCTTTAAATACTAATACAGGCCAGGATTTCTTAAAAAAAAAAAAAAAAAACTTTTGTATTCTACAGAAGAAAGAAAGTCGTGAAATATCCCTTTAACCTCGCTTGAAGGGAACAGGACAAAATGGTTTTTCTTTGACCTGGAGTGATTGTGTCCTGACACAGCACCTTTTGGCCCTGCGTTGGGCACCATTTCAGTGCTTCTGCAAGGGTGTAAACTTTAACTATGTGTCTTTATTGCACTTCGAACTTGCTCTCATTAGCTCATAGTGATGAATGGCTCTGTCTTCTGCTGCGCTTGGCAAAGTGACCCTGGGAGATGTGTAGAACAGGGACTTCTGCAGACCCATTTCTAACACATAAATGAACCCATTTTGTTCAATTAACACTGTGCTTTGTTTAGAGGCAAAAATAAAAGCCATGTGGAAATTAAGTTCAAAGAATGGTACGCTTTATGAGAGGCGGTTCAATCTTGATTCATAACATTTGCTTCACTCATTTTGACAGCCTATGTTGTGTTGTATTTGCCGCCTAATCATTTCAACACACAAAATCAGATATAGGATCAGATTTAACTAGCTATGCAGTATTTAAAGACTATTTAAAATATATAAAGCTTATATAAATATAAAGCCCTTTTGTAAGTTGCTATGGATGTCTGCAAAATGATTTACATAGTAAATCTAAATAAATGTTAGAAAAACATGATGCATAAAACATGATAACGCGTCTACACAACAAAACCATTATGGCTGCAGATGTCTTTTATTTTCTTATGAATATGCAGTTTGATAATATAGTTCAATTTATTGCCCCCGACTCTACCTGAATGAGCTGAGTAGCAGTGACATGATTTCAAGCTGCTCTTTCAATCTCATTTTTCTCATTTAAATGAGCCTCAGGAATTATATACATTTACAATTCAAAAAGTTTATTTATTCTATTGCAATAATTTCTCTTTGCCGTCTCGTTTTTTTTTATTATAGATGGCTGTTGCTTAGAAATGTGGAGTTTTGCATGTCCCTTGATAATAAGGATACTGACTGTTTATAATGGCGTCTCGTGAGTTTTAAAGCAGGGATAAGAATAACGATGTTTGTCTTGTTGTGGAGAACATAATTAAAGGCAGGATTCACAGAGCTTGTGCGGGACAGTAATGTCTCCTCATTTATTCACATGCACACAAACTGATCACTTTGATTATTATAAGGTATTGAGATATGTACTGCAATATTTTTAATTTTATTCTAAAAACAATTAAGTCAAAATAATAAAATGCAATATACAATGTAATTGTGCATAATCCAAATAGTACAATATACCATTGAAAAGTTTTTTTTATGTTTTTCTGAGACTCTGGTGCTAACCATTTTATTTAACAAATTTTTTTTTTACAATATTTTTACAATTTAAAACAACTGAGCTGCCTTTTATTGAATAAAAATACAGTAATATTGTGAAATATTTTCACAATTTAAAACAACTCTTTTATATTTGAATATATTCAGAAATGTAATTTATTCCTGTGATGGCAAAGCTACATTTTTAGTATCATTACTCCAGTTTTTAGTGTCCCTCAGAAATCATTTTAATTTGTTGATTTGGTGCTCAAGAAATATGTTTTTTTAGGATTCCAAGACGAATATAAATTTAAAAAGAACAGCATTTACAATAGAAATCTTTTTGAAACTGTCACTTTTGATACAATTAATGCATCCTTGCTGAATAAGAGTGGTCCTGGCAACCTAATTTCTTGCTCTAAATAAATAACCTCTTACTGACCCTGAAATTTTGAAGAGTATTGTGTTTTTCATGCGGAGGATCAACGCTTCCCATTTATTTTTGTTGTTGATCAAAGACTCCAAATTTTGTTGCATTTTGCTCAAACTCAGCTGTCACTAGTCCAAGTAAAATATTTTGTCCAGTGCTCCACATGTAAGGCTTTTGTGGTTCATGGTAACATTAATATATGCCAATTACTTATTTTAAAGACATTTTTGAGAAATATCTAGTGTTGGGGAAAGTTATTTTTTAAAAGTAATTCTCCCTAAAAAGTAACTAATTGCGTTACTTAGTTACGGTTTATGGAAAGTAATGCGTTATGCTATACTTTTGCGTTCTTTGTTTCTCGCCTGGGCTGGGCTTGTGTGATTGTTTTTTAATAACAAAAAAAAGTTTGATTTTTAGCAAATGTAAAGGTTTTTTCAAAGCCCAAAGGAAATAAAAATTCACGCCTGTACAGTAGAGGTCAATAAATGGTAACAAAACAAACAAAGTAACGCGTTATTGGAAAAAGTAACTCAGATATTTTGTTGTAAATTCAAAAGCAATGCATTACTTAACTCATTACTTTAAAAAAGGAATCTGATTACATAACTCAATTTACTTGTAATGCTTTACCCCAACACTGTAAATATCCATCTTTTACCCCTTTATCAGCATATTATACTGAAAAACATTCTCGGGTCGAGTCCTTTGAACAAACTTATGATAGATGAAATAGAAAACACTTATGATATCTCCAAATGTATCTGGTCAGAGATTAATAGCTGGCTAACGGAGGCACATGCATCAAAGACTATAGATAACAGTCTACAACAACGGTGCACTCACTCAATAAACGGGATAAAGTACAACGCGCGATATGGCGGAATAAGTCCCGCC
Source organism: Meda fulgida (assembly GCA_030578275.1). Taxonomy (NCBI): domain Eukaryota; kingdom Metazoa; phylum Chordata; class Actinopteri; order Cypriniformes; family Leuciscidae; genus Meda; species Meda fulgida. The sequence goes on along the minus strand of CM060630.1, from coordinate 26,211,207 downwards.
TTCTGAATTAAAGAGCCATTTGCTGATTGATTAAGTCTTCATGTCACTGCAGCTTGTGTTCTGAGACACGTGCTTATGACTGCACATGATTTTTTTTTAAAACAACATTTATGGGGCAGTTCATGTCAGATTTTGTTGCTGATCTGAAATATGTTATTTAATTTTGAATTCGGAAAGGTTTTTAAAAATTATTATTTTTTTATTTTTTTTTAAAGATTTTTGGACTAGGTCTTGAAAGGTGTTGCAAATATGGCCGAAAAAAAGTGAAAAGAAAAAAAGCAAAAAAAAGTGAACAGACTTTCCTTGAAAGGAACTTTGATGTGTCTCTTTCTGTGTGTGGAGCAAATACATACTGAACTCCTTTGGAAATGGAGCTAGTTTATGAAAGTAAAGAGATCATTTGTCTCATTCACGAATGGTGGCATGTGGCCAAAGACACAAGTCATTTTGCTTGAGCGTTAATGAATTCCATTAAGATCTCGCATGTGAAAGGCCAGAGGCACAGAATGTGTTTTATGGCACACACACACACATCAGAATCTTCATAGCTTTAAATGAACATTTGCATCAAAATAAATCACTGTAGAATTAATTAATGTTGATTTCTTGATTTACAATTTGTGGTAAAGACCGTGTGAAATTGTACATAAAAATGTCTGTGGAGATAAGAAATTAGATCTATGGCAACACTTTTCATTTGGATTATTATTGGAACGTTCCAGGTTCAAAACAAGTTAAGCTCTATTGTCAGCATTTGTGAACTATGAAAGCTTGTTTGTGCCATGGAATAAAATAAAATAAAATAAGTAAAAATAAATAAGCAATAAAGTTTTTTCTTCCAATTGCGAGTTTATATTTCACAATCAGTGTTGGGTGTAATGCATTACTAAGAAATGAATTACTAATTACTTTCCCCTTGGAAAAAGTAAAGCAAGGGATGACTTTTTTCTGTCATTTAATTACAGTTACTTCTGATGTTATTGCAATAAATACGGTATAGACTATAGAACAATTCTGTATAAAACAATAGTGGATTTAACATAAAAAATGTACGTCTAATGGTCAAAATGTATGTTTTCAATGTAACCTTGTCCCTTTAAATACTTTGGTCAGTTCAATAATAATTTATGGAATTCTATATTATTTATTTGATCAAATGAATGGAGCAGCTTCATGTTTATGATTGTTTTGTTTAGCTGGTTGAGGTTGATATGGGATTTAGAAAGTAATTAGTAATAAGTAATGCAATACATTTTAGAGGGCGTAATTAGTACAGTAATCTAATTACACTGTTGGATTCTTGGAGATTATTTACTATTATTTTAATTAGTAACTAGCAATTAATTCCTTTTTTGGAGTACCTTACACAACACTGACCACAATTCAGACTTTAGTACTCAATTGCGAGAAATTCGCAATTGTAAGAGAAAAAGTCCGAATTGTAAGCATTTGTGAGTTTATATCTCAATTCTGAAAAAAACCCTCAGAATGGCGATATATAAACTCACAATTGTGAGAAAAAAAGTCAGAATTGTGAGATAAAAAGTCTTTATTTCTCAGACATGTTAGATATAAACTTGCAATTGCGCGTTATAAAGTCCAAATTGTGCGATATAAACTCGCAATCCTGAGAAAAATTAAACTGCATTATAGGAACTTACAATTGAAAAAAAAAAATCTGAATTGAGAGTTTATATTTTGCAATTCTAACTTTATTTCTCACAAATAAAAATTGTGAGATAAAAAGTTGCAATTACCTATTTTTTATCCCCTGGCAGAAACAAGCTTCCATAGAGGCCTGCTGTCGATTAACACAGAATACAGTTACAGTTCATCCATCAGTTAGCAAAAACAGGCATAAACTGTGTTTATAATAATGCAAGGCATTCTGGATGGTATTTTGTTATTTAAAGAATTCTGCATTTGTTTTGAACTGGTGACGTTCCTTAAAAGTATGAACTGTTCTAAATACAGATGGCACCTGAAATAATATCTGTATAAGCGCTGTCATCTCCACACACTCATTTTGCAACTCATGTTCACTCTACTCCCAGCGGAATATGGTGTGGGTGGCATGAAATATGATTAGATTTAAAAAACAAATTACAGTTGCTAATAAGTAAAATCAGTTCCCTTATGGGAGAGCAGGCTAAGGAAATCTGACCTATGACAAATAGTCAGAACACATCGAGGTGAAACATTCAGCACAGAGACCCCAGTGAAATACGACCAAGCTGAAAAATCACTGGTTCACCAAAAAACAAAACAAACAACAAAACAGGACACAAACTGCACATAGCAAAATAAAACTTTCTCAAAAGGCCATACCATGCACACACTGATGACATATAATAACATGTTTTTATGGCAGCAATTTAACAGTCACTGCTGCAACAGTTTTAGCCAGTTAAACTAAAGCTAGAAGCTTTTTCCCCTCGTAACTTTGTGTTTACGCCTTTCAAATGACCTACAAGGACACTGAACTATCTTCAAGAAATGAGTGCTGTTTTTTTTAAGATTCAGTCTGTCTGGTTAATGGAGATAAAAACAAAAAAGAACAAAAGCAGTTATTCACAGTAATTTACGAAAGTGAGTACAACCCATTTCAGCAAACATTTTAGTATGTCTTCTCAAGGGACAACACTATAGAAATTAAACTTGGATATATATGGATATATTATCACTTAGGCTGTACTTACTTTTGTTGCCAGCTATTTTGACCATAATGGCTGTCTGTTGAGTTATTTTCAGAGGACAGTAAATATAAACTGCTATACAAGCAACACATTGACCACTCTAAAATATATCCAAGTTTCATTTCTATAGTGTTGTCCCTTGAGAAGATATACTAAAATGTTTGCTGAAATGTGAGGGGTGTACTATAGGGGTGTCATATATATATATATGATGTAATATGTAATTTTAAATATGAATTTTTCACTAAGGCTCTACTATTTTATGGGACACTAATAAATCTCTGTAGATGTAAAAATTACATAAAGTTACACCACTTGACATTTGATGTTAACAATGGCCTTCAAAAATGTATGAAACAAATTTCTAGAAATTGTAGAAAAATACCTATTAAGATTTCCTTACATTACATTTGATGTTGAAAATGGCCTAAAAGTTTTTCAAAAATGCATGAAACTGACACGAATGCAAAAAGGACTGTATACATTTCTAAGAACATGCATTTTGCATAAACTACATTTTGAAAAAGATATTTCCTTTTCGTCATCCTGTATACTGTAGGCCTATCCTTCTACCATTGACCCTTCTGTATTTCTAACTTTTCCAGATCCTTCCTAACAGAAATAAGATACATTTCCTTTCACTGATGCCTGTAAGTGGGTCTTGTGTGAATGACAGCACCATGGAGCACCATGACATTTCACAAAGCTCAGCAGTGCTCCCATGCAAGGCAATGGCTCCCAGCTCATGCTATGGAGGAGGTTAATTGGCGTAACCCCACCCACCACTCCACAAGCCACATTACAGCGCCCTGTCTCGCAATGATGATGTCAGCACTCCAGCAAAAAATATTTACCTGTAGTTGTACCTGGGAAATCTTTAGCTGTTGCCATGGATGCAGACAGAAAGGGGCAGTAAGGGAAGACAAGGGTGAGGACATCACAAGGGGAGAGAATAAAAAAATAAATAAAAAAAAATTGGCCACAAAACTCAAAACCATTAATGAAGACAGTAACCGACAGCATTAACCTGCTGTCAGAATGATGGAACATGGACGACTGGGACGACATAATGGTTTCAAGAACAAATGCAGTTTTGTACAAACTAACACATCCTGCAAAACACATCCATTTGGCATATTCATAACTATACATTCTTGCTAATCTCTGGTGTCTGCTACGTCCCGCTGCACTGCTCTGTAATGATGTTACTTATCATGCAAATCGCTCTGTATTTCAAGCCTCTGAAGCTGAAGATATTTTCTACTGCATTAATACCAGTTAAGTCATTTGAGTTACTAGCCGCTTTATCTTACACAGAAAAAAAGAACGGGCATGACAAATTGGGACAATTGGTCTCATTCACTAACCGCGTGTATGCAGAGAGTTTGTGTGTGAAATATGCATACAAAAGTCTTCACGAGCAAATCATGATTCATCAATCACTTTTGTACTTGGGGTATGTTTACACGACAACAATGTACTAAAAACAGAAACGTTTTTCCTTTGTGTTTTTCACATACAGACGACAACGTTGTCAAAACGATCCTCAAAACGAGTAAAAACACTGTATTCTGCTGCCAGGCCAGTAGGTGGCGATGTCACTTTGTAAAGAAACACTACATGCCTATACTGTAGACTGAACATAATATTCATGCCATGACGTCACCGTTTTCACAAATTCACGTTTTTGTAGTTTACACAGAGACGATAACGGCATCGTTTTTAAAAAACGTGCACTTTGAAACCTGTTTTCAAAAGTTTGCGTTTTTAGGCCCGCCAAAACTATGTTGTTGTGTAAAAGAATGGCCAAAACGTATAAAAAGTTTCTGTTGAAACCACTGCCATGTAAACAGCCCCTTAAATTTATTATAATCTAATGGGGAAAAAACACATAGTAACAACTGAAACCACACATAGGCCTGCGCAAAAATATACTCTGGGTGGCCATAGAATTTCGTGCCCAGGGCAAAAACAGTTTGACACTTAGATTTCACTCATGTTCAAGTTGGTCATGTGAATTCAGCCTGTTGACCAACAGAAAGCTGCTTGCTTTGAAAGTGACTTATGTGTGAGATGTGCTTCATACATCTCAATGCTATTAATTGACAATAGACTTTTTTTCATGTGAAATTTAACAAATATTTTTCTAATATGACCACACCTTAAAGGAGTACTTTGCTGCTGGAAAAATGGGCTTTCAATAAAACTTGGCAGCCTGCAAATTTATGATTTTTTTTTTTGAAATCTAGAGATTTTTGAAATTTTGATTTTCTTCCCTTTAGCCAAATTCCGTTCAAGGCCACTCCCACCAGTCTGCTATAGATACACTTGACCAGAGTTAATTACCACCTTGCTTTAGTAGGAAATTCTTCTTAGCAAACCTTTAGTCATAATGCTGTCGACTTGTATTGTTCCCAGGTGCAAGAATTCAAAGAGTAAACGTTTAGCGGGAGTGAGTTACTTTCGGTTTTACAGAGGCTGCAAAGAATCCTAAAAACGGAGAAAACGTTGACGTAAAATCTGAAAAACTTTTGTGCATTTCAAACTGGATGACCACGAACACAGAAATGGAGGGGAAAAACTGAAAGAAACTGCCGCTCTGTCAGTTACGCCCGAAGTAAAACGCAGTCACCTACAGGTAAGCTGCTGCCATTGTGTTCCATTTTTACCATTATGCTGTTTAAAGAGTAGACAAAATATGATACATTTTCAGTGATAAACCTATACTTATAATAACTGTTAAAAATCCTCTGTCAATTCAGCAGGAGATACAAAATATGGAAGTACACTGGATTTTCACGAAAGCTGTCAAAAGTTCAAATAAATGTGAATTCCTCAGTCCAGGTAACATGGAGAACGAGTAAACATTGTTTATTAACCTGTACTACCGACATTACAACAATACAAAGCGGGTTGAAAATCAGCGAAGTTACTCTTTAAGAGAAGTTGCGCTATGGCTTGAGCTGTGAGGTTAATCTGTATAACACAGATATGCGTATGTGCATCTTTAGAGAGCGTAATATGCTTGCTGAAAGCGATGAACTGTAAAAAAGGTTGTATGGAAAGCCCTAATATGGAATTTGGGTGTATTTTATGCAAATGACTAACCTCTGGCACACGGTCGCTCATTAGAATACTCCAAATTCATTTGTATCAGAACAAGGTTAAGAACAAATTCATGTGTGAATTAGGTGGATTTTTTTTGTCATGTGCATACAAAAACCTATAATTCACGCAATAACTAGTGAATGAGACCCAACATTGCTTGTCCCCATGTACTTGTTCGTTCACACTGGAGAATCTGCCCTTCGATTTACTGAAACAGAGCTTATGTGTGATTAGAAAGACCTTTTATCTCTCACCTCTTTGACAGTCTGACAAGCAGAATTTCATCTGCGGCTAGCTTTTTTCCCTCAACACTGGAGTCAAAAACCTTTTAGTCCAATTTGTACAATCAGGAAAAAAAGAATGTCTGATGTAAAAAGGTGGAGGTGACGTGAAGTGGCAGCGAGAGAGATGGAAGAGAGGAAAATATCAACATTCCAGCTATAGTTCAAACGCTGTGACTGTTCGCGGCTCATTTCTGCTGCGGGCTGAGTGCGTTTCCCCCAGGGTTTCTGGTGAATCTTACGAATCCTGACAAGAACTTGTCTGGGGCTTATTTCACCTCAAAAGAAGCATGACATTATATGGTAACACTTTATTTTGATGGTCCCTTTTGAACATTCTGGTGACTATACGTAACTTTGTAACTACATGTCAACTAACTCTCAGAGTTTTAGTGTACTGTCTGCTTAATATCTGATAACTCTTTATTGTGATGGTCCTCCAACAGACAGTCTACTGACTATAAGTAACTATGCAACTACATGTCAACTTAATCTAACCCTAACCCTACCAGTCTACTAATACTCTACTAACACTCTAATGAGAGTTAGTAGACATGTAGGTGCAACGTTATTTGTAGTCAACAGAATGTGTTAAAGGGACCATCCAAATGAAGTGAAACCCATTATATTTTGTTTAAAGAACATTAAGCCTGTTTTTAACGTTGTTGATGGAGATTTCGCACACGTGCCCCTGGTGGCCATTGAGGGTAGCACAAGTTACAAAATATACACAAGTTTGGGGTCAGTCATTTTTTTTCGAAGAGTAGTCTCTTATGCTCAGTAAAAACAGTAATAATGTGACATATTACATATATTATATATTACTATTTAAAATATCAATTTACTATTTTAATATTTTTTAATATGTAATTTATTCCTGTGAAGGAAAAGCTGAATTTTCAGCATCATGACTCCAGTCTTCCGTGTCAAATGATCCTTCAGAAATCATACTAAAGGTGCGTTCACACAATGTTGTAATTACCGCAATTTCAATTTGTTAAAATCGTTCACGTCCTTGTAGAGTTCGTAAATATAGCTCTTACTTGTACCACCTGAGCGCTGTACCACCTGACCGCTGCAGATTCATTTAGGCGTTGATAGAAGTGCTAGCCTGGGAAAACCCAAACGAACTTACGGCTAATTTAGATTTGCTCTGCAAGTCAGTCTGGCCAAGAGCCCATTCAAGCCCAATTCCAATCTTTCCAAATCGAGGCACCAATCACAAACGTTGAGGCGGGCTTTACACAATGATGATCAATCTGATTGGTTTTAGGTCTATCCAATTGCGCCCAGAGGCATTTGAGCGACGTCCGTTGGTGACGCCCCTTTGGAAATGGGCTGTGAATGAACCTTCCCCAGACCCTAACTCAGTTACGACTGAGAAGGGTCTGGTGTCAACCAGGCTATAGAAGTGCCATAGAAACGCATAATTCCCAGTCCGAGGACGTGAACAGCTCAAAATATAACGTCACCTTTTGTCATCTCGAGACTATGGTAATTACCACATGGTGTGAATGCAGTAATATGAAGAAGAAACATTTCTTATTACTATCAACGTTAAAAAAAAGGAATCCGTGATTTTTTTCTCAAGATTCTTTGATGAATCGAAAGTTCAAAAGAACAGCAACAGATCTTTTTGTAACATTATAAATGTCTTTACTGCCAGTTTTGGTCAAATTAATGCATCTTTGCTGAAAAAAAGGTTTTATTTTTTTCATACTGACCCGACATTTTTTACTTTTTGGTGAACCTCAGGTATATAGGAAAAAAAGAGTAGATTATATTTATATTCCTTTATGCAGATACTGTATTGTTGTGAAGCACATAGCCTGTCATCTTGTCTTCTTTCTGTAGAAAGGCACTGTATTTACTTCTACTATCTTAGCCTGTACTTCTTTGAAAGCCCATATATTATAGTATATTTGACATATTTAAAATATAATTTTCTAGAGGTAGTCTCTTTGTGGAGGTGCAGGTTTTCCTAACAAGTTTCTGACTAACTTATTTAATTTTGCATTAACTTTAACTGATTTCTGTGTGAAATATGGATTTGCCCCATTTGCCTTGTTCTACAGATCACCATGTCCCAAACTATGCAAAAATAGCTCTATTTGCATGTTTATTTTCTATTTTTCTTGTTGGTCAAGGTTCCTCTTCTGGTTCTCTAATGTTTAATGCATCAGAAACGTGACCATTCGCTTGTTTGCTCAGCCTGAACTGTAAATGCAGGCTGCTTTGATCAGTCTCTGGCCACCCACGCCTCCCTTTAACATGTCTCCCGAACAGATTACAGATAAATAATTAGCTCTTTAAATAAGACCTAAGACTGAAGAGGAGGAAAAAGTTAAAAGAAGTATAAACACAACTCAGCAGTTTCAAGCTATTTGGCAAGTATTTTGTTTAGGGTCAAATTGCCTCACAAGCCTCGGGAAGCATTTCATCTCATGTAGGACGCACTTCTGAAAAGACGGCAATTTTGTGGATGTTTGCACGCTTTTCAGAGCAAGTAAACGGAAATCTTTTTCATCCGTTCTCATGGTTTTAATTGAGAGGGGGGTTGGTAGCGAACACATGCTGATTATAGAAAGCAAGCAATAAATATTTCACAGTTCCAAGCAAGCGCTGGATTAAACCCGTGAGACATAAATACTGATGCTCATTTTAAAGTCAGAGGAGAACCCAGGGCTCAGAGTAGCCAGAGGGAGTCTCGTCTGCTCAGACCTTCTGCTGGGTACAATTAGACTATACATTACACCTACAGGAGAGCTGTCACAGGTCTCTCAACGGCTCAATAACACTCGCACAGGAGCGTGCGGACCAATACATGGATTTTCACATCTAAGAGCAATTGGATTGTCTGTGGACACTGCTGTTTTCTAGCTCATGCTTGTCTTTCTAGAAAATGTCTACTGCTGCTGACTTGACATGAATAAATGCTGGTTTCAGTTTTGTCTTTTGGGCTTTTTGACATTCATTTATTCAACAGGATGGTCAAGAGAGTGTTTTGTGGGTAGCGAATGTATGCCACAGCTCTGATGTCTGCAGTATAGACTGTAAAAATGATTTTTCCAAGCAGTTAACTGGAGTAAGTTTTACAAGAAAATACTCAATTTCTCTTTCGGAGTGAAAATTGTTTCTACAAGAGATTTTAGTCAGTGTATGTAAATGGATGTATTTGTTAATCTTATTTTACCATCTTATCATCGCTCTCCCCACCTGCCCCTAAATTGGGCAACTTGCAAGAGTAATTTAATACTACTTTGTCAATTTCTTTTATTTATTTAATATAATTTATTAAAACAAAACTGTAAAACTCTGTAGCGGATGTGTATATTTAAATACGCAGCCCAACATAGTGGCACTGGCTCAAACCAATGGCGTGAGTTTGGGGGCGGTGCTAACAGTTTCTCCGACCAATGGCAGTTGGGTTGGAGGTGTATAATGAGTCCTGATTGATGATCCTAGTGGTACAAAAATTATACACGTAACAGTTTTTAATCTAGACATTCAAAATAGAGTTACTAAATGGTACTTATATTAAAAAAATAATAGTATTGTTTTGGTTTAGTATAAAATGTATTGTAGTTTCAATCAATTATTCGCTTATTGTGAAAAAGAAGTAGGCCTACACTTTAGCATACTTTTAGAAAGAGTACATATTATAGAAACATTGTACTTAAAAAATAAATATATACTTATGTGCAAACTGAATGTAATGTTTCTGTCCAATTAATTGCATGTAATTAAATGAACATGCATTAAAATTAAAATTTATATTAAATGCAATTAGCTGAAATTTATAATGATTTTTTGACTCGCTTAAGTAGGACTTAAATACATCTTTATATGTAATTTCATAAATATTTCTATTATCTTTGAAATATGTTTTAAGTGTTCTGCCGAATGTACTGAACTAAAATATACCTTAATATCATTTCTATCTAAACTTTGTATATCATGTATTTAAATGTATTTATAATTTCACATTTGTAATGATGAAGTTGCAGTGTAGTACATTTAACAAATGTTAACTTGAAACATTGAATAACACACTACAGTTAAAAATGATAAGTACTTTACAAATACTGTTAGTCAACACATCAAAATAAGTGTACTTAAAGCGCAACAAAAGATTATTAAAACAAAATAATTTAAAATTGACTTTAAAATAAAACTTTTAATTTGACTACCACAAAGTGCACTTAACACAAAAAGTAATTTAAGAAACAGTCATGAAAGTTTACCCTATGAGTAAGTAGCCTTTTTATTTAATTAATATAAAAATATCTGCAAATACAGTTTTTATTTTTACATTTTTTGCACAAGGGTTAGTCAATAATACACTGTAAAAAATATATCAATAAGTTATAACAGATTATTTTTTAAATTGCTTTAACTTAAGTTAGCAATTTACATTTTTTTACAAAGTTATACAAGATTCAACTTTTTTAAGTCAGTTTAATGCAGTTTAAGTTGAAATGACAAACATCCAAGTTGATTGTACTTACATTTAAGGCAGCAACTTTTTCTACAGTCTAGTTGAGTGAAATCGGAATCATTACATTTCTTATGATACTAATTTCTATTTCTATTTCTATAGTAAACAAACCTAAGTAATGTTAAATATCACAGCCCAATTTGCCATCCCACTTAACGGAACGCTAAAATAACCAAATTTACCATCCTGTTTTTCATTCATTTCCTTTCCTAAACACTAGACATTCACATTTATAACTGTCCTTGTAAAAATAAAGTGCACCTACCAGCACAAACATAAATAAATGTAAATTAAAACGGTAACTGGAGATGAATAGACGCTGTGTGATTTCAACTGACATTTATTGCCACTTGGCAGTCGTACCATTAGCAAATTAGGTTCATTCGAGAGCCGAGTCGGACAACTCATCCTGAGACGAAGGGTTTAATAAATATCACTCGGGTGAATTCAGACATCTAGATAAATTAGAAGCAGAGGTAATGAGTTGTGAATGAGATTCTTCCTCTTTCTCTTGCTCTTTCTACACCTGTCTGTTTCTTGCTTCCTTTTATTTCTTTAACCTGCAGGTCAAGGTTTGACTGGTTCTAGTTTGGTTAGTCTTTGCTAGTAAATGATGTGTAAATGTCTAAAAGTGTTATTTTCCATTGACAACCATTTAAAAGTAGCTGTGCAAATAAGTTTAATAATATATATTTATATATATATATTTGTTTTTTGGCTAGCATGTTGGTATTACATCATTATGCTAGCAAATAACTTTCTCCAGGTATTATAGATTGTTGTAGACAGTTGTAGAGCTTCTAGACTAGTGAAGTTATTTATTTTGTGTGTCTTGTTAATGTGGCCAAATAAATCTAGGGCAACGGAAAGACATGGAGAGCTGTGGGCTCAACTTTCAAAAGGCGTCCGTCCATAAAGGACCCTCCTGTTGTGACAAATCCCACGTTTTTGCTTTTAGAACACAAAAATGTTCCTTCCAAATGATTTTCTCTCAAAGATTGCTGTTGGGCCTATTAAAAAGCGATGCTACAAATCCGTCTCTGTCCCAGGCGCTCTGTATCTTCCTTCCCATTTTAGCTTGACAAATGTTATCTGCATTAGCAGTGGACCCTTAATTGTGTGTTTTTCTCTTGCTTTACTTTCTGTTTTGGAAAACCAACTTATCATTTCTGGCTCCTTCTCACTTTGGTGGCAGATACTGCAGCCACCAGCAGTTTCTGCTGTACCCAACACACAAAAAGACTGGTAAACTAGGCCAGGAGGAGTTCACTGAGTGCGTATGTGTGTTTTGATGCAGATTACGATGGATATTAACATAAACTTTCACAAATAAAATAAATAATGACAACATAACATGAGAATATAAAACAAACTTTTTCAAAAATGTATTGCCCTCCACATGTAATGTTGACCCAGAAGTACTTACCATACACATACAGTGTAAATTCATCCCTGTTGGTGCCGAGGATGTTGCTGGCCTCACAGCGGTATGTGCCGTTGTCGGTTTTGTTCAGTGTGGTAATGATTAGATCTCTACCCTCCACGATCATTCGTTCAACATCAGGAAGCTCACCTCCATCTTTCGTCCAGAAAACTGGCTCAGGCCTAAAAACAACAGTGATTTAGCATGAGGCTTTAGAAATGTAAAGATCAAGAACCGCGACAGTAAATGGCACAGCGTGACAAATGGGTGTCAGTTGAGCATCTTGTTGCATTTCAAACACCAAAAAACGTTAGTTTGAGATCGGGACATAGTGCCAGAAAATGTGCTGCTATGCTAGTTTATGTTCTTTTTTTGTTCTTCTAGTGTACAGGAAAAGGTACACTACACTGGATTTCTTATCTCATTTTTTTGTTAGAAATGAATTATTGTCGAGTACATAAAAAAAAAATCTGTTCAAGTTCCTTTCGTCGCACTCAGTCAAGCTATTTTTTTTTAACGCAAGAATGCATCAATGTAAATGCCCCCCATTGTACATCCATTCTAAATATATAACATGAAAAATTCTGAGCTCCTGTAATCTTTTTAGGCCATAGGTTGAGTAGGCTGGGGACAGAAAAGATTTTTCTCTCATTTTGTTATTATTTCCGCTCAAGGAACGTTTTACGCTTTTGTCCTCTACCTCAGAAAGGTCAGACTAAAAGAGTTACAACTGTCTGTAGACGATTATACGACTCACAAAATCTCTCCCAAATATCACAATTTGATTTAATATTATTGCTTTTTGTTCTTTGCATGCAAATAAGGGTCGCCTTGAGACGTGATGATTCTGCAAGTTAAACTTCATAACACAAATCATATTCAAACAAAGTTCACATAGGTGATTAAAAGAAAGCTGCACTTACAGTGGGTTGCCTTTGGATACACACTCCAGTTTGAAGTACTGTCCTTCCTGAGGTACTATTACTGAGTGCACAATCTGAACCTGAGGAGGATCTGGATTGACAAAACAAAGCAAGACACAAAAAAACAAAAACACAAGGCACAACAAAAACAAAACACAAAAAACACAAGACACAAAAACAAAAGACAAAACAAAAACAAAACAAAAACACAAAATGAAACAAAACCCGAGGAAACAAAAAATGAAAACACAAAACGAAACGAAAACATGACAACCAAAACAAGAACAAAAAAACGAAACAAACAAAAACACAAGACAAAAAAACCCACAAGGCACAACAGAAACACAAAAGATAAAACAAAAACACAACACACAAACGAAAACACAAAATGAAACAAAAACACAAGACACAACCAAAACAACAACAAAAACACAAGATAAAACAAAAACACAAGACACAAAAAAAACGAAAACAAAAACAAAAAACAAGACAACAAAAACAAAACAAAAACAAAAAAACATGATCAAAACAAAACCACAAAAAACTTTATTGTACATATTATATATACACACATTATACGATCAGACATTGTAAAATACTAGCGTTTGTCACACTTTTTTTTAAATAGCTCGTTAATGGAAAAATTGCCCTATTTTAAAAACATTTTACTTAACTACTGTTACATTACTCCAAAACATTGCTAATTTGCAGTTACTGTAGCAGTTATTGGCAGGCGTCCCGTTTTTAGATGATCTTATAGCAGTTTCGGTTAAACTAAAGTCAGGAGGGAAACTGATCCAAAAATATGACTCACAGTGGACCTCCAGTACTTCTGTGACCTGGTGCGGCATTGAGCCCAGAGATATGTGCTCCACCACGCAGGTGTACGCTGCTCCGTCGTCCTTCCTGTCCACCTTGAGGTGTACGCTACTCCTGACCGTGAAAGACCTCCCAGTGGCGTTTACCTCCTTCTGACCTGCCAAAACAATCACGAGAAGACCTATCAAGCTAATGTTACATATACAGTACTCTATAGGTACATCATTTAGTATATTATGCATTATGATTATTAAGTGTTCTTTGATATTAAAGATTGTATATAGACATGTGTCAGAGGCTTTATATATATATATATATATATATATATATATATATATAAAGACCTCCGATGCAAAAGCCTCTAAAAGCCACCTCTGTCAAAAATGAGATAATAATATTGAGTGAATGCTCTCCGCACATAGTATAAGTTCATTAAATATACTTTCACTTCAAACTCACTAAATCCCAGCCTCAGCCCTTTCAGAAATCCCGGCAGTTGGGTAGAAACCTATACTTAAGAGCCTGATAAAAAATGTTAATATTAAACAAAAACTTTAGACGGACTTAGAGGTTTTTGCTTCTGAAGTTTATTGCAGTTACTTTTCACTATTTTTGCCCACAAACGAAAATAGTTTGAAATGAAATCAAAGCAAAATCATCGACATGTCTACAAGCAACACTGGTGATTCTTTCCTGTGTGTGAACCAGTTCAGACACTTGTTTCATTGAATGAATCAGTTGAGTGAATAATTCAATTACATCTAATTTTCATATCTTATTACTATGTATATACCCATGTATAAGTCGTGTTGGATAAAAGTGTCTGCTAAATAAATAAGAAAAGAAATTAAATATCACTTATGTTGTTCCTAAATAAATCAGTGTTTTCAACAAATTAGCTGAATTAAATTTTCAGTGACTCATTCATAACAAAAGTCACTTGTTTATTCCTGAACTAGTCAATGTTGTAGAATGAATCGGTTAAATAATGACTCACTGAATAAACCACAGACTGGCTGTCTGGAGAGCGTAAACAGACAACCCAGGTGACACAGCGAGTGGTGAATCTGCACTTCCATTTAGCAGCACACACTTTAATTAATATGATGTTCTAATATCATCTAGCTTACTTTAATGTGCATCAAGTGTCTCATACCAGCCACCAAGCGAAAGCAGAGTGTTATAACATAGCTTTCAATACACTCAAACATATTTACAGTATGATTGTTTTGACCAAGTAAAACAGTGCTGCGTTACCCACCATTTTAAATCGTCAAATAAAGTTTCCCTGCTCATTCACAGTGTCATTAAGCTACGCCTTTGTTATCGTTTTGAATAAGCCACATCTAGCTGTGAAACTTACATACTGTACCTTTAATCTCCAAACTTTGTGTTTATACATCAACAGCAATATGACATTCTTCTGTTTGCAGCAAAGTTTTTGTTTGCAATCACATCGGATAAACGCAATCCACAAATAGAAAATACCCAAATAATATACAGCTCAAAACATTGTGCCTTTTAGCCTGGAATTTATTTGAAAGGCTGTGGAAATGTGAAGAACAAAACATCCTTTAGAGTCCTTGTAATGTCTGTGTGAGGAACAGCACAGAGAGTGATAGAGAATCAGCAACCAGATATAATAACACTTAAACCCATGTCTGCATTCTGTGAAAGCCCTGGATCAACAGCATCATGAATGGCTAAGTAAAACATCACCCTGGAGGATTGCCTCCAGCTATCGTACTAAACATATACATGCATGACCTGGCCCAGATAAAACAGACGAGTATCTCTCTTTCCCTAGATACACACTTAGTAAAACATTCATAACGTGTCCTTGGCTTTTTTTCCCCAAAATCCCATCCATGTTGTCTATACAGAACACTGATGGAACACTAAAGAAATTAAACGAAACGCCAAACCCATTTTACGTCCATTATGTTCAGGTACAGCATTGCTCTAGCAACACAAAGGTTGTTAGCTCAATTCAAAGGAAACACTAGCATTGATAAAAGGCATCCACTAAATGTGCTGCAAGTCACTACGGATTTAGCACCATGCCAAATGTAATCAGGGCTTGACATTCACTTTTTTTCCCACCAGCCACTGTGACTAGTGGTTTTCCAAAGTTACTAGCCACTGCATTTTAACATTGATACCATGGGGAAAAACTGCCATGTAGATATTTTTAATATTATCCAACAATTTGACAGCAGGTGTCACTTAAACACCGAATGCACGGATGTATGCGCATGCGTTTTCTTTCTCGACTGTTTACGTTCACTTAAAACATAACTGAGTGTGTTTACTTGAATACTTGCCAATATTTTGGGTGTGAGCCAAAAATTTGTGGGAATGAGTAAAATGATATGCTCCATCCCACGTGGAAATTCAAGCCCTGTAACAGAAACAATATTCATCCGGAGCAAATGAAACGAGAGAGTGAAGGGAGGCGGGTTTGTGTGTCTACTTGCTGTCGGAGAGTCAGAGAGAGAGAAAGTCCAGCTGGTATCATGTATCTATTCTGCGGAAAAATGTGTATTGGAAGCGTTTCAGATATTTCAGTATCGATATGTATCAAAAAATCTATATTTTTGACAACACTACATTGCACTTGGTTTATTATTTCAGATGCCTTTTTAAAAGACTACAATTGAAAAATGTATATATTAAATATTAAATTCAACCCGCCAAAGTGGCTAGTAGGATTGACTGTGTTCATGTCAAGCCCTGAATATAATTCATGTTCTGTATGTCCGAGTGAATCAGGATGGTGTGAGCTGAAAAGGAAAGTCATTTTAGAGGTGAAGCAAATTATTACCTTTTAATACAAAATATTTTTTTCTTTGAAACAATTTGCTCTTGCACTCATTCACAATATACGACTAGAACTACGGCTGCCATTTATTTAACATTTTTTACAAATTAATTACATGGAATGCTTATATTATTAACTGAATATATCAATGTTTGTTGAAAGCAAAAAAGCTCAATAATTCAAATGCATTACTTTGGCAGATGAGAGTATTGAATGGACACAATCATTCTAAAGACACATTTTATCTATTTTAATTTGACATATATATTTGATAAAATAGAAAGCTCAAAAGAATAGTATTTATTTGAAATAGAAATATTTTGTAACAATGTTACACTCACTGTCACTTTTGATCCCTTTATATTTAAAAAAAAAAATGTGGCTAATCACAAACTTATGAATGGTAGAGTACGTGGTTCTGTATGGCGTGATTTTTTTCCCCCAAACCACTTCAGCGGAAATCCCGCCCTGCAGCCGATTTCATAGGTTTCGGTTACAGTGACGGGTAGGTTAAGGGATCAGTGTTTGGTGTAGGCAATCAGTAAAGTGATTGACATTACCAATGAAAACTTTAGAATCGGCTGCAGGGCGGGATTTCCGCTGAAGTGGTTTGGGAAAAAAATCACGCTTCTGTATGACCATGGCACCATGTCCAAAACACCCATGGTAGTACCATGGCACATTTTGTTAGTGTAGGAAATTAAAAACATTCTATTATTATAAAATATGCAAGAATTATGAGTTTATGTATGAATCCGGGCCCCTGCTGATGCTCAGTATGAGGAATGACTGGTATGTAATTACACATACAGTGACAAGTGTTGATGCTAATCGCTGTGGAAAATGGTGCAGTGTGATATCTGGTCAGTGGTGTGAAAGCTAGATACTGTGCTTCTACTGTGCTGATATACTAAGAGCTGAAGCACATCTCTCTCTCTCTCTCTCTCTCTCTCTCTCTCTCTCTCTCTCTCTCTCTCTCTCTCTCTCTCTCTCTCTCTCTCTCTCTCTCTCTCTCTCTCTCTCTCTCTCTCTCTCTCTCTCTCTCTCTCTCTCTCTCTACACTAGCGTCAGTCAGATGCTCCCGTTGCAATGCCTGCAGCGCTGCCATACTCCTCTAGATGCATGCCATCATCTGACGTTTCTGGAATACTGATTACCTTTTTTTCTTTTCTTTTCTTTTCTTTTCTTTTTTTTATATGAGCTGCAAAGAAATGTTGCAAAATTGCAATTTTAAAAAAGGGATAGTTCACCCACACATGAAAATCTGTTTCCTGTAAAAAGTGATCAGTTGACTTAACTTATAAAAGTGAGGAAACCCGTTGCCTAGTTAAGTTTTGTTCACATAACTGAATTTTTTTCAATTACGCATGAAATTAATGCCTTAATTTTAAGGCAACTGGTTTCCTCACTTTTTTAAGTTAAGCCAACTAAGTCAACACTTCTACAGTGTTCTATCATCTTTTACTAACCCTCATGTCATTCCAAACTTGTGGAGCACAAAAAAAGATATTTTGAAAAATGACTTGTGAACTACCCCTTTAAAGCGGTACAGTGGGTCATTTAATACCAATAATACACTCATGTGAGTGAATTTTATTTTGTTTCCTCACACTAATGAGTGCATGTTGTTTATCTCATTAACTGAGATACTGTCCAATCTGCTATTTCTCACCCACAACAGACCTCTGTAACGCTTCTGGTGTGTAGGTAAAAATCATGCAGTGAAAATCAATTGCATATCTCAGAGGAGAGGTAGAATTTTTTTAAGTTAATTTTTTCACTTTTACTCTTTGATGTTGGATTATTGCCAATGAGCTGCTATTTGGTTACTAAGATGTTCTGAGTATTTTTTTTGTGCATTCCGGAACTGTTGCTAGGGTGTTCTGAGTGGGATGGAAGGTGGTTGCTAGGGTATTCTGGATTGTTGCTTACTGGCAAAAACACTCACCCATAATGTTGCAATGTAAATAGAAGGGATTTTTTTCTAATTGGAAGTCTGATCCCTTATACAGTCTGATCACTTATTATGTTTTAGTAAATCGTGGAGAGAACGAATGGTAACACTTTACTTGAAGGGGTGTACATAAGACTGACATGACACCTTCATAACCATGACATGACATATGTCATGAATATGAAGTAGGGTTTATGCATGTTTATGACAACTGTCATTAAGTGTCATTCGCTCAATTATGACATTTTGAATGCAAATATGACATTGTTTAAGATGTCTTTGTTATGACATCTTGACATAAACCATTACATCATAACCTGTCAGTGTCTTTGTCATGACAACTTGACATTAAATTAAGTTAAATTGTCAGGTGGCTGGTTTTGACATTGGCTGTCATCAGTCCATTATAACTGTGTCATGAATATTTTTCGTGACCTCAACTACAGTGGTACAAATTGAATTTGTCATTAAACAGTTATAATGGCTTCATGACAGCCAATGTCAAAACCAACCACCTGACAGTTTAATGAAATGTTAACCCATAAAGCTAAGTGGTTTCTTAAGTTTGATAATTAATCTGCTATGTCATGTTTATGACAGGTTGTGTTGTCTTAGTAATGTCAAGTTGTCATAACAAAGACACAGACAGGTTTTTATGTATTGGTTTATGTCAAGGTGTCATAACAAAGACATCTCAAACAATGTCATATTTGCATTCAAAATGTCATAATTGAGTGAATGACACTTAATGACAGTTGTCATAAACATGCATAAAACCTCCTATATATTTATAACATGTGTCATGTCATGATTATGAAGGTGTCATGTTAGTCTTATGCACACCCCTTCAAGTAAAGTGTTACCGAACGAATTCTTCATTCGTGGGAACAAATTGTTCATTTGTAACCGATATACATATTTGTCCGCATGTCATGTGCAGGGCTCCGTAAACTTAGAAAAGTAACAGCACATCTCTCCTCAACTAGTGCAGGATGATTTATGTTCAATCCTTAGGGTTTATGTTAGTTTAAACCCCTTACCATAAGTAGAAGCAATTATTCTTCAGATGACATGAAAGCCTAAATTCAATTTGTTCATCATATAAAAAGATCGAGTCTCTTCAGAAATTTTTTACTAAAACATTCAATTTATATGGATTAGTTTTACAATCTCTTTATGAACTGTTTGAAGTGTAAAAGTGGTAGTTGCGTAGCTGTCAATGGAGGGACAGAAAACTCCCAGATTTCATCAAAAAGATCTTCATTTGTGTTTCGAAGATGAACGAAAGTCTTACTGGCTTGGAATGACATGAGGGAGAGTAATTAATGACAGAATTTTCATCTTTGGGTGAACTATAAAACTTAGTTGTGTAAATGGGCACTAAGTAACAAACTGTGTAACCAAATTAAGTACAAATGTCTTGTAGTTACTAACCCCCTAACCTCAACCTTCATATCCCAGTTTAAGGTGTGTTAAAACAGCACGAAAAGAACTCGAAAGAAGGATAGTATAGCATATTTAGCATGGATCCAGATAAAGTAAACTGCATCTAAACATTTCAACTTTGGTAAATAAGCTCTCAGGAGATCCTGGATTTGTGCTGAAGTTTCAAGATTCGCACAGGCCACACTGAAAGTTGTGTCGACCGCAGCCAGCGTATCCACCAATGTGACCCGATACACAAGGCTTCGTATCTCCCTGACCATCCTAAAGTGAGCGGTATCACACCGTGTTAGATATTCAGTTTGGGTCTGTGTGCTGGTCTCTAGAAGCACATCCAATCCGTCTCACAAGATCAGATCACAGAGCGAGATTCCTTTGAATTGGAGTGAGTGACAGGCAGTCTGGCTGTGATGCTATGTTCCCGTGTGCCACTGGCCTTTAACTATGGCTTGCGTGAATGCCATCTCTGAGTCGGTCCTGTCTAAAGTCTCAGGCCATCAATCACCACAACCAGATCAGTCGATGGGGCTTCTGCCTGAGATGTGTGAGCCTCAGCCCTCAGAGGGATATCTGGGGTAACATATTGGTTAAAGTTGAACTGATGTGTTGTGCTATGCTGCACTACTGTACATCGGATTGACTTAAAGAATCAATACGTTTTTGTGTGTGTGTCAGAAACGGTACAGATTGATCGGACAAATACGTAGTCTTGTTTCATCTCACTGGTTGAGCCCGTGTTTAACACTATAAAAATAAGTTAAAAAATGATATATATATTTCTATTCATTAAAGAATCCTGATTTGTAACAGTGTATGAATTGTATAAATTGTAACATTTAATACACAGTTTTCACTGTATTTTCATCTAATAAATCTTATGCTTATGGTGAAAGTAAGAGACTTCTTTAATATATATATTTTTTAAATCTTATAAACCCCAAACTTTTGGACAGTACTGTATATATTATTTGTTATATTAATTGTTATTTTATTTTAATATTTGAATGCTTCTCAACATGTCATGTTGTGCAACTCCCTGAAAATAAAAAAAAATTCTATATTTATATTTTTTTTAAAAATACTTTTTTAACATTTATTTAAAAAAATGTTAATACATTTTACTTGGTTAAACCATGAGATTTTGAAAATTGAGTCCATTTAAAATAGTTTTTAAAAGCATATGAAACCTATGGAGCCCCAAAAGGGACATTGCGAAAAAAAAAATAGGAGGAAAGATGATTTGTCAATGCTTTTGCGTTCTCTCGCAAATGTTTTGCGCTCCAACCAGAAACATTGCATTTGCTCGCAAAGAGCTTAAAAGGTTTTGTGAGCGACTTTTAATTTTACCACCATGTCTCTTTAGTGGCTCCATAGAAACCAAATGAATATAAAGAATACATATCTAAGAGCTAGAAATATTTAAACTAGATATTTAAAAGTTTTGTCCTTTTCTTTATCGTGAACACCCTTATTAGTCATTGTCCCACATACATCCAGACACTCCCACCTCAAAAATAACAAGAAAGATCTCAAGCCTATCCGAATCAGTACATGAAATAACGTCTTTTGTTAAGAATATTGTAATTTAAATATGTTTGGAAAACGAGTCCATATTAAAATGGTCCATTAAACTGGGAATGCAGAAAGCATTTCAACACTGCAAAATGACACACTTCACCTTCAAGGCCCAGGGTTATACAACACTAACCTATACCCTGTGAGATGCTTTGTAAAGAGCTGCACAATTCATAAATATGCTAGTGCAAAGATGCACATTACACACTATGTACCACTTGCACTCTGACAACATGTGCAACTGTTCACTGCACACAGTTAGCTCTGGGCTATCCGGGGGGATTTGTTTACCTTGCACCTCCTTGTCGTTTCTAAACCATCGGATGTCAGCAGCCGGTTTGCTGCCAGATGTGGTGCATGTCAGTGTGACGTCCTCCCCCTCCTGGGCAGGTCTCGAGAGGCCTGTGATTTCTGGTTTTGCTGGAACACCTGATATACAAACAGAAGAGGAGGATTATAGGCAGCACTGATGGAAACATGGTTCCAGCCCCCCACCTGAACATGAACTGATTCAGAGGAATATTTATTGCCTGAAGGTCAGATGTGGCTTGGCTGACGTTTAAAAAAAAAAAAAATTTCATTTTATATACAGTATATGCTTGTTAGTAGATATATATTAATTCTATTTTCTGCTTTGCAGTGTTTTGTGATTTTATTGGAACAGAGAGCATTTGGATGAGAGATAGAGATTTTGGGTTCCCCCAAGGTCCCTTCTACATCAAACCGAACCCTACAGACAGCTGTTCAATGACACAATCCTCTCTGGGGGGATTAAATGGATGTTCTGGGTTCACAGTTTTACGATCGGAAAGATTTAGACTCGTCCTAAAAAAAAGAAAAAAAAAGAATTGCACAAGAACAAATGTTAAAATTAACAATTAACCAAATGACTTAAGCATTGTACATGTTAACATGGGACTAGTGTGTCAGAATTGCTTATTAGCCCTGTCTTTGTAATGCTATATATTCAATAACCATGTAAAGATGATAAAGCCGTAATAACACTAAAAAAATGGATCGACCTGTAAAAGTAGTTCCACCACTGTTGGATGAAAATAAAACAATTGCCTGTAAAGTTACTTTTAAACAATAAGCATTATGAAAAGTGGGATACAAAGATAAGATAAAAGCAGTACCACCACAAAACAACAATTGCATGTTAAGTTACTTTGGTTGCACTTTATTTGACAGTACATGCACTTATAAAAAAAAAAAAAGAAAAAAAAAAAGAAAAAGAAAACTGCCTGTAAAGTTACTTTTAAACAATATGCATAATGAAATGTGGTATACAAACATAAGATAAAAGTGGTCCCACCACAAAACAACAATTGCATGTTAAGTTACTTTGGTTGCACTTTATTTGACAGTACATGCACTTATGTGTACTTACAAGGTACTTACCTATGAAAGTAGAGGGTAATATAAGGTAACTACATGGGTTCAGGTTAGGTTCAGGGTTAGTACCTGGTTATTACCCACCAATTGCAATTACTATATTAAGTACAATAGTATGTACATGGGGAACAGGACTGTAAAATAAAGTTCTACCGTTACTTTTAAACATTATGCATTGCGAAAAGTGGAATTCAAAAATAAGATAAAAGTAGTCACTAGTCACCACTGTTGGCAAAACAAAACAACACAACACAACACGACACGACACAAAAAACAAGCATTGTCAGTAAAGTTACTTTTAATAATATGTATAGTTAAAAGTGGTATATTAAGGTATACAGAGTAAGAAGTGCACAAGGTGATTATGAACCAAAGCAGTGACACATCTAATGAGTCCATCAGTGTGAAATTCTCTCATTTACATCACTCTCTGTGTCACCAAAGGGCTAAAGGAAACAAGATCATGTGAAGGAAGAGAACACACTGACCCAAGATCAGTGATGAGTGTGTTGACCTTAAAAGCGCAGATTGATGAGGATGAGAGGGATCTATGAGAAGTCTTACCTAACACAGTCAGGAAGGCCTTGGAAGTCTTGACAGGCATGGTGAAGAGCGAGCATGTATACTGTCCTTCATCTGATAGAGTAACGTCAGTGATGCTGATGGTCAGCTCCTTCCACGAGGCTCGAACCAGTTCAATCCGGTTGTCCCTTAATGCTAAGATATAAAAACAATAGCTAATCAATTAGATAAAAATGACATTGGAGAAACAGTAAAAGTCACATTGCCTGAAAAAAAAGTATATTAGTGGTTCCATGGTAAAGTGTTGGTATAAACCTTGGTATTTTGGTTGGGGGCATTGGAATTGGTCGAGAAGGATTCAGGACACAAAAAGAAAGGAATTTTATTTTTGTCCCCTCAAAACATAAAGTAACAAAAATAATATCTCAAATGAAAAAGTAATGATAGAAATAACAATCTTGAGGCAATGAGAAACTCATGGCCAAGATGAATCTACTGTATGCCTGTAGATAAAACACACATGTAAATATCATGGGAGAGAAATAGCTAAACAAACCAAAATGACAAAGAAAGACTCTCTTGCTCAAACAAGGATGACACAATATACACGGGAGACCAGGGATAGTATTCACACTTTTAACTCCAGTGAATATTTCTCACGAGGGTTTATTTTTGAAAGTAAATAAACAAGAAATATATTACAAACTTTCTAATGAAAAGTGTGCACCTTTCTGCTTATATTAAAGTTCATGTACTAAAGTTCTTAATCAACACTGTCAGTATTCATTACACATCTGTCACCATGTTTTTATGTACCATAGTGTACATGCTATTTGAAAGTACATTAAAAAAAAATATCAGAATATAGTTTCCCAACTGAAGCTAAGCAGGGTGTAGTCTGGTCAATGCCTGGATGGCAGACCTCCTGGTGAAAATAAGGTTGTTTCTGGAAACCCTGTGATCTGCATGGGTCCTAATTCCCCTATACAGTAAAATACAGCATCCTTTGATTTAGAAGTAATATCTAAGTCCTGATACTCGAAGGGGATTGTCATTTAAAATGACCTCCTGAATCCTGTCCAAATTTGCCCACTGGCTTCTATCAACTACAGGCAGTTTGAGAAGCACTAAATATATCAAAATATTAGTGCAAATAGAACATGTCCAAAATATGGTAGTACCATGGTACTTTTTATTAGTGAACCACAGTGTCTTTTTGTAAACATTAGAGGTTTTCAAGTTGAAATATCTTGGAGGTAAAGCTTAAGACTTGTGTTCACTTACTAATTCATGACATTATGAATTATTCACAAGATTAGTTTGTACACATAATCGTGACCCAAGCGTTTTTGAAAGTCCCACTGTTCTGAATATCCACTGCGACTGACTGTCACCTTCACACTGAAGCCGTTTGTTGTCTCTAACTAGAGTTTCAACACTTTCTACTAGGGCTGGGTATTGACACAAATTTCACAATTCGATTCGATTCCGATTCACAAGCTTGCAATTCGATTCGATTTCGATTCTGATTAGATTTGATTCAATATTGATTATTTTGGATAGCAGGTACAATACATGGCAAATTTTCTCAAGGAAAACAAATCTCTTAACTAATGCTGTAAACTATGGGAGTCAGTTGTAGCCTACTCGGCTTCATTAGCCTACTATAATATTGAAGGTAAAAATTTACTGATTTGTATACAAACACTTAAATTACACTTTTATTTTTTTTTATAATTATAAAGTTATATGAAATATAAACATTTAAATGGTGGCTGTCATAAAAACTTGAGATTTATTCAAACATGCATTAAATATTGAAGAACATTAAAAGTTATAATAAATTTGTAATATGGTGCGTAATGTTTAGCAAAATGCTCCTCTCTAGAGTTAATTTTTCTAGCCGACTAACGAGTTTATTGTCACTGGATATGGTTTTTCTGAGGTAAATGTGACGTTACATGACATTGTTTAAGATGTTTAACTGACGTCTTTCCACCGTTGAAACACTGATTAAGCGATTCCATGTGACATGATACGGATTTCGATAAGTTGATAAGATAATTGTTTAACACACTTTCAGAGGCTCATTCATGTTTATTTCACACTGTAACTGGTATTATTAAGGCAGAAGAGGAGCTGAGCTGCGCCAGAGCGATCTCACGCCACAGCGCCAAAACGGTAGGCTATTTATGTTTTTGAATTTTGTAAGAAAATGGACGTAGTTCGAGACTTTCAAAAAATTTGAGACTTTGTTTCATATCAGTAGTAACAGAGCACAAAGATTATTGCGATTTATTGGATGGGATGCGTGCTACAATGTTCCATTCATTCATCAAATGAAAACAGGATGACTTGCCTAATCGATTCTGGGGATTTAAGAATCAATATCGGTTCGTAAAAATGAGAATTGATTAAAATCGAGAAATCGTTATTTTTACCCAGCCCTACTTTCTACCTCTCTGCCACAAGCAGGCATTCATTCATTATGTTTGCAATTTCCAAGAAGAGCATTCGGCAGCTGAGAGACTGGTGAACAGAAAGGTCACCTTATTCATCACCTCACACTGTCTGAAATGCACAATCCATATGTATTTTGGTGTTTGAAAAAAATACTTTTTATTAAGCATCTTGTACACTTTTTGCTTCATCTAAGTCGACCTTATGACTTTAAAGGCAGCATGAAAGCAAAATTGACTCTTCATTTTGTAAATGCATTTTACTGGTCTTATTGTGAACAATTCCATACACATTTCTTTTTTATAATTGTTTATAATGTAATGTATACTGACCTTGTAATTTTCAATCGCAGTTAAGACAGTTAAGCCAATTGCATTCAGATCTGCATCCGATCCGATATACAGAGTTCACAATCCAATCCAATGAAAAATTTGAATATTGTACAAAAGTTATAATTTTGATGATTATGGCTTACAGCTTATGAAAACCCCAAATTCAAAATCTCCGAAAATTTGAATATTACACGAAATCAATTAAAAAAAGGATTTTAAATACAGAAATGTCGGCCCTCTGAAAAGTATAATCATGCATATGTATATAGTTATATATACTAAATATATTAGTTTCACCTTTCAATTTGAATTACTGAAATACACAAACTTTTGCATAATCGAGTTTCACCTGTATGCTATGAATTGTATAGGGTGTCTAGACATGGTTTTGTTTCAACAAAAGCGTGTTGACTTTCATGCTTTGGTTTCTGTAAACTCTGTAACACTGGGGAATTCCACACAGACGTATTCAACGTCCTATCGGGAACAATGTTACATGCACACAATGACATGTCAAATAAAAAAAATGGATTTACTTACATGTCAGCAGAGACAATTGTGTCGTCTTTCGAAGCCTTTTAAATGTACATTAATGTTAAAAAGCAACATATCTCCAAACAATATAGTCTGACTCTACAAGACAGCACTTTTTAGAGGATGTGTCAAGACTATTTAAATATTCCTTCTGAATGTGTGCTGAGTTATGAATAGAGAATGAATAGAGGATTTGAGGAGATGGCAAATTCCTAGGGGGGAAGGGGGAATGGTTTGGCACGGAGACACAGTGGAATTGGATAAAGGGAGGAAAGGTGATCAGGTCTGGGCTCACGCTACACATGGGCCTGCTGATAGTGTCCAACGAAACCCAGCGAGACAAGGACCATCAAAGCTTGTGAACATATGACACATTTTCACCAGCCCATATCCCTCTATCTTCCTCAGACACATAGGGAGGAATGGAAGAAAAGAGTGGGCTCTCTTGTTGTTTACAGAAAAAACAAACACACACACTCATATGCCGAACATCACAAAGGTGATGATAAGCTGCCAAGGCGAGGAACAGTCGCTGTTTGTACCACAGCCTAGATGGTACAGTGCCTAGACGCTAAAATGCTTGCCGGTTTCCATTTTCCATTCCAAGTCGTACAATGATAACATATAGGGATGGGGGCGTTGAAAAGAATGACAGAAGAGAACAAAGATATTGAGAGGGGAAAAAAAGATCCACCCACACAGAGTCTGAAATTGACTTCCTTCAGTGGTCAAATTTGTCTCTGCACCAGGGTCAAATGAAGATGTGAATACTACTCTCAAAGAGAGCTCGATACTTCAATCTCTTGATGCGCTGGTTTATTTCACTTACACTGCTACATTTTATTCTGACACAATGGTGTCAAGCTCAAAACATTATCCTGAATCCATTGACAGAAACAAGTGTACAAAGGTTTGAATAACCCTACAGACAACTGTTATCAATTCAACTCAGGCCAACAGGGACTGGCAAAACTCCGGATCCACATTTCCAAAAAAAGAATCGAAAGCCTGCCAGATGCCCAGAGTTAGCTCCAATCTGTCACAACCTCCGTGAAATGCCAACGTCTGACAAAGCTCTTTTTCCCAGAGCTTAAATAAGTCGACATGATGAAATGGTGGGTTTCCAACACCCTTCCAACTTATTCAAAACACTTTATTCCACTTAGAGAGCAGTATAATTCCTTCGATGTGACCTTGTGTCCTCCTCTATCTTTTTCGGGGAAGAAGGGAAGGCTGACTTGTAGATGACCTGACAGACATCCCAGCATTCCCTTGGGCTGGAGCAATCTGACAACTGCCTGATGGTGCGAACCCCTATTTAGCATCTTTGAGTTGTGCTTTTATCTAAAACTCAATATGGCGTACAAATAAAAACTTGGCGAAAAGAATTACAGTCGAATTGAAGAAGACAACAGTGGATAATGGAGCAGATTGTGAATGTTATTTTCAAGGTCGTAAGTGCATGCGAATGTGGGTGCGGTTGGATAATATAGTGTGTTTAGATATATTTGGTGTTGTTGGTCTTGGAAGGAAAGTAACTCCCAACAAAATGTCTTCGCACCTTTCTTGTGAACAATCTTTTGGCAGTGCACTTTGAGAGACTCCCAGCACTTTTCCGCACAAGGCTCTGAAACGACATTTAACATCCAACTTTGGAGCCGAGCTTCTACTCTGACATAATCAGACCACTCCATCTGACCAGGAGACGGAAAATGGGCGACATGAGCGACAGGCCCTGAGGCTCTGACTGTCCCGCAGCTGGCAGCGCCGATCTTGGCATTAACACATTTGGAGAAGCCAGAAGTCCCACTCTCTGCAATTAGTCTCCACTCTCTCCAACAGCCAGCTGTGATTGGTCACTATCTGGACAGGCTGTGATTATTGTAGGGACGTAAGCCTGTACTTCCATCGTAGACAGGAAGCTACTTCGCAGCAGCTCTCGGGGCCAAGAAAGTGCTCTACTGCAGGTGGACAATGATCGGAGGTTAAAACAGATCTTATGAACCAAGTGCAAGGGATAAACTAGGCAACAACTGACATGATGACATTTGAATACTTGTGGGATTATTAGAGACTTATAGTCATATCAGGTCAAATTTGATATTAGACTTTCTCAACTAACACTGGGGAATAGATACTGCACATAAAAGAGCTAAACCAGAACCTAATTCTCTCTGACAAATCTCTAAGGTTTAGTTTCTTATGCTGCATCACATAAAGTTAGCTTTTGTTCATCAAGCTTTTTGCTATATCAAAACACAAGACAAGACATTTTTGGGTCAGTCGAAGAACACAATGCTTTCATGTGAGCTGTATTACACTGAGAGCATGTAAAATTGAGGCTCAGAGTGTACAATATCCACAGCTCATCCAGAAATGCAACGGCAAACAGAAAATGCAAACATGCAGTTTGTTTCATCAGATAGGATTAACTGTTGTTTACCCTCCTAAGGAGGAACTCTGTTTAAAGCATTCCAGCAAACACTGTAGGTCATTGAAGTTATATTAGACCTGATGATTATGATGTTTGAAGGTCATTACATAAGGTGTTTTACCACTGATCTTTCACTCTGTGAACATCAACCTACATGGTCATTAGTTAATAACCAAGCATACTATTAAACTTAATCAACCTTTGTCCATCTTCACATTCATCAACAACCAAGATGTCAGACCCAAATGAACTTAACACAGTCATACTAGAAACCACCCCTTATCTCTGCCTACAACACCCTTAATGCTAAGCTACAAATAGAGACTTACTGAAATGTCACACAGCACTTAACATTTCATTTATCGACTGGTAATGCTATAATGATAGGAGCCCATTAGAGGCCCATTTGGCTCTATGTGAGGTGATGAGCTTTAAAAATGACATTTAACTAAGTGTGGAAATGTTAGATGGGGATGACTTGCTTCACTTGTCTTATCTCCGGAAGTTTTGGAGTCAAAAGTGTGGTTTAGACAAAGTGAAAAACAGAATAACTTTTTAAAATGCTTAAACATTTACAGTAGAGTCTATAAGTGTAGAAGTGTTTCACGGAATGCAGCACTTAAGCAATATTTTGAGTTTGATTTCCTTGAGAATGGAGCAGTACCGTTTCAGTCCCGTTGATCCTGTTGAAAGCGGAGAGATGACCAGAAGTGAAGTGGAAAAGAAAGGGGGATGAACCCTCATTTCCCATAGAAGCACCATAACTCTATATTTGTGGTGTACATGTGGCGTGACCACTAGGAAACTGTTTCATTGGTCATACTGTAGCTGAAATCATTTCATTGTACATGTACATCTAAGCATTTGTCAGACACTTTTATCTTACATTGTATTCAAGGTATACATTGAATCGGTTCATGCATTCCATGGGAATGGAACCCATGACATTGGCGTTGCTCTAAATAATCATACAATCTGTGCCTGAAATATGCCTGAAACATAACTGAATATTGAGTCACTCAAGAGATTATCTTTGAGATCTCACTTTTTGTACTTATATTTAATATCATGGACGTGTCCTTGTTGTCGTTGACTATTCTGTGAGTTGAATGTGTCTTGGACTTTTTCATTTGTTCCTGAATAGGATTTTCCCCCACACAGATATAGTAAATTATCACAGTCTGATTTCTCACATTTATTGCCCCACAGAGGTGAATGCTAATATAAATCATGATGGCCTCAATAGCAAACAAGGGACCAGCTGGAATTGACAATGCAGAATGTGCTGATACAAGTAAAACCTGAAAATACTCATCAGAGAGCAGCATTACATAAACCCTTTCAAAAGTGTAAGGAAAAGACAATTTACTGATAACCTTGCAGACCTTTGTAGACTTAAACATAACCAGACGACTGTGCAATGTCACAGCGCCTCATGTTGTTCCTCTGCATTTTGCTCGCTTTTGAATCTTCTTATCTAATGAGCGATTTAAGGAGTCCATTAATGCAGTAATTTAGAACATAACAACATTTTGATTGCCGCAGGCCAATTAAGAGCCCACTCTGCAATTTGACCTTTTGCAATTTGAGCTGAACATTTCTAATGAATGTCAGGAATCATGCGCCAAAAGCATTTAAGATACCCACTGAAAGAGCAGTTAATACTGCCGCAGCTCAGAAAAAAATTCGCCATCAATATGTATACTGAAAATACCGCTCATTATAGACATTCTCAGCTACATAGAGTCGGATTTCAGCTCCAATTCATCTACATTTCTAAACACATTTGGAAAAAACACATATGTCGCACCACACAATAAAATGATAGTTTGATCTATCATTATGAAGTGCAAAACGAATACCTTCTGCAGGTGCTGTAGGCACATCCCATACGCAGGGTCTTTACATCATGTTACAGAGGAGCAATAGAAATATACATTCTAATTGAATCCAGCTCTAGCATGATGAATCATACGCTGTGATCACATTAATAGCGCACGATAAGGGAGACATATGGTGCTTGTCGATTTTTCAGTGGTTGCGACTCATCATAGCTGCGCTTCTGTCCTAATGGCCTTGGGCTAAAATGGATCCGCAAACTCTTGGTCAACCACACCAGCTGCACAGATGCTTTTATCCCAACCAGTCCACTTATTACTGCAACAATTCCCCAGGAGGGGAGGTTAAGCACCACACACAAGGGCACAAGGGTGGTGGCTTATGGATTATGGGTTTATGGGTTATTTTATATTTTTAGTTTTCATATTAATTTTAGTGTAAGTTGTAGTAATTTTGTTATGTGATTTTTCAATTTTAATAGTTTTCAAAAATATATTTATATGTAGACAAATATTTCTAATTTTCATTTCATGTCAAGTCTATCTTATACTTATATTTTATTTTATATTAGCTTTATTTCAATTATTGAAAACTATTTAAATAGATTTAGTTAATTATAACAACACTGGAGCAGGGTGATATAACTCAAAAATATTCTATCTACATATTTTTCAACCTTTTGATGAACCATCTAAATAATATAATTTGTATAATAAATAATATATGGAATGATTTATGTTATTGTGAAGCGTCCTTGAGCTTGGGAAAGGCACTATATAAATTAAACATATATATATATATATATATATATATGTATATATATGTATGTATATATATATATTACATTACTTATAAATTATTATTTATACTTATATAATTTAAAATAATCAAAGCATGTATTCCCATATCTTGTACTTTAATGTATGTCCACAATATAACAAAACACAGTAATATAATACATAAAATGTATAAAAAAACATATACTTAAATATGTAAAATAATGCATACATTTTTCTAAAACATTTAATATGAAAGATTACAAACTGAAACTTCCTTAAACGTTATTCAGTAATGATGCACATTAATCACATTTAAATAATTTAAAATGACCATTCTCAGAAAAATAGCCAAACAAATGGAACACTAAAATCATATATATGTCTATTCAATTGTGTTACATTAATAATAATAAAATGTAGCTCAAAATGCCTTGCATCCTTTAGTAGTACCACCACGAGAGAAAAATTACAAAAAATGCTAGAAACACAATTTAATATAAAATGATGTACAAAATGATATATAAATAATTTTATACTCCCAGCAAAATAATAGCAATCCATCAGGCTTATAGCTACTCTATCACACAGTCTGCACACAGGGCGCGGTGGGCATTATTATGGATAAGCCACTGATATATAATTCAGAGGAGTGGTTGGTGTCTGTATAATGCAGACTTCCTGTGTCTTCACTTGGATACATGCAGAAGAGAGGTATCTGGTAATCTAGGCGGGGTGGATTTAGGATTTAGCCCAGAATCAAACACCCCCACAGACACTCAGTGTGTTCTGAATGTGAATCACACACACCTCCCTGTATATCCAGACCCTGATGCTCTGTTTCGCAGGCTGTTCTCAGATAGAGCCCTCATGTAGGAGTTAGCTCACAAAAAGGATTGGTGAAGAGGGCAAACACCAATGAATGAGGGTTATCTAGTCCGCTCTTTCCCTTACTGTGGTGTAGGTAAAATAGTGATCAACTGTACCACTTCTGAGAACCATAATATCAAACTAATCTGTGAGCTTTTAGGCCGCCCACTAACTTGATCGACCCGGCCATCCTCTCTTGGTGAAAAGGCTGATAGTTTGTAAGAAACAACAATATAATTACTGTTGTTGCAAGCATAATAACCGGCACAAAGTGAAAAGTCTATGTTAGTAAATATCTAGTAGATATTTACATATTCTGAAGACAATGTGAGTGCCTGTGCAAGAGCTGTGTTGGGCAGAAATGCATTACAGTAATAATATTACTGTCCGCAGTAATGTGCAGTGAAACGAATTACTAATACGTTTCTAGTAATAAAATTACAGTTAAATAGCTTGTTACAACGTTATTTTTGTGCCTCTGATTTGAAATCCAACAATCCAATCAAATCTTCAAAACTCGTGCATGCATGTGACCTCACAATTGCAGAAAGCTTACTTGACAGATAGAAAAGCTTACATTCAGGGGCTGGAATTATTGCCATTAATTTGATTTTGTCTGGAGAATAGATCATGTTGCCAAATGTAAGTTGTGGCACGTACTTTTCTCCGGCATTACATGGCTTGCCGTGCTAATAAACCCAATTATATTCTGGTCCAGAGATACCGCTCATTGTAAGTCTATGCAAGTTTGCACATTTTAGCATTCGCCAGCCGAGAACCAAAAGGATGAATTCTTTGAAAAGAAATAGCACACCTTTTCTCGAAATCCATATTATTTCATGTTTCATTGAAGCACAAACTGTGCACGATGAGTTCCTTCCAATAGAGTTCCAATCCCTAACAGTAAGTATGAGCCATAGTAATGGTTGACTTATCATTTTCAAATGTGGGATTTTTGCACAAACACAGACTACATATTCCCACTTTCACAATTGACCATCTTTTTCAAAGAGGATGTGCTTCTAGTTGCGCAGTGTAACATTATTATTCTTTTGAATCTCTTTGAAATTCAGCGCAGGCACCCATAAGCAATCTTCTTTTCCATTTCCTTCATTCCAATGGTCCAGAATCCAAATATAATAGACTGTACCTAAGCACATCAGTAAAAATATATATCTCACACACCCAATTGGTCTAAAGCCACATCTTGCTGTCATTGTGCATGATTGAGGATTAAAGCCATTTTTCAAATGATGGTTCAGTGATATTCATTACTGTATACTTCCCATAAATCACCATAAATACAGAGCAGCCAAGTTGTTTTTCATTCAAGAAGCCTTTCAATATTTGGATAATGAGCAGGGTTGGAATAAAAAAATTCTCTATTCCTTTACGGTGCAACTAAATGCAACAAAGCTGCAACAGAATGGCAGGATTA
Organism: Meda fulgida; assembly: GCA_030578275.1. NCBI lineage: Eukaryota > Metazoa > Chordata > Actinopteri > Cypriniformes > Leuciscidae > Meda > Meda fulgida. Next base: position 26,177,066 of record CM060630.1, on the reverse strand, counting down.
GACAATGGATTAGATCAAATAGGAACGATCTAACCAAAAGGAATATCAACTCAACTACTCTTACACCACACTGAATGAGACACCTACGCTTAAATCCATTAATACAGACTGCAGAAAAGTCTTCGGTCACTCACGACCAGACCATTCATTTCCCAAGGCCACTAGAGATTGACAATCCTTCAGACTCAGTTTACAGACCTAATTACGACCACAGCCAATTTTCTCTCGACTCACTCTCTGTCTTTGCCCTCCTTCCTCGTTCAATAGTGCACTGCACTGCACACTACTGCCCCGAATCTCCTGATGCCAAACGTGACCCCTCATGCTACCGGCACACTGCTGACAATGACTATTTTAGTCCTACTGAGAGCAATACGTTTAATTTATGCACTTTAAATTGTTCACCTTACACATTTCCCCCTGGCATGATTTTTCCGAAATAACACACAATCTTTATGAAACACAATATTCAAAGCAAATAATGTGCACTGCATTATGTTGAGCTGGTGTTATTACATAAAATTGTATCAATTACACAAGCGTCAACAAAACAAACATGCTAAGACATTGTTTTTCTCATATTAAATTCATTTAATAGACAGCAAAGGCCTAATATAGTAGCCATATAAATGATATAGTACCATAAATAAATACTGTATATAGCACTGAACAACAATTAGCCTTTTGCTTGTTATAAAAAATATACTGCTATATTAAAATTATCACGTTTTGTTTGGTAGCAGGCGCAGCACACAATGAAGACGAAGATAACAATAACACTTTCTATTCAACTTAACCAACTCTAGAACAAAAACTAAAAGAATCTCAAGAACAAAAATGACACCATGCATTAAGGAGAACTGACAAGGAGTAACAGAAACAAAGGGCTCTTACGGAGATGACGTGAGTACTCTGCAACTGTTTACAATAATATTTTTATTCGTTTTTCTATTTAAACATGCGCTGAATGATCATCATTGACCATTGCGTCATGTCTCGCTGCTTTTTCAACGTGTCACACTCGAGACCCAGCCTTTTTCATTCATCAGTGTTACGGCTCTGCAGTTGGATACTATTATGCGCATCTCGTGTTTTTAAGAGGGAAAAACGCGTTCTGTTTGATCATCCCTTATGCCTTTCACTTAGACGTCAAATTTTTTTGTCAAATTGAACAGATGAAACTAAAGTGTTCTCCTCATGCAGGCGTATGAGGACAGCGGTGCAGTTTTTAAAGATAATTTCGATGACTGACATCACAGAATTTCCTGTTATTTTGGTGCTGATGTGTGAATGGCTCTAAAAAGCCAGAACGCCATTGCTTGTGTGAACAGTATATTTGTGTATTAACCTGTAAAGTCATTCTGGTAATTTTAATGTAATTTACCGGGATTGCTGTGTGAAAGGGGCAAGTAACTATGGAAACAAACTAGGGCATAATCAGTAACTAGGAAACTAACAATGACTATGAACAGGAAAACAGGAACAAAACTAAACTAGAACACAAAATAAACTAACAAACACCTGACATAACATCCCACTCCCAGAAGTCGTGTCCTCACGCCATAAACTACAAACAAAGTCCATAACAGGAGGGAAGATGGGGGCTCTGGAGGAGGATGTTCAGCTGGAGAGGGATGTGACCAAGGCGGGACTGGCAGAGAAAACACCACGGCGGAGACGGCGGAGAGAGGAGTCAGGTGGGGACCCAGCGAGGACGAAGGCCCATGGCAGGACTGATGGTGGGAGGAGCTGCGACACTGCAGGTCCAGTAGCACAGGGTGGAGCTGGAGCGACAAGCGGCCAAGGTAAAGCCAGGCTGCCGGAAGACTGAGCAACTGAGGCCCAAGGTGGAGCTGGAGGGAAGGAGGAGCACGACGCAGATGAAGGGGTGAAGGAACGAGGTGCAGACAATGGACCAGAAGTGATGACTGACCAGAAGTGATGACTGACCAAGGCGGAGCTGGAGAGATGACGGTCCCAGTTGGAGCCCATGGAGTGAAGGACCAAGGTGGAGACGACTGGTCGAAGGGCCAAGGTGGAGTGACAAGCTGGGCGGCCCGAGGCAGAGAAAGGGGATCCACGTGCCTAGGCGGAGCTGGAAGACCCAGAGGCGGATCTGTGGGATGAGACTCAAGATCCATTTTTGACAGCTGGCTGGGCTCTGGGTTCGTTGCGGGTGCAGGGGGTGGTGGTATCCTCTTCATCGGCCTCCACTACAGTGAATGGGGAACCACATGAAAAGAGGACCGGTTAAACTAAATCTATAAATTTCCCTTGAGGACCATCACTGGGAAATTGGGTTTTAGCCTTTACCTGTCCAATAAAATGAGATGAGAGCACTGTCTGGGTAATGAGTATGGAAAGCAAGGTCTAAAAAAAATTGGTGGTGTGGTCCTTGAGGGATCGCTCCTCCTGAGTAAGCAAGAAGAGACGCACAGCTGGTAAATCCATTTCTTTGGAGGTCGGTTCTTCTGTCACATTTTGTATGGTAGCAGCATACGATGGAGACAAAGGAGATAACAACAACCATCTTTATTATCCCCCTATTTATATTGACTGGTGTTAAAAGCACACAAATTGATGAATAGTTCTGATATTAATTCACTTTTAAATAACGCTGCCTTTCCTGTGGGTGCTTGAGCTCCTGAACACCCATGGGATCAGCGCTTATGACAACCACAACATATTCTGTGTGTCTGTGCCTTCAATTCAACACAACAAGAGCCAACACAACAAACACCATTCCTCTTCCAGCAAATGTGATTTCCTACAACCACTAAATTCACATACTGCTCATTCTATTATCATCATGCTCCAAACAATTATCTTAATTAACATCTGGCGCAGTTAATGTACAATCTGAAGTGAACACTTCCCTCGACAGAATTACCACTACTTCGCGCTCAACAACAGCACATCTGTCCACTCCAAGGGAGGTGGATGAAGGACCGTTGCCAGGAGGGCATTATGTTGGCTGAACGCTGGCAGAATGCTGGCTGATTTTGCCAGCTTGCTCACTTCCTCCAATCTGTGTCAGTGTTACATCAAACCCCCTTGACTGGTTTGTATGTCTCTCATGGCGACTGCAGTGGCAGCGCCAGACTCTGTACCCTGGTGTTTGCAAACACGGAGCAAAAGAAAGAGTTCTACCCATATTACGTGCAGTTGGGAGAGCTTGCCAAGAACCGGCCCAATGTAGTTCATTTGGGAGATGTGAAAAGAAAAAATGACAAAATACAAATATTGATAGTTCTGGTGGATCTTGTACACGCAAATCCTTGGAAAGGAACTGGATGTGGACCAGGATGATAGTCGGATCATTTAGCTGATGAGTTCTTTCATCTGTTTGTTAAGAGTTCTTTTTCATCTTTTCATCATTCAACCCACTTCATGTAAATTATTAGGTGACATCCAGGTTTAAAATAAAGCACAAAGAAAAGAAATGAGTGTAAATCAAAATACAAACAGCTAAAAGTCTCTCACTGACTGTTTTGTTTCAACAGTTGTCTCATTTAGCTGATTGATTCTTTCATCTGTCTGTTGAGAGTTCTGATCGTTTTCATCATTCAACATACTTCCTGTAAATTATATATAAAAAAAGAAAAGAAAAAGAAAAAGAGAATGGTTAGTTCACCTAAAAATGAGAATATTGTCATAATTTAGGCCTCATGGTTCTAGCATTGGTAGGTATGATTATTTATGCATTTATTTTATTAAGATATTAATAGGTTTAGTCGGGAAGAATGCATTAAATTGATCAAAAGTGTAAGTTTTCCAGAAAAGTATTAAAACACAAAAGTTTGATAAAAAATAATAAATGTATCTTGAGCAGCAAATCAGCCTATTATAATGATTTATGAAGGATCACGTGACACTAAAGACTGGAGTAATGTTCTCTGTTATCTACAAACATGCAACCAATGCCGTCAACGTGCGGGCGGGCTTAGCCAGGTTATACCGGTATATTTTTCTGTTGATATGAAAAATAGGCTACATTTATAATATATCGGGTGAATTATGTATATGATGTATATTTCGATGTTATGATGAACTATATGCCTTTCTCCAACGACGTTCAGTTGTTTAAAGCGTTTCTAAGGATGTTGAGTTTTAGAAGGAAGCTGTCTATCCGCCAACAGGAGATGGCGAACGGGAACATGGTTTGTGTAACATTAGCAACACATTCTTAGCTCTTTGATAACATAGTCAAGCCAAAGGCTAATCATATTAATTAATCGTTATGTCCAACATTGTAGAGAGCGATACATAAAACGCATCACCATTCTGATACATCGACTTGTAGACGAGAGTGTATAATTGACTCTTCCTCCTCTTCTTCTGAATCAGTTTCTGGTTCAAACATATACGGCTGAATCAAACCAGTATTTCAACCTGCCATCGTGTAGCATTTACTACAGTAAAGTTGACAGAGTGGATCAGGTATTTTGAGCTGGTGTGATTGAGTGGGATGGGGCTAATCAACATACTATATGAAGCAAGGGTGTAGATTTACATTCAAGCTATTTGAAGGCATTAAGAAATTATTTTTTACAGGAAAAACGTTTAAATGTGTCACTTTTGTGATCAAAGATGAGTTTTAAGGGATTCAATTATAGACTACAGGGGGACTTTAATTTAATGTGAATAACGATTATTCTGAACAGATATGGAGTATTTAAATTTCTTTATTGCAATAAGACCTGATCTCTGATGCATGCACAGTAAATCTGGTCTGAAGCACTCCATATATTAGAGCTCAACTCAAGGTCATGGGTTTGATTCATATGGAATGCATGAAATAATAAATGTATAACTACAATGAGTTATTTTTTTCTGCATAATGCATAAATGTAAATGAAATCATCACTTGGAGCTCAGTTAAGGTTAATGAATGCATTAGAATTCCTACGTGTGAAGCACAGAGAGAGACGTCTTCTCCTTGGAAAAATTAGTTGTATTCTTTTGGTGTTTGGTGAGTTGTAAAATAATGTCATGTTTAGGGGTGTTAATGTTAAACACTTATGATGACAACTACAACAAAGTTCTGACAACTCGATAGTGCTGACTGATAGACTAGCGCATTTCGGCGGGCCATTACTGTAAACTGTCACGGAACGCACAACAGCGCCTCCTCCTGGGATCACTAGGTCCCTCTCTCCTGCATACTAGGACTTCCCTTCCCTTCTTCCACCCCTGCTTATTATCTCATCATCATTGCATTTGGATCACCTGTGTACCCTCAGCTCCCCTTTATTTGGACTGCTCTGCTCTTTGTTCTTTGTGAAGTCTTGTTTTACCAAACCTCTGTCACAGTTTGTATCTCTTGTTGCTCAGTACTTTGATTTGTTCTCGTATGTTTGCACTTGGATTTTGGACTCGTTTGAGAACCTCTGCTGCCTGCCTCTTACCACTGCCTGTTTGACTACGATTCTGGATTGCCTTTACAAGATTTGAGTTGTGTCTCCTTGTTCTCAGTTCTCAGTAGTCTTCTCCTTTAATAAATCTCTGCAAATGGATCCGACTGTCTCTGCCTCAGTGTCACATAAACACAGTCGTCTTGGTCTGGAGTGTAAATGTTGCCGAAATCCATTTGACTCTCACAGAAGGAGATGTTTAGCCAAATGTTCATTCTGGTCTTTTCCATACAATGAAAATTGACAGAACTTTCATTTGTGGGTGAACTATTCCATTAAAAGTTAAAAGAATAGCTTGGAGCTCATCAAAAATCCAATCTCAAGAATGTCAATTACAGTAAAATGTGAATTGACATATAATCTCATATCCAAATGAAGAAAGAATAACATTTCAAAGCACTGCAGTATCTAAAAAATGCAACAGCAGTTGTTTTCGCAAGACAAATAGAGTAAATACCTGCACATATAGAGAGAGAATACATTATTTCAAGCCTGCACTCTCCCACACATGAACACACACGCAGTCGTAAATGTCAGTGATGGTACTGCTCTCCACTACAGACTAATGAAGCGACTTATTTTCATCAGACAAACAAAAGCCCTGCCGTTAATAACATAGAATAACAAATGAAATCTACTTTCATCTTCTGGCTATGTTCTGAAAAGATTTCAAGTCAACATAAAATCAAAAATGACCCCCATTTCCTTCCTAAATACATGTTAGAGGTCTTATTGTGAAAGATTCAACTACACAATATTTGCAAGAAAATGTCTGTATTTGTTAATCAAAACATAACTTGCTCCATCTCTGAAATGATTTGTTTGTCTGTTACATCACCAAGACCCAATATTTCTCAACCCCTTCCCTCAAAACACCTGTCATATAGAGACTTCATATTATAGAGACAGCCAGACCATTCATATTATAGAGACAGCCAGATACAATAGACAGACAAACAGACAGACAGACAGACAGACAGATAGACAGATAGACAAATAGACAAATAGACAGATAGACAGATAGATAGATAGATAGATAGATAGATAGATAGATAGATAGGATACGATATATTTGTTTGAATAAATTTTACAAGTGGCATTTGTTTGCTTTATTTCTATAGAATTGAAAATAAGGGTCTCAATAGCTTGTGTTTATATGCATATACATCAGACTGATGTTGCATCTCCCTGCTTTTCAGCATATTGCACCATGATGCCATGTCAAGTTAAAAGTAGTTCAACTTTGAAAAACGCACCCTGGGACTCGTGATTTGTGCTTCATTCTGCTGTGCTCCATCTAGCTGTCTTTGAACACAAGAACACGTCCTGTGTGAACACAAATCTGTGACATGTCTGGTTTACATATTAGGAACTATATTAGTCAGAAATTTGATATTAGTTACTGATTAGTTAAGCTTGTTTCCATATGAGTTAAAGGCAGGGTAGGCGATCTGTTCCAGAAATATTTTTTATTATTCTGGTTGAAAGTCACTTAACATCCTGATAGCAATCTCTAAGTTAAGTGGTCTAAATGTATTTATATGTATATCGTCTGTGGAAGGTGTAGGACCATAAAATGTTCGTCCAATCATTGCATACAATTGTATTTCCATACCTCCACCCAAGCAAAACTTTTACAGTTCCTACTCAACCAAAACAACGAGCTTCTGCTGTGTTCACACCATAACTATGTAATTTGGAAGAGATGGAAACCCGTTACGTTATACTCGGAGCGGTTCGTGACTGAAATGTATACGTTTCAAAGGCAACACTATCAACAGCGAAATGAATCTGCAGCAGTCAGGTGATACAGGTCAGTGCTCTTTAAGTTGTTTATGTTCATTATTATTGTAATGTTATGTGCTTTGAGATATGAGGTAGTTTTAGCCGTCTCTCGTGGCACTTTTGTTTGCTCCCTGCTGTGCGCGTTCATGTGTTTTGAAAGAGGCCTGGCTTTGTAGACGCTCTGAAGGGAGGGTGGGATCTTATGCTTTCAAAACTAGCTCGGTATGCTAGCCTGTCTGAAAATCGCACCTTTAATTGTAGTAGCTGAAAGTGTTAATGTACTCATTTGTCCTAAATTTCTTCCTGCATAGTAACCTATTAATGATGAACCATTATTCTAAAGTGTTACCAAAAAACAACAAAATAAAAATAGTTTTTGGTTAGGAAGCCGTAAACAAAATCAGCTGTAAACAAACTGTTGCGTGTATGAGTCTCGGATGACTTGAAGTGAAACACTTCCATCCTTCCCCACTAGGGAACCTTTAATGATGTTAAATTGCTTTTCTTATAAAGTGCTGATGTGGATGCTACGAATCGTAGAATTGATTGATTTGTTTGTGTGGCTGGCCCGTCTGAGAGAGCAAGAGAGAGACACACATGAATGTTTAGTATCATTAGTCTTGAGCCCAAACTCATCCTTACACAGCACATTTCCTCTCGACCCGACCCAGTAACCCACTCTGGTTCTGCTGCCAGCTCGACACACCAGACTGATTTACGGCTCATCCGGCCCACACTCACCTTTCTTGTCCCCGAAGAAGAGGGTCTGTTGTGCTGGATTTGACCACTGGAGGGAGGTGTTATCATTATAATCCACTCGACAGGTCATGTTAGCGGTGCTGCCCTCGACCACCGTCACATTCTGGGTGATGGGGAACTGAGTCTGGCTACCTGCAGAGAGACAGACAAGGAGAGAAAAAAAGAGATGGGTATATAAACAAACCACTGCTACACAGGAAATGGGACAGTGGAGCTCTCAGGTACTACTGGGACAACTGGTCTCAATACAGTGACTCACACAGCAAGGTCATCATGAGGGTAGTTTAATTAACACTGTCATAAAATAGATATTTCCAGTCCTGGATGTAGATCGTTTGCTTTAGCTAGCTTAGCTAAATGCTAATCAGTATTTATAATAGCTGCACTTGAATTGAAAAAGCAGTTAGCTACACTACTACAAGCATCAAACAAAAAATACAAAGACTACAACGTGCATACGGTAAGCAGTGCTTTTATCTATTGTTTCTGCTTCTTCGCCTGTGTTTTGATTCTGTACTCTTTCAGGAGATGTGTAATAGCGCCTCCTACCGCATAACAGAGAGAACCCGGAAAGTCGGAAAATTGCATCAATTGCGGGGAAGCGTTGTCTCATAATTGACCGAAAATTCCATCAATTGCAGGGAGAGAGTTAAAAACTATTTGTCGTGCTGCACCACTAATCGCTGGTAAAAGCATTTAGTTTATGGAAAAGCTACTTCAAACAGCTACTCTCAATGCTACTGAAAAAACAGTTAAGTTGCTAAACCATACTAAACGACAGTAACAGCTGTTGCTGTATGGAAAAGAGTTACATGCAGATTTGTCAAACGTCCTTATTTAGTGTTCCATAGAAATAACAATATACGGGTTTCAAACGACATGAAGGCAAGTAAATAATGACAGATTTTTCATTATTTGCAGCATATTGGTATTTTTCTTAATAAGTACTTATTTAAAGTATAATGAATGATTACTCTAATGCATTTAATGTCTATGGTCTAGCAATTCTCTTTTGCCATAACTACAATCTTTCAGGAGCAACTAAATTAGTCCAACTATCGACTTGTACGCATTGAATACTACATATAATAAGAGCATGTTAAACCCATTACGCACAAAATGATGGATTATTGCACACATTTAGCACAGCGTTTGGGTATAGAAAGCGAAACAATGGTGTAATTATTTGCCTCTCTCTCTCGTTCTGTTCATTCTGACTTGGGATCAGCAGTAATTGGTAGCATGGCCTAATTAGAGCTAGACATGTTCGGCAAGGGAGACACTGCCACTGCATCTGGGTGGCAAATGGACACATAATCCAAACTATGGAGGGCCTTCGATCTGAGTTAGCAACTGTCTCGTGTCTCATCTGGGAAAGGGGGATGGAAAGTATAGTGTGAGTGTGTGTGTGTGTGTTTGTGTAAGGGGCATTGGGGACATCCAAGCCAGGCTTAATCACGCAGCTTCAGTGGATTCTGCTCGGACTTATTCCACATTTGTTTTCCTTGTCTTGCTGAAAAGTCGCCTAATTGCATTCCGGTTGCATCTCAACTCAGTGTTCCTTTGTTTTTAAGCCTATTTAGCTTAGGGAAACATTCACCAATGTCCCAGGTGCTCTCGAAGGTAAAGCGTGTAACTTTTTACATTTACTTGATAAAAATACAGTAAAAACAGTAATGTTATGAAATATTATTACAATATAAAATAACTGTTTTCTATTGTAATGTAATTTATTCATGTGATGCCAAAGGGGAATTTTCAGCATCATGCCTTCAGTGTCACATGATCCTTCAGAAATCATTCTAATATGCTGATTTGCTGTTCAAGAAACATTTATTATTATTATCAATGTTGAAAACAGTTGTGCTCCATAATATCTTTGTGGAAACAGCAATACATTTGGTATTTCAGGATTATTTGGTGAAAAGAGTATAAAATATATTTTTTTATAGCATTATACATGTCTTTCAGAAAAATAAGCAAAAAAGAGATCTTACTGATCCCAAACTTATGAATGATTGTACTGCACATGCTTTTACTTTTTCATAAATTGGCAAGTTGAATATATTCATTATCCAAAACTGAATATTATTTCGAAAAATATTTAATATAATTTAGTAAATATATATATATTTATATATAAATATAAAAATATAAACACACCATAATAAAAAATAAAATAATACATATAAAATCAATATTTTTAGACAGAATATCCAGTTCTATTTACAGCTAAATCCCAGGAACAGTGAAGTGGCTCGTAAATCAGCATCTTAGCATGCGTGAAATTATTCACAAGTTGATACTCGTCTTGTGGCAGTAGGGGATCACCGTGTGGGCTTCCCAAAAGCACCAGGCACTGCTGCGTTCTCCTGAAGGTGACATTGGGATCTGTCTCATTCAAGGCCCACATGCTACGGATGTGTTGTACCGACCGCGGTTTCCACTTCCTCCTTTATTATTCCAGAACAACATGAGCACACGAGGTGTGAGGTGTTCTTGAAACTGACATGGAGTGTGAATGTTAAATAGTTATGCTGGCTGACAAATCAGGTGAATAGACTAAGAGAAAGAAGAAACCAATTAAGAGGAAGGTCAGAAAAGAGACTGGGATTATGTAGATTTACTTTCATTACTAGCAGATGAGTAGTTTAAAGAACAAGTGTGCAGTTTTTTGTGTGTGTGTGTGTGTGTTAAAATACTCCAAACCTAATATGCACAGACATCCATGAGTGAGTCACGTGTACTATAGGGTCATTTTCAAAAACATTGCATCCCAACCAGGCCTGACACAGCAACAGTGACTGACCAATGGCACAAATTTAGGGCAGGGCTACTGCTTTTTTGACCAATGGCATGAGGGGGAGTGTTCAAGTTCACTCTTTTTGCGACTCCACTAAAAGGTGCAGTATGTCATTTCTCAAAGCCGTTGATGAACATTGTTGATATTTGAAATCAGCCCTAAACAAAAACACCCCTCTCTTCATTGCTCCACCTGCAAAGCCCTCCAATCCTTACTGCCCTGCTCCGAGTCGTTCTTGATCCGTGGTCGCTGGCACGCGAGGCTAGTGCACTAACAAGTGCGCTAAACAATAAACGCAGCATTCTAGCAGTCATCAGTCTGCACAACTCTCACTAGCTGGCCTCCGTGACACGATCAATGCAAGAGTGGATGTCTATTGATTGTAGCAAAAACGCAACAAAATAATACTTCACGAAAAATGATGATGAACGAATGACAAGGAAGCACAAAAAATTAACATACAAGAGTAAATACAAACAAGAAATTATTGTTAGTTGCCAACAGCACAGCAGCTCCAGACAAACAATGACGCTCAAAACCAGCGTTACTCACGTATGACAAGGAATCAAAGTAACCTCCAGCGCTGGAAAGCTTTTCTAATATTGACGTGTGTCCTGAAGCTCTATCCTGGTCATAACCCTCCATTTTCCAGTGATATTTTTAAGAGCTTTTCTCTTTTGTAATGTCTCTCAGCCATCTCTCTTTCTACAGTCTTTCTTCAAATCTCCCTCGTTCTCTCTCCTCCACCTTCTTACGGCCCCTAATGCTGATTGGCTGCAAGTTTGTCATTGTGTCTGGTTTCGTTTCAAATATCGCTTACCCCACCTTTAAGAGGCCTGTTCCATAAAACAAGTTTACAAAATAAGCCAGGCTTTTTTCTCAGTTAGTTTGACTCATTGACAGTTAAATTGGTTCCATAAAGCAAATTTAACATAGCTCAAGCTCAGTCACTCGGGCTAACTGCCATGCTAAGCCTGAGTTGTTGCAGAGGTCCTCTAACACTGACCGACAGGAACACAATGATATTACCACTGATTCTCGCATTATTTAACTTTATTGACCACCGTGCATACAAGCCTAAATGTAATCTGTTCATCATATAAAGCAATCGAGTCTCGTCAGAAAATTTGGACTAAACCGCTCAATTCATATGGATTCATTTTACAATATCTTTATGAACTTTTTGAAGTAGCAAACTGGTAGTTGCATAGCTGTCAACGTAGGGACAGAAATCTCTCAGATTTTATAAAAAATACCTTCCTTTGTGTTTCAAAGATGAACGAAAGTCTTATGGGTTTGGAACGACATGAGTGTGAGTAAATGACCGAATTTTCATTTTTGTGTGAACTATCCCTTTACCTAAAATAAGGGAACAAATTATTACAACATGGCCATGAATTGGTAAATCGAGAGAACTAATTATTTTGCGTACGGTTTATTTAAAACAAAATTATTAAAACATGCTGACATATTAGTTAGTCATGGTAACTAATTGTTAATTTGTGGCCACGATATTCAGATTTCTTTCCGACATTATGTGTGGGGCTCCGTACATTAGGAATCCACGCAACCTGAAATTTTCATTTCAAAGTTCAAGTTGATCACGTATTACCATGTTGAACAACAGAAAGTTGCTTGGTCTGAAAGTGACTCTTGTGTCACAGTGCTTCACACATCATTACTTTATTGACAATAGACTTTCCTTCACAAGAAATTTCGATAATGTGATAGCAACATTCCGACACTTCACTTTTAATACTTGCTTTTTCTGGTTTACGAAATCCATTTTTTTTAGAGAATCAGAGATCTTTTGGAAAGGGAAGAAAGTTCAAATAAGCATTTTAACATGACACAGCATCATGTTCTTTATCCTAGTCTGTCCCTTACTCATGATTTATACAAAAAGTGTTGAGACAGACAGCTGATGTAATACAAAAAAAATAGTTTTGCTTCTTTTTTCTTAACTGAGGAACTACATTTCACACAGAAACTAAGTTTTCTCCAACTAATAGTTGAGAAAGCTTTGTAAATGCAAAGATATTGTCATAGCATTGCGCCAGTTCTATTCAACTCAGTTCAACTGAAAAATAGATCAGAACATCTCATGTATAGGTCATGGGTTTCATTCCCAGAGAATGTTAACTGATAAAAAAAGGTGTATCTTAATTGCATGTCGGTTTGGATACAAGTTTGTGCCAAAGACTTGAATGTGAGGCATAGAAATTATGCATTAGCTTCCTTACAAAAAAGTAAAGTGTTCTGTGACATTGAGATAAACATCTTACAGTTAAACTCCATCAAATGAATGAACAATTAAATACATTATATTATATTTTTCATTAAATACCAGTACCCGCATTCAGAAAAACATCTAAATGCTAGTTGTAATTTCACTTTTAACTCAATCTCAGATCCCTTGAACTATTTCTATTGCCAAGAAAATAAAGAAAGACGTTTGTGCACGAGCTAAATGCTTGCCCTTGTGAGAACCGACGCTGCTGTGCTGGTACAGGATGATGGGTCAGCAGCTTACGTTTCACTTTTTAATCCAAACCACTTAAAGCAGATCCAAGATCAGCTATTCTCTCCATTTGGCCCTTTATTACAACAGGGCAAAGCTTCAACATCAGTTAAATACTGCCTAAAGGGCCTTTTGTGTTGTGGCCTGTAAATGGAGACTGGCCTGAAATCAAATGAGAAAAAAAGACTATAAATTATTTTAAAGCTGTTAAGCAACTAAAACAAAGACTCTAAGTCAGACTCTAATCTCTATTCTGCTCATGATACATTTGATTTTCTTAAATACAACAATTTTCGACAAGCAGCAATTCTACCAAATACATTTTTAATATGTTTGGATGGTGTAAAAGAATCGGTTGAAACAACAGTTCACAAATTCATTGTATCTCTGCATTGAAATTGATGTTGTCATCGTTTTGGTCTGTTTTCTATGTTTTTAGGTCATGTCTTTTATTTTGAAGTCTATTAAGTTCCTGTGTCTTGTGTATTAGTAGTCTATGGCTGTGTTGGAAATCACCCCCACACCCTCATTCACTATTCCCTACATTAGTCCACTAATATAGTCCACTTGAAGGAGTGAACAAAAACGAGTGAGTGAATTCGGACACTGAATGCCGGAAGGGCTGCCGTTTAATAATCATTTGAAACTTAGAAAACTGGCAGCTCCAGCAGTAAGATGAAAATATTTAACTTGAACTCTGTTATGGTAACTCCGTATAAATCTCAATTAAACAATTTAATAATAAATTAAAAAGGAATTTATAACTGTAAGATATTACACTGTAGCCACATTGGACCAGCGGTTTAGAAAATGGATGGATGGATGATTCAGCTGCGGCGCCATCTTCTGGCGAAACGTGGGTACTTTAAATCTTAAAAGTATATTGTTAAAAACCGGTCCTTGCACATCATATAATAATGAAATAAAAGGACATATGTGTACTCAAAGAAAGTATCCTTTCATAACTAATTCACACACTTTGTAATAATGTCAGACTGAATGTTTTACTTTAAGGAACATTTTAAATCATTTCGATTTATTGTTTCAATAATCTTTTTTTTGTGTTTTAATGAAGTACACTTATTTTGATGTGTTGCCTAACACACTAAAGCCATGAATGTACTAAATTGCAACTTCATCATTACTAATGTGTAATTACAAATATATTTAAATACATGACACACATGTTTCAAAAGAGATGACATTACAGTACATTTTAGTTTGCATCAATTATTTTCAGTACATTCAGCTGTACACAACCATATTTCACAGACAAAAGAAGTAATTATGAAATTAAATTACACATAAAGATGTACTTAAGACCAAATTAAATGGGTCAAAAGGGCCTTTTAAAGTTTTGCTCTAATTGCATTTAATATAAATTTAAACTATAAAACAAACTTATTTAATTGCAATTAAGTATCAGAAAATATTACATTCAGTTTATATTTAATATTCTTTTAAAATCCATTATTGCTCTTTTTAAAGTATGCTAAAGTGTACTTCTTTTTCACAAAGAGGTTGTATTTACTGTCAGATTATCTGTTCAGTTTAATCCTGTCAATATAACTGACATCCTCATTATTTTTGTGCCAAATGAATTCTGCTTTAATGCAGTTAGCAACTTATTTGTGATTGTTGTTTTTAACAGAATAGCTTGACAGTTCTAACGTAGCTTTCCCAACACGGTATTGACTCAACTAAAAGACTCAAATTTCTCAGTAGGGAATTAAAGTGCTGACATATCTCATAAACGCTTGTGCTTGGGTCGAGCAGGAAGCAGCAAAGAAAGAAAGAAAGAATGAATGAATGAACCGCACATCCAGAAAAGCTTTTTTCTTTTTCAGCTGACTGCACCACATAATGGAAATCACTCGTTGATGAATGACCAGAAAGCAGCCAAGCAAGCCACTGTATATTGTATGCTTTGGGCACCAGCAAAAAAAGCTAACAAATAACCATGCAGCAGCCAGAGGAACAACCATCTCAATTCATTACCAGCGATAACACCCCCCGTATCTAGACTAATGCGTCTGCCTTAGTCTTCGGCATTAAAGCCAGCTGAAGCATTTGTAGAAATGTTGCACAACGGGATTCAGCGACAGCTCAGGGCGAATCTCTCTGTGGCAGCTGCTTTGTGATTCTCAGTAACCCAAAGTAAAAAACGTATCACTCAGAGGTTGTGCTTTCAGAGCTCATGAGACTTCTCAGTTTTTTTTTTATTATGTCAGATTGACAAAGTAAACCACAAAACTTGGGTTAAGGTTTCAAAATCATCAACCCAAAACCAACATTTCTTCCTAAAGGGGCCATATTATGCCCTTTTACAAAGTCTTGATTTTGTTTTGGGTCAACTAGAATAGGTTTCCTTGCTTGAATGTTCAAAAAATGTATTACTTGTCACATTTTTGACATTGGTGCAGCACCTCTCTTCACTGTAAAAATTGTGATCAATAAGTTATGACAACATAGGTTTTTACATTGCTATAACTCATCAACGAAGGTAAGCAATTTTCAACTTTTTTAGTTTAGTTAAGTTTTAGTTAAGTTATACGATTTAAGTTTAATGTCAGTATAATGTAATTCAAGTATTTTTACATTTTTTAAGTACAATACACTTAGATCTTTAAGGCAGCAATTTTTTTTACAGTGTTCCCAGTCTGTCTGTAACACACTTTGTAATTCCATTTTCTGCAAAACCCCTCATTCCTGTGCTCTGATTGGTCGGTGGGAGCAGTGTGTTGTGATTGGTCAACTGCTTTGAGTGTGTTTGGGAAATGTCACGCCCCTTACAATAATTTGGAACCGCATACTGGCGTACTACTCTTACTATTTTAACCATATGTCAGAAATAGTACGAGTATATGCTAGTATGCAGTTTCAGCATGTGAGGTTCAACACACTACTAACACAACTCAACTCAACCTCGCCCCCTTTTTTTGTGTATGTCGGGCTGGAATTTTTTAAACAAGGGACATTGAGGTGTACATTCCTGGAAGAAAACTCAAGACTACAACTGAGGCATTTCAGGGAGTTCAGAAACAGTGCGCACTGATACAGAGAATAACTCTCTTTAGTGTGTAATGTTGTGGTGTGAGCATGAAAAAGGTCTGCAGAGTTAAAAAGCTTCACTCCAAAAATGTTTGAAAAAAACCCCATAGGTCTTCTTTAACTTGCCCTAGTGCAACTTTTTGACCCCCAAAATCCAACTGATCAAAACAATATTCAATTACTTATTTTAAAATATCTCATTGGTCCCACTTGGAAGTTTACCGAAGTCTTGATTGAATGTTTTTCTTCTTCATGTCCACCAAACTCAGCAAAGTCATTCAGCCTGTCCTGACGTATTCAATACATCTTTCCTAACCAGCCAAACTCAAAATAACTTATGCTCACCTACAACTCACAAAATTAACTTTTAGCAGACGTATACTTTTATCATTTACAGTCTTTCTCTGCAGTGAAAACGGACCACAAATGCACACGACTTAACTCTTGAATCTCAAAGATGCTGTATAAATGCTTAATGCTTCATAACCTTCAAACTTCAAGGCTTTGTAAAACTTTCAGACTAGGCTTTGCCAAACCAACTTTCAAAGTATGTCTTGAAAAACTTTCCCAAAACTTTCAACTCTGTCTCAAGATTTTTCATCCTAAAATCTCTTAGGATTTTATTCAATATAAAAAACGATAAGGTATAACATTCATGTGGAT
Source organism: Meda fulgida (assembly GCA_030578275.1). Lineage (NCBI taxonomy): Eukaryota > Metazoa > Chordata > Actinopteri > Cypriniformes > Leuciscidae > Meda > Meda fulgida. Next base: position 26,160,070 of record CM060630.1, on the reverse strand, counting down.
TGCAAAGTGTATTTTTTTTTTATCTCATCTGGTTTTGGAAGAATTAGATTAGAAATCTTTAAATTCATAAAGACTCATGTGAGATCTCTAGGGTGTATTCCTCGGGAGAAAAACCTGAGAATCAGGAGCAAGTCTCCATTTGTTGTAAAATGTTGGTAAAATCGTTATTTACATACATTTTGAGAAAAATGACGCCTATCCATATCGAACACAAACAATTGAGAAATTAAAAAGATCTCATTTGTGATTTTTCCTCCTATTGGGAAATGTTAAAGATTAGAACTGACTTCCAATATTTATGGAAGCAGAAAGCAGTGGTATTGTCTCCAGACTGGTAAGACCTTTAATATAACTGTACAGTTTATGGGGTCACAGCAGGGGTGTAAGACAGATCCATCATATTTCTAGCACATATTTCTCCCAGATCAAAAGACAGCCACTGAAAAACAAGTCGGCCTAACAGCTGTTATTTTTATTTTTCATTTTTCCCCCTGTGTGTACTTATGATTAGTGCCTTTGGAATGAAAGGCATGCTTATCTGATCAATTCTCTTTTCACAGTGAGTCTGTGGCTTTAAGCTGGCAGAAGATTAAATGAGAACTAATGCGAGAGGTAATATCATTTTGAATGCTATGTGATTGGTATGTCTGTCAACCTTTGCTGGGCACGGGAAAATTAAAATTCATTACTTGTGAAAGAGCCCCCATGCTGAGGTAATGAGAGTGAGGATGAATTAGCTTTCATGCAAGGCTTCATTTTGGTATTAATACACGTGCGCTTGTACACACACAGACACACACTCACAAATGCACAACATGATCAAATGGTCTAAATGCACCAAAAACATCCCAAATTATTGGTTGAGAACTTGCAACGTGATGAAATTACATAAAAGCTTGTCTTGCAATTGCTACACTTTCTACATCATAAATATTGCAATACTGGTACATGCACGCGTTTTCAACAGAAACTTTATCTTTTAATACCTGGTCACAATTTTCACTAAAAAATGATGCTAGCTGAATCAGAAATGGGTTTTTGAGAATATGTGAACCAACAGGGCTACATTTCAAGTCCAAATTAGGGATGTTCATGATACCAATTTTGATGAAATGTTAAATGTTTTTTAACGTGAAAAGATATTCAACACCAATTTGGAAAAGAAAGGAGTATGCAGCATATGCAACATTTATTGATGATAGAAAAAAAACAAAAAACAATTATAATTGTCAATAATCTTCAGTTTTTGCGGCAGCTCTGAATGTTTCTATGGCATCGCTGTGGAAGAGTAATTAGCTGATGAAGTGGACTTACTAATTGTATGTAAATGAGCATTATAATGTTTGAAGTGGATGTCATAACAAATGTCAGTAGACTGAGAAGATTTTAAATGCAAGATTCATAAATTTATCCGTAAGATCTACCTTCATGCTGTGGAAATACAAATCAAAAGACAACACAATGAGCACAGTGCTGAAAAGGGGCGGGGCAAAATTCATTTTTACATTTCATTAGAATTATTGCACTTTCACCAAGCACAAATCGAATGTCAATTCATTGCTTCATCTAGATTCCTGATAGACTGCTTACATTATGAAAACAAGAAACTTCTCTCCAAAATTTCAACTCCTAATAGTAATTCCAATAATTCTAACTTAATGTTTCTTTCTATTAAAACAACAGCAAAAAAGACTGTATTGTCCACAGAGGTTTTGTAAGTGCATTTGTTCAGCAACCACAATCTCAAAGAATATATTCGATATTCATGTTTGGATTTATTACAGTTTAATACATTTATTTAATCAGTTTATTACAGGCAGAATGTACTATGTTTCCATACAAAGTTGCAAATTTAACTATGCACAAAATTGGAATATCGCATAAAACATTTGCGCATACAGCACAGTTTCCATCCAGCGAAACTTTTGCCAAATATCACTAAGAAATATGTCATTTCAATTCATAAATTAACATAATAATAGGTGAATGGAAACATAGCTAATGTATCCTTTTAACAGCAAAGCTTAATTTGGGGATTTAAACTCTTGGTATTTGGCAACCGCAAGAATGAAAGCTCGTTAAAAAGTCTGTAATATTTTGTTTCCTTTCTTTGACATAAGTTTTTATTTTTTAACTATATTTTAGTCATCTTTTTCATCAAGGATGTTAATATAGTCACAGTAATCGTTTAATGACGTTGGTGTTGTTTCGTCTTCACCTTGGTTTAGTCAGGGAAAAAAGGAAAACATTTTCACTATGAAATTAACACTATGAACAATGTTGGCATGAAAAAAAAATCAATTTTTTAATTTTATAGGACATAAATATGAGATATTTTTAAATATAAAAATATGTATTATTTGTTTTATATGAAAATGTTGCATTTTTAAATGTGTTGTTTTTGTTTCTACCCTTTTACCTTTCATAGGTTGAATACTCTCTTTTTGCACCCCTGGGTATCATTACATTTCTTCCCCATTTTACATTTTCTCTACATTTTTGTATCCATTTTTTACTGAAATACTGATACATTATGACACCATGAGTCCAAATGTCTGGTGAGGAACAGAGAGAGAACATAGAAACTATACGACCAAGTTGACAACCTAATTTTTAATCACTGAACATACAGCAACATCACATACTTTAATTAATTGGCTGACCATGAAAGTAACCATGGCCTATTTGCTAAGATGTTTGGGGAGTAAGTCTTATAATGTGGGATGAAGATGAATATATTTAATTAGGACTGGAGGAACCTTTTGTTGTGGCGGTCTACAATGGGATCGAAGGGTCTAGTCATATCCCTGAAGAGGAAGAACTGGTGTAATTTTTCAGGCCACCCTTTCACGTTCAACAGCAAATTCTTAGTTAAATTGGAAAGCACATGTAGAGCGAACGTTGAGCTGGCGATTTCTCTAGGGATGCTCCGGTTTTGAGTCTCCAAGCTTTTCCAGAGGAAGACAGATGCATTAGGGGCTCATTAAAACCTCATGGTGTCTTTTGCTTCCAACAAAGCAGCCTCACGTTATTGAGAATTTTTATGTTACTATTTATGTTAGTGAGGATAGCAAAATAAAGTAAACTGTGACATTATTCCTTAACATTCTTCATGCAGTGGACTACCAGTACAAAATACAAAAAATTGGGACCAAATATTATTCAGACACTTTGACCTGACCATGTTTTGCTTAAGTGTTTTTCTTTAATTGCTAATGTGACCGTTTTACACCACAGACTGCACCAATTTAAGCATTGCTTGGTAATTGGTTGACCTAAATTGGTATTATCTAATTGTGTACTTACATTTAACAGCTCACAGCTATTCAACCTAATTCATTTGAGACAGTCTAACAGAAGAATGGCCAAAACCAGTGAAATATCAACTGATTTGATAACTCTGAGTTCTTGTCATATTTTATTACCATTTTCTAAACTATAGCACAAAAACTGTGATAATGTGAGAAACGTTGAAGATGTCTGAATAAATTTTGGTTTGACTGTAACTACCAAGTGCCAAAGCCACTTTATCACCGATGAATAGAGGGGAGACAGAAGTCCATCGAACATGAGGTGGTGGGGCTGGTGTTGCCCCCTCACTCGAATTATCTTGCCCCCTCAGTAAAGATGAATGTGAAAATGGATTTTAATGATAAAAAAAAGAAAAGTGCATAGGCTTTCGTCATTAATATTAGGCTACTATTGTAACATTCTATCGTTAAGGACGTTCTGTTTCACAGTCACATTTTGATTGACACCTACAGACTTAGTACACAACAAAGAATGCAGCTCTACTGAGTAGGCTAAAGGTATGGGGATTTTTTAGAGTGCTAGGTCATTTGTTGTAGTAAGTTGATAATTTCCCAGGTTGCATATCAGGTTGTTCTAACTTACCATTCATTTACGCATCTGTTAAATGTGTCGCAATGAGTGAGTTTGAAATTGTGTATCTAACAAGCATTTATATCTGGTGGTCTAAAACATATTAATTTCATGGATATGGACAAAGTCCTTTAAGGCAAGTCATGCCACTCGGCCGCCATCTTGGCAACGCCTCCGGGCAGCTATTTCGGACTAACAAGACCAGGATCCTATCTAAATGAATGGGCAGAGAGTCAGAACTGCACTTTCATTGGTCACCGGGACATAACAACTGCATGTATAGAAACAGCAGTAATGATAAAAATCGCTGAAAAAGTTTGATGACTGTGCCCCAAAATAAGGTTTAAAACGCCTCTTTCCCCACAGGTTATACTTTTACTACGCATACGCAAGGGTTCTCGTCTCAGCTGTCGCAAACCTCAACTGTGCGCATGCGTCAGTGGAACCAGACGATAGGCTTAAATGTTTCCCGGCTTGACTGTTAAAAGCAGACGATTGGCTTTCCAGCCGGAGGGGCGGGACATGTGCATACAACCGCCATCTTTGGCGTTACGGGTTTTCCCTATATAGTTGTATTGTAATAGGAAATTGCATGTCTCTATATAAATTTTCTCTGATATGGATGTCAAATTTTCAAATAGGTTGGTCTATAGGCAATTTTCCTTTTTGGTTTTAGTAATATTATTCAATGCTCTGCCATCTATATTTGTTCAGTAGTTTTTAGTTTTATAATAATATAAAATATATACTAGCGACAGGTTTGTTACGGTCTGACAACTACGCAAATGTTTTCTAGTTAGGGATACTTTGTATTAGGTTATCGCCCCGTTTCGTTACTTCAGATGCTCACTCTTCGGTGCTACACTGGCGCCAGGCCGCCAGTATAATATGGGATATTTTTTTATATCTATTTATTACCAAAAGGTCACAAAAATATGCATGAATTAGCAATCACTTAATTTAATAACAATTAAATTGCAATAAATATATGATGGCACCACTCCATAATCTACAGTTTGAGGACCACTGTAACATACTATAATATCAAGTCTATTTATATCTTAGTAGGCTACATTATCTGCCATTCATGTGTGCATTACATACATACTGTATGATGGATTCTTGGTATGACCTTGCATTAAGATTCTTCTTCTTCTATTATGACAACCTTTCTCGTTATGACAGCCTTTTGAAATTCATTTCGAGCAGATATTACAAAATCCATAGGTAATTATCTTAATAGCAGAGACTGGATTACTGTTGCCTATGATTACTGTATAGTGAATCAATCCCAGTTAATGATTTTCTCAAAAATAGTCCTTATTTTTTGTTTTAAAACAGGATCCACATGTTCAAAATTGTAAAGCAATCACGTTTTCTGTGCTCCAGTGTGCCACTTGTGTTCCTGTGTAGTCATAATATAGAATAAATAGGACTCTGTAAAGCACAAATGTTCAGAAATGTATTTGCAGATAGACACAATGTTCACAATATTCCTTGTTAATGAAAAACTGCAGTTCCTAGCATGCCACAAACACTCTGTGATTATTCAGGTGTAAAATAGAGGACAGGTTTCCTAAACAGCTGCTTTCAAATTCAACAGCTGCACATGTAAATAGTCTGTAATTTCACTCAAATGAATCATAAAAATAGTCAACTCGACATAGTTATTGTATGGATAAACAATTCACAAATTATTGGACATGAGGGGAGGATTTAATTTTTTAGTTGAACTGTTCCTTTAAAACTGAAGTGAGTATGTTTTTAAATGTTTTAGTGCATTACCAGCATTAACATATATTGTATGATGTAGCAGCTTCTAACTTGTGCCTTAAAAAGTAACATAATGTTTACTAAAGTCACCATCTTGAGTGCTTGCTATTTCTATTTACAGCTAAGCATGACAGAGATAAGGTTAGTGTTGACTGTATCAGGAGCTAGCAGCTAAGGAATAACCAGGAACTGCTCAGAATTCAGTTTGCTCATGCACTAATAGCCTGAAACTGGCTGGGAGGATATAACCTGCTGCAATTACTACAAACAATAGAAGAGTGACGTAGCCCATCTGCACAAACACACGCACATGTACACGCACAGTATGTATATATATAGGGAACAGGGAGCAGAACAGAGAATGGATTTCCCCTCTCTAGGTTTAAAAGCCTTCAAGTGCTTTTCTCTTCCCTTAAAGAGACATAGTGACACACTAAAATACATTTACTGTAGACCAGAGAATAGCTCTGAATGGTTATGGCAAAGCTTAAAACTCACAGCAGAATGATATTACAGACACAGTCAGGCACTATTGGGGTTAAACCTAGAGCTTGATCTTTTGAAATATGCAAGAAAACCACATTTCTGGCATGAAAGCTTATACCTTTATAAAACACATTCATGGTCTTATTGTGCATGATTCGTCAGTGTTGTTTGACAGAAAAAAAAAATCTGGGTAATCTTTCAATTAGGGGTGTCACGGTTCTCCAAATCCTCGATTTGATTAAATTTTCGATTCTAAGGTCACAGTTCGATTCGATTCTCGATTTTTAGACTTGGGATGTCAGGAAACTGTGGGTTTTTTGAAGCACGAAGGTTGTCAACATAACTCACTGGAAATCCAAAAAACTTCCACACATGCGACTTCAATGAAAGAGGAGGGGGTTCAAGTTCTGTCGATGAGTCTCCTGCATCTGGAGTTGCCATGCTATCTTTTGAATGGCTGTAGCTAAGTTAGAGGAGTTTGACCATAGACTCACAGCACTTCAACACGCTGTTTTTTTCTGCTTGGCACGCCGACCGGACCGCATGGGGGCGTGGCAGCATCGGCGATTCCATTTTTTAATTCGAAGTTCGAGATTGTGAATTAATTTCGGTGACACCCTTACTTTCAATAACATACCTTTATAATTACTAGGGCTGCCCCGTATTAGTCGACCAAATGTTAGTCGACGAGAAAAGGCTTAGTCAACCAAATTTTAATTAGTCGGTTAGTCGCAGAAAATAAAAAATCCACAGGAAGTGGCGCAGTCCGTGACGGACAGATCATAACACGGCTGGTCCATTGTGGCAATTGTCAGGCAGGTAATTGTCAACCTAAATATGGCTTATAATTTGAAACATTAGTAGTCTAACGTTTGCCAGTATTTTTCTCTGTAGTGTAGGCACGTCCACTATATTGTGGAGATGGCGAGTCAACTACAGCCGACACAGACTCAGAAATCACTAGTTTATTAATAAATTCTTAAAATGTTCAGACATTTTAGTTTAAATTAAAACCTACTAGTCGGCTAGAAACTCAATTTAGTCGTGGACAGCCCTAATAATTACTTGATCGATTTCTGAAAGATATTCTCTCATTGGTTGACATCACCTAGATCAGGGGTGCACAATCCTTTTTCTGGAAGGCCACTGTCAGAGCCCAGCTCCAACCCCACTTTAAAAACACCTGAACTAGCTAATCGAGGTCTTCAGGATTACTAGAATCTTCCCGGTGTGTTGGAATGAATCTATGCAGGAAGTTGACACTCCATTAGCAGGAATGGGCATTCTTGGCCAAAGCCGAGTAAATAGACATGAGATATGTGTAATGTTAACTAATAACCAAATAACGATTTAGACATTGTTTAGAGTATTTTGTTGGTCATATAACAGTCTTTAAAAAACCTTGCCAAAGGTTAATGCAGTAATTTAGTGCTTGTTAAATTAAAAAGGTTACAGCAATATTAACAAATCACAATACATTTGTAGAAGAACCATTGCTAGTAGACATTCCTTGATCAACACTTGCATTGATAGTCATCGCATCACTGTAATTTCAGATAGTTGAATTCGCATTACCACTGGTCTCATTTTCCCATGTTGCCTCAAATTGTCAAATCTCATTGAAAATGAATGACTTCTGGTTGCCTTGTCACTGCAAATCAGTGTCAGTGTGAATCTCCCTTTACACCAGAACAGTCATCCAGGTGCTTCTTTTACCACTGCTATGCTGACAACAATCTCAAAATGGCAAGGATCTCTGTATGCCACTCTGACATATCAAACTAGGTGTCCACCCACAACCCTGAGCTAAGACTTCCCTGATGAATTTCCTCACCCAACCTCTCACAGTCTCAAATCTCAGCTGAAGGTCAAGCCGCTGTTTGCTGTCATCTTAGATCACCAGCTGTCCTTTGTAGAGAACTGCTTAGGCTTTATGCCATTCCATTGCAAGAAAAAATTCCTTGAATGCCTCTATACTCAACTCCTCATTTAGACCAGTCATATCACTGCTATATTATCACAACTTAAAGGGTAACTAAACACTAAAACGACTTTTTTTAGTTAATGATCTGTAAGAATGGAGCTTCATAAATGCTGTTCATTGATTCAACTAAATGTTTTGACATTTGGGTATAAATTGTTTTATTTTTCAAATATATGGTGTAAAAACGTCTGAGTGCTGCCCTCAGGTTAAACGGAAAGCTCCTGAAGTAGGGGTACTCTTTGACGTAGGGTACTCTCTGACGTCACTCAGTCATGTCCCTTGGCAGCCCCTGGTATAAAAGCTTCTGGTTCCGTCAAAACTACTGTAGCAAGTCAGGAGTTGGAATTACGAGTATTGAAAACGATCAGGATAGCGTATATTAGCATCTAGTTAGCATAGCATTTATATAGTTATTTATAGGGATCGACGGATGAAAATTTCATAGCACTATTCAGGTTTTATTCTGTGGCATTTCCTTCTGACCGTCGTCAATAGCAACGCATTATAACACAGCGCAAATCCATGTATCACAATGGACACGCTCTCTTGTTTCATTCAAATACAACTTGCCGTCTTGCGTCTCCGTTTTTGATTGTATTGAAAATGTAATCAGAGTTAATTTATTGTTTACAGAGTTTTAAAATATTGTTATCATCTTGTCTGGATGATTGTTTTGTACGCTGTACAAAATGGATTCATAAACAGATAAGATTTAAAACAATAATGTGAACTGTTCTTCGTGGAAGCTTCACGTTTATTTCAAGTGAGTGAGATAAAATATTTCAACTCAAAACAACATTTTGTGCCCAATTATTTCCCAGACGTAGTTTTGGTGTTGAGGTCAAAGTTAACTTTCCTTGGGTTCGCTAACAGTGGGTGATGGTCACACAACACGACTCGGCAGATTTGAAGTGTATTGTAGCGACTTTTCGCTAATAATCGTCCAGCATTTTTCAAATATTGCCAGTGGGTGGAGTCAGGCTCTGACCAGGGGTTTAGTTACCCTTTAAGCTTGCTAGCAAATTGTACATATTACACATTTGCTCAGATAAGTACAGATCAGGTAACCTTGACTTACCATAAAAGCTAAACCTAATGATGTCCACACTGTAATTGCCATCAATTGTAACAGTCATCTTTAGAGACTAATCTGTAGGAACTCTATAATACCATCCTGCTTACATATTACTACCAACTTGATAAAAATGTATATGTAATTGCAACTGCTATTTGTTGCCTTTAAATTTAAGCCTACTACACTCTCAGTTACCTGTCCTGATAATTGTTACAACATTTGTTTTTGGTAAGAAATATATTTTCTGCAATTTGGAGTGTTGGTTTTGTGGTCTTGGTCCACAGGAGAACTCTCGAGACCACATAAACATGGCCTTGGTCTGGATCTAGGATTGTTTTAAGACCCCACACAAGGGATAGATATCTCACATCTCCAAGCACCCCACATCTCTTAGGTGTACCTCAAATATGACTTGGATGGGGATACGAGTTACTGTATGTCTGGGCTCCGATTTGTCTTGTCATTGTCTGGTATTGGTCTGGTCTTGACATTAACTCTAATTTGCTAAGAACATCATGTAAATGATTTAGATTTGTTAAAGCCAAACAGACTATAATGCTACAAAGCTCTTTTAACACTATCTCAATCTATCTATTACCATTTCAGTCATATCCGGCTCTTGGTTATTCTATGACCATCTCTTGCCATACGCGAGAGACTGTCCATGAATTTTCGTGGCAATGATTTTTCCGGTGTAGGCTGCCAGGTCTTTTTCCCAACCCTCCCTATTAAATGGCTTGGGACTCACACACACGCACACGCATTCACACCTACTGACAATTTAGCATCTCCAATTCACATATACTGCATGTTTCTGGATTGTAGGGGAAACCAGAGCACCCGGAGGGAAAGCCAGAGCACCCACGGGTAAAACCCAGGACATCTGGCTCAGCCGGGACTCGAACCGCGGACCTTCTTGCTGTGAGGCATTGTGCCTTAAGTTAAGACTTAACTGCCTTGTTTTAGCTGAACTCAATTTGCATGGATGTAAATTTCAGTTGTAGACGATATGGCAAATTTTCCACAATCTGACTAACTTTAATAGATTATAACACCACTGCGATCTAGACACCTGAATCAGTCCTTTTAAAAAAGCACATTCAACTACATCGTACATCTGGATATATGTTCTTCTCCATCATTGGATGAATAACTGCTGTCATGATCAATAGAAAATATACACAAACTATCTTTTAAATTAAATTCCATTTGCCACCTACTTCCAGTGGGTGGTTATAATGCAACGTTAATTGCATCCGGCAAATAGCATTGCGATTTGTGAATAATGTGCCTTCTATAATAAGCATAATTCACAGGCCTTTATTGAAAGGAGGCATGTTTGCATGGAAGAAAATTACAATAACTTTAATAAGTTTAAATACGCTGCATCGTTATTACAGTGAATTTAGCAACTGGTTAAACTGGATTGTGGGTTTGTGAAAAGACGCTGGTTTTTGAGCTAAAATACCACATTCAAAAGTGGCTGTCTGTTTAGAGAATTCATCACTGTGCCACATATTCAAGACAAAATGTTTCCACTTTTTGTTAGAGTAGCGGTTCTATGCATCAGCAATGGTGACCTGTACAAAATCTGCCATCTTTCTCCTAAACGTGTTGCACAAGTTTGCTGTAAACCCAGGAAGCATGTAAAGCGGATTCAGCTCATAATGGATATTCCTGGGCCCAATTCATCAAATGTTCCAGGTTTGCTTTCTCACAGGCAGAGACTATGTAAATGCATCCCAGGCTCCTTTGGGAGATAAGAGGGGGCCAAACGGCACATTGTTTATTGGGAGTTGTGTTCAACATAAATCATCCAGCCACAAAGACAGAGAAGATAACTCACCTTTCACTTTGTTTTTCGTTGCCACCTCTGAGAGCATGAAATGGAGAAGAGAGATGGAGGAACAGGGATGAAGGGGGATGAGAGAGAGAAAGAGAGAGAGAAAGAGAGAAACGAGAGTGATTAAAAAATCCTCAGCATATACTCCTGAAGTCTCCCATTAAATTAAATTAAATTTTTAGTCCCCCCCCCCCCCCCCCCCCCAAGTGAACTTTCTTCAGTGGAGCATAAAAGGTGACGATTTCCCCACGCAATTGCAACGAATGGAGGCTTTCAAGCTTCAAATCAGATGTAAAAGCACTATAAAAGTATCTTAACCCGCCAGCTTAAAAAAAAAAAAAAAAAGTTGCCAGCCCCTGCCAGCATTTTTGATAGTCTTCACAAAACGTTCATGGCCCCCATAATATATTTGTTGTATGAATATCTGAACATGCATGCAGAGCATCAAAAGAAAGAACAGAGCCTCTGTTGTTTTATTCTAGCTTCATGCATTCTTTTTTATCAACACTTGAATGTGGGTAAGTTTCATGCAAAAAACAACATTTTGAACAAAAAGCCTCAAAAAGCAGTCTTGTTCATAAGAATTCATGATAGAAGTAGGGTGTCTCCATTTTGTGAATTATATTACTTGCTTCACAAAACAAGTTTGAATGTTTTGTTCATGAAACAGTGTGATCTGATTGTTGAATTCAACTAATTCAGCTTCCACTGAGACCCAAATGATCAGGTTGCAACTTATCCACTCACTGGAGGGGAAGAATATAACTGCAGGGAAAAGAGCGACTAGAACATTGTTCAGTCTCCTTTTGTGTTCCACAGAGGAAAGAAAGTCCTACAAACAACATAAGGAAGTATCCCTTTAATGCCTAGAGAGTTTACAAATGAAATACTACTACTTCTCTTTGTTCAGAGTTGAGCGTTTGCTCATGTTTGAATGCATAAGCTTAATACTTTCATTATGCCTGACCTTCTGCTTTGCAAGCCTCCTGCCATAAACATCGCCTTGATGAGGAGCGTAACGGACATATTTTACAGCATGCACCATCTGTATAGACTTCTTTACAGACCCAGCTGAATAATAATCATAATAATCATATACAACACTTCATTGTCAATATGGATATGTCACATCAAAGATGAGGTGAGACTAAGAACCGAAACGACACTGCCACCATTTTTGTTGCATGAAGGAAAATGACGGTAAAATCCCCATAAATGCATTTGCGCTTCTCAACTTCGAATGTGATCCATTCAAGGCGATGAATAATTCACGCGGAACACTTTTTCTGACAACTTTTATGACTTTGACAGTACATAGGTTGAAAAGTTCATCATATTTGGATGTGACAGACAATTCTGAGGCAGCACTGTAAAAAATGCACTGTATATATTCTGCACGACCAGCTTAAGAGTTGTTTAGTGAAGATAACAATTGGAAGACTATCTAAGGGAGTGAACTCAACATTAGCTAATCAAAAAAGATGTACATTTTTAGGAACATTTGTATTGCTTATACTGTAAGTTGCTCACAGCTCAAGAGACCAGGAGTTCCCAATGATGTTTTAAGAAACTTTCAGAAAAACCCCTGAGATCTGAATCAAAATAGACATAAATAAGACAATTGTTGTCATACAAAAAAGGGAATAGATTATGAATAATAGAGTTCAGACAATGTGGTATTGACTTTAGCAAATCTAAGAACAGCTTGAGAATTTTTTGTCGAGATACATGAGATAAATATCTAAGATTATTGTGTCCAATTACACTGCATTTAATCTCATGTCTAGCAGAAACTATTGATTTGCAATTGTAATATTATTAAATATTGCATTTGTGATTTTTTTCCTCCACACACAATGATCTTGTAAACAGCCATTTAACCTGAGGGCAAATACTACACTGGTTTTTGTAATAACCTTGAAGCCTCTTTTGTGCCACTGCAATTGTTCCCATTTTGTTAAAAGCTGTTATGTGATATTAGTGGGTGTGTACTTGAGTATGACATTGAATACTGTCATTTATTTTGTATGAAAAGCAATTTTAGGACACAAGGATCCTCAGTCAATGACATACAATGCCGGGGACACACTTCCCGACTAGCTGAAACATTCTAAGCCTAAACTGAACACACTAACTGTTTCTAATGACTGCAGCACATTTTAAACACCGACTGTGAAGACCGACTAAACGCAACTGTCTCTGACTCGCGCGTTTGGGCATGATCAGTCGTAAGTATCAAAATATTCATAATCGGCCTTACAGTCGTTAAGTGTGTCCCCGGCTTGAGACTGTCAAAGACATATAAGAGTGGACAAATCTTTGTTAAATATGCCAAGTTTTTAGAAACGCAATGAATTATTTTCTTTGTATTCATGTTGGTTTCTTAATGTTAACTAACTTTAGACAATTTAATGTACATGTCATGTACATTTCATGTAATGTAGCCATGAAGTAAAAAGAATTGACATTTTATGTACATGTGAGTGTACACATCTTAAAGAGGACTTATGCCCTTTTACAAAGTCTTGATTTTGTTTTTGGGGTCTACTATAATAAGTTTTCACGTTTGATTGTTTATAAACACATCTTTCACAGTTTGAAAGAAAAGTTATTTTTGTCAAGATGTACAATTTTTTTTTCCAATTCCAAATATTATGAATTATTACCTGATAAATATCATGTGTTGGGAGTCGACCGTGCTTTGTTATACATGACCGATTCTAATGATACTCCAAAGTCATGCGAGTTTGGGATCAAACACATTAAATGGCCACCAGTTCCACAAGTACTGGCAGTTAAATCTCCTTGACCCTCACAAATAACAGTTCTCAGGCCCGAAACCCCTTATTAATCAAATCGCTGTGAATTGGCACGTCGATCTAGAGTTTAACGAAGGAGTCATTGTTTTTCACACTCGTTAATCTCTCTCATTCTTTCGCCTTAGCCAACCACCCCCGACCCCCCTGCCTACATGGAAGTTATTAATCTCTGACTCTCCGCACGGTGTCGGAATCTAATAGTGTTGACAAAGTCAGACTCCATGATAAGATTCTCCTTGCTGTAAGCGGAAAATATTTGCCAGATCCTGAGAGGAATACCAATGGATACAAGGATCCACTAGAGAGCAAAAGCTCTTAATCGAACTCTATTTGCTCGGCTTTCACTCTTTTTTTTGAATATGTTACCCCCTTTTGGGTTGTTTATGGGAAGTAGTGTGACTGACAAATAAAAAGCACTCCAAAAATGACATTACAATAAAGAGAGCAAATGCTACATCTGACAAAGACAGATTCAGAGGCTATGTGAGCGAACATGAATTATTAATAATCTTGTTTGACACCTCACCTCAATCAAAGAAACATGAATTAGCAAATTACAGTTTATTGGATTTTTTGTGTGAACTGGTGATTCCTATTTATTCTTTTCAACACTGCAGGGAATGTCTTCCAGCCAGACGCTGAATATCATCAAACGAATAGCAAATTACAGTATATTTTGCTTAAAATGAAGCATATCTGTACTTACCATTAAAGGATTCAACTTTATACAACTTTAACCATTCTATCTTGCATTTGTGGCATAATGTTACTCCGGAAAATAATTTGACTTGTCCCCTGAGCTTTTTATATTTTAAAAGTAAAAATGCAATAAGAGTATAAGAGTAAAATAAATAAGAGAAAACCATTCTAGAGGCTTTAAAAGCAGAAATGGAAAGCATGTATTTTTGTTACAGCACCAACACTATTTTTTGAGCTGGACCATCTTTTCGTGCTGTTAATACTTTTCAAAGGAGAATGAATGTCTGGTTACGTCTGGTTACCACCGTCACTGGTGTCATGACAATGAAGTTGAACAAATGTACACAGACAATGTCAGGAACTGATTTTTTCACACTAGTCTAATGCAAACACATAAGTTTCATGTTCTGATGCCAACACATAAGTCTCATTATACTGTACTTTAAATGCTGTTGTTTAATTAGCCATCTGACAGCATACTCTGCCTCAGCAGTTCAGGTGCAGTCACATTTGTTCTCTGCGAAATCCAGTCATTTCAATAGGAATCCATGGGTTTCGCATTAGAGCGATGTTTAGGTTTTAAAGTCTCCCTGTAGTCAGTCATTTTATCCCTTAAAACTAACCTTTTATCACCAAAATTACATATTTAAATGTTTTTCCTTGAAAAAAAATTCTTCATGCCTTAGAATAGCTTTTACAAATATGTAAATTACCCCGCCTCCACTCACTCACACCAGCTCAGAGATCCACTCACTGATGATCACACGTTGACCTTATTGGTTATAAGGTACTTTGTGATGACAGAAACACCCACGATTTCCAACCGATTGTTGTCATGGTTTCAGATTAGTTCAGGTGTTTGTCATTAATTATCCTTGTTCACACATGTATTAAGCTCCTTCTGTTTCTGTTCATTGCGGTTGGGACTTGTCTGTGCATAGATGTGTTGTATGCTGCTCTCTTTGTGTGGATTTATTAAAGACTGCCCATCATCTTGATAATCGTGTTGATGTATTTCTACAACACGGTGGTGTGACACCTAGGAAGTCCCATTAAAAATATGTTTTCCAATTTTTTCCTATAAAAATCAATCAGTCACAATGCAGACTGCACACAGACATGAAGTGGTTAGATTTTAACTAATTTACACACGCGCCCTCATAATCTTTCATCAAAATAACTTCCCCTCACATCTCTCTGATGACGTGTGTACTGGTGCGAAGACGGGACAACCTGTCACATGAGACCGCCTCCAATGCTGGAGATCCAACGCCTCCAACTCTGGGGTGCTTCCCGTACAACGACGTAACTCGCTGCTTAACTACCATAGTGCGATGCATCGTTGAAGAAATCAACTAGCTAGCCACGACTGTTTCCCGAAACCATATTGTCACAAATTGGTCGTTCAACTGCGTTGGTTTATGACGTCAGTGCTGGGAACGTTACTTTAAAAAAGTCATTAGTTATAGTTACTCACTACTTGTTCCAAAAAGTAACTGAGTTAGTAACTGAATTACTCTATAATAAAAGTAACTCATTACCAGGGAAAGTAACTATTTGCATTACTGTAAAAAAATATGTTTTTTTTGCAGTTTTCACAAGTCAGTTGAAATGAGTAGAACAGAAGAAGTGCTTATATTGCACCTTGAAAATGCCAAGTTTTCATCGGATTGCTCCTGACTCGCCATCTCTGCTGCTTCATCGAATCTCTGTTTAGCTGTTGTTGTTGTTGTTGTTGTTGTTGTGTGTGTGTGTGTGTGTGTGTGTGGCGCTTGTGCTGGCATGTGTGTAAAAACACTGGATCTGATTGGCTACCAGGAAACATGACTCTGCCTTAGCCAATCATAATCGCTTACCTCGTCATTAACCCACCTCCTCACTAGCTGTGTGAGCCACGGAGTGCGTTCGGATTACAGTTTATTCAATCAATAGCCTACACACTAACCTTTACTGTCTATAATAGTAACGCACATAGGCGTCGATTTCGGTGGGTACACGTCCCCACCAGATTTTGTCATGAGTCATGTTGTACCCACCACTTTTTGAAACATTGAGGCACGGATGTTAATACAAATAAATAAAACATCTCCAGTTAGCACAGCATTCATTTAGTTGGCTATTAAATAAGAGATCTAGCGCTAAAATGTGTTGTTTTTGAAATCAAGCTGAGCGCTCGTTCCAGCTGCTATCAGTTGCATGGATAGTTGTTCTCTTGTGGCTCGCGCTGTCGCGCACAGTCTTCACTAGG
Source organism: Meda fulgida (assembly GCA_030578275.1). Lineage (NCBI taxonomy): Eukaryota > Metazoa > Chordata > Actinopteri > Cypriniformes > Leuciscidae > Meda > Meda fulgida. The sequence continues at coordinate 26,143,261 of CM060630.1, read as the reverse complement.
ACGCGCGCTTCAATCTATCGCCGTTGTGGAGACTTCGTTCCGGTGAAATCACAAAATAAAATGCACACAAACGTGTCCCTGCTGAACAAATTCAGTTTTGATGAGAGAGAAAAAAACAACTATACAAGTGCGGATTCGAACCCGTATCCTCTGACACGCATGGCAATTGATCTACCACTAGACCAATTAAGAATTCAAATAACAATTGCGGATCGATGTATTTATTTACTAGTTGAGCAGAGAGGCTGCACAGTTTGTACCAGGATTTCTGAAAATGCACTTCCGAATGTGTCTCTGTCCCCAGCGCATTTCAAACCAAACTGACGCCCGTGGTAATTCCAGTAACGTCCAGTCCAGAGTAAACTGGACTTTCATTTCAGTAACGTTAACGCCGTTGTAACGACGGGAAAAGTAATTAGTTAGATTACCCCGTTATTCCCAACACTGGACGTCATGCAGGTGTTGGAGTAATAACTTCTTTTAATGAAACTGTTTGAGATCGAATTAATGCTAGATGTTTTGATATAAATAACAGACATGGCATCTGAGGAAGATTTCTAATTTTTCTCAGTTGTTTTGCTTTATTTCCAGATTCGCACGTTCGCACATGCGCAGTCTCCAATAAGGGTGTTTTAAATCTCTTGACAAACTAAAAGACGTAAATGACATTTGAATTCTAAATAAAAGACACAGGTTGTATTGAATGTCAGCTTGCTTATTTTGCTCAAGATAAGGATTTATTGAGTCCACATGTCATGCAAACTAGAAACTATGCTTCTAACCACAGCTCGGGAGCTGACGTTCCAACCACACAACTTTGCGATGCTGTTTGCGAATATTCGCTGGAACGATGGTTTCAGGAAACACAGACTCGTTGAACTATGCTGATAACGACGGAACTTGCGACCATAGTTGGCTATCGATGCTTTCGGGAAACGCACCCCAGAGCGGGTCGAGTATGACAGGTAACACATAGATGCCAATAAAGAACCTTTATTTTTAAGATTGCATGAGTATTTTTTTAAAATGGTGTGTCAAGTTACAAATACTGTCTAACTTTTCAAATCAGCCTAATTACTCAGTCCTCATGAATGATTGGTTGTTCAGGCAATCACACCGACTAGTCAATTTGAAAATCTCGGCCCAGAATGCAAAAAAGGCTTAATTGTGCTAAAAATAGGCTCCAGTTTTGTATGCAAAATTTTACCTTTGGATCCAGGGGTGAAATGTGACACGGACAAGTTTTCGTGACATTTACCTGTCTATAAAAATGAATCTGGCCAATTAGCTCGTTTCTGCTCGTGGAGGTTCCTGCCTCTGGGCTTTGCCTTAGTAACCACTGTTTCTCTTTCGGCCGCTCTCCTCCCGTGTTCTAAGAGACCGCAATCCCTTCTCACACGTTCATTTCTCTCTCCAATGCTTTTTCTGGCAGGGCCTATTTCTGATACCTGCCTGCGGGCGATGTGAAGAGAAGGGGGAGTCGGTCCCCACGGTGATTAGTCTAACCAACCATGAGAAAGGGTTTGTCCTCCAAAGCTGAGAGAACGAGGCCCTCCAGTGCGCTCGCCATGCGGCCGGAGGAATCATACCTCACATTGCCAAACAGAGAGAGTCCCTCGGGCACTACGGCTGCGACTGACCCCACGTCAAAGAGTAACCTATCATTCTCAGGCCAGAGGAATAAAAAAATAAATCCATCAGAAAGCGCAATAAAGCTTGACACGTGTTTTGATTTCTGCTATCGTGAACGTAGCTGTATTTGTTGAAGTATTTGTATATTACCATTTTGGTCATTATCATAACATTATTGATTGCTTTACTTAGGATTTTGAAATATGGCTAGCTAGTGATGACATGTGTAAAACTAAGCATAGCCCTCATAACCAGAGCCTGAATGTTTTCAATGCCTCAAAACTTTCTGCAATGTTGCAAGATTTTGAAGCTTTCCCCGGAGAAACGACCTGCTAAAGCAACTGAGATCAGCAGTCGGCGAGTGCCAACTTAAGGAGACTTCCATTGCCCTGATAAGAGTGAGAGTCTGAGGAAGGGAAGATAGAAAACACTCCATATGTTCCATTAGGACATTATAAAGACTTGAATGAGATCTTGAAGCTCCCATGTGTACAGTCTGAATCAGTACATTTTGCAGTAGCAAAACCCTGTTGATTCAACTAGAATCATGAATATTATTATTTATTTAAAAGATTTAATTTTTGTGTCACTTCAAACAAGTTTAAACAAGTTGCAAATAGCAGCAATAATACAACAAAATAAAGCTTTTTTAAGAAAATATGACTGTTCCCTTGTTCCCTAATGACTTCCCATTCAAACCAAAAAACATTATTATTTTTTTAAGATAAAGATCTTTTTATATCACTTCAGACATATTTAAATAGAAAACAGCAGCAACAATAATAAAATAAAAAAATATATAATGTGATTTGCTTATTTAAACAAGAAACATGAATTACATTTTTTAATAACCTCAAACATTTATAAATAGAAAGGGACAGCAGCAAAAATAATACAATTACAAGAAATTATACACATTTCTGAAGAAAACGTGACTGCAGAAATTCCGTGCAAAACCATGTGTATTCAACAAGAATGGTGAATTTGAAAGATTTTATAACACTTTTCAGAAACTTTAATAGCAAATAGCATCAAAAAATAATTATCAATAAAATTAAATAAAAAAAAATTGGAAAACAAAGTGATTGCTTTCTAAGAATTTTTTTGATATCACTTTAAAAAAAATTAAATAGCAATAATTAATGAAAACCAAATAAAAAAATTGTCTATCTATCTATCTATCTATCTATCTATCTATCTATCTATCTATCTATCTATCTATCTATCTATCTGTCTGTCTGTCTGTCTGTCTGTCTGACTTTCTTCGTATGAATACAAGCAGCTGATTCTAATTGTGGGTGAACTAATTAACTTGTATTCCTAACATTTCTTAAGTACAGTGGTGTTAGTGAACTGAACAAACCCATCACCTTGAATGCGAACAAGAGTAGTAGTAACTCTTGCCTTAGCAAGTGGCGCTAATAATACCAACATGATATTTCTGTCTTTATTGGTTCCCGAGGGAAAAACACCTGACAATCCAGGCATGCCCACAACACCTGAAGCAGAGCAGCAGTCCTCCTCTGCATGAAGTGACAGTCTGCTCAATGTCACCCCATGCTGTCCTCCTCACCTGTGGCCAACAGCATGTGAATAATTCAACATCTCTGTATTATTAATGAAGAATGAGCTGTAAGTAATGGCCGATGCCTGGGGCCATTTACAGTGACAATGCTGAACAAAATTCCAGAAGCAAGGAAAAACCCATATAAACAATGTTTCCCTCGGGAACATTTAATGCCGTGTACCTTTACCGTTTCATTCCCCACATTGTCATAGAGTTACTCTTAAAGGGCAGACAGGAACGAATTAATTGGTAAAAGGTTAAAACTAAATTACGTTAGCTGGGCAAAACGTCTGAGGCGCATTTAAAAGACAATCACACATTGGTATAAAACCTTGCAAACAGCTTTGTGTTCTCTCTTTGAAAGAATGGAAATATTTTAAAGATATTATTACACTGACATAGAGGGGGAAAGAAGAATAGCAATGAAAATGGAGTTACAAATAAGTAACTCCATATTTCTTTTTCCGAGAAAATACCACAGAAAATAGCAAAGCACAACTGATGAACTACAAGGAAATCTTGGTAAATGTCAAACCAAATAACTTTTGTGGCTTTTTATGTAGCATTAAAATGGTATAAACCTATGTTTAGCCAAAGGCTAAAATTATGCTATAAGGGCATTTACCTTGGTATATTCTGTAGATCTGGTATTTTCTAGCAGATTGTAATAATCTCACGTAGACAGATTTTTGACTATTGTTATAAAGTTTTGGCCCACTTTACAGCTTATTCTGGCCATGAACCGACCACTTAGACAGGAAGAGAATTGTGTTCCGAATATGATCGAAAGTCTTATGGGTTTGGAACGACATGAGGCGGAGTAATTAATGACACAATTTTCATTTTTGGGTGAACTATCTCTTTAAGTTAAAATAGTTTGCATGAGCGAGAGTATAAATGAAGATGCATAAGCGGACTAGTTAGCACGTCTTTAAACGTCACATGCAGAACAAATAATGTCCATGACAAGCCCCCCATGTTAGCTCGTGTTAAACACAGACTTTACTTCAAGCATTTAACTAAAAACCGTTCAAAAACCCATTGCCTTCAGGAGGACGCAAAATTGCCAACTCCGACTTCCCAGAATTTTTGAAATAGCTGCTGATTAAATCTTTAGCAAGTGCTTTCCAATTTTGTGCACAATATCAGGCAGTCCAAAGACATCAGTCCGTTCAGACTAGCTATAGTCATCCAGATAACATGAAGCTCTTTCAATAAGCAACTTTTCTTATCTTATGGAGTACAGCGTCAACAAATGTGTACAACAAATCTTTTTTGGACAGCTCTATCACTAATAATGATTTTTATGGTTAAATTGCATCTCAGGTGACATTAAATGCGTCTGAATCTTGTTTACATGTCCTAAATATTATAAACGCATATTCTTCAGTGTCATCTTGATTTATTTGTTCTTGTATCAACAGCTTAAAATTTCATTTAAAGCCGTTCCTTGTCTGACACCCTATGACAGAGACACCATGGTGTCTCACCACGAATGTAAACACATCACCACAACCTCAAACGCAGCATCAGTGTCACATATAAAGTCACCGAGGCAGAAAAAGAGCTGTTAATTAATTTCAATGTTTATTTCTTCAGGACTGCCATATTAGACACAGGACTGTCATACTGCGGGTGAACACGGGTCTTTCGGGTCTGTCCTCGAATATAACCACCTTTCATTTGGCATATGGCTGGAGCTTTAGAAAATGCTTTGAAATTAAGCTCCCGTTGTATGCTTCCCCGTGGAACACGGCATGCAGATAAGAAAGAAACGGCCTCCAAACTGCAGGTAACGGAGTATTCAACCTTCTGCAGTCCTTATCTGACACCTCCCCTGAGGAAAAACGACCCGTCAACACTGCACCTCACGCTCACCCCTGACTTATGTCTACAACGCGGATGACATTGGCGGCTGTGTGTCCGTACACAAATAAACCATGTTTAGAAGTGCTGATCGGCCGAAGTGAAAAAGCTGTGCTGCTTCCTTTGAGTTGTTGCATGTACATGCGAGTCAAGAACATGCTGTTGGAAAGTCATTTTAATATTGTTGTGATGACCACGCATTCAAAACTGTGGCCCCAAAAATGTCAGAGTGTCATCAAACACAACTAATATTCATAAGCACATGATGCTAAACAGTTTTCTGAGCGGATGCATGAAGTCAGGTCTCCTCATGTTCACACAAGTGAGGAACCACAGCTGTAGTTCCTCACATTAACTATGAACATGTTCCACTAACATCTGACAAGTTATGTCATAGTTTTTAACAGCAGGGAAGGACGGGGTAAGATGTGACTAAGGCCCTGGTCACACACCTGGTATTAACACGGAATACAAGTGAATGACACTAATACAGGTGTAAATAAGGTCTAAAACGTTTTGAGCTTGTCCAGTTTCGACCACTTGACACCAGAGGTATTCAAATGCATTTGCTTTCATGGTGTAAACACTCATGTGGTCATATGCATTCGAACAGCCACAAAAGACACTTAGTGACAATTAACTCTTTTAATTGATTGTCTATTATTATTTATCCTAATACTAGTGATGCATTATGGACAGTTTTTATGATTTTTAATTTTGTCTATTTTAAATAAATGTAAAAATGCATTTATTTTTTAGTGTAAAAATTAAACATTTTTCCATTTACTTCCCATAATAATAAAAGTAATAATTAATAATCATAACATATATATATATTATTATTATTATATTCTTTTTTAAATTTTTTAATTTTAAATTTGATTAAAGAAAACAATTTTGTAAATTGTTGCCTGAAAACTATTATCACAAATACATCTGCTTTTCTGTAGATAAAATTAGAGCATGCAAGATTGGAATGACTTGTGTGAATAATAATTTGGTGAACTACTTCTTTACCCTCTAACCCAATCATAATAAACCTCGATCTCTTCTTGAAATCCCTAGTTCTTCGTTAATTTGTTTTTTATTGCACAGCAAAATCCAGCAGAGCGTTGAATGACCCACATGCAGCAGGTACATGGGGTCTCTTGGCCCGAAGAATGGCGAGTTCAATCCATCTCTTTTCATGTTTCGAGCCGTCTCATGTCATTGTGACCTTCTCAAAGTCAGTGCCCTAAATCGGTTTTCATCCGTGTAAGCTGTGACCTTTCCAGCTTGGAGGCTTTTAGCCTTACCTGCAGCACCACACAGCTCCACCACCTGCTCCAAGAGCCCCGTCTGACAGAGAGCTAATGCTTCAGAGATCAACCAATCTCATTCACATCCTCCATGCCAGTCCATGGCATTTGTGTATTCAACCTTCTGAAATTCAACTTCAATAAACAAGAGGGATGTTATGACACCTCATGATATGATATGATGGCACATACAGCTGTGTGAGATCACTCTGGTCTGCTGCTCGCATTTTAGAAGCTATTAGTTTTGCTCTTTTTGTTTAGGATGGTATAGGATGGTATAAAGTGGAAAAAATTCAGTTAGTGGACAGACAGGATGGATAGACGTACGGACGGATGGACAGACAATCAGATGATTGAACGAACGATAGATAGATGGATAGATAGATAGATACAGACGATCAAATGAGTGAACAATAGATATATGGACAGACAGACAGACAGATGATCGAAAGAACGAACAATAGACAGATATAAGAAAGAGACAGACAGACAGAACGATCGAATGAGCGATCGATCGAAAGATAGACAGATATATAGACAGACAATCAGATGATCGAACGAACAAACAATAGATAGACAGACAGACGATCAAATGAGTGAACGATATAAACAGACAGACAGATGATCGAACAAATGAACAATAGATAGACTGACAATCAGATGAGTGAACGATAGATAGATAGATAGATAGATAGATAGATAGATAGAGAGATAGATAGATAGAGAGATAGATAGATAGATAGAGAGATAGAGAGATAGAGAGATATATAGATAGATAGATAGATAGATAGAGAGATAGATAGATAGATAGATAGATAGATAGATAGATAGATAGATAGATAGATAGATAGATAGATAGATAGATAGATAGATAGATAGATAGATAGATAGATAGATAGATAGATAGATAGATAGATAGATAGATAGATAGACCATTTTATCAGGGATAGGTACAGTAGTTTGAGAACTGAAAATATTCTGCTATAGCATAACACACACACACACACACACACACACACACACACACACACACACACACACACACACACACACACACACACACACACACACACACACACACACACACACAAATGTTCAAAGCAAATGAACAGATTGATTTGATTAACACAGCGCAGCAGGGAAACCAATCAGTATGCCAGTGTTGTTATTAATGGAAGTGGATGTGTTTGTACACAAGTCCAGAAATACTGCAATTAGCAAAGCATAGAGAACAATTATAGCATAATAGTTTGGATTAATGGCTGACACATCTCTGCATGGCATATAATAAAAGAAGTGACGCCACATTGCCACAAAAAAGAAACAATTTTATCTTGAGTACTATTACTGATGCTCTCAACGCATTTGCTCGGCCTCAAAGGTAAACCAGTTTGCTGCCTGTGTCTAGATTTCTTTTGTTTACTAGAATTATATCAAAAATATTATAATACAGATTTCTTTTGGAGCTCTATCCTCAAAACGGGGTGGGTATGTAATTACTCACGTATTGTTGTGAAAAGGGTCAATGATAAATAACGATGTCCAAGAATGAAAAATAATTTAAAAATGTAGTTTACAAAGCAAAATTCTGAGAAATGTAATTTGTTTTATTCAGATTGCTCTTATGTTTTAACAAACCATTTTTAACAAAATACTCAATCACTCTAAAAATCAATGTACCTGTCAACTAAACAATAACAACAAATTGTATTTTATTTACAGCCTGAATACACGTGAGTTTGCAGATATTGTTCAATCATGAATATAATATTTTCTTTGAGATATACCATTTAACAACTTGAACTAACCCTGCTATGTCATTACATGTCAAATTATGTGGTATTTTTTTATGTATTCTAACACACATCATGAGGGTCTACAGGGGTTCTCTCTGTAATATAATTTCATGTTTATGGATTTGTTGTTATATGACTTTTAAAATTGCTTACACCAAACTGACTTTGATCTTTTTTCTACTTTTTAAAGTACTTTTTTATCCACAAGAATTTCCTTTTCTTTTTTTTTTTTTACAATTCTAGGACAATTGCACCACCTTGACTTTAATTACTTTATGCAATTCATTTTAGTTCAGTCAATATCTATATGAACTGTATTCTGAATAAATGAATGGATCCATCATCCAAAAATGAGTTATGATAATTTACCCGAAGATCAATATTAAAAGCACCCAAATGAACATAAAGGAATGACAAGTATCCACCACATCTCTTTCGTTCCTGCTCTTTCTTTTTCTATTTTGACCAACAAAGATGTTGTTTCAAGCCGAAGTTACATGACTTCAAGTGCCGACAGCATGTCAGATTCCAAACGTGATCGCAGCGCTCCATCGCTCATGTTTGGATGTGCGCTTATTGATACAGCATCAGCCATAAATCTCTCATTTAATTTTCCTCAGAGAGACAAAATCAGAAAAATGGTCAAAACGCTCACATACGTAGGTCAGTTTTCATGAAACAGATTAAACCGAGTACTCGAGCAAACAGGAAATTCATTGTAGAAACACTATTGACAGTGCAATTTAATCCAGGACTAAGATTAATCTGTGTCTGGGAAACCGGCCCTCAGAAGTCCATGCACTGATGTGGACGTGTAGAACAGACCGGCTCTTTCCCGGTGGAGTTTCTAGACAAACAATTTCTTATGTCATGCTTCCATGAACACACATCTAATATGTACTCTTGGCATACACTGCTGGCAGCAAACACATTGAAAGGCAACCAGTGTTGATTCCACTGGGACGGAGGTATTGGGGGGGCAAAGTGAGCTGGGCAAAGTCCAAATTTAGGTGTAAGCACTTTTTTGCAGGTAGTTTTCTGATTTTTTTTTCTCTTTTGCGGAGGTGATTTATTTTTTAGTACAAAAAGAACAGAGGCTATGTATAGGAGCGGTTTGAAGCCTGCTCTTACATAAATGCCCTGTAGGGATAAAAGTCCTACACTAAACTGCAGATTCCTCTGCTGCTGTGGATCGAAAGCTGAGCCGTGTTATTTTAGAAGCAAAGTCATTTTATGGAGTTTGTCAAGTACAATCTAAGGGTGGGTTCACAACTGAGTTTGGTTCGCTTGGTTCATTGTGTATTGAACACAATTGAAAATAGCCTGAAATGTTTGAAAAAAAAAGTGCATTTCTGATGATCTGTTGTGATATTAGTACTAAGAGTTTTGAAAATGTACCAATTGCTTGTGAAAATTGTGCCAAAGCAATTAAAAATACTAATAAACAATAAGTTAGTTTATTGAGGCAAAAGTTGTAGTTAACAGTGAGTTTATTATTAAGTGTTCCGTTCCCCAGGCAGCTTTCTGTGTGTGCGCTCCGAGTCGGAGCCAAAACGCGAATGGGCTTCAGATACGAACCTAAACGCGCACACACAAATGTCAAAAACCCTTTTTGGAGCGTATGAACATAAATACAGTGGGTTATGTCTAAAGTAAACGTACACCGTTGAGAAAGAAAACGCGTGTGTAACAGTATATTGGATCCGTGCATTAGCTCTTAAAGTGACAGCAGCCTATAATAAACATGAAGTCTGTCATTAATGATCATCAACAACAAATGACTTCCTGACTTTAACTGGATAAATTATTTGAATATGGATTAATCTGTAATTAATGTGTACAGAAAGATTATGAGGTGTTATTTTACATTATTGCATTTCTTTTGTAGGCTAATACCACTGTTAGTACATCTTCCTGAAAAACTTGAAACACTGTTTATTTGTATTTTCATTCTGTTGTATTTATTTGTCCATCTTGTTTGTAATTAGTTTATTTGTATTGCTGACTGTTTACTTTATTTTGAGGACCTTTTTCTTACATTAGTTAACCTAGTATTAGTTTTTGCTGAAGTATCGTTAATTGTGAAATTTCACTGATATTTAAAATTACTCGTGAAAGAAGACTTTGAGCAGCTATACATAAAAGCACTATAAGTACTCAACAATATTTTTTTATTTAAAGGACAGACTAAAATTGAATCCATCACTAACCCAAACTCTTCCCTAATGCATTTGTACTTATTCAAACTTGAAAAGTTAGTGACTTGACATGAACCAATGACACCAGTGACATCAAACCCATGACAAAATTGTAATATTTATGCAACACAGCCATTAAACATGGAATAGATGTGGTTTATCACTTGACACTTTATTTTGTTGCGCCTGGTTATTTATTAATTTATTTTTATATAGTTTGTCCAGGGGTCAGCAATGACTACCTCCATTCCTCCAATTAGCATGCCAGATGACAGCAAGGTGAAAAGGTGAGATCGGCCTTTCTAAAGTCGTTCTTAAAATTCAACACTTTCCACTGTGAGTCTTAGCTCTGGAAGCGCAAACATTAAACACAGACAAAGACAAAAAAGGAAACTCGTCAATACGACACTGAAATTGAAAGACCAAGAGTTCAGGAAACTCATCAAGTTTAACTCAAACAAGGTCAACGTGACGCTTCGCTCCCAAAAAAATGACACCAGCCTGTATTCTCATTTGGCTCGCGGGCGGCTTCAGGTGAGTCTCAAGGTCGCCCGTTTAATGATCAAACCCCACTGAGTACAAGAAGATGTGTCTGCAAGTGAGCCAACATACACAGCATCTGAAAACAACCATTATTATGTGGCCCTGTGCGAGGAGACTCGGTCCTGCTGACATCGGCGGTCCATGGGCTCAGACGCATAGCAACCACTTAACTGGGTCCTGGGAATCCAAGGCAACTGCACGCCTCGCTAACACCCCTGTTGACAGGGCGATTCCCAATAACTCAATTTCCGGCCCAGTAATTTACTCCCGGTCCCTAGTGCCTCCTCCGCTCGAAACAGCCGATATATCGGCCAAACAAGGACTGACAACTTTTTGTTTACATAGGCCTCTTTATTTGCTGTCGTGAATATTTATGAATGTCCTGCGGGGGGTCAGTCACGCTAAATTACCATGGGTTCTTATAAGTGCGCAGAAGCGAGGGATCTCAAGTGCTTGTTCAGCTCACTCGGTTGTGGTCCAGAGAGAGAGAGAGAGAGCTAAATTCAAGCGTTCGGCGCCCACGTCCCCTCCAAACAAAAGCATTTGTCTTTTTAATGTTTCACACACATTCTTATGGGTTCTAACGGATTTTTCTCCACTCCGAGCGCTTGTCTCAGATCCTACCAGTTGCGGTCATCAATTACAATCTGGAGATAAATTACTGAGAGATCGCAAGGCTGCACTTACTACGCAATTCGAGATATAGGAACGAGGCCAGAGATTCAAGGTCAATAAAAATCCCAGTGCTGCTGCAATCCCAGCAGCTCGTGTAAGATACATGTCGACAGCTAACAGTTACAACCGCCATGCAACCAATACAGTGAAGTGTCAAGCCGTGTCAGTCAGTTTGTGACGGATGCAAGCCTTCACATTGTTTTCGTATGCTACAAATAAAATAAAGGCAAGTTTAGAAGTGGACTGTCACATTATTGTATGTTGCCAAAGGGATGAACTACCATTCGCTTCAGTTAGGTAATCTGTCTATTATCAATTTATCTTTTTAAAAAGGTGTCAAAATTGTGGCTTAGCGCTCCGTCACCCTGAGAAATGTCGCTCCGACACAAGATGTGTGTTTGATTCGGTCTCACATACTTCTTGATCCCATATAATAATAATTAAAAAAAAACAGAATGTTCTTTTAAAAAGACTACATTTGATCTCGAAAATTTTATTATCCTGTTATGCAGCTCCTGCTCAAGCATTTCAACTTTATTCATTATTTTATTCAACACAATTAATTAAAGTTTATTAATAAACCTTTTTATTAAAACAAACAAACAAACAAACAAACAATAAATAAAGCCTTTGTTTCAAAGTCAGTTAAAAAATGAATTATCTTTTGATGTTAGCATATCAGATTCTGTAATTTTTCAAACCAGATGGAATGTTTTAAAATGGAAAAAAAGCAACTAATACCATAAAACATCACAGAATTAATTTAATTAATTGATAATCCATTGTTGATGCCTGTGCTGCTGTTTTTCCACCAAAAATATGTAAATAAATAAAAAATAGATTTGATTAGAGAGAGGAAATTAAGAAAAAAAATACCTGGAATTTTCTAAATAAATAAATAAATAAATAAATAAATAATCACTTTTTATGTTAGAAGTTAGTGTAGCACCCACTGACTTGGCAAAAAAAATAATTTATGAAAATATTTCAAATATTTAGTACAGTAAGAATTCACCTCATGTGTACTGTACTTAATTGTGATATGATAAACAATAAATATCACTTCCATCTTCAAGCACCGATGAAAATATGCTTTCATTTCAAGTGCATCTTGAAAACATGAGTGTGTGCATCTGCGCTGTGTTTCAAAAGAGCTAGCGGTGTACCTTCACCTTCCCATCATCCCTTAACCAGGACCCCAGCGCACTTGTCACCGGGCCAGTCTTTCAGCATCCCTACTTGACTGTGCGCGTGCCCTGAGGGAGAAATCCGCTCACACAATCCTCTCGGAATGAGAAGAGGCTGTTTTTAATGGCTCCGAGCGCTTAGCATGGCAGCAGATGGGAGTCCAGTTGGCACGGCTCTCATTATTGGAGCTTGAAGCCATCCTCCGTCCCACCACCACCTGTCCGGCAGGTCTAATGCCACCCCAGCACCTGGCCAAACCATTACATGTTATGATCAGGGATCAAGATGGGCGGCATCGCAACTTCTTGCTTCATTTGTCTGATCACTGGAGAGAGGAAAGCACTAATGGTGGCATATGCAGTCACCTTACTGAAGAGTGATGTTTTTTTAGCAGTAAGACTTCTTCGCCAAAGTTTTTCTTTCTTGCATCATGTTCCATCTATTTTGGCTTATGAAATCAAGCACGGATCCTCAAAGACCCAAATATGTCTAACGCAAAGATGGGGATAAAAACGGACAGCTCCAACAGTGATATTTCTCTAAACATCAGACTGAACACATAAATCACGTCGAACAGTGATTTTATGCCCTGTGACTGGACATCATATCATCAGACGGTTGAGTTTGATCATTCGTCAGAGCTCACTGGGTTTAGTAACAGCTGATTCCAGTGGTTTCTTCGAAAAAACTCCCAGACTCTGAAATGAGGCACTTTTTAAAAAGCTGACAATGCCCATCCAGCATCCGGCGTAATTACCTCCTCATTTAGATCACTAAACAGTCCTGGAAAAAAGCCAGACTTTCTCTCTGTCACTTAAATTTACTTTCCACTTCTTGTCTACTTTAAAGTTTTCGGAGCTGAATGACATTTAAGAGCTGTTGGCTTACAGAGACCCAAGTTCGAATCCTTTAAATCAAGGCAATGTCACGAAATCCATTTCCTTGGTGTCTTCTTTGTTAGCTAAAGGGTCAATAAGCAGGCTATTATGTTAATTTATAAAAAATAAAAAAAAATTAAAGAAGTTTAGACAATGACTTCAATACAAATGTGATTTGCATATTTTATATTTTTGTATTACAAATTACTTTTAATGGGGCAAAAAGAAATAAATTTGTATATAACTGTCATGAGATATCCTTGAAAAAAGTGATGAAAATCATAAAAAAAAATAATACATGCTATTTATCAGAAAATAAAATCATCATATAGTCAGAAAATCACGATATTTGTAAAATAAATGAAAATTATAAAAATAATAATATACTAAAATAAAGCAATATCATTCAAAAAGTTTGGGGTCAGTAAGATTTTTTTATATTTTTGAAAAACGTTTCTTATCCTCAGCAAGGCATTTACTGTATTTGATCAAAAATACTGTGAAAGAGTATTACAATTTAAAATAACTATTCTATCGGAATATATTTTAAAATGCCTTTTTTTTCTGTGATGCCAAATCTGAATTTTCAGCATCATTACTCCAGTCTTCAGTGTCACACATCTTTCAGAAATCATTCTAATATTCTGATTTGCTGCTCAAGAAACGTTTATTATTATTATTATTATCAATGTTGAAAACAGCTGTGCTACTTCTTGCTGAATAAAAGCATTCATTTATATTCTTTTTGTCAACTTTACCCCAAAAGTTTTTCCTTTTCATTATTTCGGACATCCTTGTAGCTGAATTTAATTGGAACAGATTTCCATCAAGAGCTCCATCATCAGAAATGAAGGTCTGTCCCTTTAAGCTCATTGTTGCTGATGTCATCATAACCAGGATTGTGATTGTGAGTTAAAGGACATCCGAGGCGAATACTGTTTTTTCCCTGGGTCTCTCCAGGGATGAGCCACTATATATAAGGAATGCATTTCTTATAGTTGGAGACACAATGAAAATAATACATTGGGCATTTATCCAATAAACAAGAACAACACAAAACAAATTAGGATGAATGATGCAATTTCTTTCTCATCCCCTTTAGGCATAGAAGTTCCTTTACTTAATTAGATGCTTACCATAAACAACTTGCGAATATACTCAAGACGCACAATGTATTTACACAATGTATCGCTTTGCATTCAGATTGGTTTGAGAAATAAGTACAGCCGGAAGCATCTTTGAGCTGAATATATATATATATATATATATATATATATATATATATATATATATATATATATATATATATATATATATATATATATATATATATATGTATATATATATATATATATATATATATATATATATATATATATATATATATATATATATATATATATATATGTATATATATATATATATATATATGTATATATATGTATATATATCTTGTAAAGTGCAAACCTTAACATTCAGGTTATTACAGAAGGGCCGTGTGATGCAACGACTGCGACAGTGGATCTTCATCCATCATAAGTAATCTGCCGCTTTTTGCCCAGATTTTGGGTGATATCCGGCGCCGAGAACAAACAGCCCATCTGTCACAAAGACTTTGCCTCAGCAAACCACCTCTCTCGACCTCGGAGAGTGGCCACAAGACTTCCAAAATATCAGTACAATATCAACATCAGTCGCCAGTGATATAGTGCAGGAAATGAAGGAACCGAGTGCTGTCAGATCGGGACATGTATATTAGGATCTGCCAACGCCCAGATAACCTGAACTGCATGTAGCATCACATACTAAAATACTTACAAATAAAAAAACCTTGCAAGAAGGGCATGGCTGCATTTCATTTTATTTGATTTATTTTTACAAATATCATGCATTTTTGAATCATGAATATATATATATATATATATATATATATATATATATATATATATATATATATATATATACATGATATTTGTATATGCGTTGTGACCAACATCCAGGAAGAGATTGTTGTCATGTGACAAGAAAACCATAGTAAGATTGTATCTATTGGCTTTTTATGAGAAAGGGACACTTTAATTTTTTAATTTTTTTTTTTTTTTACAATGAAAAATGTTTTGAAAATAACATGTTGTAAACTCACATGCATTTCAGGTGCAAGACAACTTTATTTCAATTTTATTTTATTTACTTTTTATTTTACTCTTATCTTTATTTTATTTTTTTTACTTGTTAACTTGACATGTAACTTGACATTTGAGTCATTAATGTACCGGTAAATTATTTGTAGAAAACAGTTTTATTGCTTTCTAAAAAAAACTTTGAAACCAACATGAATATAAAGAGTCTCTTTCTAAGAAGTTACTTAGTCCAACTTGACACATTTGTTTTAAAGTTCACTTATACTTATACATGTCATGTGTTCTCATGTGTTCTTTTTTACAAGTTCACTACTCCTTAAATTAACTCCTTAAGATGTTTAGCATTTTTTTTAAATATTAAAATAAAAAAATAAAAAAATATTAAAAATGAGATTATAATTTTTTTTAATTTAGTACTGCCCTGAAGAAACCACATAACATTTAATATATTCCACAAGACAAAATAATAACTTAATTTACCCAAATCATTCCGTTTGAAAAAATAAATAAAAATAAAACTAGGTTTTTTAATATCATGTACTGCACCCTCAAGCATCAATGACTGAGTCTTTGGTTTCTATGTCTATAAAGTAAAGCTATTTCTATGCAATGATAATAAACATTCATTAAATTTAAATAATCTTATATTTTGGCTTGTATCCAAGATTCAACTATTATTATTATTTCTTCCTTTTTTAAATTGTTTTATTTTATTTACATTTTTTTAATTATTCCATTACATTAGATTTGGCCGACGTCAAACCAAATGATTCCTGTATTGAAGTGAACCCACTTCACTCACAACTGTTCTGGTTGCTCTCAATGCCAAATAAAGAACATGACTAATGCACTGCCGCTAGAAGCTAAAGGCATCTGTACTACCTTTACAACGTTTTTTTTTTATTCATTTTGAAGGATTTCCAAGGATGAGGGTTTAGATTGACAGAGACACACAGGACACCATTAAGGCTGCATTTACACTGCAAAGACTGAATGCACAAATGTGATATTTTGAATCATATCAGATTTGTTGTCCTGTTAGTTTTATGCCATCTTTTACATATCCGACTGTGTTTATGTTATTACCATGCTAGTGTGAACTACTTCCATAATTTCTTGGCCTATCTGTAATGTAACAATAATAAAAATCACATATTACAGTAAATACTAAGTGTGTAATAATTTCTGTGCCTCTATTGACAACAAACAGAGTTCCAAAAATAGTAACAATTCCCGTAAAACTCCCCTTGCCTGTCATTGGTTGGACAGACAGAAAGCCCCGCCTTAAATTCACACAATTGATTGAGCCGCAGCATTTAAACGTTTAGGACAATTAACCTACCAATGGGCTAAGCTACTTAGAGGTTGCTGACACAACACCGTTTTCATGTAAAACGGAAAACTTTTTATACGTTTTGGCCGTTCATTTTCACAACAATGCCTGAAAACGCAAACTTTTGAAAACAGGTCTCAAAGTGCACGTTTTTGAAAATGATACCGTTATCATCTCCGTGTAAACTACAAAAAAGCGGATTTGTGAAATCAGTGACGTCATGAGCATGTGTATTACGTGTATTTCTTTAAAAAAAGTGACATCGCCAACTACTGGCCAAGCAGCATAATACATCGTTTTTAATCGTTTTCACAGAACTGTGTAAACGGGGATCGTTTTGACAATGTTGTCTTCTGTATGTGAAAAACATAAGAAGCAAGAAATCTGTTTTTAGTGCATCTTGTTATGTAACATGCCTTACAGTTGTTGCTACACATCTTCTTTTTTTTTTCCAAAAAAGTGTTTATGCTGTTATCATGATTATAGTAAGATGTGATCTGTGCTAGATGTCTGTGAAAAAAGAATATCAGTTGTTTCTACTGCATTAGAATATATATAAGACAGAAAACAAGATAAATGAAATAGCGTAAAATAATAAATATCAATAAAATAATGGTTTTATGCATCATTCTTAAATAGAAATAAAATCAGCTTTTTGACAATTATATGTGTGAAACGAGTATCCCTGTAAATCGTTTATTTAATTTCATAACTTACAAGCCTCGTTGGTCAGTGAAACAGTGTAGATAATGCAATAAATGCAGTGACTGAACCTCTAAACTATAACTGAATAATAGTGCACTTAACCACTGAACACATTCAATGGCTGTAATCTGTCATGCAGCTTGAGAGTGGAAGTTCTCCATATATCGCAGCTATTCTATTCCTTTCCTCCTGTATTTGTGTATTTACCACCTACATCTATCAGTATTACCAGGTTGAGACTTCCACTGAGAAACTGTGTGTGTGTGAGATAGATAGATAGAGAGAGAGAGAGAGAGAGAGAGAGAGAGAGAGAGAGAGAGAGAGAGAGAGAGAGAGAGAGAGAGAGAGAGAGAGAGAGAGGGAGGGAGCGAGGGACTTGTCAGCATTTGTTTATGATCAATCAAACTAATAGGTCTCCTTGGGCATGTTGTTTACAATGGACTTATTTCCCCCAGTTCGATCATGTATTCACTGCTTTTCTCTCCCCTGTCAAGAGGAAATGTGACTCTTATTGCACTTGATTCCACCAGTGAACTCACATCAGCAACTTTGTTCCTGGCATCTCAACCCCGGCGTTTTTTCCTCTCTAAACTGGTGTCTTTTTCCCTCGTCTCAGAGCACGCTCCAAAACATGTAATTTCTAGCTGTCTGAACTGATGGCCGTGGCAGCCTGCCCACCCCTCAAGACTAACAATCATCAGATTTGCTCATGATCCATGCAGAAGGAAAAACAGCTGCCTGCGTTTGATCGGCCCTGTCAGATCCTCTGTCCTCTCGATACGGCCCTCCACGCTCAATCTACTGATAGCAGCTCCCTGCTGGGGTAGCATTTGCCTTAGCAGTGCAGCGCGGTTTCAGAAACCCTCCACCGTCCCCAGCTCCACCTGTATAGCTCTGCTACAGGTAATTCATGCTATATTGTACAGAAGCAGCATGTCTTACTTGCTCACAGCAGTGTATAGACAGAGAGAGAGAGAGAGAGAGAGAGAGAGAGAGAGAGAGTGAGAGAGAGAACTGAGAGAGAGAGAGAGAGACGCAGAGGAGTCCAAAAGTGGCTCATCTTCAGCCCTCCATCAGACTGCAGAGGAGATGGACAGTATGTCGACTCTCTCGCCTAGAAGATTGATTGCCTGGAGTTTGCTGTCGGGGGATATTAAGCTTTGCGGCTTCCCCAAAACACGTCTGAAATTATCTTTGTAAAGCATCAGACAGCTGAAAGCCTTCCTATCCAACCCAAAACAAAGTCTTACCGCTGCAGAAAGGCCTGCAGTAATGGCAAGTGAACAGTGAAATCTTTAAGAATAACATTAAGGCTGATAACATAAACACAGTGGGATCCAAACATCTGAGACCACTACTGAAAGTGCTTCTATTTTGCATTTGCTAAATGATATTTTTTGTAATATCAGAATAACAATTTGAGGGAAATTTTTAATTGCATACTTAACATGAATTTCAGAATGTCTTTTATTTGGTTTGACCTTATTTGCTTCAATGACAGCATTTAAGCTGCATGAACTCAAACCTGATGATCATGTTCTCCAGCATGGTTTGAAAATGAATCAAATAGCATCTTGAGTTTCATTAGAAGAACATCTGACTGTACAAAAGAGTTCATGTGGTGTATATCACTTTCCAAACCCTTCACCCTCTCTCCTGCCCTGTGGTGGAATGAGTGGCCAACTTTTATTCTTCTTTACATTTTTCCTCTGCTTGTTTCCTAATCTAGCTTTCTAATAAACCCGACAATGTATACTACGAATATTGTTGGCTCTGTGACTAATTGCTTTTGTTCCTCTATTGTAAGTCGCTTTGGATAAAAGTGTCTGCTAAATGTAATGTAATGTCTTTTCACACTGTGCTAAACCCAGAGTTGTCATCGTTCTAAACCCCGCATTTAACCCTGTGTTTTACACTTGTAATTAAGAAGCAGGTTTGAACACCACTTTTTACCCGGGGGTTATGGATGTTAGCACTGCATTTGCGAGGTTTACCCTGCATTGTTGTGCCAAACTTGTACAGTGTGAAACTGTATCCTTCGAAGGCTGCATTTGAGGGACCGAATGGGTCACAGCAACTCGACTGGATCCTTCATAGCCTAGCCCATCCCAAGGTTCTTTGCGTGTTGGTGACGACTGGATTTTTTTGAGAGAAGGCCGGATTGCTCTTTTTTTCAATGTAAGTATTGACTTTCAACTTAACTGAATATATAAAAATACAAATGTAAAATTTTTTATACTGTACATCAATGAGCCATGGTGAACATATTTAGACTAGTTTTGTTTTTTAGACAGTTTAATATAACTTCCAAAAAAAGTCAATGGCCTTTAACAACGCTCAGTTTGACATTCGTGGAATTTGAAGGCATGGCCTTTAAAGTCTGTATCCTTTGAACGATGCAGCCTCTGAATTGGGACTAAGCTAATGCAATGTTAAAATATTAGAGTTAGATGCTTGGCAACTGACGGCCAATCGTGCGCCTCATATTCATGTGCTTTGTACAGTCAAGAAAACAGCATCTTGTGTAAACAGCGTTTGGGGGGGGGGGAAATGTCAACAGAAAATTTGTCAAAACGTGTCGCTTCTGTTAACCCAGGGTATAGGTTGACCCAGGGTTAACTATTTCAAGTGTTAATAACTCTAAATTAATTTGATTAATGACCAAGAAATAGTGCTAAATCTTTAATCTTTCTTATTCATTTTACATCTTAAATTTAGTTTATACACAAATTTGAATTTGATTTTGAACCCCAAACTTTCAGGTATAGAGCTATAGTTCAAGTGTAATGGTCTTTAGTAAATGCCTGTGCTATAAAGAAATGTTAGCATCTGTCTAGCCACGTAGAGCAGCGGTGACAGGGCACAGCGAGACAAAAGCACTTAACTCTGACATTTTGCAAGGCTGTAACTTCAGTTATGATAGAACGAGAGAAGGATGGAGGTCTGTGTTTATCTGACTCTTCAGGTCAGGCTACTTAAAGGCTGAAATTCCTCCAGGCAAGCGCTCCAACTTCCCTTACTGGACGGTTAGTTTCAGAATTAAAGGACATTTCCCAATGATTCTCCACCTCACTCAGCGCCGCTGCACACTAGTGCTCTATCACATAACAACCTGCCATTTTCTTTGCCTGCTCAACCTTGTGGAAGCATCGTGAGAGATGAGCTCCGTTAAAAAAAGGTACTGCATACACAGACAGCATACTAACCATCATAAGTGAATCATTTGGAACGCTCTATATGTAGACTGCAATTTCACACGAGAGACTTGACTTGACAATTAATTTTTAAGAGTCTGGCCATAGCATTGCTAAGCCAATAAACAACATTATTTCAGCTTAATAATGCAAAAATAAAATCTCACTCATTTTCTCCAGGGGAGAAAATCAATTTCTAGGGGAATTGATTTTAAACGATGACTTAACAACCATTCAAGACAGATTTACTGTAAGCTACAAGGTTGCTAATCGATGGTATATGCTTTTGTTGAAGCCATTACCCCGTATAACTTGGCGGTAGCAGGACGGGGCTGATAGCCGTGGGTTCACGAAATGCTGTAATGATCTACAGCAAAGTCGAGAGAGCTTTGGTGAAAACTATAGCAAATATTAAATTACTATAATAGTAACTTCTCGCTAGAAATGACATCAAAAGTTGAAAGCGTTGGTCAAAAACATATTTACACAAACTGATCACCAAGCGCAACTTTCATTTGCCATCTTTCTTTTTTAGCTCAACTTGTACGGAATGAAACGCACAGGATTGTGGGATATCAAAGGCAGGGAACGATCTGTCTATACTTCCTTCAAAAATCAATAAGATGAAGGTATCTTAGGAGACCGGAAGTGAAGCTAACATTGGATTCGGACGTGCCTCGAAGCCTTCAGACCTTGTGATGCATCCTCTGAAGACAGCTTCATCTGTCTCCCCAATCAGAGTACTGAAACAAGCAAATAAAACACTTTAGCACTGCGAATATAATAATCAGTTTCCCTACCCAACCTAATTGTATACATTTGATTAATATTAGAATATTTTGTAGGGGTGTAACAATACCCTCATGTCACGATTCGATACATATCACGATACTGAACTCATGATATGATATTATCGCGATACTCCAAGACATATGATAAAAGGTCAACAACATTTTTACTGTTGATTAAAATGCTACATTTTATATTACATTGGGGGTGGGGGTGGAAATGGAAAGGTTTTGACTTGGTGCCAGTAACCCAATTCACAGAACAATGGTGACCCCAGAATAAAAATTGTCATGATTCTGAAGCTGAAAATACAGAATTATTTTAGACAAATATGCTTGCACTCTGTCACTGACTAGATATACTTAAAATAATGTAGGCCACTTTTTACTTTTAACATAATACATTTGCCATTATCAGGAGGGACCCACAAATATTCCCCCCATTGCATTACTATACATTATATTCAACATCATATATAGTAGTTTAATAGTACTGACACTAAAACTTTTTTGCACACAGTAAGTTTTTTTTTGGGTGAACTATACAGAATACATATTGTCACTATCCACCATAGTTGTATTTTTTGTAGTGCGTTATATTGTGACACGATATATTGTTACAGCCCTAATATTTTGCAATAAACTTAAAACTTGTTCTTATGCACAATCAACATCTTTAAATACAAAGTTTTATATTTATTTTTAATTTGATTGATATTCACATTACTTCATGGCATTGTAGTTCTTTCACTCATTATAGCACAATTGTTTTTTACCCATGTCCTTTTTTTAGATTTTCAAACACTTTTGTTATGATTCACCTCATTGGCTAGTAGATTCATGGCTTATAACTCTTTGACAAAGACTTGTTTTAAAATGGGAAAAAAGAGGGTGTAGAAAAAGTGTCTGCCACTGTTGCACTCTCTTGCGTTACACTACTTTTCACATTGTTCACCATATTGGATTGGATTTTCACTGAGCTTGTTGTAATTCTGGGATCGCATTTTCTATGAAGGCTATATTCTGCCTCAAAACAAAGGATCTTAGGAGGTATAATTTGACGTCTTAAAATGTTGCCTCTTGGTTTTGAAACAGAGCAACTAGCTTCCATATAAACATGACTCCTGATCAGAAAGCCCTGAGAGAGCACTTTATTCCCATTCGAAAACATGATATTTGAGATTTCATTACCACATAAGATGAGATGAATACACCCAATAAGTTGCTGTCTGTTCCCTTAAAGCTAAAATGAAAAAAAAAAAAAAAAAAAAAAATAGAGGCATGAAGCACATCAAGAAGAACCAGTTGCGAATCCACCATAAATCATACATGAGGAAGACATTCATAATTCATTGCGTGCCATTCAAATGTTTGCATAAGGTGTATCCGGCCATAGAGATTAACAACGACTTCAGAATAAATTCAGAATAAATAAACATGAAATGCAGAGTCAGGGACACTACTTGTCCTAGTGAATAATTTCTTGGCAACAAAGTTCACCAAGCTTAAGACACTTAAAAACGGCCCCCTCAACACTAATCACTTCGCTAATTCAATAATGAATCTGTAAATATTCATCTAGTGCTGTAAGAGTGCAGATTTACAGTAACATTCAGTCGTAGTGAATGCTGAAAGACAGACTATTTACCCATATGCCCCCCTATAAAT
Source organism: Meda fulgida (assembly GCA_030578275.1). Lineage (NCBI taxonomy): Eukaryota > Metazoa > Chordata > Actinopteri > Cypriniformes > Leuciscidae > Meda > Meda fulgida. The sequence continues at coordinate 26,119,791 of CM060630.1, read as the reverse complement.
GCAAACATGGCACTTGCACGGTCTGCAAACTGTCCCAAGCTCTTGTTGAAAATCTTTCAGCGCAATGCTCTGTCAGAAACACAATCAAGGATGCCGCTTAAAGTTTGCAGTGCACCATCGAGTACACCGATTCTTTTCGCCTGGGTAAACAGCCATTTATCTTTCAGAGGAAGTATTGGGACGCCGTGTCTATTGAGGTGATTAAAAAGACTGACTAATTACAATGAATTATTCTAATGATGAGCGGTGCCGTCTACAAGAGCTGATTTGTTGACATGCCTAACAACATTTCCTGTGCAGGGGAACCGTGCCAGCAGACCTGGTAAATTCATTACCTTTTTCTCCTTCTTTGTTTATTAATTTACAATGAACCACGTGTAAGGTTTCCTCTGGGTCCTTTCGGTCTAACGCATCCTGTCACACTAGCGCTATAAACAATCAAGGACAAGTTGTTTTGTCAAAATGTGAAACAGGTAAAGGAAAACAAAATATGACTCAATCAGGTTGAAATTTTAGCTGACATGACAAGGTTAGATCAGATTGTAAAATGTCATGTGGTGCCACTCTTAAATTAATTATTTGGAGAGTGGCACCACATGACATTTTACAATCTGATCTAACCTTATCATGTCAAATTTTCTGATTAATCTTAAGAAAAAAAAGGAAAAGCAATTTTGTTATTCAATAAATAAGTGCATATTCACATGTATTGAAGGTGTAAGAAAAGTATGTATACCTTATTACTTGTTGTTTGGTTAGAACACTTGAAAGAAAAGAAAAGAAAGAAAAAAACGTATAAACAAACATTAATACAAAGAGTGCGGCACAAATGTTTGAAACCACATTCTCAAAAGATTTTTCCTTTTCTTATCATATATTACTCCTGTCTTTGACCCATTTAAAGACCCCTTTGGCTTTCCCTGAAACAACGCACAAAGGCTATTGATGTTATTGGCTTGCAGGGTTTTTAAAGTATTATTTAGAAGTTTAGCAGGCTATTAAAAAATAATTGCTGGGTTTGTTTGCAATGTTTGTGCCTTAATAATGCCTTCTGCAAGAACTACAAATTGCCAGACTCATGTCTTAAAGTTTGCAACTTCTCAAGAGTAAGTAGCTACGTTTCTGAAATATTAATGTAACATCTTTTTCAAGGGAAATTCTGACCACAAAATATGTGTTTCTTTAATTATTTTCAGTGTAATGTGCAGAAAAGCTTTAAGTTTGTTGCAGAGTTGGTCATTATCGCAATATTAAATAAACCCCAACAGGGTCAACGGGAGCTATAAGTTTGTCATCTCTGCCATTATCACACAAAAAAAAGTAAAAAATGTAAAACCCTCTCCTAGGATTCTTCAGTACCTTCAGTGTTTGTTCGCCCCAAAATAAATACATGAAAGAACTCTGGGAAATAAATAATCAAATGCTCGAACAGCTTGCATGATGTCAGATCAATCCTGCCAATGAGAATGGGGGAAAGTAACTCATGTTCCGGTTTGTGAAGGATAACCGCAGTCTATTTTTTTTGTAAATGAAATGAAAAAATGGGTATAGTGGATTTCTGGTTCCCAGGATGCTTTGCATAGGACTGGATAAGGAGAATACATGTTGAAATCAGTATTATTTTATTTGTCTTTCAGTGAAGGGAAAGACCAGCTAGTGTTTAATGCTGTTATATTTGACATTTAAAAGAGTTTCTATTAGGTTTGTGGTTACCTTTGTGCTGTAGAGATTTCATGAAGGTAAACGACCAGTTAGCAAATAAGTAATTGTAATTGTAAAAGTAATGTCTTACTTTTTCATTAAATATACATGCTAAATAAGTTATATTTAGTGTGTCCTATGATAGCTGTGGTTTTGAACTGAAATAAGATAAGATTAATTGGCTCCAGACCTACAACTTAAAGCTACAAATTATCAAGTTCCTCTTACTCAATGTAGTTTGTTGGTCGAACAACTTAATTCAAAGCTGTCATAATAAAAATTAATTTTACAGTTATGTAAATTTTTATTTATTTTTTATTTCAGCTAACTAATTTTATCTTCTTTACGCCACAGAATAAAAAATAAAAAAAGTATTCCCCCTTATATATTGCATGATATAAACCCGCAAATGTTAGTTATAAAGTAATAATTGTGAGATATGAACTTGCAATTTTGATTTTTTTGGCGGAAATAGGCTTCCATCATTTTTAGAGTGTACTTTACAGTAAAAAACTTTTAATTTGCCATTATTGTGCACTTTAAAAACTGCTACTTTTTAGGCCTACTGAAACGTAGCCATGAAAGCACACTTAAGTGGCCTTATATTCAACTGATGTATTATCTGCAAGTACATACAGTTTGATAATGAGAAACTCTTCTGGGATGAGGACGACCTGTTTTAAGGAACGGGATGACATTTTCCCTGTCCATTTATCCATGGAGAAAATGTAAAAGAAACCACATCTTGACACAAATGCCAAAACGAAAATGTTAATACAGTATCCATGAAATATGTATATATACATTCCTGGCATTAAATATAAAGAATATGTACATCCCAACCAGGAAAACTGGCAGGAGCGCTGCTTTGCATTAGTCACTAAAATGACTTTACCTTCTGCCTCCATTACTCAGACAACATAACAAGGATGAATCCTCCCCAACAGCTACACAGACCTTACTCTCAACATGAAGTCCTCTATAAACAGCAAACAGTCTTACCTGTGGAGACAGAAGAAGTGGATATGAGACACAATTCAGGTCATGATGCATATTTTGGTGAGGATGCAGTACATAGGCAGAGAGCAGTTTGAATAATTAATACACAATATGGAAAAGCAGAAAATTCAGTTAAACCAATGTAAACGCCTTATAGGTTTGTTTCTTCTGCTTGAATTAAGATATTACAATATTACATTAATATACAAACCTTGTGCTTTTACAGGTTTCCTGAACCATACATTCAGTTTATGACAGCCTCCAGCTGAACACCTACTAAATCCAATTTCAGTGTCTCAAAATACATTTTAACATACTTGAATATTTACATCATGTACACAATGTTTTGCACAGTTAGAGAGAAACACTTGAACACTTGTGGTTATCAGCATCACTCAAGAGTTAAAGCGTCGGTGCATACAGATTTAAAGCAGTCTGCTTTGTCTTCTGTTTCAATCTACAGATGTGCATCCCAAACACTAGCTGTGTGAAACAGACACTGGTAATTGAAAGACCCCTTAGAGTTCTAAACATCGCTTGGGAACTTTTTTTTAACAACATCAAGTCAAAACTATGTCAAAACACACAGTTTCTGACAGAAGAGGAACACTGTGTTCAGTTTTTCTTGAATTCATTCTTGACTTGTGATATGCCTACTAGTCAGGGAACATGTTGTCGTAGATCTGAGCACACATTTAATCTCAGGCTTTTACAAAGTTAAGGTCACACACACACACACACACACACACACACACACACACACACACACACACACACACACACACACACACACACACACACACACACACACACACACACACGATGGTCTTACAAATCCTTTTGGGAAAATAATTGTGGCAAATTAATTAACAAGGGATGGGCCAAGATAGTTGACAGTCTTTTAACAATATATTGTATATACACACAACTGTTTTCAACACTGATAATAAAAAGAAATGTGTCTTGAGCAGCAAATCAGCATATCACAATGATTTTTGAATAATCATGTGACACTGAAAACTGGCTGAAAATTCAGTATTGACATCACAGGAATAAATGACATTCTAAAATATATTACAAAAATAGTTATTTTTCTTCTGCTTCTGTCAGCTAATGTTGTTATATGTGAATCATTTGATGAATTAATCAACATATAATCTAACTCAATTGCAATTATGAATCTATTAAAAAAAGAGTACTTTTGTGACTGGTTTCATATTTTTGGTTGATAAAAACAAGCATTTCCATATAAACTGTGCACATATTTGGGTAGCCACAGAGCTTAAAAATTGAATTGTACAATGGCTGGCAGATACGGATAATGACAGAGAGACTAGAGACTAGTGAATAAGTAATTAGTAATTAGTGAATATTTACAAAGGGGCCTTTTTTTCTGTGGCGGAATGTGATGCTACATTTAGGTGCCAGTGTTCCTTCACACATCACATTTGGACACATATCCGCCATATGGCATCTCTGAATATGATCAATTACAAACATGCTGTCTGAAAGCAGTACATAAATAAGCAGAATGCACACTCATCAACACAGAGGGAGAAAACCAGAGGGGAGAATGAGAGCACTAGATTACTGAGTATAATTAACATGAAACACTGTAAAATTATAGCAAATCTGTGTCTTGGTATAAATATGATACAAGCCGCCATGCTTGTTTAAAGACAAGCAACATATCGGCAGCAATCAGAGACAACATGGAGACGGCAAAAGGGAATTCCAGCCTATTTCTTAACATGTTATATGAAACCTGTACAGTAATGTACATTAACAACGCATTAATCCATAAATGCTAACAATAAGCACTATTCATTTCAATTCAATCTATTACAACATTTTTGCAGTATTCTTTGACTATAAGTTAAACTTTTGATTTCATGTGTCCTTGCTGAAAAAAAAAAGTATTAATTTCTTTAATAATTATTAGGGATGCACCAATGTATTGGCCGATGATGTATTTCCTGCTGAAAATTCAGCTTTGCCATCACAGGAATAAATTACATTTTAAAATAGTGTATATTAAAATAGAAATGAATACTTTTAAATGGTAATAATATTTCACAATATTACCGTTTTTAGGCTACTGTATTTTTGATCAAATAAATGCAGCCTTGGTGAGCATAAGAGACTCCCCTTCAAAAACATGAACATGTTATAAAATAGATAATAAATGTTAATAATAATAAGTAAACATTTGCAAAAAAAATTATATTATGAGATACATTCACTATATACAAACAAAGTGTAGGCTACAGTGGCTATAATCAAGAATAAAGAAGCAGGCTATTTGGTAATAAAAAAACATCAGTAAAACAGAGAAATAGCCTACCATTATCAGTATTATACTGCATTATATGTAGGCTGTTACCATAAATTTGGTTAATGCACGACCCATGGCCTAACAAATCACTTTAATCAATACGACGAGACAAGGTAAAAACAACTCACACAAGAGTCAATGAGCCCTGTGCATGAAGATCAATGCACATTGGCAAATCCGTGTTGGACGTAACTTATTACATCTGCTTCTATTGCTCTAAACCTAAACCTTCTTCTGAAAAAAGAAAGATCTGTCGTCTCTTGGCCCATCACAATACAGAGGCTAACAAACCAGACCCGTAAATGAACTAGCCTACTGGAGCGCTAGAGCTGCTTCGTGAAACCTTAAACCCTATTATAGTGTGCCAACGTGTCAAGGGTGGGAATTCTATTCGTTGTGATATCAGTGATGAGAGCTTACTCCAGTTTTGACAGAATGTAGAAGTCAATTTGGCCCCTGCCACTTTTGCCGTGTTGGTTTTTGGAGTAAGTGATGCATACGCTGCAGCTTCAGTTCCGCGCGTGCCGCCGCCACGCGTACAGCCAGTAGACAGAGCTATTGTGTGCGCGGGAGAGGGGCTTTCGTATGAATAGAACAGAAGTACTGTGGGCACAGCCGTGTTGGGGATCAATCCGGGAAATTACAAAAGCGGAGAAATGAACAAGTGAGCTAGAATAATGAGGTAATTCATCACAGCTTGTCACCGTTCTGGGCTAAGGGAAGAAGGGAGCACTACAAGGGAGAAGAAGTTCCCCCTTTTCCCCTCGCTTCATACTATTCATACTGTTCTACAGTCTGTTGGGTATAAGTGTACTCATATGCCATAACATAAAAGCTACATTAAGCGTACATTCATGTGATGTATTTACCTAATGTTTTAGGCAAGCTTTTCCATACCAAGGTGAATCTGGGTGAAGACGTGACACAAAATTGGACATTCGCCAAATTCGCCATGTAAAAATACTTATGCAAGTGATATACTTTTTAACAGGAAATAATGATATTACATGACTGAGTATCTCATCCTAGGGAATAAATATACATACAACATTTAATAATTGATACAAGAAACAAAGGTGAGTTTAATCATTAACTCCCTACATTTCCATTTGTCATTTGTGTCTTATGGTTAGCACTGCGAGGAACGTTCACATAATGCCACATCAATTTTGTAAGGAAATGATTTAACTCCCAGTGAAATAAAATGGACAGATGGTTCTGCAGTCGTTTACACTCTCTCTCTCTTCCCTTCCCTCCAACATTTCTCATATCCTGTGCCTTTATGAAGCCACGGGTCAAATCTCTAGAGCCCTCTGCGATCCCCTCGCAATTGCAACTCTTTGTCTTTACTTTCCCTCTTTCCCAGACAAAAGCAAAACACTGGTCATCCAAACCCTAAAGACTCACTTCATGCTAGGCAAATGGCACAGTCAAACATTAATCTCCCAATAACAATTTTGTACCTTTCCACACTTTTTCATATCTAATGTCAACTCTTCTTTAATATAATATCCTCAGTGGAAATGCACAGGACACACCATATAAATCTCTAGATTGGAAAACAGCGGTGTTCTCCTTTTAAAAGCAGAAAGAAAATGAGGATGTGCATGCATTTACTTCATGTTATCTTGACAAATATTGATGAAACCGTTACAGATCACAATGGAAAAACTTAACAAAAGTGTCACTCAAAATAGGATGACTTTCTGACTTACAAGCTTGTTATTCACCATTCATTTCCTGACTTCCTAGGTGGGATATGAAAGCATGTAGACTGATTGAAGTGAAGGACTCGGGACGTTTTTGGCGGGAAATCAAACTATTAAGTTTATGCACGCTTTCTTGTGTTCTATGTTGAGCTATTCTGTACTGTCAATGTTTTATGCAAAGAAAAGGGATTCATTCAAACTAGTCTCATATAGCCAGATCTATAGCTACAGCCTATTGTCTCAAATAGACTTTATAATCAAACTGTCTTAACAGAGTTATTTTGATTACCTCATCTGTCGACATGATGCAGAGTTACAGAGCTGCATGGTCAAAAATATTCAAATCGCTATGATCCGACAATCTTTGGATTCTTGCACAAATGCTTTGTATTGGGGGGAAAGTCTTTAAAAATACAATAATTAATTAATAACTGTAAATGTCATAGAGGTCACAGTTAGGTTAAAGGCTACAAGCAATTTTGCATGCACCTGGCAATTTCAAATGATTAAAAAATGTGCAACACAATATAATCAAACCACTACATATATATTATGGTCAGACCATTTCTTGAAGATTTGATTATTTTTCATCACTGAAAAGTCCTTCAGTTCATAATTTGAGAATGACCCAAAAACAGTTTATTTGTGCCGATGTTTGCCAGAAGTTTTTGACGGGTCGCAGCAAAACTCTTTGAACTCCAAAAAGGCATGGTGCTCATATAGTGGGATAGCTTGGCACATGAAGAGGGCATCTTTCAATATCACACTGGAGCTCCAGCCCCTGCTGGTGCAATGATTCTTACCCAGAGCTGTTCTACAGCACCATGGGGTTTCTCTGTGTGATGAACAGCTAGAGTTCGAGCCAAGAGCCGGAGGTGTTATTTCATGTGGTTCGGCATCAGCTCCATCCAAACTCATTTTCCTCATATAAATATTTGGCCTTGGGGAAGACATGGCTCTTAATTATGACGCTTAGGATATCCTTCAAGCATTATTTCCTTCTTGGAGAACTTTAGCCAAGTTGAAAGTCAAGTTGTTGGAATAGACACCCACAAGGGGTAAAAAACCTTGCCGTATGGAAATTTTAAAAGATCAATCCGCACATTCTTGTTTGTACCTCAACTAAATGTAGACGCATACGTTTTCTTTGCGAGGTGAATTAAATATTCATGATGTCAGTTAGAATGTGCATAAAAACACCTCCGGGAACTTGTGTGGATGTTCTCAAACTCTGGCTGCTATCCCTGGCCTTTCCTTCTCATTACAGATACATGATGTCCTGCAGCCTCTCTGACCTTGTTCCTCTGGCCCTGTTTCTCTTTTTAATGTTCACCTCTGTCTGGCCTTGGCTGCCCAGTTGGCTTTATTTATCGCTGCCCACTTCACTGACATGCAGAATGGAGAGCGTCTGATGAATGACAGTCAAGGAAGGTAAGTGTCAAGATCTTACAGTATATAACCGTTTTTGTACATGATATAAAAAAACAAAAAATGATCATGGTAATTTGAGTAGCTTCCAAAGTGTATTAGTTACAATTGGTAACTTTTTACCTCAAAAAGAAACAAAATAGGGAGACAATCTCACATCAAATCAATATGTTTCACAGTAGGAACAGTAACGTCTCGGTTACGTATGTAACCCTCGTTCCCTGAGTAGGGAACGGAGACGTTACGTCGGATGACGACGAATGGGGTTTCGCTTAGAAAGCCTATCAGCTTCGAGTATTACAAAACGAGCCAATGGCAAAGAAATGCCATGGGTCTGCGGAATTTGCATAACGTAACTCCGCCCCACCTCGTGGGTATAAAAGGAGGACGCTGGCAACATGCAGTTATGTTTTATCGCTGAGAAGCCAAGACTGAACTCGGGCGATCCCCGCGAACAGCGGAAGTGGCAGGAAGACGTAACGTCTCCGTTCCCTACTCAGGGAACGAGGGTTACATACGTAACCGAGACGTTCCCTTTCGTTGTCACTCCGAGTTACGTCGGATGACGACGAATGGGGTTACCAGTCAAATCACGCCACCTTCACAGCTGTCTTCCAGCGCCCTGCGAAAATCTGAGCCCTCGAGATCTTAGGACGAAGGACACCTATTTAACACAGGAATACCAAGGTACACTGGGAAGCATATCCCAAGCTTTTAAGGGGAAATATGCAATTATCACCAACCCAGTGGGGGGGGGCATTTGAAAATACACATATGACCTGATAGTAACATATGGAGAAACTCTGAGGTGTCCAGCCGCAGGTGGAATATTTCAACCTCAGGGGTGGCAAGGTGGCTTGCCGAGGGAAAGACACATGCTCAAAGAGGCTTACAGTGGAAATACACGTGTGGGGGTAGCTCATGGGAGGGACCATGCACACGGAGGCACCTAGCCGACGCCCAGGCAATAGACACTGGCGCTAGCATCAGGGGTGCTGGAGGAACTCAGGGCATTCGGAGAAGCTCACCTGAGCAGAATATCGCACGTATCCAGTCCGCGGAGTGGAATGGCGAGCAAGCGAAGACACCTGAGCGGGTCCGGAACTAGCTGTTTGAAGCGAGAACACGAGAGGACACTGGCTCCACTCGGAGATTATAGAATCTGGCGAATGTGTTAGGTGTCGCCCAGCCTGCAGCTCTGCAGATGTCTGCCAGCGAGGCGCCATGCGCCAGCGCCCAGGAGGATGCCACACTCCGGGTGGAGTGGGCGGTCACACCAAGGGGGCACGGTCGACCTTGCTGCTGGTAAGCCAAAGCAATGGTGTCCACGATCCAGTGAGACAACCTCTGCTTTGAGAGAGCCTTTCCCTTCAGCTTCCCACCATAACAGACAAAGAGCTGGTCTGAGGTCCTGAAACACTGCGTCCTGTCTACATAAGCGCGGAGAGCGCGTACTGGACAGAGCAGTGCCAAGGCTGGGTCTGCCTCCTCCGAGGGCAGCGCTTGCAGGTTCACCACCTGGTCCCGGAAGGGAGTGGTAGGAACCTTGGGCACATATCCAGGCCGGGGTCTCAGGATCACGTGAGAACCGGCCGGCCCGAACTCTAGGCACGCTTCGTCAACGGAGAATGCGCGCAGGTCCCCGACCCTCTTGAGAGAGGCCAATGCAATCAGGAGCGCTGTCTTCATCGACAGGAACTTAAGCTCCACTGATTGCAAAGGCTCAAAGGGAGCACTCCGCAGGGCACTTAGAACCACTGAGAGGTCCCAAGAGGGAACGTGAGGAGAGCGAGGAGGATTCAGTCTCCTCGCCCCCCTCAGGAACCTGACGATCAGGTCGTGCTTCCCTATGGACTTACCTTCCACTAAGTCGTGGTGAGCGGCGATAGCGGCAACATAAACTTTGAGGGTGGAGGGAGACAGCCTTCGCTCCAACCCATCTTGAAGGAAGGAAAGCACGAGACTGATCGAACAACTCCGGGGATCTTCTCGGCGAGAAGAGCACCAATTGACGAATAGGTTCCACTTCAACGCGTAGGCATGTCTCGTGGACGACGCTCTAGCGGAAGTGATGGTAGCCACCACCGCAGGTGGTAGGGTACTCAAACCTGTCTCGTCCCGTCGAGGAGCCACACGTGGAGGTTCCACAGATCGGGACGAGGGTGCCATAGAATGCCCCGTCCCTGAGAAAGGAGGTCCTTCCTCAGAGGAATTGGCCAAGGAGGGGCTGTCGCGAGGAGCACTAGTTCGGAGAACCAAGTCCGGGTGGGCCAGTACGGCACAACCAGAAGGACTTGCTCCTCGTCCTCCCTGACCTTGCGCAGGAGCTGCGCAAGAAGGCTCACTGGGGGAAACGCATACTTGCGGCCCCGCGGCCAGCTGTGCGCCAGTGCATCCGTGCCGAGCGTGCCCTCGGTCAGAGAATAAAACTGGGCGCAATGGGATGAGTCGCGGGAGGCAAACAGATCTATCTGTGCGTCGCCAAACTGGTCCCAAATCAGCTGGACCGACTGGGGATGGAGTCGCCATTCTCCAGGGAGGGGCTGAAGCCGTGACAGCTCGTCGGCAGCACGGTTCAGGGCTCCGGGAATGTAAATAGCACGAAGGGACCTCAGATGCTTCTGACTCCATAGGAGGAGGTGGCGAGCGAGTTGCGACATACGGCGGGAGCGTAGACCACCTTGATGGTTGATGTACGCTACTGTGGCGGTATTGTCTGATCGGACTAGTACGTGTTGACCCATGAGCAGCGCTCGGAAGCGGTGCAGAGCAAGGCGTACTGCCAGCAACTCGAGGCAATTCACATGCCATAGGCGCTGGGGTCCTGTCCAGGAGCCCGCGGCAGCATGACCATTGCACATGGCGCCCCAGCCCGTGGTGGAGGCATCTGTTGAGACAACAACATGCCTCGACGCTCGTTCCAGGGGGACACCAGCCCTGAGAAAACTGAGGTTCAACCACGGGGTGAAGGTCTGACGGCAGCTCGAAGTCACTGGAACTCGGAGCTTGCCTTGTTGCCATGCCCACCTCGGGACTCGGTCGCGAAGCCAAAGCTGAAGCGGTCTCATATGAAGCAATCCGAGCGGCGAGACCGCGGCTGCAGATGCCATATGCCCCAGGAGCCTCTGAAAATGTTTCAGTGGAACCACTTTCTTGCCCTGTATTTGTCTCAGACAAGTCAGCAGTGACTGCGCGCGCTCGCTCGTAAGCTGCGCGGATATGGCGACCGAGTCGATGTCCATACCGAGAAAAGAGATCCTCTGCACGGGGCAAAGTTTGCTCTTCTCCCAGTTGACCCGAAGGCCCAGACGGGCTAAGTGCCGGAGCACAAGGTCCCTGTGTTCGCAAACCTGGTCTCGAGAGTGAGCTATAATGAGCCAGTCGTCGAGATAGTTCAGGATGCGAACCCCGTGAACCCGAAGGGGAACAAGGGCTGCCTCGACGACCTTCGTGAAGACGCGAGGGGACAGGGCCAGCCCGAACGGGAGAACCGCGTACTGATATGCCTGTCCCTCGAAAGCAAACCGGAGGAACGGTCTGTGACGAGGGAGAATGGAGACATGAAAGTAGGCGTCCTTCAGGTCGATCGCTGCAAACCAATCCTGGGGCCGCACACACTCGAAAATGCGTTTGGCGGTGAGCATTTTGAACGGCATCCTGTAAAGGGAGCGATTCAATACTCGCAGGTCCAGGATCGGTCGTAACCCACCGGTTTTCTTGGGGACAATGAAGTAAGGGCTGTAGAAGCCGGACCTCATCTCGGCTGGAGGGACAGTCTCGATTGCACCCTTCGCCAGCAGAGTGGCAATCTCTGCTCGCATGATCGGGGCGTTGCCACCGACCAAAGTGGAGCGGACTCCCCTGTATCGGGGAGGAGACCGTGCGAACTGAATCGCATAGCCGAACCGGACGGTGCGGGCGACCCAGCGGGACAGTAGGGGAAGCTCTAGCCAGGCTTCCAGGAACTGTACCAGCGGGGTCATGCGGACCACCGGCGTCCCCCCGGAGGGGCAGCGAAGCGGAGTAACTGGCCCGGACGTGGACGGCATAGCGATCCGGTGTGGGGGCGCAGTTAAGCGCCGCGCCCTGACAGAGGAGGCCAGGGAAGGACCAGCGTTCCACGGGGGCCTGCTCTGCCAGGGGTCTGGCGACAGAGTGGGACAGGGACGAAACGGCCCGTGGGCGGCACGCCGTGTCAACCGACTCTGGGACAGAGGGGGACGAGGAGAGCACGGCTGGTGGGCGGCGCTCTGGGTCGTCCGAGAACTCCGTGTGCTCAGGGGTGAGAGGTTTGTTTCTGTCTTTAACCACATTAGGGTGCTGCCCACCCGTGGGTGAGCAGCGGGGAGTGGAGAACAAAGGATTCTCCCCCGGCCCTCCACCGGGGGAAGGAGTGGCCCTGCTACCATCTCCTGGGAAACAAACATCATCCCTGAGCAGCCCGTCTCAGGAGTGCCGCTTGGCCCGGCGCTTGGCGGGGGGCGGGGCTGGAGAGGGCTGGGGCGCCTTCCTGCGGCTTCCTCCGCGCGTCGGCCCGGGTGGAGGCTGCTGCTTGGGCCTAGCGGGAGGGGCGGGAGCTTTAGGAGGGCGCCCTCGGCGGGAAGCAGGCTGAGGCGTCTGCCCGACCGACGACGAGGCAGCAGCGGGTCGGCGGGGCAGAATGTGTTTAATGGCCTCAGTCTGCTTCTGTGCAGTTGAAAACTGTTGGGCAAAATCTTCAACTGCGCCGCCGAAGAGGCCGGCCTGGGACAGGGGCGCATCGAGCAGACGAGTCCGCTCGGAATCCCGCATGTCGGCCAGGTTCAGCCACAGGTGTCTCTCCTGGACCACCGCGGTGGACATCACCAGACCCAGGGAGCGTGAGGCTACCTTCGTCGCCCGGAGAGCGAGGTCGGTTGCGGCACGCAGCTCATTGAAGAGCCCTGGGTCTGCCCTGCCCTCGTGCATGTTTCTGAGCATCTGGGCCTGGTAGACCTGCAGAGTGGCCATAGCATGCAGAGAGGTAGCCGCCTGTCCCGCCGCTCTGTAAGACTTCGCCACCAGGGTAGACGAAAATCTACAGGCCTTGGATGGGTGCTTAGGCTCGCCCCGAGAAGAAGCACTCTGAGGACACAGTTGCATCGCAACAGAGCGTTCAACCGAGGGAAGCCCAGTGTACCCACGGGCGGCCGCCTCATCGAGGGGAGGAAAGGCGGATGGGATCAGCGAGCGGTCCCGGGAAGACAGGGGGGTCTTCCAGGACTTCGAGATCTCATCATGCACATCCGGGAAGAAAGGTATTGGGGTTTGCCGTGGACCACGGGGGTCGGCAGCCTTACCCAAAAACCAATCGTCCAGCCGCGAGCGCTCGGGACAGGGTGGAGGCCTCCACTCTAAACCGATGCTCGCGGCTGCCCGGGAAAGCATGGCCGTCATTTCCGGATCCGATTCAGGCACAGCCGTATGCACACCGGAAGGTGGCAGCTGCGCTGAATCTTCACTTCCGGAAGAATCAAGCCCACCTTGTGATGCTGCTACAGACATGGCGTCTTCCTCTGTAGCTTCAACCGAAGCCCGCGGGGCGCCCGAAGGTCCCGCGGGAAACGGAGGCTCACTAGCGGGCACCGTCACTGAAGAGGGGGGCTGGGGTCGCGGACACATAGTCGGCGCCTGGTTCCAGACCGTTACCCTCAGGTCACCCTGGCCACCAGCCGAAGTAGTACTCCTCGGGGGAGCATTAGATCGGGGTGTGGATGAGGGGACTCTCACTCTTGCGAGTTCACTGAGTCTCGACCTTAGTGACGCGATGGTCATGTTCCCACAGAGAGAACATGACTCATCCACGAGCGCTGCTCTAGCGTGATCCATGCCCAAACACACTAGGCAACGCTCGTGCCCATCAGAGTCAGACACATATCTGCCGCAACCAGAAGTGCACGGGCGAGGCACGCACTCTCTGGCAAAATCACTGCACAGATCAGCAGGAAGCGCGCGCTCGCTGGAATCGCCCACAAACACCAACACCAGAGGAACTCGTTTGTAAAAGCTGACAAATTCAGAGATGGCTTGAGGAGTGAAGAGGTACTCTTGGCTCCGAAGCGAAAACATAACTGCATGTTGCCAGCGTCCTCCTTTTATACCCACGAGGTGGGGCGGAGTTACGTTATGCAAATTCCGCAGACCCATGGCATTTCTTTGCCATTGGCTCGTTTTGTAATACTCGAAGCTGATAGGCTTTCTAAGCGAAACCCCATTTGTCGTCATCCGACGTAACTCGGAGTGACAACGAAAGGGAACTGAAGTAAACTTTCGTCATGAACCAAAGAGAAGAAATTTTTAACTGCAGCTGTGCTTAGAAGCTCCGGTTGTTATACTGCGCATGCACATTGGCTGGTCCAGCCTGAAAAATGCAGTTTTTTGTCATGATTTGAGTGTTTAGAAACAGAATTCATGAGAATGTTGTTGTCAGATTACGTTGGTGAGTGATTTCAGGTGAACAGCTTTGGAGAATTTCATGTTTCCCCATTCAAAGAGCTGTACTTGCATAACTGAGAGATGTTTCAAAGATGACCGCCGCGTAAAATTACTTTGGGACTTTTACCCCAAGTCTTTACCCCAGTACTTTTACCCCATTGTTACATCTTCATTGCTATGTTCAAGACAACATGAAATCAACATTAAATGACACTCACATCCTATTTGACTTTGTATTGTCACTTTATTTCTGACTGAAACAGCTGGTATGGTGAGACTACAAGTGCGTCTCAATCAGCTCTCTGGATTCCAAGCTCGTGAATCACTATATCGTGTACATGAATTCAGGCACTGGTAAGGATAGTAAAGACCCTGGCTTACTACACATTGGGACACTGATGACTCTACTGTATTTCCGGCGACGTGACAATATCCTCATTGTACAATATCACAACATGAACAACAGCAGAACTGATATCTTTCAGACATTATGTTTTAATGTTGTTTAAAAGTACAGTAGGATAAATGCTTTGCTTGTTACATATAGCTATGTGCAACATTTCAGCTGTAAATAAAGGTAGATTATGATCAGTACCTGTCTAGCAAAGTATGTTTATGCTGAAGTGTAATTAAATAATGGTTTGTATTTTCAAACTTCATAACTTCCGATAAGGGAACATAGTGAGAATTGATGCCTCCTCTATTTTCACGATGCATTGTGGGACTTTTTAGGGAGCGAACGTTGTAATGCACTGGAAGGATTTTGCAGTTGAGACAGCCCTTAAAATGGCAGACTCACTGATCAGTGCCCTGACTACTAAACCAGGGAGTAGATTGAGACGCACCATTTCTTATACTATATCAGGAAAAAAATTGTCATGAAAAGTGATAACCTAACTCTCTTTTGAAACACCATCAGAACATGTTGGCTGACGTTTAAGTGGTCCAGGATTTTTTTTTTTAGTCGTTGATAAAATAAAATAGCGAGTAATGTCCAGATTTCTGACCTGTCTTCACAAATAATAAAACATTAACAATAAAAATGTCTTATATTATCATGTTAACTTAACTTGTAAACATTTTTGCATTTCTCCTCTTCTCTAGTTTCCTCTTCCTAATCCAGGAATTGTAAATTGCAGATATTGTTGGCTCTTTGAAAGATTGCTTTTGCTTCTCTTTTGTAATTCACTTTAAATGAAACACCCTTCATGGAATTCACTATGGAGCGGATTAATAACTTCGTTTATTTTTTTTTACTTATAAATTTGTTTTATGCACCATTCTATAGGCTTGTATGTATGATTGGACTGTTGGAGAAAACATACAAAATTAAACAAACAAAAATGATAAAAATACAACAAACTACAACAGTCAGCTTAAGGTACCTACAAGTATTATGCAGTTAAATGTCAATATCATACACTAGAGTTGTGTGGGGTGGGGGTAAATTAAGCGTGATCTGCTGTGACACAACAATCGTGTTGCATTGTGGTCTATGGATCTTCAAAAGGGCAGCAGGGATTCCCTCGCGGGGAAATGCTTAGGGAAGTTCATGAGTGCATGTCTAAAAGTGGATTTAAACACTGCCTATTTGAAGGGTTAGTCACTTGCATAGGGTATAGGCTAAGCTAGCATGTTATCTCTTGTGAAAAAGAAGTGCATGTAATTGTATTGAATGTAAACTTGTAGTACTTTAAACCTTAAAAGTATTTTTAAAAACTGCACTTGCAGATAATATAATATTAATGACACAAAATTCCACTTTCACTCAGAATATATAGTTCCTTTCAAGAATAATTAAAAATAGCCTTTGTCAGTGGAATAGATTTAGGAAATTGTTAATGACAATGACTCCCTAGTGTAAATAAATAAAGCACCGTGCTAATACTCTGCTAGCAAATCAGTTTCATGTGTTCAGTCATTTGTACTAAGAATCAAATGACATAAAAAGTGATTCAGACAGCAGTAGTCAAATCCACCACACATAGGCCTACACTCACTCCACGTTTCCTCCTCTGCCTCTCTATTTATATGCTAGTCATGCAGTCAGAGAAAAAAGTGGAAAGTTTAGAAGACAGGTCTGCACTCTTATAGCGATATTAAATGCATTTGATTCTGTCCTACCCTCTTTGAACTCAACGCTCTTTCAATTCACCCTTCTGAGTAGAAGTTTAAATGTGCCTACCAGGCAGGCGGATATATGCAAACCTGCAGAGAGACTGAGAGAGGGAGGTGGGCTGCGCTCGGCAAGCGGAGAAATTAAGAGGCAAAGGGCAGTGGGAAATATTGAGCACCTCATTCTCCTTGTAATTGTGCCATGTCACAAGACTGTGTAAGATAATGGTGACCGATATGAAGGAAGAAATTATGAGGTGTCTCAGACTGGAGAGAGAAATACAGGGAGTGCTGCCCCGCGGGTCTGATTTCTTATGCCAGTTTCCCCCACTATCACAGTCTCAAAACAGCCCACAGGTTGTCTACACAGGGACGTATTCCGTACAGGTTATTATTATTGTTAGGCAAAAATAAAATGACAACTAAAGAAATGAAATACGTAGAGTAATAATGACTTCTAATTTTAGCTTTATTTTTTCACATTTTCAACCTGCCTTCATTAAACATGAATATGGCACTAGATATTACTAGAGAAATTGAATGGTGTTTGAAATATAAATGGCAAATTTAAACCGATTTGAATGAATTAAACCGATTTAACATTAATTTGGGGAGCCCTAAAATACTAAGAAACAAAGAGAGAAAGAAAAAAAGAAACTTAATTGAAGCCTGCTTCTGTCATTGAGTAAATAATAAAAAATAATAATAGGCCTAATTGAAATATTCAATTGTTTAATTGAAATTGATATAATTAAATGTAAAAAAAAAAAAAAAAAAAAAAAAAAAAAAAAAAAAAAAAATATATATATATATATATATATATATATATTATATATATATATATGTAACCCTAATAAGGTCCCATTAGGTGACATTAATGCATGAACGAACATTAACTAACAATAAGCAATGCATTTGCTACTCTATTTATTAGTATTTGTTCATTTTAAGCAATAAAATTTAACTATTCAGTGTTAGTTCATGTTAGCAATTAAACAGTATTAACAGATACACATTTTGATTTTAATAATGTATTAGTAAATGTTGACTATGATTAATAAATGCTTCGAATGTATTTTTCATTGTTAGTGTATAATGCAGTAACTGATTCAGTTTACTAATGTTAACAAATGGAACCTTATTATAAAGTGTTACAGTATATAAACTAGAAAACATTAAATAAACTAAATAAATAACTTACTAAATAAACTAAAATAGCCCATAGTTTATCTCCAGGGCCACATCCATACCAACCAGCATTGCATCTATAAATCGATCCACCTGCACTATAGGGACAAGCTGTTGCCTTAACTAGACATAAATAATTGTTTAGCCAGTAGGGAATAATCTCAGTTGGTTTTGTTGCAATCACGTGTATTTAAACTTTAAGGAGATATGTGTGTAAAGGCATGTTGTTAAGTCCATACTCTGGTGGCTTTCCACATCCATTTGGAGAATGCTGCCGGTGGTATTTAGATGGTCCGTTATGGCTGAGATGAAAAGGTAGACATTAAGCTTTAATGGAGAATGGCGTTTGATTTCTTTTTTGCTTCACAAAGTGTAATGGTCCATTTATAATAACAGATCACAGTCTTCACAAGTAATGATTGGGGCCATCTGTGAATCTTAAAGTTGGTTTGTATTAGCAGACGGGAGAGGAAAAGCAACACTGCTTCCAATTTAGTGGCTTGTGTTATAATGTGTTTTATGGGAAGAGTGTAGCGTATTTAACTGTAAATTATATAATGTTTTATGTACACACTATAGGATTGGGCAATATTACAGTGTAAACTTTTCAACAGTTAAAATGTATCAATCAGTAGAGTTTTTTTGCTGTAATGTTTGTACCGTGGTACATATTTAGGTAGAACCGATAAGTGCAGCTGTAAAGATGAGGAAGGACTTATTCATATTGTTAGGCACAACACAAAACACAGTTTAGACACATGCAATTTGCCATATTGATATTAAATTAAGCTGATGTGCAGCAACAAGTGTATGTGTATTGGCTATTTGGTCAATAAAAATGAGACTCATCCTTTTACCTTTCATTTGTAAAATATTTATCCACTGGATTATCCAGAAATAGACATTACCACATGGTTATTTAACCCTAGAATGCATGTCCCAAAAACCCATGAATGCATCAAAGTGGTCAAAATGCTCCATATAGGATTCACCTGTTTTATTTGTTTTTTCATTAACAAAGATTTTACTTTGGTGAAAATCCAGTTTTTAAAGGGATAGTTCACCCCTAAATGAAAATTATGTCATTAATTACTCACCCTCATGTCATTCCAAACCTGTAAGATTTCCGTTCATCTTTGGAACACAAATGAAGATCTTTTTAATGGAATCTAAGAGCGTTCTGTCCTTCCATTGACAGGCTACGCAACTACCACTTCCAAGCCCCAGAAATATAGTGAAGACATCATTAAACTAATCCATGTGTCTCCAGTGGTTTAACCTCAGTTTTATGAAGTGACGTGAGTGCTTTGTTTGCACTAAAAAAATCATCATTTACCACTTTATTTACAAAATATTAATCTCTGACATGCAACAACGTCAGCTCCCACATCAATACAACACACATTCGCCGCGCTGCTCTCCTGAACTCGAGTTGGAGATTAATATTTTGTAAATACATGTACATGACATACAGAAAATACACACCTGTGCATGTAAAAGTAGGCTATTTGCATGCACAATATTCTCTCTAGTATTAATTAAAGTTATTGAGTAAAGACCTTTATTTTTGCAACATACCGCTGAGACAGTGACCTCACTGTGCTGCATTTCAATTTAAAAGCCAAATCACTCTGAAAAGGCTGTTCCATTAACCCAATAATAGAATCCGCTGACCTTATATTTACGAGATGAATAATAGTAGGCGACTCCATCCATTTCCTGTTCCACACATCAACGCTTCATTCTATTCATCCAAACACTCAAAGTAAGCCCTATGCCATTAGTGAACGAAACGCGGCCCTATTCTCGCATTTCGGTATCTAGAGCGCTCCATAAAAAGGATTTAATTCCAGACATGGCTGGCAAAAGAGCTATTCCCACGCACCGGTGCTTCTCCGTCAGGCCTGATCCCAACACGATAAAGATGGATGAGAGGCACCGTCAGTCGGGCACCGCCTACTTCTTAATATTAGTGCCCAGGACTGGTGGAGGCCTCTTTTACTAACTCTCAGAGCATGGGAGTCAATGGACAGTGTCAGGCAGGGCTGATGAGTGCTTCTGGGGTGTAATGGCCGCTCTCTCCTTCACCAGGGCTCAGGAGGAGGGCCGCAGGCCATCAGCGAGGGATGAACAGACTGGCACTTGTCACAGTCCCTGATTAAAAATCACTCTGGGAGCCACAAGCCAGGGTCCCCGCAGACCTGAGGGAGATGCAAAGTCATCTATTTCAAACCTCTCTCGCCCGCGCTAAAGCCTACCAGCACTTCTGCTCTTAAGCTCCCGACTGTATCTTTCCACAGCAGGTGGCTTCAGAGGTCAAATAGAGGAGGTCATGTGATCTCTTTCATCAAGTTTAGTCGGGTTATGTTAGTACTTGGACTCTGAAGTTGTTAAAGTGCTTCCCTAGGTTGGACATTTATATGGAATAATAAGCGCATTCCACTGTAAAAAAAAAAAGAAAGAAAGAAAAAAGTTATTGTGCAATTTGCCTTATGCTTTCAAAAAAAACTAAATATATGCTGGTTTTATTCTTAAGGTTTTTCAGAATATGTAACAACTTTGCATTCATTCATTTAGCAGATGCTTTTATTTAAACACATCGCAAGAGTTCTGCCAAAGGTGGGCATTCATACAACGTAAGCAATGACGTACATCTGAGTGAACGAGACGGAGAGAAGTTAACAAGGGAAGGGCATACAAGATTGTACTTAAACCAGCCCTAATCACAGCAATCCTTATGGCTTTTAATCATTATAAATGGGGGTCCAAGGGGACTCGATTGAAAATTTGAGAACTCCTAGCTAAAGAACATTATAGGGAAAAACATAACCCCAATTACTTTAATATTAGACTTTACATAAAATAATAAAGTAATATATTACATTAAACATTTGCATGCACTAAGGGAGGGGGGGGATTGGGGGATTTTGCACATTTTCGTTGTGACTAAACAATCCAGAAATGCCATTGTGCATGATACAATTCGAATGATATGATTTATATTTTTTAAAATGACTCCTGCAACTGATGTAAACAGCTGCTCACATCTGTGTTCAGGACAAACGGGTGCAGACGGGTTAAACACAGCAGGCATCGGGTCAGTTCAGTTCCAGAAGTCCGCTGTGCCAGTGTCACAGGACGTGTATGTGTCGCTGCCAGAGCTGACAGGGGTTAAGTGTTTGCGAGAGCCCAGGAGCTGGCTGCTGTGAATGGGATAGACTGGGTCTATTTGGAGTTGCATGCCGCTGATAGATGATCTGCCCAGTCAAATATGCCGCCATGCTGTTAACCTGCCGTTGACTCTCTCTCTCTCTCTCTCTCTCTCTCTCTCTCTCTCTCTCTCTCTCTCTCTCTCTCTCTCTCTCTCTCTCTCTCTCTCTCTCTCTCTCTCTCTGCCTTTCCCTCTTGCTCTTCTCTCTATCTCTGCCTGTTTCTCGAAGGGGGTTCTAATTTTATTCTCAACCAGTTCTGAAAAAAAAGCGAGTAGTGCTTATTAAATTGCCGCCACAATGCTAGGGTGGTTGCCAGGGTGTTGCTGTGCGATTACTAAGTTGTTCTAAGTCCTTGTTAAAACATGTGGTTGTTTGTTTTATCTGGGTGGTTGCCAGGGTGTTGCAATGTGGTTGCTAAGGTGTTCTGAGTACTTGTAAGCACATCACTATGTGCTTGTAACAGTGTTCTGGGTGGTTACCAGGGTGTTGCTATGCGATTGATAAGCTGTTCTGAGGACATGTAAGGACATTGCTGTGTGGTTGTTAGATTGCTAATCTGTTGTGACGGTATTCTGGAAGGTTGCCAATGTGTTGCTATGTGGCTGATACGGTGTTCTGAGCAGCTGTTACTGTATAGCTATGCAGTTGTTAGTGTGGTTGCAAGAGCATTTTGAGTAGTTAAACAAGTTCTTAGTTCACTGCTAGGGTATGCAATTATTTGAGTGTTCTAGTGGTTGCCAGGGTGTTGCTATGCAATTAAGTTGTGCTGAGTGCTTGTGAGGACATTGCTATGCGGTTGTTAGATTGCTATTCTGTTGTTAGGGTTTTCTGGGATGTTGCCATGGTCTTGCTTATGTGGTTGTTAAGGTCTTCTGAAAAGCTGTCAATGTATTGCTATGTAGTTGTTAGTGTTTTTTGAGTGTTTTTTGCGTTGTTGAACAAATTCTTATTCAGCTTTTCTGGGTGGTTGCCAGGGTGTTGCTAGAAAACCAACAACAAACAAAAACAGGCCCAAAACAAATCTAAATGCTGTATTTGAGAAATAAGACAAAAATATTGTGACCCGCAACTTAACATTTTATTTTGTCCATAAAGTGACTCGCCTTATGAGCCAAGCCCAAAGACACTTATAATAAGTTGACATGGCTACACTATGGATTAGTTAATTTTGTCAGGCATAAGTGTTTGATCACTAATTTTATTTTAGTCATAGACTCTTGGAATTCATGTCAACGGAAAACATTGCTATTGTTACCACTGTGTCAATCATAGCAATTCCAGGAGTGAGTCGTGTTCCGTACACACAAGGAACTATAATTTAAGTCATTCACTTCTGCATTTAAAGGCTGTTGTCACTCCTGAAACTTTACAATGTGGCCTGTAATATTCAATTTTCTCTTCTGCAGTGTATAAATCTAACAGAACCCCTCTTGTCAACAAGCATAGGTATCACTCATGTTCATAGCACACATTTTGCAGGATGAGTTCATTTTTCGAAGTTTAACACTCAGGATTAGGGGTTTGTTAAAGTAAATCAAGTAAGAGCAAAAGTCATATTGATGCTTGCCTAAACAAACACCACTAACAATTGCAGTGCCAAAATAGTCGTTTGCAGTTCTCTCAGAAATACACAATTTTACACTGATTCAAGCTCCTGAAGGAAACCCAGTTAGATAATTCATTGAACTTTAGATTATAAAGATGTAGGAAGAAATGTCAAGAAAAAGATTCAGTTCAAATCTTAGCAAATTCAAACATGGAAATTGAATGTGAGTTACTCAAAATCCTGTGAGTTATGAAAGAGCTTAGGCATGTGTTATTCTGAGGTGAATGGATGGACAAACAGCCTGGTAGCGGAGAATAGAGCGAGACTGAGCGATGACCCTCACGAGCCCTTTCTCACTACAGGTAGAAGAATGTGTTTGCTGAGCTAATTGTTCGTGGAAAATTGAGTTCTCATTTCACAGTGAACACACCCGCACAGCCGAACACACACACACACACACACACACACACACACACACACACACACACACACACACACACACACACACACACACACACACACATCAAAGCTAATACTCTGACAAGCTTTCTGAACTCAAATTGTACAGAAAGATGACTGCATGGAATAGGGTACATACCATACAGTTACACAATCACACAAAGAGCTCTTTTCAAATACAGAAACCTGCATCAATACATGTATTGGTTATGCACTCAAAGGAACGATTGACGTGACACTTTCTACCTATCTTTCTGATGTGAGAGAAGTTAAGAAAGAAGAAAACCGTCGCTGAGTTTCCAGGCAGCGCTAATTATAAAGAACGATTGTTGGCACAAACTGCAATCCCAACCATTTATCCCCAGCAGAGACTGTGAGTCTGATTTGATGGTTGTGAATGTAGAAGAGTTAATTACACTCCCCATGTTAAATAGACACACTCAATAGAGCAGAAATCAGCTTCTCTAGTTGCCGCTTGTAAAAACATCTTATACCTGATGCAGTAAATGCCATTTGGTTTTAACATGAAGGCCACATTAAGTCAACATGACAAAATGAAATTGACAAAACTGACCCTATCCAATCTTGGCATTAATATACCTGATTTATCAGTGTATGTTATATCAAAACATATGTTATATCACAACTCGGAACACTATTTCACCAATGATTTCCCTATGGGTTTTTACATTTATAAGTAAAATAGGTCTGTGGTAAACACTTGACGATAAGCTACTTGGACATTTTGCTCTACAACATAAATAATTACACACACCCATATCGAAAACACGAATTTTGAAGCTGCTATGTTAATTTAAAAAAACCATATGTTTCTAATAAGTAACTAAGAATGTTTGTGGTTTGAGTGTGTGTAATTAACGTGGTACTCTCTCCCCACCATTGACAAGTTTTCCGGGTTTTCTCTAGTTTTACTGTTATACAGTAGGAGGCGATGTTACGCATTTCCTAAAAGAGTACAGGATCTCCTGATCCAAAAAAACAAGCAAAGAAGTTTATCTGCGTAAACCAGAAAGAGCAGATAGAATATTGTTTACGTCAATAAAGCTAGACAAAAATGAGACAAATAATGAGACAATTAGGCATATAGTAAGAGCATAGAGAAAATGAATTGTTCAGATAATTTGATCGCAGACTTTGGTACCTTGGCAAACCTGGGCACAATTTCAGAAATTGAATGTTGAGAGATTCCTTCTGAATCTCTAGAGAAGACACAGTCTTTTTCTCAGGGGGACAATCTCAAAAAGCATATATAATTTGCTCTCCATTTGACATCTTAAAGCAATAGAGATACATCAACAATTAAGATATTAAAGAGATCTCAGAAAACACATGTAACCTTTTTTTCTCCGGGAATAAATAAATGCAGTCTCTGCAAATCTCTGTTTGTCTCCAAACATCTCCATTTGCTCTCCATTTCAACCTCAGTGCGTTCTAGGAGAAATAACTGAAATATTAAAGAGATTTCATTTATGATTGTTCTACTCTATGGGTTTGCCTCAATCTCTTAGCATTGCCGTGTATCGTGCATAGTAAATATTGGCCGATGTAAATCTGAGCCATATGGCACCTAAGCGCAGCTAATCCAAACAAACGCCCAGTACATCCTTTGCTGGTCATGCTAAACAGAAAATCACCAATCCGATGTTTCAAAGAGTAATGTGATGGCAACTGATAACATCTTGCTGAGCAGCACAAGAAATAAAGTTTTGCAGTTAGAATACCATATAGATATTTTTCTCATCACATTGGCTGCAAGAAATGAAGTGCAGATCGGCTGCTGTGCAATTCTCAAATGGACGTCCTATTATGGCTCCCTTTAGGGCTGTAGATCACAACGTGTATTCAGGAATTGCAGGTGAATTTATGCTGAAAAAGCAAATTGCGCCAATCCTTTACCTTGTCAGCCTCTATCTTTAGACGAAGGAGATCTCTGCCGCCATGACCTGCACTGCATTTCTCTCACAATGTCTTTGGTAAGAGAGACAATGTGTGCCAGCTTAATTAGAATGCATAAACAATAACAAAATGTCAGAACCAGAACACAGAGGAATAAGCATCTCCCCTTAAAGGTTACAGTCCACTGAATGAATATTGTTATATGAACCAGGGAATCTTTCAAGGACAGTATATAGGGCCAATGCTGGTGAGGTAAAAGGTGGTTACGATTCATGGGCCACAGATCAAGGTAGACCTACAACAATTTCTAAAAGTAATTTAAAAAAGGTAAGGAGGCCAGAGCTACCATATGAGTGGGACCCAGAATACAAGTTCATGATTTTGCTTGGAGTGAGGAGAATTTTCATTAAGCTTCAGTTATCTCTTTTGCTCCTAGATTGCTCCAATACCGTTCCAGTGCAGCGCATGTTGGCAACCTATAATGCAACTGCATGTCAGTAAAGACTTTCACTTAATTTGACTGTAAAGTAAGAATGAGAGAATGATAAATCTGTGAAATATTTTTGCAAAGACAACATGTTTGGTAAAAATGAGTAGAAAGGGTGAGTTTGATTGCCAGCAAGGATTCATGCAGTTTTCTTATCTCTAAACCCAATATAGGCGTCTAAAATGAAATCCCATCAGAGGCGGCAAAAATCAATCCTGCAATTCCCTGTAATCACTTGTGAAACTGCAAAACCTGCACGTGCATATTAAAGGGATATTTCACTAGAAAATGAAAGTTCTGTCATCGCTTGCTAACCCTCGTATAATTTCAAACCTGCATGCATTTAGTTCTTCTGCACAGTACTGAAGAAGATATTGTGAAGAACAATGAGGTGCAAACAACATTGCCTATTGACTTTTATTGTATGGGGGGAAAAAACAGACATATTTTATAATACTTCTTTGTGTTCCACAGAAGTAAGTCATAAGGATTCAGAACGACATGAAGGTGAGTAAATGAAGTGATTGAACTAGTCATTTAAGAGCATTAAATAGAGGTTTTTGAGTTTAATGGTATGCTCAGACATGCAGGCATAATGTAGTATGTAGTATAAATACAGGATAGGCCTAGTATATAGATAGTATGTGCATTTAGATGCTAGAATCTTCAATATAAAACCAGAGCACTGTTAAATACTACTTGACCAACAATTTCCAAAGTGACATTAACTGTGACCATCATGATTCATTATTTGACTTGCTATTTTATGTCAAAATACTTGGCTAATTCTATCCCAGTTTAATATGCCAATTATGCATCAGCCATTTGTAGGTTGATTCCCGCAAACTTTTGTGTTTTCTACATTTTTTTCTGTTTGTTTGTTACAGCACCCAACCAACCCAGCAACAGACTCAACCAATGCTGTTAATTTTGGGGCATGGCTCACTGTTTTTTTTTAAACCAATAGCAGATGGGGGAGGAGTGTTTTCGAAACAGGTTTGAAAACAATAATTTCTGCTATTCCGTTTGATGTCAAGAGGCAAAGAAATACACACTTTACCCTAGGGTAGGATCTTTATTTTTGTTGAATATCTCATAATCTAAAGAGTCTCACACACTGAAAATTCTGTTGAGACACTAGAATTTGTCACCTGAATTAGCACCACCTTATGAAGAAGGGATCTGAGCTCAAATGAATTATCATGAACAATTATCATAGAGTCCTAATGAGATCTGTGGTCCCTATCGGCCTGGCGCTTTGCTCAGTCAGGGGAAGAGAGAGCGGATTAGCTCTAATCCTGCCAGATTGCTCGATCCGAACATCTTAATTTATTCCATCCCCTAAGACTAAATGACAAATAGGATATTAGCATAAGAACACCAAAAGTGCAAGCAACCCCTGTGATACCGAGACCTTTTAGCACTCTGGTGCGGTTTGAGCTGCGAGCTTTGAGAGGAAGTTTCTGGAAACCTGTGCATCACGTATAGATGCTCGAGTTCGGGTGACTACAGTTCAAGGAGATCTGGAGGGAATGAGGTGTTTGGATGAAACACACGATGAATGCAGAGCAGAACTATCAGCCTGCCATTTATTCCTGAGCTTAAAAGCGTCCTATTTAATGTATCGCATGCAGATATAAATCAGACGGTAGTTTTCTTTCCCCTGCAAAAAAGGAAACGTTGGTTCTGAAGTCGAGCGGTGGAGTTTTAGTGTTTCCAACCATCTCCTGAATGTTTGGAAACTTTTTGCCCCAAAGATAGGCTGTTTAGGATGAGACAACTATATTGAGCACTCTAAGTTAAGGCGAAAATAATGCATTCTATTCCAGCTGCGTCACCTCAGTGCTTTGATTGACAGGATAAGCTGTTTCTATGTGATGGAGCAATTCAGTATTTGAAGTAGCGTTGCAACTAAATAAATAGTGACTTTAGTGATGGCCGAAACTCCTCATCATAAAGTTTTGAAACTTTAACGAATCTTTCGTTTCGTGCATGTGGCATGAACGGTTCAAAACAGTGAATCACTTTGTGTTGAACAATTGGTTCAATTGATTCGTTTCTCCCACCACTAAGGGACGTTAAGATATTCATACAGGTCACGCAGCCTAGATGATGATGGGGGCCCTAGCTGCCACTTTTGGGTTTGAGTTTTGGTTCATGGTTTCATGCCTTTTATTTTGTAGTTTTTAGTCTTAATTCCTGGTTTGTCATGTGATTCCCTTGTTTCATGTGTTATTTCACATATTTCATATGACATTGGTTCACTTGTCTAATGTGTCATGTTCTGATTGGTTCCTTGTTTCATGTGTCATGTTTTCATTGGTTCTTTGGTTCATTGTGTTCAGGTGTTTCTTGTTAGTCATTAGTCCTTGTGTGTATACTGTATAGCTCTCATGTTTCCATTGTTCCCTGGTCTAGCTTTGTTTCATGTTCTCTTCAATAAACTGCTCATGGGTTTGCATTCAACTCTCCTTCAGTGGACTCGTCACACCGACCTAATGCAAGGGGCCCCTCATGGTGAGACCAATACACCGTTCATTTTGCTAGAGAGATTTTACGTCACAATGAAGTTGCATAAAAAAAAATGCTGAACAGGGGTGGTCTAAAGGCAGAAAACAGTATTGCGGAAAACAATGTAACGTGGTTACATGATTATTTATTTGTGTGAACAACAAAACAAAGACCAGCGCTGACTGACATGACAGAACAGCAGTGTAGCTTCAGAAGACTTTGACAGTCCGTCTGCGTCCCTGTGATGCGGAGGAAGTTTTCAGAACACAGATCCGTTCTCCGAATCGCTTCACTGTCATTTGTGTCGCTGTCAAAATTTTCCTGACTGGTTTAAAATTCAAATCTCCAACACTAACCTACTGCAGCCTTCAAGTTTTGGCTTCAAGCCTTCAGCCTTCATGAAATTTCTGTCATGAGCCTGTTAGACCTCTCATCATCTTCAAAACAAATACTGTTTTTCTTTAATGAAACCCAAGAGATTTCTGTCCCTCCAATAAAAGTCCATCCAACAAAATCATGGAATTTAATCTTTTATAAGAAATTGCCATAAATATGGTTAGCATCTTATTGTTAGCCGCTTGTAGTGCATTTTCAAAAGAGTAGCTTGACTGACTGTATCTTGTAGCTTGGCAAGTTCAAAGCAGCTTCCCCAACACTGGTGGGTAGGAGCGCTGCCGAAACATTCGTTTTCCAGAGCTACGCAGAGAACCTCAGAGGGAACATTATTAATTAACACCCACGCCACAGATCTGCCAAATAAAGCACAGCGCTCTTCTCTTTCGTTTTCTTTCTTCTGCAAATCACACACACCATGTGCACAGAAGTGTCTTTGTTACAGGGTAATCTACCTACTCAAGTGCACTTCAAGGTCAGAGTTGGGCAGGGCCTTTTCAAACACCTCTCAAAACATCTCGGCACGATAATCCCTGCGTGGCTCAAATTTTGAAGGGCTGTTATCAATATATGCAAATTTCCACTGGAGGCACGACATTTTCAGCCGCTAATTACCTCCTTGTCTCGCCATACCTGCATCCACGTAATCCACTATCTGTGAGGGGAAAGGAGGGGGCGAGCAAACATTCACAACTGATAATAAACATGTTTACGGAGAGAGAGAGAGAGGGAGAGACTTTTGTAGTCCAGATGCTGCATTCAGATATTCCTTTAGTCACATTAAAATGGAAATTGAAAATTATGAAGTAGCCTAATGTTCCATTGATCAAATTTTCACAATATTCAAGTATTCATTTGATGAAATATAGGCCTACTACATAGGCTAATGCTTAATTTCTAACCACTGTATGCTACAGGGTAGCTCTTAAAATTTCACAAATACTAGTAGAAGAGCTGACAAAGCATGTGAAAAGATGACCTCTCATTTTCTCAATGATATTGTTCATAGAAGCTAACCATATTATGTAAAGTATTGTGTGAGAGAGAGATCAAGTGAGCGAGTTTATCACCTGCATTTAGATACAGCATTTTATTTCAGGTCAGTTATGTTCATAACAAAAAAATCCATTTAAATGCCCGCTGCAACATCTTGTCCTAACAGTTAAGGGGTTACCCGTGCCTGACAGTGCTACTCAAAGTATTTGTCAGTTGCTTCTTGTTCCGTGTTTTACAAGTTTCAGTGCTTTCAAAATAAAAGTCTTCGCTACTGAGTGACTCACTCATAAAGACGGTCTTTGCTGCCATCTAATGGGGGAATAATGTAACTGCTGTTGCTGTTTACGGTCAGCGGCTGTTTTTTCCCAGCGGAAAGAAGGGTGTTCGTGATTTTTGACTGGCTGTACTTTTGAAAAAGTATGTATTTTAATGGTTATCCTGCTGCAATGTCTTGCCCCATAGACTTCCATTAAAAATGCATTATTGTAAATTGAAATTTAGTTTGTTCTGACGGACCAAATTATTATTTTGTTATATAAATAACTCATTTTATTGTAATTCATTATATAAATAAATTCATCAACTGCATGTTGTTTCATTTGTATTGAACCCGGAGCATTCCTAAATAATAACCAATGTTATTTTACACAGATCTTCTTCTCTGTAGTGTTTTGATATCAGAATGAGAATTTAGTTTGATGCAGCAAAGATTGACTCTCAAAGAATGTTTGGATTTAATTAACAGTTACTTGCTTTAATAGAATTAGTTTGCACTGTTTGTTTCTGATCCATTATCAGTGTAGTAAGGACTTTTGTCACTCTCTCCATGAGGTAATTATGATCACAACTTGGAGAAATTTGGAGGCAATGTTGTTTTCTATTCAGTGAGAGACAGATTAAAAATCTGCTTCGCTTTAATTTGTTGTGGTTATCATCATGTTGTGAAATGTTCCTGCCCGATGCTTGTCTGAAAATAAATTCAGCACATTTGGCACTGTACTTTGAAAATGAACTTGTTTGGACTGTATATGGCAGAGAGCAACAACCACTTTTGTAAGTGATGCTCAATGTGTCAGATAAGGCTCTCCACCAGTCAAATGGAGGTTGTCTATGATTTATTCTGACTTGGCAACAAAAAGAGCTGCAATGCCAAACATGCTTTTATCACCCTTAAATTAAATTCTCAGTAACCCTTTTTCCATTAAAGAAATCTGACACAATTTTGGTGTCAACCAGTCGTGGATTTCATTTTAAATAATTTAGCTGTTGAACTTGTGGCATGTTTTAGTGGCTTGCTGTTTGTTTGTTTTTATATCAATGGGTTTAATGTTCCTTTCTCCCTCAAATAACTTTGATAAGCTGACATGTAGTTCATTAATCATGGCAGGATTAACTAGGAGAGGTTGGACTAATATACGCCTGAAACACAAAGAAGTCCACATTTATAAAGCCTTGTCTTGTCTTGTCTTTCCATGTTCTCCTTCTGCAAGTCGGCAAAAAAGAAAAGAAAAGAAAGAGAAGCCACAAATCATAGCCAAATTGCAAAATGTGCCAGTCGCAGATGCTCTTTTTGTGTGCAGGGTTAAGAAACACTCTGCATAGTCACAATATCATAATTTGTTTGTAATCTTTGTTTGTAAATATTACAATAATTAACAACCTAAAAATAAAAATACTTCTAAAACATTTGTTAACCTTAGTTAATAAGTTCAACAGTTACTAATACATGATGATAAAAAAAAATCAAAAGTTGCAGCTGTTAATATTATTTAATGGACCTGAGCTAACGTCAACTAATAATGAACAGTTGTATTTTTTTAACAAACATGAATAAAAACAAAAATACTCTTACAAATGTATTGTTAATTCATTAACTACCATTAATAACTGGGATCTTATTGTAAAGTGTTATCGGTTAATTTAATGTTGAAGGTGTAATATTGACAGTGTGTACTGCAGTCCAAATTCAAAATATTGGAGAGAGTTGATGCCCCGCCCCCTCCTCCTCAGACTCGTCGCCCCGCCCCCTCCTCCTCTGACTCGTCGCCCCGCCCCCTCCTCCTCTGACTCGTCGCCCCGCCCCCTCCTCCTCTGACTCGACGCCCCGCCCCCTCCTCCTCAGACTCGACGCCCCGCCCCCTCCTCCTCAGACTCGACGCCCCGCCCCCTCCTCCTCAGACTCGACGCCCCGCCCCCTCCTCCTCAGACTCGACGCCCCGCCCCCTCCTCCTCAGACTCGACGCCCCGCCCCCCTCCTCCTCAGACTCGACGCCCCTCCTCCTCTGACTCGACGCCCCTCCTCCTCCTCCTCTGACTCGACGCCCCGCCCCCTCCTCCTCTGACTCGACGCCCCGCCCCCTCCTCCTCTTACTCGACGCCCCGCCCCCTCCTCCTCTGACTCGACGCCCCGCCCCCTCCACCTCAGACTCGACGCCCCGCCCCCTCCTCCTCAGGCTCAACGCTCACGCGGGTTGCCAGATTGAGGACATGCAACAGGAAGGAGAACAACTGACAATGGATCACAACAAGCTTACACTGTAAGTTGTATCTGTGTTTTAACATGCTTCTGGTCATAGAGGTTTTTAGATGGATGCCGAGGATTTTTAGGTCGGGTTGAATCTATGATCTCTGGCTTCCATGGCAGCAATACGCTGCGTTTTCCACCAACTGGTAACCCGGGGCGTCAAAATACTATCGGGTTAACTGGCAGTGTGGAATCACACAGACCAAAACAAAAACAGACATTCCGACACAGAACAACATTTTAAAATAGAATAACTGGCTGTATAGCATTGTTTTTCAGATAAACAAGGATGTGAATTATTTGTTTCCTGAATATCTGAATATGTATTATGATATTTTTAGGCTTCAGTACAGTCAAAAAAATTACAAACAGCACCTTTAAGAAAACCCATTTGTAATGTGTGGAACTAGTGTCCACAACTGAATTAAAGTAAGATTGTATTAATTGTTAATTTAGTACTAAATACTGAAGTACTGTAAGTATTGACTGATATCAGGAAAGAGAGCAGCAATTTGTCTTTATTGTGCATCCAAAACAAAAAAGTTTGCCCCCTTAGCCTAACTCCCACACAGGTTGAAAGAACAATTGGTGTCATTCCAAAGAGAACAGACCGAATAGAATTACGCCTTAATTCAACACTGACTGCTGACCACTAAGTAACTCTTTAATGCGCTTCCAAAAAACCCTAAAATATTTCAAATTCAGTTTTAAAATTAAATTTTATAATAAAATAAAAAAGCAAACTGTTTCTAAATAAACTAAAGTTTTGAGAGCAAAGCTTTTTCAAACACAAACAAAAGGTTTTTAGAGCAAAACCTTTTACAAAAAAATAAACAAAATATTATTAGCTTATTAGCCTTGCTTGCAAAACATTTGTTTGAATGTGCAATAAAGATAAATAAGAAAAAAAGAATCGACTCTTGGGTGGTTATAAGAGTGAATGGGCGTAGTGTTTGTGTAAGAAGGGACTTTCAGAACCACAGATATGGGGAGGATAATGAATCGTGTAATTGACATATAGTCTGCAATTAAGTGCACAGAAGAAACGAGAAACTCTTTAAAGGGTCATGAAACCCTAAACCAAATTTTCTGAGATTTTATCAGAGGTATGTGTGTTGAACACCATTGAAGACAATGTTAGCATCTGTTAGATTAAACAGTAGGGTGAAAAATGTAAAATTTTAGTTTCTTTCCGCTATTTTCGTCTTCTGGGTTTAAAATCTTCATCGCAGGCTGTGACATGGCAGAGCACAGTGTAGTGCGTTGATGACTCATCGGTCTCTCATAATTATTAATGAGACTGAGTTTTCATATCCTATGAGAAGACACCGTCTCTTAATTATTCATGACACCACGTGGATCTTTCCAATGACAGACATGTCAAACTGTGATATCGCGTTGTAGAGGAGAGAGACAAACATGGGACGCAAGTGTATTTTTTCGTGGTGCAGAAGTTCAAGTGGGTTGAATATGTTTCCGATGCTGCCAGGGATAGACTCTGGCTCCAGACGGTTGGTTGGCCATCAACCACGGACATATCTAACTTGTACGTGTGCCGCAAACATTTTACACGAGAGAGCTTCGAGAACTGGAGAATAGTGGACTTCGGCCTTGTTGATGACCAATGCAAGTTACGTCTTGCCAGTAATGCGGTACCAAGTCCCGAAGACTTTTCTGTCCCTTCACCTCTGCACACAGTTTCAAAGACCTGAAAAGAGTGAAGCTGTTGCACAACACACGTCACGATTTAGACCACCTTCTGTCTGAGATCAAAAGCAAATCAACAAATTACATGGACAAAGTGCAATGTTAAATTCTTTATTTTAGTCAAGGGGAGGTGGTTGAAAACCTGAATAGGTTCCAGTATTGTCAGGGAACTGCTCTCTAATGCGGGTAACAGCACACGAGGGAAACACCACCCTAATGTGTCGTCCAAGATACCCCCAGTACCACCGGACAAAATTCCTATACGTTATTATAAATTATATAAATTATACGTTTGTGAATAAAAACGTTATGCTAATTCCAGGATCGGATTTAGTTAGCTACCATTCTGACACTTCTCCTATCTGCGCGGCCTCCGGTTCGTCCATGTTAATCGCGGCAGGGGCTAATGGTTCAAATAGATAGGGCAGAGGACCTGCACCGCCATCTTTTATGCAACTCTTTAACCCTGGGGATTCAGGAGGAGAGAAGTCCTCCACCTCCACAGAGCCATGCGTACTGCTGCTACTGCAAATTTCGATGTCACTGTCCATATTATTGGGGATCAAGGGGCGCGTACTCCAGAGGCTATGCACGTAACGATTTTTTAAGCGGAAAATTAATTATATTCAAATATATGCATTTATAGTGTGTATAAACAACTATATATTTTATATTGACATTATAATTATAGGCTACATGTATATTAATGTTTTTAAATAAATTACGATTACTGTAGGCTAATATATGTAGCAGGGCATTCAGTTACTTTTGAAAGGACAATAATAAAGTGTCCGTGTATTTCATTAGACTTTAACTTCGCCAGCTAGAAAAAAAATCTTGCATTTCCTCACGTTTTACCACTGATTTTTAGTGACAGTCGATATGCATGGGCCACTGGCGATGACAGTACCCCCTACCCTGCCCTCTCCCACACCCATCCACACCCATTTAAGTTGCATTTTTCAAAAAGATTGTGAGCTAGACCTGAGCTGAAAGAGGGGGGTTTCATGACCCTTTAAATGTGGCAAGAAACTTCTCTCTCCTAGTGTGTGCCAGGCATTACTCTCACAAACTAGACATCTTTATGTTTGGAGGCTTTGTTGTTGTTTACAGAATTAGTGCTGGACTTTTCGTTCCACCTACACAGAGTTCAATGTAATTTGACTTTAAGTGAGTCTAGCTACAGAGGCCTGTAAATTTGCAGCTGAAAAGCAAATTCCTTGCAATAAACTTGGTGAGAGGGTAATAAGAATGGATTAAGCTGCCCCACACCATAATTCTCTTCTTCCACCCTCCAAACTTTGAATTCAGCCCAGCCTGAATATGTCTATGCCGACATTATTATTCTGAAACTGGCAACTGTACAGTATTGTGCGTCTAAACAACAGCAAAAAAAAAAAAAGTATAAACCCGTGGTCTAGTGTGTGAATATCCAGAAAATCAGACAATCCTTGAAAGCGGCCCCAGAACAAGCATCTGTCAAAACAAATAGCTCTCATTGGGAAATAAATAAATCAACAAACTTTGCAATGCATGGTGAATCAAATCCATAACAAAGAGTGGAGATATTTCAGCAGAAACAGACAGCCTGTGATGCCAGGACTGAGTTTATTTCCAAATTAATCTCTTAACTAATGCCTGCTGCCTGCGTCATTTAGTTTACAGTGGAAAACTGGAATTAAGGAGCACAGATAACAGTGCGGTCCTGTCAAACGGCAGAGCACTTCAATGAGCAGCTTCCTCTTAAATTACCACTGGTTCTGCTGTTGTCTGGGCCCTTTATTTGGAAGAATAAAATATTTTAAAATATAATCGTGACTTTATTTCTCAGAATTGCACGATATAAAGTCAGAATTGTGTGATATAAAGTCGCAATTGCGTGTTATAAAGTCAGAAATGCGAGATATAAACTTGCAATTGTGTTATAAAGTCAGAATTGCATTATATAGTCGCAATTGCCTGTTATAAAATCAGAATTAGAAGATACGAACTAGCAATTCTGAGAAAAAAGTCAGAATTTCGAGTCTATTTCTCGCAATTAGACGAATTTATATCTCACAATTCTGACTTTATATCACACAATTGCGACTTCATATAATGCAAATCTGACTTTAGAACTCGCAATTTCAAGTTTATATCAAGCAATTGTGAGAAACAAAGTCGCAATTACCTTTTTAATTTTCCTTCTGTGGCAGAAACAAGCTTCCATTCTTTTCAAAGCTTTAGCTGTGGAAAAATCCAGCTTCCAATTACAAAAAATCATCGCAGAGTCATGGCCAGTTGGGGAAAGTTACTTTTAAAAGTAATGCATTACACTATTGTGTTACTCCCTAAAAAACTAACAAATTGCGTTAGTTACTAGTTACTTTTTTTGTGGCAAGAAATGCGTTGTTACTTTTGTGTTACTTTTTCTCACCTGGGCTGGGCTTGCTTGTTTGTTTGTTTGTTTTTTAATAAAAAAATTATTTCATATTTCATATTCATATTAATAATTCCTTCTCATATATTAAAAGTGACATAAATAAGCTTCAGGCTGAAGGAAATACAAATACAAAACCTTTCAGCTGTTTGTTTGAGGATTGCAGAAGAATAGGACGCAGGAGAAGAAAGTTCAAAACTCTTACTTCAGTGATCAAAAAACAAAACGCAAATCTAATGTTTATATAAAGTCATTTTTTTTGTCTTAGTATGGTTGAATGGCGCTTTGGGTGTACAGTAGTACATATGAAAAGCTATATAAATATATATAAAAGCCTCATTCATTCATTAGGACTATTATTCTGCTTTAGATATTAATGAGAAATGAGTTCTGCATAAAATTGTCCGTAATCCCATGTGGTCCAACTTTTGACTTTCGTACTTAACTTTCGAATGAAACCCATGCAATAATTTTGACGAGCATCTATTCTACAGTAATGTCTATGCAGAGTGTCAGATTGGAAAATTCTTCATTTCTGATACTGTCCTGAATGGATGTACTGTAATTAGGCCACGGGCTCCATTAGGATTCTTGTTTGGAGATCGAGCTGCTCAGCCCATCTGGCTAATGAGTTGATAAGGTCTCAACTCCTATTAAAATATCTACCTGAGGAGAGCAGAGTAGCCTACATCAAATTCTATTATAGTCATACTTCATCTAATTACTTCAAATGTTCTAATCATTTCTTATATAAGATTAGACAAAATAATAAAAATAAATGGGCAGCTAGAATTATTATATTAATAAAAAAAAATGTATGTGTGATTGTGTCTCCATATGCCCCTGTAGCAATTTTGTACATTGGTACATTAGCAAACAAATCAGTCTGAATAATAAGCAATCATCATGTAAACCCTGTTGTACAGACAATTAGTTTGAACAATGCAAACAGCTGAATAAAAGATGCAACTCCTGTGTAATATCATTCATCTGTACATCTAGTCGTGTTTCGAATCTAAAAGTAGGCCTACCTATAGAGTACAGTGTATGGTTTATACATGGATAGTGTGAAATTGGATTCCTGACAGACAGCAGACTATGTCTATACTAACTTGTTCTTCTGGCTTTGTACACATTTATTTTTCCTGACAGCAATCTAAAGCTCAGTCTCTCTTGTGGTACAGCTGTCTGCATGCAAGGATTGAGAAGATTCTAGGGTGAAAGCCTGACAAAGACACAGCTACAGGCCCCAGTCTCTCTCATCAATGTAGGTGGGTGTTTTTCCTGGTTTGCTTATCTTTGCTTATTAGGAAAATCTACAGGGTATCAAAAGTTTCAAAAGAGGATAGAGCACACCCACCTCATTTAAATGAAGAGGGAAATTATGACTGTTTTAATCTTCTGCTGCTGTCTGGTCTAGAATTATTATATTTTTTTTATCAATATCTTATATATAACCAGTTTTCCACCGTTGGGCCGAACAGTTCTAAGAACAGTAAGGAACGGAGTTAGTTAGTTAGTTAGTTAGTTAGTTGTGTGTGATATCTGTCTCTTATTAGCAATCGCGACCTGCTTCATACCACTATAAATGTTAAAAACATGAATGTTTTCACTCATCCATAAACATTATTAGATACATCAGCTTGACAGCAAGTCCCATCATTCAGCTTATCACTGCGTCATAAACATCCGCCTTTGTTATTGTAAGAGGTTAGCGACCCCTAGCGCCGGAAAAATTACATATTTTAGCTTTGTTTTATTTCGGTCAACTTCAAAAGAAAAGGGAAAAAAAAGGAAACAATTTACAAACAAACATGGAAACAAAAATTAAATTACAATATAAACAATGTAAAAAAAATTTTTTTTTATTTAAATATATTTTTTCCACTTCATCACGGCACGATTACAATGTCGCAACTCAGATTTGGTAATTTGTCTGTTGCCTTGTTAACAGTTTTTTCTGTAGCTGGCTAAGTGCGCTATTTGACCGACTAAAACACAAATTAACAATGAAATTAAAAGAAATATCTGATCATCCTCCATAACACGGCCGCTATTTACATCTCATATCGTCTGTAAACTCTTGTGTTAGCAAGGCAACAATTGACACTTTTGTGTTACATTCTGACAAGCTCGGTTATCAGGGAGGACTGGAGAACCAAGGTGATGCCGCTGGAACACAGTGAAGCCAAAGTTTCTGAAGACAGAGGTGGAGCTGAGGCTGAGCCGGAGGGAGTGAAGACAATGGCAAAGCTGGATGGATGGATGATCCTGGTGGAGCCGAAGGAGTGGAGGGTCCAGGCATCGCCACAGGGCCGGCAGTATGAGGTGGGGCCAGGGAGAAAAGAGTCCAAGGAGGATTTCCATTCCAAAGACCACAGTTGAAGGGGCTGGCCAGAAGAATGTGACGGTGGTGGAGCCAGAAGGCTGAGGATAAGCCAGGGAAGTGGGCAGAACCAGCAAAGGAGACCGAGCCAGGGAAGTGGGCAGAACCAGCAAAGGAGACCAAGCCAGGGAACTGGGCAGAACAAGTGAATGAGGCAAAGCCAAGGAACTGGGCAGAACCAGCAAAAGAAACAGAGCCAGGGAACTGGGCAGAACCAGCAAAGGTGACAGAGCCAGGGAACTGGGCAGAACCAGCAAAAAGACAGAGCCAGGGAACTGGGCAGAACCAGCAAAAGAAACAGAGCCAGGGAACTGGGCAGAACCAGCAAAGGTGACAGAGCCAGGGAACTGGGCAGAACCAGCAAAAAGACAGAGCCAGGGAACTGGGCAGAACCAGCAAAGGTGACAGAGCCAGGGAACTGGGCAGAACCAGCAAAGAAGACAGAGCCAGGGCAGAACCAGCAAAGGAGGCAGAGCCAGGGAACTGGGCAGAACAAGTGAATGAGGCAAAGCCAGGGAACTGGGCAGAACCAGCAAAGGAGACAGAGCCAGGGAACTGGGCAGAACAAGTGAATGAGGCAAAGCCAGGGAACTGGGCAGAACCAGCAAAGGAGACAGAGCCAGGGAACTGGATGGGAGTAGCTGATGAGGCGGAGCTAGAAGACTGGATGCATCCAGCAGAGGAGGAAGGGTCATGGAACTGGTTGAAACCAGAGCGTACACAAGCCAGGTAGGACCGGAAGAGAAGGAGAGACCTCAGGGGTAGGGGCATGAGTGGGAACCCATGCAGAGAATTCATCAAGGTCAATAAGTGCAAGTTTCGGGATGGACAATACAGCAGGAGCTGCATCCGTGGCGGTTTGGTACGCTGGCAAGGGGTCCATGGCAGGCAGTAGTGCTACCTCATGATCTGAATTTTTATCCTCCTCACTCACGGTTAATGGAGATCCTACCATCTGGAGGGCCACATCTAAAAAGTGGGCCAGTGTCTTTTGAGGAAACTCCTACAGGAGAAACTTTAGTGGTTTAGTGGTCCAGAAAAAGGGAATCATCTGGAAAATGTACCTCAACTGATGAACACGCTGATGTGGTCCTCAAAGTAATGACATCTATAGGAACCGAGAAAACTAAACCTAGGGAAAGAGAAACCAGGAACAATGGAACAAGGTACATTTCAACATAAGAGTTCTTGGGAACAGAAGCATAACAACTATGCACGCAAATCCTCTTGGCTGATTAAATTAAGCCATCAGAGCTGACAGAGGTGGATTGACCTCCGGCAGTCAATCTTTGCTGAATCACGGGCTAATTGGCACTTTCATTGCAAATTGTTCTAAGAAAAACCCTAGCAAACAAAATGATGGATGGCTGAATCACCTGACAGGAGGCAAATGAAACAACAAAGACGTCATATTAGAGTTTATCACTGTTAAGGAGTTCTTTCACTGGGAAGATATTAGTCTCAGCTTCAAGGACCATATGCACATCGCCCACATCCGTCCACTCACAGTCTGATGCATAATGCACAAACTGCAAAGCACTTTCTTAAAATGGTACAATACAATCAGATTGGTCTGATTTATGCAACATCCATTAGTCTTTTGCACAGTTTTTTACCAGTCATCACTGAGTTGTTTGCTTTTGAGGAAGAACTAATAAGTTGATTTGATTAAGTTTGCCAGGTTTGTGTCATTAAATATTTATAAAGATGATTTTATTTATTTAAGATTTATTTAAATGATTAATCTTTAATGTGTTATACTTAAATAATAAATAAAAATAAATAATATTTATTATATTTAAATGTTTGCATCAATTATTTTTTGCATTGACAAACTTATAACTGTAAATAAACATACTCTACTTGTCCTTGAAAATGTCATTGGACAATACATGTAAAAAGACTTTACCGTGAAAAAAATGAACAAGAGCAAGAAAACGAGGTTCTCCAGTGAACTAGATCTCCGCTGTTAGCGGCTGAGGTCAGCTGCTCCTTTGGTCCATACGTGCGTGAGAGAAACATTATAAAAGCAGCTCACTAGAGGAGATTAAATATGGTGTGAAGTGGTCGGATTTATTGAGACGGATCTGTGTGAACTCCTCATTAAGTGCCCAGTGGGACCTAACTCTCAGTGCCTCAGATTAAATATTACTCATGACTCCAGGGTTAATCAGAACTAAAGCCCCACTCTAGATAAAAATCACAGTTTGCACGGAGCTACAGTGTTCCTCATCCAAAATTTCAACAGCAGCTATTTCAGGAATGTTTTAGATTAATGCCAGTGGAACAGGAATTGCTGGGATATATAGGAAGATATGGCAACACAGTACATATTGGGTGATTTTTGTCATGTTAATGTATATACACTGCATCTGGTATGTTTAAAAAAATACTGCCTCATCCTAAATTCATCCCACAGCTTGTTAAACCGAAGGTAAAATACTTTTATAGTAGGCTACTAGCAGGCTAATATGCTGCACCACAAATAAACATTTAAATATATACAGTAATTACACCATTTCAAAAGAATTACAGAGTTTACGAGGTTAGTGTCATTAAATCTTTGAAAGATTCAGAGATTTGCTTTAGACATTTAGTAGCAAGTAGATTACATATCTACAAGCAGAACTATATTCTTCTGTTTTCTATACTGTATCATATATAAATCTGAATTCATGTTTATACACTACCGTTCAAGACAAGATTGTTTAAAGATTTCAAAAGATCTTAAATGTCATTTATTTAAATAGATTTTAAAATGTGAATTTGAAGTGAATTTTCAGCATCATTATTCCAGTCTTAAGTGTCACATGACCCTCCAGAAATCATCCTAAAATACAGATTGGCAATAAACATTCCTTATTATTATCAATGTTGAAAGCAATAGTACTAATTCATATTTTTGTGGAAACATGATACAATTTTTTTTCCAGGATGCTTTTGATTAATAGAAAGTTCAAAAGAACAGCCTTTCTTTGAAATAGAAATATGTTGTAACGTTATAAATATGTGTTTACTGTCTTTTGAACAATTTAATGTATCCTCACTGAATAAAAGTATTCATTTCTTCAAAGTTAAAAGCTTCTTCTTGGCTTTTATTTTTTTTTTATGAAGGGTTTTACATTCATCTATTGTCAATGACCTGAATGAATATGAAGGGGAAGTGACATTATTACCAGATAAAGTGCTGTTTACATTTTCTTTACTGAATAATTTGCAAAAAATATGAGCTTTCACATTTCCATTTGTTTCCATTCCAAATACAGTTTATTTCCATGAATATGTAGTGAAGGTAAAAG
This sequence comes from Meda fulgida, assembly GCA_030578275.1. Taxonomy (NCBI): domain Eukaryota; kingdom Metazoa; phylum Chordata; class Actinopteri; order Cypriniformes; family Leuciscidae; genus Meda; species Meda fulgida. The sequence continues at coordinate 26,078,007 of CM060630.1, read as the reverse complement.
TAAAGGACGAGTGGAATTTATTTTCTGTGGTGCAAACAAAGCCAAAGATACTGTACATAATATTTAAAGTGAAAACATTCTTTAATAAAAAACAAAAAAAGAATATATTATTGTTTACACATATTGGGTTTACACAATTTGATGGTGTTACATAGCTAGCGTCACTGCAAAAAGCCTTTCACTTTCTCTTAAATAACACATTTAACCTAATCAAACCTGACAACCCGAGTGTGTTTCCTCCTCGAGTGTAAGCACACCTCACACAGAGTGGAAAGGAAACAAACTCATCGGCTGCCACCAGCAAACAACCTCCAATTACGAGCATCGAAAACAGGTCTCATTCCCTGTCAGGAGTGTCACCATTAAGTAATGCGTCCTCCAGCTAAATCCGTGCTAAAGTAACTCGGCGAGGAGATTTCACAGCTACCTGCAGAGTGATCCACAAATGAGGAGGGGAGCAGGAATCGGGCTTTGTCATTACCTGAGACTGTAAATGAGAAAGGCTCATCAGCCACGCAGCCTGGCACGGAAGCGTCCTCCGAGCTCGGCTACAGCCCTTCCCAGCTCTGTCTCTAATGATAAACACCATTAGGCATTGTGCGCAACACTAATGTGCCTATCTGGGGAGCGCAGGCTGCCACCAGGATAAAGCAGCCCGCCTCTCTAATCACTGGGTTTGTTCTTCCTCATCGGCACGGCACAAATGGAGGTGAAGGAGGGAGGTGGGCTGTCTACGGGGCAGCCAGGTGGGACCCTGTGACCATGGCAGGGGCTATTCTAGGATTTTAGTCCTACCTGCCCAGCTGAACCAAAACACGTTAGACCAGCCTAGTTTTGGGCACTTTTTAGCTGGCCAGATGGGAGACCAACTTGCCAAACAGCTAAACCAGCTGAACAACAGTTGGCTGGGAAACCACATTAAACCCACATGTGTTGTCATATTTTGTTTGTTTGAATATATTCAATGAATCAGAAATACTCTTCTATGATAAGAACGTTTTAAATTTTGATCTTAATTCAAAACGCTATAAATAAATACAAATATTGTTAAATATACCGGTATAATTTTGAAAAATACAGTAATATGGATTTTTGGTCATACCGCCCAGCACTACTTAATATAAAAAGAATGTCAATGCAATGTCTACGATGTTCAATGAGGATCTCTTGATCAACTGTATCAAATGCAGAAGGGAGGTCTAACAAAATGAAGCACAAATCCCAGAAGGTCGAATCCCAATCTGAGCATCCCTATGCCATACCAAAGATGGTCTTATTATTGGGAGACTCAAGGGTCTGTGGGTCTACCATTGGAAAAAGCATAATGTCTAACTTGGATCATGCATGTGTCCCTTGATAACCAATCACATTACATCCTTGACATCTGTAGGGTGCTGCCACTTTAAGAACGGTTCCGGTGGGCTCGTGATCGTGCATGTGAAAAAACTAAAAACTGAAGTGGACTGATAAAGCACTGTTGATGCTAATTTGCAGACGTTCTAATGTTCTACAACAATTCAGACAAAAATATAATTTAAAACCATATATTCCCAGCGTGGTGAGTAACATTTTTTTGATGTTTATAAGTATATTGATAGATCTATGTTGATCGCTGGGCCTATGTAGATACGACTAATGCTATTCGTTTGTTTTAAATTGTGTATTGAAGTGTTTGTGCAATATGTGTTGCATTTGTTTGTTGGACAGGGTTTGTAATACAGCGACTGTTAGATATCTGTATTGTCAGTTGTATCATAGGCTATGTGATAATGTTTCATGCTAATATGTGATATTTGCTTGTAGGAGATATCTTTGATTTATAAGCATATATTTTAATGTCTATTATCTAAAGCTGATGTTATAATGTTTGGAGTAATGTATTTGGTGATGTAAACATAACTGAATGTTAATTGTGAATTGTTTTGTGTTTACAGTTTGATCACACAAACATAAATGTGCACATAAATACTCCAAACTACAACTAAATGACAACAAAACTTAATGTGAACATTGTAAGTTCTGCACAAGAGGAATAATAAAAAAAAGAAACAAGATTCAAGTTAATGTTATCATTTTATGGGTAACAACGTCATTGAATTGAGTTGTGCGACAGTCAGTCACTGTTTGCGAATACCATAGAAATGAATGAGAAGTTCTATAAACTGAATCTGTCGTGATATTGTCTGAGAACTTCTCTTCTCTTCAAAAACAGCATTTTTGTATAGGTGTAAACTCTAAAAATCAATCCAAAACGAAGATTAGCTAATGGGCTGTCGATTCATTAAAAAAGCCGCTTTCCCACAACAATAGTTTATTCAGCATAGTGAAGCCTCTCTTCCATTGACATCCATTCAAAAAAGGCCTCTCTTTTTCTACAAATGTCATCCCCTTTCCGAAGTGCCCTTCAAAGGGCACAAAAAACATAGTTTGGAATTTGTCCTTATTTCCCCTAAGAAAAGCGGTACTGTGGTTTGTTCTGAAGCCTGAAATTTCACAGGTGGTTCAAGACAAACTGAGCCCATTGTTTAAATAAAAATGGTTTTAAATAGCACATGAAGATTGTGTAGCACACTTCCGTCTCAACCGTTTATTATCATTCGACCAGGGTCTAATTTTTATGGAATCTGTTTTAGAAAAATGCAATACCATCCAAAATATCAGAGCAAACTGAATAAAAGAATGCATGCAATTCTTCATGAACAGGTCCACCACTGACTAGCAGGAAGTATAATACTTAATGTAATGTGGTTTCATTTTTTTTAACGGCCACTACAGGGATTCAGAATTAAATAACCTCAGATAGCTTAGTGCAGAGATGTCACATAATCGCAGTTTTTTAAGGGTGCTGACAGCTCATCGCAGATTTTTAGGGAGGTTTAAATGAAAGATAGGTGGCTAGCAATGCTTATGTGGAGAGACGAGACTGGGAGAGAAGATGGAAATATAATAGATTATTTTTTGAAAAGAACAGGAGTCACATATTTTCACTTTTCAAGTACAAACACAGGACTTGAAGCCCCCGAAGGACATTGCAGATCTTTTTGCATTTTATTCACTTTAATTGAGAGGACCAAACTCAAGCCGTCACCCAATTTTGTTTAAAAACTAGTTTTCACTAAAAGAGCCATGGCCAGCTGCGTGTTGTGAGGAACAGCCATTGGTCATGCTAAACACGAAACCAGATTCAGTACTGGCACTCACATGTTTTACCATCCATCAGAGCAATCACAACCAATCAGATTCGACACCACTCAAAGCTACAAGGCCAGTGGAGCGTGTCCAGACATGAGCGCTGAAATCATGATGGCTGAAGCGAAAGCCAATCTCAGAGAAGAGTGCTTAATAGATTTGCCGCTTAACAAGGGAGAAAATTCAGCAACAACTGGAAGAACTTGTGGTTTCTGTTTTGTATTGAGTTTTCCCAGTCATATTTTATCAAAGGAAACAGTCAATATATAAAATGTAGGTAAAGAAGAGCTGGTGAAGAGCAGAAGGAAAAGGTTTTTTTTTTTTTTTTTTTTTTTTTTTAAACGATGAGTCACTGCTTGTATAATACATAAAACACATTTTTCCCTCATGCTATAGGGAATATGTGGCTAGGAATTAGTTACATGCCAGTAGGTGGCATGTTTTTTTTTTCAATACTATCCCTAAAATGAAGGTTTTTGCAGATTTGTCTCACTTTTGGAGACCACTTTGTCCCAAATCTTGTCAATGTTCCATTGACTTCTGTTATTTTTACACATGATATTTTGGATACTTTGGAAACTCTTTATAAATGCATAAAGCTGTTTTCCTCATGGGAACTGTTGGCCACCACAATGCGAGCTTCTCAGGTTTTACTATCTTCTTTTCAGTCCTGACCCCGCACCTATATATAAATACACACATTTGAGTACTAACTCTCTTTTTCTCAGCTCTTTCACTCACCATCTCCCTCCTTCTCACTCATTTTTTTAGGCCGTCGTCTTCTCACCCACACACCGCAGATAACCACAACCTTCATTTGTATGCAAGCACATAAGACACACATTTTATCTCTTTTGCTGACACAGTCACACGCACACATACAAAGGCACGCAATAACTGTCTCCGCACTCCTTCTCGTTCCACACACACCTGCACCCTACAGATCAGGAGTGTGTGTGGTTGTAGTCGAGGAGGGATTAATCAAGCCAAGCAGCGTGAGCGGAGCTAAGAGACTGCCATCTCACTCTGTCTCTCCTTATCAGTCTGTCTGCCTGCCTTCCCTGCCTATCCATCGCTTGCCAAGTCGCTTCCCTGCCCTGTTCCCTGCCTCATTGTTTGCCTGCTTCCCTCCGAGTCTCCCGCCGGTTACCGTAGCTCCACTGGCCCGCTTTGCGGGGAGCCAGATAATCAGAATCTAGTCTTCTGTGAAGGAGACATTTGTCTTGCCTCCATCACAAGCTCATGTTCGCCCACTGCAACATCGCTGGCATTTAGAGCATGCCAATCAATGAAAGTATGAGTGAGGAGATGCATTGTGCATGGGAAATATGTAAGGCTAAATCCATCTATTAAAGGAGCCTTGAGTGTACGGCTGCTACACGTCCTGGGGTTTATAAAAACGGCGAGTAATGGGCTTTTTGAGGTGAAGGGGACTGGCTTTCCTTGTAAAGGTTGTATTTCGGCAAACAGCTCATGCGTGCGCTGTCAGGAAGTCTAGTCAAAGCTAAATTTCAAGACTGAAAACATTAAAAATGCTATTAACTGAAAATGTCAGAGTATTTCATGCAGATGTTTGGAACCAAGAATAAACACAAGCAAAAAAGCACTGCATTTTATTTGAAGCATCAGATCTGCAGGGTCCAAAATTAACCATTTGCCTCGCCTGTGAATTGAAAAAATGTTTCACAGCCATAAAGCAGTAGTTTTTTTTAATCATTTTTTATCAAACTGTGTCTCCATGACAATGGATTTATTTAACCCATTCAAAGATAAAGGGCTTAACATTTACTTTTTTCCCTCACTAGCCACGAATGATTTTCCAAAGTTACTAGCCACATTTTCACTGGCTACAATTTTGACATTGATACCATGGAGAAAACCTGCCATTTAGATATTTATAATATTAGCTTATAATTTGGTAGCAGGTATGTTAGGCTGCTGTCACTTTAAGACCTGATGCACAGATCCATTTAACTGTTATACATGCATTTTCTTTCTAAACTGTTTACGTTGAGAAAACCTAAAACAAAACTGAGTGTGTTTACGTGAATCCTCGCCAAGACCGGCATTGTTTAAGTGCTATAAGCAGAGAAAAAGAACTCAATTGAGTACTGAGAGGTGGCTTCATGTGCTGCACTTTGGGTGTGAGCACAAAAACTGCGGAAAAGAGTAAAAATATGTGTAATACAAGCAGACATAATGTGTGTAGTAGATTGTGTACAACAAGTTTTTCGGCAAAGTTTTGATAATGTTGATAATTCACAGGCCTTAGAAATTTGTGTATCTAATATTATACATTAGATTCGTTTGCCTTCCTTCTGTCTATATGCTTAAAACATTATCATTTAAGAAGGCCTGTTTTTTTTCCATTACAGACTAAAGAGTCTAACATTAACACCATAAAACTTAATTAGCTGCATATGAGTAGTATTGTTGATAATGTGCAGCTAATGTACTTATAAGCTGAACAATTTACACTCTCCTCCACATCTTTTTTAATATCATAATGGCTACTACCATCAGCAGTTTTAAATAAACTCTTGTCATCTTTAAAAACAGTATGCAGTTTAGCAATCCAGTGTGATAAAACAACAGATGGAAGGGCAGACAAGTTGTACTCAACCATGTCAAACACCACAAAAAAAAAGAAGCAGGAATTGAACGCATTGCTAATAGAGCTTCGATCTGAAAACATCACAGACAGAGACTTTTAGCACATCCTTTGGCAAGTCAAAGTGGATAAACAGTTGCTGTAAAATCACGGGCATGTCTCCAGATCAAAAATCCATCTCTAATACGAATTAAAAAAAGTGACAGTCAGCATGAAATCAAACTTGATTCTTTATTATTTTAATGCATGTTCCTGGTGTTGTCCACAATTCATCAGTGCATGTCAAGGGAAGTTTTATTATTTTGCGCCCCTACTTAAATTTTGGCAGATAATCTTTCATAATGCTGACATCATGAATTACTCTTACATCATAAACCCCTCCCCTCCAATCACATGGCTTCTGGTAAATCACCCACTTTTCATGATCTGATCTATTCCTGCTGTATACAATCTTTTAACATTTCTCGCTGCATCTCGCTGTGATTTACCCTACATACACTGTATCTTGTTTTGGCACCTGTTAACAGATTACAGAGAAGGCGTCGAGAGGAGACACCGATAAGCATGGAAAACGATTATTCCAGCACTCCTGAAATGATTTTTCATGAATAGCAGCTTTTTAATGATCTAAATCAAGCATCGCCTCTTTATTCAAGAACATACTGATGCATAGTAACATGTGATGACAGCTCAGATTCACAGTGTCTACTGTATTGTATTGAATTGTATTATTAATTGTTTGTGTTGTGTTTGTTTTTGTTTGCTATTTCTCATTCATTCATTCATTCATTCTGTTTTTCCAGCACTCCTAAAATGATTATCTCTTCTTCTGCTGCTTCTTCTTCTACTTATTATTAAATATATTATTATTCCAGTACTCCTGGCTAGCTGTATTTATTTATTTATGTTTGTGAATGAATGAATGAATGAATGAATGAATGAATGAATGAATGAATGGTTGTTCCAGCACTCTTGAAATAATTTATTTTTCTTATAGTATTAATATATATTATTATTCCTGCACTCCTTTATTATTATTACTATTCCAGTACTCCTGAATTAATTTGTTTATTTGTCTGTTTGTTTGTTTGTTTGTTTGTTTGTGTATATATTGTTATTCCAGCACTCCTGAAATTATTTGTTCTTCTTCTCCTTCTTCTTTTGCCTTATTATTATTATTGCGACACTCCTGTAATATTATTATCATTACTACAGTGCTCTTGAATGTATTTATTTATTTGCATATATATATATATATATATATATATATATATATATATATATTATTCCAGCACTCCTGAAATAATTTTTTCTTCTTCTTCACAAACTAAATATTATTTAATGATTAAATCAAGCATCACCTCTTTTTTTTAATGCACATATTGATTCTTACTAACATGTGATGACAGCATGCTTTTAAGGCTAACAACCGCTAACTAACAACATATCAAGAAGTGACCGGCTGTTCACATGACAGGTTGAATTTACTGGACCAGCATCGAAAATCCCTTTGAAAGCAATTTATAATGTCAGGTTGACAGCTGTCAATTTATGTCATGACAACATCTGGCAGAATCTATAACGTTTCATTGGTGATTTTAGCTGGCGAAGTCCCCTAGTGGCAGCACAAGCCAGCCAACAACTCTCATGGCACGTTAGCGAGACTATTTCTCAAAGCAGGCCTTGTTAGAAACTGCAGGCTAGACAAGTCCTACCTAAATTGACCGTGCAATTTGCTATAATTTGCTAAACCAAAATACAAAAGAGAGAAAACAGAAAGTCAGCAGTAAACAAACACACAGCGCTGCTTGTGGTGATGGTGCAGCAGTTTGCGCCTGACACCTGTTTATTTGTGCGATCATAGGCTGGCGGTGGCGGAGAGCAAACATGAAGGACACAGACTGTCTAACGGTGTCATTACCTCTCTTCTCAGTCCAAGTGAGCTGTCTTGAGGTGCAGTTCTTCAATAGGCAGCGACCTTTCAAGGCAGCCACAAGAGACTCTTCACAATTTGATTTCAGTTTGCCGTTAACACATGTTGCTAAGCTAATATTGCAAGGCTCTTAAGGCCCTGTTTACACCTGGTATTAAGATTCATTTTGGTTGATTAGATCACAAGTGGACGTTACCTGTTTTAATCTGTCAGTTTTGTCCACTGTCAACCACAAAACTACATTGTAGTTGTATAATCGACAACCGTGTTTTAT